>OX276362.1:1342876-2685752 GCA_946251885.1 Cosmia pyralina | reverse complement strand
TCGCACAGTGATGCCAACCACATTTCCGAACACACCCAAGTCGGTACAACTTTACGTTCCGTTCAGAATCCACGACATACAAAGATGTTAGTATACCCTGCCTAGATATTTCTTTTGTTGACTGTACATGTGTGTGTGTATGAATGTGTGACTTTATATTGGCATCCACACATAAAATAAAAAGTCAATAAATGTGCCACCTACAAATTCGATGCTTTCATTAAATTTAATGAAAATTTGAATTTTGGGTTCAAGTATTCAAATTATATGGTTTAATACAAATTATGAATACCTAATTGAAACCAAAATTCTAATTTTATATACTTACAACATTGACCAAAAAATCACCAAATTGAAGCCAGATTAATTCAAAATGCCGTAAAACGAGCATAAATGTGCAGCAACTCTGGAAGTGGTCATATGACCGATAGGTATAATTTTTTTGACTACTTACACCTTTACGTGAAAACAGGGTCAATTATTTTTCATTTTCAACAAAATGGCAGCTAATTCACGATATGAAATTACTTTTGCCTCACCTTGTACTTTTGGAACAGACAGTAAATAATATAAATGAATAAATGTATTTATTTGATAGAATATTGTTGTTACAAAGTTTACACGTAATAATTATGATATCCATAATACTCGTATTCTGCTGTTTCTAGCGTACAAATATTTCAAAGAATTAATATTAAATGTATTAGAACAATATATTATTATCAAAATTAGTTGTTTAAACCATCGATACAACCTCACGGCTTTTGGCAAAAATATTAATTAATTAATCATTTATTTCAGACCAAGTCCATAGTTCCACATAAAAACACATTAGAATAATTAAAACAATAAAATTAAATTAAATCAAAAACAAAATTAAACATACTTACACAAAATAATCAATCTAAATAAATAAACATCTCAAATAATACGAGGAGAGGCGCTAACATAAAGCTGCATCCACCTCTGTATCAGGGACAGGTCCCACCGCTCGGACAATACCCTCAGAAGACTGTTCGAGCTGCTTCGTAGGCGACTTAATAGTGAGGCGCTCCGCTTGATCGCGAAAAAATCATCAGTCCGCGCCTCAGCAAACATAGTCGAAGCACTACAAAACCGCGGAAGCCCTAACAGTATCTTGAAAACATTGTTGTACTGCACGCGCAGTGCGTTATACGCCTGCTGCGTAAAGTTGGTCCACAGGCTGCACGTGTAAAACGACTGACAATATGCCTCAAATAACGTTACCTTCACAGGTCTAGTACAACGCGCAAACCTGCGAGCCAACATATTACACCGGACAGATAGCGCCCTGCGCTCCCTCTCAATGTCTAAATTGTCACACAAGTCGTCAGAGACCCAGTGGCCCAGGTACTTGAGATGCTGCACTCTTTTTAAAGGAATGCCACAAAGAGTGACCGGCGGTACAGATGAGTAAAATTTGGTACCGGCTTTGAAGATCATGAACTCACTCTATAATATTATACTACGCATAACCACCTTTCCAAAGAACCTAGAACGCAAGGGGTGGGTCCGCACACAAAATACAAAAAATAAAAAAGTAAGAGCCGGAATGCGCGCGCTGTCACCGTTCGTATAGGCCACGTTTCGATCACTCGGACAATCCTCGTTTTTCGTTCGGGCTCACTTTCGTGCATTTATCGCGTAAGTGGATATAGAATTATTCAATACAAAGTCATAGTTATTTTTAACCGACTTCAAAAAGGAGGAGGTTCTCAATTCGTCGGAACCTTTTTGTTTTATGTATGTTCCCCGATTACTCGAAGATGGCTGGACCGATTTGGATTTTTTTTGTTTTATTCGAGAGGGTACATCACAGTTGGTTCCATATAAAATTGATTAACTTTGCTTGGGTAGTTTTTGAGTTAGCTTCAATAATACGTATTTTTTCCCCACTTTTATATGGATGATGTTCTAGTTTGTTTTGCAGATAGTGGTATTAGAATTTGTGTGGGGTAGGTACACAACTAAAAAGTGAAAAATAAAAACTTTTTTACAAAAAAATACAACCGACTTCCAAAAACAACACTACAAAGTGAAAAATAACTTTAATTTCGGAAGTCGGTGGCAAAAAACGAAAATATATTTAACTAGACACCGACTTCCGAAATTAAAGTTATTTTTCACTTTGTAGTGTTGTTTTTGGAAGTCGGTTGTATTTTTTTGTAAAAAAAAGTTGTTTATTCAATCATTAAGAAAACAAAGGCAAGTCGTCATCTAATTTTTGAATCAAATTTATCATTTAAAAACTCATTTGTTGAGTAGTAACGCAAAAGAAGTTAAATACTTTCTTTTTAAATGAAATTCGTGAAGTTAAGATTTTTTTAAATATTAGGTAATTTATTATAAACACGAATTGACGCGTAGGTATGTACGGCGATTCGCCTGCACTCGCTGTTGTATGGAGCTGACCTTCTGCACTTGTCTATTCTGTACCGATACTTCTACTCATGGCCTGCCTATTGTGCGCACACTGAAAGCTTTTATTCAGGAACAATAGAGAGATGACCTTGCGAACTCGGCTGCAACGCGCTGGACCGTTTGAATTTATGCTTCCACATACAGAATGTATGTAGGTCACATTTGTTTCCATGATTATGGAAAAACTGTGTCCCACAGTCCCACTGGATGTCCAAAGTATGGTTTTATTGAATACTTATGTTCAGAAAACGTTATTTGTGCTAATCCCTTCAAAATGGTTGAGCTAATTGGTGCTGATCCATGCGTCATGTTCGTGAACGGGCGCCATCAGTTGGGACTGGTCGTCTCTTAGCTGCCATGGCTTATTTTTAATTTTAATATTTAATTTAGTTGTTTTAGTTTTTATCTTTTTATTACGGACGCTTTTTAACGTGCACGTCTTTCTACATTGTTCTCACATGTATATTTTCAACATGAACGATGTAACCAATATTTTGTAAAAATATTATGATTTAAAAGAGTGTCCGAGGAGTTTCTTGCCCGTTCTTCTCCATAGGGATCTACTACGCTTTGGAATGGGCAACAGCTAGCTTCATCTTTCTGACTGACCGACCCATTGACAATTCAAAAGTGCTTGTAATTGGTTTATTTGAAATAAATGCTTTGAGTTTGAGTTTGAATAGCATCGGCCAGACATAAAGGCTCCCGCAGACAGGCGCATCGCAACGGTGCAAAGATTTTATATAGAAATTGTTCTACTAGAATCGTGTCGCGCTGTCGCGTCATGCCTGTCTGCGGGAGCCTTGAGAGTTTTGTTCACTAAGATTCCTTCCACCAACAGTTAATTGGTGGCGAAACGAAATCGGTCACGTCCCGCAAAAGACAGTTGTACAGCAATTGTGCCAGTCTACCTAAGTATATATTCATACACGAAATTTCTTAAGGGGTCATTGTAATCATCATTCTGAACAACTTTTACTATGGGACCAAACCTGAAATCGCGAAAAAACCTGCTGTTCCCTACATTTTAACGTAGATTAGCGAACATAAATGTAGGGAACAGTTGTTTTTTTTTTTGTGATTTCAGGTTTGGTCGCAAAGTAAAAGTTGTTAATAATGATGAGTTGTTGTCAGTTATTTAGATTACACCTTATTTAAACAAGGTGTATATTTTAATTATACCTTGTATAAGTAGTTTAAATCCAGGCAGAAAACATTTATAGATTTCATGTAATATGAAGGTGTACCTATTCAAATGACACGGCAAATTGACATAGGGTGTCTTTGCTTAACAATTAATTTCTCTGTCTGTACTAGATATGAGCGCCGATGGCCAATTCCACGGCGGCGGCGTGGCCTGTTAATTTCCACAGCGGCGGCGGCGTCGCGGCGGCGTGGCGTGGCCGGTCGTGGGCCTGAGTTTCTTTTTTATCGGGGAGAGTTTTCTTAAAAATAACATAAAGAAAACCATATTGTTATTACCAAAAAAAGCTTTATAAAGGAACGTATTTATTAATTACAATTTTACAGTCTTCTAAATAATAATTGGAGATCACGTTTACTGAAAAATAATCATTTCTCTCTCATCTCATCTCGAAGTTGCTGCCATCGTTAACACAACACAATAATACACGTTTACTCGGTAAAATATTGAACTCGACTGCGTAAGCGACGAGTGTGCCGAAACGACTAGGCGAACTAACGCGGTCGGGCCGCGCGTGCGAGCGAGAAAGCAAGTTGTGAGTAGCCGCGACGGCGCGCCGCGTGCTGCACTCGGCGGCGACGCGTCGACATGAACTCACGGCGACGGCGGCGCGCCGGCGCGGCGCTCATATCTAGTCTGTACAAGACTTACCTTTAATATTTTTTGACAACAAACGTCATTTAGCACTGGCAATATCCACACATCTTTTTATAAGCTTTCTAAGTATTTAAGGCGAAAGCGCCAGGGTAGCCCGCGAAAATTTAAATTTCTTACTAGGTTACCTAGGGTCGGTAGGCGTAGGGCTAGGTCTTAGGGTTAGGTTAGCTTTACTTCTTATTAGGTTTTATGTTGATTAAAATTTGATTCGCGACCGTAACAAGTAATAAATTAACAGAATTATAATCATTAAAATCATCTATACAACTCATTAAGACCAGGTAATCCTGTTGAATGACTATTTCATGAAATCTTGACATTTGAGGATTGTACTAACTTAAAGAGTTGTATTATTGATTCTAATGATTATAATTCTGTAAATACATATTTGTTACGGTAGCGAATCATACTTTAATCAATATACTACATAAGACTGATTTACAAATTGCAAAAAACGTAAGAAAATTTGAATTTCGCGGGCTGTCCTGGCGCTTCCCTCTTAACTTCACTTTGTATGTTCTGGAATATTACAAGTTTTGACTCACTTCCCGGCGGTGTTAGATTGAGTTGAAATTTGGCAAACGTATGTAAAATCGGTGACAATGCAAAATTTTGTTACCATCGAGCTGATCTGATGATGGAGCCGGAAGGTGGCCACAGGAACTCAGTAATAAAACGACGCAACCCTATCGAGTTTGGGCTCGTTTGATTCGTATTGACAAGAACTCTGGTCCTAGATTATATCCAGACTAATAATTGAAAACATGATTTAAAAAAAAAAAACAATAAGTACTACACTTTCATAAGCTTTTTTTCAAACTAAAAACTCGTTTTTTATACCATACCATGTAAAACAAAATGTAAAAAAAAGAATCGCAAAAAATATCAACAGTTGAGAATCGAACTTTTAACCACGAGTTTGCAAAGCAGTCGTCGAACCGCTAAGCTATAAACAATAGTACACTTTTAAAAGCTTTTTTTTTTCAAACTAAAAACCCATTTTTCAAACGACATACCAGCCAGCTGTTACTTTATACGTTTCTATTATTCTACCATCAGAAAGAAAAGACATTATTCTTCGTTCGCACGTAAGTTTAGCATTAAAAAGTTATATATTTTCGTCTGGAGACGCCTTGCTGCGAGTCTAGACAGATATCTAGACATTATCGATAAAACAGCTTGAAATCCATTATGTAACATGGGGAGACGTATTAGAAATATATATTTTGTAGAAGAGTTTGAAAATTTTGAGGTTACATTTTTTGGGTGGATGTTTTGTGATGTAGGTAAGCAAATTGGTTTGGGTGGTTAAATTAGCTATTTCTCGTGTTTTTAGGATTCCGTACCTCAAAAGGAAAGAACGGAACCCTTATATATGATCACTTCGTGGTCCGTTTATCTGTCTGTTAGTCTGTCAAGACCCAGTTGAAATTAAAATCAAATACGTAGGTCTACGGTCCCTTGGAGCTCGAAAAATCATGCTTCTAAGTTAACGCAATCATGAAATTTGGCAAGAAACAACACCTTGTTTCTTGCCCAGCAGTTCACAGCACAAAAAAGGAAAAAGTTCGAAAATCATTAATTTGTGGTTTCATAAATTTTTTTTTTTGCGATTTCAAACATACATTTGCAGTTGGAGAATTGACCGTGACCGTGAATTGAATCGATGTATTTGAGAACATGTTTTTCAACTACAATGTTAAGTTTGTTTTTGGGGATGAATTCATCCCAACTACGGAACCCTTCATTGTGCGTGGTCCGACACGCACTTGGCCGGTTTTTTTTAGCTCAGACAGCAACATTTTTACTTAAGAGGGTGAATTATTACAATTTAAAATCAATATTTTAGTATTATAATTTCATAATCTCATTTAGTAATATTGATTAATTAATCAAAAGTGAAATATTTGACGGTAATTGGCCCCATTTGGCAACTCTCAGAACTCGGCCTTAAAAATGCGTACTTATCTTATTAATTGATTGTAGGAATAATACAAGGTGACATTTTTTAGATCACGTTTTTTTAACTACAAAATTTTACTAAACTAATATTATAAATGCGAATGTGAGTTTATTTGTTTGTTACCGTGTTAAGCTTTCACTTTAAAACAGATGAACGGATTTGGATGAAATTTGGCAAAAGTAGTTTTTCAATAAAAAAGAAAAAAGCAAAAACTTTTCTTTGAAATTTAAGCTTAGCATTTAACTTTTCACTTTATTTTATAGTTTAAATTTAAGTTTTTACTTAAATCCCTTATCAAAATTACGTTTCAGTAATATCACACTAATATTATAAAGGCGAAAGTTTGTGAGTGCGTGTTTGTATATTTGTTACTTCTTCACGCTGAAGTGGCTGGACCAATTTTGATAAACTCAAACTCAATGCATTTATTTCAATTAAACCAATTACAGGCACTTTTGAATTGTCAAGGGGTCGGTCAGTCAGAAAGAAGCTAGGCGCCCATTCCAAAGCATAGTAGGTACCTATGGAGAAGAACGGGCAAGAAACTCCACGGACACTCTTTTAAATCAAGATATGGTTACAAAATAATGGTTACATCATTCATGTTGAAATTTTACATGTGAGAACGATGCAGAACGTTAAAAGCATCTTAAAAAAAAAACAATTCAAATATTTAAATTAAATTAAAATAAGCCGTGGCCGCTAAGGTATGCCCAGCCTTCACTGACAGCGCTTGTTCACGAACCTGACGCATGGATTAGCTAAATGATCCAACACACGCCACCATCAGCGAGACATAAAATAGAGAAAGATAAAATTTGGTATTGAGGTAGCTGACACCCTGGATTAACACATAGGCTACATTTTATCCCGGTCTACGCGGGTGAAACCGCGGGGAGCAGCTAGTCTTTAAAGTATGATGAGATTCGTCTGCAGGTACTCTTAACTACTTTCAGTTTACGTAAATACATAATCCGATAATTTTCACTTGCGTAAAAGTTATTCTATATTTCCTAGGTGTCGTAAGAGGATTAACGTCATATCTCTATAGCTACCGTAATTTGATAAACCAGATAATAATACCGTATCTGTAAGGTAACTCTGTGGGCTACCTACCTGCTTAGCATAATCAGGCTGTAATGTTCCTATAGAGGCATGAGGAATAGGGTATAAACTTCACTCATCTTTCATAGAAAAGGGAGGATCCTCCGACCAGACGGGTGTTATGTCTGGTGGGCAACTGCCCGACGGTTGATGTCGGGACGTTGTATATACCGGATGACTTTTTTTACCGTCTCGAAAAAAATAGGGTATATTAGGTGAACGGAGTAGAAGCGTATGGCATACCTAGTTGTTTTGTTTTTTAATAGCTTAGTCTGAAAAAAATATCTAAGTATCAATAAATACTATAAATTCGATGTAAACTTTTAATTTTAGAACAATAAAAACATAAATTATGATTGTAAATAATAAATCCTTTAAAAATATCGAAATTCAAATCATATGCAACCTGCATTATGATTTGAATTTTGATTTTTTAAAAAAACAAAATTAAAAAAAAAAAAAAAAAAACTAGATATGCCATAGGTTTCTCCTCCGTTCACCGAATATACCCTATTTTTTTCGAGACGGTAAAAAAAGTCATCCAGTATATATGCTAGTCGCGCGGTAAACTCTAATTGAGCGATGCAAGATTGCGTGACGTCATGTCATTGTGGCGCGTAGTTCGTATGTGGCGATGTAGATGCCGCCACATTCCCACTACTGGGACACAGGCCTCCTCTCTGTGAGAGAGAGAGCTCGCCGTAATCTACCACGCGGGCCTAGTGCGGGTAGGTTGATGTAACAGTTATGTCTTTGATTTTTTTTGGTTTCCAGTCTAACCGGATACAGCTGAATACCACTATTTTACATGGAGCGCCGTCTTGGATTTTCATTTTGACCAAATTCGAAAGAAGAAAGTCGCATAGAGGGGGCATAACGCTTTTTCCTTACGTGACGATTTCTACTAGTCAACTCTTAACGCAAGTCGCGGTAAGGAATTTGGTTCCAAAAAATTTTTTTTAATAGACTGCCTCAAAAAAAATTAAACATCGGCAAGAATTAATTACATAATCTTTGTTCCATAATTTTGCATAAAAGTATGTACAGTCAACAAAAGATATATCTAGGCAGGGTAGAGTAACATATTTGTATGTGAATTGCTTCATGTTCAATTTTATATATATTACTTTGTTTTTGCAATACTCCTACATTGTAACACACCAACACGAAAAAACTTTTTTACAAAAAAAAAAACAACCGACTTCCAAAAAAATACTACAAAATGAAAAATAACTTTAATTTCGGAAGTCGGTGTCTTTGTATATGTATTTTAGCTTTTTGCCACCGACTTCTGAAATTAAAATTATTTTTCACTTTGTACTATTTTTTTGGAAGTCGGTTGTTTTTTTTTTTTTTTGTAAAAAAGTTTTTTATTTTTCACTTTTCAGTGGGTCAGTCTGTAATTCATCTATGTTACAATAGCCTAATGTCAACTACTCCTCACCTTTTACAAAATATTGCTTTTCCCGATACAAGGACGTTAATTGTTGAGGAGTTCTCCCAGTAACGAACCAGGAGAACTGGAACTGATGGTGAAGTCACCATCAGCCCCATTTCAACATATGTATTGTAACGAGCATAAATTGCTTAGCAATAATCGAATCGCAACCCGTGAAATACGTATTATTGAGTAGTTCCGATGGCCATCTCTGGTCTTCCTCATCAGTTCCACTTCACTAAATGATGGTCGAATTGAGTAACCTCCTTTTTTTGAAGTCGGTTAAAAATGGTATACTGTCACGAAATTGAACATGAAACAATTCACACACAAATATGTTAATATTATACCCTGCCTAGATATTATATCTCTTTTGTTGACTGCACCTAGCCATAAAACATATTACCATAGAAATATAAAAAACAGCATATTACACTTTAGGTGTAATATGCTGTAATTTAACTTAACTAAAACTTAACTGTAGCTACTCATTGATACAGTATACCTATCATGAAACACAAAATCTTGACAATCAAATGAATTATTGTCGATGGCTGACTGTACTATAATATTAATTCATCATCTGCCTAGCCTTTTCCCGACTACGTTGGAGTCGACTTCCAGTCTAACCAAATGCAACTGAATACCAGTATTTTACGTGGAACCCAGTTACTGGGTAATACGATACCCCGAAGTAAGACTGGTTGTCAGGAGTTTCGGATTTCTGACAACCCGTAACGACTGGCAAAGATCTGCGATAGTATTAATTCAATTAGATAATAAATAAATGACTTACATTGCTATACTCCAGAAGCCACTCCTAAGTTTTTATTTACTTATTTCGTTCCAATCCATTTTCCACGACATAACCTCTACCGTCAGAACTAGCGACTCGGTTACAGTAATTTATCGTACGCAATCCGGCTCTCAGTTTATAGACAGTTCCCCGGACGTGAACCGTACTCGTGCCGGACACACGGACGCATGAACGTATAACCGATCGATACGATTCTTTTCTGTTATAGATACGATTCAGAAGATGAAATGAATTGAGATTTAGAAAAACCGGCTAAGTGCGTGTCGGACCTTGCATATTTAGGGTTCCGTACCAAATCTGATTTATCAATATAATGGTATTTGTTAGTAAAGTATACGTAAACATTGTCACGAAATTTCAAGTTCATAGGACAATGGGAAGTTAAAAAATTCTTCGGAACAAAATTTTGTAAAAAAAATGCTAACTTTGGTGGCTTCCCATTTCTTTGCTTTTCAATATATTTTAAAATAAAAAATACAATATTTATTTACTCAATAAGTTCTAAACAACGATACCACGCTCGATGAGGTAGGTCAACATTTTTTTTCGCATCCCCTTTTAGCTGTATGGAGCCCTCCTTAAAAATATTTAAAAATATTTTTTGACAACTTGGCTTTGGGTCGACAAGAAAGATATTATTTGGAAACGTTAACTACAGTGCTACCTAAGTCCTAAAGTAAAGAGTTTAAGATTTTAATGTGTAAAGTAATAATAATAAAGACTCGCCAGCCCCACAGTCAAACTATTGACATGGTTTAGTGGGGCTTAATATATTTAAAGCTAAGTAAATCATTGTAATAAAATAAATAAATAATAATAATAAGATGCTTAATACTGTGAAAATTTGAATACTGTAGCTCCAACTGTTTGGCTGTAAAATCTGTGTGACAGACGACGGACGTCGGACACGTGAGTGATAGCAATAGGGCTCCGTTTGGACCGTCGGGTATGGAACCCTAAAAAGAAAAAGTAGTATCTATTTAACGTTGTTGTCTTTTACTTGTCAATAAAATAAGAAAGAGACGGGGTAGAATTAGAGCTGCCTTATTAAGTTGAACCGATTCCTGAAGGCCAATTCTCACGTAAAAAAATCTGATAAATTCTTGCCGATACGCGGTCTCTACTCCAGGACTCGTCTGATCTACCACCGGTCATTGGTCCTGCGACAAACATAGCCATCAGCCCTCTGCCTCTTCACCTTCAGTTTGCTTACCTACTCTGCAAGCTGTCGGTTTTTCTGTTTTTTTTTACTGTGTGTATTTGCTGTCCATTCTGTGTACCAAATAAAATAATTTCTTTCTTTCTTTCTTTTCTTTCCTTTCGTTCTTTTCTTTTTATTTATTTCTTTCTTTTTTTTCTTTCTTTTTTTTCTTTTCCGGATAAATTCATTTCTGTTATAAAAACGTAAACGAAATAAAAGGAATATGTAAGGATCGAGCAAGAAGTAGCGTTCTGCGCTTTCTGTCTATTGTACCCCCACAATAGGAAAAAGGCGTCGGAAAAGGCGACGTGAAAGCCTGCTAAATCAACAGCTGTCTTCACACACAGTTGATTTATCAGGCTTTAAAAAATCAGAACTCAACGAGGCTTTAAAAAACTGGCAAACTTCCAAAAAGGTTTAAACGACACACCATTAAATACCGCTTAAAACGCGCTTATGTTGTCAATTGGTCTGACAGCTTCAAATTTCTTTCATCTCTTTATTTCTTCATCTGCTAAAAAGAGAAAGCAATAATTGTTGTCTTGCAATGAATTCTCTCGTAAAGATTAGGTCCATTGAGTATTCGGTAGGCTATATGTAGGTACGCACGGCTACAGATCAAGCTATATATGTCCAGTATACGCTGATCTCGCATTGTATAGGATTTCCTTACAGTGAGAGGTCAGTGTAAACTGGAAAATTATAGCTTGATGTGTAGCCGTGTGTACAGTACGAAAACATTCAAAGGATCCATCGTATAACTTCGGAAAAACCGAAATATAGCGAATAAAATGTGACTATCGGCCAAATTATTATAGATTGACGCACTAATGTCGTCACTCCCTTATTGGGCCAGTCACATTTAATTCGGCAAAGTTCGGTTTTTCCGAAAACAAACGATTGACGACGACCTTTGAACGCCCACTGGAAATGATTGGATTTGGAGGTCAAACGTCCGTATAATATGAACTACTTACATGGAATCGCTACTGGTTAAATTGGAAACCAAATGTAATTACTGCCAAAGCAAAGACTAGGTAATTCATTATGTTAGCTTAGTCTGTTGGGAAAAGGGTTATGTACATTAGGTATTGCGACAAAGATTGTGCAAACTCGAAGCTTGTTAAATATTTGCCTAGGCATTTTTGGCAATGAAATGGAATCCAATCAATCTGCCTAGCGTTTTCCCAACCATGTTGGGGTCGGCTTCTAGTCTAACCAGATGTAGTGAATATTAGTATTTTATATGGAGCGACTGCCTATCTGACCTCCACAACCCAATTACTGGGTAATACAATACCCCTTGGTAAGACTGGTTGTCAGACTTTCGGGCTTCTGACGACCCGTAACGATTGTCAAAGATCCACGAATAATAGCCGGGACCAACGGCTTAGCGTGCTTTCCGAGGCACGGAGGAGTCTCGGTATCTAAAGATGGTCACCCATCCAACCCCGGCAAGCATAGCTTAACCTGATGGATTGACCCGTGCGGCATTACGGAATACATTTTTGTATAAAACACATAAAACTACCATACCATACATTTTTTCAGCAAAATTAACAGTAACAAAACCTGTAATTTTATAGGGTTTGAACTATCAACTGGGAAGTCTGATCAGTAAAATTGCTTTTAAATGTCGTGTTTAGTAATTTGATTAGTCACGGGTTACCAATCAAAACACAACAGAGGCCTGAGGGCCGGTTTTTTAATCCGTAGTTAACTCAACCAATGGTTAAACATATGAAAGGCTAAACATGAATGTATGCATGTTAACTCATTCATGTTAAAAAATAGTACCTTACTAATGGCATTTTGTCAAACATATTTAGCCAAAATTCAACCATTAGTTATTATTTTTACCCGACTACGGCAAAGCCAAAAGGAATGGTTATGATTTTAGCAGTCTATGTATGTATGTAAGTACACACATCAACACGGGCTAGGCATATTTCATACTCAATTAAATAACTCGAAAAGTACTGGCCGCATTGGAATCTTTTATACACCGATTTGTTTATAATTTATCTCAGACTAATTCCAAATTCAAATTTTTGAAAATTCTTTTGTTTCGGTGGCATAAAAATGTCTTGATGTGTAACATAGGCTATATAAATTCTCCCTAAATTTAATATGGTGGACTTAACACGTAAATTTCTGACCTCGAAAAAAATTAGATTGAGATAATCATGACATGTTTGGTATCAAAAGAAAAGTCTTGACAAGCACATTACAAATATGTATATATGTCATATATAATTATGTTTAAATTGTTAAAAATATAAGTAAATAATATTAATTGAATAACTTATAGACCGACCGCGGCGAGCGTGACTTTTTCAGTAGTCGGGTTTTAGTTTTTCAACATAATTTTTATTGACTATTGGTTGAGTTAACTACAGATCAAGAAACCGGCCCTTAGTGCAAGTTTTTGTACTTACGTAAACTTCAATTTGTACTGAAACTGAATAAGTGCCATCTGGTGACTATAAAGGGAAACATAATTATTCCATACAAATTGACGTACGTTGACGTACGTTAACGTTAAAGTAAACGCGATTGAATAAGTAGAAATAACTCGCACTAAGGCCACAGTAATTCTATTCATTATAATGCAAGCACACTAAGGAAGCTCTTAGGAGCTCGTGGCTAAGTAATAACAGCCGTACAGGTCGATCCATCAGGTTATGCTACGCTTGCCGGGGTTGGTCCGTCGATGTGTGACCATCTTTACATACCGAGACTACTCCGTGCCTCGGAAAGCACGTTAAGCCGTTGGTCCCGGCTGTCATTCGTGGATCTTTGACAGTCGTTACGGGTCGTCAGAAGCCCGAAAGTCTGACAATCAGTCTTATCAAGGGGTATCGTATTACCCAGTTAATGGGTTGTGGAGGTCAGATAGGCAGTCGCTCCATGTAAAATAATGGTATTCAGCTGCATCCGGTTAGACTGGAAGCCGACCCCAACATAGTTGGGAAAAGGCTAGGCAGATTGACTAAGGAAGCTCTTAGCAAAGCCATGTTTTGTACAAGAGGCACCTGCCTGCACTTGAACCGTTTGATGCCCGGATTGGCTTAAAATTTGAACAAATTAGTTTCACTTACCAACTTTGAGGAAATAACAGAACGGAATAGAATAGAAATCGCTGTTTTGCTTATAATGTGGGTATAAGTACAGATAAGATGTAACTTAGACTATTGTGTGTGCGTGTGTGCGTGTGTGTGTGTGTGTGTGTGTGTGTGTGTGTGTGTGTGTGTGTGTGTGTGATATGTGTGTGTGTGTGATGTGTGTGTGTGTGTGTGATGTGTGTGTGTGTGTGTGTGTGCGTGTGTGTGTGTGTGATGTGAATATGAGGGAGTAATCATTTTTGTATTTATCTGAGGAGGCTTGTAAATAGCAATTTGGTTTTATATTATTGTTATTATAATGTTATTAGTCTGAAAGCACATGACATACGTTTTGAAAACGCATTTGAATTAAATAGCCTACGAGTGACCGGTTGTCCGCCTCTGCAAAATTTAAGCAAGTCGTTGGAAAACCACGCCCAGTATTTTATCATCACTCATGTCTAAATCAGGGTCCAAATCACACGCACATAGCAATGTCGACCACACACAGGGATGATAAAAACCCTTAAAATCTTCGGTCCAGCGTTACACCACAAATATAATACAGAAGGTCAGCTCCCTAATACAATAGACACGGGTCAATCGAAGGTTGCCGAAATCGGTCCGTGGATACCTAGCCATACATTATAATTGTACCGAGAACCCTCCGTGCCTCGGAGAGCACGTTAAACCATTCATTCTGGGTGTCATTTGCAGATCTTTGAAGACGCCTAGTCGTTACGGGTAGTCAGAAGCCCGAAAAACTGACAACCAGAGTCTTATCAAAGGGTATCGTGTTATTCAGTAACTGGGTTGTTGAGGTCAGATAGGCAGTCGCTTCATATTCAGCTGCATCTAGTTAGACTGGAAGCCGACCGAAGACGATAGTTGGGAAAAAGCTAAGCAAACGGTGACATAGACTCGCTTCACGAACAGTCAACCGCTTATCAGTGGTAAGCGTTTGACATTGACAGCGTCTTTATGTCTTAGCAGTAAGAGGGATTTTCGTAGTGCAAGTGTTACCACTGATGTGTGGTTGCGCACTCTCGACTGTGTGAACCGTACTGGTTCAATACTCAGAAGTAAGGATTTTGAACATAAAAACACTATTTCGTAGACTTTCAAGATCAGCTTTATTACTTATGATCACAACAGTACAGTAATACAGATAGAGTTTGATTTACTAACGATACAAGCAAGTGACTAGCACCGATGTCGAAGCACGAATGCCGGCATGGCGAGCATATTACCAAAATGCCCGCCGACTATTTTTTTTATCCCCACCATTGACTTGCTTATGATTGGTCGTTTGATAACTGTCACAGTCTCGACCAATCACAAGAAGTCAATACAACTACGTTTGATGATAGGAGTTCATAGAAATTAAACAGATTAAAAAGAAACATTAATTGTAGGCATCATTTAAATATTTATAACAGCTCGGCCATCTGGCTTACAACGAGTCCCTCGTTATGTAAATATTACAAAAACATTAAGTTTTATTTCATAATTAAATTATAATGTAACCTATTAAACATAAGTTATCTCATTAGTTATTAATTAATCATTTTGACTATAAGTCATTATAGTAGCACATTTTAGTATCTTAACATATTTCAAATTCAATGATTTTACAATAGATTTAAATGACCTTAAAAACAATGTTTATAACCCTTGAGAATAACTGAGTCATTATAGTAGTACATTACACTTCAATAAATTTACTCCTAAATTTATTTATTAATCCATGACCTTGATTAAAAAAAATGCTTAAACCTTTAAGGGTGTCGGTTACCTGACACTCTTAACTTTCTATATCTTATGTCGGCAGTATATGTATTGGTCCATGACCTTGACCTGTAGATATACTGATGTACCAATTGCTAAAATGAGAGGCATCCGTTACCTGATACCCCTCCCCGACTCATTAGTACGTGACCCTAACCAATGAATCGGTATTTACTAGTCCATGACATTGACCAGCAAATATTTCAGCCATTAGTACGTGGTATCATTTAGATGATACATGACCTTGACCTGTAGATATACTGATGTACCAATTGCTAAAATGAGAGGCATCCGTTACCTGATACCCCTCCCCGACTCATTAGTACGTGACCCTAACCAATGAATCGGTATTTACTAGTCCATGACATTGACCAGCAAATATTTCAGCCATTAGTACGTGGAATCATTTAGATGATACATGACATTAATCATCGAAACTTAAAACCACATTAACATTACTTTTTTTTTTTACTACGACATTGATTTCATAATTATAGTTCTTTAAGTGTACACAATACAAATACACAATGAAATTGAACATCTCTTCATTGTCCTTAATTGCGTGCTTATATAATTCAATGTACAATATTCTTTTTCAATAGTGCGAATGAACTAAACATCTATTTACAATTCTTCACATTCAGATTCACAATCATTACGCTCGGATTCACAATCGGTTGATACGGGTTCGTTATAGCAGATCCATGGGAATATTTTATCAATGGCTACCACAGCCTCGTACCTCTTACTAGTCTTTGTTAGAGGTGTGTCCTCGACCACGAACCTATCGTTGGGGAGCACCTTCTTAATTCTGTAAGGGCCTTTACATTTAGGTTCGAGCTTCTTAGACTGTCCCTCTATTCCTGTCACAGCTCTTACTACTCTAACTAAACCAATTTTCCTGTACCCATCATACCATTTCTTGTCCTTGTCCTGTTGTGTTCTAATAAGCTCACCGGCCGTAGCCCTAACATCGTCCAGACTCTCCCCGACAAACCTTCAGATGGGTTAGTCAGATTCCGTCCGAAAAGAAGCTCCGCTGGAGTCTTTTTGGCGGTGGCGTGTACGGTGGTATTGATACCCAACTGTATGTCTGGTAAGTGTTCATCCCATAAACCATTTGGTTTGTCATGGTTCATTGCCCCGAGCGCTGCCAAAATGGTGCGGTTGTACCGTCCTACTTGGCCATTCGCTCGGGGTGTGGCGACAGCATTGAGCACGTGCTTTATACCACATGATTGAATAAATGTTGTGAACTGCCTACTAGTGAAGCTTGTCCCTTGGTCCGTAATTAAACGGGTTGGCACGCCGAAGTAACTAAAATGCTCTCTGAATACCCTAATGCTTGTGGCCGATTTGGTATTTCGCACAGCGGTAATGTCGACAAATTTTGTAAACGCGTCTACGATAAGAAGGATGAACGTATTTCCACGCTTGGTGCGGATAAAAGGACCGAGATGATCCGCATGTATGGTATGGAATGGAATGATAGCTTTAGGGATGGGATGTAGTTCACCGGACTTGGCACCACTTGGCAGCTTGTGATGTGCGCACTGAAGGCAAGCCGAAACGTATTTTTTTACAAACCGTCTCATCTTTGGAAACCAATTAGTAGCTTGTAAGCGCGCCAAAGTTTTGTCAAACCCGAAGTGTCCCACATCGTCATGATTGACTTTTAGCAGGTGCCATCTAGTGCCACTTGGAACAACCCAACGGATAGTATTTTCGTCAATTATACGATATACCCGCCCATTTACAAGCTTGTAATTTTTGAATATGTCAACGGCATCTTTACATTTGGAATTGCTTAAAATATTTGCGATATTTTTAATGTCTTCGTCCGTCTGTTGCACCGTTGCAAGCCAATCGTCTGTACCTATTGAAAGCACATCTAACACGTGATCAATGTCTGGAATACCGTCTATAGCACCCCTGCTAAGGGCATCTACATATGCCATTTTGTCACCAGGGCGGTATTCTATTGAGCAGTCGTATTCTAAGAATTGCAGCCACCAGCGGGCAATTCGTGGGACTAAGTCGCGTTTACTTAAAGTGGTACGCAAAGCGTTACAGTCTGTAACTATGGTGAATTTAATACCAAGTAAGTAATGCCTAAACCTATTCAACGAGGCAATAATAGCGAGGGTCTCCAACTCGAAGGAGTGTAGTTTTTGCTCATCTAGACTGGTTTGCCTGCTGTAATAAGCAATAGGTTTGAACACCCCAGACTTTTTGTTAACTAGCACAATAGGGCTTGCGTACGGACTGTTAGACTCCCTTATAATGCCGCTTTCTAACATTTCCTTGATCATATCTTGAACTAGTTGGCGTTCGTTAAAGGACAACCGGTATGGGCGGTAAACGACAGGATCGGGGTCATCCAGTTGAATCACCATTTCAGCCTCCGTTGTAAACCCAAGATCTTTTAAACTACTGGAAAAACAATATTTATATTTATCTAACAAGACCTTTAACGACTCTTTTTGATCCTTTGTTAAATTTTCTCCGCAACTGATTGGTGATTCATCTATGGGTGACTGATCGCTAAAATCTAATTTTTGAATTATCAGGCTCTCAGCTAAAGTGTGGCTCCTAGTTATAAGACTACCTTTCTCTATAACCAGATAGTTGTCACTGATATTCTGAACGAGAATCCTTCCAGTACCTTGTTTTAATTGATACTCGCCAGGCAACAAGAAATGTTCATGACCTTCAATATTGCGCACTGTTCCATTTACGTAAATTTTTCCCGAGAAAGAATTACGCGAGCTAACTGGGATCGCCTTTAATTCGCCGCGTTCTATGCGCGTCTCCTCCATGCATAAAAGTGAACAAATCAAAACAGACTCCTCATTAACCCGCTGAAAAATGACATCCGATTCAGTCTTGACTATTTTGACTGAGGGCCTTTCGGTGAAAGTATGGCCTAGTAGTACTGGGCAATTTATTAAGTAATCACCTACTACCAATATCTCCACGTGTTTTTCTACTACACCCTGCACTTCGACCGTGACTTTCGCCTTGCCAAGGGTGTTATATGGCATGTTACCTATTCCTCTTAGTAGTGGTACTTCTCCTACCTGCCAATCTAGTCCTAAACGCTGAGCTTCACTGAGACGGACCAAAGTACCTTCGCTTCCCAAATCAACAAGACATTCTGAAAACATCCCATTTATTTTAATAGGCATTTTATACTTGAATTTTCTTTTTTTTTAATCTCCCATGTTTTCTACTTTCAATATTGCTTTTGGTTCATCGTTGGTACTTTGCTTTGTCCCAGGGCACTCAGTTCTTTATGTCCTAATAAATTACATTTAGAGCATTGAATCTTCGGTTTTGTGCATCTAAAGAAAGGGTGACCGGGTTCTTTACAATTGTAGCAGACCATGCTGGATCCAGACTTTTGGGAACTGTTACCTACTTTATTACCGGTAAATGTGTTATTTTGTGATGGACCTATCTTGACCTACTTTTACCGTCTTCAAAAATTTAAGTAGCAATTCCGGTTCCGTAAATTCTGCTCCCTGTGCTCCCAACCTAACCACGATCTTCTATACCTGCTATGACACAGTCAACTGCACGAAGATTCATTTTAGCATAATATATCTCTATGGGGAGCCATAGCGTACCTTTTTATTCAGCATTTCCGTTAGTAAATCTGCATAATTATCCCTAGTTGGAAAAGATTCCTTCAGCTTTAACTTCCACTCTGGCCAAGAAAATAGTAGTGAGGGTAGGCCCTGATACCAGGTTTTAGCTACCCCTGTTAATTTCGGTAGGGCATAGTGGGCTATTTGTTTATCGTTCCAACCATAGATCTGTGCACATTCGTCAACCTTATGAAGCCACGTATCAACCGTTTGCTACTTACATAATGGGTCAAAATCAGGAATTACATTTAAAACAGGAAACCTATCGCGTTCGCTTGTATTAATCATACACTTGATTAAGCGCATTAATAAAGTTTTCAATAAACAGATTATTATTTGACTCACACTCACGATATGTTTCTTCACGGGACGGTGTACGAAGGCGAGAAGCTCTGCTCGTACGTGAATGCCTGGATTCCGCGTGGCACGACTCGTGCCGTCCTGGAGTGCGCGGCCGTGTCCTGGAGCGCCTAGCACGACGAGTTGCCTTCCTTGAATAGTGTGGTCGGGAAAGAGACCGACTACTCGTCAGTCGCGATCGTCTTCCTTTTGACCGCCTTTTTTTTTTTTTTTTTTTTTTTTTTTTGTGGATGGGAAATCATCAAATGACTTCTCCCGCTCTGGGCAGAGCGGGAGGGCGTGTCAGACTTTTACTGACTAAAACCCACCCATGTTCCTTCAGCTGCCCGTGCCAGGGCCACGGTATCTCTTTCGAACTACCCGCGACCCCGGCGGCTCCTTTTGACCGCCTGGACTGCGGCAAACGGTTTCGGTTGCCACAATTTTCTTCAGGTGAACGCGTATGCCCTCGACCCCGGCTGCGGCTTGAGTTGCATCACGACATCTTAGCGGCGGAGTCAGCGTCTCACGAGGGGTCCGTCTAGGTCCGTCACATTCTCTTCGAGAACTAGACGTACGTTTATCCATGTTCTCTCGGCCTCAACATAAAACAAACAGACACCTACGTTAATAAACCGCGCTGTACTAAACTTGTAAACAAGACTTTTATTGACTTCCACATTCTATAATGTAGACTATCAAACATGTCCATCTCCAGGGGGCACCCCGGCAAGATAAACATGCATGATAACCATATAAACCTAGGAAATGCCACATTTACGGTTTCCTCAAAGTACAAACCGAACTATCATACATGTTCATCTCCAGGGAGTACCCCGGCAAGATTAACATGCATGAATAACCATATAGACCTCCGGAATGTCTCCGTTACGGTAAACACAGTTTAGTTCCTCAAATTACATACCGAACTATCATACATGTTCATCTCCAGGGAGTACCCCGGCAAGATTAACATGCATGAATAACCATATAGACCTCCGGAATGTCTCCGTTACGGTAAACACAGTTTAGTTCCTCAAATTACATACCGAACTATCATACATGTTCATCTCCAGGGAGTACCCCGGCAAGATTAACATGCATGAATAACCATATAGACCTCCGGAATGTCTCCGTTACGGTAAACACAGTTTAGTTCCTCAAATTACATACTGAACTATCATACATGTTCATCTCCAGGGAGTACCCCGGCAAGATTAACATGCATGACTAACCATATAGACCTCCGGAATGTTTCCGTTACGGTAAATACAGTTTAGTTCCTCAAATTATTAAAATAAGCAATCGTGAAGGTAGATAAGAGAAAAAAAAATAAAAAAATACCTACTTTACAGGAATAAACTTGTAGCCTGCTTTCTTCACTTTGATATTGCAAATTGCAATAATATGATTAATGTTTATGCAGCACAATTAAAATAAAATAGTCAAAGGACACTTACGTTTTCTATGTACGCAAAACACTTAAGCGTATCTCCGATCCTTTTGTGGGCACTAGGTTGCCAATCCCACTTCTGAGATGTGAACCGTACTGGTTCAATACTCAGAAGTAAGGATTTTGAACATAAAAACACTATTTCGTAGACTTTCAAGATCAGCTTTATTACTTATGATCACAACAGTACAGTAATACAGATAGAGTTTGATTTACTAACGATACAAGCAAGTGACTAGCACCGATGTCGAAGCACGAATGCCGGCATGGCGAGCATATTACCAAAATGCCCGCCGACTATTTTTTTTATCCCCACCATTGACTTGCTTATGATTGGTCGTTTGATAACTGTCACAGTCTCGACCAATCACAAGAAGTCAATACAACTACGTTTGATGATAGGAGTTCATAGAAATTAAACAGATTAAAAAGAAACATTAATTGTAGGCATCATTTAAATATTTATAACAACTGGCACTTGTTTGAGATCATCTATCATCATCATCATACCGACACCCGCAATTTATACTAAGCTAACACATAAAAGTGTACTTTACAGTAGAGGCTTTTATAGGGAAAAACGTGATAACTTTTATATTAATTAAGATATTTATTTGAAATATGGTACTCTTAGTAGTTAATTAATTCAATGTAATATCCTATATTTATTTTTCCTTAATTATTTATATTTTTTTATTTAGCGCAAGTTAGCCGTTTATAAACGTAATTCCTCAATAAAATTTTACATATTACACACGTCTAACTAATGTTAGCGTAATGTAGGTATTATGGGATGTCATAGTCGTAAAGAAGTGTTATTTTTCTTGGTATCTCACTATTTTATTAACACTCCTCAACTCCTCAATGAATATTCCTCCTTTCTGGCTGAATCCAAAAAAAAATAACACTAACAATAGTTTAAATAACTTGTAACAGTGATGCTATCAATTATGATTTACTGATAAAGTTTTTAATACTGCGCGTGACCTAACACAGCAACAAGTGTTGTTAGACTAATGTAAACAAATAAGCGGTGCGTCCCCTCCCCGCGCACATTCCGCCAATAATAGTTGGCGTAATTTAAATCGAATGATTTCAAAAAGTACTTTTACTTAGCGTTGTATGAGATTTGTAACTTCGTTATGTTTGTATATTTCTTCAAGATTATTTTATTACACATAAAAAACCACATTTTAAGCAACTTGGCATAAAAAAACGAATTTACCTAAGATTCGATTTAGCGTAGTATAAATTGTTGGTGTCGATACGTACGCCTCAATGTGTGCGTACGTTTTTCACTTGTCGTACGAATGTGGCCTTCTGCACAGCTATCTGAATTGTGGTAACATCCCGTTCGAGTACACCCCTACCGAGAACAGGGGCGAGTAGGGGGTGGCGTTTATTTTATTACCACTTCGCACCCCTATTAAGTGGTATCAAAGTTATGGCCGACTTGATGCTGAGGTCTTCATGTAAGGGTTTTTGGGTTAGCTAGAATGTTGGGGCTGTGTGGAAAATAGGTATGTGGCGCTTGATTTGAATTTTGGAAATAATTGTTGTCTGGAATACGTAGATAATTAAAAGTTTTTACAGAGCGATAATTTTTGGTGGGGCAGTAACTCATTCTTAGGACATGACGTAACCTAACATAGAGGATGAAGCCAGACGAGCGTAATTTTTTGAATTGTGAGTCGAGTAATTTCGGTCGCGTGCGGCGCGTGAGTCGACAGACAATTCATTTTGCGTCGCCGCCGCCGTTTGAACGAAACAGGATTTTTCTATGAAACCGAATGTAGCAGAAATTACTCGACTCACAACTCAAAAAATTACGCTTGTCTGGCTTCACACTTAACGTTATTTCATTCTTCATTCACAGATTTAGAAAATAATGTACAAAACTGATAAGAAGTTTTGTTGCGATAAACTCCAAGTCCCAGGTTGATCCTAACTTCTTGAATTTAGCGGGCCAAACTAAAATTAGTTTTTTATGCAGCTGCTGGTCTAAATCGTCTTTCTAATCTACGGTCCAGCGTACTCATACTGCAAGAATAATAGTCTATTCCTACAGGATCAATACATCATCCTGATACCTACATCCCAGATCTTAATTAAGCGGATATTGGAAAATAGAAACGAATATCAAAGAAATCTCTGCTCGGTTTAATTAAAAGCAATTTATATGGCCGGACCTGGCGGATATGCGGATATGTGTGGATATTTGGACCAGAGGTAAATCCTCTTTGTAAGTTCAATATGATTTGTTTTTACATGTACGATTTTTTGATCTCACATTGCAGATAAAATTTAAGTTGATAGGTTCATCAAACTCTCTTGCTTAGTAGTACTTTTAAAACGCGACTAAAGCCGTTTGAACCAACAATATGCATTGTTACTGAATAAATAAATTGAATAGAATTGAATTTTTTATTAATCCGTGATATTAGACAATTCAATTCTATTCAATTTATCCTACGTCTATTAATTTACAAATGTTAAAAATTATTATAATAATATAACAGATAATAATCAGCAAGATAAATAAAACAATTTACAATAGACAACTATTCGGATCTGGCTCTTCTGCGCTTAGATTTTTTTCTTCTGTGCCTAAATAAAAAACCATAAATACAGCATGCACAATGTAAATAATAGAAGAAAAAGAAAGAAAACTACTACCCCTCCCCCCCACTACTACCCCTAGGTACTACCGCCCCCCCCCCCCCCCTACTAACCACTTTTTGGGGGGGTTACTTCCCCTTTTTAAAAGAAAAAAAATAAATTTATTTGCACTTAATGTGACGCATAAAGAATAAGAAAATAAAGCATACAAACACACTAAAAACAAGTTGGGTAAAATATGCGTCAAATCCACGCAAAACGCAACAAACGACGAAAAGATTACGTTTCATTCATAAAGTTTGAATTGTTTACATATTAGAAATACATGATACCTGCCTGATAATTTGTATGAGGTCACTAAATGGCATATTCAATTATATTAAAGGAATATTCTCGTGAATTAATATTACTTTATCCCACTAGGTATCCCCCCCCCCCCCCCCCCGTCATAATAATTCACCAAAAATATCCGCAGCAACAACAACCTCATTATTTGGCGGTCATTAATAAGGCGCGACAGATATCCGCGGCGGATATATTTTGTTATTGGAGGTGACAGCGCCGCCATTATCAATCATAAGATTCATAAGAGTGATGCATTGTCTGAGTGGATTGAAAGCGATGCGATATGGTTATTATAGTTAATCGATTTTGGTTGAATCGGTTTTTGGTTGGTCGAATTTATCATTTACTTGCTAACACGTACTCGTACGTTCCCCGATACACACTTCTGTTTTTTTTAAATTTTAATTTATCATCATCATTCTCCTGCCCTTTTCCAATATATTTTGGGTCGGCACAACATGTCCCTTTTTTCCACACTTTTTAACCGACTTCAAAAAGGAGGAGGTTCTCAATTCGTCGGAACCTTTTTTTTTTATTCTTTTTTTATTAACTTTGCTTCGGTAGTTTTTGAGTTAGCTTCAATAATACGTATTTTTTCCCCACTTTTATATGGATGATGTTCTAGTTTGTTTTGCAGGTAGTGGTATTAGAATTTGTGTGGGGTAGGTACCACAACTAAAATGTGAAAAATAAAAACTTTTTTACAAAAAAATACAACCGACTTCCAAAAACAACAATACAAAGTGAAAAATAACTTTAATTTCGGAAGTCGGTGGCAAAAAACGAAAATACATTTAACTAGACACCGACTTCCGAAATTAAAGTTATTTTTCACTTTGTAGTGTTGGTTTTGGAAGGCGGTTGTATTTTTTTGTAAAAAAGTTTTCTAGTAGTCGTTAACTCGGTAGTCACCCCCTTTCTAGCCATGTCATCTTTCACATAGTCCATCCATCGTTTCTTTGGTCTTCCCCTAATTGTTGAGCTAAACATTTAATTAAAATTGGAACAAGAAAAATAAAAGAACAACTTTCAACTTCAACTTCTTCTTCTTTTTCTTTTCCTTCTTTCATTTTTTTTTCTTTTCTTTTTTTACTTTTTAGAAAAAGAACTTTTAGCTATTAAAATGAAATGGTGAAGTACAACGTATTCCAGATGACTTTTTTACCGTCTTGAAAAAAATAGGGTACCTATATTAGGTGAACGGAGTAGAAGCCTATGGCATACCTAGTTTTTTTTTTTTTTTTTAATAGCTTAGTCAGAAAAAATGATCTAAGTATCAATAAATACTACAAATTCGATGTAAACTTTTCATTTTAGAACAATAGAAATATAAATTTTGAAAAAAAATAAATCGTTTAAAAATATCGATTATTTTTTTTAATTTTTTTTTTCTTTAAAAAAAAAAAGTTAGATAGGTATGCCATAGGCTCTACTCCATTCTCCTAATATAGCCTATTTTTTCAAGACGGTAAAAAAGTCATCCCGTATAAATATTTTAAGTCAATTTTTATGATGTTAAAATGTAACAATAACAGTATTTGTATTTTTCCCGGAAAAATTGGGATAGTTTTTTGGTTTTCTAAGAGCTGTTTAGGATGTCGAAAGGTCATTTAAAAATAGAACCTGAGTAAACATACAACGACTGTAGAACGAATGTGAAGAAGAAAAAGAAGTCAGGGCATAATAATGCAGCTGCTCGGAAAATTGGAATATTCCTTTTACCCATCGAAGCATAAAATATGGATGCAGCTCAAACTTACGAGGCATCCAGCGCTCGCCCGTCCGACTGCTGCGATTACCAATTTTGATTTTGCTTTACATAAGGCTTTCCTATCGTGTCGCTAGCGAAATTAAACCGCACTTGTGAATAACCAAAATCTAATTTATGTTAGACTATATCTACGTCAGATATATTTCATGGGCGAAAATTAACTTAAACCGCTGTGTTCGGTCCGTGGCCCTAAAAGACTACGGGGTATTGTAAAATGGGGTTTCTTTGATACTACGGGTTTACTTTCGACTTATGAAAAACTTTTTTACAAAAAAAATAAAACCATCTTCCAAAACCAACACTACAAAGTGAAAAATAACTTTAATTTCGGAAGTCGGTGTCTAGTTAAAAAATGTATTTTCGTTTTTTGCCACCGACTTCCGAAATTAAAGTTATATTTTCACTTTGTAGTGTTGTTTTTGGTAGTCGGTTGTATTTTTTTGTAAAAAAGTTTTTATTTTTCACTTTTTAGTTATGTACCTACCCCGCAGAAATTCTAATACCACTATCTGCAAAACAAACTAGAACATCATCCATATAAAAGTGGGGAAAAAATACGTATTATTGAAGCTAACTCAAAAACTACCCAAACAAAGTTAATCAATTTTATATGGGATCAACTGTGATGTATACCCTCTCGAATAAAACAAAAAAAATCCAAATCGGTCCAGCCATCTTCGAGTAATCGGGGAACATACATAAAAAAAGTAATAAAAAAAAAAAGGTTCCGACGAATTGAGAACCTCCTCCTTTTTGAAGTCGGTTAAAAATGGCTCTTTAACTTGCAAGATTTCATTACAGACAGACAGACACCGGGACAGGTGAAACTAAATGAAAGCATATAAAATAAAACCGGCTAAGTGCGCGTCGGTCCACGCGCAATGAAGGGTTCCGTAGTTGGGATGAATTTATCCCAAGAACAAACTTGACATTGTAGTTGAAAAACATGTTCTCCCATATATTCCAACTGTAAAAGTAAGTTTGTACTCACAATATTGAGAGATTTACCATGTTATTTTAAGACCACAGACTTCTTATAGGTTTTCCTGTAATCTACAGGTATAGATCTAATTTTTATATTTTTTTTTTCAAAATTTTAGGCTCAGTAGTTTCGGAGATAATGGGGGGGAATGGTCAATTTTCGTCTATTTTCTTAAATAACTTTAAAACAGTTTATTTTAAAATTATAAAAAATATATATTTGAGACCCTCATAGTAAGCCCTTTCATTTGACATGTCACACGGTATAGTTTGAAAAACATTTTTTTTTTCTTATTTGCCCCCAAAAGTGCCCCCATATTCAAAATTATAAGAATAAGAATAAGAATAATATTTATTACACACACAAGATTCATGATAGGTACACAAAAGCAGATGTACAAAACAACAAAACACAGATATCTACATAAATCTACACAGATTATGTAACCCTGTCTCCTAAACTAGGTAGTCCTGTATCTTAGGAGACAGTGTTAGGCCATACAGGGCAGTTTATCATAAAGGTATAGCTGCAGCCAGAGTGTTTAGCGCGAGGGAGGCCAAGTCACATATTTATGTGCCGGTGTGTAATGTGTGTGAGTGTGTGCGTGAGAGAGAAAGTATGTGTAGTGTAAGAGTATGAGTGGTGAGTATGGGGGTGTGTGTGTACCTCTAAGGGGGCAAGTGAGAGTGAGTGAGTATGCAGGGACCAGGCTTGAATAGATAAATGAGTGATCAATTATAGTGTGAGTTTAATTAAATTCATTTATTTACTTTACCCGTCCTATAAATATCCGTCCGTGATCCTATAAAGACAAAGACATATTTATTGCATAACTGTGTACATTAAGATCTTATTACATTTTTAGTTCCAACAGTGTACCCAAGTCGGATATGCAATAGTATTTTATTTAAAATTAGGTACTTGCAAATATTATTTTTTATCAAAAAACATTATTAATTAACATTTTTTTTTCAATTTATTTTTAAACATTTTTCCATTTAATTGTTTAATGGCTGGCGGTAACTGATTATACACACGAATAGCAGTAATATAGGTACTTTTATAATACATCATATTGTTAATAACCGGTAAATTAATGTCATATTTATATTGTTTCCGAATGTTTCTTTTAAAATTTGCTTCGAAATTAAAATATTCCATATTGTTTTTAACAAATAAACATAATTCGAGTATATAAATACCAGTCAGTGTCAAGAAACCCTCCGTTCATAAGGGTTCCGTTTTTTCCTTTTCAGGTACGGAACCCTAATTAGCTGCGTCTTTCCCTTTGCAAAAATACAGACACGATGTTATGTTTTTCTAGACTACAGAGAACATTGTTCGGTTCATCATGAACCGCTCAATGAACGCGAGCCAGCGTTAGCACCCTTTGACTGTAAACAATGTACTAATTTATGAACCCAAAACCCCAGGGGAGGGGGGGGGGGGGGTTAGTTGCGAACCCCATAGGTTCACAACTACTGATGATGATTTTATTCCATCGCATGATGTTTTTTTACGTTTACATATATATGATATAAGCTTATATACCTATTATATAAAGGATTTTTCCTTATGCACACCCAGGTGTTCATGCGACGTTCAAAGGGATAAAATGGCTGCGTAGATATCGTTCAATGTATTGTTCATTATAATGATCAGAACATATTGGTAGCTTAGTTTTGGAGACTGTGTCGAAATTGTATCCGCCATTATAGACTTTAGGTACCTACAGCAATATAATGCCAGTATTTTACATGGAGCGACTGCCTATCTGACCTCCACAACCCAATAACTGGGTAATACGATACCCCTTAGTAAGACTGGTTGTCAGACTATCGGGCTTCTGACGACCCGTAACGTCTGTCAAAGATCCGCGGAGGGGTCTTGGTATGTATAGATGGTCACCCATCCACGGTTCAACCACGGCAAGCGTAGCTTAACCTGATCGATCGACCCGTGCAGCTCTTGTTATTTAGCCACAAGCCCCCAAAAAACTCACAAAATGAGTTCCCCCAATTAAATTGACTCATAAATAAATAAAAATATAATAATAATATACAACATCTCGTTTTGCATCCTCGTTAAATTAAAGGGTGTAGTATAGACCATCAAACTGAACAACTTTTTCCATAGCACCAACATCGTAATCGCGAAAAAACAATCAGCCGTCCAAATGCATCGAGTAGGTATTGAAGTTTTCTATGGGACAGTTGAAAATTTTTTTCGCGATTACGATGTTGGTCCCATGGAGAAAGTTGTTCGGTTTGATGTTCTGTATCACACCCTGAAATTTGACGAGGATGCAGAACGACACGTTGTATAAAATAAACCTGTATAAATCATCCTATCATCATCACCATCATTTCAGCCGAAAGACGTCCATTGGTGGACCTAGGCCTCCCCCAAGCACCGCCTCTTCGACCAGCACCCTAATTGTGTAACACATTATCAATCGGAGTTGGTTTCATTTTGACAGTTCAACAACATTCATTGCGTTATTTACGTTGTCGAGCAGACAAATTTTTCGAACTTATGAAGCAATGGATTAGCAATTTGTTTCAAAATGATTCAAACTCCGATTGATAATGTCTTACGCAATTAGAGTGCGGTTCTGAGCTTCCCGTAATATTCCTCTAGCTACACTGTTTGTAGGTCCATTCAACGTTTACACTTAGCCCACTTCGGATACGAGTAAAATATTTTGCAACGTTTAAAAAATCGCTGCCTCGAATTAAATTAAAATCAATTAGCAAGCCAGGCGCGTATATCCGAGTGGCGGATATTTCGGACATATTCGGAATGTTCGGATATTTGCTTTCACAACATGCGGTTTGCATTCGCGTAATGGGTGTAATATGAAGAGTTTATTGCTACATTGGTGAAGCTCGTCTTTTGAGTTTGTACTCGTATTTTGTAAAAGCGTTTATTTGGTCTAGCCGCTTGCTACAGCCGATTTTGCGGTAGTTTCCTTTATAAAAGTTTATGTTGAGGAATTTTAATAGCAGCTAGGGATTTTAATTAGTGCCTTCTGAACTAAATGTTAGCATACTGCAATATAATATACTCCTCCGAACAATATTGCGGAAAACAGAAATTGTTGAAGAGTTTTTGTCTCAAAAACGTTGCATTTCTGTATTACTAAATTCAACTCAACTCAACTCAACTCAACTCATTTATTTCAAATAAACCAATTACAGGCACTTTTAAATTGTCAATGGGTCGGTCAGTCAGAAAGATAAAGCTAGTTACCCATTCCAAAGCGTAGTAGATCCCTATGGAGAAGAACGGGCAAGAAACTCCACACACTCTTTTAAATCATAATATTTTTACAAAATATTGGTTACATCGTTCATGTTGAAAATATACATGTGAGAACAATGTAGAAAGACGTGGACGTTAAAAAGCGTCCGTAATAAAAAGATAAAAACTAAAACAACTAAATTAAGTATTAAAATTAAAAATAAGCCATGGCAGCTAAGAGACGACCAGTCCCAACTGACGGCGCCCGTTCACGAACATGACGCATGGATCAGCACCAAATAATTACATAGCATAATAATTAGCCTATAATGATCTCACTGTTGGAACACGGGCCTCCTAGCTTCGAGAGGGAGTGGTATGTAATCCACCACGCGGGCCCAGTGCGGGTTGGTAGATGTCACATGTCTTCGAATTCTTGGTTCTAGGACATGCCGGTTTCCTCACGATGTTTTCCTTCGCTGTTTTGAGAGCAGTGGTGATGAAATTATTTACACAAAGTAAAGCGCCTGTCTGGGTTCGAACTCATGACCTACAACTCGTAAGTCGGGGCTTATAACATATTGTATGTATATTTTGAAGAAATTTTTTATTTTTATTTTTTATTTTTTTATTTTTGCGAAATATCTAAAAGGCACGGGATAAAATGAATCTTGCAGGTGTTTATCGATGGTAGTTCTATTCTAGGGTTCCGTTCCCGAAGGGTGCAAACGGAGCCCTATTGCTGTCTTTCACGTGTCCGTCTGTCCGTCGTCTGTCACACAGGTTTTACAGCCAAATGGTTGGAGCCAGTCTTCAAATTTTCATATCTTGTTGATTCAAAGCCATAGAAATTGTCAAAAAATATTTTCAAATGTTTTAATGTCCCATACAGCTAAAGCGGGGCGCGAAAAAAATATTTACTTAGCCCTTCGAGTGTGGGTAGCGTTGTTTAGAACTTGTTGAGGAAATAAATACTGTATTTTGTGTTTTAAAAAAACTTTTTTACAAAAAAATACAACCGACTTCCAAAAACAACACTACAAAGTGAAAAATAACTTTAATTTCGAAAGTCGGTGTCTAGTTAAATGTATTTTCGTTTTTTGCCACCGACTTCCGAAATTAAATTTATCTTTCACTTTGTAGTGTTGTTTTTGGAAGTCGGTTGTATTTTTTTGTAAAAAAGTTTTTATTTTTCACTTTTTAGTTGTGTACCTACCCCACACAAATTCTAATACCACTACCTGCAAAACAAACTAGAACATCATCCATATAAAAGTGAGGAAAAAATACGTATTATTGAAGCTAACTCAAAAACTACCGAAGCAAAGTTAATCAATTTTATATGGGACCAACTGTGATGTATACCCTCTCGAATAAAACAAAAAAAATCCAAATCGGTCCAGTCATCTTCGAGTAATCGGGGAACATACATAAAAAATAAAAATAAAAAAAAAGGTTCCGACGAATTGAGAACCTCCTCCTTTTTGAAGTCGGTTAAAAATATTGTACAACAAAGGAATGAGAAGCCATCAAAGTCAGCTTTTTTTTACTAAATTTTTTTCTGAAGAATTTTTTAACTTCCCATTGACCTAAGAACTTGAAATTTGGTGATAATGTTTATTAATACCTACAAATATTTTACTAACAATCCAAGCTGCCTAGCTTTTTCCTAACTATGTTGGGGTCGGCTTCCAGTCTAACCGGATGCAGCTGAACACCAGTATTTTACATGGAGCGACTGCCTATCTGACCTCAACAATCCAGTAACTGGGTAATACGATAGCCCTTGGTAAGACTGGTTGTCAGACTTTCAGGCTTCTGACGACCCGTAACGACTATCAAAGATCCACGAATGACAGCGGGGACCAATGGCTTAACGTGCTTTCCGAGGCACGGAGGATTCTCGGTATGTAAAGATGGTCACCCATCCACTGACCAACCCCGACAAGCGTAGCTTAACTGATGGATCGACCCGTGCGGCTGTTATTACTTAGCCACGAGCTCATAACTAACTTACTAACAAATACCAATATATTCAGATTTGGTACGGAACCCTAAATGTGCGACACGCACTTGGCCGGTTTTTTTTTTTTTTGTGGAGTAGGCCGTCGCTTTGACATTCTATCACTTCCTGTTGAAAATTGTTGAAGTAGAAATACGAAACGCTTTGAAAGCCATCGCTACTTGTCTATGCCATGCTATGCATTGCTATGTAAAACCGCTGCTTTCTTTCTTTATTAATACTGCAGTGTACAATAGTGGTATTTAAAGAGGATGATGATGCGTGTAAATATCCTCATCAATGGCGTAGTTTTAAGACTAAGAAAATTACTGGCGGAACAACAAAAAAAAACAATATGGCGGAACCTCAAGAACAAAAGTAATTTCTGAATGTTGAATCGACCACATTAAACCGACATCATATGGGATGAAATATGCAGCAATTTAAGCCCACATACCTTCTCAATCCAGAGACCCCACTCAGGTCCAGGAAGACGAGCTCGATGACCATCGATGCACACGTGTCTCTTCCAATAGCTGCCGGCCGGCAAACTCAATCTCTGAATATCCCTTGATATATTCGTCGAAACTTCAGATCCAACACAGCACTTTATGTTCTTGTCGAAGCACAGAGTCACACCTATTTATTTCGTGAGAAACTCTAAAATTTCACCATAAAAAGTATTTTTCTTCAAAAGCGGAGCGAGGGACACATATATTTCACATTTGACCGAGGCGGAAGAACCGGAAATCAGGACCCAATCACACAGATAATACACTATTATACTCGAGTATATCGAGAATAAAGGTATTTTCGTTAGCTCCATCTATGGGCCATGTTGCGAGTTACTCGAGAAAGTGTCAGTAATGCGGGCCGCTGCTTCCATAGAAGGCAGTGAGGATTCAACAAATTAGAAATTACATTATTTAATTATTTTTATAATTGAAAAAGCCATTGACGCTTCACCATGCTCCCGGCTTTGGAAGGACGCAAGTGCTTCCAAAAATAAAAGTAAAAATTATAAAGAATTACTGACCAAAATCATGATCAGAAAAATTGCGGACGAATGCCTAAGTTTATGACTGAATGAGAGAGGAAAAATACGAGTTATTTAAGATTAATTAATCTACCTTAAAACTATGCGTATCATTTAAAGTTAACTATATTGCGTTGGAATCGGATATAATTTAATGACAGCACGTTTAAAGTTACCGAACCTTGTCTTTACCATTGCAACGCGAGCGATATTATCCGCGCCCTTATAAACCTCAGTTATAACCCCTAACGGCCAACTGAGAGGAGCTGAATTATCCTGTCCCACGAGCACGACAGTTCCAACTTCTACAGGTTTGTCCGGAGTGGCCCATTTTTGTCTGACTTGCAGCGTATGCAGATACTCTAGGTGCCATTTCTTCCAGAAGGATTGGACCATATTATCTAACAATTGTTTGCGCTGTGACAGATTAATTCGTTGACCAGACAAATCGGGTGCCGGCAAGTACTGTAATGGAGTGGACATCAAAAAATGAGCGGGAGTAATAACTTCGGGATGGGGATCAGAAGACAACACGCTCAAAGGGCGCGAGTTCATAATGCTCTCTATTTGAATGAGTACAGTTTGTAGCTCCTCATAAATGAGAAGCTGACTTCCGATCACGCGATAAAGGTGCGTTTTTAATGTTTTAATATTTGTTTCCCACATAGAACCAAAATGTGGGGAGCGAGGTGGAATCATTTTCCACGTTATGCGGCGTGTTGATAACTCATTTAGAAGAGATGAATTGAAACTTGAATTTATTAAGAAACTATAAAGTTCATCTAGTTGGGCCTTAGCGCCCACGAAATTGGTAGCGTTATCCGAATAGAGACAGGATACTGGCCCTCGACGCGAGATGAAGCGTTTAAACGCGGCTAAAAAAGCATCAGAAGTTAAATCAGACACTAGCTCAATATGGATGGCCTTGGTTACCAAGCATACAAACAAACAGATATAAGCCTTTCGTGCATGTTGGCCTCTGCGACGGGTGAGGGTTATGCGCATGGGACCAGCGTAATCAGAAAAAGCGTAAATTCCTGCAATAGGAACACGTAAAGCGTACGTATCACGAACAGTTTTTACCAATTTTGACATAAGCACGGCGGCACATAACTCCAGACGCGCAAGAGTCGTGACTTTGGTAGGTGAAACCTTCGATTTTCCACAAAGTAAGCCGACTACGACACCGGACGTCCCAGTCGAATGTGCATAAATGGCACACCCGTACCCACCCATGCTGGCATCGGCGAACGCAGTCGCGTTCGCCGATCACTAGTCAGACGAACGCGTCAGACGCGTTCGCTAGTCAGACGAACTGAGCAATCGTTGGTAACACCCACATGACGTGGTATCCTTAAGGTATCCAGCAAAGTAAATTCCTGCATGAGAACGGAGAAACGTTTAAAGATATCGTCAGGACCGGGGTCGTCCCAACCGATATTACTCAGCCATAACTCTTTGATAAGCAATTTGGCATACAATATCACGGGGGCAACCAAACCGAGAACATCAAATAAGCGGGCGACTATCGAGAGTATAATTCTCTTAGTGCATTTCTCGGCTATTTGAGTGGAAGTAAAAAAGAAATTATCCTGAGAAGGTTCCCATGAAAGACCCAGAACCTTGGACACGTCATTCTCCGCGTGAAAATCGAGGAATTTACGATGCGAGTCGGGAAGACTATTTAAAAGCGCGGGTGAATTGCTGCACCATTTTACAAGATCAAAATCACCCGATTTAAACATCTCTATGAGATCATGTGATAGCTGCTTGGCGGTGTCTTCATCATTCACAGAATACACCAGATCGTCCATACAGAGACTGGTCTCTGCTACTTTAGCAGCTTCAGGATAATGCGGACTGTCCGAGGCCAGCTGTCGCATAGTGCGCATAGCTATGTAAGGACTCGATTTCAGTCCGAAAGGTAAGCGATTAAAAGCAAAGGTTAACACAGGTTCGTTCTCATTGAATCGAAACAAAATGCGGAGGTATTTACGCTGGTCAACGGGTACACCAATGCGTAAATACATTTGTTTAATATCTGCGTTTATAGCGATGGGAAATAATCTAAAATTTATTAATAGAAGAAACAAATCGGCTTGTAAATTGGGACCAATATGGAGGACATCATTTAAAGATAAACCTGTATGAGTCCTAGCACTAGCATCTAATACAATGCGCGGCATCGGTTTGTCCGGTCGAACGACAGCGTGATGAGGGATGTAGTACCCGTTCTCTGAAATGACAGATTCGTCGACTTGTCTCAGATAACCATTGTCGATGTACTCTTTGATCACTGCGTTATAATTTTCCCTTAACATCGGCGATTGGCGAAGTTTTCTCTCAAGAGCAATCAATCGACGGTACGCGGTGGTGTGGGAGTTACCTAATTCTGAGGGGTCCTTACTAAAAGGCAACGCGACAGTATAACGTCCCACATCGTCACGTGACACGGTCGAGGAAAAAATATTCTCACATTCAGTTTCCTCAGGAGAGAGAAAGCGTTTATGGTCAACTTCTTCCAATTCCCAGAATTTTTGTAATAAATCATTAAGGGCCAAGGCCGTGAAAGAAGAACTAGGTAAATTTAAATCATTACTATTATGCGGAAAATCACCCATAAGGACATACCCGAATGTGGTCAATAGCCCAGGTGGGGCGCCAGACCCAAAGTCAACCCTATTCCCCAAATAAATGTACGGAAACAGTTGAGCGCCTAACACTAAGTCAATATCACCTGGAATATTCCAGCTTAAATCAGCAAGCGGAAGTGCGTGGAAGTCCACATGACTATCCCACAAAACTTGATGCGATGGCAGCTGGTCTGTGATGCACTCAACTACTAACGCATGAATAGTATATGTTTGATCTGGGTATACGCGAGACTCGATATCTAAATGTACGTGACCTATTATGGGTCGCGATACAGACCCAACTCCTTTGACAAAAGAATTACTCAAAGGAATTATTGCTAAATTAAGTTTTCTACAACAGGCTGTAGTTATTAAGTTACTCTGCGAACCATTGTCAATTAAGCACCTCACTATTTTTTTATGACCCTCACTATCACTTTTAGCTTGCGCATAAACCTGAGCGGTTGATAACAGCACTGTCGCCTTATTTTTTTTATCAGCTGCTAATAACATAGCCGTATTATGAGCTGAAGACGCTGATATTACATCACACGACTCATACTCAGTCACCGGTGCGGAAATATCGACCTTATCGCAAGGGACGTAAGAACGCGGCACCGCGGCGAGTGCCGGGGCAGGCGAAGACGCCACGGGGTACGAGAGGGGTGCGGAAGGCGCCGAGACGGCTACGTTGCAATTCGTAACTTCAACACCAGCTGTGTGCGTGATTTCATTATCTTTATTGAAATGCAACAAAGTATGATGTCGTTTTTTACATACGTCACAGACTGATGACGATTTGCAACTACTCAAACCGTGCAACGTACTCAGACAATTCGCGCATCCACGTTTGGACTTAATAAACTCAAACCTAGTTCTAGGCGTCAGCGCGGATTTAAACTTCGTGCAGTTATACAAATGAACATGCGCGTTATCATTACAATACGCGCAACACGAAACCGCGTTCGCGGTAGAGGAACCGGACGAGTCAGCTGACTCACTGACGACAAACGCTTTGGTCTGTGTACGCGACTCACGAGTTGCGGAAGCGGGGGGTCTAATATAGTTTCTCGCGTTCGAGTGGGATAAATTCGAGCGTACTAATATTTTTGCCTGATCTTGAACAAAGCTAATTAATAATTTCGTGGTGGGAATTTCAACATCTCGAATAGAAAGTTCAAATGACTGAGTAGTCTGCGAGTCCATTTTTCTCATTGCACAATGCAAGAGAATAAAATCCGCAAGATCCGTAATCCCAAGTTGTTTCAAGGCAGAAATAGATGCACTAAATGTTTCTATAAAAGAATCGAGACTATTAGCATTAAATGAACAACCTTTTAAATCAAATATGTTATTCAAATAATGTGTTCCTAGTGTCCGTTTATCCTGATATTTTTTAATTAAACTATCCCATAAAATCTTGTATGTATCACCAGTAGGCACAATTCCAGCGGTAACCCTCAATGCGTTCTGAGTAAGCCTACCCACTCTGCGAGTCAGTCAGCTGATCATTATCATGAATATTTGACTTGAATGACTCATAGAAAACCGGCCAATTCTCAGTTTTTCCGTCGAAAGACGGCAACGCTATAGGAGGCAACTTTATTTTAAGCGGTTCAAAAAAAGACTTTGTGTTATCACTGGGTGTTGAAGGAGACTGTCTACTGTTTATTTTATTCCTAACACGTTTGATATGAATATACAAATCTTCAAAGGATTCTAAACAAGCATAGTCGAGACTAGTACCAGGTTTTAAACTAAGATTTATTTGATTAATTTGATCGACAAACGATTCAAACTTATCTCGAATGTCATCAATTGTCTCTGACTCAGTCATAAAATTCTCATCCGCCCTAGAATCGAACGACGAAATACTTTTCGACAAATTATACAGTCGATTTATGCGTTTAAATAACAATCCCTTCTTTTCATGAAGAATAGTCAGCATATCTTCCGGCTCAGTTTGATTGAGCGACATTTTGTTAAATAAAAACAATCACAACAGAGAAAAAATACCTACTAGGCGATTTATAATAGCCGCGTACCTACGATCCTACGAACGATAAGTAGGTACCTATCTATTGTACACAAAGCCGAGAAGCGGCGATTAACTACCTACAAAGCGAGATTCTAAATGCGAAATACCTACACAGAACGAAGAACACTACCAAATAAATACGTAACGTGTTCCGTTCTATGTAATAATTGAACAGATTTAACTTAAGTCTATTGTCAATTATGTTTATGCGTTTTATAAGTAATAATTTACCAAAAGTTTACGTAAAATTATACCTATTGTGAGATATGTATGAATAATGAACTGTGAACCTATATGATTTTTACCAAATAATTACGTAACAATCTAGGTATAAGGTCATTTATCCGGCTCGAAGGACCAAAATTATGATGATGCGTGTAAATAGCCTCATCAATGGCGTAGTTTTAAGACTAAGAAAATTACTGGCGGAACAACAAAAAAAAACAATATGGCGGAACCTCAAGAACAAAAGTAATTTCTGAATGTTGAATCGACCACATTAAACCGACATCATATGGGATGAAATATGCAGCAATTTAAGCCCACATACCTTCTCAATCCAGAGACCCCACTCAGGTCCAGGAAGACGAGCTCGATGACCATCGATGCACACGTGTCTCTTCCAATAGCCGCTCACACGAACGTGGTGTGAATCGGGTCCGTGGATTATTTTATATAATATTGTAGGTACGTGGTATGAGTTCTATACCAAGAAAATATTTTTTTATTATTAACGTTGTTCCATCACTATTAAGTACTAATATCGAATTCTATGCATTTAATTTGATGCGTTATCTATTTCCGAACGATTTAAGATACGTCAACACTGACTGAGACTTGTCTATGACATTAAAAAATATTTTTTTCTCTGACATGTCATTGTTCGGTCCGTCGACTGTGAAAGTGTTTTACTCAGTTAATAGTTTAATTGTACTGTGGTAAGTGGGTTTATTTATGTTTCATGTTAAGAATTAACACACCATGCATTTTAAACCTTAAAACATATAGGTCATCGCTTGTTTTTTCTTACTAGAGCCATTTCTTTGAAATCTGAAGCTAAATTGTCTTTGTTCGTCTTTTTAACCATTTCTAGAAATGTAAACAATAACAAATTCAAACAAAATACAGACTATAAACGAGGTTAAGTCAAAAGCTTTCTAAGAAATGAACAGAAGCTACAGAATTCTTATAAACTATGCCGCTATCGCATTATGTAAACAAACGCGCGCCGCGGGCCGAATGACGTCAGCGGGTCGTACACTTGACTAGTTTTTTAAGCGGGCGTACCTGCCGTGTGAGCGGATAGCTGCCGGCCGGCAAACTCAATCTCTGAATATCCCTTGATATATTCGTCGAAACTTCAGATCCAACACAGCACTTTATGTTCTTGTCGAAGCACAGAGTCACACCTATTTATTTCGTGAGAAACTCTAAAATTTCACCATAAAAAGTATTTTTCTTCAAAAGCGGAGCGAGGGACACATATATTTCACATTTGACCGAGGCGGAAGAACCGGAAATCAGGACCCAATCACACAGATAATACACTATTATACTCGAGTATATCGAGAATAAAGGTATTTTCGTTAGCTCCATCTATGGGCCATGTTGCGAGTTACTCGAGAAAGTGTCAGTAATGCGGGCCGCTGCTTCCCTATAAGGCAGTGAGGATTCAACAAATTAGAAATTACATTATTTAATTATTTTTATAATTGAAAAAGCCATTGACGCTTCACCAGAGGACTTATTGCGACAAGGCATTCTATTTAACCGACTTCGAAAAAAGGAGGAGGTTCTCAATTCGATTGTATTTTTTTTAATGTTTGTTATCTCAGAACTCCGTCATTTAAAAACCGATTCAACATTGGTCTCATAATTTGGTCAAATTCTGACGAGTTAGCGTATTTTTACCACTCAGTGTTTGTTGTTGATGTTATATTATTTTCCTGTCACTGTTATTTACATTGCAAGGACCCACTAATTAAAGTGGCGTGGCACAACTAAAAAGTGAAAAATAAAATCGTTTTTACAACAAAAAAAAAACTTTCTCAAAAAACACTAAGTACAATGTGAAAAATAACTTTAATTTCGGAAGTCGGCGGCAAAAAACGAAAATACAAAATTAAAGACACCGACTTCCGAAATAATTTTTCACTTTTTTTAGGAAGTCGGTTTTTTTTTTTGTTTAAACGTTTTTACTCTATTGCGGCAAATCGCAAAATTGAAAAGTACCTGCCTAATTACATTAATTATTTGTTTGATAATTAAAATAAAACCGAAAATGTTCAAAAGCGATCTTAGCATGTACCCAAGTTTACAATACAGATATTTTGTTAGTCTAGTTAGTTTCCAGACTGTTGCATGCATGAACTACATGCCTTGCAACTCGCTCGGTGTACTCCGACCGAAACTAATAGATACTTTGATTGTAAACTTACGCTTTCAATTAATAGCGAGAACAACTTACTGTTGTTGGGACTTAGCTAATGAAACTGATATACTGTAGGCTAAGGAATGATGTGATAAAGAACATGTAGTGACAAAAATTTAAAAGAGTATGCTTAAATGGTTTGGTCATGTTGACAGGATGAATGAAAGGCGACTAACAAAAGGTATTTACAAGGAAGATGTGAGTGGAAACGCTGGGAGAGGACGCCCTAGGAAGACATAATAGTGACCTTATTGGTGATGTTCTTCAGAAAGGTCAGGTGCGTAGTTCTCGCAACCGGCGAGCATGTATGAACGTAAACGAGGCAAAAGGATTATGTAAGGATCGTAGCAGGAGCGTTCTGTAATTTCTGCCTACCCCCATGGGAAGAAGGCGTTAGTTTATGTATGTTGGTAGTTTTACTCGTACCTGAAAAGTTTTCCGGTAACGTCATCGCGTTATATTTGCCGCTCAAGTCGCCATATTGCAAAAATGGCGCCCAAAAATTGGTTTTTGATGACATCTCCTTTTCAAAACATTTTGCGTTGAAAATAAACAAGAGATTAATAAACTAAGTGGAAACCCATTACGTAAGTAAGTAAGTATTCTCAAGCTTATATAACTTTTTTTCTGTAAGGTGTATCCCAGTTTCTACGTTCGGGCTCCACAAACCAACATGCAGAACAGAAAGTATCATGGCACGAGTCTCGCAACTCACTTGGTGTACTCCGACCGAAACTAGTAGATACTTTGATTGTTAAGTTGCGCTCTCAATTAATAGCGAGAACAACTTACTGTTGAAGCGGCTTAGCTAATGAAACTGATATGTTTTAAGTTGCACTTAGTTCGGTTCAGTTCGATGCAGTTAGGGGCTTTGTTTGTTGCAGTAAAGAAGAGTTTGAGAGTGTTTTAGGTTGTGTTGTTTTTCTGGAATTTTCCTCTCTCTGTCCTTTCATGGGAAAGGTTGGCATATTGACGACGAGTCCTGTCGTGGTGATATTTTGTATGTATGTAAAGTTATAATTTTATTCTTGTCCTTTAAATCTTGGAATACCTACTGCAGTACAATCGGGAGACCACATTATGCCACGTAAGACTGGAACGAATACAAAAGAGATTTCTTTGGCATTGTGGCGGAATCTACATCGCTACATACGAACTACGCGTCACACTGACGTCACGCAATCCTGCATCGCGCAATCAGAGTTTACCGCGCGATTAGCATATATAGGGTGAAATTTTAATCGTTTTAATCCTCTTAAGGGGTCATTGTACTCATCATTATGAACAACTTTTACTATGGGACCAAACCTGAAATCGCAAAAAAAAATCAGCTGTTCAGTACATTTATCTACATTTAACTCTTCAATATGTAGGGAGCAGCTGATTTTTTTTTTGCGATTTCAGGTTTGGTCCCATAGTAAAAGTTGTTCATAATGATGAGTACAATGACCCTTTAAGAGGATTAAAACGATTAAAATTTCACTATGTATAAAACGTCCCGACATCAACCGTCGGGCAGTTGCCCACTGGTCTGGTCGGAGGATCCACCCTTTTCAATGGAGGATGAGTGAACTTTACACCCTGTTCACCATGCCTCTATAGCATTTAGCTTATGCCTGCAGAATTGTCAAAAGGAAACGGTCATACGAAGCCAAACTATCATTTTATGATGGTGTTGTTAGAGAAACGTAGAAGAATCACTGATTCCATTTTATTAACCGACTTCAAAAAGGAAGAGGTTCTCAATTCGTCGGAACCTTTTTTTTTATTTTTTTTTTATGTATGTTCCCCGATTACTCGAAGATGGCTGGACCGATTTGGATTTTTTTTTTGTTTTATTCGAGAGGGTATACATCACAGTTGGTCCCATATAAAATTGATTAACTTTGCTTTGGTAGTTTTTGAGTTAGCTTCATTAATAGGTTTTTTTTCCACTTTTATATGGACGATGCTCTAGTTTGTTTTGCAGGTAGTGGTATTACAATTTGTGTGGGGTAGGTACACAACTAAAAGGTGAAAAATAAAAACTTTTTTACAAAAAAGTACAACCGACTTCCAAAAACAACAAGTGTTGTTGTAGTGCTACAAAGTGAAAAATAACTTTAATTTCGGAAGTCGGTGGCAAAAAACGAAAATACATTTAACTAGACACCGACTTTCGAAATTAAGTTATTTTTCACTTTGTAGTGTTGTTTTTGGAAGTCGGTTGTATTTTTTTGTAAAAAACTTTTTAAACAAAATGTTTTCTTATTAATCTTTTCTCTGATGCAAAATTGATTGTCCCCAGTTACTAAGCAAGTTCCAGGCTCCTGCTAGACTCCCTCGTGCTTCCATTACTTCCTTGCACCCCCCACTGAGTAGAACAACACTCGGCGCAAGCTTTGTCGTCCAGCCCTTGGCTTTGTAAACTGTTAAATAGCTAAGCGATGTTGTTGACGTGCACTCCGACTCATTTGGTCCACAGAACACAGTTAGCAATGTTTAAATTTTTATGTTTATTTCCTTTGCTTTTATATGTGTTTTGTTAACTAAATCGGTATCTGTACGAATATGTTCAAGGCTTATTGCTTTAGATGGTTATTTTTAAAATCCCAATATATTACGTAATTTTTTAAATTGTTTCTTTTATTTTTTCAACTTAGTTATTAGTTTTATAGCGCAGTGCTTGTGGCACATTTATTGCGTTTATGGTGCATGCGGTGCGAACCTATAAGAAATTGTTACACTAACCTTACATTTTAGTAAAGCATTAGGTATTTTATTATTTTAAATTGTTACTTGGCCATTAAAGAAAAATAAAAATTATATTTTTAATAAGTGAATTTTTATATAATTCCGACAAGTTAGGAGCCTTGAGTCATGAGCTTTTTACCTGACAATGTCTCAAACTACACACTAAGCCTAGTAAATCCTACACTCCTGAACAGCACAGGGTAACATCACCTAAAGCAACGAGTCGTGTGTCTATATAAGTTCCTTTAAGACTCGACTTTCAAAGTGAGGATCTTCTCTGACTGTTCAAAGACGAGCCTGTAATTATTTCCAACATTCAAATCCATGAGAACTTTAAGAGCTTAGTGTTTCAAATTTCATTGTTGTTATGTGATTTTTAACTGACATCAAAAAACGACGAGGTTTCAAGTTCGTCTGTAGGTATGATCATTCTGTTCATTGATATTTTCGTCAATATATCAATCTGCCTAGCCTTTTCCCAACTATGTTGGGGTCGGCTTCCAGTCTAACCGGATGCAGCTGAATATCATTATTTTACATAGAGCGATTGCCTATCTGACATCCACAACCCATTAACTGGGTAATACGATAACCCTTTGGTAAGACTGATTGTCAGACTTTCGGGCTTCTGACGACCCGTAACGACTGTCAAAGATCCACGAATGAATGCCGGGACCAACGGCTTAACGTGCTTTTCGAGGCACGGAGGAGTCTCGGTATGTAAAGATGATCCACGGACCAACCCCAGCAAGCGTAGCTTAACCTAATGGATCGACCCGTGCGGCTGTTATTACTTAGCCACGAGGTCCTCCTTGATATTTTCGTCAATCACACTAATATTATAAAGGCGAAAGTTTGTGAGTGTATATGTTTGTTACTTCTTCATGCTCAAACGGATGGCCGATTTGGATGAAATTTGGTATGTAGATAGCTTATACCCTGGATTAACACATAGGCTACTTTTTATCCCGGTCTACGCGGGTGAAACTGCGAGGCACAGCTTTATATTTAGTTTATTATAATTATTTGACTCTTCTTGAGACCAGAGCGGTGGCCTATTTTTTTTAGCCCAAAGAATTAGCATTGCCATCCAACGAGGTAATACTGCCAGCCTTTTGACAGCGATGTGGACGAATTTTTTGATGCCCAATGAGCCCTTTTTTAATTTTTTTTTTATATACTTGTACATAATTATTGTATATATTTTAGTGTTAGCTTATATGTTGTAAATAAGATTTGTTTATATCATAAACAAATATTATTATTTTTTTTTTAATTATAAACTTTATGATTTAAGAAATAAAAAAAATAATGGACAGATTTTGACAGTTCTTTTTTCATTTGGTAAAAGAAACGGTGGTCCCATTTAAATTTCAACTTTGTTTGGGTAGTTTTTGAGTTAGCTTCGATAATACGTAAGCAACTTTCACTGCAAATTGTAATAGAGTATTGGAAAAAACCGTCCCATTTTAGTTAAAAAGTAATTTCGCGTAACCGAGTGTCAGGTATAGATAGGCACTCATCGTATGTATAGTCCAGCTTGATTGACAAATCACCCGCGTAGTGCTCGTATGTATAGTGAGGCCGACGGGAATTGATGGCATTTTCAGAGCAAAAAATTGCAATAAAACGATCGTGAATTGATAAATTAAAAGATCGGCTTTTTGAGTGAATGATATTGACATAGCTCGGTATGTTGGATAGGTAGGTACAACCACAGTATAGTAATAACACAGTAGTTTATCTTCATAGAAAACCGCTTAAACGACTGCGCTTCGGAATCTCAGCACGGACGGACACGTATTATCTACCGAGTAGGTAATTAATTCAAGATCACTGCCAATATAAACTTCTGTAGCTTTATCATTCTGTGGTACAGTCAGCAACAAAAGTCGATTAACACTTGCAGTTTTTTAATCTTAATTATTAAGCGAAATATTTAATTCAAATCGGAACAGAGTACTTACAGTTTTAAGAACATTAACTCTTAACAGTTAAACGAAAAAAAAGCAGTTTATCAAATCATTTTGAGTTAATTTATATGATGTCAAAAAGTAGCAGTGTTAACCGACTTCTGTTGCTGGCCGTACTACGTATAGATAGTAGGAAAGTTTGTGATTGCTATTTGAATAATTTTTAGGGTTCCTAACCCAAAGGGTGCCAAACAGAACCCTATTACCACAGACTATACATCAAACAGTCGTCCGACGAAGCCCGAGCCGCATACGAAATTTGGCGAACTACGTAAGCAGCTGATGTATAGACTGTGCTATAATATAAGGCTATTACTAAGCGTCCATCCGTCTGTCTGTCAGCTGGCTGTATCTCATGAATCGTAATAAGTATTTGTACATGAACCGTAATATTAGTCTGCGACGGCGGGGGGGGCAATGACATGGCTACTCTGCATTTCAATTCGCAGGCGATCAAGTACAGTGTCATCCAACATATGATTACGCTGGATGACCCGCACCTGATCCGACAGTCGTTGTGCCGAAACGTTGATGGCTGGCTCAAGCACCTGAAAAAGAGAGAGCATCCGGACACGGTACGCGGTCAGATTGTTTTAATATGTATTTTTGTTGCCACTATAACAACAAATAATAAAAGTAAAATATTAAAGGGTAAAACACAACAACATACAAGAGAACAACAACATGCAACACACACACATGGGAACATTTAAGAGGCTACCGAGCGCGCAGTGGCGCCCTCATCATTTGTTTGGTTATTTTTTTTTCATTTTATAATGAAAATGCAGAAAAAAGCACGTTGTGCTCCACAAGACTATACGTTATTATTATTATTAAACAGTAGTTTTATATTGTAAAGTTTTATTACAAACTTTAAAACGGACAGAGCTCCGTTTTGCGCTTCCATTTCTGCATTTTCATTCTAAAATGAAAGAAATAACCAAACAAACGATGAGGGCGCCACTGCGCAGTCGGTAGCCTCTTATGGGGTTATACAAGAAACTTTTTTTTTAAACTGAAGTATTAAAAAAAATGTAGTGTATGGTAGTATTGTATGGTAGTACGGAAAACTTCGTATGCGAGTCCGACTCGCACTTGGCTGGTTTTTTGACGGATGTTGACTATCATTTCAAGTGTCGTTATGGTTTTTCATCAAGAAAGGTTATTATGTGACCGATAGTGATTTGGCAGATATATTATGTGCCTCAGGGATCTTTGACAGTCGTTACAGGTCGTCAGAAATCTGACAACCATTAGTCTTTAACAAGGGGTATCGTATTACCCAGTTACTGTGTTGTGGAGCTCAGATAGGCAGTCGCTCCATGTAAAATACTGGTATTCAGCTGCATCCGGTTAGACTGGAAGTCAACCCCAACATAGTTGGGAAAAGGCTAAGCAGATGATGATGAAAAGATGATTCCCGAAGCGCATTCTTTTCTTGGTTTATCTGTACATTCTTTTCATCTCGGTAACTCAGTGTGAGGAGAAATACACTCCTTACACAAAACCTTACGATAAAACCTACGTCCCGCACTACCAAAAAAGCTTCACTAATTAAAACCAATTAATATCCCGGAATTTTACCCGGCTAACTGAATACCCGGATGTGTGCCTGGCTATCCGTGACACGGTGCGCGATGGATGGGCTGGATTACTGCCAACCCCCGTATTTATGCGCTGCCAATAGCCGTGACAGATTGCTGGATATACGAACATGGACACTGTGATGTAGTGCTGAAGAAAAGGTTATGTCATGTGACTGTTTTCAATGTGTGTGTGTTACTACAATTCTAATTTCAACTAATTTATTAGTGGCTTTTGTGAACATGATATTTATTCAGATTTGTTACTGTAGTTGTAATGACAATCATGTCATAGGTTTTTAATTTAATTCTTTTATTTACGATATCTTATAAATAGATTATTTTCTATTGTGTGAATGAGAGAACGTTTTAGGTTTAACAGACTGTAGATTTGTAGAGCATTTTCTATTTTCTTAACTACCTGGTATTTGTTGACAGGCCTTTTTTTTCTTTTGTGGGAAATCATCGGAGCAGGAGGGCGTGTCAGACTTTAACTAACTAAAGCCCACCCGTGTTCCTTCAGTTGCCTGTGCCAGGGCTACGGTACCTCTATCGAACAACCCGCGACCCCGGCAGAACAACTCGCGACCCTTGCTGACAGGCCTGCCACTGTAATTTGAAAATATTGTTGTAAAAGCCAATTATTTTTAAAAGATTAATCTTACTGGCTCTTCTTCGGTGGATGGGTGACCAACTTTACATACCGAGACTCCTCCGTGCCTCGGAAAGCACGTTAAGCCGTTGCTCCCGGCTGTCATTCGTGGATCTTTGACAGTCGTTACGGGTCGTCAGAAGCCCGAAAGTCTGGCAACCAAGCATTGCTCTGCATTGCATTTTGGCATTGGTCTTACCAAGGGGTATCGTATTACCCAGTTACAGGCGGTCGCTCCATGTAAAATAATGATATTCAGCTGCATCCGGTTAGACTGGAAGCCGACCCCAACATAGTTGGAAAAAGGCTAGGCAGATTGATAAGTTAGAAAGTCCATTTCCATAAATATTTGCAAACCAATAACACGAACAAAATAATACACAACGAAATTACATCCTGGTTTTCGCTGAAACGGTTATCCGGAAAAGCTCGCTACAATATTTTCTATTGAATTTGAAATATAAATAATATTGTGAAATTGGATATTCATGAAACGCCAGATAATCGCTTAATTTTCACGATTATGCAAAATCCGGGTAGCAATAAAGTGAAAATGAGGGTATTATATAAATGGAGTTTGATTGTAAATGCTCACTGATTAATAGGACAGTTTAATGAAACGGACTGAACGACGAGATGCCGGTCATCCGTCGTAGAGACGGGCGGACGACATTGTTGCCATCGCGGGCAAAACCTGGATGAGCCTGGCACAAGAGAAGGGAGGCCTATGCCCAGCAGTGGGAGAAGTCAAAACTTTTCAACAAGACCTCGGAAAACTTCGTGTTTCGTCAGTCGTCGGATTTCTCCGGACTAACTCTATATACTGCCAAGTCGATTGAGAGCGTCCGGTCTGCACCAAGTGCAAAGGACAACTGATAGAAATCCGACGACTGACCAAACACGAATTTTGTCGAGGGACATTAAGAAAGTAGTTCTGCAGCTGAATACCAGTACTTTACAGTACTGGTATTCGTCCGTTTAGGCTCCCAACATAGTTGGGAAAACTTGGGCTAGGCAGATGATGATGATCAAGTTCCCATGATCCCCGGTCCAGGTGTGGGAAGGGAACACCGGGGTGGTTTTTAGGCAGTAAGAGTTTGGACATCCATGAAAATTTTCCACCCCGGAACAAAAAAAAAATCCGGCGAAGTGCGTGTCGGACCACGCACAATGAAGGGTTCCGTAGTTGGGATGAATTTATCCCAAGAAAAAACTTAAAACTGTAGTTGAAAAACATGGTCTCTCATACATTCCAACTGAAAATGTAAGTTGGTTGACTATTACTCGTAAACTTGAAAAGCGTACTTAGCTGTGATAGTTTTCCTTTTAACTTCGTTATATATACTACTACCGCGAATTTTTCACCTATCCAAACCTAACCGTTTAGCTGGCAGGGGGGAGACACTTGACCCTAACAAAAATTAGCACTTTAAAGCTTAATATTTCAGAAACGGATACCTAAATCGAAAAATTGTTGTTTAAACCCAAAACATTTTGGAAAGGCCCATCCAACAACACCCCACACCATGGGGTAGACGAGAAAAAAAAAACATCCCCACTTTACGTGTACACAAGGTACCCTAAAAAAAAAATTATTTCATGATTTTAGTTTTCGACTTTGTCGACGCGGTGAATATGTATATCCATGCCAAATTATAGCTTTCTAGTACTAAGAGTCTCTGAGCTAAGCTGCGGATGGACAGACAGACGGACATAGCGAAACTAAAATATGGGTTCGTTGTTGACTACAGAACCCTAAAAAAAAAGGCAGATGATGATCTTGAAGTTACGTATTGTGAAGTATACGTATCACACACACGCAGACATCATCATGCATCAACATCGCACATTAATGAGGAAACTTGAACAAAAAGCATGTATTCTCGTTCCTTCTTCGCACGATAAGATACATACATTTTACTATACCAACACTGTTTCCGTCCCACACGTTACCACAGCATAAAAAATTACTTCCGTCCACAGCTAATAAAATCCACAGTATAGAAAAAAAAGTTTAATAACGCATATATTGAATAAATATTCATGTAAAATCGTTCGGTTTGCGTGATTCACACAATCTGTCATTAGGGTAACGACACGAATGTTAAATTATTATCCACGGGACATTGCCTTCCTAGTACCGTAAAATATAATGGTAAAATAAAACATGTTGAGGCTCAATTCGGAATGCATAATGGTGACAATTAACCCTACAAATGTCGCATGAACCAGCGGTTGTTCAGAAAAATAAACTTGAAATGAGAATATATATAATAGAGAGGAGCTCGTGGCTAAGTATTAACAGCCGCACGTTTCGATCCAACAGGTAAAGCTATGCTTGCCGGGGTTGGTCCGTGGTGGTCCGTGGGGGATGGGTGGTTGGTGGTGGGATCTTTACATACCGAGACTCCTCCGTGCCTCGGAAAGCACGTTAAGCCGTTGGTCCCCGCTGTCATTCGTGGATCTTTGATAGTCGTTACGGGTCGTCAAAAGCCTGAAAGTCTGACAACCAGTCTTACCAAGGGCTATCGTATTACCCAGTTACTGGGTTAATGAGGTCAGATAGGCAGTCGCTCCATGTAAAATACTGGCGTTCAGCTGCATCCGGTTAGACTGGAAACCGACCCCAACATAGTTGGGAAAAAGCTAGGAAGCTTGGATTGTTAGTAAAATATTTGTAGGTATTAATAAACATTATCACCAAATTTCAAGTTCTTAGGTCAATGGGAAGTTAAAAAATTCTTCAGAACAAAATTTTGTAAATTTTGACCATCTTTACATACTGAGACTCCTCCGTGCCTGGTCCCGGCTGGTTGATATTTGACAGTCGTTACGGGTCGTCAGAAGCTCTAAAGCTGACAACCAGTCATACCAAGGGGTAATTCGTGTGAGAATAAAACTTCGGTAAAAGTGCGAACTTTTTTCTTTTTAGGGTAAAGCATTAAATCACTATTTATTTTTGTCTTTTTAGTAAAATACTGTCTCGCTTTCAAACCATTACTTATTCATCTCGAAACTCGTAAAAAAAAGCAATTATTAGTGAAGCGTAATCTCGATTCGAAATCACAGAGTCTTTATTACCAGACATTTGAGTAATAACATAATATATTTCGTGATTGAAATGCGAGCGCATCTGAAAACGTATCGATTGGACTCCATAAAAATTCACTGTCCCGTTTTCGGTATGAAATAAATGAAAACTGACAGTAGTTCAACTTCTTTTCCGTGACATTTTGTACGTCTGAATGCTTTGTTCTTACAACGGAATACACTTTTTATTTTGCCAAATATGTTGTGTGTCTTTTAATCTGGACTAAATATATATTATATCCTTTGTTTCTTACTTTCTGTCCTAAAAAGGTGCATTGTTTTTAGGATAACGTTAACACTATTATCGTATTTTCATTTCTGGATTTTGAAATTCAAAAATAATAATGTCCCAGGCATATGCTGCGTTATAAATAAAGTTTATAGTAGTAACTCGAGTGACTGTTAATTTATTTATGTGGAAAACTGTCGACTTCCCAATATCCATTATATTAACGGGGAAAAAGAGCTATTAAATTAAATTTTACATGAAACCAACTTCGAGGTATACCCTCCTGAATAAAACAAGAATCTTTCAAATCGGACAATTCTGTAAAAAAATATGCGTGGTAATAAATAATAAAAATTAAATAAAAAATATACGTGTCGACTTGAGAATCTCCTCCTTTTTTTTCGTCGGTTAAAAACGCTTTTATCGTAACGCACCTTTAGAAATGAAGTGAAATAACTAAAAAAAAAAAAAATATGTTCATTGTATACAACATCAGTTTTAGTATATGCGAAACCCGAAACACGTGTCTAGTATTTTATGTAAAGAATCTATGTACAAAACAAAACTGTATCATAAAAAATTACAAAGTTATAAGCTTGTTATGTTACCTGGTTGTCCGTACAAAAACATGATCACCACACGGCGCCCGCTGTACGCCCGTGCCTAGTGCCGCTATGACCTGCAGTGACTTGTGTTCGTCGCGCGGTGTCCATATTGTAACCTTTTTTAAAGATTTTTGGGGCAAGGTATAACACGATATAAAAATTATTGGAATCGATTCAGTCACTTATTCTGAACAAACTATATTCAGGTTTCGCATAAACTAAAAATAATGTTGTATATTATAAAAGTATTTTTTTTTTAAATTTTAGTTAGGCCTCTTCAATTTTAAAGATGCGGTAACGTAACATAAAATAACTACAGTCAACAAAACTAACAACGTTCATCAAATAATCTCAACGCAACTAAAACGCGCCTTCCACGGAAGACAAACAGCCACGTTAAACTAACAACGTTCATCAAATAATCTCAACGCAACTAAAACGCGCCTTCCACGGAAGACAAACAGCCACGTTAAACTAACAACGCTCATCAAATAATCTCAACGCAACTAAAACGCGCCTTCCATGGAAGACAAACAGCCACGTTAAACTAACAACGTTCATCAAATAATCTCAACGCAACTAAAACGCGCCTTCCATGGAAGACAAACAGCCACGTTAAACTAACAACGTTCATCAAATAATCTCAACGCAACTAAAACGCGCCTTCCACGGAAGACAAACAGCCACGTTAAACTAACAACGTTCATCAAATAATCTCAACGCAACTAAAACGCGCCTTCCATGGAAGGCAAACAGCCACGTTAAACTTCTGCTATCCGCCCACAGCTCACCTGACTCTGAACGAAACGATAAAACTCACTGAAATTGGATTTTATTCACTGACCGATTCGTTTGCCAGCCGACTGGGCCCCCCCCTCGGCCCAATTCCGGCACCATCCGGGTGTGTCGGCTGCCCGGAATAAGGCACTCGGAATAACGTCTGTAAAACGGAATGAGGTTTTTCATGAAACTTCACGCCACCAGTTGAAAAGAGGTCTTCCATTTCGACAATGAATACCTATAAAATATATTATGATGACGTTCATCATTCGTTTCATTTATTCATTCAATATTCTGTCACGACTAAGGAGGAGCTTGTGGCTAAGTAATAACAGCCGCACAGGTCGGTCCATCTAGTTAAACTACGCTTGCCAGGGTTGGTCCGTGGATGGGTGACCACCTTTACATGCCGAGACTCCTCCGTGCCTCGGAAAGCACGTTAAACCGTTGGTCCCGGCTGTCATTCGTGGATCTTTGATAGTCGTTACGGGTCGGCAGAAGCCCGAAAGTCTGACAACCAGTCTTAGCAAGCGGTACCCCGGCAAGAGCTCGAGTCACAATAATTTAAAGAAACAAATAAGTACTTACTCTTATAAAATAAATTAAAAGTTGGCTTCCTAAAGACAAAATTTTACTTGCAAAACCGATTCAGAACTTTGTCGTTGCTAAAAACAGAACGTTTGTTTTGTTTCTACATTTTTTAACATTATTTTGTTATTTGTTGGTTTTCTTTTTTACGTAGGTATTAAGGAGTTGCATAAAAACAATAGCTCTAAAGCCTGTTTATAATATTTACTTCAACTAGTTTATTTTATTTAAAAAAAAAAAATAGGGCGTCGAAAAATTCCTCCGCATCGCTGTCGACTGGTAAACTTTACCAGTTGACCACAGACTACTTAGGGGATACCAGTTGACAGCGATGCGGAGGAATTTTTCGACGCCATTTTTTAGTTTTTTTTTTTAATAGTTTTAGTTATGTTAGTATATAATTTTGTTACTTTTAGGTTACACGTTCACACATACAATTAAAACCATGTTCACTGCTCTTTCTACGTGACGAGTAAACGTCTAGTTACCATAGAAAAAAAAAATTGAATTATGCCTTGCTGTGTAGTGAAAACTTGTAAAAACAATAGTAAATCACATAAAAAGTCTCGCGGAATCACTTTTCACTTGTAAGTAAGTACTTGAAATAACATCGTTATTTTTAATGAGTTTTAGGTTACTTGGAACAAAAAACCTCAACGAATGAATGCAGTGACATAAAATGCGAGTGTTGCCATAATACAATTTAAAATTTCCCCATTCGATTAAATATGTTATCTTATTCATATAGGTAATATTGTTTCCCAAATAGGGAAACAGATTAACAAATGGCAACCCTTCGACACACATGGGTAAAAAGGTGGCTACACTTTTGATGTTCGCGGCGTTCCATCTTCCTTTTTTTGTTGATCTGACAAACTCAAAAATATAAAGTTATCTTTTTTGTTTAACGCATTTATTACCCAAAATTATTAGGTCAATTTGTGCTTATGACATTTGTGACCATCGAACGGTGCAAATGATTTATGGTTACCTCCAATGTATTTTAAGCAAACCCAATTATATATTTACGGCACATTAAATTTCAATTCATTGTAAATTATACTGTATTTTATTGTGAGTGAAATTAATGGTACAGAAAATGATAAAAGTTAAAACCGATTGTATTTTAATTGTGTGCTGGTATGAAAATTATATTAGGAAAATCAACATAGATCAGCACGCATCCTCTAGTACGTTTGTTGACGATTTTAAATCATATACTTGTGATTTATCATAGCGCAAGATGACATAATGAGCATGGAAGTATTAACGTTCCGCGCCATTTTCGCTTTAGAAATCGTTTTTTAATTTTCCGAAAAGATGAGAAGATTTTCACGAGGCTTTTCCAATCAAAATCAGTTTAGCTGTGAAAACAGTGGGCCTAGATAAAGTAATATTTGATTGCCGATAACGATAGTAGAAAAAAGAAAAAACCATAAAATGTACGGGGTTGACATAAGCTATCGAAATGTCACGTGGTCATGTCAATGTCACTTTGAAGCTGTAGCTATTGTAGAAATAGAATTACTCCGTAACTAATGCCATTTGTCTAGGCCTGCTGGACAGAGAGACTCGCGATTTTTATGAGGATCTTGACTCACCAGATGGCATAGACACAGTGACATTCTATCAGCGATAACGATGAAGGCAGGAAAAGGTAGAAGCTGTTAAAAGTCGTAAAAAAATGAAATGCTTTGTAAGACGCAGATATTATATGCCAACGGTCTCGAGTGGTTAGCTTGCGTTCTGTGCTCAGCTCACGCAACGCGTAGTACGTCCACCCAGTAATAGGGCTCGCCCATCAAGAAGTGATGTCCCAAATTAGATGTATTATTAATTTATTACACTTAAAACAAAAGGTATTTTATTAAAACACGTATACTAAAAGATAAATAATTAAATTATCTTTAGAATGCTGAAAGTTTTATAAAAATACGCTTGAGAGTTTTTGCGTCATTCTCAGTTTTTTCTCCGCGTTAGACATAACTTTACAAATTAATTACATTAAGTAAAATGTACATAATGTAAAATATTCACATATTAAGTTATTCAGAAAACGCTCTAATTTAACTTAAATATTTTTTCCAAATCACGGTTTAGACGTGATCTTTAGTTTAAAATCATTAAAAGTCGGTTATCATTGCCATGACGAGTATAGCTGCTGACCGGCAACGCTACCATTGAAAAATTAATAAGTTTGGAGAAATGGAATATTTTGAAACCTACAAAAACGGACGTTTTGGCGTTAACAGCTATAACTTCGAACCTAGGAGGTTTATTGTTGATTTTTTTATTACAAAAAATTCTACCTCATCTGACTAAAAATGTGAGTTGGCTCGCCTCGCCTTAAGCGGTTGCAACTGCTCTAGGCCCTCAGCAGCTTTGCCGTCATAGCGATTCATTTGGCTGAGCAACGACCTTTTCTTGCACAGATACGACGCACGGATTAATTTGTTCTTGTTGTTTTTCTTATAAAAGTATTATTTTTCCACTTTTTATTGCATGTTTGTTTAGGTTTGTTTTCATTTCATAGTGTCACAACACAGAGCAGAGGCAATGTGGAGTGGTAACACAGATAACTATATATGTCAGAGTTGTAAAATTGAAATTGTCTCTGGTCAATCAATCCAATTTGAATACGACGCTTTTGCTCACATTGTTTTTGAGTGTAATTTGTAATTTTTTATAATGTGCGTTCTATTTGTGAAGAATAAACAGGTTTTCTTTCTTCTTCTTTCTTCATTTGTTTTCGAATGTGCTTTGAAAATAAGTACAAAAATCTAAACAAAAGCGCATCATGCCACGGTATATACCACGCCCTGTTGTAACGAATCTACTATCCTGGTTAAATGTCTGTAGTACGTAGATACTATAGTGTATGTGGCGCATATTATGACGTATATTTCAGATTTAGTAACTGTTCTACTACGCTGTGTTCAATGTACAAGGAATTTAATATCCGGTGAGCTCCGTAGTTCTAGAATATCCGGATGTGTTCTAAATAAACCCGGGTATAACTTTCGATGGCTGTATAAATAATAACAAATGTAAGGGGAAATCTACCGGGTATTGGGGTTAATAGTATTGTGGATATCAATTTAAATAATTTATACTAGGTAGGAAGGAAATACACTTTGTGAAACAGTTTGCTGAAGGTGGATGCGCTAAGGTAACTCGCGAAATTCTAATTTTCTTACGTTTTTTTGCAATTTGCAGGTCAATCTCAGGTTGTATGTTGATTAAAATATGATTCGCGGCCGTAATTAACATGGCTATACAGAATAAAAAAATTAAAAAAAAAACTTTATTCAGTACACAAAAAAATAATTAATTATAATCATTAGAATCAGCAATACAACTTCATAAGTAAGAATTGACCTCAAATCTAGTGATTTGCATCCAACTTAAGGCTGTGCTACAACCACAAACTACAACCACATCATTTTTTTTTACCTCTAATAGTCCTAGGGTAACACTCGCAAAAGGCTCTTCTGACAATTCTATAGAAGGAATTAGCGTTGATCACCACGCTTGCTCAGTTCATTGCGTTTTGACCGTCATATTGACAAGTCATGGATTTCCATGTTGTTTTCTCTATCATTAATCCCAGCGGTTCACATATTCATCTTAAACAACGCAGAACAAAATCAATTTCCACGCTTGATCCCATTCTTCATCCTCCACCAACGTATAGGGTGACTGCTTTAGTAATTGGTCACGCTAAAGTCCAAGGCCAAGTGTGTGTCACACCACGCACAATGAAGGGTTCCGTTGTTGAAAAGAATTTATTCCAAAAACAAACTTAACATTGTTATTAAAAAAATATTTTTCTTAGACCTTCCTTCTTGCCAAATTTCATTGATCTAGGACAACGGGAAATACCCTTTAAGTTTTGATATACTAACGAGTATCAAAATATGTCGCCGTATGTCGTATATCGTCGTGTGTATATGTGGCCGTATGTTTTTATTGCATTGACTTAGAAGCTTGATTTTTTTAGAACTCCAAGGAACCATAGACTTACGTATTTGATATTAATTTCAATTTGATACCTCCACGCGTTCCTGAGTAAAATGGTCTTGACAGACTGACAGACAGACGAAAATGAAGTGATCCTATAACGGTTCCGTTTTTTCCTTTTGAGGTACGGAACCCTAAAAAAGAGGCAGAAACAAGGCAATGCAAGCAAGCTCATGAATGAAAAAGACAAACATTTTTTTTCTTTTCATACATGTGCTTGCTTCTTCTCCTTGTTTCTCCCTCTTTTTTATGAGTGACCAGTTACTATAGCATGGCCAATTACTACAGCAGTTACCCTATTATCTACAGGTCCAAAAACACCCAGTTTTGGACTATCGCCAGAGTATTGGTCCGCCGGTAATCCAATGCACTTTGCCGCTTATTACCCGGGTCACCGGATCCGGATATCCCGCTCAGATAAGCTCTAACCGGGACAATCTTTCCGAAGCATTGGCCCGGATTCTTTACATTTCGTATAATAAAATCCGAATTAGGTTCGTCGTGGAAAAGTTCTGATTGTGATTTGAAATTGAAGAAAACAATTTGGATCTTGGGTTCTAATTCGGACAGAGTTTAAGAAAGAACAGTGTTTGAAATAATCAAATTGCCGGCGGGGCTTATCGGTCTTCTTCCAAATATTAGGTAGTCGAATTATGCAGTAACAAACGGTGCAATATTTATAAATTAAATTAAATCATTTATTTCAGACCAAGTCCATAGTTCCACATAAAAATACATTAGAATAATTAAAACAATAAAATTAAATTAAATCAAAAACAAAATTAAACATACTTCCACAAAATAATCAATCTAAATAAATAAACATCTCAAATAATACGAGGAGAGGCGCTAACATGAAGCTGCATCCACCTCTGTAACAGGGACAGGTCCCACCGCTCGGACAATACCCTCAGGAGACTGTTCGAGCTGCTTCGTAGGCGACATAATAGTGAGGCGCTCCGCTTCCGTATCATCGCGAAAAAATCATCAGTCCGCGCCTCAGCAAACATAGTCGAAGCACTACAAAACCGCGGAAGCCCTAACAGTATCCTGAAAGCATTGTTGTATGGCTTAAATAAATTCGAGTGTAAAAAGAAATTGTAATTGTAATAGAAATTGTAATTGTAGTTTTGTAGTGTGGTTGTAGGAATTCTAATTGTGTTAATTGTATTGTAGTAGTTGTGTTGTTGTGTGTTGTAGTGTTGTGTTGTTGTGTTGTGTTGTATTTGTCAGAATATTGTTAAATAGTTGTTACATACTTTTAAAAGTTTATAATATTCTGCCGTTTCCGGCGTACAAATGCATTTACATTTTACAGGTTTTTGTTTGTTTGTTAAGTAGATATAAAATGTAATTAAATAAATTAGTATAGCATTCAAATTGCAAATGAGTGAAAATTAAATATTAATTATGGAGATGTCAAACATATTAATTAATGATAGAAGTTAGTAAAATTATTTCCTAATATTGAAGTCAACTTCTCATTTATAAAATCATTAGTTGAGTAGTAGCATTTACATTTAAATGTCTAATGTTAATTATTTTACAACCATCTGGTAGTTTATTAAAAACTTTGGTCGCCATACAAAATACATTATTAGAAAATAGTTTAATATTTCGCCTAGGTACACGAAGCTTATGAACTTTGCGGCTAGGTCTGGTTAGAATATCATTCTGAAATTCATGCTTATTAACCGACTTCAAAAAGGAGGAGGTTCTCAATTCGTCGGAACCTTTTTTTTTAGTTTTTTTTTTTATGTATGTTCCCCGATTACTCGAAGATGGCTGGACCGATTTGGATTTTTTTTATTTTATTCGAGAGGGTATACATCACAGTTGGTCCCGTATAAAATTGATTAACTTTGCTTTGGTAGTTTTTGAGTTAGCTTCAATAATACGTATTTTTTCCCCACTTTTATATGGATGATGTTCTAGTTTGTTTTGCAGGTAGTGGTATTAGAAATTGTGTGGGGTAGCTACTACAACTAAAAAGTGAAAAATAACTTTAATTTCGGAAGTCGGTGGCAAAAAACGAAAATACATTTAACTAGACACCGACTTCCGAAATTAAAGTTATTTTTCACTTCATAGTGTTGTTTTTGGAAGTCGGTTGTATTTTTTTGTAAAAAAGTTTTTTTGTTACACAAAATACAAATTTCAAAAATATATGTGTCGGTAATTAGTGACCGATATTTAAACACATGATTATACTCATGATAACAAACAACTCTTACTATGGGACCAAACCTGAAATCACGAAAAAAAAAAATCAGCTGTCCCGTACATTCATGATCGCAAAACTCGGCAAAATGTAGGGAGCAGCTTATGTTTTTTTAGCTATTTCAGGTTTGGTCCCAAATTAAAAGTTGTTTGTTATCATGAGTACAATGATGTGTTTTAGTATCGGTCACTAATTACCAGCCACCTTATATAGTGCTGGAAGTAGTAATATTTTTAATTTTTTGAATAATAGAACACAGTTGTCCATTGGGTGCGCTACACATATTGAACGAATGCAATTGTTTTGAGCTCGAAACAGTAAATCAAGAGGAAGTGAGTCAATGGCTTACAACTCTTACTTACGAGGAGATTGAAAAGTTACTTGGAAAACTTTTTTAACGGTTCCAGCTTATTCAGACAACTCTGCCACACATATACACCACACACACACACACACACACACACACGACACATACACATGACACACTTACACTTACGAAATTCACATTGGAGAGGTTATACATCTTAATTATTTCAATCTGCCTAGCCTTTTCCCAACCATGTTGGGGTCGGCTTCCAGTCTAACCGGATGCAGCTGAATACCAGTTTTTTACATGGAGCGATTGCCTATCTGACCTCCACATCCAAGTTACGAAACTCCTTGGTAACACTGGTTGTCAGACTTTCGGGCTTCTGACAACCCGTAATGACTGTCAATGATCGACGAATGACAGCCGGGACCAACGGCTTAACGTGCTTTCCGAGGCACGGAGGAGTCTCGGTATGTAAAGATGGTCACCCATCCAAGGACCTAGCCCAGCAAGCGTATCTTAATCTGATGGATCGACCCGTGCGGCTGTTATTACTTAGCCACGAGCTCCTGATTCATGAAGTTTGTAGAAGTTCTTTTGACCAATAAAATCGTTGAGTTGTGGAGCCATTTCTTCTGGGCTTTATAATAATAATGCATAAATAAAACTGTGCACGATATCATCCTCGTTTACAAAGGCAGAAAAGCCGTAACAGTGTGTCCTCCCACTCACTGGCGAGCAGTCTAAGGAAAGGCCAAAGATATGACGAAATAGTGCTTCCCAACCGCACCCATTCAAAGTCAAAGTCATTTATTTGCTATAATTGCGGTAATACAAAGGTGGTAAATATTCTTGTGTATTTTGCCATATTTTGGCATGCAAATATTAATAGTAGGTAAGGTGCTTATTTATACTTCAAATGTGTAATATTTATTGATAGATCAATTTCTTTGTATGTTCTTGAAAAAAAAAAAAAAAAAATTTCTATGCCATAGGCACCGACGGCAGGACTCCGTTCACCTATTATGCCCTATTTTTTTCGAGACGGTAAAAAAAGTCATCCGGTTTAAGCAATATCCCAACAGTTGAAAAAAATAATAATTCGAAACATTAAATTATTTAAAGTAATCAAACTTCAATTTACACAGCCAATAAAAAAAAATCATCTGAAAAGAACTGGCAGAATCATCTCAGCGCTGATTTGCTGGATTCTTTTTCTCCTCTACCTATCGTTATATCTCCTGACAAAGTTTATTCTGTTTATACGTATGTATGTATTTATTTATTAGTATTTATTCTTTTTCGAGTTATCTCTCTGCATCACCCTAAGGTTGACTGGTAGAAAATGCTTCAGGCATTAAGTCCGCCTTTGTACAGTATTTTTTTACTTGTGCATAAAGTTTTAATAAATAAATAATAATAAATAAATAAATAAAAAAAAAAATCCGTTTGGCACAACATAAAAAAGAACAATAAAATTATATCTACAATCACGGATTTCAATAATCTACGAGTACGTCTATTAGTCTACAATGCATTCTTGTAATGATAGGACGGACAAGTTTTTTTTAGAAATTCACCTACTGAATAAAAACTATGTGAAATGAGAATTTTTTTTAGTACTATGCAGATTTTTTTGTAAGGAAGATCAGTTACAAAATTTAGAATTGAATTATAAATAGGTGGCGCCCTAAATACGCATTCATTCCACCAGCCGAAAATCTCCCACCTGGACATGTGGTTGCCTTGGCTTACCTGGAAGTCTTTAAACTGACTCCGGCCTAAAGGTAGGCCGAAGCAAAGAAAATCTGCACAGGTGGAGGCTCACAGAAGACTCCGCCCTGGAGGATAAATGTGGTGCTGGCCCAAAAACATGGGGCACTTAATATGATGTCCTCAGGAGCTGATGGACGATACTGAAGGTGCCAAGTTCATAGCTAAATTTTAGGCTGACTATATAGATTTTCATCGCCACTGTAAGAAGAATAAAGCTCCATTTACACTGGGCAAATTTCTTGAACGTACAAGAATAATAATTGCATGCCTACACGTTCAATTTTATTGCCATTCAAAAAGTGTTTACCTGCGTGCGATTTCCATAAAATGGCATACAATAATTGAATGCAAGCTTTGCCATTCAATATAAACGCATGCAACTTACACCGAGGCAATAAAATTGCAAGGTGATTATCGCATGCAAGTTTTGCCTCGTCTAAATATATTGATTAAATTATTACTTACCCGTATTTGCGCTGCCTAATATTTTTTTAAATTTTATTGAACGTCTTGTTTCCTTCGCTCATGTTTGAATGACAGAAAATTTTCATGCCAGAATTTAATGCGATTTTATTGTAAGTACGTCCAATTTTATTGTACGTGCTGTTTACACCTATACCAGTTTTGAAGGCAACTAACTTGCCCGTATCGTGCAACAACAATGTACGTGTTGTTTAAACGGTGCCAGATATTTGCCGTACAATTTTATGGTATGCCACAGGCAGTAAACTTGCGCCGTGTAAATGGAGCTTTACACAGTATCAAACCTCACTTTACCCAAAAACTTACAACCTACAATCAATAATCAATTTCAGTTCAACTCCACTTTACATACCATAACTCGCATCAAGCGACACTTTGTGGCGACACTTAGCAACAAATTAATACTGGCTCGCTTCGATCAGCGCTTGAAGCCCTGGAAGTATCGATCAACTCCAGCTTACTTTGGTCAACACTTCTGACCGAGCGTGGGGCGTGTTCACACTGACAGCGGGTTTTAACGGTTGACTGAATTGTGGTGGAACGCAGTTTGATTGACGTAACTGTTGCGCTGAAAAGGGAAGAGGCAGAGTTGTACTGACGTTTCGTAGTTTTAAAACTTTTGAGACCCCACGCTAATAGGTACTGATATTTTCCAAATCCAATTTATCCAACTCGGGAAATTATAATCACTTTAGCAGGCTGTGGAGTAAAAAAAAAACTTTTTTACAAAAAAATAACAGCAGAATTACAAAAAAAAAAAAACACTACAAAGTGAAAATAACTTTAATTTACACCACACACACCCCACACATCACACACACTCAAACCCAAAAGCACTCAAACCTCTTGTCATCAAACCGTCTTTATTTATTTATGTATTTACTCAAGGTTCACCAACATGTGTTACCGATACTATACAGATAGGAACAACCAATTACAGGCAAACACCACATGCTAGTTGCTCTTTGTAATTATAAATTTAATTTAATTAGAGACTCCAAGCGGCTGGTTAACACTTCCCATGACCCAAGGGCTGGCTTTTACCTTGGCCAGAGGCTTAGCATTGCCATACAACGTGGCAATGCCGCCAGTCTCTTGGGTACTTTACCAGTCGACAACGATGCGGAATATTTTTCGATGCCATATTTTAGTTTTTTAATAGTTTTAGTCATATATTATATTTAAATAAATTAAAACATACATGGCAAAAAAAAATTAGAAACTTAACTTAACTTAAATTCTAGATAGAGTCTTTCTACAACATAGATTGTTTTTATATTCTTAAGTTCAAGAAGTATTTTTCCTTATTTTCTAATTTCTTCTTTTAGTTTTATTTCGTTTATTAATTTTTCTTCTTATCAAATACATTTTTAAATATTTCTTAAAAAATATATAAAAAACATTTAAAAATATAAAAAAAAGTAGCCCACCGGTATCAGGAACAGGGTCCAAGCTACCGGCGGTCAGGACTTAGTTTTATTATTGTTATGTGTTATCAATTTATCATTATCACTTAGCTCTGAGAATGCTGCTTAACCTATAATTGGCGACTGTGTAAGTCCGAGGCGATTGTTACCGTAGTTCTTAAGATACATTATATACAGAAGCTGTTGGTGTTCCTTTTTTTTAAATAAATAAATTATTAAGTTAACTATTTTATTTCAATGTAGGTTGGTACCAACTTAGTTTCTTTTTTATCATAATTATTATATATTTTTTTTAAATATTTTCTTTTTTTTTATTTATTTTTGTTTTTATCAAAATTAAATAAACTGTACTTCACCTTAATGAAAATGTTTGTATTACGTGGGACCCCGCGACACAGGGAATCCCAGTGTGAGGTCCAGAGATATTTGTAAAAATCTAGCACCTAAGGCCTATAGGCCTATTATTATTATTATTTCGGAACGCGAGCGAAGCCGCGGGCAAAAGCTAGTCTCGTCAAGTCGTAAAAACCGTGTGAAGCAGGAGTGGATCGCTAGTTATTCATTAATTTAACAAGTAATTCCAGCCTCTGGCTCTAGCCTAGTCTGCCTGTAGTGTGTCTGTGTAGTGTAGTGTAGTGTAGTGTGTCTGTCTGTAGTTGGCATAGATATATGAAAGAAGTGTTTAAGAAAGTGTAAAGAACTGTTTTTTATATTTCTATGGTAGTTGGTCTAGTCTGGGTCTAGCTAGTTAGACTTGAAAGTAGTTCATAACTCCGCTGATACTATTCCTCTAGCCTCCAACTCGTTAGCAGTGGGACCACTACAAAAGCAAAGTTAGTACAGTCAGCAATAAAAGTCGATTAACATTTGAGTTTTCTAAATCTTAATTATTGAGAAAAATACAACTCTTATATAATAAATGAAACGCTAAAAATAAGGATTACGTATTATTTTGTGCTAATTTAGATGATGTCAAAAAGTAGCAGAGTTAACCGACTTCTGTTGCTGACCGTACAATATTTTTTTTTTTTTTACAGTGATTTACAAGTTACTGTGTACAGAGTAACAGTAACCTGCTTTGCATTCCACTCTCCATCCAATCGGTACAGCGCAAAATGATGCAGCTTTTTCAGTTCTGCTTATAATAAAAATAAATAAAAGTCAACATTGAATGTTTCGAGAACTTTGGCAACTAGCAGGAAAAGGAATAAGTTGAAAATAAACTTTTTCCTTTTTACTACTCTACAGTTTTTAGGGTTCTGTACCCAAAGTGTGCTAACGGGACCCTATTACCACAGTCTATACATCATACAGTCGTCCGACGAAGCCGTCTGGACAGGGCAATCGTGCGGGGTGTGAGAGGCGAGACGCGAGAGGCGCGAGACCGAGCTGCATACTTCCACAGTGCTAGCAGCTCGGTACATAATTTTCAGGGATATCGTGTTGATTTTATTATTGTTTTAATTTATTATTATTTCATTTACGTACACGGAAAATTTTCGCAGCCGCCATCTTGAATTTTGATTTTAACCCCGTTATCGTTATCAGCGACCTCAAAAACCATGAGAATGAGATCCATGTCGAAAAAAATAAATTAAAGATTTTCTCTTTATTTTATAATAAAATAATTAGAAAAAAGTAAGCAGGCACTCAAATGTCGTTTATAATAATAATAATGTTGATGACGATGTTGATCTCAAATAAACAAATTAATTAAGTAATATCATTTACTTGGGACAACCCTTGCTGTTGCGACAATGTCTAGACGTTGTCGGCATTTACCACGAGATCAAAGGCGTCGTCCTACTGTTTTTATACTGTTCTATTACTAAGGCTCCGTCCGTTTGTCACAAGAATGTATCTTTTTTACCGTAATAGGTATACACTTGAAATTTTCACAGAATATGCCACCATATCAGCAAATAATAAAAATAAAATAAATGTAAAAATTGATGAGATCCTAGGTCCAAGGGGGCTATGCAAGAAACGTGTTTTTTTCGGCGTTTTTGTTTTTTACTAAATATGTGGTGTTAAATATTGTACGGTAGTAAGGAACCCTTCGTGCACAAGTCCGACTCGCACTTGACTGGTTTTTTTTTTTATTTCATGGTAATTCTTGAATTGTAAATTCAGCGTCAAAAATATCGGGACGAACGGACTGTTTCAAAATGATTTCAACAACTAAGAAAATTAAACTTTATCTCAATTGGATAAAGTTCTTGTCAGAATGACAATTGTCGTGTACTTTCTTCATTCCTTGTGTCATTGAGTTTAATATTTCATTTTCATTGTTGTTTTAGATAATTTTGAACAGTCTGTTCGTCCCGATATTATTGACGCTGACTGTACAAACACGTAAGGTTAAACATAAAGGGAAATGCTCTAGAAAAACGAAATCTACTACTGTCTGTTTCTATTAACTAAATAATTGCATTGTACTACGGGAAACTTCTACAGTTGCAATTCTCGCTTTGGCAGATTCTGAATTCAATTCGCAAATTGTCCAACTAATTGATCTTTTACTGCGATTTGCTTTCGTGTAACTACGCTTTTGAGGATATTGAATCAATGAAAACTTTTAAAATGATTATTCCTTAGTTTCTCTTGTTCACTTAACGGGTAGACCAAATTGCAGTCTGAATTCACAATTTAAGTAAATAAAAACACTTCAGATGACCATTTGGTCGTGTGAAGTGTTTTTGAACTCTACAACTAGGCACAGAGACTGTATGGTAAAACTTCAAATTAGTCAATCAATCAATCACAAAACTAGGCTAAGAATCAACACTTTTTAACGTCAAAATTAAGTACATAAAATTGTCCCCCAAAACACCCGCCATTCACCACTTCCTAATGCTTTAGCTGGGAAGAAGAAGTGGCGCAGCAAACTCCAAGTACCACTGCAATCTGAAATCTCCCTAGCCATTTCCCAGCTATTTTGGGGTCGCCTTCCAGTCTAACCGGATTCAGCTGATTACCAGTATTTTACATGGAGCGTCTGCCTATCTGACCTCCACAACCGAGTTACTGGGTATTACGATACCCCTTGGTAAGATTGGTTGTCAGACTTTTGGGTTCTGACGACCCGTAACGACTGTCAAAGATCCACGAATGACAGCTGGGACCAACGGCTTAACGTGCTTTCCGAAGCACGAAGGAGTTTCGGTATGTAAAGATGATCACCCATCCACAGACAAACCCCGGTAAGCGTAGTTTAACCTGATGGATCGACCCGTGCGGCTATTATTACTTAGCCACAAGCTTCTCCTATACTTAGGAGTATCACTATCATTAGCAATTATTTCAACGGTAACCTTTTGTGGAATGTCTCAAAGGATGGCCCTGCTAGAGCAGTTTCAGGGCTTGCAAGATATGATATGCCATGACGTCACCAAAACTATTCAAATGGGCCAAAAACTGCTTCTAACTCTATCATGCAAATATGTAACCCTAAAAAAAAATTCAAACAAAATCTTTAAATCGTACACTGTCAGTCTCAAGTGGATAAACTATTTGATCAAATATCTTATCCACCGGCACCCCACCCGAATCCGCTTAAAGTTCGTTATACTGAATCCACAAAGCAAAGTCGGTATATTTGCAAGTCGGGAACTTACGACCGTGCTGTCCCCTAGTCGGGAATTTAGCATTGAATGCGAGTAGTCCCACAAATTGTTCTGTTTCGCTGAACGGAAACATTTTACTAAGGCTCCGAGACTCGCCTAACTTATAGGATGATCGTTGGAAGTTAGGACTCTGTGACTATTTGTAGTTGAAGTTTTCATTCAAGGATATTGCTCATTCGTTTATTTTAATTGCATGTCATTTTATTATAATCTGATTTGTTCTGTTGCAGTCACGGACTAGAAAAAAAGAAGGACTCCGCACCACGCGTATCGAAAGTGAAGCACCTTACCGATTTATGTGTGCGTAATTTGACAAAGACGCCGTCATGTCACATAATGGCGGTCGGCATACTATGAATGTAAATGTGTGCGAGAGGCGCATGTTTGTACAAACGGTCCCGGCATACTTACTGTGCTTCATTTTCGATATGCGTGACGCGGAGTTCTTCTTTTTTTTCTAGTCCGTGGTTGCAGTATTGTAAAATTTTATTTTTGTTTTATGTAATATGGGTTTTGCCTGAGTTAAATGATTTTTTTTTATTGCTTTTCGAGCCTAAAAATATAGAATGTCTAGTTTGGGACTCACTGAGAAATAATACTTAGTAACCTAGCTGTAGGTAATATTTAAGGTTACTCATGCTGTCTCATTCTGTGGTTTACCTTTATCCGGCTACACACACATACATACACATATATAAACTCGCGTATTCTTCCCATGGGGGTAGGTAGAAATCACAGCACGCCACCTGCTACGATCCCTGCTTTGTTTCGTTTACGTTCATACACGCTCGCCGGTTGCGAGTACTACGCACCTGACCTTCCTGAAGAACATCACCAATAAGGTCTTCCTAGGGCGTCCCCTCCCGGCGTTTCCACTCACATCTTCCTTGTAAATATCTTTTGTTAGTCGCCTTTCATTCATCCTTTCAACATGACCAAACCATCTAAGCATACTCTTTTCAATGTTTGTCACAACATCTTTTAAACCGCACCGTTGCCTTATCGCATTCCTAAGCCTATCATTCATAGACACACCACACATGCTTCACTAGGAATTGTATGATCAGGATTGTACTGTTCGTGCACTTAACTTGGGCTCACTGCCCAACTCGCCGCACGCGCGTCCGTCTAGCTTCGTGGTTCCAAGCAAAGTGAGTGAGGGAGGGGGAGTATGCCCCGCTCCCTCACCACTATAGCGTGCGGCGTGTACGCATGAGACGACAGAACTATATAGTATAATCTACATACACTACAAGGATAATAAATAATTCTGTTTCTAAAATATTTCTATAGATGGTACTTACTTTTTTACCCGACTGCGCCAGAAGGAGGGTTATGTTTTTCGAGAGTATGTATGTATGTATAATTGTTTGGCACGCTCTGCGGCCTGAACGGCTCGATGGATTTTAGCTTAAGAGGTGTCGTTAGATTCGTATTTACTGTGAGAGTGACATTGGGTAGGTATATCAAAATAAAATAAAAAAACAAAATGGCGAATTTTTGGCGCCAAATTATGTCTTAATTTTTTTATTGTAAAAACCTGTCTAGTGGGGTATCAAAATAAAGGGTTTTAAAAGGTGATTACAAAAATATAAACAGCTTATATGGTTAAAAGTAATTCGAAGTGACAAATCGTAAAAAAAACACGTAAATCCTCTGCGAAATCTTTAATTCACATTTGTAAACTAAAAAGATATAAATTAAAAAAAAGTAATTAAAAAAATTAAAAAACTACTTACTTTTTTTATTTTAAAGTTGGTGTCTTTGGTGAAGACCTGATGCGGATCTTCGGCGTGATGAGCAGAATATCTCCTCAAAATGCAGTAAATTGTTCACTTTTAGATGTCTACCCATGGAATCGAACCCTTTAATTACTAGGTTGGGTTTATTAGTATATTAATTTTTGCAAAAAAGTTTGTGCTCGCAAAACCAACCAACCAAGTGAAATAGTAGAGTAACATAATATACAAAACTTCAAATAGAAATTGAAATCCGCAAATCCGAATAAATGTCAAACCTGATTCTGAATATGCGACACAATACAAAGTCCGTAGTATATTTGCATGTTGCCGCAGTGGCTAACAACCATGTTTTGCATTCAAAGCTCGGATAGTTCGACAAATTGCAACAATTTTTAGAGTTCCGTTCGAGTAAAACGTTTTATTACTATTTTTATAGACTGGGGAGTATAAAATGATATTGGATTTGATGGAGTAAGTAACTTACGATCGATTTGCATGTTATCTGTTTACCCACATTCTTTTTTTTTTCTTTTCCTTTTTTTTTTCTTTGCTATTTTGTTTTGTTATTTTATATACGTACATCTGTGCGCTCTAATTATCAATCTTAGTGTTAGACATTGTTTCTCAGTAAGTGAATTATGTATGCAATTCTTATGAGAAATAAAGTTGTTCTTAAACCTTAAGTAGCTTGGTTTCGTGATTCGTGTCACTATGTTTGACAAAGATGTTTATCAGTTTTCTGTGGTTGGATTCCGTATATTCCTCGAAGGAGTAGTTAGAGGTGTAGCTGCAGCGTGTATCAGAAATGTGTTTATATTGGCTGTGGTACCAACCACACCACTAAGACCATGAAAGTGAACAACTTTCTCCATAGGACCAACATCGTAATAGAGAAAAAATAATCAGCTATCTAGTACATTTGGGTCGAGTAGGTAGTTAGTTTGGTAGTTGTTTTTTTTTTGGTAGTAGTTTTGTACGGGATAGCTGATTATTTTTTCTCGATTACGATGTTGGTCCCATGGAGAAAGTTGTTCAGTTTGATGGTCTGTATTACACTCTCGCTTAGATGACCACACTTTGCTGATACACGCTGTATACATTATAGTAACTAATTACTTACCTATGTAATAGGATCATCTGTTACTGTGTCTTTTTCTGTTTATATAATATAATATATATATATTTTTTTTGTAGTTTTGTACAAACACTTTTACACGTCAATCATATTTTTAAAAGCTAGATGAGGTTGGCGTTTCCTATCTGACTACTCTGAGAAGAAAAGTCGAAACAAACTCAGAGGCCAGTCTCTTTTAAAAAGTCCAGACATAATCTTGATCAGATCATGTGAAGACCATGTAGATTGGTGACTGAAATGGTCTTTTGAAGAAAGAACCACACAGATTGAGTGTACCTGTCCAGTCAGTGCACGCATTTGTCAGTAAAATCAGTGTCTGGTTCTTAAGCAACATGTAACTCGCTCCATGTAAAATACTGGTATTTAGCTGCATCCGGTTATACTGGAAGCCAACCCCAACATGGTTGGGCAAAGTCTAGGCAGTTTTAATTTTTTTCACAGTCATATTCTTCTCTGGACAGTTGAAAAGTTGTGCGGAAATCGGCTGTCATGGTATGGGCATGTGATGCGGAGGAGTGAGGAAAATGTCGTGAGGAAAGTTTTGAGTATGAATGTCGATGGCTATAAGAGTAGGGGAAGACCAAACAAACGATGGATGGATTGTGTGAAAGATGACATGGCTAGAAAGGGGGTGACTACTGAGATGACGAATAATAGAGAAGTATGGAAAAAAAGGACATGTTGCGCCGACCCCAAATAGATTGGGATAAGGGCAGAAGAATGATGATGATTCTTCTCTCGACATTTTGTAATCAGTGACTAGTAATCTCTACAAAACTTATTAGTTTTGTACAAATCTTATTTACTTGTGTATTTACATTCTCATTGGAATACCTCTTAAAGAAATAGAAAGTTTCCGTATCTGGCAAAATGCATATTATTTGCATAATCAGCCTATAACATTCTCACTGCTGGGACACAGGCCTCCTCTCTATGAGAGGGTACTCCCTCTCACCGGGCCCGCGTGGTAGATTACATCCCACTGGCTGTAATCTATCACGCGGGCCCGGTGCGAGTTGGTATATGTCACATCATGTCTTCGAATTTTTGGTTGTAGGACAAGCCGGTTTCCTCACGATGTTTTCCTTCACCGTTTTGAGAGCAGTGGTGATGAAATTATTTATACAAAGTAAAGCGCCTGCCTGGGTACGAACCCACGACCTGCAACTCGTAAGTCGGGGCCGTTACCACTGGCCCACCAGTGCTCCAATAATTTTTACTACTTACCTAATTGTACCTTATCATTATCATCCACAGCTCGACTTTACCCACTGCAGGGCAGGGGTCGAGCTGTGAGAGAGGCCTATGCCTCTCTTTTCTTGTGCTAATTCCTATTGAACATACTATAATTGAGTACCTGACCAATATTTAAAGAGAAAATACTTATTACTTATTATACCTACTTTATTGAAACAATAGGTATTAGTTTCTCTAAGTAGGAAGTCTATAAAGACACTATGGGCATAAGCCGACTCCATTATATATCATCAACATAATATATTAGTTTCATCCGGAAAGTCTTGAACGGAAGACAAGATAACTTTTCTCTTAAATATATTATTTAAGGCGCTACCCCGAGCAAAACCTTGCGATAGTGCGATTCAGAGAAATAAACTACATTTTAAAGCACACTATTAATGTTCCATATTATAACATCATATTGCACGTTCTGTCTTTTAGAATACAGGCTATCCTAGTCTATGAGACAGGGTTTATATGCTTTTATACAGATTTTGCATTATATGAACTGTAATGTAATGTACATTTTAAGTGTGTTTCTGTATCTTTATCGTGAATAAACCTTTTATTTATTTATTTGTTTTTAAATGGTATACATTGTACATTTAAAAAAATTACTCAAAGTATTGATTGCATGCATCTTTCGCTAAAGCTAACGTTTCATTTGAGGATTACACTAATGGACGTTTTATTTTATTTTTAAACGTCACTTTTCTTTTTTAATTAAAATTATTCCAAAAAATGTGTGAATAAATAAATAAAGGGGCGTGCGGGAGAGCGGGACAGAGCGGGTCAGAGCGGCGGGACAGAGTAGAACTGAAAGCGTTCTGTTGCGGTGCGGCGCTTCCTCGACCGAACGACCGTGAGCGCACGGTCGTTCGGTCGAGGAAGCGCCTTAACTTGCAAGCGTCCAACGTACAACGATGTAAAGACAGGGAAGTTAATTGTTAAGCAAATAGACTTCCAAATTAAACTGTCAGTACGAGTATATTCAATTCACAAATGTCATTCCTTGACTAATGATGTATGAAATGCGTATAACACGGCAAAGTGACGTAGTGTGTCAATTTGTTTAACAATTTATTTTCCTGACTGAACCTACTCTTTAATTGAATATTTCTTTAGTAACCAATTTTAATGGCAACTTTGTATTGTAACTATATTAGTTTCTCTTCGGGAGTGTCTTTCAAGACATCAAAGACACTACAGGCGGAAGTTCACGACTTTCAAACTAAAGTCATATTACATCATCAAAATATTATATTAGTTTCTTCTGGAAAGTCTCTGAAAGTAGGATAGCGTCAACTTTTACCTTTAATATATTATAACAACGTCGAACTTATAACCAACTAGCGACCAGCCCCTACTTCGCACGGTTTTTACGACTTTACAAAACTACTTTTCTTTAATACTAGCTTTGTCCCGCGGATTCGTCCGCGTGGATGTCGGAAAATATCCGACATCCACGATAATATTTATATATTATATATATGTACGTTCCCGTGAACGTACTTCTCCTTCCTTATTCCTTGTCTACGTTATAAGAGGAACCTCAAGTTCAAGGGTTTGGGCTGGGCGTTGATGAGTCAGTCAGGACTTTCATTTTTATTTATACAACGTGTCGTTTTGCATACTCGTCAAATTTCAGGGTGTGATACAGAACATCAAACCGAACAACTTTCTCCATGGGACCAACATCGCAATCGCGAAAAAATTTTCAACTCTTCCATAGAAAACTTCAATACGTACTCGACGCAAACGTATGGGACGGCTGATTATTTTTTCGCGATTACGATGTTGGTGCCATAGAAAAAGTTGTTCGGTTTGATGATCTATACCACACCCTTAAATTTGACGAGGAGGAGGAGGCAAAACAACAGGTTGTATAGATTACCAACCAAATGGTTAAATACCAAGTGTCATGATCTAAACAACATAAATGACGATTTTCCATGCAAACTTTCATCCCCTATTTTACTCCCCTAAGGGTTGAATTTTTGTCTACATTGTAAAGAGCACCTCTGTGCAAAATTTCAGCTTTTTAGGTTCAAGGGTTTGGGCTGGGCGTTGATGAGTCAGTCAGGACTTTTCTTTTTATACAGGGTTAGTTTTCAATGAGCAGCCAAATTTTCACAGGGTGTTCTACCCTTGATTATGAACAACTTTCACTATGGGACCAACATTGAAATCACGAAAATAAAAATCAGCTGTTTCATACATTTTGGTTTAGTAGGTATAATTTAACTTTTGTATGAAACAGCTGTTTTTTTTTTCGTGATTTTAAAGTTGGTCCCATGCTAAAAGTTGTTCATATTCACGGGTAGAACGCCCTGTGAAAATTTGACTGGTCATTGAAAACTAACCCTGTATAATAGTTTACACAGGATGTGGCGTAAATTATGGTCGTTCATTAAAGGGTCGATACACCTATCACATACCACAATTTGAATTTCGAAAAACTTTTTTACAAAAAAATACAACCGACTTCCAAAAACAACACTACAAAGTGAAAAATAACTTTAATTTCGGAAGTCGGTGTCTGATTAAATGTATTTTCGTTTTTGCCACCGACTTCCGAAATTAAAGTTATTTTTCACTTTGTAGTGTTGTTTTTGGAAATCGGTTGTATTTTATTGTAAAAAAAGTTTTTATTTTTCACTTTTTAGTGGTTCACATGTGCTTACCCCTTCACAGCGTACTGGCGTGATGTTATGTTATGAACTGGTGTGAACAACAAACAGACATGAGATTTCAGCAATCCCAGTCCATTTGCTATCATTTATTGAGGAGTTCCGTTGCCTATCTCAGAAGTTCTTCATCAGATCTTCACCAAATTGAAATGGGACCACTCCAAGAAAGTACTCTTCCAAGTAAGAACCTAATAAGAACAAAATTGTCTAATTTTTCCACAAATTAAAGTATTTCCTTTATTTAAGAGGGCTATCGCATTTGTCACCTGTATCGCTCAAACGGGACTAAATTTTCAAGGATGTTAATTGAAAAGATGCTGTTTTGAAAAATTTAATGCATAAAAAAAAAATTTTAATGTGGCATTTACTCGTATTTAACTCATCTCAATAAACAGATAAAACTTTTTGAGCAGAGTTTATTAGATAACACAATAGAAATGTGTTTTAAAAATTAGGTACAGTCAACAAAAGAGATATTTAGGCAGGGTATACTAACATATTTGTATGTGAATTGCTTCATGTTCAATTTTATATAATTACTTTGTTTTTGCAATACTCCTACTACATTGTAACACACCGACACGAAATTGTATATTGTCACGAAATTGAACATGAAGCAATTCACATACAAATATTTTAGTATACCCTGCCTAGATATCTCTTTTGTTGACTGTACTGCTAAATGAATATCATTTACTACTTCGCTAATTGATTACATTTTTCAAAAAAGCATCTTTTCATTTAACAATCTTAAAAATTTGGTCGCGTGTGAGCGAGAGGATAAAATGCGACAATCAATCTGCCTAGCCTTTTCCCAACTATGTTGGGCTCGGCTTCCAGTCTAACCGGATGCAGCTGAATACCAGTATTTTACATGAAGCGACTGCCTATCTGACCTCCACAACCTAGTAACTGGGTAATACGATACCCCTTGGTAAGACTGGTTGTCAGACTTGCGATAGCCCTCTTAAAATTAATAAGTCACATTCACTTAAAGCTTCTGAAAGAAACAAAGACGTCAAATCGTTTTCCTCCTTTAAAATTAATAAGTCACATTCACTTAAAGCTTCTGAAAGAAACAAAGACGTCAAATCGTTTTCCTCCTTTAAAATTAATAAGTCACATTCACTTAAAGCTTCTGAAAGAAACAAAGACGTCAAATCGTTTTCCTCCTTTAAAATTAATAAGTCACATTCACTTAAAGCTTCTGAAAGAAACAAAGACGTCAAATCGTTTTCCTCCTTTAAAATTAATAAGTCACATTCACTTAAAGCTTCTGAAAGAAACAAAGACGTCAAATCGTTTTCCTCCTTTAAAATTAATAAGTCACATTCACTTAAAGCTTCTGAAAGAAACAAAGACGTCAAATCGTTTTCCTCCTTTAAAATTAATAAGTCACATTCACTTAAAGCTTCTGAAAGAAACAAAGACGTCAAATCGTTTTCCTCCTTTAAAATTAATAAGTCACATTCCCTGAAGCTAATTACGTGTTGAATCGTGTAGAACAAAGAGAAAGACAGTGATTGTGCCAGCCACCCTTCCCCCCAACCTACTGGGTTGGTTAAGAGGGGGGAAAGGGGGTATTGGTCTATAGTGACCCATTTTCTTAAATGCCTGTTACAACTGAATTCAATATGCGATAATAGTTTGAATGGGACAGTAAAGGAGGTACAACTGCTTACGATTCATGGGGTTATTGTAACGATATTATAAGTAGAAAGCGGCCAAGTGCGTGTCGGACTACGCACAATGAAGGGTTCCGTAGTTGGGATGAATTTATACCAAAAACAAACTTAACGTTGTAGTTGAAAAACATGTTCTCTCATACATTCCAACTGTAAATGTAAGTTGTTTTACTACTTTAAAGCTTAATATTTCAGAAACGGATCCCTAAATCGAAAAGTTGTTTTCACAAACCCGCAATATTTTTAAGTCCCACCCAACAACACCCCACACCATGGTGTAGACGAGAAAAAAAAAACATCCCCACACGTGTACAGAAGGTAACCTAAAAAAACGTTTTTTTACGATTTTATTTTACCACTTTGTCGGCGTGATGAATACGTATATTCATGCCAAATTATAGCTTTCTAGTACTAAGAGTCTCTGAGCTAAGCTGCGGACGGACGGACAGACAGACGGGCGGACATAGCGAAATTATAAGGGTTCCTTGTTGAACACGGAATCCTAAAAAGAGGGGGTTATTGTATTTATTTAGGTGCTTTGAAAAGTCGGCTAAGAAAAGTGTAATTACTTGTAAATTGGTAGGTGTTGAAAAAGGCCTTGCTTACGGAGGAAGCGCTAAGGTAGCCCGCGAAATTCAAATTTTCTTACGGTTATTGCAATTTGCAGCTCAGTATCTGGGTGTGTATTGATTAAAGTATGATTCGCGACCGTAACAAATATGGCTTTACATAATTATAATAATTAGAATCAGCAATACAACTCCATAAGTTAGAATTGACCTCAAATCTAGCGATTTCATGAAATCATGACGTTTGAGATCAATTCTAACTTATGGAGTTGTATTGCTGATTCTACTGATTATAATTATGTAAAGCCATATTTGTTACAGTAAGGTAGCCCTCAAAATTCAAATTTTCTTACGATTGTTGCAATTTGCAGCTCGGTGTCTGGGTGTATGTTGATTATATTATGATTCGCGAACGTAACAAAAAAATGTAGGACTGAGTTTTCATGATGACGTAGAATATAAGATTTCTTGAAAGTAGTGAAGAAGTCTTTCCAAAACAAAGGTAAAAAGTATTGTTATTTCAATTCCGGTCTGTTTTTAATCCTAAAGTAATCTCGATATGAAAAAGTATAGTATATAGTTGTGTTGTGTTGTGTGTGTATAGTGTGTATAGTTATTCATGATCTCCTAAAACAGGGCTTCCTCTCTCCTACCCTTTTGCTGTGCCCTACAGGGTCCATAATGATCTCAATTATATACTATACCACCTAAGTACACATTATGGTAAAGCAATAAAGATATTGAGTATTGAGTATTGAGTATTGAGTATTTTAGAATTTACATGTTTTGTAACTGAATTAATTTGGAAAAATCTCTCTAAGCTCTTGAAGCCAAAAAATAACGAAAGTTTAATTAAATAATTAATTACTTACCTAGCTATATCTTCTGTTTTTCAATCGCAGGGGCGCTAGTGTCTGCGGGGTGTGATTCCAATAGCTGGGTCCACACCGGACGATCCAAAGCGCTCCGATCGGGCGCGACAGGAGCGCGTGGATTGTGTGTGGATTGAGCGCACTGAGTGTTGGAATCGTGGAAAAGAATATTTTGTAGCGGTGTAAATTGAGGGTTAAGCATACATCTGTACATTTTTTGAATGTCAGTTGAAAAAGTATAATCTCCAAAGCGAAATAAGAGTGCAATATCAAAATGCTCCTTTGAACTGGAGGCCCATTCAACATTCACTCATTAAGAGCAACTTTATTTTTTGTTTGCACGGAGGCATCAAATACTGCCCTTACTTTAGTTGTTTTACTGCTTTCATTAACTCTTAAAATGTCGATTGTACACCATGTGTACAGATAACAATAGAATTTCAATTGTGTCTGCTAATTGGCGCGCGACGGGTTAATGAAAGCATGATGCGGTAAAAATTATACAGAATCCTTATTTAAATTATAAGAGCTAAGCTCCACATACTCACCAACCATGACCAATCATCATCATGCATGCTCGGCATGACCTAATGTTATAAACTCATTAATTTTGTTATATTCAGTTTGTAAAATTGAATTTTTCTGTAACTTATTTTCTATGTTAAGAAATCTACGATATGCAGAATGAAATGAGCTACCAAGTGTTATTTACATCCTCTATTGGCACCGCAACAAAATATTCTTTTCCACGATTCTTACACTGAACATTGTCAAAAAAACCGACAGCGCTCGGATCAGCCGCTCCACGGAGCGCGCGCTTCCCACGTGTGCTCGGATCACACGCGGCCCGTCCACACCAAACCGACCGCGCATTTGGATCGCGGTCCTGCCGTGCCCGATTGGAGCGCACTGGATCGTCCGGTGTGGACCCAGCTGATGAACAATTCGCGCTACATACGCTCTTCAAACGTATTGAATAATAGTCTCATAATACCATACGACGCATAAGGTTTCTGAAAATCAAGGACTATTAACGTACTTCCATAAAACCAACTACCAAACACAAATTTACATATCCACAGAAACGCGATAAACCGAACCAGAAGCCAGACCTATTTGCAAACTCTAAAATAATCCCCCGATAAGCCTTTTCTGCCATGTTTTAAGCAAATTGTGCTGAAAACCCTTTCCTATCTGCACAACGTTATCAAGAGCGTTCGATAGTTTTATGGAGTGTTGGTCCGATAGTCAGCATTATGCTACGTCCAATACTGAACATGAAAACAGGATAGTTAAGTAGTCTACAGAAGATTAACTCCATACAACGCACGAAAACATAATGATATAGCTACAGTAGTTTGTTCTGGGGACCTTGAATGAATTACCTACGGCCGCTCAGTACACGAACTGTTGTCTACTGGTATACTGAGATTTCGAGGCGCGTCCTTTCTGCCGTTTTCTATGAAGATGTTTCTGCTTACTTTATTATACTGTGGTACAGGTCAACCAGAAAAGGTGTGCGCTTCGTTAATCTTCGTGTTTCCGAATTAGTACGAACGCCTTTTTAATCGTCGATAAAAAAGAAGGAGGTTCTCAATTCGACACGTATATATACACTTCTGGACACATCTATTGGCCCACCTTAGAGTTTAGGTTTCGATGGCCCCTACCGAAATATGATTGCTAGATTGAACAAAAACTGTTGATGCAGTTTTAAACCTGATACATTTTACCATCTTTTTCGATCGTATTGTTTTAAATTTGAATTCAGAATACCATACGACATGGAGCTACGCCTAACAAGTCGGATATGCGCCTTGTTAAAGGCAATTGATTTTTGAATAAAAAACATGTTTTATCAAATAAAGGTTTAATTTAATAACGCGTGTTGCCTCCATGGGCATCTACCACAGCTCTCATACGATTAGGCATAGAGTTTATCAACCGCTCTATGAAATTTTGAGGGATCATCTCCCATTCCTCTTCTATGGCAGTTTTCAACTCCTGCATCGTCTGGGCAACTGGCTGACGAGCCCTAACACGTCTTTTTAGCTCGTCCCACATGTGCTCAATGGGGTTCATGTCTGGGCTTCTGACTGGCCAGTCCATAACTGTGATGTTCACATCCCGAAGATATTCCCTGACGATGCCGGCCGCATGGGCTCTTGCATTATCATGCATAAAAAGGAAATTTAGGCCCACATAGTCCGCGTATGGCATCACGTGAGGTTCTAAGCACTCACGAATGTACCTTTCAGCATTTAATGTTGGCAGCCGTGGTCCTGTAACAACCTCAAGTTGAGTTTTGCCGCTCGCGGATATACCGCCCCAGACAGTCCATGAGCCACCGCCATAAGCAACCCTCTCTTCAAAGCAGCATTGTGCGAAACGCTCTCCCTTACGTCGGTAGACCTTCTTCCTTCCATCATTGCCATGTAACACAATTTTAGACTCATCAGAAAAGAGTACACGGCTCCAATCTTGCTGTGTCCAATTTAAATGACTGCGTGCGAAATGAAGGCGCGCTGTTCGGTGGGCTCGCGTTAATTTGGGGCCATTAGCTGGCTTGTGTGGTACCATATCGCGTTCTTTTAACCTTCTCCGAACAGTTCGAGCGCTCACAGATACTCCGTGGAAGTCGCGAAGTTGGTTTTGTATCTCAATGGAGGTAAGGTGACGATTTCTCAAGCTGGTCGTCACGATGAATCGATCCTGCCTTTCAGTTGTGACCCGAGATCGTGGCCTTCCTTGACGACGAAAAAAGCCGCCAGTCTCTAGGTACCTCCGATAAACATTTCGGACCGAAGATCGACTTAAATTAAGTTGAGCACTCACGTTTCTTTGGCTGTGTCCGGCCTGAATAAGTGCCACAGCTTGGGCGGCGACGTCAGGTGAAGTATCCATAGATTATTCATAGAACCTCACCTTAATGTTAAGAATAAGTAATGTTTGTTGCAAAACCAAAGATATCAATCACTTTTTCAAGAATTAAATCCAAGTAAACCAATAAAACCAAGTTTTCTTAGTATTCGATTGTTTGATATCAACAAACAGGCTCCAAATTGTCTTTTGTTTCTTTAAATTCTGTGTTCGAAATTCAAAAAAAGACTATTGAATGAAATTGTGAATGTGCCAGGTTCAAAACTGCATAAAAACTTTTTGCTCGACCTAATATAAAATTTTAGCTAGGACCAAACGAAACTGAAAATACAAGGTGGGCCAAAAGATGTGTCCAGAAGTGTATTTTTTTATGTATGATCACGCTTAACTTTTTACAGAATAATCCGATTTGCAAAAATATTGTTTTATTCGAGAGGGTATACCTCAAAGTTGGTCTCATATAAAACTGATTAACTTTGTTTTGGTAGTTTTTGAGTTAGCTTCAATAATACGTATTTTTCCCCCCTTTTTAAATCGATGATGTTCTAGTTTCTTTTGCAGGTAGTGGTTTTAGAATTGGTGTGGGGTAGTACCACAACTAAAAAGTGAAAAATAAAATCTTTTTACAAAAAAATACGACCAACTTCCAACAACAACACTACAAAGTGAAAAATAACTTTTAATTTTCTGAAGTCGGTGAACCAGACACCGACTTCCGAAATTAAAAGTAATTTTTTAAGGAACCTTAAAAATTCGAATGTGAATTTGTTTGTACGCTTTCACGCTATAACGGCTGAACGGATTTAAATGAAATTTGACAGATAGGTAGCCCGGAACCTGGAAATGGACATAGACTACTTTTCATCCTGGATTGCAAACGAAGTCGTGGGCAATTTGATAAAATAAGTTCTCCCATACATTGATATACGTCACGGCAAATTCTCCAACTGCAAATTTAAGTTTGTTATCCCAAAAATTTTCCTATGTGATAAAATTACAAAGTAACGATTTCCGGACTTTTTCCTTTACTTGTGCTGTGAGCCCTTGCTTCTTGCCAAACTTCACGATTCTAGGTCAACAGTAAGTACCCTATAGGTTTTGATTTACTTGCGAGTATCGAAATATGTCGCATATATGGCCTTGTTTTTTTACTGCGTTGACTTTCGAAACTTGATTTTTTTTAGAGCTCCAAGATACCATAGACCTGTGTATTTGATATTAATTTCAACTTGATACCTCCACAAGTTCCTGAGAAAAAGGGTCTTGACAACAGACTGACAGACAGACAGACGGACAACGAAGTGATCCTATAAGGGTTCCGTTTTTTTTTCCTTTCGAGGTATGGAACCCTAAAAAAGAAAAAAATATGTACTTATCCAATATTTATTAATACAGACAAAAAATATTTTTCATCATCCCCATTACGCGTTTATATTTCCGAAGATTGACGATGATTGCCGAAGTACACACTTTTGCTTGGAGATCTGTACCATGTACGCGTCTATGTGTGTGCATATTTCGCTCGTTGTACTAAGCCGGCCTTCTGCAATATATCTATTCTGTGACGTAAATAAGTACATTAGATGGGTCGGAGCATTACCATAGGAACGATGTCGGTCAGACGTCGGACTCCGGCTCTCACACTGTGAATAAACAGATTTTGTTGAATATTTAACGATAAGTTTGGGGTTTATCAATCTTTTGGGGAATCAGGTGTTTGTTCACTATTTATTTATTCATTACTCCCTTCTATTGGGTGTTTAAAGCTTTGCAGGAACTTTTGAAGGCATGAGGAAAATGAATAAAGTTCACTCATCCTCTATTGAAAAGGGAGGATCCTCCGAGCAGACGGGTGTTGTGTCTGGTGGGCAACTGCCCGACGATTGATGTCGGGACGTTGTATAGAAGGTCCCATTAAAATAGATGGACTAACTTTGTCAGGGTGTTCCAACCATGAATATGAACAACTTTCACTATGGGACCAAACCAGAAATCGCGAAAAAAAAATCTACTGTTCAGTACATTTATCTACACCAAACTCGTCAAAATGTAGGGAGTAGCTGTTTCTTTTTTTCTCGCGATTTCAGGTTTGGTCTCATAGTAAAAGTTGTTCACACGAGTATTCATGAGTAGAAAACCTTGTGAAAATTTGTCCATCTATGTTAATGGGACCTTATATATATATATATGCTATTAGTCACGCGGTAAACTCTGATTGCGCGATGCAGGATTTTTCGTGACGCCGATGTAGATGCCGCCTCAAACTTTCAAAGATGTCTTAGACTTGTTGAAGTCGTAGTTCTCATCGTTTGAGACTTTACTAGTTGAAGTTAGGTTTGAAGGCAAAGTTTTCATATTGTTCAAAATTTCAAAATTTGTACTTCATTGTGTGTACTTCACCACTTGTAAGTTAGTTTGGCGATGCTGGTTCCGTCTCCTTGCTTCCAACGGGCCAGTAAATTACTTTTGCTGATACCTATAAAAGTTTTTGTATTAGCAAAAGTATCTCAGTCATCTGCCTAGCCTTCTTTCCAACTATGTTGAGGTCGGCTTCCCGACCGGAGGAGAGGAGAAGGAGAGGAGCTCGTGGCTAAGTAATAACAGCCGTACGGGTCGATCCATCAGGTTAAGCTACGCTTGCCGGGGTTGGTCCGTGGATGGCTGACCATCTTTACATACCGAGACTCCTCCGTGCCTCGGAAAGCACGTTAAGCCGTTGGTCCCGGCTGTCATTCGTGGATCTTTGACAGTCGTTACGGTACCGTCAGAAGCCCGAAAGTCTGACAACCAGTCTTACCAAGGGGTATCGTATTACCCAGTCACTGGGTTGTGGAAGTCAGATAGGCAGTCGCTCCATATAAAATACTGGTATGCAGCTGCATCCGGTTAGACTGGCCAGCATAGTTGGGAAAAACCTAGGCAGATTGATTGATTGTTGGGGACGGCTTCCACTGTAACGGATGCAGCTGAATATCAGTATTTTACATGGAGCGACTGCCTATCTGACCTCCACAACACAGTTACTGGATAGTACGATACCTCTTGGTAACACTTGACAGACTTTTAGGCTTCTGATGACCCGTAACGTCTGTCAAAGATCCACGAATGGCACGGAGGGGTCTTGATCTTGGTATGCACCTATCCACGGACCAACCGCGGCAAGCGTAGCTTAACCTGATCGATCGACCCGTGCGGCTGTTATTACCTACTTAGCCGTAAGCCCCAAGGTAAAAAGTACCTATGTAACTGACAATAAATAGGTACCTACATTTGTCAAACACACACACTCCTACGTTTCCCTGTAAAAGCACGCAAAGGATAAAGGGCTTTATAATTCCCTAAGCTTAGCCATGAAGCAAAGATACGAGAGCCTTAATTAATCCAATAACTGAGAATAGAGTAAGTCAAAGCAATCTAACATCTATCCTCTACAAACTAAAGCATATAATAAAAGCCCTGCCTTAACATGATATTAAACTACGTAATTCTCCATGCATGAAACACGGTGAGGTCAGGACATTCAGTTTGTATGCAAATCTAGACTGAAATGTGCCTGTAACTGAAACATAGCGTTACATACATTGTTAGAATATGCTAGAGAATTTAGGACGGGTTGTATCAAAGCGTCAGTGTAACGTTCGTTAACATTTGACGATTACACAAGGTCTAATGCTACGGCCAGACCTGCGCGTCAAGTAGCGGGACACGGGACGAGGACCCGGAGCGTCTACAACGCGAAACTATTACGTGCACACCGCACAAATACAGCGCGAACCGCGACCTTCACTTTTAGTGAATAGCCGCTGAAGCCGCACGTCTACAGCTTAATTTAACACCTAAATTGTTGTCTAACAATATAACTTCACCTGACGAAAGGGCTGTAAGCCCTTTGTTTTTGACATTCGTGCGTCGGACCTGACACACATCCTCTTTATTTTTTGCGAAGCTGGGTATTTAAGTCACGAAAATAAAATTGTGTGATATTTGAGGGTTGACATTGTATAGCGCTATTAACATCATAAATGGTACAAATGATAGTCACTATTCATACAATTCTCGCTTTGTTCAGAGTAGACAAGCTCTACACACGTCTGACCAAAAGACGCGTGCGTCGGACTGGGTCCCGTTTTGCAAACGCGGTCTTCCCGCGTTGCGGTCGCGCAGGTGTGCAAGGCGCCATAAGATAACACGGGCAGCGTCCGCCGCGCGACTGACGCTCCCGCTTCGCAGTCGCTTTAGTCGCTCAGGTGTGGCCGAAGCTTTAAGCGTTCGTTAAGTTTGGAGCAGGATATTTGACTACTGCTCAATGTTATCATAACTTTTTGAACTGTGCTGTCATCCTCCTTCTAAACTTGCTGATTGGTTAAAATGTAATTTTATTTCTTCATCGGGAAGTTTTTAGCGTCGTCATCTTTTGAGCCAGAGCTTCTACCAACTCAGGTGCAAAGTAAGTTGGTTGCTAACTGATAACAATAATTCATTAAATAATACATATAATTTAAACTTAAATACATACAGACATATCAATCTGCCTAGCCTTTTCCCAACTATGTTGGGGTCGGCTTCCAGTCTAACCTAAGTCAGTCTAGTCTAAGTTTTATATTAGTGATGATGCTGACGTCTCGTACGGCGTGCCCCAGGGGAGCGTGCTGGGCCCCACGTTATTTCTAACGTACATTAACGATCTTTGCAACTTAAAAGTCAATGGTGCAAACATTTTTTCTTACGCCGATGACACCGCTGTTGTCTTTTCAGGGAATGACTGGTCTGATGTCAAGCTCAAAGCTGAATTGGGCATGGTCCAAATAACCAACTGGCTCAATGACAACCTTCTCACACTAAACACAGCTAAGACCAACTACATTTGCTTTACCATATTGAATCGTTCACAACCAAATGAAGCTTTTAGCGTCCAAATACACACATGTGATCCAGTTTTAAAAAATAACTGTAGTTGTCCTGCAATTGGTAAGGTCTCTCAGACTAAGTATTTAGGTGTCCTGATTGATCAAAACCTATCTTGGTATGCTCACCTTGACCACGTAGCGGGAAGGGTTAGGAAACTGGGCTGGATATTTAAAACACTACGACATGTCCTCCCTACTAACATAAATAAAAAAATAGGCCCTCATAGAAATCTCCTTAATGAAGTTTATGTGGCACTCGTGCAATCAGTGTTAGTTTACTGTATCCCCATATGGGGCGGTGCGGCAAAATCGAGATTAATAGACGTTGAAAGGGGACAACGAGCACTAATAAAAATTATGTATTTCAAAAAGAAAAGATTCCCTACTGACAGTCTATACCAGATTAGTGGACTGCTTTCTGTTAGAAAACTATACATTACATGCACGGTCCTAAAAAAACATAAGACACTTCCTTACGATTCAAGCATTATATCTAAAAGACGGAAAGACATGATTGCTCAAATCCCTCAAACTAAAACAAAATTTGCTGCTATACAATACAGCATACGATCTGCTCAACTATATAATAGAGTAAACAAGGATATATACATATACACTAAACAAGCACATACGTGTAAAAAGATTCTAATAGATTGGATTAAACCATTTTCTTATGAAGATACTGAGGCACTATTGAAACTTTGCAACACATAAATCACTCGGTTTATCAACACACTCACTCACAAAACACACGCTAACCCACCCTCATCCCCATTTACATATGATTACTTTTATTGAATTTCCACTTAAACATTTACATACATACATACGCACACACACACACACACACTCACACACACACACACACACACACACACACACACACACACACACACACACACACATTTAATTAGTTAGTCTTTTATTTTATTTTGTATTTTATTTTGTACCTTGTTGTGAAAGAGCGGAGTCTCCTAATACAGGCATTGTTTGCTTACAAGGAGGCTCCAATCACTAATTGTGTTTTTTTTTTTTTTTTATTTATTATGGTTACGAAATAAATAATTTTTTTTTTTTTTTTTTTTTTTTTAACCGGATGCAGCTGAATACCAGTATTTTACATGGAGCGACTGCCTATCTGTACTCCACAACCCAGTTACGGGGTAACACGATACCCCTTGGTAAGACTGGTTGTCAGACTTTCAGGCGTCTGACGACCCGTAACAACTGTCAAACATCCACGAATGACAGCCGGGACCAATAGCTTAACGTGCTTTCCGGGTCACGGAGGGGTCTTGGTATGTAACCATGGTCACCGACCCACGGACCAACCTCGGCTAGCGTAGCTTAACCTGATCGATCGACCCGTGCGGCTGTTATTAATAATAATTTATATGTAGTTGTAAGTAGTTTTCCGAATAAACTCTTTCACAAGGCGATCTACTACAACTACCTACTCGAGTCAAAAATCTTTTTCGGTGATTTTCATGAGTTCCTTATTTCACATAAAATATTACTGTCAAAACTAACACAACTAAACAACAACTTTAAAACAACATAAACCTCAACAAAACACAGTTCACACACAAAACAAAAACCGACTACGAGTATAACCGTCGATTCAAGATGGCGGCTGTCAGAAGTTGATTGTCACTTTCACTGAGTTTGTAGTTGCAAACTCAGTGAAAGTGACAACATTGTATACGAACAGCTCATCTGCTATATTTAACTAAGTATAGCAGATGAGCAGTTTGTATACAATGTTACCTTTTACAGGGAAATAAATAATATAAGTTGCTTTTCCGAGACGATGTGACGATGTTTTACGAGCTGTGAAATGGAGAGATAAAATTGTGGCTGTCAGTAAAAAGTTAGAAGCAAGCAGGGATATATAAGATAGAAAAAGAAAGATAAAGACAGTGAGTGTGAAAATCAAACATGTCTTTTTTTTATTTATAGCAACATTTTTAACCGACTTCAAAAAGGAGGAGGTTCTCAATTCGTCGGAACCTTTTTTTATTTTTTTTTTATGTATGTTCCCCGATTACTCAAAGATGGCTGGACCGATTTGGATTTTTTTTGTTTTATTCGAGAGGGAGATACATCACAGTTGGTCCCATATAAAATTGATTAACTTTGCTTGGGTAGTTTTTGAGTTAGCTTCGTATACGTATTTTTTCCTCACTTTTATATGGATGATGTTCTAGTTTATTTTGCAGATAGTGGTATTAGAATTTGTGTGGGGTAGGTACACAACTAAAAAATGAAAAATAAAAACTTTTTTACAAAAAAATACAACCGACTTCCAAAAACAACACTAAAAAGTGAAAAATAACTTTAATTTCGGAAGTCGGTGGCAAAAAAGAAAAATACATTTAACACCGACACCGAATTCCGAAATTAAAGTTATTTTTCACTTTTTAATGTTGTTAACTTTTTTACAAAAAAATACAACCGACTTCCAAAGAAGTCGGTTGTATTTTTTTGTAAAAAAGTTTTTTAACTTTAGAAAATTGTAGAGTACACATAATCACACAACATGAAACATGCGCAAAACTACACCTCGCTCTGTACATACACGCTCACACGCACGCATTTACACCAAACTACAACTAAACTACACCTCACTAAGTGCAAATATGTTTGCGAAACCGGCCTCACGTCACTGTTGACAGCGCTATGTCTTAGTTTTTTATTTAGTCTGAGGGTGACCAAAATCCGTTTATTAAAAGGCTGAAAATAGCGCTTTTCCGACGTTCAATGATACATAAGACAGCCCCCAAAACGCACAAATCTTCAAGACTTCATATCATACAGCTTTCTAATTATTAATTATGTCATTTATTTATTTAACACTATTTCATTCGTGGATCTTTGACAGTCGTTACGGGTCATCAGAAGCCCGAAAGTCTGACAATCAGTTTACCAAGGGGTATCGTATTACCCAGTTAATGGGTTGTGGAGGTCAGATAGGCAGTCGCTCCATGTAAAGTAATGGTTTTCAGCTGCATCCGGTTAGACTGGAAGCCGACCCCAACAGTTGGGAAAAGGCTAGGCAGATTGATTGATTTATTTAACACTAGCTGTGCCCCGCGACTTCATTCGTGTGGAAGTCGTAAGATACACACTAATATACTAAAATAACAGCTACATTTTAATAAAACAGCCTCGTCCCCGACCCGCCGCGCAGCCTGCCTTATTATTTCGTTATCGCTTAGCGTTCTTTCAGACTTTGCTCGGCTCCTAATGGTCGTAGCGTGATGTTAAATAGCCTACAACCTTCCTCGAGAATTGGGTTACCACATACAAAAAGAATTTTTCAAATCCGACTTGTTGTTCACAATTTCATGGGTTTTATTTATTTTTGGGCGGGACCCTAATTATTTTTCCAAAACAAATGTAACCTAAGTTACTCCTTATATCATCAGCTACCTGCCAATGAAAGTCCCGTCAAAATCGGTTTAGCCGTTTCGGAGATTAGCCGGAACAAACAGGCAGACACATAAAAAAATACTGATTTTTTGTTATGAGTTTTAGTACCGTAAGTATATTATGTATACATGTTGTTTTGACATTACAAACAGAACTTCAATTTTATTTGTTTGTATGTATGTATATAATTACATAGTAAAGATGTATATAAAACTGCCTTAGAACAATATTACATTATTTAAAGTAAAAAAACCGGCCAAGTGCGTGTCGGACCACGCACAATGAAGGGTTCCGTAGTTGGGATGAATTTATCCCAAGAACAAACTTAACACTGTAGTTGAAAAACATGTTCTCCCCTTTCCAACTGTAAATTTAAGTTTGTATTCACAATATTGAGAGATTTACCATGTTATTTTAAAACCAAAAACTTTCTATAGCTTTTCCTGTAATCTACAGGCAAAGAACTACTTTCTGACTCTGTAGTTTCGGAGATAAGGGGCGCAATGGTAAACTTTCGTCTACTTTAAAACAATTTATTTTAAAATTATAAAAAATATATAATTGAGACTTTCATTTGACATGACACACGGTATAGTTTGCAAACTTTTTTTTTTTTAATATCTTATTTGCTCCCCAAAAGTGACCCCCATATTCAAAATTCATTTATTTACTTTACGCGTCCATGTTTGGTTCACAGAAGTTCATGTGTGTACCATATTTCAACTTAATTGGTCTATTAGATTCGAAGCAAATTGGCTGTGACAGACGGACAGACAGACACACGAGTTATCCTATATGGGTTCCGTTTTTTCCTTTTGAGGTACGGAATTCTAAAAATAGATATTATAATATACCTACCCTACCCCCATGGGTAGAAGACGTGAATTTATGTCTCTATGTATTATGAAGTATATATCTTGTCAATATATACCTACACCAATTTTTAAAACCGTAGTGTGATTATGTTCAGCAGTTAAACATCTATAGGTTGGTTTTTCCTACCTCAACCAAACTCCCAAGCGCTAAATTGGTTAAAACATTTAAAAATCGAACCACAAATCAACGAGCACACTAATTGCTTGTCCAATCATAAATGAGCGATTTGTTCAAACCTCATTCAATACTGGCCGACAAACATTCGTACATCGTTTGTGGATGCTACATGCTACGGAATACGATAAATGTCGAATACATGCGGGTGTCACATTGAAGATAATTTAGACAGAAGATTAATAGGTACCATCGCGGACATTTGCGGTGAATCACTTTTAACGCAAATGTCCACGGTTGTACATTGTACAATTAACGTCAATCTTATATTCGTTCGTGGCATTGTCGTAGCTTTTTTAGTAGGGCTGTCGCATTTATTAAGAAAAACCAGCAAATATTAGAGTTGATGAAGAAATAAACCTTTTGCTACTTAAGCGGGCTGTCGCATTTTGTCACAAGGGACCAAATTTTCAAGAATGTTTTTATGAAAAATGTAATCAATTAGCGAACTAGTAAAAAATACTAATTTAATAGGTAATTATTAAAAACACATTTTTATTGTGGCATTTATATAACTCAACAGACAGACACAACAGATAATACTTTTTATTTATTTATTTATTTATTAAAACTTTATGCACAAGTAAAAAAAATACCGTACAAAGATAAAACTAATAAGATAATACTTTTTGAGCTGAGTTTATTAGATAACAAGACAAATGTGTTTTTAAAATTAGGTACCTATTAAATTAGTATTATTTACTAGTTCGAATAAAAAAAAATAGTATAAGTTTTTTTTTTTATTTGAGTAATAATGTCGTCTTACTTGGAGTTCCCATAACTCATAGCAATAAAATCTAAAAGGTATATTTGGTGCTTTTATTCTATTGCGTCTTGAAACTTGAGAACGTGTTAGATGTCTCAATATACAGGTTGAATTTTGCAAGTGGGCGTGGATGGCCAAATCCGAAACTATGAAGAACAGCGAAAAATACTCAAACGAGTCTCGGGCTCGATTTTGTTGAAAACTAAAACTGCATCATTGGATTTTTGAAAAATCAATATTTCTAGCCAGAAATCGAACCCATTGATGTTGAAAATAAAAACACACTATATTATTACAGGATTCGATAGTGTCGCTAATAAGGATCGAATTCTGGGAAGTAATAACACACGGCAAACTCCCAATCACTAAATTAATTAATAACTTTCGGTGTATTGTCCGTCGCGCTCAGCGCTCAGCGGTCTGTAGCGATTTATGAATGCATCGGGTCGGGTCAATCTAGATCAATTGCTAAGAACAGGGTTTGCTGAGACAGTTCTTGTTGTTTTTGTAGTCTTAACCTATTTACTATATTTCATATACATTAAAATGCTTATATAAATATAAAACATCTAACTATCTAGGTCCAGTACAAAATTATTTTTTTTCTTTTTTTGTAATTATATTTTGATTACTAGTTTATTTATTTATAAGTATATAAATTATCAATCAGGTATGTTGAAACTGTTTGTACTCCCCGTCACTTGTCCCTACAGGTTCATTAGAAAACCAGCGTCAGGCAGCATCTGTCTGGCATTAATGCTGAAATAAACCTTTTTGGCGCAGCCGTGAGGCACACAATTTTGTTTTAAAACATTATTTTTTTTTTTTTTCTTTTGTTTTTGTGTTTCACGAAGTGTGTCCAAATAAACGTTTTTCTTTCTTTTAACTAAAGGAAAGAGCTTATTTTTAACAAAATACTTTTTTTTATTTTTCTTATGTTACCTACCTATTAAACTTTAAATGATTAATTGTTCAAAATTAAGACCATTATTTTCAACACACAGCTGGATGCGACGTCTCAAGGATTGTACTGCATTCAGCATTACAATATTCCTCATAGTTTCGTATTTGGCTATCTTCGCCCACTTGAAAAATTCATTCTGTATACACCGAAAGGAACTACGTTCCAAGCGACGACAACTCCCGACTTTTTTCCTTCTAGGGGAACAGGAGTACAGCGGACCACACTTCCAATTAAAAATTGTGTCCCGGAAACGACATAATGTTCTAGTGGTTGGAATAGTGTCAGTTTGGTACCATCAGAGAGCACAAGAATAAGCCACTTTAATTAGGAGGCTTACAATTAGCAAATAGCAAGCACAGACCTGCTGTATGTTTTTAGGTACATACTTAATTTTGTAATTGTTTTTTTGCGTTTTATAAAAGTAAATAAATCTGCATAGCCTTTTCCCAACTATGTTGGGGTCGGCTTCCAGTCTAACCGGATGCAGCTGAATACCAGTATTTTACATGGAGCGACTGCCTATCTGACCTCCACAACCCAGACCCGTAACGACTGTCAAAGATGCACAAATGACAGCCGGGACCAACAGCTTAATGTGCTTTCCGAGGCACGGAGGAGTCTCGGTATGTAAAGATGGTCACCCAACCACGGACCGACCTCAGCAAGCGTAGCCCTGATGGATCGACCCGTGCGGCTGTTATTACTTAGCCACGAGCTCCTCGTTTTTAAAAATTTTGCGTTTTATAAAAATTGTTATCAGAATTTAAGAAAAAGCTTATCAGATTATTACGAGTGGTCCAATTTTTTTCGTAAAATTATATTTTTAAGGAACTAATTACACTTATTCTGATCAATTCAGTTTATGTCCTTAATAAAAACAGATTATATAAAGATGTGTACGCATCTGATAACCTCGGAAAGCTGGGGCCGTACTATGACGCGAAAAAAACTTTTTTACAAAAAAATACAACCGACTTCCAAAAACAACACTACAAAGTGAAAAATAACTTTAATTTCGGAAGTCGGTGTCTGGTTAAATGTATTTTCGTTTTTTGCCACCGACTTCCGAAATTAAAGTTATTTTTCACTTTGTAGTTGTAGGTTTTTAGAAGTCGGTTGTATTTTTTTGTAAAAATTTTTTATTTTTCACTTTTTAGTTGTGGTACCTACCCCACACAAATTCTAATACCAAAACACTACTGCTACTGCATCCCCATTTGGGGGGGTGCGGCGAAGTCTAAGTTCATAAATCTTGAGCGGGCACAACGAGCTTTAATTAAACTTATGTACTTTAAAAAACTTAGATATCCTACACAAAGTCTTTACCAAATAAGCGATTTACTCTCGGTGCGAAAACTATATATAATTAAAACTGTTTTAAAGAAACACAAAACTCTTCCTTTTGACCCCAAGATAACCTTGAAAAGAAGAAAATATTTAATAGCGGACGTTCCTCAAACTAAAACCAAGTTTGCCCGTATTCAATACAAAAAACGCTCAGCTCAGCTATACAATAGACTTAACAAAGAGATTTACGTATACGATAAGAAGCAAAATGAATGTAAAAAAATTGTAACTAATTGGATAAAACCACTAACCTATGACGAAACGGAGACGCTGCTGGAATAAAATATAACCCTACACATCTGATGCCTGCACCATCCATAACCTCACGCATACACTCTGGTTCATTCACATTTATCAATCACACACCTCACTCACACTCACATGTCACATTCACACACTCACATTCACACACTCACATTCACATTCGCACACTCACTCTCACTAACACACTCGCATGCCTGTGTACGGGCTGCGTATTTTTTTGTGTTTTTTTTTTATTTAATTTTAGATTTAATTTTAATTTTCTTTATATTACAATAGAAAACAAGTAAATTAAACTAATTGATTTGGAAGAGCGGAGTCTCCTAATACAGGCTTATTTGCTTAAAAGGAGGCTCCAATCACTAGTTGTTAAGATATTACTTGTAAAAATAATAAACCATTTTTCATTTTCATTTTTTCATTTCAAAACAAACTAGAACATCATCCATATAAAAGTGGGGAAAAAATACGTATTATTGAAGCTAACTCAAAAGCTACCCAAGCAAAGTTAATCAATTTTATATGGGACCAACTTTGATGTATATCCTCTCGAATAAAACCAAAATTTTTCAAATCGGACTACTCTGTAAAAAGTTATGCGTGGTCATACATAAAAAAAAAAGAAAATATACGTGTCGAATTGAGAACCTCTTCCTTTTTTTTTTTCGTCGGTTAAAAAAGGTCATGGATCTATCATGGTTCCGTTGAGAATAAAGGATGGTGCTACGTCGTCTATAACTCCTCTCTCTCACACTGGAACCATGATGGATGTGGATCCATGATCTTTTTTCACGTCATAGTACGGCCCCAGAACATGCGTTCAGTTTTTCGCGTCGTTCCATACAAAACTGATTTTTTATGGACAAACGCTGAAGTTAGTGTTAGTCCCTAATAGTCGTGACGATTTTTATTTATTTAAGTGAAATAAATGGATTTATCTGCACCTAGAATAATGTAAATTACAAAACATAATTTTTATTTTAAGAACATAAAAACTGCCCACTTTATTTCACGACAATAAAACTATAACTACTTAAGGCGACGATAAACGACTTTCAATGATTTTAAACTGAAGATCACGTCTAAACTAAACGAGTAGTGTTAATAACTTAAAGAAAAATATTAAATTAAAAATATTGGTGTTGGTTTTTATTATGGTGTGCATAATAAAGAGTATTCTATTCTATTCTATTCTAATATGTGAATATTTTAGATTAAGTTAAATTTAACACAGTGTAATTAATTTGTAAATTTATGTCTACCGCAAATAAAAAAATGTGAATCACGCAAAAACTATCAAGTGTACTTTTTTCTCTATCATTTGAAAGATTATTTAATTATTTAGTATACGTGTTTTAATATAATACCTTTTGTTTTATGTATAATAAATTAATAATGCGTCTTATTCGGGACAGGCAGCGCTTGGGGAAGTCCTACTACTGGGTGGACGTACGATGCGCTGCGTAAGCTTAGCACAGAACACACAAGCTAACCACTCAAGGCCGTTGGCATATATCTGCGTCTTAAGAAAAGTAACATGAAGGCCAATTCTCGTACCTAAAAACGATCAAATTCAAGTCGCAATCTCGTGCCAGTGACAATCAAATGTCAAAAACGTAGGTAAACTCTATAAAATTTTTGACAGATTGAGACTGAGATTAAAAATACGGGAATTGCGCCTCTGAACTAATTCAACTTTATTAACCGACTTCAAAAAGGAGGAGGTTCTCAATTCGTCTATGTTCCCCGATTACTCGAAGATGGCTGGACCGATTTGGATTATTTTTTTTTTTTGTTTGAAAGGGTATACTTCCCAGGTGGTCCCATGATCATCAAGTCAGGATCTGATGATGGGATCCTGGAGAAATAGAGAGAACTTTTCCAATTTTATAGGCACACTTGAAGCTCTGATGATCTGATTGAAGATCTGATGAAGAACTTCTGAGATAGGCAACGGAACTCCTCAATAAATGATAGCAAATGGACTGGGATTGCTGAAATCTCATGTCTGTCTATTGTTTACACCAGTTCATAACATAACATCACGCCAGTACGCTGTGAAGGGGTAAGCACATGTGAACCACTAAAAAGTGAAAAATAAAAACTTTTTTACAAAAAAATACAACCGACTTCCAAAAACAACACTACAAAGTGAAAAATAACTTTAATTTCGGAAGTCGGTGGCAAAAACGAAAATACATTTAATCAGACACCGACTTCCGAAATTAAAGTTATTTTTCACTTTGTAGTGTTGTTTTTGGAAGTCGGTTGTATTTTATTGTAAAAAAGTTTTTTCTTTCTAAACTGAAGGCCACCAACCTACTTAAAATGATCAATTTAAACTGCAGCCCAGATTTCCTGATACAATTCTTCTACTAACTACTTTAGTTAGCACAAACAATACAGTTTCCTATCTGTTTCACAACATTTAGGAAGTGCTACAAAAAGATCTAAGAAACGCTAAACAATACGAGTTAGGGAGCGTTCATTGTGACAAGCGGTTTGAGGGCTAGTGTAACAAGCGAGTGGCGGACACGCGTTATACTCCGTCAGACAGGAGCGACTCGATTCTAGAAGAACAGTCTAAGAAATTTTTTTCTACCAGAATAGTAATAGTAATCTTTATTTATTTCTCTCTTCACAAAGGTACACTTAGTTTTATTTTATAAATAAAGACAAGAATAATAACGTTGTCACAAAATCTAAAATAATGATCCTTTGTGAGAGACTGGCGTCCATACTAGGATACCCTGTGTGACAGATCACCAGGAAAGAATTGCGTCGCACCGTCGCGTCGCGCCTGTCTGCGAGAGCTTTTATGCTTATGACTTTACAGGAGCTTGGTATTTGTCATTATCCCCTTATCAAGTCGGCTGGTTGAAAAATAAATGGAATCTGCTTCTATTGACTTACTAATAACTAGCACTGAAACAACCGGTTTCGCAAGGTAGGTACAAAGTAGGATTTTCATTCTGATCTCGTCTCTTTCTATTAAATATAATAGAAAGAGGCAGAGAGAGAAAGTTGCATGGGAAAGTTTAATTAAAATTTTGAATTATTATTTAGAGTTCTGTACCTCAAAAGGTCTCTATGGTTTCTTCGAGATCTAAGAAATTCAAGCTTCTAAGTCAACGCAGTAAAAAAACACGGCCATTTTTGCGACATATTTTGATACTCGCAAGTAAATCAAAACCTATAGGTACTTACCGTTGTCCTAGAATCATGATATTTGGCAAGAAGCAAGGTCTCACAGCACAAGTAAAGTAAAAAGTACGAACATTTTAAATTTGTAATTTTATCACATAATTTTTTTTTTTTTTTTTGGATTATAATGTCAAGTTTTTTTTTGGGATAAATTCTTTTAATTTTTTTTTTTATATTTTTTTACGGACGCTTTTAACGTTTTGCATCGTTCTCACATTATATAATTTCAACATGAATGATGTAACCAATATTTTGTAAGCATATTTTGATTTTAAAAGAGTGTCCGTGGAGTTTCTTGCCCGTCCTTCTCCATAGGTACCTACTACGCTTTGGAATGGGCTTCATCTTTCTCATAGCTTCATCTTTCTGACTGACCGATCCCTTGAAAATTCAAAAGTGCCTGTAACCAACTGGTTTATTTGAAATAAATGCTTAGAGTTGAGTTCAGTTGAGTTGATGTAACTTATGAGCATTTTACGCTATTGATGATTGTAAAAAGCTTCAACCAATAAATGAAATAAAAACTAGGATCTTGCTGCATGCATCCGCGCCCGTCTCTGCCCTAGCCATCGCGTATTCACTGTGGTCGAGGCTTAAAACTTAGATTTATTACGAAGGTGGCCTGCCGTGAGACCTGCAACTATTGTATCTTCAAGTATCGATGTAGGTAGTTATATAAGTATCGAGAATGGTAATATAGTTTATCTGGGAACTATAAGTATATAATCTTTAACCCTAAGGTTGAACTAGTTACGGTCTCGAACTCACTGGTGGAGTTGGCCAAAACGCACGCTGTCTCACCTGGCATGGTGTCCGACAGAGATAGTATCATTGATGAGCAGTTAGACGCTACTAAAATAATAAATAGTTAGTAGTAGTAAAATAAAACTGGTAACAGTGAAACGAGCGCGGAAAGATTTACGAAAAGTCCTTTGGAAGATCGAGTTTTATGAAAAAACCATTGCATTAATCAATTACAAATAAAGTGTAATAAATTTTTCGATAATCGAGCTTTGTCGATGCCAACTTTTTTTTAGAGATTTCACTCTTATTTTTTTACTTATTTACGCCCAAAGTTGCGTTAAATTAGCAAGAAAAACGAATCTTTTTTTTTTATCATAAGGTTTTAATGGATTTTTATTTTACTATTCTGTTTCCGCACAGACAATAATAGTAAAGAGACAAAACGATATGATGTTTAACTTTGAATGCACAATGTCAAACAGTGGAGTAATACCCTCCCGAAATTTGTATGGAAAAAATATCGTCAAGTTCCACCTTAAGGATTGCAAAGGGATTTACCATGCTTTCTTTCAAATGTTTCCACAATAGTCTCAAGGAGCATGTTAATATCAAAATTAAAATATTTTATTTCACATAAGCCTACATGGGTACTTATGAAACGTCAGAAGCTAGGTGCACGGTTCCAATTGGTCGTTTCCTATGGAGTAGAGCCGGCAAGAAACTTCATGGTTACTCTTTTAAAAATAATTGGCTTTTACATTATTTTCAATTAACAGTGATAATAGGTATGGGAGGACAGTGTAGGCCTTTCAACATGTACCTGCCAGGTACTATGGACAAAACTTAAGCATGCTCACTTAAGAAAATATTCCTGTGAGAACGCAGCTAGTGACAAACGAACATTGTGCGATCGAGTCGTGAGCCGTGCATGCGATTATCGCCTTTGAGGTGATCATGCGGAACTTTGGCCCATAGTACATAAGAAAATAGAAAATTTCAACAAATCCTAAGTACAACTACGTTCTCACATTCACAAAAATAGAAAAAAATCTATTTATTAAACCAAATGACATGATTGCCACAACTACAGTAACAAATATGAATAAATATGATGTTCACAAAAGTCAATAATAATAGAGTTGAAATTGGGTTTTGTGTGGCTTCAGTGATTTAGTTTTTTATCGTTAATCTGTCCGTCAGTTACGGAACTGTTTTATATTTTTTTATATCACGATTGAAATTTTTTATGACTGTAATCTTATTGGAATTGAAAATGAAAATAAAATCTATGAGTTATTGGGAATATAGTAAAGTAGTCACCGGTCTGAGCATTTCAAAGAAAAACAAAAATTCTGAATATTTTCCTCAATAAAAAATAAATTGTTCTTATTTCTAGTAGAGAAGACCTTAGTCCATAGAAGATTTTATAAATGATAATTTATGACATTCACATTTGAATGTTAACGGCTATTGAAATTGTTTTGACATCTTCGACTGTTAGTAACTGACTTACACGTCAGTGTTAACTTGTAAAAAAATAATTATATTAGAAAATAAAGTATCAGTTATTTAAAAAAAAAAAAAAAAGGGACTTTGGTTATTATTACTACCCCCCCCCCCCCCCCATACCTTGCCTTTGCCTTGCTTTGCCTATTCTTGTTTGGTTATGTTGGTTTGGTTGGTTGGTTGGTTAGTACTTATTAAAACTTATTAAAAATATATAACATATTATTTGTTTACCAATTGCATTCGTAATGCAATGCAATGTACCTATGTTTTAAAACCTTTTACGTACAGTCAATAAAAGAGATATCTAGGCAGGGTATACTACTAACATATTTGTATGTGAATTGCTTCATGTTCAATTTTATATATATTACTTTGTTTGTGCAATACTCCTACATTGTAACACACCAACACAAAATTGTATACTTTCACGAAATTGAACATGAAGCAATTCACATAGTTGACTGTACCTATGTTCAAAAAATAAAATTTGGATTTGATTTGAAAAAATTTTCAGTAACAATAAATAATTGTTGCTAGTATTCCAACAAATACCTTTGCAAATTAATTATATTATCTTTCTCGAGTCCTTTGTGTAGTCACAAAGGACTAACAAGAATGTTTCCTTTACAAAAATTTTGTGAAAGTCTTGACAATGCCCGCATTCCTCACATTTACTATTTCTATACAAAATGAAACCGTCTGTATGCCACAATACGCTGTCTGTCACAGTAACATACGATTCTATGAAATAAATGTGATCACAGAAAATGTAGTTACAATGTGATGTTCATCTTCGTTCGTGAAAAATAGTCATGACATGTCGTAGACGTGTGATGTTGAGAATAAACTAGATTTTGAGCTAAGATAATCTGCCTAGCCTTTTCCCAACTATTTTGGGGTCGGCTTCCAGATGCAGCTGAATACCAGTATTTTACATGAAGCTACTGCCAATCTGACCTCCACAACCCAGTAACTGGGTAACACGATACCCTTTGGTTGACTGAAAAAAAAAGGCCACATACATAATTATCACGCCTTTTTCCTACGGAAATGTGACAAAAATTTCAAAATTAACGTTTCCTAATAAGATGGCAAAAATGAAGACTACCAGAAGATACATACAAACTTTCGTTGACTTCAGAGGATGAGTTTTCAAAAATATGCGCTTAGTGTAAACATGGTTCTAGACCTAGCGGTTTAGGCTGTGCGTCGGCTGTCAGTGAATTAATTTAAAATGTTTGGAACGAAGTTCTTTAATTACTTGTGGTAGGAGTAAACTGGTAGAAATCGTCACGTAACGAAAAAGCGTTATGGCCGAAAAATTCAGTGTCAAGGTCTCAAGTGTCAAAAGCTCTTTTATTTATAATAGAAAGAGACAGTGAGAGAGAAAGTGTGAAAATCAAAGATGGCGGCTGCGAAAATTTGCAAATTTTTCATCATGGGTGTCGTTTTCATGGTTTTCGAGGGTGCACCGGCAGCAGCTTGGACCCTGTTACTGATGGGCTACTATTTTTATTAAAAAAATATATAAAAATATAATCTATGTAAACGAAATAATCAAAATAAAAATCTTGTAAAGACTGAAAAGAAAAGAATGAAAACAAAATTACTTAACCGATGACCGATGAGAACAAAAACAATACTGAAACTAAATGCTATAAAAACTGCTGAAATATTTTATATTATTGATTCTGAACAAACTTCTTTCAGGTCTGAAAATTACGTTGTGTACTTTAAGGCTGATTTTTCCAACGCCAGATATTTTTACCGACGAATTTTTTTTTTTTTAACAAAAACTGACAGGCGTCAATTTTATTCCACAGATAAAATGTACCAGAAGGACATTATCCATATTTTTAAGAACGTTCGCATTCTAATCTTTGGTTTTCCTAAAGAAGCGATGAATAGTCACACAATAACGACTGTCCAATTACAGAACATTTTTTCAAGGACCGCTGTCCCAAATTAGACGCATTATTAATTTATTAACCATAAAACTACAAATATTGTATTAATAACACGTACACTAAAAGTATTTAACGCTTATATTTTTGTAATATTTTTATCCTGGTAGCACGCGGGTGAAGCCGCGGCCAAAAGCTAGTATAATGCCCTACCCGGCGTTTTGATGGAATGTCGCGATTGCGGCAGCACGTTGTAAACGTGATCATCAGTTTAAAATCATTAAAAGTCGGTTATCGTCGCTTTAGATATGTGAATTTAATTGGCCCTTAAACGAACTGTTTCTTGTAAATCCCTATTGGAAAACTTTTCAATATGTAACCAAAGAGCTGTAGAAGCTTCAAAGTTATTTAGTAACATACCTTCTAACTTGAGTGTAAATGTATAAAATATTCTTAAGGTGTGTTTACATTGAGCGAGTAAATTTATAATACTGGTGGTAAATACTCGTGTTTGAGCTACTTGCTACTAACATGTTGAGTGGGAACTTTAAATGGTTCAGTATGAACATTTTTTTTTTACTTTTAGTAAATAATACTTGTCGATGTTTAGTTTATTCATCCATGTGTTTATGTTCCATGAGATATTAAGAACTTATGTACCTATATTCTTGCAAATAAATATATCATTCATTCAACGTTACAATCTAGCCTATAAGAAATTTAAACATAACTTAAACTGCCAAGTAAGTAAAAAATTAAGAAATCGTCCAATAAATTATTCACTTTATGTTAATACTTGATTCACATCAATCAATCTGCCTAGACTTTTCACAACTATGTTGGGGTTGGCTTCCAGTCTAACCGGATGCAGCTGAATACCAGTATTTTACATGGAGCGACTGCCTATCTGACCTCCACAACCCAGTAACTGGTAATACGATACCCCTAGTATTATTATTAGTAGGTAAGACTGGTTGTGAGACTTTCGGGCTTCTGACGACCCGTAACGACTGTCAAAGATCCACGAATGACAGCCGGGACCAACGGCTTAACGTGCTTTCCGAGGCACGGAGGAGTCTTGGTATGTAAAGATGGTCACCCATCTACGGACAACCCCAGCAAGCGTAGCTTAACCTGATGGATCGACCCGGGAGGCTATTATTACTTAGCCACGAGCTCAACTATGGCTTCAATTTAATAATAATAAATAAATATGTTTGGACATATCACACAACGCCATCTAGCCCCAAGCTAAGCAACCTAATGCTTGTGTTATGGTAACGAGATGGCTGTTAAACTACTTATATACATTTTTTTTTTTGTAAATACATACATATTATAGATAGAAAAACACCCAGACTCGGAACAAATACTTGTAGGTCGTACAAATATTTGTTCCGTGCGGGAATCGAACCCGCGACATGCTGCGCAGCAGTCAATCGCTCAACCACTGCGCCAACCGTGTCGTCATTTATTAGTACAGAAAAATTGTGCTCAAGGTTTTTAAATTTATGTTTCCTATAAAAAATTAACGTACGGTGCTAAGACGTGGAAGCTTACGCAGAAGGCCTTGTATATGCTTAGAGTTGCACAGAGCGTTCAATGATTGGCATCAGACTAATAGGCCGAGTTCCAAACGTCGAGATCCGAAGACGTACGAAGGTCTTCGATATCGGAAAACGAGTTATGGAACTCAAAAAGAGTTGGGCAGGACACCTGGCAAGGCGCAGTGATGACAGAGTGGCGTCCAAGGACTGGAAGACGAGATGTCGGTCGTCCGGCGGAGAGACGGGCGGACGACATTGTTGCCACTGCGGGCAAAACCTGGATGAGGCTGACACGGGAGCGAGGGGATTGGCACAAGAGAAGACAGGCCTATGCCCAGCAGTGGGGGAAGTCAGGCTGTGGATGATGTTGATGATGATGATGACAAATTGCATGTGTTTTAGCGGTAATGACATAGTCTGTATGCATTTATTCCTACCTAGAGCGTTGGAATCGGGTCAGTAATTACTGGAATGACACGTCAGTACTCTCCCAATGTAAACGGACCTCCATACCAAAGTATAAGTTACAACACACCCCCAAAATTGCGACCATTAACGAAATTCAGTAGACACCAACAATTTTGTGGCCCAATAATCGATATCTCTCACAGTGTCAGTCCATAATCTACCTTAGTCTGATGTGTTAAAGTAGATTTTTCAACGGTGCAATTTATCACTTCTTGAGGACATAACTCAGGGCACTGCTATCATATCTGGAAGATAAGGTTAAGAGATGCTTCATTTTTATTACGAATAGGGGGTAGGCAGAGGTCGCTCATAATTTTAATGCGTCATAAATTCATAATATAATATTTAGCTGACGAAAAGGGTTACAATTTAAGCGTGTTGCGTATCACACTAATATGTACTTACCTATATGTTTGTTTCTTCTTCACGTTCAAACGGCTGGATAGATTTTAATGAAATTTGGTATGAATATAGCTTATATCCTGGATTTACACATTGGCTACTTTTTATCCCGGTCTACGCGGGTAAAACCGCGGGGCGCAGCTAGTTGATATATAAAATATTTGCAATCGAACAGCTCAGCACTTTTGCCTGCGAGCATTTCCTTAAACGCAATGTATCGAAACGATTACCAGTTAGTACGTGTTCGAATACCAATTGCGACGCGAATCGCGCGCTACACAAAGGCACCGCTCGTCACGCGACACGCGGTGCCTTTGTGTCGTGTGCGATTCGCATCGCGTGTCGCGCCCGTTTGTAGGAGCCCTTACTCAAACCAAACCATCAAACCATCTTAATGCTAATTTAGCTTAGATTAACCATTTGATAATAATTATAACCACAGTTTTCAACATAGCCTTAAGCCATATTATTTAGAATCGTTAAACCAGTGGTCGTAAACCAATATCCAAACCATAACCAGTGCGCACCGAGGGTTCCGTTCCGATTTCTGGAAAAGTGTGCTATTTAGAGAAATTGTTTTATTTTTCATGTAATCTTTACATAAACTTCTATTTCATAGAATAATTTCAGATTTTTCTTTATGCAAACTTCGAAGATAAGGGGGGGAACTGTATTTTTGACATTTTTATCTAAAGTCGAAAACTTTGCCGCCTGAAAAAAAAGAAAAAAAATATTTCAGAATGTGCAAATAGCACTCTTTCATATGATACGCCATAAGCCCTAGTAGCTCCAATTCTAATTTTTAAGACCCCTTTCAGTCCCTATTGCAAAAAAAAACATATGTATTTTTATTTCTGTCTTATTTGCAAAATAATTGGGCAAACGTCATCTAAAACTGTTCTAAATTTCAAGTTGATAGCATTAGTAGTTCTTGAGATATCCAGCCGTTACAGACAGAGAGACTGAGTCACACCATAAAGGTTCCTTTTTACCATTTTGGTACGGAATCCTAATAACATTATACCTACCAAATTAACCAAATTTTATTATCAAACAACCCAGATGTTAGTGCTAAACCACGCCGCCGGCACTAAATTCTACAGTCCGATTGACGGCAATAGGCTGAGGCGAGCCTATTGCCATCAAATAAAATAAAATGTGCCTAGCCTTTTCCCAACTATGTTGGGGTCGGCTTCCAGTCTAACCGGATGCAGCTGAATACCAGTATTTTACATGGAGCGACTGCCTATCTGACCTCCACAACCCATTAACTGGGTAATACGATATCCCTTGGTAAGACCGATTGTCAGACTTTCGGGCTTCTGGCGACCCGTAACGACTGTCAAAGATCCACGAATGACAGCTGGGACCAACGGCTTAACGTGCTTTCCGAGGCACGGCCTATTAACATCAATCGGACACAATTTTTTTTAATGGAAATTAAAGAGAACTGACGAATTGTGGTTGTACTACATACACCTCTATCCTTCGAGGAATATTGGTGTGATGTTAGTAGGTAAAAGAAGAAAGAAAGAAAAGAAAGAAAACTTCTTTATTCTGCACAAATAAAACGCACATAAAAAATAAAATAAAAAATTACAAAATACACTCAAAAGAAATGTGAGCAAAAACCTCATATTCAAATTTGATTGATATGAGACCAAAGACAATTTCCAGTTTACAACTCCACATTGCCTCTGTTCTGTGTTGTGACATTAAGAATTGAAAACAAACATCATCAAACATGCAAAAACACCAAAACAAAAGTAGAAAAATAATACTTTTATAACAAAAACAACAAGAATAAATTAATTCGTGCGTCGTATCTGTGCAAGAAAAGGTCGTTGCTCAGTAAAATGCCGAGACGACGGGCGACCTATCGCCAGCGGCGCTGATTTTCAGCAACTACCTATCGAATGACGCAATGACGTCCCCCCTGTGTGACCTAATAACTCGGGTAAGTTTTAATCACAGCGATACATACGTCTGAATCTAGCTGAACATTAATACTAATATGAATAAAGAGAAATATACAAACAAAAATAAAATATGTCAGGTTCTTACATGTTGTATATCCCAGACATTATCCTTGTTAACGTTCAAATTCAAGTCGCAATCTCATGCTGTGCCAGCGACAATCAAAATGTCAGAAATGTTGGCAAACGCTATACAATTTTTGACATATTGTGACTGAGATGAGATTGCGCACGTTGTTAAAAATACGGAAATTGCCTCTCAGATCTATGAACGTAAACGAAGCAAAAGGAGTATGTAAGGATCGTAGCAGGTGGCTTCTATAGTTTCTGCCTATACCATGTTGGGAAGAAGGCGTGAGTTTATGTAATTAAGTACAATCCCTGAATAACATTTTCCTACTTTTTCTCAAGACAAAGTAATCTATTTTCTGCCAAGAAAACTGTAGTTCCAAATGAAGGTTGAAAATTGGCTCAAGCTACAAAAATGCATGTCATCTTTTGCTAATCTTGAACATCAGTTATGAAAAAGTTTGACTGATGTACCATAAAGTAGCAAGTTGTCTTTTAAGAACTGTTCACAATGAGGCGGATCCCGGTCAAAATTCAAGATGGCGCCAAATAAATTTTGCTACTTTTTCATCATGGGTGTCGTTTTCATGGTTTTCGAGGTTGCTGAAAATAAAAATGGGGTCAACAGGGAAAATTATACCCCTAATTAAAAATTATACACATTGTGAAAAGTTATACCTACTCATGATGCCATCTTGAATTTTGATTTTGACCACAGTATTGTTATCAGCGACCTCGAAAACCATCAAAATGACACCCTGAATATCGAAAATAAACAAAAAAAATAAACTAAAAACAAAAAAAGGTACAGTAAAAAAACTTCGATAATAACTTTTTACGCCTAATCGAACTATTTACTTCCAGTCTGTCTGTAACTTAAACACTGGCAAATTGCGGGTGTACTATTCAGCCTGCCCGACCCTTTGAAAGAATACAGGCGTGATGTTTTTCGCGCAAAGTCCTGTCGCGCAAGTGTCTTTCGTGCAAATGTCTTTCAAATTATAATCATTTAATTCATAATGGGAATAAGAGGAACACATACATTAATTTAAATTACATACAATTACATTTTGATACATTTAAAATTATAATCATCATAAATTAAAATAATAATTTATCTTTCCAAGCGTGCTACGTGTCGCTACGTCAGTACTATTATTTATTCTGTGGCGTAGCTTACAACAGTGAGTCACGATGGAACAATCATGTGCTCCTCCGCACTTGCCGCATCAGCGAAGTGCCAAGCGCGCAAAGTGTCCTTTCGCGCAAAAGTCTTTCGCGAAATTGTCTTGCTACCCCTTCATTCAATTTAGTTGACAAAATCGGCGTGAGCGCATTTTATCCCGCATCCCGCGCGGGATTCGCCTCAGTTTGACCAAAGCTTTATGACAGCTTCTCCGAAAAGATTACAAAACATCTTTGCGAGCGCCAAAATTGTTTCTAAGGGAGATAATTGAATAGAATAATGTCAACGAAAACCAACAACTTTCAGCTTTTTCCTTTGATGTATCACAGTCGGGAAAAAAAAGAAACTCATCTGTCATTGTTGACATTTCTGTTCAATGACCAATTGTAAGGGTCAATAACCTCTAGTTCACAATTTATTTGTGGTCGGCGCAGCATGTTTTTTTCTTCCATACTTGTGTATATTATCTTTCTCTATTAGGAGAAGGAGCTTGTGGCTAAGTAATAACAGCCGCATGGGTCGCTTCATCAGGTTAAGCTACGCTTTCCCGGGTTGGTCAGTGGATGGGTGACCATCTTTACATACCGAGATTCCTCCGTGCCTCGGAAAGAACGATAAGCCGTTGGTCCCGGCTGTCATTCGTGGATCTTTGACAGTCGTTACGGGTCGTCAGAAGCCCGAAAGTCTGACAACCAGTCTTACCAAGGGTATCGTATTACCCAGTTACTGGGTTGTGGAGATCAGATAGGCAGTCGCTCCATGTAAAATACTGATATTCAGCTGCATCCGGTTAGACTGGAAGCCGGCCCCAACATAGTAGGGAAAAGGCTAGACAGTTTGACTTGTGTATATTATCATTTCTAACTAAGGCTAAGGGCACAATCTTAATTTTGAACACACTTTTATCATCTTTTTTAGTGTTCCAACCATCCCTTTTAGCATTCTTATTTCAATCCAAAGACTTAGATGACATCGATATTTTTCACAACCTACATTGTATCTTACGCAATAACTACTGATATTACAAAACTAGACTAAAAGCCAGACTTTTGGCTCTGATTACTTTCAGGCTCCCAGCCTACATGAAACTTTTGTAGATATTCGGAGACACTCGGGACCGAACGGTTCAACGAACTCTCTGAGGCATGAAGAATAAAATCTCTTTCATTATTATCCTTTAACTCCATTTTCGATGTTAAACCGAGCCTGCATTCCCAGAAAGGGAAGGCAGAGAACTTATATACAAGGTCAAATTAAATTATCTAGCGAAACTCCGCAGATGTGATGGGTTTCGTCTTTTGTATCTTCATCAGATTTAAAATGCTTTCCTTTACCAAGTGAGAACATAATACTTTTTGAAGCTACAGCTGAGAGAATATTTTAAAGAAAATTATGCAGGGTGTAAGTGTAAACAGTGGCAACCTTTTGAGGGGTAAATTGTACTCGACATTATGAACAACTTTTACTACCGGACCAAACCTGAAATCGCGAAAAAAAAATCAGCTGTTCACTACATTTATGTTCGCATAATTCTTCAAAATGTAGGGAACAGCTGATTTTTTTTCGTGATTTCAGCTTTGGTCCCATAGTAAAAGTACCCTGTATTTTAACTAGCTTTCGCCAGCGGCTTCGCTGCCCACGGGAGCCGTACATTTTTCCGGGATGAAAAGTAGCCTTTATGCTATTCCAGACTATATTATCTGTGCCAAATTTCATCCAGATCCGTTCAGTCGTTCTGGCGTGATTTAGTAACAAACTTTCGCATTTATAATAGTACTAAGAGTAAGATTAGTTAGAAGTAAGATAGTAAGAAGTAAGATTGCATAGAAAATTATATTTAACTAGCTGTTGCACGCAACGTCGTCTGCGATCCAGGATGAATACTAGCATAAGTACTTTACCCAAGTCATGATCTATCTGTGTGCCAAATTTCATCCAAATCCGTTCAGCAGTTTTAGCGTGAAAGCGTAACATACAAACTTACCTTACGAGTATATGGCGAACCCAATGCCATAACATGGGCATAAATTAAAGACTCCGGAGGCTGCTACTGAGAAATTCAGGAACCCACATTATATGCCCACGCTCATTCATATTTACTGTCAGATATTCATTGCATTCCTATGTTTCTAAGACACAAAGGGCGGTACCATGCTTCACATTTTATAGCTTCCGTAAAAATAATAATGGAATGTATCGTGCCTAACTACACAATATACATTCCACTATGAATGAATTTCGAATATACTTAAGAGGACTGTCGTGTTTTGTCACCTCTCCACTAGAACTGGTAAATAATGTTAATTTAATTAAATAATAGTAATTCTTGGACATTGTAATTTGTACTTTTACTTTATATTTTGACATTATGATTTATATTTTAGATTTAACTATTAATATTTTGATGTATTTTTAATTTTAAATAGGTACCTAATATTCTTCTAGTGCTCCTTATTCTGAATTGCATGCCTACCTTATTATTTAACATTTCTACACCAGCAATGACGTGTGAAACAATTTAGGGCGCTTTCAATTTAGACGTTTCGTGTCGGACCGCTGCGGTGCCGAAGCGGTGCGTTTCTCGTATTGCGTACGGACGGTCGTTTGTTTTCATACACGTGGAGTTTGCGACGTTGCCGTCCGGTTGTCGAGCGTTCGCGATATCGACGCCGCATTGTTGCCGCACCGCGCGCTTTGTATGAAAACAAACGACCGTCCGTACGCAATACGACAGACGCACCGCTTCGGCACCGCAGCGGTCCGACACGAAACGTCTAAATTGAAAGCGCCCGTATATTATAAGATCTAAATATACCATAGACTAAGAAATAAATAACTTATTTACTTACTTACTATGTAACTATTAAAAACACATTTTTATTGTGGCATTTATTTAACTCATCACAAAAACAGTTCATACTTTTTGAACTGAGTTTAGTAGCTAACACAATAGAAATGTGTTTTAATAATTAGGTACCTATTAAATTAACATTATTTACTAGTCCAATAATTGATTATTTAAAAAAAAATCATCTTTTCATTTAACATTCTTAAAAATTTGGTTTCGTGTGAGCGAGAGAGGTGACAAAACACGCCAGCCCTCTTAAAAACCGGATATTCTGTAAAAAACAATAAATGAACTGGATAAACTGTAAAATCGCTGCAGGTATCACTGGCGGGCAAATGGAAAAATGATTGAGTCTGTTAAAATAACTCACTAGGCATGCCTGTTTTTTAAATATTTTGAGCTGTTTGTAGAAACAATACAGTTGGAACATCTCTACTTGTATATAAAAAAAAAAAATCAACAAAAATAACACGAAAGAAATGCTCGAATTTAACACAAGTACAGTCAGCAAAAAAAGTCGATTAACACTTGCAGTTTTGTAATCTTAATTATTAAGGGAAGTATTTAATTCAAATCGGAACAGAAGCACTTAAAATTCTAAGAACATTAACTCTTAACAGTTAAACGAAAAAAAAGCAGTTTATCGAATCATTTTGTGTTAATTTAGATGATGTAAAAAAGTAGCGGTGTTAACCGACTTCTGTTGCTGACCGTACCTACAAAGCTTATTAAAAAAATAACAGTTAAGTAGGTCCAACCAACTACACAAAAGACCTATCATTTATTACATTAGAGCCAAGTGCTATCAATCTTTTAAATTCCATAAAAGTACATGTACAAGAAATAAACAAGATATTTCCCCAACAATATTGTTTAATAAAGAGCTTCTTCTTAGCGACGGAACCCATTACATCAATAATTGTGACAATAGAGGACCGCTCGTAAAACCCGATTATTACCGAGTAATTCCGATTTCTTCGCTAAGATAAATTATCGGATATTTTTTTTTTATGTTGGATATCGTTTTATTAGAACATCTATCATTGGTTATTAAGGGTAACAAAAGCTAGAGAATGTTACTTAAAGAACTTGTTTAGTGTTATTCATCTATGTATATAAAAAAACTTTTTTACAAAAAAATACAACCGACTTCCAAAAACAACACTACAAAGTGAAAAATAACTTTAATTTCGGAAGGCGGTGTCTAGTTAAATGTGTTTTCGTTTTTTGCCACCGACTTCCGAAATTAAAGTTATTTTTCACTTTGTAGTGTTGTTTTTGGAAGTCGGTTGTATTTTTTGTAAAAAAGTTTTTATTTTTCACTTTTTAGTTGTGTACCTACCCCACACAAATTCTAATACCACTATCTGCAAAACAAACTAGAACATCATCCATATAAAAGTGGGGAAAAAATACGTATTATTGAAGCTAACTCAAAAACTACCGAAGCAAAGGTAATCAATTTTATATGGGACCAACTGTGATGACCCTTTCGAATAAAACAAAAAAAAATCCAAATCGGTCCAGCCATCTTCGAGTAATCGGGGAACATACATAAAAAAAAAAAAAATTAAAAAAAAAACAGGTTCCGACGAATTGAGATCCTCCTCCTTTTTGAAGTCGGTTAAAAATGAATCCCTATTTCCCTTGGTCATCGCATCACGCGTGAACGGATGGAACAATTTCGCTAATTCTTTTTTTATTGTGTTTATGATTTTCAGGAGAAGGTTCTTATGAAAAAAAAAATTAAGAAAATTTCGCAATAAATTGGAAAATTTCAGAAAAAACATTTTAACTTCACGCGTTTACATTAGAATATTCATAGCCAAGATAGGACAACGTCTGTCGGGTCAGCTAGTAATATTTATAAGTAGGTACACATAAACAATATAATAAAGTAAAAAATATAATATCCTAACTAAAACTATTAAAAAACTAAAATATGGCGTCGAAAAATTTCTCCGCATCGCTGTCGACTGGTGAAGTACCCAAGAGACTGGCGGCATTGCCACGTTGTATGGCAATGCTAAGCCTCTGGCCAAGGTAAAAGCCAGCCCATGGATCACGGGAACTGTCAACCAGCCGTTTGGAGATTTCGTTGAAAAATTGATTACTTACATAAAACTAAGGCTGAGATCTATATCCGTTACTTAGCACAAGTTACTTTGTCTATATCTTTGGTTTTCAAAGAAAGCGGTTCCGTCAATTTTATAACGGCCGCCATGAAAATCTGTCATTTTCACCAGTATTTGACATTTAGTCAAACCCCGCTGCCCAAAGATTTAAATCACCAGATTTGCTCGCACCATACATAATCACAAGAAAAAGTGTCCATACTGAGAAGAGTGAGCTCACACATTATAAAATAGCGTTGCCATGACAATCAAGTGAAGTCGCTGCGTCAGTGTGTGTCAGAGGTGTCAAAACGAATCAGAAATGCGACTATCTTTTGATGCGGTAGGGCGAATCTAACGATTTAAATCTTTTGCCACTGCCATCATCTGATGTCACCACCCGCGCCGTAGTTTAACCAATGTTCTTCTCACCGTAGCCTAATTCCCTGCCGGTTTAGTCGCCTAAACTGTAATTTTTTGATTAAGTAAAAAAAAAAATACGTGTCCAATATTTTTTAATAATTTTCAAGACGGACCAAAAAGATTTTTTGTCGTCTTCCTTATTACAATGCACCTCATATTAACAATTCACACATCATTTAATAGTAACCAAACACACTTCGACCTGTACTCACCGCCTAAACCTACGGAAGCGCCCTCAGGACTGATTGTAGAGGAGTCATCCACAATTTTCCGCCATTGTGTAAATCAGCCTCGCCATCTACCCCCATTATTGTAAGGGCAGCTCTTAACCCGGATAAAGCCTTGGCCTAAATAGCCGGGGGCGGAGTTAGAATAATAGAGGGGTAAGGGCACATCGCTTGTCGTCGGAGTATGCTCAAATTGTACATGTTTTAGAGGTTTCGTATCTCAAAAGTAAAAAAAAACGGAACCCTTACTTTTAGGATCACTGGAGTGACTGTCTGTCCGTCTGTCACAGTCAGTTTGCTTTGAATCTAATGGACCTATTTTGACGACATCACACGGGTTAAGTTGAAATTTGGTACACATATTATAATATATATATATACCTGTGACCCTGACTTAACGAAATTTTTAATATGGGGGTCACTTTTGAGGGTCAAATAAGAAGATATAACTTTTTTTTTGCAAACTGTACCGTGTGGCATATCAATTGAAAAGGCTTACTGTGAGAGTCTCAAATATATTTTTGTTACTTATAATAAACAGTTCTAAAAGAAAATAATTATACGGAAATTGACCAGACCCACCCATAACTCCGAAACTAATAAGCCTAAAATTAAAAAAAATATATATATTGAAAACAGTTCTATACTTAGATTATAGGAAAAACAATGACAAATCAATGGTCTTAAAATAACATGGTAAATCTCTCAATATTGTGCGTACAAACTTACTTACATTTGCAGTTGGAATGTATGGGAGAACATGTTTTTCAACTACAATGTTAAGTTAGTAGTTCTTGGAATAATTATTTTCTTTTTTCATCCTAACCACGGAACCCTTCTTTGTGCGTGGTCCGACACGCACTTGGCCGGTTTTTCATATTAACCTTAACTTGTTTTTTATTTTTATGTATAGCTGCACTCCGTGATTTCACCCGCGTAGACCGGGATAAAAGTAAACTATGTGTTAATCCAGGGTATAAGCTATCTACGTATCAAATTTTATCCAAATCGGTCCAGCCGTTTGAGCCTGAATAAGTAACAAACATACAAACACACACACACACACACACAAACTTTCGTGTTTATAATAATACTGTGATTGTGATTTTAATAATTATTGTAATTCATGTCAACCGTGTCGTGTCATCTAGCAATATAGGTTGTGGAATTCAGATAGCAGCCGCTAGACTGGAAGCTGACACCAATAAAGTTGGGAAAAGGCTAGGCTAATACTAAAATTATAATTAGATTAATTCAAGAAGGATTAAATGAATCTGTCTATTACTTATTACTGGAAAACATCCATAATCATTTTTAACCGAGGAAAAGAAGGGGGAGGTTCTCAAGTCAATACCTGTACGTAGGTATATTTGTTTTTTTAATGTATGACCACGCACAACTTTTTACAGAGAAGTCCGATTTGAAAATTTTTTGTTTTATTCTAGAGAGTATACTTCAAAGTTGGTTCCATATAAAATTCATTAACATTGCATGTAGTTTTTGAGTTAGCTTCAATAATAGGTATTTTGTCCCCAGTTTTTATGTGGATGATGTTCTAATTTCTTTTGTAGGTATTAGAATTTGTGTGGGGCAGGTACCACAACTAAAAAAAGTAAAAAACAAAAACTTTTTTACAAAAAAATACAACCTACTTCCAAAAACAATATTAGCACTACAAAGTGAAAAATAACTTTAATTTCGGAAGTCGGTGGCAAAAAAATGCAAATACATTTAACTAGACACCGACTTCTGAAATTAAAGTTATTTTTCACTTTGTAGTGTTGGTTTTGGAAGTCGATTGTACTTTTTTGTAAAAAAAAAGTTTTTGATTACATAATTTACTGTGGCGAGGTTGCGACATGGACTATTACCTCATAAATGAGAACTCCATTTAATAATGAATACGAATAAAAACAGAAATTAATGTTACAAAAATGTTTGATACATTAATTTGCACGATGAAAATAGCAGCTGACTTTTAACTTGTTAAAAATACACCTGGGATAGTTCACCCTTAATTAGACGCGTTTAATAAAGAGTGTTTTGATGACATATGAAAACATTTAGCTAAAGTTCAAAGTAATGTAAGTAATAAGTGGGTCATTATTAAACACGCCTGTAATTTTCGAAGGATTAGGCAGACATGTTTCCATTCTACACCCACATTTCGCCAGCTATGTTAAGGCGCTGCCCTAAGCGCTCCTGCACACGATGCCGCCACCGCGCCGTCGCCGCGCCGACGCCGCACAACTACACTGTACATACGAGTCGCGCGAAGACCGCCACCGCGCCGCCGCCGCGCCGCCACCGCGCGCGGTCCCAGTTATTTCATTATCCTGATTCATTCCATTGCCGGCCGCGTATGAACATGCACGTGATAACTTTTTAAGAAATTATCATGGAAAGTTTTGTTTTGGACCGCGCGCGGTGGCGGCGCGGCGGCGGCGCGGTGGCGGTCTTCGCGCGACTCGTATGTACAGTGTAGTTGTGCGGCGTCGGCGCGGCGACGGCGCGGTGGCGGCATCGTGTGCAGGAGCGCTTACTAGGACACCGTAAAACGTCCACACTTCGTCGCACAGTTAGCCGTATTGCTACATATTCAAATCAAATCAAATCATCTATTACTTTGTAATCATGGGTTATAAAAGTAATAATGGTACATAGATGTTCTTTTTATTAAAATAAGGTTCTTCATATTTTACCGACACATGGGCATGCAAATAGTAGGTTCATACAATTTTATTCTAAATTTAAATTATGTGGATGTCATTAGAATTACATAAAAAAAAATAAGAAAAATGTCAGCCTAGTGACAATAATAAAAAATTATATAAATATAAAAAAAAAACTATTTGTAATGTCAAACGGAATAAAATTATGCTAACTAGAATGACAAATATGTAAATAACAGTATCAGTAGGTATATCAATCAGACAAAACAGTAGGGGCATAGAGTAACAGCAGGTATATCAATCATTCAGTGAATTATCATTAAGAAAATCGTCAATTTTGTAATAACTTTTCATAAAGCCCAAAAAATACTGTGTATAATGAAGTGTATAAAAAAGAGTTATATAAATATACATTGTACCTACAAACGATCTAGCATCTTGAAAAAAAAAAAACGCAAAAAAGGAACGAAAAACTTTTGCGTCTCGAAATGCTCAATGTTTTGAACGATAACTTTAATTTAATTTTTTTTTTAACTAAAAAAAAGGAATTTTACTCAACTGGAGAAGTACTTAATGTAAAAAGTTGTACCTTATTTGCGTATTTTTAAAAAAAATTAAGTTAAAACTGAAAACAATAAAAAACAACTAACCACACACACACACACACAACACAACAACAACAACACACACCACACACACTAACACTTACTGTTGAAATAACTTTTATATTGGCGGACACGAGATTGACCTAAAATCAAACACATCGCCATTTTCAACCGTATTTGTATACTATTACAATTTACAACCTAACCTTGAAGATTTGCGTCATACCGCGCCTTAAGTCCCATGTGTGCAATAGGGGACCAAGGGAACCAAGCATGAATCCAGACTCCGGGCTGTACTGCTATGTTACTCAGAAATTCCTGATGGAAAAATCCACGTTTCCCCGACCTGGTACTCCAAACCTCATGCACAGCAGTATCGCTTGCGACCACTAGCCAACGAAGCAGTCTGAAATCTGTCTTTAGTATGAATCATCTGCCTAGCCTTTTCCCAACGATGTTGGGGTCAGCTTCCAATCTAACCGGATGCAGCTGAATAACAGAGCTACTAATGATGAGGGTTTCGTGATGGTGCACAGCAGGAAGTGCCGATCGCAAATTAACAAGAACCGCTGCGGCAAAGCTCCTACGGAGTCCGAAGTGAGCCTGCGTGCCGCAAAGCCGAATACACCGGTGTACATCTCCCGCCTACGCTACACCACTAAGGCGGAGGACATCGTGGAGTACGAGCGCCAGAAGACGAGGTACACGCTGAGGGTGCAGTTACTGGAGTCGCGCCGCAACGTCAACTTCAAGGCGTTCGTGGTGCGTGTACCGAACTGTTATCTGCCCGTCGTCATGGAAGAAGACTTTTGGCCGCAGGACGTGGTGTTCCGTCGCTTCCGCGGACAAGTACCAAAGGACAGCACAAACTCAAGCTAGTGCAAAGTTAAGTGCTACTAACATAGTCTTTGTTTACACAGAAATAAATGATTTATTTATTTATTTATACCAGTATTTTGCAAGGAGCGACTGCCTACTGACCTACACAGCTCAGTTATTGCGTAATTCCTACTTGGTAAGACTGGTTGTCAGAATTTCGGACTTCTGACGACCCGTAACGACTGTCAAAGATCCACGAATGACAGCCGGGACCAAGTTTAACGTGCTTTACGAGACACAGAGGGGTCTTGGTATGTAAAGATAGTCACACATCCACGGAACCAACGAGGCAAGCGCAAGGGCTATTATTACTTAGCCACGAGCCCCTCTGTCTTTAATATGCATTAACATAAAATTGCTGGGTCCTTCGAGATGGAGCTTCTATCTGATTTTTTCTGTAATACATACTTTATCAAACCACTACAAAAAAAAAAATACTAAAAGAAAGTGAATTTCAATGTACAGTTTTGATTTGCTAATACCTAATAAATAAATACATTCATTCGCGTTTTCAACAACTAAAATAAATCAATAACAAAACATCAATATATTTTATAAGACTAATATTTAACTTCAAAATAAAACAATGAACATATATTCTCAATGGAAAGTGTTATGTATTGTCGCACATACTTATCCGACTGCGTTACGTAAGTGAGGTTATGCACGCGATGCCGATGTTCATGACAAGAAATAAGAAAATATTGTGTGTGTTTGTATTGACATGACAATGTCATTACATTGTTCTGTCAATACAAACACACACATTATTTATTGTAGGTTACAAAATGTGGTTTGCGATTATTAGGTTCGATTAGTTGTTATTATTAAAACTACAGAGGCCCTAGTGCATGTTTTTAAACTGAATACACTCAAACTCAAAGCATTTATTTCAAATAAACCAATCACAGGCACTTTTGAATTGCCAATGGGTCGGTCAGTCAGAAAGATGAAGCTAGTTGCCCATTCCAAAGCGTAGTACATCCTATGGAGAAGAACGTGCAAGAAACTCCACGGACACTCTTTTAAATCAAAATATATTTAGAAAATATTGGTTACATCGTTCATGTTGAAAATATACATGTGAGAACAATGTAGAAAGACGTGCACGTTAAAAAGCGTCCGTAATAAAAAGATAAAAACTAAAACAACTAGATTAAAAATAAGCCGTGGCAGCTAAGAGACGACCAGTCCCAACTGACGGCGCCCGTTCACGAACATGACGCATGGATCAGCACCAATTAGCTCAACCATTTTGAAGGGAACTTAATGATCCAACACACACGCCACCACCAGCGAGACATTTGAGTGAGCATGACATACTCTCAACCGCCGGGGCACATTCAAGTCAGTGAAAGACGTACTCAGTAAAAGGTAGCTTAAACTCTTCAAGTGCAGTTATATAGTAATTTATAAACCCAAAACCCCCAGGGGGAGAGGGGAGTGGGATCTACGGTGGAACTACGCAGGATGTTTTTTTTTTCAAGAAAATGGTGTTTTTTTACGTTTATATATATAATATATAAGCTTATATATCTATTATGTAAAGGGGTTTTTCCTTATACACACTTTGGGTTGCAGAAAGCCTTTCAGGGGTTTAATATAGCTACACAGTGCTCACACATGTGCTATGCAATTATATATAGGTACATAATCCGATTATATACCGTCTGGTGACTAAAATGGGAAACACAATTATTCCATACAAATTGACGTAAGCTAACGTTAACGTAAACGTAAACGCGATCGAGTAAGTATAAAAACTCGCACTAAGGCCTCTGTACATTTACTATGGCTGAATAATCTCGTTTCTCGTTGATGTCCCGTTCCCGGTGCGCTGGACAAACATTAGTACCTACACGTGCGCCGCGGGGTGCGCGTGCGCACCGTGCCGCACCCGGCGGCGCCGCAGGTGGAGCAAATGTGGCTCAGGCTTAACATCAACTCGCAGTCAGTAATCATTGGCACTGCGTACAGGCCGCCCTGGCTTGATGTGAATGTCTTCCTGGATGCGATTACCGACTCTCTTTCCTCTTTTGCTAGCGCGGATAAGGTTGTCTTACTGGGTGATTTCAACATTAACATGTTAAACCAGCTGGAAAATAAAACAAAATTACTTAACAATTTTTTACTATGTTCCAAGTTAAAGCAAATTGTTACTGAGCCTACCCATTTCACGGATCATAGCGAAACACTAATTGATGTGATATGTACTGACGCCCGTGTGTGTGGGGTTTCTGTATCACACATACCAGAGCTCGGCCAACATGCAGTTATATCTGTTGAATTTAATTTTAAATTGGATAAACCTTCCCCACACTGGATCACCTACAGGCCAGTTAAAGATATACTGCTTGACAATTTTAATGAGGATTTAAATAAGATGGACTGGGAGTATATTGAAAGTCTGGAGGATGTGAACTCTATGGTAACAACATTTAATGAATATATTTTGAATCTTTTCGACTTACATGCACCCCTAAAAAAAGTTTTAATTAAGGAAAAGTCTTACCCATGGATAACTTATACTGTCAAGGAAATGATAAAGTTGCGTGACAAGTACCATGTTAAGTCTAAAGCTACTAAATCTATACATCACATAAACTCTTACAAAGAGCTTAAATACTTAGTCAGGGCCGCTTTTGATAGTGAGAAGTGTGCATATTTTAAAACTTATATTGATAAAAACATCAAACATCCAAAGGCATTATGGAACCATATTAAATCGTCAATAGCTATTTCTAAAAAACCTGAGCATGGTTTGCCGCATTTTTGTAATAACCCCGAGAAAATAAATGATCATTTTTTGGACGTACCTGGTAGTGGTAGGGTCAGTTCCGCTGACTTAAGTTACTTTGAGCACCACAGATTTGGTAATATTCATTTCCAGCTTGAGCCAGTCCAGGAGGACATGGTGTTGAGGCTTTTACGTGGTCTTAAGTCCAATGCTCAGGGATCTGACTATATCTCCCTGGAGATGCTATTGATGACTCTTCCTCGTACTCTTGCAGCTATTACGGCCATCATCAATAGATCCATAACCTCCTCCTCTTTTCCAGATTTATGGAAACTGGCTATAGTAAGGCCCATACCCAAGGTACCTAATCCCACCAGTGTGAAGGATCTTCGGCCAATTAGTCTTTTGCCTTGTCTCTCCAAGATTCTAGAGAAGGTTGTCTCTAATCAGCTTCGGACATATCTTGAGCAGCATGGCATTTTGCCTATGGCTCAATCAGGATTTCGTAAGGGGCACAGCACTGCCACAGCTCTTCTTGACGTGGTTGGAAACATCCTCGAAGCCAGGGACAAGGGCATGGGTACCATGCTTGTGCTGCTGGATTTTTCGCGTGCCTTTGACTCAATTAATACCTCCCTTCTCCTCTCCAAGCTGTCCTTCTACGGATGTCAGCCTGAAACAGTCCTATGGTTTCAGAGTTACCTGAGTAACCGTTCTCAGTTTGTCCAGGTGACAAATGACAGTGATGGAGATGTTGTGTCCTCTAGTCAAAGGCGGGTGACCCGGGGCGTACCACAGGGATCGATCCTTGGCCCTCTTCTTTTCATTCTGTACAGTGCGGACATCATTAATTGTCTGGTCAACACCAAGTTCCACCTATATGCTGATGATCTTCAGATGTATATCTCATTCCGCCCTCAGGAGTCTGCTGAAGCTGTAAAAAGAATGAATGAGGATTTAGATAGGATTTCAGCATGGTCAAGAAGAAACTCTTTGGTTCTGAACCCAGTTAAGTCCAAGTACATTGTAATGGGATCAAGAGACTTCCTAAATAAAATGTTGGGATACAGTCTGGATTTGAAGGTTGATGGGTGTTCTATTGATAGGGTGCAAGAAGCCCGTAATCTTGGTGTGGTATTTGATGAGCACCTGCATTTTGAGACACATATCATGGAGGCTGTGCGCAACTGCTTTTACCGTCTTAAGCTTTTGTACCGTGTACGGCCGTACATAAGTGTGGATATGCGTGTCATGCTATGTGAGTCACTTGTTTTATCCAAGCTGAACTACGCTGACACTGTGTATGGTGCGTGCATTCTTGGTAGGACCGAAAAGTTGATCCAGCGAGTGCAGAATGCCTGTGCAAGATTTTGTTTCAATGTCCCTCCCCGATCTCATATAACACCATTTTTAAATAAGGGTAATTTGATGAGAATGTCAGATCGCAGAAAGCTTCATCTGGCTACCCTACTCTTTGGCACCATTCTCACAAAAAAACCAGAATATTTGTATCAAAAATTGACTTGGTCACGAGATATAAATAAAATTAAAACAAGAGCATCATCTTACCTTCTGTTGGCCTCAACGCACAGAACTGCTGCTTTCCGTGGAAGCTTTAAATTCGCTGCCTCTCGCTGCTGGAACGATTTGCCACCGCCGTTTCGTGCTATAAAAACAGTTGGTACTTTTAGTATTAAATATAAGCAACACTTGTTACGAATACAAAAGGAAACCAGTCTCTGATAGTCTAAACTCACCCTGGGTCTGCACGTAGTTGGTATTGGTGACCTTAGCGGAGTCTTGTGTTCCTAGCAGCATGTTTAGCTTTGAACGCTTTGTTTTTTCACTCGGTGATTGATTATTTTTTTTATTTTTTTTTCTTCCGACTTACACAACACAACACATTCAGTTATACACTCAACAATACTTTATATTATTTATTTGCACCATTTTCTTGTCGTATTTATTATTCACTCTTTGTTTTATTTGTGTCAAGACTTTACTTCCTTTTTTACATTAATGCACATTGACAGCCAGTCGCCTGCGCCCGCGTCTCATGCATGGTCTCATCGCTTGTCATAAATATAGACAATAGTCTATAGCATAGACAAGTGAGGTTGGACCGTCGGGCGTCAAGCGTGAGTCGATCTTTACACCTTATTGACGGTTTTTGTTTTTTTCTTTTCAAGTATTCTAGTATTTGTATTTTATTTTATTTGATTTTATTCCCCTTGCTATTTTTAATTGATATCCGTGGGTATGTCCGTGGCATCACACAGGCCCTATCAGAATACCAGCGTTGCGGTATTTATTTTTTAAATATCGCAGCTTTATGCTGAGATGGGAGCCTTTTTGGCCTCGCACAGGTCTCTTTTTTTTAGTCTGATTTCTTTTTTTTGTTTTTTTTGCTTTTTAATGTTTATTTTGTTACTTTTATATGCTCTTTTTTAACTGTATTTCCTGTGCGTGTCCCAAATAAAATATTTTTCTTTCTTTCTTTCTTTCTTTACACCTACATTTCGCAAGTTATACCCCTATTTTCAAGTTAAATAAAAAGGAAGGACTAAGTAGAATATATAGGTGTTCGGTTAAACGAGGGACATACTTTAACGGAGTGTAGTACTCATGAAAATGAACAACTTTTACCATGGAACTAACCCTGAAATAGGAAAAAGAAAATCAGCTGTTCTCTAAAAAGTGCAAAACCGACGCGATCAAAATGTACGAGACAGCTGATTTTTTTTTTCATATTTCAAGGTTAGTTCCTTAATAAAAGTTGTTAATTTTCATGAGTACAACACTGTTAAAGTATGTCCCTCGTTTAACCTAACACTCTTTATAAAAAAAAATCGACTAAAAAATAAATTAACTCCAAATTATGAAAGAACTCTAATTTCGGAAGTCGGTAGCAAAGAACTAAAATACTAATGCCAAGACACCGACTGTAATATTTAACTATCCTAGAATTTAAATTGCAATAATAATATGTAACATTAAACCCACCCCGCCTCAAATTCGTATAGAATAATAGCTGTCAACGCTGCAAAACTTGTACTCAGTTGCAAACTGTGTGTCACAACCACAGAGTATGGAGACGCCTCGGCGCGGCCGCTGCTAGAGGCGGCCATCGTTAAGTTGGATTCGCAATGTCAGCCCGCGACATTCAAATTTTCTTGCGTTATTTGCAATTTGCAAGTCAGTGTCAGGTGTTGATTAAAATATGATTCTTGACTATAGCATAGCATAGCATATTCAGCCTATAATGTTCCCACTGCTGGGACACAGGCCTCCTCTCTTCGAGTGGAAGTGGGCTGTAATCTACCACGCGTACGGGTTGGTAGATGTCACATGTCTTCGAATTTTTGGTTCTAGGACATGCCGGTTTCCTCACGATGTTTTCCTTCACCGTTTTGAGAGCAGTGGTGATGAGATTATTTACACAAAGTAAAGCGCCTGCCTGGGTTCGAATTCACGACCTACACCTCGTATGTCAGGTCCGCTACCAGTGGGCAAACCAATGCTCACGACTCAACTATGACAAATTATGTATTTACAAGATTTGCTGTGGTTTGCCACGGCAAATCTCATGATACTCATTCGAAAATAAAAAAAAGTATTTTGCGGGTACCTGTTTCGCTTCTAAATAAATTGACACTGCCGGCGATTCTGTGCTGTGTGGACAAAACACACAGACCCGCATGTGGGTCGTATGTGCACGCCCTTATAGCAAACATATTAAACATCTTCAATTTAAAATTCTGTTTAAACGGTAAAAAAGAGCTTTAACAAAAATTAAGGGTTCCGTAGTTGAAAAGAATTTATCCCAAAAACGAGCTTAACATTATGATCCCAAAAAAAATTGTTTATGTGATAAAATTACAAATTACCAATTTTCGGACTTTTTCCTTTACTTGTGCTGTAAGACCTTGCTTCTTGTTAAATTTCATGATTCTAGGTCAACGGGAAGTACCCCTTAGGTTTTGCTTTACTTGCGAGTATCAAAATATGCTGCATAAATGGCCGTATTTTTTTCTTGCGTTTACTGGGAAGCTTGATTTTTTTAGGACTCTAAGAGACTATAGACCTACGTATTTGATATTAATTTCAACTTGATAACTCCACGCGTTCCTGAGAAAAAGGGTATTGACAGACAGACAGACGGACAACGAAGTGATCCTACAAGGGTTCCGTTTTATCCATTTTTAAATTTTTTCAATTTTTCTCCTTCCTCGGACTCCAAGAAATATTTGAAAAAAAAAATTGCCGAATTGGTTCTGCCGTTCTCGTGTTTTGCGCTTAGCAACACGTTTAGCCATTCATTTTTATTTATACATATAGATATATTATAACATAGATTAAAACGGTACAACACCAATTCCATTAATTGGCATAGAAATAATTATTACAACGACATTAATTATGTTGTATCTAAAACATAATTTTAATTGAAAAATAACATGGAACAGAGGACTCCCTTGCATACTTTCTCTCACATAACACCAGACATAATACGCAGAATTTTACTCCATTCATCCACAAACACATCTCATTCAGGGTTGGCAGTCAGAAGGGCGCTGAGCATCTTTAAGATATGACATTTCTTGATTTATGGATAGATTTGAACATTACTGTCGAACGTTATTCTTGTTGTGTGTTTTGGCTCCCAACCAGTCTGTGAGCACAGCTTATGATAAACAGCTCGAACCATTTCGATTGTTGACTCGCATAGCTTGTGTTTGGTGATATACAGCTGACATACATGTTGCAGCTTACAATAGCTTGGTTGTGAATGCCTTAGCCGATGTATGATAATCAGCCTATAATGTTCCCACTGCTGGGACATAGGCCTTCTTTCAGTGAGAGGGAGTGGGTCATGTCTTAGAATTTTTGGTTCTAGGATATGCCGTTTTCCTCACGATGTTTTCCTTCACCATTTTGAGAGCAGTGGTGATGAAATTATTTAGACAAAGTAAAGCGCCTGTCTGGGTTCGAACCTACAACCTACAACTCGTAAGTCGCGGCCGTTACCACTGGCCCACCACTACCGATACTTTAAAAATCAAGGATAGCTTATCTATGGTCTGTTTAAAAAGTATCGGGTCAAAATCGCGCGCCACAATGTTTCTGTAATACAAAGTCTACACTTTCCAATTAGACCAGATAAGCTCGAACAATTATCTAGTTAGAAAGAAAGCTACAAATACTGGTAACTCTCATCCCGTTTCCCAGCAGCTGTAGCGGTTGGAACAGAACACCTTCCGCTTACCCAACGCGTGTATGGCAAGTTCCGGTAAAAGTGAGCTCTAATGACTGTGGGTATGTGGTGTGGGCTGAGAGTAGCGGAGCGGGGAGCGGTTTAATAAATGGAGAGTTAGAGAAATATTGGGGGTGTGTTCTGTATATATTATGGTGAAAATCATAATCATCTGCCTAGTAACTATGTTGGGGTCGGCTTTCAGTCTAACCGGATGCAACTGAATACCGGTTTTTTTCATGGAGCAACTGCATATCTGGTCTCCACAACCCAGTTTCTGGGTAATACAATACCCCTTGGTAAGACCACTCGTATCAACTGTCAAAGATCCAAGAAAACAGCCGGGACCAACGGATTATTGTGTTTTCCGAGGCACGGTAGGTCTCGGTGTGTAAATATGGTCACACATCCACAGACCAACCGCGGCAAGCGTAGCTTAACCTGATCGATCGACCCATGTGGCTATTATTACTTAGCCACGAGCCTCTATTATGGTAAAGTTATTATTGTATAAATTGGTCGTGACTTTTATGAAGTGATTCAGGAGGTTATGAAAGGTTTAACATAAATAAAATTGGATAATAATAGACCATACAGTGCATACGAATGAGAACCTCCTCCCTTTTTGAAGTCGGTTAAAAACAAGGGTTCAAAAATTACAAAAGCGAGCCCGCTTTTGTATTTTTTGACGTTCAACATCGTTCAAAAATTTGGCTGAAAGTCAGGCTTTTAAGAGAGTAACGATGACTGTACGCTTTTGAAAAATTTTTGAACGAGAAACATTATTATTTTATTCGTTCAATACTACCATTGTATGCTAAGAGAATATTTTTTTGTTTGACATGAAATGCTTTTGCTACTAAATGCATGACGATGTCATTTTAAAGCAGTCCTTTTCCTATTAATGGATCAAAGTCAAAGTCAAATAATTTATTACAACAGGATTCGCTCCGCTACTCTCAGTCCCCTGCCTTATTACTAGCGTGAGCGCCGTCGAGTGGAACTCGCGTCATCTAACACAACAAAGTAATTGTCGACTTTACTTTTATTCATTTCCGATTTACGTTCAGTTTTTCTTCTTTAGGGTTCCGTATCTCATAAGGAAAGTGACAAAAATACTGAAAGTATTTATTCAAAATAAAGTTATTTGAATTTTAGAGTAAATTGCCTATCCCTGAACGGTAACAATTTTGCCATTTTCATTCTCCGGGAGCTATTTATTTACGCCCAAAGATGCGTTAAAATTAGTGTTGAAATATGGAAGTTTTGACGCTCACAACTTCCAAACCAATATTTTTTTCTGATTCGGCTTCCATACAGGTCTGGATAATGACGAGACAAATTTAAATAATTTTTAGTTTGGAACGTACACCATCAAACAGATGAGTCATCATCAAACTGCATACGTTTGTATGGAAGAAAGAGCGACTAGCGTACTCTTAAACTAAGTGTAAGAAATGTAATTTATCGTGAATGCACTACAGCGAAAGTTAAATAGGTAACTAATCCCCACAACAAAATGATCGTGTTTGGTTTTCGTGTTAACTACAAAGCTATGAAAGAAATAGTTTCCTTTTCACATTCCTTACGTTTATTTTCTTTTGTTAATTGATTATGAAACGTATTCATTATAATAGGAGTTGAGTTAAATTCATAATCATCATGAAAAACCTATTACGGTTTACACCTGGATAGATATGCCCGATACCGCTTCCAAAGTTTGATTTATTCTTCGGTTCCACATCTGACTTTTATTACATAGTTTATGTTTTTCATTGCTAAATTCCTAAAATATTATTCATTACCTACCTAAGAACCAGAGAATAAACGACGAAAAATACACGGAAGTCCGTGTGTGACCAGCATCCTAATTGCGTAACACATTATCGATCGGAGTTGGTTTCATTTTGAAACTAATTGCTGATCCATTGCTTCATATGTTCGAAAAATTTGTTTACTCGACAACGTAAATAACGCAATGAATGTTGTTGAAAGCTCAAAATGAAACCAACTCCGATTGATAACGTGTTACGCAATTAGGGTGCAGTGTACGAGTATGAACGTGAACGAAGCAAAAGGAGTATGTAAGGATCGTAGCAGGTGGCGGTCTGTAGTTTCTGCCTACCCCCATGGGAAGAAGGCGTGAGATTATGTATGTGGAGACCGTTTTGGAGTTGTTTTTCAAATAATGTAATAGCGACTTTCTTGTTTAAAGTTATTGCTGCTTGTTTTGTTTTGTTTTCAACCAAAGGCTCAAGCGTACGCAATAGGCTGAACCTGGAATTTTTCAAAATTAATTCTTAGTGTTAATAATAGTTCTGTTTCTTATTTTATTTAATTTTTTTGTAATCTGTTCCTTATGTTTGGCGGTGCCGATTTGACGATTGGTGCTCATCTTTTCTTAATGTCTTGTCGTGTGTAAGATCTCTTATTATAATTACTGTATAGCTAACCGTGAAAACTTGTAATTGGCTTCATGTTTCTTATTTCAGTATATTTATTGGTTATAAGTTAAGCTGTTGGTTTTCCACATGTTAAATAAATAAATAAATAAATTAAATTTAAGCAGGCCCCATCCTTTTAACAAAATCACAATATGTGTAGGTATATTTTAATATTTTGGTTAAAGACTTCACATATTTATTCATATTTTTCTCTTCTTGTTCACACACACTATTGTCTACATTTCTTTTTCATTTCTCCTTCCACAAGTCAGCTGGAAGAAATTTCTTAAGAAATAACCATACCTTTGTACTTCAAATTATTATTATGTTATATTTCTATGTATTTGACTGTGTGTACATACATAATAAAATAAATAAATAAAATCCGACGGATAGAGAAAATTGAACTTTTCCAACCTAATACCTCAAAATTAACAGAGTTCCCCGGAAATTCCTATTAATGTAACATAAAAATAATAACAGTGGCAATCTTTTAATGGGTCATTGGACTCATCATTATGAACAACTTTTACTGTGGGGCCAAACCTGAAATCGCGAAAAAAAAAATCTGCTGTTCAGTACATTTAAAATGTAGGGAACAGCTGATTTTTTTTCGCGATTTCCGGTTTGGTCCCGTAGTAAAAGTTGTTCATAATGATGAGTACAATGACCCCTTAAAAGATTGCCACTGTTTACACTTACACCCTATAGATTATAATGATCTTTGTTTGCCAAAAGAATTACAACTTTTAGTTACCTACTTAAATTTTACTTTCTTCAAGAATCTAAAATATTAGATACCCAATTAGTAACTCAGTACACAATAGTAAATTAGGTTGTTACGAAACCAATTCACCCTGACCCTCATAGTGTACTATACCAAAATTGCTTTAGCGTGGCAATAGGGGTCATTGCCCTTTCCCTTGATATCTCTCCGTAGGAACCCAAACAATTAACTATGTATGGTTTTACGTTATTGGAACATGTTGAAGATCACAATAGATATTGATTCAGGACGTTAACGGATTTTATTTCAGTTTTTGAAATGAAGAATTCGAGAAAATGTAGGTCGGTCAACGACCGCTATTGTCACGCTAAAGCGATTCGGGTATAGTAATATAAACTGTATTACAGTGGGACCATTTTCCTCATTCTCTGTTTACAATATTTGAGAAAATAATTAAATGATCTCTCTTTTCAAACAATACAAAGCAAAAGTATAGGTTATGTATCAAACATTCAAATTGTTGTGTACTTGAACTTTTACTTTGGAGATAGCGTAAGTTGACAGTAATGTACTATAGTCCGGCCGGGCCGTCAAGAGAATGCGTCCCGGACACCTGTCAGTTGGACAATTTCTAGTAGTAATACGGATGAAATTCGCAAAACAATATTCGTTAGTATGAACGCACCCTCTCGATAGATGGGCTGTAGTGATCATTATCACCGTGATCACGAAATGGTACGCGTGTTATTATATTTGTAGGTAACATTGTGTACCTCGTCAGCTGTGACAACCGTCATCGCTTCGAAACAAATGACTGCAAATGATTTGTATTCATGTTATTAATTTCCTATTCACATTTTCATGTTTTGTTGTATGTTGCTAGAGTGATTTATTTGCGATGGCTGCCATTTTTAACCGACTTCAAAAAGGAGGAGGTTCTCAATTCGTCGGAACCTTTTTGTTTTATGTATGTTCCCCGATTACTCGAAGATGGCTGGACCGATTTGGATTTTTTTTGTTTTATTCGAGAGGGTACATCACAGTTGGTTCCATATAAAATTGATTAACTTTGCTTGGGTAGTTTTTGAGTTAGCTTCAATAATACGTATTTTTTCCCCACTTTTATATGGATGATGTTCTAGTTTGTTTTGCAGATAGTGGTATTAGAATTTGTGTGGGGAACAACTAAAAAGTGAAAAATAAAAACTTTTTTACAAAAAAATACAACCGACTTCCAAAAACAACACTACAAAGTGAAAAATAACTTTAATTTCGGAAGTCGGTGGCCAAAAACGAAAACACATTTAACTAGACTCCGACTTCCGAAATTAAAGTTATTTTTCACTTTGTAGTGTTGTTTTTGGCAGTCGGTTGTATTTTTTGTAAAAAAGTTTTAACTGATACGGTTTTGATTTTAATAGGATTTTGCAAAAGTTTATTAACTTGCATTTGTTATTTGTCGAGGTGTAATAATCGTGTTTTGCTGTTGGATGACGAGCCATTTGCAAATAGCGCCTAACTTTTTTATTTATCTACGAGTATCTATATAAATAACAAGAGAAGTTCTGACTGGTTGACTGACTCATCAACGCCCGGCCCAAAGCTGAAATGTTGCACACAGGTTCCCTTTTTAATGTAGACAAAGAATAATGAAGAAATTCCCGGTAGTACGTTCCCGTGGGATATTTTCCGACATCCACGCGGGCGAAGCCGCTGGCAAAAGCTAGTGTACTATAAAAAAAAACTTTTTTACAAAAAAATACAACCGACTTCCAAAAACAACCCTACAAAGTGAAAAATTACTTTAATTTCGGAAGTCGGTGTCTAGTTAAATGTATTTTCGTTTTTTGCCACCGACTTCCGAAATTAAAGTAATTTTTCACTTTGTAGTGTTGTTTTTGGAAGTCGGTTGTATTTTTTTGTAAAAAGTTTTTATTTTTCACTTTTTAGTTTTGTACCTACCCCACACAAATTCTAATACCACTATCTGCAAAACAAACTAGAACATCATCCATATAAAAGTGGGGAAAAAATACGTATTATTGAAGCTAACTCAAAAACTACCGAAGCAAAGTTAATCAATTTTATATGGGACCAACTGTGATAAACCCTCTCGAATAAAATAAAACACCAACAACCAAATCGGTCTAGCCATCTTCGAGTAATCGGGGAAGGTTCCGACGAATTGAGAACCTCCTCCTTTTTGAAGTCGGTTAAAAATAAAGTAAAAAGTGTTACATAATCAGATTAATCAGCCTATAATTTTCCCACTGCTGGGACACAGGCCTCCTCTCGGTGAGAGGAAATGGGCCGTAATCCACCCACGTCTTAGCGGGCACACCGTCCGACTTTTTTTGTTCATTCATGTTGCTAAGGTAGGTTACGTCTTTTCGTTTAATCTTAGCTAAGTGTTTTCATATCAGATTATCACAAAGTTTTTGCGTCCAAAAACTCTTTCGACATGTAATCTAATCATAAGACTTAATATCTTATATTATTAAGACATTATCTGCCTGCGTTTTCCCATAATTCCCAACAAAATATTTTTTTTAACCTACTTTAAATAATTGGATTCAATTTAAAACATTCATTAATTGATCATGTTCGATAAAAATAAAATGATTAAGTAATTATTTTATTATTTATTATTCTCGCCCAGCATTCGGAATAATCTCCTCCTGCCAGCGAGCGTCCAACCGGCCTCTGTTTTTGGTACCTCGTGGACCTTCTCCTTTGTCCTGATTGTCCAATGATCATCAGAATACCTTGCAAACTGGTCTACCCGCCTCCATTTCAGGCTTTGCAAAAAAGTGAGAGCATCTGTGACTTTAGTTCTGTTGTGTTTAGTTGTGTTTCATAAATCACTCCTAACGCGAAATCCCGTTACTAGTCTCCGCTCTGAAAATTGATTCCCAAGATACAGACTGATTACCTAATTTGTGGCTCACTGACAAATAATACTCTGTATTGTGACCTACCTATGTAGGTCCCTAATATTTTAAGTTACTCATGCGGTCTCATTCCGTGTTTTACCATTATAGTGGTATGAGGAACGGGGTATAAAGTTCACTCATCCTCATTATCATGAGGATAAGTGAATTTCGAGCTCCGACCAGACGAGTGTTGTGTTTGATGGGCTAATATTCAGCAGTGACGGGGTCCAATAGGGCCGAGGCCGCCGGGGTCGCGGGTAGTTCGAAAGAGATACCGTGGCCCTGGCACAGGCAACTGATGGAACACGGGTTGGTTTTAGTCAGTGAAAGTCTGACACGCCCTCCCGCTCCGCCCAGAGCGGGAGAAGTCATTTGATGATTTCCCATACACAAAAACAAAAAATGGGCTACTATGTCATGACGTTGTATACAACGTGCCGCTGCAATGGCTACATTCATTAAAGACACAGGTAGGGCTAGTGGCCAGTAATCATAGAAAATATAATAAGATAAAATAAAAAAAAACAAGCTAACTATTAAAATAATAACCAAAATTAGGATTACTCTGTGCAAAGGACTCATTCATGAAGCTATTGTTCTATGTCAGCTGTTAAAAGGCCGTTAACAGGTTGCTCCAAAATGCTATTTTAGAAAATTGTAAATAAATCAATAAATAATAACGTTTAAAAAAAAAAAATGTCTTTACAAAACAAAAACGCGGAACCATATACGCGTGTCAAATGAAAGTCGTCATTGCAGCCGCACGTTGTATATGCTAGTCGCGCGATAAACTCTGCTTGCGCGATGCAATATTTTGCGTGACGTCAGTGTGATGTGGTAGTTCGCATGTGGCAATGTAGATGCCACATCATGTACTATGTGTACATATCTGTATTTCCTGGATAATAAGCTATATTCTACTTTTCTATTCTTCCGCTTTCCACTATGCCATACGCTCCGCTTATCTCAATCCTAACCTTTACAAGTTTCCTCAAGCGAAACAAACATCATCGCTACTAATGCGGCTCAAATGATTAATTACGGGTACATTTCTGCTTTGTATTGTATTGTACTTAGTTATATAATAGTTTAGCGATGTTCTGTCTTAGAATGTGTTGTAATGGTACTAAGTGCTGCGTCAGCGTTGCTTGGAAGAAATACATTAGAGAGAGGGATATACAGGAAGTAAGGGACAGCCATGCGCAAACTAACAGGGTGCATTAGACAGAGCTCCTTATTCTGAATCATATTTTTCTCAGGATTTTTTTATTTTTTTTTATTATTTTTTCAGCTACTATTCCTTTATTTCAATGTAAAATTACATTATCTGTACGCAGTACTCCATTTATGTAAATAAAATAGCTAAAATAAAAAAAAACAGCAATGGCTGTTGAAATACTCTAACGAACGATGCGTGAAATCAGCTGTTCACTTTCTGCCTAGTTACAGAGTTCATCGAACTCACCGCATACCTATTACCTACCCTTCCCAACCAGTAACAGACGCTCCGATTTGTACACAAATACACAAACAAATCAAGTTTATTGGATTTCCATGACATTCCTCCATTTCCTTGTGGAACTAAGATGAACGGTCATCTTAGTTCCACAAGGAAGTGTAATGGGTCCACCTCTTTTTATAATATGAATGATCTTCCACAGGCGACAAAATATAACACAATACTATTTGCTGATGATAGCACAGTGATGTTTACAGGAGATAATAAATCACACATGGAACCTAAGATAAATATGACTTTAGATAGCATTATAAACTGGTTGGCATCAAACAATTTACACATTAATCTCGACAAAACAAATTTCATGACATTCAGAAGTAGAGTAAGTAAGATAGCAAACATGAACATAAATTACCGAAATAATAAGATCCAAGAAGTTGACGTTAAGAGATTTCTGGGGATGAAGATAGATAATAACTTGAATTTTAAAGAACATATCCATACATTATACACTAAATTGAATAACTTCTCTTATGCATTGTTTAAACTAAAACAAACGGTCAGTACTTCTACAGTCCTGACAGCCTACAACGGCTATGTTGCACCTATTATTAATATAATTAATTATTAATTAATAATTTATTATTTTATTTTATTTATTTATTTGATTACAATGATTTACTTAGCTTATAAATATAATAAGCCCCACAAAACCATGTCAATAGTTTGACTGGGGGGGCTGGCGAGTCTTTATTATTATTACTTAATATTATTAAAATCTTAAACTCTTTACTTTAGGACTTAGGTAGCACTGTAGTTAACGTTTCCAAATAATATCTTTTTAATTTATTTCTGAACCTGTTTGCATTGGCTTCGCTCCTTATGTCTGCCGGCAGGCTATTCAATAGGTATGGTATTTGTTTTTTTAAAGTTCTGTCACCATAGTAATTGGTGACTCTGGGTACCTTGAATTTGCCGGCAGCCATAGATCGCGTACTATAAACATAGAGTACATGAGATAAGTTATGCTCTTGAGTACCATGATGGTTTACTGCTAGAAGATATTTATGTTTATAGCTGATCGGTAGAATTTTACAAATTTTAAATAGCTTCCTATAATCTCCTTTACAACGCCACGTGACGTGACGTCATCGCGTCAACGCCGGCTATCGCTGAAAACCAGCGCTGGGGCTCCGTTTCGCATGGGGTCGCGGCATTATGCTGAGCGGTAGCCGTTTTGCGTAGATGTGACGCATATTTTCCCCTAAACTTGCTTTTTACATTCTTATTTTATTTTGTTGTCCTTTGCGTCATGTTTACCGCAAATAAACGTATTTTCTTTCTTTCTTTCTTTTCTTTCTTACAATTGTTTTTCGTTTTTTGTGTAACAAGCAATTTATATGTATTGTGTTATTTTTTGGGGTAATTCTACTAATAAAGAAGCAGTATTTAAAGCCCAAAAGAAATGTATACGAGCCATAACTAGTATAAAAGTAACTGACAGCTGCAGACCATCATTTTTAAAATTAAATATTCTTACATTACCATGTATATATAATATTTATTAGAGGTTATAATGTTCGTTAGGAAAAATACAAACTACTTTAATAAGTTACATAGCAAAAGATACAAATTCAATATATACCAAGCAATAAAACAGCGCTATTAAATAAAACTAAAGTAAAGTGTATGGCTCCACGCATATATAACCATTTACCAAGATCACTTCTGGAGATAATTGATATAAATATGTTTAAAAATAATATTAAAACATTGTTACTAAAAAAAGCATATTACTGAATATTTACAGGACAAACTTATAAAATGTTACCCCATACAATATTTTACATGATTTTGTTTTAATTTTTATTTTTTTACTGTTAAATTCTACTTTCATAGATAACTGTGTATTTCGTAAACTTGCATTCCTGATGGTAAGATATGGCTAATGAACACTATTGTTTATTTAAGACCTTTTTCTTGTGCACCCATATTCGCAAATGAATAAATGATTATGATTATTAGTATGATATACTGAATTCACCCCATCAGCCTTCGGTCTGTGGAGGGCTGTCCCTTACACCCTGTATTGCTATTTCATGTTTATGGGCTTTTTAGGGTTCCGTACCAAAATGGTAAAAAGGAACCCTTATGGTGTGACTCAGTCTGTCTGTCCGTCCGTCTGTCACAGCTGGATATCTCAAGAACTACAAATGCTATCAACTTGAAATTTAGAACAGTTTTAAATGACGTTTGCCCAAATATTGTGCAAATAAGAAAGAAATAAAAATATATGGTTTTTTTTTGCAACAGGGACTGAAAGGGGCTACTAGGGCATGAGGGGTATCATATGAAAGAACGCTGTTTGCACATTCTCAAATATTTTTTTATTTTTTTTAGGCAGCATACTTTTCGACTTTTGATGAAAAGTGTTAAAAAAAATACCATCTCCGAAGTTTGCATAGAAAAAAATCTGAAATTATTCTATGTGATAGAAGTTTATGTATAGATTACAGGAAAAATAAAACAATGTCTCTAAATTGCACAGTTTTTCAGAAATCATCAACAAAAATTACATATAAATGATGCTTCGGAACCCTCGGTGCGCGAGTCCAACTCGCTCTTGACAGGTTTTTATTTGGGGTTTCATCTTGTTTAATGTTTACAGTAGTTTGCTATAGTGTGACTATTTAACGTTGCTGTTCCCCACAGGGTCCACATTGATCGTGTCTTTATAAACCTACCACCTAACTTTAAATTGTGGTAAGCAATAAATATATTGAGTACGAGCTTTTGCCAGCGGCTTCGCTCTCGTGAATGTCGGAAATTATCCCACGGGAACCGTACAATTTTCTTGGTTAAAACGTAGCCTATATGCTATTCCAAACTATGATCTATCTCTGTGCCTTTCATTCAGAACCGTTGAGCCGTTTTGGTGTGATTGAGTAACAAACATCCATCCATACAAACTTTCGCGTTTATAATATTAGTGAGAAGTAAGATTGAGATTACTCATTAAAGTACAAGTGTATCTAAAGCCAATTGTTAAACTATTTAGAAGTGATAATTGCAACCTGCAAACAAAGTTGTTGCTGAAAAGTTTCCGACTATAAAGAAAACTTAAACCGTCTTATTACAAAACAAGGTTCATCTTCAAACCCAGGTTTAAACCATGGACCCTTTTTTGAATTTCGGGCTTTATTCTGACACGTTAAGATGTCAGTTTTACAAAACTGACAACTTAGTACCGGACTAAGTTGTCAGTTTTGTATAAAGAACTGTATTTCTATCACAGCTAGGTTCATATTACAAAAACTGGCTCGATGGTTTAAACCATGACGAAGAAAAACCTCGTTTTGTAATAAGACCGAAACAGTCTCATTAGTCTGTAATTTTCCCTAGCATCTCAAATTAAGTACAGGAAGAAGTGGCGTTCGAAATTAGTAATTTCTCTTGCAAACTGTAGGACTTACTACAAGAAGTTGGACTTTTTAGTTACTCAAACTTATTACTGTTTATCATGAAAATGTTACATTTACTCCCCCCAAATAAACAACATAACTCACAACTACCTGCAAACCATTAAAAAACGATTCACAATTAAATTCAACTTTACCGTTAAACGGGAACACTAACAAACTATCGATCGAGTAATCCCGGGGTAGTCTCCGGGGCCAGAATACCGGACTCCAGCCCAACTTGTAGTAGCCATTAAATAAATAATTAGCCACTCAATCTCGGGCTGCTAATCTTTGGGGACTGCTCAATATGGTACAGATCTCAAGGGCTGATTGAGGAAGATTTTGAAGTTGTTTTGCTTCTTGTGTATCGTAAGTGTATCAGGGTTCTTGAAAATTGTAAGCGGATATGGGCAGCTTGGTCTTGTTTCCTTTGTGAATAATAAAAGGTACCTGTAGGCTGAAAATATTATGACCACATGATTATAAACGTATTGGTCCTTCGAGGTGGGATGTGGTTTAAACAATCCGGCTCGAAGGACCACAATGTCATTGTGAGAACATAAGTTTAGTAAAGTGAGGTTAGTGATTTAGTTTTTAATAAAATATTTGGAATGGCAATAATGATGGCCCGGTAAAGTAATTCTAAGAAAAAATATGGTAATTTTTTCTTTTTTTCCTGTATTTTTTTATTGGGGTTTTCCGTCTGGAGTTTCTCAGTGGCAGCCAGTAGTGTGGATTTGTGCCCGGTTGATGGCAATGGGGTCGCCCCCTATTACATGGCGAAATGTGGGTGTATTACAGGTACACCTCTGCATAACCCTTCGGAAAATAGTAAAAATTTGACAAAGTGTCGAACAAACAATGATTCTGTATGATAAAAAGATGCAAATAAGTTTTTATCGATTAGAAAAACTTTATCCATAAGTTCGTATGGCCGTATTTTTTAGTAAAGCTATAATAAATCCAAATTTGAAAACACGTCTACCTGTTCGCACGGCTACAGTCTACAGATCAAGCTTTACATTTCCAGTATAAGCTGATCTCGCTTTGTATAGAATTTTCTTACAATGAGAGGTCAGTGTAAACTGGAAATGTATAGCTTGATGTGTAGCCGTGTGTACCTCTGAAGGTGACATCTATTTGAGCAAGAAAGCAATTATCCAGTCCTTTCATCCTTCGGTGCCTTATTATGTAATTACCGTCCTTTGTCATTACGCACACTTCACACTAATTAGATTTACGAGACAATGCGAACATGTGGCTTCTCCTGTAATTATTGTAATCACGGGATGGGCTGGGTGAGCTGGGTTGAACTGGGAGAGGAGGAGACTTTTTGAACGAAGTTATTGAAGTGATGTTGGGACGAATTGTTATCGAAGGTTATTGCAGTTCTGAGCTTGTTCAATTTTTTTTCTGTTCTGATATCATAAGTTACAAATTCAAAAAACAACCGTCCAAAAAATAATACTAAGTGAAAAATAACAATAATTTCGGAAGTCGGTGTCTTTGGCTCTATGTTTTAGTTTTTCTCTTCCGACTTCGAAATTAAAGCTATTTTTCACTTTCTAGTGTTTCTTTTGGGAATTGGTTGTTTTTTTTTTTTCACTTTATTACTTTTTTTTTATTCGTATATCTACGTCTACTTGTTATGTAAACATATGATGATGATGATGATGATGTAAACAACAGTGACAGGAACTATTAGAACATCATCAAGATACACAAAGTGGATTAAATTAAAATAAAAAGTACATTTATTCAACAAACTTATCAAACAATAGAAATATTTTTTAACGTAAATGACTAACTAACTAACTATACAAATAAATACAAAACAAAAGGACACTTAGGCGTCGAAGTATTCGTCCGCATCGATGTCATCCGGAAACGTGCCCAGAAGACTGGCAGCATTGCCACGTTGAATGGCAATGCTAATTCTTTGGCCAAAAAACGAGCCAGCCCTCTGGTCACGTGAAGCCTCGACCAGTCGGCGAGAAATTTCCTTAAAAAGTAGACGCGCACTCGGGCCCCATGACCCGAGCGTTTCGACCCCAAACGGCTCAAAACTGTAGTTACCTATAAGGTTACAGTATTTGCGCCGCTTGAGGGTCTCAGCAGCCGCAGCAGCGGCGCCAGCACAGCACGTCGTGCTTGGAACATGAGATGGCGCAAGGGTGTCGACACAAGTTGCGTCCCACACCAGAGGCCTACCCATCTTCCAAGGCAACAACGTCATGCCATCTGGTCTCTTCCCATCGTCACGTACCAAGCCGTTTGGTTCTAATACCGCTGGTACGCCGGCGGTAACAAGAGCTCGACGAATAATGTCGTTGATGCTGGATTAAATAGTATTATCGAAACTAACTCAAAAACTGCCCAAGCAAAGTTAATTCAATTTCTAAAGGACCACATCTGAAGTTTGACTTACCAAAAAAATTAGAATCATCAAAATCAATTCCAAAGCCAAAAGTCAAGTCAATTCAGAAGCCAAAGGGTTATTATAGTGTCACTGGGTGAGGTGGTTGGGCTGGGCTTTGATAAGTAAGTCAGTCACTCAGTCAGGATTTTTCTTCTACATACTTACGAGTATATAAACTTCTATACTTATTATAAAATAAAGTCGCTTTTCATGTTAGTCTGTGTGGCCGCGTTGTTCTTCAAAACTACGCAACGATTTTGATGCGGTTTTCACTGTCATTTAGAGAATTTATTCCGAAAGGTTTATATGTATATCACATTAATATTTAAATTATATATAATATAGAAACCTTAATTTTTTTTTAAGTCGTAAAAACCGTGCGAAGCAAGGCCGGGTCGCTAGTTTTATATATGAAGATGTTAGTGCCTCATTCCATAAAAAAAATGTCAGAAACCTATTTTATATTTAACAAAAAGAAAAGGCCAACTTGGTTGACCTTATCATTTTATGGAAATCTTATTACCTATATACACTGACCCCATGGTAGACTATGCCAAAATAACTTCACAAGTTTTTTCTCTGGCTGCCTTTGGCCGTCGGTGACCGCGCTCCCAACACAAGTCAGCCAGCTACAAACCAATAAAACATAATATATCTCATCTCGTTGTTCCAGTATCGTCCCTGCCGAGCCCGACAGCAGCCGACGATGACGATGATGAGGACGAAACGACGCAGCAAAGCCGAGCGGACGCTGATGATGACGGCAGAATCTACAAGAACCCAAGGAACTCACCCTCGGCGCAGTGTCCTCGGGATGAGGAGCAGGCTACCTTGCTGGTACGAATATAATCAATATTCTTTTTTATAATTTAACATACTAACATCTCGCCTGCGTTCCTATAGGGATAGGGAGCAGTGTAGGTACAGAGGACAGCACATCATGCTACCCCAATCTGCCAAATTTTCCCAAGTGAATATGAACCTTATTCCTTTGTGGTGAAGTTGAAAATCTATCAAAGGCTCTTGACAGATTGGGGTAGCTTCATGTGCTGGCCTCAGTACCTAATAGTACACCCACCTTTTCCAGATATGTTTATGTTCCATGTGTGTGGGTGAGCCTGTAGCCATCGACCGTGCACAAATCCACTTTGGGCAACTGAGCAATCCCAGTAACACTTTGCCCGACCTGGAAATCGAACCTAGGACCACATGCTCAGCGATAGTGCTTGAGGCCATAGACCAAGGAGGCAGTTTTATTATAGGGTATATAACACCCATTTTTGAAAAGTGTCTCAATTAAATTCTATAGTGCTTGCTAATAAGCCACTAAGAAAAACACACAATTTTTATTCAAGCAATATGTGCCTTAAAAATGCATTTAAATTTTACATTTTCAACGCGCGTAATTTGACGAAAACGCTGGACGCAGTGAACGCCATATTGCTCTGTGGTCATGACGTCAGTTGGCCGTGTAAACAAACACTTTCTATACGCTGATCAGTTGACAGTTGATATTGACACTTTTTAATTTACACAGCCGTATGATGTAATAACATGGCGGCTACTTTCATGGTGTTAGAAAACAGATTGAAAAAACTGGAAACTTTGAATTGAATTTTAAAATTTTATTGTTATTTTATGTACTAAAACTAACATTTTCTGTTTGCTTTTTGCCTAAGCTATCTAAATAATATATTTGCAGATTTTTTCTCATATACCTAGAGTAAAATACCGTATTTAGTAGAAATTAATCAGCGGTTTTACTTATTCAGCATTTCTAGCCAGGTTTACCGTTGAGCAATAATTACCGCTGCCGATATTGCTGGCAAGCTATAGGTTCGTTACGCCAATAGCTATACAACAAAGTGCCAGTGCCAGTCAGCAGCAGTTATTACTGTAATTTACGACACAATATAAAATTGAATAAAAAGTAAATAATGAAAACTATTGCTAGAGACACCATTAATATACAGGGTGTAAGGGACAGTCGTCCGCAAACTAACAGGGTGCGTTCAGCTACGTATTTTGAATCATATTCCACCTAGGAGGAGCTCGTGGCTAAGTAATAACAGCCGCACGGGTCGATCAACCAGGTTAAGCTAGGCTTCCCGCGGTTGGTCTGTGGATGGGTGACCAACTTTACATACCGAGACTCCTTCGTGCCTCGGAAAGCACGTTAATCCGTTGGTCCCGGCTGGCATTCGTGGATCTTTGATGGTCGTTACGGGTCGTCAGAAACCGAACGTCTGACAACCATTCTTACCAAGGGGTATCGTATTATCCAGTTACTGGGTTGTGGAAGTCAGATAGGCAATCGCTCCATGTAAAATACTGGTATTCAGCTGCATCTGGTTAGATTGGAAGCCGACCCCGACATAGTTGGAAAAAAAATTCTCTATTTCAATTTACTACTATTCTACTAAACTATTCCTTTATTTCAATGTAAAATTACATTCTCCGTACGCAGCATTTATGTAATTAAAACAGCTAAAATAAAAAAAAAATCCGCAATGGCGTTTAATAACTCTAACAAACGACGCGTGAAATCAGCTGTTCACTTTCTGCCTAGCTACAGAGTTCATTGAACTCACCGCATACCTATTACCTACCCCTCCCAACCAACAAAAATCTGCCTAGCCTTTTCCCAACTATGTTTGGGTCGGCTTCCAGTCTAACCGGATGCAGCTGAATACCAGTATTTTATATGGAGCGACTGTCTATCTAACCTCCACAACCCAATTACTGGGTAATACGATACGCCTTGGTAAGACTGGTTGTCAAACTTTCGGGCTTCTGACGACCCGTAACGACTGTCAAAGATCCGCGAATGACAGCCGGGATCATGGCTTAACGTGCTTTCCGAGGCCTTCCAACCAATTATGCCATAAAAAACTGCATACGCTCCCATTTGTGCACAAAAACACAAACAAATCAGGTTTATTGGATTCCCATAACGTTCCTGAAATAATTTCATGTACCGGTCATCTTAGTATGATATACTGAATTCATCCCATCAGTCTGCGGAGGGCTGTCCTGAAACGGATAATAATAATACCAGCCCATTATTGTCCGCTCCACTGCAGGTTAAAGGGCTCTTCTCATACAGAGAAGGCACGAGCATTGATAACATATCATATTCCTGTAATAATAATCAGAAACCTTGTTTGATTACATGGTTAAAAAAGCTATTCGTCTCTTCTTCTGCAGGGTCAAAAGTGTCTCCGCAAGTGCTCATCTGACGAGGACTGCAAGAGTAAAAAGAAGAAGTGTCTTTGTGATGGAGCATGCGGCATGTCCTGCATCAAACCAGGTCAGTGGTAGACATTTTAGGAGCTCCCAGAATTTCCAGTTTGGTGGAATTGATATTTAAGGCGTTTCGTCTGAAGTTAAATTTTGTTAGATGTGTTTATTACTATACGTTCGCAGAAAGAAAATAAAAAAAGTGTGTGTGTGTCAGCTCCGACGCACGACTGGAGTTTACTCCTTAAATACATGTACATCTTCCTTGTCTTTGAATATAATGGATAGATTGACCGCTACAATGAAGACTGGCCGACAATAAACAAAACAGGTATACAAATACATGATTTTAAAGCAAAAAAACGTAACGCTTTTGAGTTAACACTTGTATTAATTTCACTCCTCATACCTGGGGCCATATATGAAAAAGTAAACTCCAAAAAAAAAGAAAGATAAACGTGCTTACAAAAAAGATAAGTTAACTCGACTATTATGTTTATGATACTTATACGACATTCAAATAATGTAATAATATCAACAAAAGATATTTGGGACCACCAAAATACCTATTTCTGACATGATAAGATCCTTCATTTTCGTAAAACTTTATCCTTTGAAATAAAGGAGTACAATAAAGGACGTCAGAAACACGCAAAGAGCATTGTTTTCTGACTGTTTTTCTACCCTAAGGGGTTTCGGACACCTAAGCTTTTCTCTTCATGACGAAATAACGTAGTAGCCAACCTTAACAGAATGACCAGTCTGGCATGCTTTTAGGGTTCCGTAAGAAAACGGTAAAAAGGAACCCTTATGGTGCGACTCAGTATGTCTGTCTGTGCGTCTGTCACAGCTGGATATCTCAAGAACTACTAATGCTATCAACTTGAAATTTGGAGCAGTATTAGATGACGTTTCCCAACTATTTTGCAAATACTCGTAACAAAGAATTTTTTTTTGCAACTGGCTGTATGGTCTTAAAAATTCGAAGTGGGGCTACTAGCATGTGGGGTATCTTACGAAAGAACGCTGTATGCATATTCTCAAACATTTTTTTTTCTATTTTTAGGCCGCATAGTTTTCGAATTTTAATGAAAAATGTAAATTAAAAAAAAAAACCGTTCGTAAGTAACTTTGTGTTCATCTTTTACGCCCAATTTGGGTTTAGGCCTAGCCTTTCTACTGAGAGTGCCATATTAGTCCTGAAGCATACCGTCAGGTACTACACTGACCGTAAGACGCCAGTGTATGCTGTCTTTTTGGACCTCTCAAAGGCTTTTGATCATTTAAAATTTTAAATTATGATAGACTGTGGGATAAACTTAGGGAGAACAAAGTGCCTGAGGGTGTTACTAATATATTTAAGTCAGTACCAGTCAGGTACCAGTGTACCACCATCAAACGAATTATGTGAGGTGGGCAGGTTCCTTTTCAGATGATTAGTTGTAGTGTGGTGTGAGACAGGGGGGAGTAAGCTCCCCTACGCTCTTTAACATTTACGTAAGGGAGCTGGTCCGTGAGCTCAATGGCACCAAGGTAGGATGTTCCATAGATGGTCAGATTGTGAATAACATTAACTACGCTGACGACATGGTGCTGTTGAGCCCGTCGATCGACGCCTTGCGGAAACTGCTGGGCATCTGTGAGGAATATGCTAGGACGCACGGATTGACATATAATGTAAAGAAGAGCGAACTGCTGGTGTTTTGGGCGGGACGTATGACGCCTTCTTGCGTACCGCCCGTGACGCTGGGAGGGGTGGCATTAAACAGGGTCAGCCAGTTTGTGTACCTTGGCCATGTGGTAAACGAGGACCTGGCTGACGATCCAGATGTAGAACGGGAACGCAGGGGGGCTGGCGGTTCGGTATAACATGCTGGCCCGCAGGTTTTTTTGGGTGTAATAGGGAAGTAAAAAAGACGTTATTTAGGGCCTACTGCCAATCCTACTATACCTGTAGCCTTTGGGTCAGTTACACACAGCGGGTCGTCAGCGCCCTGCGGGTCCAGTACAACAATGCTTTCAGGTTGCTGATGGGACTGCCTAGATATTGCAGCGCCTCAGCGATGTTTGCTGACGCACAAGTGGATGGCTTCCATGCCATAATCCGTAAGTGCGCCGCATCGCTGATGCGCAGGGTGAGGGACAGTTCCAACAGCTACCTGTTTCGCATGGGGTCCCGGCATTATGCTGAGCGGTAGCCGTTTTGCGTAGATGTGACGCATATTTTCCCCAAAACTTGCTTTTTACTTTGTTTATTTTATTTTGTTGTCCTTTGCGTCATGTTTACCGCAAATAAACGTATTTTCTTTCTTTCTTTATTTCTTTACCTGAGAGTAATTGCTGAAAGGTTAGAAAATCCTCTATGGAGGCAGTGGATACACATCCACGTTAAATAATTCCTCATGTATATATATTATGTACTAACATTTAGTTTTAAGTTCTTTTTCATGTATTTACTAACACTATATGGACACATTAGTCTAAATTAAAGAAATTTAATTAAATTTAATTTTACAGGCAATTTTTCGTATACGCATTGGAAAAAATGCACAGTAATCTACAATACATAAGAAGTGATCTCATTTAAACTTAAATTAATAAAAAATAACTTTAATTTCGGAAGTCCGTGGAAAAAAACGAAAATCCATTTAACCAGACACCGACTTTCGAAATTAAAGTTACTTTTCTCTTTGTAGTGTTGTTTTTGGAAGTCGGTTGTATATTTTTGTAAAAAGTTTTTTTCTATGAAGTCCTACAGTGACGGCGCTTTTTACCGAGGACAAGCTTTAAATACGTTCAAAACAGTGGTACAGTGACGTATTATTACTGCAAAGAAACAAAAGCGATACTACAACTAAACGTAAGCACTCTTACAAAGAAACTATCACACAAATTGAGGCAGTTTTATTTGCCGGTCGCAGGAAATGGAGCGATATTCACAAGAGGCGTCGTAGTCGGCACTGGAAATTGTACAAATTGCATAGTTGTCGGTCCTAGCGCCCCGTGCCAGATGCTGACGGTTATTGCGACTTATATGGGCAGAACTATGTGGCAAATAGATGTGAATTGTGGAATTGTTGTGAATGGGCGATTGTCGATAATGATGGGCTTATTTTGGCTTCAATTTTCAGTAAATAGGTTCTATAAATAATACCTTTTTGTACTCGTCATTTGTTTTGTGTCTAGAGAAATGGCAACAGAAACTGAAGAATGTTGGCTTGAAAATCAGCAGAACCAAAACTGAATATATGTTCTGCGATTTCGGAGGTATCTCCATTTCTGGAGCCATAGCGCTTGATGGCGCGCTTCTCTCAGTCTGCTCCGACTTTCGGTATCTCGGTTCACTCGTGCAAAGCGATGGCGAAGTAGATCGGACGGTTAAGCATAGGATTAACACTGGATGGATGAAATGGCGGCAGGTCACGGGAACAATCTGCGACTCCCGCATTCCCCTTAACCTTAAGGGGAAGATATATAAAACAATGGTTAGATCTGCTGTCTTGTATGGATCAGAATGTTGGGCTACAAAAGGGTTGAATGAAAATCAATTGCATGCAGCTGAGATGAGAATGCTAAGAGGGATGTGTGGTGTTACACGAATGGATAGAATAAGAAATGAGTACATAAGAGGAAGTCTGAAAGTGGCACCGGTGACTGAAAAGTTGTGCGGAAATCGGTTGTCATGGTATGGGCAAGTGATGCGGAGGAGTGAGGAAAATGTCGTGAGGAAAGTTTTGAGTATGAATGTGGATGGCTATAAGAGTAGGGGAAGACCAAAGAAACGATGGATGGATTGTGTGAAAGATGACATGGCTAGAAAGGGGGTGACTACCGAGATGACGAATAATAGAGAAGTATGGAAGAAGGACATGTTGCGCCGACACCAAATAGATTGGGATAATGGCAGGAGAATGATGATGGCTGCTGTTTTTAAAGAAAATAAAGAAAAATTGTTTATTCAACACATCTAGAGCCGCGTCTCCTGCATATCTTTTCGCGAAACAATTCACAAAAAACCTTACACATAAACATTTGTTTTCATACACAAGCTGTCTCCTGTGTATTCAAATATGTGTAGTTACACATTTTGTATAGATGTCGTAATGAGTGCCGACGAGGAAAACGTGCTATCAGTTTGCGCAGTTGAAAATGAAATAATCATTCCCTTCTTCCCCTGCGCAGGTAATGTTTTCCATGCAGCTCGGAAAACAAAAACATCGTGTTTGCATACACAAATGTGTATGGCCGCACCTCTTTGTTTCGATGTTTTTGTGCAATGTTTCGAAAAAACACGTGCAGGAGACAACACCTGCAGAAGTACACACACTGAAACAAAGTATTCAAAAGCCTGGTATTCCACAAATAAAAAAATAAAAAGTTAAAACTTTTACAGTATTGTCTACTGCCTAAGTGCCTATGTCAGGGCAGGTCACAATAAATATAATGGACACTTAAACAACACTTTCTTTGAAGGATAAAATCAGGAATGAAGTTATCCGGAAAAGAACCGGAGTAACCGACATAGCTTTCAAAGTAAGCAAACTGAAGTGGCAGTGGGCTGGCCATGTTTGTCGAAGGACCGATGGCCGGTGGAGCAGACGAGTCCTAGAGTGGAGACCGCGTATCGGTAAGCGTAGTGTGGGACGCCCCCTAACTAGATGGACCGATGACCTGAAGAAAGTGGCTGGGGCAGACTGGATGCGGAAGGCGGAGGACAGGGTGTTGTGGCGCAACCTTGGAGAGGCCTATGTCCAGCAGTGGACTGCGATTGGCTGAGTTGATTGACACTTAAACAATACATCTTGCGTAGTAGCATGTAATACAACAACAAGCAAACGAAAACAAAAAGAAATGCCGATTGCAGAGTGGAAATTCAAACGTCAAAATTTCTTTTAGAGACCGGACATTTTGCAGATCATGAATGACTAAAAACAGTTTGTAATTGTTCTACTACAGGGCAAAGAGCTTACTCATTCAGAAAAGGAATGAACATCAATCACTCCGGGTCGTTGCGTGTTGCCGTGTTCACGATCTCAGAGCATTAAATTGCAGGAATGTTCATGATGTTTCCTTTAACCTTAAACCTTGGTGTCTAAGCAATTAATAAAGTTCTTACCTGTAACATTCATTGCCATGTCAGTTTTTGAACCTAGTGTCGAAAATCCTAAACTAATATTATAATTTGCGAATGTGTTTTTTTTTTGTTTGTAACGCTTCCACGGCTGAACCGATTTTGATGAAATTTGGTATGGGGATACTTTGAACCCGAGGAAAGGACATAGGCTACTTTTGATTGATATACCACGTGGGCGAAGCCGCGGGTGGAAGCTAGTATGACAATAAATGAAAACAATGGCAATCTATATAAATAAAATGTCCTGACTGGCCGATTCATCATCGCCCAGCCCAAACCCTTGAACCTAGAAAGCTGAAATTTTTCACAGACGTTCCCTTTATAATGTAGACAAGGAGTAAGAAAAAATTTCCCGGTAGCACGTTCCCGTGGGATGTTTTCCGAAATCCGGAATAAAAGTCGAGTGAATTGTAATCGAGGGTTTATCTGAGGAACTCAAAAACCAAGCATATGGAAGGAATTCGCTTTAAATAGATAATGTAAATAGCCAGCAGCGCCCCAATCAAAGTTGGTATGTTAAATCTGGACACTTTTCGCAGAAAACTTCCAAATATGAAAAAACAGAAATTGGATTATTTAAAAAAAAAAACTAAAAGTTTGCAGTTAACAATAAAAAAAAAACATACTTCGTTAAAGACAAACTTACGGCTCAAAATGCTCTACATGGTGTCAACTATCACCCCTAAGGCACCCACTTTGCACCCGTAGAAACACCCTGTATATATGATTGAATTTTTGTTTGTAGAATGAGAACATCATTATCATTGAGGTATACGAAGACCCCAGGGAAAAAGGCGAACTTGTCAAGCAACAAAGATTTTGAGATATCGCCCCTATAAGCGATCGTAAAAATATCGCGGCGATTTTATTTCGCGCTTATTTTATTTTATTTTCAACGCTCTGCTTAGCGCCGAGAGTTGAAATTCCAATAATGTGTTTTTTCGACGCGCTAGAATGCACTCTGTTGTTGTTATGTTAGCTGGCACACAGATAACGCATTCTGCAGCGTGGGAGTCGGTGCTGTCGCGGAGCGGAATGCGGGAATATTGTCATCTATACCTTTAGAATTAACTTTGTGTTTAATTTATTTTTTAATTGCATATTATTTGTTACATGCTGCACCGGTCGACGTCATCGCGTCAACGCCGGCTATCGCTGAAAACCAGCGCTGGGGCTCCGTTTCGCATGGGGTCCCGGCATTATGCTGAGCGGTAGCCGTTTTGCGTAGATGTGACGCATATTTTCCCCAAAACTTGCTTTTTACATTGTTATTTTATTTTGTTGTCCTTTGCGTCATGTTTACCACAAATAAACGTATTTTCTTTCTTCTTTCTTTCTAAGTTGGATTCTCAACGCTCGGCTCAACAGCGAGAGTTGAAAATCCAGAGCGGGATAAAATCCCGCCGCGATATTTTTACGTCCGTGCGAACGTCGCTAAGACTAATTCGTGTTTTACCCTGTTCGGTTTACTATCGTATAGTACCGGGAATTCTCTACAAAATCGCATTCACAGATTAGGTTCGAAAAAAAAGTGACATGTTCGTCTTTTTCCCGTCTTCTACGATCTCGTTTTGACGTTCCAACCCTGTAAGTATATAAAATTGAAACTACAGAAAATATTTGACTCACCATAACCCGATATTGAAATCACTAAACCAATTTGCCATCTTTTTAACCGACTTCAAAAAGGAGGAGGTTCTCAATTCGTCGGAAATGTATGTTCCCCGATTACTCGAAGATGGCTGGACCGATTTGGATTTTTTTTGTTTTATTCGAGAGGGTATACATCACAGTTGGTCCCATTTAAAATTGATTAACTTTGCTTCGGTAGTTTTTGAGTTAGCTTCAATAATACGTATTTTTTCCACACTTTTATATGGATGATGTTCTAGTTTGTTTTGCAGGTAGTTGTACCTATTAGAATTTGTGTGGGGTAGGTACACAACTAAAAAGTGAAAAATAAAAACTTTTTTACAAAACAATACAACCGACTTCCAGAAACAACACTACAAAGTGAAAAATAACTTTAATTTCGGAAGTCGGTGGCAAAAAACGAAAATACATTTAACTAGACACCGACTTCCGAAATTAAAGTTATTTTTCACTTTGTAGTGTTGTTTTTGGAAGTCGGTTGTATTTTTTTAGTAAATCAGTTCAATTTACACGATCGTGCCGTTCTGCCTCTTATGTCGGGGCCACACCAACGGGATATGCCGTTGATTATCGCGATGATGGACATAGGCCGTATGTGTAGCCACCACTTATCGCGATAATTTTACAACGGCATTTACATTGTCGATTGACGTGCCGATAACTCGGTGGCGGCGTTCAAGTGTGGCCACTCAATTTATCACGATAGTTATGGGAATAATTACCGTAATATTTATGACGACGATGGGCATTGACGTTGACATTAGTATCAACTGGTGACAGTAATTGCGTCTATTAGTGTAAATGTCAGAGGAGGAAAGTCGTTTCATGGGCTGTTCCGCTTCTGTAGTGCATCAGGGGTGTTTGCTGATGCTCGTGTCGATTGCTTTTACGCTACGATGCGAAAAAGATGCGCCTCCCTGGTGTGCCGGGTGCGGGCCAACCCCAACTCTCCCGAGGCCAGCTAGGGGTGTCGCGAGCAGGCTGTGTGAATAGCTGCTGCAAGTTTTCCACGTCGGTGTTGAGCCTGGTTGAGCCTATAGCAGGGATTTATATAAGAGTAGGTCAGTGTTGTGTTAAGAGGGCAGAGGGCTGTCGCATTTAGTCACCTCTCTCGCTCACACTGGACCAAATTTTTAAGAATGTTAAATGAAAAGACGCTTTTTAGGGTTCCGTTTTTTGTCAAATGGCAAAAAACGGAACCCGTATGAATTCGTCATGTCTGTCTGTCTGTCCGTCCGTATGTCACAGCCACTTTTTTCCGAAACTATAAGAACTATACTGTTGAAATTTGGTAAGTAGATGTGTTCTGTGAATCGCATTAAGATTTTCACACAAAAATAGAAAAAATAAAAACAATAAATTTTGTGGTTTCCCCATACTTAGAACTGAAACTCAAGAATTTTTTTTCATCAAACCCATACGTGTGGGGTATCTATGGATAGGTCTTCAAAAATGATATTGAGGTTTCTAATATTTTTTTTTCTAAACTGAATAGTTTGCGCGAGAGACACTTCCAAAGTGGTAAAATGTGTGTCGTCCCCCCTGTAACTTCTAAAATAAGAGAATGATAAAACTAAAAAAAATATATGATGTACATTATATATATATTTTTTAAATATATGATGTACATTATTATTGTACCGAAAATTGGTTTGAACGAGATCTAGTAAGTAGTTTTTTTTTTATTAAAACATCGATCAAAGTTACAACGAACTACAAGATCTTTTATACTATGTTACTTGCTGCTACGGAACCCTTCATGGGCGAGTCCGACTCGCAGTTGGCCGCTTTTTTGAGAAATGTAATCAATTATAGGACTAGTAAATAATATTAATTTAATAGGTACCTAATTATTAAAAACACACTTCTATTGTCTTATCTAATAAACTCAGCTAGAAAAAGGTATTTGTTTTTGAGACGATTTAAATAAATGCCACAATAAAAATTATTTTTAATAATTACCTATTAATAACACGATAAAAACCACACGAGCGAGCGAAGCGAGTGAGGGTGCTTATAGTTCGAGCTTATCTGTACGCTAATTGATTTAATTTTTAACCGACTTCAAAAAGGAGGAGGTTATCAATTCGTCGGAACCTTTTTTTTTTTTTTTTTTTTTTTATTTTTTTTTTATGTATGTTCCCCGATTACTCGAAGATGGCTGGACCGATTTGGATTATTTTTTTTTTGTTTGAAAGGGTATACTTCCCAGGTGGTCCCATGATCATCAAGTCAGGATCTGATGATGGGATTCTGAAGAAATAGAGAGAATTTTTCCAATTTTATAGGCACACATGAAGCGATTTGGATAGTTTTTGAAAGAGTACTTTCTTGGAGTGGTCCCATTTCAATTTGGTGAAGATCTGATGAAGAACTTCTGAGATAGGTAACGGAACTCCTCAATAAATGATAGCAAATGGACTGGGATTGCTGAAATCTCATTTCTGTTTGTTGTTCACACCAGTTCATAACATAACATCACGCCAGTACGCTGTGAAGGGGTAAGCACATGTGAACCACTAAAAAGTGAAAAATAAAAACTTTTTTACAAAAAAATACAACCGACTTCCAAAAACAACACTACAAAGTGAAAAATAACTTTAATTTCGGAAGTCGGTGGCAAAAACGAAAATACATTTAATCAGACACCGACTTCCGAAATTAAAGTTATTTTTCACTTTGTAGTGTTGTTTTTGGAAGTCGGTTGTATTTTTTTGTAAAAAAGTTTTTATTCAAAAAAGCATTTTTCAATTAACATTGTCAAAAATTTGGTTCCGTGTGAGCGAGAGAGGTGACAGAATACGACAGCCCTCTTAAGTGTGTAGGTCAAGTTTGCTAACATAGTTGTTAATAAACATTGTTACTAACATATTGAGTCCATGGTTACTTCTCTATACAAATAAATAAAATTGGTGTCTGTTTGTAATGTCAAAATAACAGATTTTTTTCTAAATGCATAAGAAAGTAGGTATATACGGTGCTAATAGCAAGTGAACTGTAAAATGTTTATCTGTCTGTTTGTTCCGGCTAATCTCCGAAAAGGCTGGACCGATTTTGACGGGACTTTCACTGACAGATATTAAAAAAATTAATAACCCATGAAATAGTGAACAAAATGTCGAATTTGATTTTTTTTTTTTTTGCGTTTGGTAGGCCAATCCTCGAGGATAGTTATAGGCTTTTAACATTACGGTGTGACCCTTAGGAGCCGAGCAAAAATAAAAAAAGTCTGAAAGAATGCTAAGCTAATTAAAACGAACTAATAGCGCGGGCGGGCGATGCAACGCGGCGAGTTGGGGGACGAGGGAGTTTTATTAAAATGTGGCTGTTATTTTTGTATATTGTGTATCTTACAACTTCCACGCGAACGAAGTCTTGGGGCACAGCTAGTAATTAATAAAAATCGCAATAAAGCGTGCTGAGGTTTATGCTTAAACTCAATTTTAAATAATTTCTGCGATAAACGAAAGGTAATTTTGGTTATATCTGACATCTCACGATAATAGAGATATGGAACCCATGTTACCACAAATATATTAACCGCATTGAGAGCATCCAAAAAAGGTTCATAAGGTTTCTATGCTATCATCAAAAAGTACCGTATCATTCGGAAAACTATCTTATTATATGTAAAAAATTTCATTTATTACCTTTAATCAACCGCCGCGAGATCTCTGACTGTGTGTGTTTGTTGAAAATCTTCAGCAATACTATAGACTGTCCCGATATTTTGGCAAGATTCTATTTCAACACTCCCATGATGTCTAAGCGATACAATCCACCTTTGCGAGTGCCGTTTGCTTCAACTAATTATAGGCAGAATTCGTGCGTTGTGCGTGCAAGCAAAAATTTTAATAAGCTTTGTAAACAGTATGATATAGATCCGTTCCTGACTAGTGTGTCGTCAGCCAGGAAGTGCTTAAGCCGTAACTTTTTTAACTAAAAAATGTTATGATGGTTGTTATGCAGTGCAAGCAGCATAGCAATTATGCTGTTTACTTAGTAACTGGGTGTGAATGTCCTTAGAATTTAGGTTCTTTTTTTTTCTGTTTTTTAAAAGTGGAGACCTGTTATTGGCTTTCTGATTAATGTACTGTCCTTGATCTGTTTGTTTTAGCTGTAATTCTCCCATATTATTTAAATAAATAAATAAAATAAATAAATAAATAATTAAGTTCTCGTATCTGCAAGACTATTTACGAAAATGCTGAATTTAAGCAATGTTTGAGTCTACGTCACTGCCAATATACGACTTTAAAATTTTCTGTGCACATTTTCATTTATTTGTTTATTTAATAGGTTCTTCAAGCACACAAACGCACAGAGCGTACTACAGAGGGATCATCAGTACAACTCTCCAAGTTGAAATTGTCCTATTGAATGATATTTCATGAAATCATGACATTTAAGGGGATACAACCATCATTTTGTCTTTATAAAATTCATATAAAACCAAATGTATATGGTTAAATCATTTGTATTTTCCATAATTGTAAATTTGTCTATATTGTCTACTTGTCTACACTCGTCAAATTGCCATTTTGGTACACAACCCTTAAACCAATTCTGCCCAGTATTTTCCAAATCGGTACAAATAGCAAATTGCATAGTTGCTCCAGGCTATTAGTCGCGTGCGAACAGATGGTGTTTATAGCCAAGTGACGTACTTGAATTATATAGTAGGTACAACAAACAGGCAAACTGTGTAGTAAGTGTTTCGTGTTTACTCTCGGAAGGAAAGGTATTATTTATTCTCATGCAACATCTACAATCCTACACTATTCATGAAAGAAGTAAAGAAAATATATTTAGGTAATAAATTAAAATCATATTGCATACGCAGCGGGCCTACAACGCTCTTCGTGTCCAGTACAACAATGCCTTCCGGGTGTTGTTGGGGCTACCGCGATTCTGTAGCGCGTCAGCTATGTTTGCTGAATTTACTACCGATAGTTTTTCAGCAATCATGAGGAAAAGAACGGCATCATTGTTACGCAGGATTCGTGGGAGTGCCAATGGCATCCTGAAGGTGATTGCGGATAGGCTGGACGGCGTTTTCCTGGAGTATTGGTCCCGTATGCATAGCTACGGGTCTGATACTGCATGAAAATATATGAATTGATATAATTGTAGGTTTTATTTTTATTTTTTTTATTTTATTTTTGTTTTATTTTATTTTATTTTTAATTAAATGTAAGTACTAACATAGTTACGTAAGTTGTATCACTAACAAAGATCTATGGAGCAAGTTTCCGAAATAAACGTTTTTATTATTATTTCCTTTATTTCATTTATGTACATATATTTCACATTTTTAAATATTTTTTATAAAAACATGAAATAAAAAAAAAAACATTTAAAAATATAAAACATAGTAGCCCACCGGTATCGGGAACAGGGTCCAAGCTACCGGCGGTCAGGGCTCCAGAGAGAGGAACCTCCTAACAATGCGCGCCGTGTCCAGAAGTACCGCTCTCTGAATCAGGCCCTTAATCCAGCTGCCCAACGAGAGCCTCCTTAGATGTTGGTCGAGGCTCTTGGCGATTAAGCCATTGGCTGATACGACTATCGGCACAATGATCGCTGAGTCCACATCCCACATGTCGACAACCTCGCGAGCCAAGTCAAGATACTTGATTTGTTTATCTTTCTCGGCTTTCACGAGGTTCCCGTCATGCGGGACTGTTATGTCAATAATCATTGTGCGCCGCTCTGTTCGATCCACCACCACTATGTCAGGCTTATTGGCAACAATAGTCCTGTCAGTGATGATGGATCGATCCCAGTACAATGTGATATTTCCATTTTCGAGAACTGGGTCGGGCACATACCTATAGTACGGCACTTCCGATTCCGCAAGGTTGTATTTCAGTGCAAGTTGCTGATGGATAATCCTGGCTACAAGGTTGTGTCTATGCAAGTACTCTTCGTTAGCAAGACGAGAACACCCGGAGATAATGTGTCGGATTGATTCTCCCGGACGGTGGCATGCCCGACAGATGTCAACCGTGCCATCTTTCACAATATATTTCCGGTAGTTGTTCGTCATCATAACTTCGTCCATAATTGCACAGACAAAACCTTCGGTTTCCCCAAAGAGGTCACCGGAACGCAGCCAGGCTACGGACGCTAACAAATCTACGTCGGGTTCATGTAGGGCCCGGAAAAAGCGTCCGTGAAGCTCCTTACTCTGCCATACCTCCCTGCGATCGTTAGTGTCAAGCACTACAGGTTTGCGCCAGTTCTCTTTAGCCAAGGAGAGCGGAGTGAGGCCCTTGTCCACCGCGACCACATCTCGATGCATCCCCACATCGGCTTCTAGGAAATATTCCCTGAGACTGCATATCTCGCGGTTGTGGAGAGTCTTAGCGTTTAAAAAGCCTCGGCCTCCACACTTTCGCGGGATATACAGTCTCATTACCGATGACCGTGGGTGATGCATTCGATATGCAGTCAACAGCGTACGGACCCTCCGATCCAGGGCGTCGAGTTCCGTCTGAGTCCATTTGAGTACGCCGAAAGAGTACATCAAAACCGGCATGACCCAACCGTTGAAGGCACGCACCTTGTTTCCGCCTGATAGAAGACTATTAAATACTTTCTTCAGGCGGCCAAAGAAGCGCTCCTTCAACGATTGCTTCATGTCAGTAACATTGATGCCCAACGCTTCCGACATACCCAAATACTTATAGGTTTCGGGTGCGGAGAGGGCTCTAAGGTTTATGGAATCCGAGAGTTGGGTTCCCACGGATTCCACAATCTCTCCTCGCTTTACATGCATGACCGCACATTTGTCCACACCAAATTCCATCCTGATGGCGCTACTGAATGTTTCAGTTACTTTCAGTAGCTCCATCAGTTGCAAATTGTTGGGGGCAAAGAGTTTTAGGTCATCCATGTAGAGGAGGTGGGATATAACCTGACCACCTCTCCGCAGCCGATATCCTAGACCTGAATCCTCCAGCAGTGTGCTTAGAGGATTCAAGGCTAAGCAGAACCAAAGCGGACTCAAACTATCGCCCTGAAATATGCCCCGCTCGATCCTTATCGGCTCGCTGTTCCTCTGGATATTTCGACATCCTGGATAGCGAAGGACCGTCCTCCATTGCCCCATACACGACATCAGAGGGCCAATTCTCGTAATTAAAAACGTTCAAATTCAAGTCACAATGTCAGCCAGCGACAATCAAAATGTCAAAAATGTAGGCAAACTCTATACAATTTTGACAGATTGAGACTGAGATGAGATTGCGAACGTTGTTATAAAAATACGGGAATTGCCCCTCAGGAAGGTGCGCAGAGTTGCATCTACTTTATACAACTCCAGCACCCTCATGAGCCATGTATGTGGCATCGAGTCATAGGCCTTCTTATAGTCTATCCAACATGTCGACAGATCCTTTCGGGAACGACGAACCTGTTGGCTAATGGCCATATCAATGAGGAGTAGCTCCTTAGTACCACGGGACCCATTCCTACATCCATTTTGAGAGGCAGACATGATGGAGTTGGTGTCTATATGTTCGTTAATTTTAGCTCTCAAAATGGATGTAAGAACTTTATAGACCGTCGGTAGACAAGTGATCGGTCTATAAGTTTTGGGCTCCGCAGTACTACCTGATTTATGGAGCAGGTGGGTTATTCCTGTCGTTAGGAACTGGGGCAGCGACCCTGAATGTAATGCTGACTGGAACTGGGATGCCAAGCGGGCGTGCGACCTTTGTAACCACTTTATCCAAAAGTTGTGCAGTCCGTCCGGTCCTGGAGACTTCCAGTTAGGTAACGGACGGACTGCACGAGCTACATCTTGGGGACAGATGGTAATAGCCCCCATTTCTGGTATTGGATCACAGGCTCGCTCGACCTCCCGAGCCCAATCACCTTCGGTGTGACTGACAGGCACCGACCAGATACTGCGCCAGAAAGAACACATGGCATCATCATCTGGCAGGCGCGTGTCAGTCACACCTTGGTCCGGTCGCTCCCAACCCCTATAAACCCACCTTTCATCGCTCTGGAAGGTGCGATTCTGAGTGTATCGGTCCACTCGCCGCTTATACCTACGAATACGGTTTGCCCATGCATAGACTTTCTGCTTCAGGACGTCGATGCGCTCTGTGACACGGGACATATAGTCCTGAGGGCTGACATTAGTCCCTGAGAACGCCCGCCTCACAAAGCGCATCACTCTAGGACGAGTATTGCCCTCCCTGAAGCAGGTTAGTTTGCCGATGAGTGCTCTGGCCCCACCAATACGGCGCTCAATTCTGCACTGCCAAGCTGGTACGGATGGTTTCGGTCGTGTAGCTCTAGAATCATTAGCAAATTTGACGTGAGCTACACGACATGTCGCTACAGCCGCGCAGTACAGAATCGAATGAGTATCAGTGAGGTCTTCGCAGTCATCAAAATAGTTTGACAACTGCGAATCCAGAGCCGCCACAAGCGCCCTATTTTTGTTATGCATGGGCAAACGAGGTAAGCGTGGTCTAAGTTCGGGAGACAAGAAACGATATTCCCGAATCGCATCTTCCAAAGCACTCCTCAATTCTTCATTGCACTGGGTACTTACGTTTGTAGCCCTGTCATCACTTCCTTCGTCAACTTGGTTTGTGTCAGACTGTGGTGGTACTATATTAGTCTGCGACGGCGGGGGGGCAATGACATGGCTACTCTGCATTTCAATTTGCAGGCGATCTAGTACATTGTCATCCAACATATGATTACGCTGGATGACCCGCACCTGATCCGACAGTCGTTGTGCCGAAACGTTGACAGCTGGCTCAAGCACCTGAAAAAGAGAGAGCATCCGAACACGGTACGCGGTCAGATTGTTTCCTCCCTCTGTAGCCCCATAGTATGAGCGCATGACGTTCTCATTAATGGATGGGGTCCATCTCATGCGCTGCACACTTCCGCCGGGAGCTGGGACCCTTTCAGAGGCCGGTGGGCCTCGAGATCCTAAGCCATCCGGCGGCCGGCGTCCTCCCCGTCGGCGAGCAGGTGGTGGCGTCGTGGGCGGGGAGAAATATTCGTCGCTCGAGCTCGACGCAGCTACCGCGGCCGGTGTCGTCACAGCGCTTACAATGGGGCTGGGTACCGGCGGCGGCGAGGCGGAGCTGAGCGACGAGTCCGGAGGTGGTGGGCGTGCTCTTCGTGCGGCTGATCTTGTCAACATTTATTTAGTTTCATCCTTAGTTTTCATTATCATCATTTCATTTTGTTTGTCGGAGGTGACATGACAGATGTCACCTCCGTTTCGGCATTATTTTAGAATTATATTATGGTTTAAATAGATTGATTGTTTCAGTATTTTTTAGGTTGTATCTTGATTTTGATGACTTCTGCATTTACTTGGGTTTCTTATAAAATGAAAAACTGTGTCTAAAATAAATAAAACTAAGATAATTATGAAACCAATTTTTTTGGCTTGTTGACGTTAGTGTTGCCTTATTATTATTATATTATTATAGAGGATAAAAATTCTGAAAGTTGCTTGCGCACCTCAAATGTTTCTAAAGCTGCATTTCGGTAGGTATTTCTTTTTTAGGGTTCCGTACCCGATGAGTCTATGTCAGTGACTCATGTCACTGTCGGTCAGTCGTCTATGTCACAAAGGTTTTACAGCCAAACGGTTGGAGCTATAGTATTAATCTATTCCATCGAGTGGAGTATCGTAATTTAGAACTCGTTGAGTAGTAATACTGTACTATTTGTTTTAAAAAATATTGGAAAACAAAGGAATGAGAAGCCACCAAAGTCAGCTTTTTTTTACAAAATTTTATTCCGAACTTTTTTTTAATTTCCCATTGACTTATGAACTTGAAATTTGGTGATAAAGTTTATTATTACTAATGTATATTTTACTAACTAACACCAATATATATTGATAAATCAGATTTGGTACGGAACCCTGATTGTACGAAGTCCGACACACACTTGGCCGGTTTTTTTTTTCATCATTATTAGTCTTTTGTCTCCTGCATGAGGGTACATACCCGGGTAAGAACCAATGTGTCTTTTTCAATTCATATGTACTTTCTGAGTTATCTTGGACATTGCTGACATCGGTGAAGGAAAACATCTTGAGGAAACCTGGACTTATAGTTAATATAGGTTTGAAATCGCCAATCCGTCTTAAGAGCAAGCGTGGTGATCAATGCTCGTGCCTTCTCTGAATGAGAAGAGGCAGTTTCCTTGCAGTGGGACAGTAATAAATCTGCCTAGCCTTTTCCCAACTAGTTGGGGTCGGCTTCCAGTCTAACCGGATGCAGCTGAATACCAGTATTTTACATGGAGCGACTGCCTATCTGACCTCCACAACCCAGTAATTGGGTAATACGGTACCCCTTGGTAATACTGGTTGTCAAACTTTCGGGCTTCTGACGACCCGTAACGACTGTCAAAGATCCACGACTGACAGCCGGGACCATCGGCTTAACGTGCTTTCCGATGCACGGAGGATTCGCGGTGTGTAAAGATAGTCCCATCCACGGACAACCCCGGCAAGCGTAGCTTAACCTGATGGATTGACCCGTGCGGCTGTTATTACATAGCCACGAGCTCCTCAGTGTCCAGTGGGACAGTAATAGACTGGTATTAATTAATTAGTTTATAGGTTTGATCAGTATGACCATGTCACTCTCTACGGGCTTCTATTCATGCTTAATACCTTCCTAGGTTTACAATTTTGTATTATGTTTTGGCTTCCCTGGACAAGAAAACAGCTAATTTACGAGTATGTACTGTTATACATGCCAACATTAGACGTAACATTAATATTTTATGTTTTTTTTTGTGTGTATTTTTTGTTTTGTTTTATATTTTATGTTTTTTTTTTGTGTTTTATGTTGTTTTTTTTACCGTCATGTTTTAATTTATTTTTGATTTTAATTTAATTTGATTTTGATTTAATTTAACTTTGATTTAATTGATCTGATTTAATTTTGATTTGATTTTTTAATTCTGATTTTGATTTGAATTTTGATTACGATTTTAAGTTTAATTTTAACTTTGATTTTAACACTAACATAGTTTGTAAGTCTTGTTCTAATACTATAGCTAATACAACATTGATGATTTCCGAATTAAATTATTGATGATGACTATGAATGTGTTTCTTTTTTGGATTTTATCTTTGAACAAACACATAAATAATACTTTTTTCTTTTTCTGAGTAGGTAATCCTTTTCCTACTTAGGTACCTACCTATCGGAATTTTCAGACATTTTTATTTATCTTCACACCCTTCTGATTCAACCAATTCTCGTAAATCAGATTGTGTCAAAATTTTGCACACACGTGTAGTTCTGATGTCAATATGATATTATCAGATGATCTAATAATGGAACGGGAAGATGAATCGTTAGTGTCATGAAAGTTCATTCATGAAAGTAAAAAAAGAAGTTATTTTACAATATTCTCTAACACTTGTATTTATAATCAAGTAAAAGTGATTACTTCAGTAAAAGTAATTACTCAAGTAATGACTTTCATTAGAATGAAAGAACCACAACAAACAAAAACAAACAACAAACAACCAAACAAACAAACCAAACACCAAACCAAACCAACCAAACCAAACCAACCAAACCAAACCAACCAAACCAAACCAAACCCAAACCACCAAACTACCACCAAACCAAACCAAACCACCAAACCACACCAACTAAACCACCAAACCAAACCAAACCAAACCAACCAAACCAAACCAACCAAACCAAACCAAACCCAAACCACCAAACTACCACCAAACCAAACCAAACCACCAAACCACACCAACCAAACCACCAAACCAAACCAAACCAAACCAACCAAACCAAACCAAACCAACCAAACCAAACCAAACCAAACCCAAACCACCAAACTACCACCAAACCAAACCAAACCACCAAACCACACCAACCAAACCACCAAACCAAACCAAACCACACCAACCAAACCAAAACCACCAAACCACCAAACACCAAAACCACCAAACTATAGATAGTTTAGTGATTGCTTGAAGTTAGAACTGTCAAAGGTTAGAATTCTTAGCCAAGTAATAGTCACCATTTGCTTTACTTAAGAATTGAGAATTTGACCGTTTTGCGTTTGATTTTGCGGTTATAGCAATGGAAAGCATCTAAGCGGCTTTTGGTGTTATACAGATGTTATAGATGATATCGATAACGATATATGTAGGTATCTACTACCGGAGATAACGACAGGTGTACATACTACCAGAGATTGTATTTGCTGAGCATAGAAATCGCTTCGTGATGTGGATCCATTTCTGATTCATCATATTCATATATTTTTTTTTTTTCATTTGAAGATGTTTTAATAAGAGATTTCGCTTCACCAAAAGTGTTGAGATGAATGTGATTTTACCGAGCATTATGGACTCTTTACAATGAGAGACACAAAGAGGGTTTCAGACACAAAAAGACGATGCTAGATAACGAAATTATAATAAAGCATAGTACCTAGATATAAAACTGACTAACAATAGAGGTCTCATTAAATTCCTCTTTTATTTACTCCCATGAATGTTTCTTCTTCGCTCGTGGCTAAGTAATAACAGCCGCTTGGTTCGATCCATCAGGTTAAGCTACGCTTGCCGGGGCTGGTCAGTGGATGGGTGACCATCTTTACATACCGAAACTCCTCCGTGCCTCAGAAAGCACTTTAAGCCATTGGTCCCGGCTGTCATTCGTGGATCTTTACCTACGGGTCGTCCGAAACCCGAAAGTCTGACAACCAGCCTTATCTACCAAGGGGTATCGTATTATCCTGTTACTGGGTTGAGGAGGTCAGATAGGCAGTCGCTCCATGTAAAATACTGGTATTCAGCTGCATCCGGTTAGACTGAAAGCCGACCCCAAGATAATTGAGAAAAGGCTAGGGAGATTGATTGATTGAATGTTTCTTCTTCAAAGCACTCGTAGCGTTGCCGGTGGTTTGAGAAATTGAGAAAAATGGAGGAATTCGAAGAAATTTATCTTTTAGAAAATTCTTACCGTAATTTAATACCGTCCGTTTCGTACCGGAATTTTTCAATATCCATAGACGTTTAGGTAGATAACAACACTGGCAGAAACACAACAGAATTAAACACTCAATTTGCGCTTTGACTCATCAGACTGGCGAGCACACTGGCGAGAAATCCCAACCAAGTTTGGATTGATCGGTCGTTTTCGGGCGTCATCGGACGATGGCGGTTGTAGTAGTGTAAGCGCTCCCTTTCATTTACATACGTTTGATTTGATCGGCCGAGTTCGGTCGAAGACGGCCGAGTAACGATCAGCCGATAAAGAAAGAAAGAAAGAAAGAAAAATGCGTTTAATTGGCATTACAGCAAAAAAAATACACCTTAAAATTATAAAAACATAAAACAATAGATTGTAATGCCAAAAGGGCCTCAGCTCAGCATATTGTCAGATGACAACACAAGGTGTACCACCTGACGCTGATTTTCAGCTGCAACCTACGAGTGTCATACGCTAGAATCTAAGGCTAGAATAATCTGAATAAAATAAAACAAAAGGAGAGAATAGATTTAAGAGAATTAATTTAAAATGAAAATGATGTGACATGCATGCGTGTGTGTGTTGTTTTGTGATTAATTAAAAACTAAAATAAATACCCAATAACAATATTACCACATTAAAATAATAATAAATCTATATCTAAATAAATATTTAGCACCTACATAGCAAAATCATGAGACTGCATTACATTATTATAAACTATTTTGAATTGGTTTTATGAAGATTTAGAACACAAGACAATAATAATTGATTATAATAAAAAATAAAACTGATAAAATTGATAAAATTGGTATCTATAAAATTGATAAAAAATTATAAAATTGGTATCTATAAAATTGATAAAAAATTATAAAATAATAAATTGCATTATATGGCGTATATGTCGGCTCGAATATTTTCAAAATCTTTTTGCTGGTTTAATAAAAAAATCTTTTATTTTCAATTTGAAAATCGCGTAACTCTTACTGTACTTAATGGGAGGAGGGATATTGTTCCAGCATTTAGTAGCTGCGTAGTGAAAACTGCCCCTAAAAGCTTACGGTTTAGGTGTACGCGTACCGTTAGCCAAAGAACGTGCTAAGAAACATTTATGGATTTCGGCTTTAGTAACGACTTCAGGACATAAATATATTATTTATTGGTACATGTCCGAAAATGAGGAGCTCGTGGCTAAGTAATAACAGCCGCACGCTTAAGCTACGCTTGCCGGGGTTGGTCAGTGGATGGGTGACCATCTTTACATGCCGAGACTCCTCCGCGCCTCGGAAAGCACGTTAAACCGTTGGTCCCGGCTGTCATTCGTGGATCTTTGACAGTCGTTATGGGTCGTCAGAAGCCCGAAAGTCTGACAACCAGTCTTACCAAGGGGTATCGTATTACCCAGTTAATAGGTTGTGGAGCTGCATCCAGTTAGACTGGAAGCCAACCCCAACATATTTGGCTAGGCAAATTGGTACATGTCCGAAAATCTCTTTGGCGACCCTGAAATATTCGAGTACCCATTCATTAAAAATTCAAACTCAAAGCATTTATTTCATATAAACCAATTACAGGCACTTTTGAATTGTCAATTTAAAACCGACATTTAAGTTTTCTAAAACGAACCCAAAACTACGATCGATAATATCTTACAAAGACAAAAGACTTGTCGAGCCCATTTCTCAAAGCATTACTGTGCCTTTGTAGACAATTCTTTACTTAATTAAACATTGTCTTGAAGACTTAAGTATTTATTACTAGCTGCGACTCGGAGATAGCTTAGCGGTATGAATCCCTAAGGAAGTCTGGATTTGGTTCTGAAAGGCTATTAATTTTAAAAGTTATACGTACCTTTGTCATATCTTGGAAGCCTGCGGTCCCGGACCTCTAGAAGGTATACGAGGGGCCGAAGCCAACTCGCAGAGGTCCGTTAGACGTTTTTAATAAAATGAGGCACCAACCAACCCAATGACAACCCCGGGTCGGTGTAGGACTATTACAGGATATGGAAACAAAGATATTGGTTTATGGGTTTGGGTGGATAAAGTGAACCGGTTGTCACAAGTCTGCTACTATACCTAAGTATATTTATAGAGGACGAGGAAAACTGTTTCACCGTAATACAGTTTATACTAGTACGGGGAACAGAGTGAACCAGTTCCGTTCTTACATTATCTACAGAAACTATTGCATTAGTGTCATCAGCATAAATAATTAGTGTTGTGTTAGTATTGGTTTTTTTATGTACTCAATCAAGTCATTTAGGAATAGGATGAAGAAAATACGGCCCAGAACGGAGCCCTGAGGGACACCTCGGGATACAGTGACTAGTTTGGATTTATACATGTTTTTTTCTCCATCCACAACCGACTTAATCTCTATGTACTGATGTCTGTTATGCAAATAAGAGCTAAATAGCTTCAATACATTCTCCCGTATACCATAATGTTCCAACTTGGTCAGAACAATTTCATGATCTACTTTATCGAAGGCAGAACTAAGATCCAGAAAAATATCTGCTACTTTATGCTTGTCATTCAAGTTACACCTCTTCTCTTCTCTTCTAGCAACCATAATAAGTACCGAAACATACTAAAAAAAAAAATTACCTAACTTTACTGCTTACTTATTTGTAACTAAATTGAATTGTGCAAGGTTGTTTGATATATTTTATTTGGGAAATAAAGATTTTTTTTATCTTTTTTTTTATCTAGAACTATGAAAATGCCTGACCAATGTTTTATAAAATATAAAGATAAAATGGCAGGGGGTCACTTGCACACTCAATAATGGGCCCCTGGAAACTTTTGCTAGCACATAGTGTCGTAGCGACAAGTGGGCAACATGTCTTGAGGTGCTTATGAGGAGTGGAATGGTATTCCACGGCTATCAGGACAATCGTTGAAGTAATACGTACCTTATTTATAAATATTTAAAGTGTACGATTCCGTTTGCACTGAAATTAAAGTAAAAATAAAGCTTTTTCTTACAAACATCTAAAAAACAAATAAAAAACTAAGACTAGGCCTTTTAAAAACATGCTAACATCACATAAAAAACCTTTTTTTTTCAATCAAACAAGCTCTAACATACTTCTATCTACCTATAATTTTATTATTTTTCCTTTCTCGGTTTTTATAACTTTTGATAAAAATGTTAGCAGACCGATTCCTTTGTTTTTAGTAAGATAAACATTACTTACAGGGACTTGTGGCTAAAAAATAACAGCCGCATGGGCAAGCTACGCTTGTCGCGGTTGGTCCGTGAATGGGTGACCGACTCCTCCGTGTCTCGGAAAGCACGTTAAAAGCCGTTGGTCCCGGCTGTCATTCTTGGATCTTTGACTGTCGTTACGGGTCGTCAGAAGCCCGAAAATCTGACAATCATGTCTTACCAAAGGGGAATCGAGTTACCCAGTAACTAGGTTGTTGAGGTCAGATAGGCGACTGCCTATGAATATCAGTATTCTACATGGAGCAGTCGCTGCAGCTGCATCCCGTTCATTGTTGAACGAAGATCCCGTTAGGCTACAAGTCAACATAGTTGGGAAAAGGCTAGGCAGATGATGACATAAACTTATTTTATAAATTACACTTTTTCACCTACTTATACCTACGCTAAACCATTCATCCATTATTTCTTTCTTTATATGAGCCTAGCTAATAGAACCATTAGATAAAACTTAGTGAAAAAGTATCTAACAAAAATATTTTCCAACAAAACAAACCAGATAAAAAGTCAGACGTAACTATAACTATTTACAAGATTATTGGCACAAACAAGTCATGTCTAGTTTCTTTAAGAAACATTTCTTGGAATGAGCTCAGACAGCGCTACCACAGAATAATAAAGCAACAGTAGTTTACCTAGGTACTCGTACCTTGAATACCTAGGTGTGTAACTGAGACTGGTGAGATTTCGAAGCGCGTCGTTTCGGCCGTTTCCTATGAAGATAAACTACTGTTAGATCATTATTCTATGGCGCTACCCTGAAACTGTTATCACAAAAAACGTCTGCTCTTAATTAAAAAAAAACTTTAGACTTTGAATAATATTTTTTATGATTGAATAACTCTTTTGTTTAGCAAGTTAATAAATGGTCCTTTGTGTCGAATACCAGAGTTTGGTCAAAGTATAAGAAGCCTATAATGTTCCCACTGCTGGGACACAGGCCTTCTCTATGTGAGAGGGAGTGGGCCGTAATCCACCACGCGGGCATAGGTTGAGTTGGTGGATGTCACATGTCCTCGAATTTTTGGAGCAAAGTTCTATAACGCGGCTTGCAGGAAGAAATTGTCACGCGCGTTCATTTAGAGGATTTTCTTTAGTTAAACACGATTGACACAATTTGGCCCGATTAAAAAAAAAAAACTCAAAATTAGCATAAAATTGTGCGCGGGCCGGCTATACTACCGTTCGCTCGCGCACGCGCACCCCGGTCGTCCGCAGCGCGTCTTAGCCGACGTTCGCATTCGCACGGACGTAAAAATATCGCGCCAGGATTTTATCACGCACTGGATTTTGAACTCTCGGTGTTGAGCCGAGCTTCGAGAATCCAACCTAACAACAACAGCGTGCATCTCAGCGCGTTGAAAAAACACACTGTTGGATTTTCAACTCTCGGCGCTAAGCAGACGGCGTTGAAAACCCAGTGCGTGAAAAAAAGTCGCCGCGATATTTTTACGTTCGTGCGAACGTCGGCTTAGAGAGTTGTCGTGTTTAAATAATTACAGATTATAAATGTATTTTTTTTTTGTCTTTTTTTTGTTAATGTAATCCCCAGTAAGACGAAAAATATTGCCAAATACGCGGTATCTTGATTTATTTAGAATTTGTAACTAGAACAAATCTATAACTCGAATTTCAACAAAATGCAGACTCCGTAGGATGGCTTTGTGTTAAAACATTAATAATATAGGTACTCATCAAAAGAAACTTCGTTCAAACCGGCGTTCGTCCCACGACACCCCCCGACTTTTTTTCTCTAGGACAGGCCGGGCCGGTTAGACAGTATGATAACCTAAATTAGACTTGACTCAATTAAAAGTTGAATTCAATCTGCCTAGCCTTTTCCCAACTATGTTGGGATCGGCTTCCAGTCTAACCGGATGCAGCTGAATACCAGTATTTTACATGGAGTGACTGCCTATCTGACCTCCACAACCCAGTAACTGGGTAATACGTTACCCCTTGGTAAGACTGGTTGTCAGACTTTCGGGCTTCTGACGACCCGTAACGACTGTCAAAGATCCACGAATGACAGCCGGGACCAACGGCTTAAAGTGTTTTCCGCAGCACAGAGGAGTCTCGGTATGTAAAGATGGTCACCCATCCACGGAACAACCGCGGCAAGCGTAGCTTAACCTGATGGATCGACCCGTGCGGCTGTTATTACTTAGCCACGAGCTCCTCCAACAAAATATAACATGCAATTAAAGCACTAGATATTTAATTTTTAAGTTTGGTAACATTTTGCCTTATTATTTTTTAATTAGAATTATGTTTGTTTAATATACCGGTTCTCTCTCGAATTGGGTTGTCTGTGATACAGACGTGCTTTTCTTGTGTATTCAATAAACGTTTAAAAGAGGCGAAAACTAGTTTAAATTCTGCTATTAAGCCTCCGGCCACTATCTCCAGCACCGAAGATTTATCCGTACAGTCCACGATTCCTACAACTGCGACATCTAAAAACAAAATGAAATTCCCTTGTTTTTCATTTCAGTATCAACTTTATAAAAGACATCAAATAAAAACTCAAGAGGAAACTCTTAAATAAAAGCAATTAGGTGAAAAAGCTCTATAATTCTCATTTTCATTTAACATCAAACAAACACGGTCATTTAGACTTTTTGAATTTGATTTACGCTCCTCATTTGTTTTCAACAAATAAATATGTTTATTTAACGTAAACATAATATAACTTTGCATCAGGCCTTGCTTCCTCCAAGGGTTAACATTTCGCCAGTTGTGTTTAAGACCAATGTAGCAGGGGGCGAATCTATTGCCATCAACGGAAACAAATCCAGACTCCGGGCTGCTAGTGACAAATTACCTACAGATGGAAAACCCAATAACACTTTGCCCGCCCCGAGAATTGAACCCAGGACCTCATGCACAGCAGTAACGCTTGCGACCACTAGACGAACTAGGCATGAATTTAATTTACGCTCCTCATTTGTTTTAAAAAAATAAGGCAATTCTAATCAATGGTCCTTCGAGCCGTATACCTACGACAGTTCAAAGTCGGCTTTAATCACAATAGTTAATTAAACGGCTCGTCCTAGATCTAATTAGACAGATCTCAGACTTATTTATTACCAGCTTTGTCGTAATTCTGTTAGCTTTGTAATAAACGTTCATCCTCGTTGTGATTAAATGGCTGGCAGAACTTTTACTGATTAATTAGTGTACTGTATACCTAATAGTGTATAGAATGTACTGGCAAGCTCTCACAATGCTTTTCTCTCTTTGATGGAATCGGAAATTAGTCTGAAAATCCTGAAACAAAGTCTGTTCGTGTCACATAAAAGTAATAATATTTCACGACTGAAAAGATTTAAGGACAATAGTGATCTTTTTGGCAACCGGCGTGCGTGTATGACCAGATGTATGAACCTTAACGATGCAAAAGGAGTATGTAAGGATCGTAGCAGGTGGCGTTTTGTAGTTTCTGCCTACGCCCATGGGAAGACTCACAACACATTGTTTTTCTTACTTCTTTTACGCAAAAAAAATAACCTACAAAACCTAATGCCTAATTTACCTCTAACGATACTTACAACAACAAAAACGGTCCCTATCCCTACCGAAGGACCACTTCACAAAAAAAAAAACGGCTGTCGAAACTTTTTCATGCTTTAATCAAAACTTGGTCGGCTTTTTATAATAATTAACTCAATATAACTCGGCTAAAATGAACCGAGTTGAAACCTAAAAAAATCCATGCCTCTCTTAGTTCATAAACAGGCACTTTTAACTTTAAAAGGTCGAGGGTTCGCTTGGAGTTTTTCTTTTTATAAAATTTTAGTAGCAGCGCGGTGATGCCCGTGACACGGTTTTGAGTTGGTTGAAAAGATGATGGTTTGAATACATTTTGGCTTATTAAAGGCTTGAATTTTCATTTGGTTTGGTAATGAGGAAGTGTGGTTTTATTCATTGGCTGAATTTAAGGCGCTACCCCGACCAAAACCTTGCGATAATGCGTTGTCAGAGGCTATTATTAACTCATTAATTAAGATTAATACGAGTAAACTACGTCATATTGCACATTATTATTTGTTTTATGTGTTATATAAAAACATTTAAAATCTCATTGAATGAAAGTGACAAAAATTATGATTGCTGAAGATGACGTTCTAATTCAAATCATTTGAGGACTACACCAATGGATAGATCATTTAAAAGTCTAAATAATTCACGTTTTATTTTATTTAAAAAAATGCTATTCTTTTTGTTAAAATAATTCCAAAAAAATTGTGAATTCGATGGTAAAAGGGTGTGCACAGGGAGTGGGACAAAGCGAGACTGAGCGGCGCCGGGACAGAGAAGGACCGAACGTTCAAGGTCGTTTGATCGGGGAAGCGCCTTAAAGTATAATAGACTGTCTCGTTGGTCTAGTGGTTTCAAGCGCTATTGCTGAGCATGTGGTCCTGGGTTCGATTACCAAGTCAGGCAAAGTGTTATTGGGATTATCTATCAGGAACTCCTCAGTAGCACACCGGAGTCTGGATTTGTGCCCAGTTGATGACAATAGGCGCGCCCCCTATTACATGGGACTTAAACATAACCGTGAAATGCTCATGTCATCAATTTCTTACATAATTATGGAAATTGTTGTCTAAAAAAGAAAATCTACTCAAATCTGCTTGCCTTTTCCCAATTATGTTGGGGTCGGCTTCCAGTCTAACCGGATGCAGCTGAATTTACATGCTGTATTTTACATGGAGCGACCGTCTATCTGACCTCCACAACCAGTAAAAGTAACTGGGTAATACGATACCCCTTGGTAAGACTGGTTGTCAGACTTTCTGGCTTCTGACGAACCATAACGACTGTCAAAGATCCACGAATGAGAGCCGCGACCAACAGCTTAACGTGCTTTCCGAAGCACGGAGGAGTCTCGGTATGTAAAACCGGCCAAGTGCGTGTCGGACCACGCACAATGAAGGGTTCCGCAGTTGGGATGAATTTATCTTAAGAACAAACTTAACATTGTAGTTGAAAAACATGTTCTCCCATACATTCCAACTGTAAATGTAAGCTTGTACTCACAATATTGATAGAGTTACTATGTTATTTTAAGACCACAGACTTCTTATAGGTTTTCCTGTAATCTACAGGTAAAGATCTATTTTATGTATTTTCTTCAAAATTTTAGGCTACGTAGTTTCAGAGATAAGGGGGGGGGAGGGAATGGTAAATTTTTGCCTATTTTTGTCTTAAGTAACTTTAAAACAATTACTTTTAAAATTATAAAAAAAAACATATTTGAAACCCTCATAGTAAGCCATTTCATTTGACATGCCACATGGTGTAGTTTGCAAAACTTTTTTTTTTTTTTTCTTATTTGCCCCCCAAAAGTGACCTCTATAAAAATTCATTTATTTACTTTACCTTTCCGTGTTTGGGTCACAGAAATTCATATCTGTACCAAATTTCAACTTAATCGGTCCATTAGATTCGGAGCAAATTGGCTGTGACAGACGGACAGACAGACAGACAGACAGACAGACACACGAGTGATCCTATAAGGGTTCTGTTTTTTCCTTTTGAGGTACGGAACCCTAAAAATGGTCACCCATCTGCGGATCAACCCTGGCCATGCGTAGCTAAACCTGATGAAAGAAGTAAATCTACTACGAGGTTGTATATAATGTAGGCACAACCCAAGTCGTGACAATATATAATAACAAAATGTTCTAATTTTCTAAACTCGCGTCCTACTTTTATAATAGAAGGAGTTCATTAAAACGTGTTCCATGCAAATAATAACTAACCATTGTCTTGTGTTACTGTGATGAGCTCCGTATGGAACTGGTTGGCTCTGAGTTTCTGACGAGGCAATTTTAAAGTTAGTCTCAATTTGATTAATAGGGAGTGAGGTGTATCTAATGAATTTTAATGTACAAAGATAAGAAGAACAGACTCACAGAGTACTTTTATATATTCCATATATATAAAAGTTCTCTGTGAGTCTGTTCGTCCCGATATTATTGACGCTGATTGTACTCTTTTAAAAAGAGCTTTTTTCCAAAAACAGACTGTTTAAAATTATCTAAACAACTCATCATCTGCCTAGTCTTTTCCCAACTATGTTAGGGTCGGCTTCCAGTCTAACCGGATGCAGCTGAATACCAGTATTTTACATGGAGCGACTGCCTATCTGACCTCCACAACCCACTAACTGGGTAATACCCCTTGGTAAGACTGGTGGCAGACTTTCGGGCTTCTGACGACCCGTAACGACTGTCCACGAATGACAGCCGGGACCAACGGCTTAGTATGCTTTTCGAGGCACGGAGGAGTCTCGGTATGTAAAGATGGTCACCTATCCACGGACTGACCCCGGCAAGCGTAGCTTAACCTGATGGATCGACCCGTGTAGCTGTTATAACTTAGCCAAAAGCTCAAAATGATCTAAACAACTATGAAAATGAAATATTAACTCAATGACACAAGGAATGTTTTAGAATAAAGACAGTACACGACAACTGTCATTCTGACAAGAACTGTATCTATCTAATTGAGATAAAGTTTAATTTTCTTAGTTGTTGAGATTATTTTGGACAGTCTGTTCGTCCCGATATTTTTGACGCTGACTGTACCTATGTGATGATGTTCTTCAGAAAGATCAGGTGCGTAGTACTCGCAACTGGCGTGCGTGTATGACCAGATGTATGAACGTAAACGAGGCAAAAGGAGTATGTAAGGATCGTAGCAGCTGGCGTTCTGTAGTTTCTGCTTACCCATTTTATCATATTTAGGTATCGATTTCCATCACGCCTTCGGAGTTCCGCTAGCTAATTTAATATTATCTACCCTGTACACGAAGCACAAATAAACTTCAACGAATAAAGAATGTATAAGGAACGTCACCCATTCCCGAGGACCCAGCTATGTTGGGGTCAGCTTCCAGTCTAACCGGATGAAGCATAATACTAGTATTTTACATGGAGCGACTGCCTATCTCACCTCCACATCCTAGTTACTGGGTAATAATGTACCTATGATAAATCTTGGTAACACTGGTTGTCAGATTTACGGGCTTCAGACGACCCGTTACGATTATCAAAGATCCACGAATGACAGCCGGGACTAATGAAGTTTCTTAACGTGCTTTCCGTGGCACGGATGGGTCTTGGTATGTAGAGATGGTCACCCATCCACGGACCAAACACGGCAAGAGTAGCTTAGCCTGATCGATCGGCCCGTGCGGCTGCTATTACTGAACCACAAAACAAATATGTAGCCCTTCACCTATTTGCAAATGCATGTACTCGTATCGGTTGCCACAATAAACTTTCGTTTTGCCACAGAATGATAAATCTACAGTAGTTTATCTGGGCAGTGACCCTGAATTAATTACCTACTGAGCGGCTGCTCAGTAGATAAAAAAAACCGGCCAAGTGCGTGTCGGACCACGCACAATGAAGGGTTCCGTAGTTGGGATGAGTTTATCCCAAGAACAAACTTAACATTGTAGTTGAAAAACATGTTCTCCCATACATTCCAACTGTAAATGTAAGTTTGTACTCACAATATTGAGAGATTTACTATGTTATTTTAAGACCACATACTTTTTATAGGTTTTCCTATAATCTACATGTAAAGATCTATTTTCTGTATTTTTTTTTCAAAATTCTAGGCTCAGCAGTTTCGGAGATAACTCGGGGGAATGGTCAATTTTCGTCTATTTTCCTAAATAACTTTAAAACAATTAATTTTAAAATTATAAAAAAAATATATATTTGACTTTCTTTCATTTAATATGTCATACGGTATAGTTTGCAAAACTTTTATTTTCTTATTTGCCTCCCAAAAGTGACACCCATATTCAAAATTAATTTATTTACTTTACTCGTCCGTATTTGGGTCACAGAAATTTATATGTGTACCAAATTTCAACTTAATCGGTCTATTAGATTCGGAGCAAATTGGCTATGACAGACAGACAGACACACGAGTGATCCTATAAGGGTTACGTTTTTCCCGTTGAAGTACGGAACCCTAAAAACGCATCCATCTGTGCGTAACTGCCGCGCGCTCGAACTGGTATATACTGAGATATACTGAGATATACTGGTATATACTGAGATTTAAAAGCAAGCAAGCACTTTCTATGAAGACTGACTATTTTTTCTTTTATTTTTGTGTTTCACAAAGTGTGTCCAAATAAACGTTTTTCTTACTTTTCTTTCTTTCTTTCTTTCTAAAATGTAATACTGCTTATTTTATTGTACTGTGATTTCACTACGCTTAAATTGCAACCACACATCACGCGACTAAATTGAAACAATCCGTTACTCGGTTAATAAAAGACCGCATGACATTAATCGTTGCCAAACCCAGCTAAATTAAATACCGCAGTCAACTAACGACACGCGACAAAAAATCACAGCGTGCTTTTGAAAATAAACATGTTGCTTGTTGTACAGCATGTATTAGAAAGGTGTGGTCATATTTAAGGATGTGGTACAGACTATCAAACTGAACAACTTTGTCCATGGGACCAACATCGTAATCTAGAAAAAATTATCAACTGTACCATAGAAAATTTCAATTGACCCAACTCGACCCAATGTGGGAGGGCTGATAATTTCTGAAATGAAAACTTCTTAAGAGGATTGTCATATTTTGTCACCTCTCTCGCTCACACGGGACCAAATTTCTATGATTGTTAAATGAAAAGATGCTTTTTTGAAAAATGTAATCAATTAGCGAACTACTAAATAATATTAATTTAATAGGTACCTACCTAATTTAAAAAAAACATTTCTATTGTGTTAAAACTAAATAAACTCGGCTCAAAAAGTATTATCTGGTTTTGAGATGAATTAAATAAATGGCACAATAAAGATGTGTTTTTAATAATTATCTATTCAATTAATATTATTTACTAGTTCGCTAATTGAAGTAGTTTTGTAGCCCTCTGTCACGAATGACAGTTTTGAATCAAATAGTGCTATGGGTAGGAACAGTCGGGGAAATTAATTGTTTATCAAATCGACACACTACATCAATTTCTGCAAATTAGAATTAGATTGTTAGAGCCATTTCATACAACTGTCACTTAATGACAGTTGTATGAAATGGCTTTACTAGTAGTGAAGTCGTTTTGTAGTCGTCTGTCACAGAATGACAGTTATGAATCGAATAGGGCAATCTAATTTGGTAGTCAATTGGCAAAACAATTAATTTACCTGACTTCACATAACCACTGTTCATCAGAATAGTCGGGTTCTTCACATTACAGCCTACAAAACATAGCTATACTCCGTTGGTATAAGTAGTTAACTAAAGGTAAACAAACCACTAGAAAGGTAAACGTCACTTCAGTTGTCATGCTACGTCACAGTTGTACCTACTTTTCAATTTAGCAACGTTATAATTCGTTGTACCTGTCTTTTTAGGCTCTTTAGATTATAGACCTACTCGAGTGTTCGAGCGCGCACATCGTCCGCTGCGTAAATAACAGATTGGTTATTGTCTTGTTTTTATTACAAATCAATTGTTATTTTCTTTTATAAAATGCCCCGAGTCGGACGCTCACCTCCGGCTACTCCTGTGGGTGAAATACAGCGAGATAAATCCTCTCCGGATATAACAGCCACCCAAGCTAAATCAGACTCGAAGTTTGTAAATGTTACCTCTAGGAACAAATACCCACGGCCTAGCTTCTCTCTTGATGGCGATTCAGAAAATTTTGAAAGTAGGATAATGAATATGCTGACATCCTGGAAGAAAGACCAGGATAGCATGCTAAAACGCCTCACGACAGATATTATGGAATTAAGAAAGGAGTTTAAGGAAATGCAAAAAAACTATAATGAAACTGTGAAGTGGAGAGATTTCATGGATGGAGAATATGATAGTCTGAAAGTAAAAGTTGATAACCTGGAAAAGGTGCGCTCGGATCAGTGTGAATATATTTTGGAATTAGAAAGAAGGGTTGAAGACTTGCAAAAGTGTTCCCGCTCATCAGTCATTGAGCTGAGAAATATCCCATCCGGTGAAAATGAGACAAGTGCTGACCTCACCGGCTTAGTGCTGAAAACCTGTAGTGCAATCCAGGCTCAGGTAGATTCATCACAAATCCGCGACGTATACCGGCTGCCAGGTAAAAAAGAATTTAATAGACCAATTATAGCAGAGTTCTTAACAGTACCGATCAAAACAAAGGTCATTGATGCGTCTCGCACGTTCAATAAAAACCGAGCAACGTCGGAAAAACTAAATTCTGGACACATCGGGATTGGTGGCCAACTTAAACCAATCTACGTCGCTGAGCATCTTCCTGATAGTATGAGGAAGCTATTTTTCGAGGCACGTAGTTTTGCTAAGCTTAACAGCTATCAATTTTGCTGGATTCAAAACGGAAAGATTTTTCTCCGCGAAAAGGAAGGCTATAAGTCTATTATTATTAATTCTCCATCTTGTCTCAAGAAACTGCAAAAAACAACTCAATAATTGTGTTCTTTTATTTTTTGTTCTTTTATTTTTAATTTATTTTGGTAAATATAAAACTTGCTATTTTTCGTTAAAATTTAAAGCAACTTGTAAACCCTCCGAGCCCTTAAGCAATGTTTTGTATTGTTATTTTTGTTATTATTGTAACTTGTGTCGCTACACAAAAATTATGTTTGATCCATCAGTCATTATTATATTTAAATTAAAATATGTAATTTGTACGCCTTGTCACTTTACACTACACTCGTATATACTCAACACTTGTCCTTTGGTAAATGAAGAGATAAGTATCAGCTTTTTATACACCAAACTAAGATTGTTTCTTAGTAGCTTAAGTAAATACATAAAACTCAAACTCAAACTCAAAGCATTTATTTCAATTAAACCAATTACAGGCACTTTTGAATTGTCAAGGGGTCGGTCAGTCAGAAAGATGAAGCTAGGCGCCCATTCCAAAGCATAGTAGGTACCTATGGAGAAGAACGGGCAAGAAACTCCACGGACACTCTTTTAAATCAAGATATGGTTACAAAATAATGGTTACATCATTCATGTTGAAATTTCATATGTGAGAACGATGCAGAACGTTAAAAGCGTCCTTAAAAAAAAACAATTCAAATATTTAAATTAAATTAAAATAAGCCCTGACCGCTAAGGTATGCCCAGCCTTCACTGACAGCGCTTATTCACGAACCTGACGCATGGATTGGCTAAATGATCCAACACGCGCCACCATCAGCGAGACATTAGTGTGAGCGTCACATACTCTCAGTCGCCAGGGCACATTCAAGTCAAACAAAGACGTACCCAGTAAATGGTAGCTTTAGAGTATGTACATAGTACTCACACATGTGCTATGCAATTATATAATACAAAGGAGATTGAGTCTATACAATGCAATGATAGTCTTACAATCTTCAGCATCTCCAACAGTATCTTCAAATGTTAATTAATTAGTTGTGGTTGTGGAGCAGGACCAGCATTGAGCCAAGCATTTTTATCGGTTATGTAATCCCCAAACTTATAATATGCCTGCCTGCATAGTGTGCGTTTTATACAAGTTTTGAATTTAGTCTCATTGAGCTGAAGTATGTGTGGAGGTATTTTATTGTAACATTTTAAACAGTATCCCATGAACGACGTGTCTACTTTAGCTAGTCTGAAACCTGGTTGAGCTAATAGGTCCCTTTTTCTAGTACTATAATTATGCCTTTCACCTCTTTTACTAAAAAGATGTAAATTTTTCCTTACGTACATGATATTTTCGTAGATATATTGACAAGGTACCGTCATGATGTTAATTTCCTTAAACAGTTCCCTTAGAGAATCGCGCTTGCGGAGATTATATATGGCTCTAATGGCTCTTTTCTGCAGAATAAAAATTGACTCGATGTCTGCAGCCCGTCCCCAAAGTAAAATACCGTAAGACATGATACTATGAAAGTAACTAAAATAGACTAGCCGCGCAGTATCTACATCAGTAAATTGACGGATTTTTCTGACAGCATATGCTGCTGAACTTAGCCGTCCTGCAAGTGATGTTAAATGAGGACCCCATTGTAGCCTAGAGTCGAGCGTGATCCCCAAGAAAACGGTTTTATCGACGAATTCTAGTTTCTCTTGATTCAATACTATCTCACAATCACTACTTTTTACATTTGGTAAAGAAAATCTAATGCACTTAGTTTTTTTCCCATTTAATACTAAATTATTAGCAGTGAACCAATTTTGGACCTGCAGTAGGGCGTTATTAACTTCGTCAAAATTTGTATCACGTCTACCTACCTTAAAAATCAAGGAAGTATCGTCAGCAAATAACACCATTTGTGGTTGATTTTTTAATAAATGGAGTAAATCATTAATATACACTAAAAAGAGGAAAGGACCCAATATTGAGCCTTGTGGAACACCCATTTTTACATTTAAACCAAGTGAAGTGATACCATTTATTTGAACTTGCTGTTGTCTATCATTTAAATAAGATTTTACTAAACTGAGCGCAAGTTTTCCAAGTCCGTAATGCTCAAGTTTCAAGAGTAGGGTTTCGTGATCAACGCAATCAAATGCCTTGGAGAGGTCACAAAAAATTCCTATGGCGTCTTGGGCCTCTTCCCACGCGTTAAAAATGTGTTTTAATAAGGTTACACCGGCGTCGGTCGTACAACGTCCTTTGGTGAAACCAAACTGTTGATCGTGAAGTATTTTATTCGTGTTAAAATGATTGAGCATTTGATTAAGCATTACTTTTTCAAAAACCTTGCTGAAAACTGGCAACACGGATACGGGTCTATAATTATTTGTGTCCTTACTGTCCCCGGATTTAAAAAGTGGTATTACCTTACTGTATTTCATTAAATCCGGGAAAACTCCCTGATCCACACACAAATTAAATATTAAGGCTAAGTAAGGCGCTATAGTCTCAATTATGGAGGTACAGACTTTAATAGACATTCCCCAAAGATCTTCGGTCGGTTTGATCTTAATTTGCTTAAAAGCTTTTATTACTGTTATGGGGTTAATGTGCTTAAAGTTAAATTCAATCGGGCAGGCCGAAACGTTCGCCTTTACTAAATTAAAAGAAAGTGAGGGCGAGGAGTTTAATATTTCAGTAGTTTTAAGTGGGATACTGGTAAAGAAATTTACAAATTCTTGAGCAACTTCTTTGCTATCGCAAATGAGACCACATGACGTCTCCAGTGTGTAATCAAAATTATGCTTTTTGATCCTATTAGTTTCATTATTGATAATTTTCCAAACTGTCTTAATTTTATTCTCTGCTGATTTAACCTTGTTGCTAATGTATAAAGCTTTAGCTGCCTTACAAGTATTCTTAAAAATTCTAGAGTAAGTAGAAACATACTTATTAAAAGATTCCGTGTTAATATAAGGCTTAAGGCCATACAGCTCGAAAAGTCTTTCCCTACTTTTCCTGAGTCCTCTAGTTGCCCAGTCACTAAATAAAAACTTAGGGCTTATAGTTTTTGTGATCTTCTTAAAAGATTTATCGAACTCTGTTTGGACTACCGAAAAGAATTCTTCATACAAAATATTAACATTGTTCATTGTTAGTTCTTGGTCATTTAACTTACCAATTAAAGTGCTATTAAATTTTTTTAAATTAGCAGATGTTATTGGTCTGGATTGTATCTGCACTTTTTGTATTGGTATGTTGGACTCAAAAGTTACAGTTTGACCGCTGTGATCAGAAGGGAGATAATTAACGATGGATTTATCTAAATAGTCACAGCAACAAAAAACATTATCAATACATGTAGCAGTAGTCGTAGTAATTCGGGTTGGTTCTACAAACACATTTGACAAATTGAATGATTTAAACAAATTTAACAATCTACTGGTATTTGAATTGTTTTCTAAAATATTAATATTAAAGTCACCACAGATAATTACTGACTTATTACCAGCTGCAAGTTTTGCCAAAACTTCTTCCATTACTGACTCGAATATGTAGTAGTTTTGATAATTTGGAGGTCTGTAAACGCACACTATGACATGCTTATCCAGCTCAACACAGGAAAGTTCAATGCTATGTTCAACCGATAGTTCAACTATGTCTGTACGAGTTTTTGATTTAATACAATTTTTAATTAAGATTAGTGAACCACCTCGCATCATTGATGTTCGATTAAAACAACTGGCCACACTATAATTCTCATAATTAATTAACATTTCGTAATCTTTTAACCAATGCTCAGTTAAACAAATAATGTCAAACATTGTTTTTTCTAAAAACAATTCAATTTCCAATTGTTTGGATGAAAAACCTTGAATATTTTGATGAAATAATTTCAAGGATTTCTGCTTAGCCCCTTTTCTGCAGTTAACAATTTTAGTGCTAGAAAATACCTTTTTGTTATTAGGTGTAACTATACTGTTAGTGGTACCTTCTGTTGTCTTACAAACTAGTTTAAATTATTGACTACCTTAACATTAGTACTATTACTAACTGTGGTGCTAATTATAGATGACTTCGACATACTAATTATGTCTGAGTTAATATTAAAAGCTAATAGCCTAGCTATTTGACGTCTAAAACTACTGGGCAGATACACCGTATCCCTAGTCGAGCGTAGCTTATCAACAAAAATGTTGGTGTCAAAAAATATAAACTTGTCACCATGGTGACTAACCAAGAATTGCATGTGACTATTTAACATATGAATGTAGTACATACGCCGGTCATTCTGGGTATTCTGCAATAGTCTGATTCATTACCTTGTGCACTATTTAACATCGTTTAAAAATGACTGACATTGGTTCCATTTCAGATGAGATTGACTCTTATGGTGCAACGCAGGCTTATGTTTGCAGGCCTGAATTGTGCACAGACTTTCTGGGTAATGCAATAAACTCCGTTAAGATATTACAATTAAACATTCGCAGTGTTCACTGTAATTTTGATAGTTTGAGACTGTTTCTAGCGAGCATTAAAATAACATGCGATTTAATTATCTTATCAGAATGTTGGTTACTAACTTCCATGTCGATTCCGCCACTTGAGGGTTATACTGTGTACAATACGAGCTTGCCTAAGAATCAAAATGATGGTGTCATAGTTTACGTAAGAGCTGATCTGCCTCACCTTGTAACAGAACCCCTGCTTTCAGATGTTAGCTGTTTGCAATGTCATCTTAAAAATATTGACCTATGTATAGTTGCCTTGTATCGCTCGCCATCTGTTCGGAATATTGACAACTTCCTTATTGGATTAAATAACTTGCTTATAGGTTTGTCAGCCCACAAAAATATTGCATTGTTGGGTGATATTAATATTAATATAATACCGAATAACCCAGGTCAACAGGCCAACGAATATTTAAATTTAGTTGCCAGCCATGGTCTTCTTCCTTCGCATCTGTTTCCTACTCGTGAAACAAACTGTTTAGATCATGTAATGGTCAAGACTAACCTAGAAAATGTTACTCTAGTCTTTGATACGTATATTACTGATCACAAACCGACACTTCTTAATATAAAATCCACAGTATTATCGCCCACTCTCAAGGCAAATAGCGTCGTAGTTGATTACCCGTCTGTTGTTTCAGAAATCTCAGATATGGATTTCAATCCAATCTTTAATGTTCATGATGCAGACATAGCAGCGGACATGCTGATATCCGCTATTGGCTCGGTCATGGAAAAAAATTCTAAATGCGTTCGCATACCCTCTAGGCTCAGAATCATCAAGCCCTGGATAACTGGTGGGCTGCTTCGTTGCATCCGAAACAGAGATGAAATGGGTAGAAACCTGTTGCGGAATCCCAATAACCTTACCCTTAAACTTACTTACACAAGATATCGGAATTTCTGCAACAAGCTGCTAAAGAACTTAAAAGTTGCACATGAAACAACAGAACTACAAAAAGCTGGAACAAATCCCAAAGCTACTTGGAAAGTCGTAAAAAACATTACAAATTTGCATCAAACAGTAACTTCTCCTACCGAACTACTTAGCCTGACACCTGACAACTTATCGTCGACCAACAAAGTGAACAATTTTTTCGCAACTATTGGCGAAAATCTAGCTAAAAAAATTACTCCTAACTTACCTATTAGAGAACTGTTACGCGACGCACCAGTCAATTCCTTCGTTCTCTTGCCCACCGACGAAGCGGAGGTTGAAAGTGCCATCATGGAATTAAGATCTGACGCGGCAATGGGATGGGATGGAATACCACCTCGACTTTTAAAATCTTGCTCCCATGCACTTGTTCCAATTGTCACACATATTTGCAACTGCTCCATAACATCAGGCTGCTTCCCCAAAGCTTTTAAAAAAGCCCTTGTGCGTCCAATTTTCAAGGGTGGTGACAGACACAGTGTCAATAATTACAGGCCTATATCTGTATTACCTGCTCTGTCAAAGATATTAGAAAAAATTCTAAACAACAGACTGATCAGTTTTCTGGAAACGAACCATCTTATAGCTGACAACCAGTACGGCTTCAGAAAGTCCAAATCGACCGAAGACGCTGTTGGCTCTTTTATCGATAGCACAATTGCTAAGTTAGACAGCAGGATGAGGTGTATAGGTATTTTCCTAGACCTCTCCAAGGCCTTCGACACTGTGTCTGTTCCTCACCTTCTTTCAAAGCTAGAGGCTATTGGTATTAGGGGTCATACCCTCCATATCTTTCAAGATTATCTTGCTGATCGGACACAATGTGTCAAGATTGATGGGTGTGTCAGTGATAGTGAGACGATAAGTTTTGGTGTGCCTCAGGGTTCAATTCTGGGACCTACGCTCTTCCTCATCTATATGAACAACCTGTGCAAGCTGTCACTGACAAATTGCTCTATTTTCGCATATGCTGATGACACGGCCTTACTCGTACACGGAGATAATTGGGTTGAGACATCAGCACATGCTGAAAAAGCCCTTGCTTCGGTTATGAGCTGGCTATATAATAATCTTCTAACTGTAAATCTGAGTAAGACTGTTTTTCTGCCCTTTGCCTTGCAGACCGTTTCATTACCTTCCCCAGACTCCATTATTTTAAGAGCCCACTCTTGTTTGCAAGACACTCCAATATCACAATGCTCTTGTCCACAATTAACAAGATCAGCTACCATTAAATATCTTGGGGTACATATTGATAGCCTTTTGAACTGGAAGTGTCATATTGATAACCTCACCGCACGAGTTAGAAAACTTATACATATATTTAAAAAATTGAGGTACTCGGCTGATACTGCTACCTTAAAAACTGTCTACTACGCTCTAAGTCAATCTATACTTTCTTATTGCATCTCTATATGGGGGGGGGCCTCAAAGACTTACATGTTGCAAGTTGAGCGAGCGCAAAGAGCTGTCCTGAAGGTTATGACCTTCAAACCGTTTAGACATCCTACATCTTGTCTGTATAAAGAAACTCAGGTACTTTCTGTTAGGCAGCTGTTTGTGCTTCGCACAGTTATGCGTAAGCATCTGACGGTGAAGTATGATTCCGATGCCAGAGACAAACGTCGGCATTACTCGGTATGCCCTACTCAACGGTGCAAAACGGCACTTGCTCGGCGGCATTTCTATGGTATCGCAAGTCGACTGTATAATAGAATTAACAAGCATTGCTCCATATATCCCACTACTTTGCAAGAATTGAAAGTTAGGGTCAAAAGGTGGTTACAAGCGCAGAGCTATGAAGAAACGGAAAATCTTATAAAATTATCAAGTTAAGCATCACTTTTTTTAGACAGGAACATACAATCTTTCCTCACTCATGTGTTTTATTTTCACACTAGCTGCGCCCTGCGGTTTTAACTGCGTAGACCGGGATGACTGTGTTAATCCAGGGTGTCCTCTATACCAAATTTTATCAAAGTTGACCCGACGTTTGAGCGTGCAGAAGTAACAAACAAACATACAAACACAAACACATATACACACACAAACACACACACACACACACACACACACACACACACACATACACACACACACACACACACATACTTACAAACTTTCTTCTTTAAAATATTAGTGTGACTAACACTACACTTACACACATTCTATTAAAGGCTTCCTCTCCTGTATACTGTGCCACTCTTGACATCGAAGTCTGTTGCAACCAATGGAAATTTCATTTATGTGAGAATGCTGGTATCCATAACACAAGTTAAATCTTTTTTTGGATACCAGAGTTCATACTATTTTTGTATACGCATGGTTTAATAAAAATTTATTTTATTTAAAAAAAAAAAAAAAAAAAAAAAGAGATTACTATTCTAAATAGCCTATTATTGTTATAAATGTAACTAAAAAATTGTGCTCAAGCAGTTACATCTGCGAAGAGTAGTTTAAGAATTAATAATAAAGCTTAACATACCTACAATAGTAAAAGAGGAAACTCGAAAAAATCGAAAATAAAAATTGCTTAAATAATAGGTCTTTACCTATGAAATTGCCGTTTTGTATGAAAAAATTTAAACGAATTTTTTTCATGCATTTTTTATTTGTATTAATCGAAGTAATCACCCATGCAATCAATGCATCTTTGACAACGCAGTGGCAGTTTATTGATGCCCTTCTTAAAGAAATCAGCTGGACGGGAGGCAACAAATTCTTCAAAGGCATTTTGTACTGCCTCTCGGGTATTGAATTTTTTTCCCGCCAAGAAGTTATCCAAATTCTGGAAAAAGTAGTAGTCTGTAGGCGCAAGGTCTGGTGAGTAGGGCGGATGACGGAGAGCTTCCAACCCCAGTTCTTGTAACTTGGAGACCGTCTGCTGTGCAGTATGAGGTCGCGCGTTGTCGTGCAGGAGCAGCGGAGACGAGCGATTGACCAATGCTGGTTGGAGATGTGCCAGTTTCTCCATCATTGTGTTCAGTTCTTCACAGTACACATCTGAAGTAATGCTCACCCCGTTTGGTAAGAAGCTGTGATGAATCACACCGGCGCTAGACCACCAAACAGTGACCATCACTTTTCTAGGGGTAAGTTTTCGTTTAGGGCATTGTTTAGGTGCTGAACCAGGATCCAACCAACTTGCTGAGCGCTTGCGGTTATCAAACAGAATCCATTTTTCATAGCAGGTAACAATGCGGTTCAAAATTCCTTCATTTGTGTGTCTGTTGAGCAGTGCAAGGCACGTCTCGACGCGTACTTCGCGCTGGCGATCATTGAGTTGTGGGGCACCCATTTGTCAAGCTTTTTTACCTTGCCAATTTGACGCAAATGGACCAATATTGTTTTGACGCTAACGTCGAAAGCTGCTGCTAATTCAGCCGTAGATTGTGTATCATCAGCTTCCACAATCGCCTTTAATTCGTCATTGTCGACTTGTCTTCGGACGACCGCGAGGTTCATTTTTCAGGTCGAAATTTCCAGAACGGAAGCGAGCAAACCAATAACAAGTGGTGCGTTGGTTTGTAGTGTTAGCTCCGTAAACGTCGTTGATGTTGCGTGCCGCTTGTGCCGCGTTGCTGCCACGACGGTACTCATATTCCATAATTACTCGAATTTTTAACGTATCCATGATGACGAAAAAGATTGAAATGCGATGAAAATGTAACACTAATCAATAAACAAATGACTACTTTTGGAAAAAAAAATCCTTTTTTTTAAAATAAAATTAATTTGAAATTAGAATTCTTAGCCAAACAAAAATTATTTTGATTTGAAATGGCCAGTACTGCAGAACGGCAATTTCATAGGTAAAGACCTAATATATCGAATTTTGAAACAAGAAAGTGTCATCTGGAAATACCCTTTTTTACAATTTGTTTACCTTAAGTTCATTACTAAAACCAACGAAGTAAAGATTTCTTGCCTGGGTAGCGTATCCTAGCCCTGTAGGTAACACAAACGGAAGATTAAACCTCCGTTTAAAATTACGACCAAATAGTCGTGTCGTATGTCACCGCACTGTTAAAATAAACGAGCAGGATTATTGCACAAGTACATCACTAGCGCTGCAGTGCTTTAGAATTATTGCCATCTAGTGGGTCAGTTGCTACAGCGGATTTTTGTGGACTACATTAATTGTTCTTTTGTAATTTTAAATGTTCTAATTTATCGAATAGGGATTTATTGGAAGCAATAAAATGGTGGACAAAAATTAGGGGTCCGTTGTTAAATTCCGCGCAAATTACTTATTGTCTGACGTTTCTTAGTTGCCCTGTAAGTATGTTTAAGTATTTGAAATAAAATATTTTTTTTTTGTATTGGAATTTAAATCATTTGATCTGCGAACAGTATGTGGATCGGTGACCTGCTTAGGGTGGATTTCACTATCATCATAATATCGGAATATTAGACCCTGACAGCTCTCGAACGCAGTTTAGGAGCTGGTAGTTATTGGTGAAATTGACACTTGTTTTTTTTTTGTTTCTGTTTCTTGTCTGAGCGCATATATGTATTATTTTCTTTAAAACTAAATCTTCCTAAATATTTTTCATAACTGACTACTTCCTTAAAAAATTCTTATTAAAACCCACAAAAATATCAGAGAATATTGCAAATACCATCTGTATATAAAATATATATACGTTGAATAATTCATGTGCGCTTAGCGCGCTTATGTAAAGACGCAACGACACGACTCCGGCTCCGAGACGAGAATCACACGAATATTCCTAATGAATATTTATACTTAGCTTGGAATACTGAAATATAAGCAAAAATACGGATTTTGTATAAGGCAGGATATTGTTTATTAAATTTTAGATGGTATTAGGAAATAATACAATGTGTCTGTTTGCGAGTCTGATTATTTACTGAAAGAAAAGAAAGAAAGAAAAAGAAAGAAAGAAAAATATTTTATTTGGGACACGCACAGGAAATACAGTTAAAAAAAGAGCATATAAAAGTAACAAAATAAACATTAAAAAACAAAAAAAAACAAAAAAAAAGAAATCAGACTAAAAAAAAAAAAGAGACCTGTGCGAGGCCAAAAAGGCTCCCATCTCAGCATAAAGCTGCGATATTTAAAAAATAAATACCACAACGCTGGTATTCTGATAGGGCCTGTGTGTTGCCACGGACATACCCACGGATATCAATTAAAAATAGCAAGGGGAATAAAATCAAATAAAATAAAATACAAATACTTAGAATACTTGAAAAGAAAAAAAACAAAAACCGTCAATAAGGTGTGGTGTGTGGTGTGTACTGCGTTCATTAGCATGTTTTTCAGGCAGCTCAGAGATTGAATGGTTACTACAAGCGTGGAGGTCAGATATTAACCCACAGGAACGTTTTACCGGGATAAATAGTATGCTATAACCTAACCCAGGTCATGTTATTATATTATTTATTTTTATTTTATTTATTTTATTACAATGATTTACTTAACTTATATTATAATATAATAAGCCCCACAAAACCATGTCAGTAGTTTGACTGTGGGGGCTGGCGAGTCTTTATTATTATTACTTTACACATTAAAATCTTAAACTCTTTACTTTAGGACTTAGGTAGCACTGTAGTTAACGTTTCCAAATAATATCTTTTTAATTTATTTCTGAACCTGTTTGCATTGGCTTCGCTCCTTATGTCTGCCGGCAGGCTATTCAATAGGTATGGTATTGGTATTATTATTTGGTATGGTATTGGTATGGTGGTTGGTTTTTTGGTAGGTTGGTTATTAGGTATGGTATGGTGGTTCGTGGTGGTTTGGTGGTGGTTGTTCTATCCGTGTGCTAAATTTCATCCAGATCCGTTCATAGGTTGAGGCATGCAAAGGTAACAAACTGATAGACAGACATTTACATTATAATTTACTTACTGTTACCAGCGACTTTGCCTGCGATCCACAATGAAAAGTAGCCTATTTCCTTCTCCAGTTCATGGTCTACTCATTTGCCAAATTTCATTCAAATCCGTTCAGCCGTATAGCGAGAAAGCGTAACAGACAAACAACTCACTTTCGCATTTATAATATTCAAATAATACGTATAGTATGGATTAGTAGGTAAAGACTCGAGATTTTTCATCCCAGAAAATTACTATATACTGAAAGTGTATTAATTAAAGAATGATTGTTTTTTTTTTAACCGACGATAAAAAATGAGGAGGATTGATTTAGTTAGTATGATATTTGACAACAGACTAGAAACTTGAAAGGAATTTAGAAACAATAGGTAGGTAGGTAATGTTGCCGATTCTCTTGTAAACTAACTAAACTATCACAAAAAATTCTTACTTTTGACTATGAGAATCGTAAAGCTATTCTACAAAAAAAAAAAATCTCTAAATAAAAAACAATTTTGACACAACTAAAATCGAGCGACTCCGCGAGGTACTTGTTTGTCCTGAGAATGTTTTATAGAACCGAAGGCGCGCAGGGAGGACAGCGTCAACCTGTTTTATGTGGAATTTTTCACTTTTTGCATGGCAAATATGAAAAATTTCAAATTATCTACGAACATCGTCATTCATTATTTTATTTTTTTAACCGACTTCAAAAAGGAGGAGGTTCTCAATTCGTCGGAACCCTTTTTTTTTTTTTTGAGAGGGTATACATCACAGTTGGTCCCATATAAAATTGATTAACTTTGCTTCGGTACTTTTTGAGTTAGCTTCAATAATACGTATTTTTTCCCCACTTTTATATGGATGATGTTCTAGTTTGTTTTGCAGGTAGTGGTATTAGAATTTGTGTGGGGTAGGTACACAACTAAAAAGTGAAAAATAAAAACTTTTTTACAAAAAAAATACAACCGACTTCCAAAAACAACACTACAAAGTGAAAAATAACTTTAATTTCGGAAGTCGGTGGCAAAAAAACGAAAATACATTTAACTAGACACCGACTTCCGAAATTCAAGTTATTTTTCACTTTGTACTATTGTTTTTGGAAGTCGGTTGTATTTTTTTGTAAAAAAGTTTTTTTGTTTTAATAACTCAGTGCATCTTAGTGCTGTCATACTAAAATGTAATAGTAAATTTCAGAATGGAAAATCGTCGTTTGACAGTAATCTAGGTTAGAGGCATTTGTGACAAGTTGTATCAAGTTGTCTCTTGACGAAAAACATTACATCTACGGTCAACAACAGAAGTCGGTTAACACTGCAGATGATAACAAAAAGTATTTTGACATCATCTAAATTAACCCGTCGCGCGCTAATTAGCAGACACAATTGAAATTCTATTGTTATCTGTACACATGGTGTGCAATCGACATTTTAAGAGTTAACACAAAATGATTAGATAAACTGACTTTTTTCGTTTAACTGTTAAAAGTTAATGTTCTTAAAATTTAAGTACTGTTCCGATTTGAATTAAATACTTCGCTTAATAATTAAGATTAAAAAACTGCAAGTGTTAATCAACTTTTGTTGCTGACTGTACCTACCCACATCTTCTCCATAAATTATACAACAGATCTGCCTGTGCACCCATGAATTTTGCAAAACCTCGGTTTAATACAAACGTACATAATAGGTACACAAAGATACACAAATAACTTATTCTACGTAAGCAAAACCGCGGGCAGAGCTTACGCATTTATATCATCCGTTCTGACTAACCATATAATGAACAAAACCATTTTTATAGACTTGAAACGAGATTCGTTCGTTTAAAATGGTTCGAAGGGATTTTTACAGTAATTTACTAGTCATTCGGTCTCTCTCTAAAACCCGATTTGCATTTCTCCAGGGTTTGGTAGAGAGCATGTCTGTGGTTGCTATATTGTAAATGGAATCCCACTTGGATAGTAAACTAGGATTCCCGCTGAAATTACAGCCGTATGATTCTGTAAGACCTCATTCTAAACTTCGAATCTGAATCCGCTGTGAGTTTCTTGATTGGCACTCTAAAAACTACACACACTACACTAGCGCTACTCTTGCGAGCGTGTCAGCGAGTTGAACTAAATTGACCGTAAGATTTTGACAGATAAAGTATGAGAAGACGTAAGAAGTGGCATTCAGTTAGGTAATTCCCCGTCACTTCGACGCTCACTTCGCACTCGAACCCGATTCAAAGTGTCAAATAAAAAGCATCTATTTTACGAGTGAGAGTGAATAGCGATGTGAGATGCAAGTTGTTGTTCGATTTTTACAGAATCGACGTACTGAACCGAGAGGGGATGCCCTAGAAAGACATTTGAATGACCTTATTGATGTTCTTCAGAAAGATCAGGTGCGTAGTACTCGCAACCGGCGTGCGTGTATGACCATAATGAACCGTAGATGTATGAACGTAATCGAGGCAAAAGGAGGTAAGGATCGTAGCAGGTAGTTATGGAACACAGCCCTTACAGATTCTGCGTGTATAAGCACTTTTGCCCAGCACGATCTGTGTGGTCGCTGAGCTTGCATATTTGCAAGATAATTATTGTTTAGTCTAAGTTAGAGTTAGCTAGTTCGTAACTTACATCCCATTCTGTAACACGTCTCTCTCTCAATCAATCTGCCTAGCCTTTTCCCAACTATGTTGGGGTCGGCTTCCAGTCTAAACGGATGCAGCTGAATACCATTATTTTACATGGAGCGACTGCCTATCTGACCTCCACAACCCAGTAACTGGGTAATACGATACCCCTTGGTAAGACTGGTTGTCAGACTTTCGGGCTTCTGACGACCCGTAAAGACTGTCAAAGATCCATGAATGACAGCCGGCACCAACGGCTTAACGTGCTTTCCGAGGCACGGAGGAGTCTCGGTATGTAAAGACCCATCCCGGACCAACCCCGGCAAGCGTAGCTTAACCTGATGGATCGACCCGTGCGGCTGTTATTACTTAGCCACGAGCTCCTCCACGTCTCTCTCTCAATATAGAGTTTTAATTAATTAATTCAATATTTTTATTTTTAAAGTCCTTTAAGGCGCTCCCAACCCTGACTAGGTGGCGTTCTGTAGCCCCATGGGAAGAAGGAGTAGTTTATGCATGTATGTGTAATCATTTATAAAGTTTTACTGCCTTTAAGGTCTAGACAAACTGACAACTGAAATGAAAAAAAATCCTTGAATAGACCGCCTACACCCACAATCTTTACAAGCTTATTAATCTACTCATAGGAAGCCATTAGACCCATTTGCATCTGCTTATCACAATTATTACTAGGTCGGCAAGTCCACTTATCTGACCTCTGCAATCTAGTTACCGGCTTGAGGCTACAACATTAGCCGCCGGGGTCGCGGGTAGTTCGAAAGAGATACCGTGGCCCTGGCACGGGCAACTGAAGGAACACGGGTGGGTTTTAGTCAGTAAAAGTCTGACACGCCCTCCCGCTCTGCCCGGAGCGGGAGAAGTCATTTGATGATTTCCCATCCACAAAAAAAAAAAAAAAAAAAAAGGCTACAACATATGTTATAGTTTCCGTCAAAGTTAAAATGACCATAGAATGACTACCTGCTGTTGCAGCGTCATGTCAAATGTAAAAGATAAAGTTCGGAGCAGGGACATAACATTCGACGCGTCTGACAGAAGTGACAGATATTTAAAGAAAGAAAGAAAGAAAACACATTTATTTAGCACAGACTAAATTAAAGAGGCAAAACAAAAAAGTAAAAAATAATAATAAAATTTAAAAATCTACATTCACGTTCTACATCATCATTCTGCATCTACATTTGCATTTTTTATCTGCATTTTTTTTTTCTACATTTAACAATAACTTCTTCTTCTTCTTCTTCTGCTATGAACTAAACCACTATTTAAGAAATATTATTACATTATTTTTCATTTCATTTGCTAATATTCAAATGTGTGTGGTGTTCAATCCATGAGTTCGAAAAAATGCAGTCGCGCATTTTATAAAAAACTTGATTCGGAATTTCAGCTTTATATAAATATAAAAGAAAAAAATGCGAAATGCGAGGCCGCTATAAACTACAGTAATAACTATTCTCCATCACTCAATAAATCAAAGTTGTCGAAGTCTTTCAGTTTCTCAGAATAAGAACGCCAAAGTTGGCCGTTTTTAACGCAAAAATCACGATCGAAATGCCAATGCAAAAAAAATGCAATGTAATGCTCACTACCTACACCTCAAATGGCTTGGCATGATCCTCCGTTATTTCGAAAATACTGCAGCATTAATTTTGAAATAAATATATGGTAAAGTTGAGGATTAATGTTATGTTTGACGAAAACACGATTCCATAAAATTTTCCCGATAGAAAAAAATTCCAAAGTTACCTCCAAACCGAACAATAAACCACTGGTTTTCAAAAAAATGCTTCAAATTAGATCATGAAACAATGCATACTAACTGAACTAACTATAAAGCAGGTATTATTTTTATTTTTTTTTCCAATTACCTGAACATCGGCGCCCAGCACCGCACTCAGTCTCGCTCTCACTTATGTCCGCGAGCAGTATCGTGCGAGCGAAATAAAAAGCTGAGGTAGTATGGGCTCTTAAGTATGACCTCCAATGCAATGTGAGACTCGTTGAAATTGAATTTAACTATAACTCTTTCCATAAACTAATTAATGCAATACAAACAATTAAAAACACATTTCCACAAACAAAAATAACCATGTTTCCTAACTGAACAGATTATTCATCCCATTAAAACCTTTTCACACATCCAACAGAACTGCATTTTTAAACCCTCCCGTGCGGGTAGTCGGAAAATGTAGGTTACACGCCATAATGAAGCTTGGGTTACATAAATCCCTGTCAAAAGATGTTTTTTAGCTAAAAGAGCTTCCGACGCGATACGTGGCGGACGCATAAAGAATGCAGGAGGTCAGGTATAGGGTTGCCAGAGAGAAATTATAATGAAAATTAGATTTTAAATGAAATAAAGTAAGTTAATTAAATTCGGGTACGTTGGTGGGATAAATGTTATTTTTTGCGAGGTAATTGGGTTATTATTTTTGAGTTGTAGGGATTTTTACTTTTTGTAGAACGTTTAAGGCGTGGATAACCGACTTTTAATTATTTTAAACTGAAGATCACATCTAAACGAGTAGTGTTATTAATGATTTGGAAAAAATATATGTTAAACATTTTCTAAATAACACAATATACATATATTATGTTTTTAGTATATAGGTAGTGTAATTAATTTGTAAAGTTATGTCTAACGCGGATAATATACTGAGAATCACGCAAAAACTATCAAGCGTATTTTTTTGAAAACTTCACCATTTTAAAGATAATTTATTTGTTTATCTTTTAGTATACGTGTTTTAATAAAATACTTTTTGCTTTATGTATAATAAATTAATAATATGTCTAATTTGGGACAGCGCTCCCTGATGGCGAGTCCTATGGCTGGACGTACGACGCGTTGTATGAGCTCAGCACAGAACACACAAGCTAACAACTCAAGGCCATTGGCATATATCTGCGTCTTAATAGACTTGTTGCTAGGTTCTAGTTGGTTTATAAAATACTTGCTGCGCCCCGCGGTTTCACTAGCGTGGACCGGGATAAAAAGTAGCCTATGTGTTAATCCAAGGCTTAAGCTATCTACATACAAAGTTTCATCCAAATCGGTTCAGCCGTTTTAGCGTGAAGAAGTAACAAACATACACACACTCACAAATCGCCTTTATAATATTAGTGTGATAACTATGTACATTTAGAAAGTTTAGAATGATTGTTTTTTTAGTTGAAAAAAAAAATTGGCAGTCGTCTCTTCTGTCGGCAGTCCCCATACTGACACAAGTGAAAACTGGAACATAAAACTATGCGTAGCATGTCGCGGTGACGCGGTGACACGAACCTGTAAGATTTCCCCCTACCAAAAATCGCTCAACGCGCTCATAAAAGCTTTCACTTCAAAAACTGTGGCCGTCTTTCCAAGCTTTGGAGCTTAGAAAGTAGACCAGTGTTTTTACCCGACTACGGCGAAGCAAAAAGGAGGGTTATGATTTTGACCGGTATGTACGTGTGTTCATCTGTTCCTTCATAACTTCTAAACTGCTTATCATAATGTGACAAATGAGGTATCGTTGGAAGCGTCTTGATTGTCCGCTGGTTATAGGCTATATGCCGTCACATTAAATTGAATATGGCGCCTTCTAGAGTACATAAAGTCATGAACAATTTTTTTTTATGATGTCGAGTTGAGTATCAAATAAAAAGGCTAATTTTAGTTGTCATGCCCAGAGGTTTTAATCAAATTAATTTAATTTAATTTGAAATAATTAAACTACGCATAAGAACAAAATCCAAATAATTTCCATAGGTGTAAATCTAAGTCGCACGGGTCGTACGCTTGCCGGGGTCAGTCCGTGGATGGGAAACCATCTTTACATACCGAGACTCCTCCGTGCCTCGAAAAGCACACTAAGCCGTTGGTCCCGGCTGTCATTCGTGGGTCTTTGACAGTCGTTACGGGTCGTCAGAAGCCCGAAAGTCTGACAACCAGTCTTACCAAGGGGTATTACCCAGTTAATGGGTTGTGGAGGTCAGATAGGCAGTCGCTCCATGTAAAATACTGGTATTCAGCAGCATCCAGTTATGGAAGCTGACCCCAAAATAGTTTGTTTATCCTGCTTTCAACCCAACACCCTAACCAGTCGTAGTATTTCACACAAAGGATGCCTCACAATGTTTAGCCAAAACTGAACGTGAAACAAAGCACTAACGAGCTTCAGTGTTGCAATGTACAAAAAGACGTACACTTCACCAACAGGTTCCCTGAGGTCCGTTAAAAAGTTTTGTGACCGATGGACGATGCAAGGGTCGTAGTTGTTATTCATCTTTGTTTTGGATGACTTTTAAATTAGGTCTATACACACGGCTATATCTCAAGCTATACATTTCCCATATAAGCTGACCTCTGATTGTATAAAAATCCTATACAATGCGAGATCAGCTTATACTGGAAATGTATAGCTTGATTTGTAGTCGTGTGTACAATATAAATATTACTAGAATAAAGAACATCAATCCTTAGCTTTTTCATTCCGAGGGCTAATAGAAATTTCATCAACTAGCTGCCCCCCACGGTTTCACCCGCGTAGACCGGAATAAAAAGTAGCCTATGTGTTAATCCAGGGTATAAGCTATCTACGTATCAAATTTCATCCAAATCGGTCCAGCCGTTTGAGAGTGAAGAAGTAACAAACACACACACACACTCACAAACTTTCGCCTTTATAATATTAGTGTGATATACATATTGAAACTTTGTTATTTGTGTATTTAAATAAAGTTAAGTTTTGAAAGTTATTGATATAAAATACGGGTTGAAGAAAAATGTGTTCAACTGTCCTACACGATATCGTCGTAAAGGAGCTGTTTTAACAATAATTTAATACTATATTATCTGTGGTTTGGTGTACAACAAAGTAAGTACCTAGGTTTGTTCTATCTGTCCAAAGGTAGGAATACCACTTTGCCATAAAGGGCAAGAATAATTTATTAAAAAAAAAAAAAAACAACTGTCCCATACAAAACTTCAATACCTACTCGATCCAAATGCATGGGACGGCTGATAATTTTTTCGCGATTACGATGTTGGTCCCATGGAGAATGTTGTTCAGTTTGTTGGTATGTACCACACCCTTAAATATAACCACACCTTTCTGCTACACGCTGTTCCTATCCACTGCGTTACCTTACGTCACAAAAAAAGCGCGGGCAAAGTGCTCAACAAAAAAAAAAGGGATCGGACACCCATGGGTGCAACAAAAGTCGATTTACAAACTGTTTGAAGAGGTTATTTCGTTTTGGTTGCTAGATTTACCAAAGGCAAAACAGTGGCTATACCAAAATTGTAAAACAGAATATAATATACAAACGACATAGTTTAGATAACTTTCAAAACTTTATTTACACTTCGACACGGTTTTGACAGCCCTATACACATGAGTATACTGGACCCGAGGCCTGTATTTTATAATAAGCGTCATTCACGCGTTCCTCGTGTTACTGTATGAAGCATTGCATGCATCTCATTCATCATTCTCCTGCCCTTATCCCAATCTATTTGGGGTCGGCGCTACATGTCCTTTTTTTCCATACTTCTCTATTATTCGTCATCTCGGTAGTCACCCCCTTTCTAGCCATGTCATCTTTCACACAATCCATCCATCGTTTCTTTGGTCTTCCCCTACTCTTATAGCCATCGACAATCATACTCAAAACTTTCCTCACGACATTTTCCTCACTCCTCCGCATCACATGCCCATACCATGACAGCCGATTTCCGCACAACTTTTCAGTCACCGGTGCCACTTTTAGACTTCCTCTTATGTACTCATTTCTTATTCTATCCATTCGTGTAACACCACACATCCCTCTTAGCATTCTCATCTCAGCTGCATGCAACTGCTTTTCATTCATCCCTTTTGTGGCCCAACATTCTGATCCATACAAGACAGCAGGTCTAACCCTGACTCGCAATCTCGTTCGGTAGTAGAATTAAAGCTGTAAAATTATTTCAGCCTGAAATACAGCAAAAATTTAATACACATTTCGTGGCAGATATTTCAACGTAATGAGACAAAAATATTTTTACACTGCATTAATTTTTGTGGTGAAAATATAAAGCCAGTCTACTACGAAGCTACGACTAACCCAAGTAAATTAACTACGTTTATTTTATTATAGGATCACTTCGTTGTCTGTCGGTTTGTCTCTCAGTCTGTCAAGACCCTTTTTCTCAGGAACTCGTGGAGGTATCAAGTTGAAATTAATATTAAATACGTAGGTCTATGGTCTTCTGGAGCTCTAAAAAAATCAATCTTCTAAGTGAACGCAATAAAAAAATACGGTCATTTATATGACATATTTTGATACTCGCAAGTAAATTAAAATCAATCATGAGATTTGGCAAGAAGCAAGGTCTCAAAGCACAAGTAAAGGAAAAGTCCGAAAATTGTTAACAAATTATATCACTTAAAAAAAATTGTTTTTGGGATTACAAACTAAAAGCCTTTGGAGAAGACGTATACAATGTTAAGAAAATTTTTGGGATAAATTCTTTTCAACTACGGAACTCTTCATTGTGCGTGGTCCGACACGCACTTGGCCGATTTTTATCTTTTCCTACCACAAAAATAAATAATAAATTATACTGAAAAACTATTACACTCGAAACCAAGGACCAAAAAAGCAACCACAAAAACACAGCCAAAGAAAAAACCAACACAAAAATAAAACTCCGTGATAAACCGCTATTACAATCGTCCCCACTTCCTGAGCGTAAAAATTTAAATGAAAAACTAAACAAAGACGTAGGACTATAAATTTTCCGTAGCAAAAGCCATAGGAAGGAAACCACGGAAAAGACTCGTTGTAAATTACAAGTTAAAAGGGAATGTTTGTCATTTAGAATGGTCCTTGTATCTAGGTTATAGAAGAAGTTTTGCTGTATTTTGTGCTGCTTAGCTTGCTTCTAGGTCCTTGTTATTTAGTTGTTCAAGTGACCTGGTTGTTGAGTTAGTCAGGCTTCTTTCTTGGGGCTGTTGCAACTTTGGATCGAATAATATGTTATTCGATCCAAAGTTGCAAGACACACATATTTTATAACTTGGATTAACAAATAGGATACTTTTAATCCCGGTCCTACATTCCCTTGGGATATTTTCCGACATCCACGCATGTGAAGCCGCGAGCAAAAGCTAGTATTAGAAAGAAAGAAAGAAAAGAAAGAAAGAAAGAAAGAAAATACGTTTATTACATGACGCAAAGGACAACAAAATAAAATAAACAAAGTAAAAAGCAAGTTTTGGGGAAAATATGCGTTACATCTACGCAAAACGGCTACCGCTCAGCATAATGCCGCGACCCCATGCGAAACGAAGCCCCAGCGCTGGTTTTCAGCGATAGCCGGCGTTGACGTTGTATTATATTAAGGTATTTACAGGCTTTAGAATTGAGAAAGATGAAGCTAGTTGCCCATTCCAAAGAGTAGTTCCTATGAAGAAGAACGGGCAAGAAACTCCACGGACACTCTTCTAAATCAAAATATCCTAACTATTATTATAAATGCGAATGTAAGTTTGTTTGTTACCTTTTCACGCCTAAACCACTGAACCGATCATCCTGAAATGTTGCATATACGTTGTCAGGTGTACAGAAACGGACATAGGTACCTTTCATCCCGAAAAAAGTACTGTTCCCGAGGAAATGAACAATAACGTTCTTATGATAATAGATGGCGCCACGTGTCTTTCGAATCGTAATTGAATTATATTATTACAAGCATAGTACAACCCAAATTGATTGTCAAATTCTAATTTAACGCAAGCGAAGCCGCGGGCAAAAGCTACTAGTTTATACTTTTGAAGAGGCCGTTGTACAGTTTATACATATTTTCTTGTTTTCATTTGAACAGGGACGCATTTCCATAATTACTTCATTCTTCTGTTTGTTACTAGCTATCGGAATTCACCCTCCCAATTAATTCAGAACTCTAGTCTAACCAGATGAGGCTGAATACTATTATTTTCCACAAAGCGACCGTTATTAATTTCAGTCTAAAACCTAGCACTAAATTCAAATATAAATTCTGCAGTGCTTCGACTATGTTCGCAGAAGCGCACACTGATGGGTTTCCGCTCATAAAAGGAAGCAGTGTGCGTCGCTGCTGAGTTGCGTTAGGTCCAGTAGCAACAGAATAATAAGCGTGTTCGCGGACAGGTGGGACTCTCCACTGCTGCTACGTTTGCATACTGCACTGTGAGCAGTGGACAGTTCCTCCCGGTCGGTGTGTAACTGTGTCCTTTTATTTTGTAACTGCTTTTATTTTGTGTGTGTTCTTTTGTTTTGTTTGTTTTATTTTGATGTGAGTTAGTTGTTTTTAAAATTTGTGTTGAAATATGGATGCTTTCTGAAATGTTTAAATAAATTCCACATACTTCTAACACAAACACTCATTAAAATCTTCCAAAAGCACCAGAAACAAAGGACCAGTTTCGGGAATAATATGCCAAAAAGTTCGTTCTACGATTATTTAGTTTATAGAACATTATCGCCCAGTCGTTGTGGGTCAACTAATTTGTTCTGTGGGTCAGGGAAGCTTGCCTGTGATTAATTGGGGTGTAGGAAGATGAAGCGATAGTATTGCGGTTGTTACATGAGGTTTGGGGGTCGGATCCCGCGTTGTGGCGGCTTTTGACTCATGTAATGTGCAAAATTTGTATGGAATTCTCGTTGATCTTTGGTGTCCTTTGCGGGGAAGCTATCAAAGGTTTTTGATGGATGATGACATTAACTTCATATTGTTAAAATAATCAAAATATTGGTTTTGTTGAAGGTCTTCGCCAAAGTCATCATCTGCGTAGCCTTTTCCCAACTAGGTTGAGGTCGCCTTCCAGTCTAACTGGATACAGCTGAATACCAGTATTTTACATGGAGCGACTGCCTATCTGACCTCTACAACCCAGTAACTGGGTAAAGCGATACCCCTTGGTAAGACTGGTTGACTTTCTGGCTTCTGACGACCCCTAACGACTGTCAAAGATCCACGAATGACAGCCGGGACCAACAGCTTAACGTGCTTTCCGAGGCACGGAGGAGTCTTGGTATGTAAAGATGGTCACCTATCCACGGACCAACCTCAGCAAGCGTTGCTTAATCTCATGGATCGACCCGTGCGGCTGTTATTACTTAGCCAGGAGCTCCTCCCTTCGTCAAAATTATAATTTTAAATTCGGTCTCCAATTTGACAAAGGATAACAATCTAGCGTTTGTTTAATTCTCTGTCCCCGGGCTTGTGAAGAAGATGGAGAATATAGGGATTCGAGGAACCCCTCTTAAATTATTCACGGACTACGTTACTAACAGAGCTCAGCTAGTTAAAATTGACAAATACATAAGTGATAGTGCAAATATAGATTTTGGTGTACCTCAGGGCAGTGTGCTTGGACCTAGTTTATTTCTAATCTATATTAATGAGATCTGTAATTTAAATCTACAAAATGGTCAAATAATAACATATGCAGACGACACGGCGCTCCTCTTTCATGGAAAAACTTGGTCAGAGGTTGCTGCTCTTACAAATGTCGGGCTGAGAACAGTTCTAGGATACCTTAACCAAAACTTACTCACCCTAAACGTAGAAAAAACAAAGTACCTCATGTTCTCAATAAAGAAGCCTCCACAATCTGCTAGTGAATTGGTTGATGTCCGAGCACATACCTGTAGTCATAGCAATATCAATGAATGCAGATGTCTTCCTATTGAAAAAACAAACTGTATAAAATATCTTGGAATTCAAGTGGACGACCAGTTAAACTTCCACAATCACGTAAAAATACTAAGTTCTAGGGTTAGAAAGTTGATAACAGTTTTTAAGAAGTTGCGCAGGGTGTGTGACTTGAAGCTGATGAAAATAATCTATCTATCTTTATGCCAATCAGTACTGGAATACTGTATCTCTGTTTGGGGTAGTACGCACAAAACTCATATATTAAACCTAGAAAGAGCCCAGCGAGCAGTTCTAAAAGTGATACACAAAAAAAACTTTCAGTATCCAACAGAGCAACTATATAAGGATTGTATGGTTTTAACTGTAAGACAACTTTATATCAGGAGGGTTCTGCTTATTACCCATAAAGGCTCATCGTATGACCCGGTAGGACTAAGAAACAAACGTAGGAAGGACCTGGTATTTGACCTGAAACCGTGTAAAACAGACTTCTATAGGAGACAACCGTGCTACTTGGGTCCTTATCTTTATAATAAAATAAGTAAAAATACACAATTATATAACCTACCGATAAAGAATCTAAAACTTACCTTAGACGACTTCCTTCTCTCTCTAAATTATGAAAATACAGAAAACATGTTAAAAAGTATAAAATAAAATAATACTCTAACCCACTCAGGCCCATTCATAATGCGCAAACTCATTTACATACACTCACAAACATACCTTTGCACACACACACACACACACCCCACTACACACCGCAATCATACACACACACTCACGCATGTTTATTTTAATAATTTAATTTTCCTATTAGTGTAATATGTACGGTCGGCATCGGAAGTCGGTTGATACTGCTACGTTTTTGACATCATTTAAATTAACACAAAATTATACGATAACCTGCTTTTTAGCATTTCATTTATTAGATAAGAGTTAATTTTCTTTAAAATTTACATTCGTTCGGATTTTAATGAAGTATTTATCTCAGTAATTGAGATTTAGAAAACTCAAATGTTGATCAACTTTTGATGCTGACTGTACTTACAGTATAATATTTGTTTTGCTCTGCACTACACTTGTGATGGCAGCTCGAAACGGTGGTGACGAAAGTAACTGGTGCTTATAGCACAGGAATCCTCCTAGTTTAAGCCCAGTTACACAAGTTTTGTACCTTGCCAGTACCTAGTCTAATTCCACAAGAAATGTAATACTAGTTATAAAGGTTTAAGTCTTGAACAAATAAATATTATTTTATTTTATTTATTTTATTTTTTTAATTAGAGGCTGAATTTTCATTCTTACTGGATAAAACCATTCTAGTTGAAAATTCAGCCCTAATTTGAATGTAGTTTTTTTACAATTTTGTCTTAATATATTTATTAAGTTTTGTTGAAAAAATATTCATAAAAGACGGATTAGAACTATAAAATTGCTCTTACCTACAGCATGTTTACAATAAATTTTCCTAAGAGACTATATACACGACAAGGTGATCCGAGATAGGTAGTCACCTGTCACATGCGCTGTAAGTACTACAGTGTCGACGTTGATACATCAGGGGTCGAACCTTTTTCATAAAACACTACATTTTTCTTACATTTGTTTTGTTTATCGAAAAAAATGGTCCTTTGGGACGAAAGGGATTAATGGTGTAGATAAATAATAGAAATGGAAAAAAGAAAACTTTCGTTCACTATAGGGTAGTGTAGGGTATCAATCTGCCTAGCCTTTTCCCAACTATGTTGGGGTCGGCTTCCAGTCTAACCGGATGCAGCTGAATAGTAGTATTTTATATGGAGCGACTGCCTATCTGACTTCCACGGCCCAATTACTGGGTAATACGATACCCCTTGATAAGACTGGTTGTCATACTTTCGGGCTTCTGACGACCCGTAACGACTGTCAAAGATCTACGAATGACAGCCAGGATCAGCGGTTTAACGTGCTTTCCGAGGCACGGAGGGGTCTCGGTATGTAAAGATGGTCACCCATCCACGGACCAACCGCAGCAAGTATAGTTTATCCTGATCGATCGACTCTTGCGGCTCTTATTACTTAGCCACGAGCCCCCAAAATTTCTACCATTATATACCCACGTAGAATTACAAACAAAACAACGCATTGTTCACTGAGGTAGTATTTTCGTTCACTCCAGCCCGCGGCTCCAGACAAATCAAATAATATGAAACAGGTCATTGCTTTGCAAGTTATGAGAGGGTCAGCTTTTAGGGGAAAGCTTTGGGACATCCTTCATATTATATTATTTTATTTATGGTGTCCCAGTACAAAAAAGTTTTTCAAGCAATTGTTTCCTCGATTAGTCGACGCCGCTGGTGACAGGAGGGCTGGCTCATTTCTCGCACAGAGAATAGCTATTGCTATTCAATGCGGAAATGCAGCCAGTGTTCTTGGCACCATGCCTCATGGACACCCACTTTTGTTAGATTTTTAAGGTTTAATTTTAGTTTTGTATTTAATTTTACCATACCTACATTTTTGTTATTAAAAATAAAATAAAGAATATTTTATTTTGTTTTCATTTATGTTTTTTTTTTTTTTATAAAAGTTGCTATACTTACGAATAGGAAATGTGCTTGTGATAATCATAATTATGCAAAACAATTAATTATTACGTGTGTATGATAAAAATAAAACAAGATAAAAACAGGCCAAGTGCGTGTCAGACCACGCACAATGAGGGGTTCCGTAGCTGGGATAAATTCAATTTAGGGCTGATTTTTTAATAGGTAGATAACTTTTATCTGAAGAATAAATGTGACAGTTTGATATATTTTCTATACAAAAGCTGTCAAACCGCCATATTTATACCTCAGAATTACTCTAATTATCCGAATTAATTCATACATACTTTAGGAGAAATGTGTAAGGAAACGCTTTGATTTGTACTTATAACTTTTCGAACTCGTTTTGTAGAACGTATTTACGGCTGTATTTTGTATTGCGATGACTTAGAAGCTTGACTTTTTGGAGCTCCAAGGGACCCCTGATCTACGTATTTGATATTAATTTCAACTTTATACCTCCACACGTTCTGAAAAATAAGGTCTTGACAGACAGATGGACGGACAACGAAGTGATCTTATAAGGTTTCCGTTTTTTTTCCGTTTGAGGTAAGGAACCCTAAAAATTAACAAAAACAACAATTTGAAAAAAAAAAACACGTAAAAAATTATCACACGAAAGAATCTAAAATGAAGTCGAGCCAAATTATGAAATCCCTCGTGAGAAGCTAAGTAACAAAAAAAAAAAACACAACCGAATTGAGAACCTCCTCCTTTTTTTGAAGTCGGTTAATAAATAAAATAGCCACACTCTCCGTCATAAATAACAGAACTTTAATTTTGTCATAATTTCCATTTTCAAGACAGGTTTTAACAACGTGTCGTTTTGCATCCTCGTCAAATTTCAGGGTGTGATACAGAACATCAAACCGATCAACTTTCTCCATGGGACCAACATCATAATCGCGAAAAAATTTTCAACTGTCCCATAGAAAACTTCAATACCTACTCGACGCAAATGTATGGGACGGATGATTATTATTTCGCGGTTACGATGTTGGTGCCATGAAAAAAGTTGTTCCGTTTGATTGTCTATAATACCACATCCTTAAATTTGACGAGGATGCAAAACGACACGTTGTATAATTTTTAATTTTAATTTATTTATTTCACCAAAAATATTACAACGGATTACACAAACTATTAGGCTAGTACCTACTTACTTAGGAGTATTAATTAACATAGGAGCATCTGTAGCCGAACTAGGACGAGTCCTGTATCGAAATTCAAAATTTCTTACGTTTTTTGCAATTTGCAAGTCAGTAGGTATTAGGTTTTATGTTGAACAAAATTTGATTCGCAATCGTAACAAGTATGCATTTACAGAATTATAGTCATTAAAGTCAACAATACAACTCTTTAAGACCAGGTAATCCTGATGAATTACTTTTTCATGAAATCTTGACATTTGAGGATTACACTACCTTATGGAGTAGTTTTACTGATTGTAATAATTATAATTCTGTAAATACATATTTGTTACGGTCGCTAATCATACTTTAATCAACATACAACCTAAGACTGACTTACAAATTGCAAATAACGTAAGAAAATTTGAATTTCGCGGGCTGTCCTGGCGCATCCCCCTTAAGTGGAATAATTGTCAACTGAACAAACAAGCTTTCATTTCTCCCTCATTTCCAAAATCTGTGAACACCCTCTTCCCCGTTGCTCGCCACAAGAGTTCGCTTAAATTTCATTTCACTGAATACTTCGTAAACATTCGTCCGCATGAAATTTCTTGTTCCCCCGAGCCACTCCGTCGCATCGCATCGAATCGCCTGCCCGCGCTTTTACTTCGCTTTTCAACTATATTGTTAAGTTTGTTTTTGAGGAGCTCGTGGCTAAGTTATAACAACCGCACGGGTCGATCTATCAGGTTAAGCTACGCTTGCCGGGGTTGGTCAGTGGATGGGTGACCATCTTTACAAACCGGGACTCCTACGTGCCTCGGAAAGCATGTTAAGCCGTTGGTCCCGGCTGTCATTCATGGATCTTTGACAGTCGTTACGGGTCGACAGAAGCCCGAAAGTCCGACAACCAATGTTACCAAGGGGTATCGTATTACCCAGTTACTGGGTTGTGGAGGTCAGATAGGCAGTCGCTCCATTTAAAATACTGGTATTCTGCATCTGCTGCTGCATCCGGTTAGACTGGAAGCCAGCCCCAACAACAATGGGAAAAGGCTCAGCAGATTGGATGCGTTAAGTTTGTTTTTGGGATAAATTCTTTTCAACCACGGAACCCTTTTTTACCCTACGGAAACGGTTTTTTTTTTAAATGATATTTTGTGCTATATTTTAGTCACATAACTTTTATTTGAGGAATTAATAGAATGGTTTGACAGCTTTATATTTATATACAATAAATAAAATTGAAGTGTCTGTTTGTACTGTCAAAAACGTAAGTTTAAACTAAGGCTGAATGGGCTCCCATTAAACAGAGTGCCAAAATTTAAGTACCTTGGTCATTTCATCACCAAAGGCCTTAGGGATGATATAGATATTGAGAGAGAGCGTAGGGCGCTAGCGGTCAGAGTTAACATGTTGGCCCGTAGAGTTGCTCGGTGCTCTGACCAGGTGAAAATTACTCTTTTCAAGGCCTACTGTCAGAGCTTTTACACGAGCAATCTATGGGTCAGCTACACTAAGAGATCGCTGGATGCCCTGCGCGTACCGTATAAAAATGCTTTCAGGATGTTGTTGCGACTGCCTCGTTTCTGCAGCGCCTCGGAAATGTTTGCTGAGACCCACACCAATGGCTTTCAAGCCACAATTCGCAAAAAAACCGCGTCGCTGCTGAGCAGAGTGCGGGGTAGTCGCAATTATATCCTGAGAGCTGTGGCGGAGAGTTATACTCCTAATATTAGGCATTTTATGCGGAGGTTGATCAGGTAGGAAACATGTTTTCTTGTCTGGTCATCCTCTGCATTGAGTGTGCATTATTTTTAATTACCTATTTTATATCTGTGGTACTAAACACTAGAATATAAAGTCTTTGTAATACTAACACAAAATGGACACACTGTTGTCCGAATTAAATGAAATTTATTTATTTATTTTTTAAAAACTATAACCCGACTACTAAAAAATCACGCTCTAAAAAGCATGAAACAAGAAAATATTTTCATCTAAAATTAGAAAAAGACAGACAAATATAAAAATCCGGAGTCACACGTAATCTGTTTGATTCGTTCCCTTACATGACGTGTGACTCCGGATTTTTATATTTGTCTGTCTGTCCGCAAAAGCGGCGGAGGCGTGAATAATACGGTATTTTACTCTAGATGAGAAAAAAACTAAAAATATATTATTTAGGTAGCTTAGGCAAAAAGGAGTCGAAAAATGTTAGTTTTAGTTCATAAAATAACAATATAAATGTTTAAATTCAATTCAAAGTTTTCAGTTTATTTAATCTGTTTTCTAACACTATGAAAGTAGCCGCCATGTCATTGCGTCATACGGCTGTTTAAATTAAAAAGTGTCAATGTCAACTGTCAACTGATCAGCGTATATAAAGTGTTTGTTTACTCAGCGAACTGACGTCATGACCACAGGGCAATATGGTGTCCACTGCGTCCAGCGTTTTCGCGCGAAATTTGAAAATTGTAAAATTTAAATGCATTTTTATGGCACTTATCGATTGAATAAAAATTTTGTGTTTTTTTTAGTGGTTTATTAGCACTATAGAATTATATTGAGACACTTTTTAAAAATGGGTGTAATACCCTATTTGTCTACTCAATGCAATACACATAACGCAATGAACGTGGCTGAATTCTCAAAATTATTATCAAAAGGCGTTGTGATGAATTGCCATCGTGTGTTGAGGCTCCCGCAAACACGCGCGACGCGACTCTAGCAGTACAATTTCTATAAAAACTTTATGGAAATTGTTCTATCAAAATCGCGTCGTCGCGTCGCGGCTGTCTGTGAGAGCCTTTACTCAATTATGCCGCTGGTCCATATTATTTTGTCGTCCCTTAGTTTTTTCGACCATAAGAAAAGCGTAATTAATTGCAAAGAGCATGCTTGGCCATGTTGAGGGGATGAACGAAAGGCGACTAACAAAAGGTATTTACAAGGCAGATGTGAGTGGAAACGCCGGGAGGGGACGCTCTAGGAAGACATAATATTATAGTGACCTTATTGGTGACGTTCTTTAGAAAGGTCAGGTGCGTAGTACTCGCTACCGGCGCGGCGCGGTGTGCGTGTATGACCAGATGTATGAACGTAAACGAGGCAAAAGGAATATGTAAGGATCGTAGCAAGTGGCGTTCTGTAGTTTCTGCCTACCCCGATGGGAAGAAGTCGTGATTTTATGTTTGTATTTATAAAAGCATATTTCTCAAAACAACCTGTGATGAAGAAACAAAGATTTGATCAACAATTTTAAAATTGCTTCATCATTTACATAACTCACATTTATAAAGAAACTAGCTTTTTCCAGCGGCTTCGGCCACGTGGATTTCGGAAATTATTCCACAAAACTTCCAACTCCTTCAACCTGCCTAGCCTTTTCCCAACTATGTTGGGATCGGCTTCCAGTCTAACCAGATGCAGCTGAATACCAGTATTTTATATGGAGCGACTGCCTACTTATCTGGCCTCCACAACTCATTAACTGGGTAATACGATACCCCTTGGTAAGACTGGTTGTCAGACTTTTGGGCTTCTGACGACCCGTAACGACTGTCAAAGATCCACAAATGACAGCCGGGACCAACGGCTTAGCGTGCTTTCCGAGGCACGGAGGAGTCTCGGTATGTAAAGATGGTTAACCATCCATGGACCAACCCCGGCAAGCGTAGCTTAACCTGATAGATCGACCCGTACGGCTGTTATTACTTAGCCACGAGCTCCTCACACAAAACTTCCAACTGAATTTGTATATTTGTATTTTATTTGTTTATTTTATTTATTTTTTAAAACCTGACAAAATAACAGATTAAAAAAGTTTTAAAAAACATAATACAAAGTTAGCTCACCTGTTCGAACTTCAAGTAAAGTTTTAAAATTTTTAAAACTTGGCCAGGAATGCCGCTGTATTGCCAAGTTTTCAACGGTACACTTGGACGACTTGGCGAAGTAGCCAAAGTGATGCTAAGTTACTGAGATTTAAAACGAAATTACCATACAAGTTTTGTCGATTAAAAATAAGATTTTTGTTTTAAAAGATGGAGTTAGTTGTACTTGGTTTTGGTTGTTTTTGTTTTATTCTGTCCTCGATTAAATAAACTTAAGTAAGTCATTCTGATTTCGTTAAGTTAGTAAAGTGGGTGCAGAAGAAATGCTTATTTACTATTTAGTTCATATTTGAAGAATTATTTTTCTTCTATTTATTTATTTATTGCACAATGTACACACAGTTACAGGCTTTGCTTACAACTAATGAGTACATAACCCCGTTGGGGCGCAGCAAGATAAGTTAAAACTAGAATATTGTTGTGTAATTTTATTACATTATTAAATATTTATACTAAATTGTATTGTATTATATTATCATTATATTCTGTTATTACTAGGTATTACATTTATAGTTTAATTATAATCTGTAATCTATTATTATCTAGTAGGTATTATCACATAATTATATAAAGTTTAGGAACTTTCACAAACATACATTTAATTTGTATATTATTAATTAAACTTATATCTAGCTTTACATCGAACAAAAAAAAAAAAAAAATATTAAGTAATTATAATTCACATATTCTAAGGGTTTTTATCATCCATAAATTCTTGTATACTATAAAAACATTTTTCTACGAGTAATGACTTTAGTCTAGCTTTGAATACACTTAGTGTTTTGGTTGACCGTATACTTTCGGGCAATTTATTATATATTTGAATGCTACGGTATTCTGGGCTATTTTTATACATTTGCAATCTAGGTGCTGGTAGAACTAACTTTGTTTTGCGGCGCTCGTTCTTATCAAAATTAAACATGTTTACAAAAGTGGCTACTTCTAGTAAATAAATAGAGGGTAGAGTTAGTAATTTTTCCTTTATAAAGTGAGGTTTGCAGCTATCTCTAGGTTTAATTTTGAATATAATTCGTACACATTTCTTTTGGGCGATAAATAGATCTTTGGCATCTATACTGTGTCCCCACAGGATGATACCCTGGCGTAGCCACGCGTAGGCATACGCGTAATATGCAGAGAGAGCACAGTGAGTTTGTGTGTTTTTTTGTCTACATACCAGAATGCCTCGTTGGTCTAGTGGTCACAAGCTCTACTGGTGAGCATGAGGTCCTGGGTTCGATTCCCGGTTCGGGTAAAGTGTTATTGGGTTTTTCCATCTGATTCCAGATGCAATTGAGATATTCATCTCAATTGCACCTCGGAGTCTGGATTTGTGCCCGGTAGATGTCAATAGGCTTGCCTCCTATTAGATGGGATTAAAAAAATTACTGGCGAAATGTGAGCACACCTGAAGAAAGAAAGAAAGAAAATACGTTTATTTGTACAGGAAAAAGTTGGGTGAAAAATGCGTCACAAACACGCAAAACGTATTTACGACCCTCAAAACGAGAGAATTACACTCAGAAACCAAAATCCACTTAGCCTTTTCCCTAGGTTGCTATCGGCTCGCAGTCTAACCAGATGTTTCTGATATCAATATTTTCCGAGAAGTGACTGCCATCCGACCCCAGTAAACCAATTACAGAGAACTACCAACATCAAAATATTCGATTCAATAAGTGTTTCGTAGAAAATTATTCTAAAATCCTTTGAGGAACGCTGAACAAATAGAAGAACATTTACAAGAGCAGAGTTTTACACTTGCAATTTGCAAATATTCAGACTTTTAACGCACTTATGAGTCTGTTTACAATTATTGTTCGTATTTCAAAACTTTGGATGATGTCATTTGATTATTTAAAACATGGGCAATATTTTAGGCAAAAAAAATAGGGTTAACGCTTTAGATTTTGAAATAATTTTTATTTGTTTTTTATTGGCGGTAATATAAACTTATTTTTGGGTATTGAAAAAAAAACTAAGTCATCTATTGTTCTAAAACAAAATTTAAGAAACAGTCATTAGTTTACTATCGATTCATTAGTTTACAATGTTTTACAAGATTCGTCAGCTGATATTCTCGAACGATTTGAACTCGTAATACGATTTACAATTTAGGCAGGTACGCCTTAAACCAAATAAAAAACTAAGACATAGCGCTGTCAACGGTGACGTGAGGCCGGTTGCGTAAAAATGTGTGCACTTAGTGAGGTGTAGGTTAATGTGTGCGTGTAAGCGTGTATGTACAGAGCGAGGTGTAGTTTTACGCAAGCTTCACTGTATTGTTCGCAGCACTACGTCTTAGTTTTTTACTTGGTGTGAGAGGTATGCTTCCAATTTTGAAAGAAGATGCGATTCTTACCTTTCGTGATAGGAGTATCGTACAGTCAACCGAACGTTCGTAGTAATGACACTAGAACTACGAAAACCATCCTTACTGGTACGAAATAAAGGCGTTGTCAATGTCAAATTATCGACACCACTTGCATTTGGCTGGTAGGTATCGTTTATAGGTACAAGCTTTGAGATTCAAGAACCTCAATGGGTATAAATCAACTTTTTTTTATTTTTGGTAATATCCTATCCGATGCAAGGAACTCTCCTAGTGTAAATTAACGTTTTGCAAGACATTTTAATAATAGAATCAATATTGATCAACAAAGATAATTATCGGAAGATTCCAGAGCCGGGGCAGGAATCTCTCACCCCTTCGGAATCTTCTGGAGTCCTTGGAATTCTATGTTCTATTTTTAAGATTGAGCAAAAGAAAAAGACTTCTTATTGGAATTTTGGCGCTAAATAAATCTTGTTGAGCTGAGTGTGGTAATTTATTAATTCAATCAATGTCAAATAATTTATTTCTTATAAGGCACTTTTGAACGTCAACAATTACAAGAAAAGTGAATTGATTGAAGTATCGTTTTTCTAAGATTTTTCTGACAAAAATTAAATATTCTGTAAATATGTCCCTGAAGTATCTTTGAAGGATGCCTTTCAGGTTTTACCTTGAAATTTTTGATAAACAAATAGTCCAGTCGTATTAGGAGTCAACCTCGGAATGAGAGATAAAAGATCATTATCTCTCAAGAGATAAATAATTTTATACAAGGTATTATTCACCGAGATTCACGGTTGACCACTGCAGTACGTATGGCTGAAAGCTGAGCGCTCTCCGCCCTTTTCCCAAAAATGTTTGAGCGCATGACAAAATGTTCGGAACAAAATTTGTCGCAAATTTTATGCTCCACAATTTTATAAAATATGTTAACATCGTTGGAGCTACAGAAATCAAGATAATTGCGAAAATTATCGAAAATCCTCTTCCTGCCCTTATCCCATGTTACTTGGGGTCGAAAATTATCAAAAATAATAACCAATTTTTGTGACCTCAAAGGTCCTTGAATAACTTACGACGCAAATACGAAATTTTATGAGACTTTTGAGAAAACTTTTATACTTAACGCCAAAATGAAGGTGTGTACGAGTTCCCAGCTCATCATTATCTCTCATTCCGAGGTTGACCTCTTATTAGAGTTCCGTACCTCAAAAGGAAAAAAAACGGAACCCATAAAGGATCACTCCGTTGTCCTTCTGTATGTCTATCTGTCTGTCTGCCTGCCTGTCAAGACCCTCTCTCTCTCAGGAACGCGTGGATGTATCAAGTGGAAATTAAAATCAAATACGTAGGTCTTAGGTCCCTTGGAATTCTAAAAAAATCAAACTTATAAGTCAACGCAATAAAAAATACGGTCATTTATGCGACATATTTTGATACTCGCAACTAAATCAAAACCTATAGGGTACTTCCCGTTGAACTAGAATAGATAAATTTGGCAAGAAGCAAGTTCTCACAGCACAAGTAAATGAAAAAGTTCGAAAATTGTGAATTTTATCACATACATTTTTTTTTTTGGGATTACAATGTTATGTTTGTTTTTGGGATAAATTCTTTTCAACTACGGAACCCTTCATTGTGCGTGGTCCGACATGCACTTGGCCGGTTTTTGTGCTAAAGTGACTAGACTAAAATGACGCGAGCGCTCCCTGTTCTATTAACTAAACGGATAGCCACTGCGGAATCTATTTACTATTTCTGCTCTTTTTTCTGGCTAGAAATATAGGGAAGATAGTTTGGTTTGAAATAGCGTGGTCGGGGATGTTCGCGGACGCACGCGTTCCGGATTTCGGCTCGCTGCTGCGTTTGCGAATCGCATCGCAACAGCCTCGTGGCTACTGTAGCCGGCAGGGTGGATGGCCAAATTATATGTCTCTGGATGGCGGCTCACAGACCGTCATTCAGATATTAGAGATAATTTTTATTTATAGTGATTGTGTTTTCAATGGTTAGACCTGCTCTCTTGTATGGATCAGAATGTTGGGCCACAAAAGGGATGAATGAAAAGCAGTTGCATGCAGCTGAGATGAGAATGCTAAGAGGGATGTGTGGTGTTACACGAATGGATAGAATAAGAAATGAGTACATAAGAGGAAGTCTAAAAGTGGCACCGGTGACTGAAAAGTTGTGCGGAAATCGGCTGTCATGGTGGTGTCATGTGATGCGGAGGAGTGAGGAAAATGTCGTGAGTAAAGTTTTGAGTATGAACGTCGATGGCTATAAGAGTAGGGGAAGACCAAAGAAACGATGGATGGATTGTGTGAAAGATGACATGGCTAGAAAGGGGGTGACTACCGAGATGACGAATAATAGAGAAGTATGGAAAAAAGGACATGTTGCGCCGACCCCAAATAGATTGGGATAAGGGCAGGAGAATGATGATGTGTTTTCAGTTAGTACTTGTTCTTGTTCTTATGGAACTCTGGTCTAATAATAAAGATTTATTTATTTATTTTATTTATAGCCTTATGTGTAATTTTAAAACGATGCGGGAACTGTAATAGTTTGCGAGTGGAGGGGAAAGATGTCAACAAACACACATCGGTCCACAGAATTGAGTAAGAGACACTGCACTTAACCAGAATAAGCAATCACACTGTCATTGAAGACTCTTTCAGCTGGTTGCTGATGCAGCGATGATATAGCACATTGACGAGCTTTACACAAAATTGTTAATAGTTCTTGATTAGCGGATTGATGGGATCGCGTGTCAACAATTCATACGCGACGAGCGGCAAGCGGAGCCGTAACCACGAGGAATAATTGGGCGCGAACATAGCGTAGTTGGCTAGGTAAACTAGAATTAGATACATTGAACAAAAACTCACTCCCATCAATAAATATTATGACCAAGTTATTTAAATAAATTAATTTTTATAATACTTTATTCTTGCAATAGTGGTATAGAACCCTTGGTGTGCGATTCCGACTCGCACTTGGCCGCTTTTTGTAATACAAGCGTGATAATAAATGTTATACACTTATTTTTAGGGTTCCGTACCTCAAAAGGAAAAAAACGGAACCCTTATAGGATCACTTCGTTGTCCGTCTGTCTGTCTGTCTGTCAGTCTGTCAAGACCCTTTTTCTCAGGAACGCGTAGAGGTATCAAGTTGAAATTAATATTCAATACGTAAGTCTATGTTCTCTTGGAGTCCTAAAAAACTCAAGCTTCTAAATCTACGCAATAAAAACATACGGCCATTTATGCGACATATTTTGATACTCGCAAGTAAATCAAAACCTATAGGGTACTCCCGTTGTCCTAGTATCATGAAATTTGGCAAGAAGCAAGGTCTCCCAGCACAAGTAAAGGAAAAAGTCCGAAAATTGTTAATTTGTAGTTTTATGACATAAAAAAAAATGTTTTTGAGATCCATTCATAAGTTTGTTTTTAACCGACTTCATTAACCGACTTCAAAAAAAAAGGGAGGTTCTGTATTCAACACGTATGTATGTATGTAAGTATGTATGTTTGTTGGTCCGCGATTTTCTCAGAAACTAATGAACCAGTTCTGATGATTCTTTCACTGACGTGATCTACATGCTTTCAGGAAGGATTTAGTAGATAATACATTATGTAATTAGTCTTATGTACAAAGTTATATGCATAAATATACTGTATCTCCGGCATTTCTAGCCGATTTTGACGATTCTTCTTTTCGTTCGTCTTGGGCTTATTTATTAAATGTAATTGAATACCTATTCAACTAATAATGGAAAAATAAATTTACTTTAAAAAAAGTAAAAACGAACTTCAAAAACCAAAAATGAATAAAATAACTTTCTTAAAACATTTAACAGCTTCTGAAGACGGTGTCTTTAGTCCTTCAATGCACTTTAGCTTGGCACCGACTTCAGAAGCTGTTAAGTTTTTTAAGAAAGTTATTTTATTCATTATTGGTTTTTGAAGTCGGTTTTACTTTTTTTATTGGGATAAATTCTTTTCAATTACGGAACCCTTCATTGTGCGTGTTCCGACACGCACTTTTTTGGCCGGTTTTTTTTCTATAAAAAAAGCTCAATAATTATCACCCATTTATCCAATACACTCCCAAATGACGCCATTAATCCATTCCATCAAATGAATCACATGAAACCAATAAATTATTCTCGTCCACATTTCAAGCCGACTCGCAATACATTTCCGTATGTTGTCGGTAAATACTGCCTTGTATATTATCGCCCGGGGACGCAATCCGTGTCGAGGACGTATTTCTGTTATATGTATGTAATATTACTTAGGTATTCTTGGGATGAAAGGATTTTAAAGATGGAAATGAGCTTTCTTTGTGCGGTACAAATCCTTTCTGTGTAACACTTAGGAGGTCTAAAAGGCTGATTACTGAAGCAAGTTCTGATCTTAAAAACTGACAGTGAATGTGAGTATGCAGGCTAGATTGAATACCTACATGACTTTATAACCGTCTGGCGGTTTTGAGTACTTTGTAAATATGTGGCCTACGCAAATGTCCTGCAGATCTGGTAGCGTCGTGTGACGGATCGTTGAGCTCCCTAAAATAGGGTTGAGCTATACGATGACTGATGCACGTCAAAGCTGCAATGGCTCTTTCTTCAAAAGGCCCTTCCAGACATGGCCCTGCATTGTTAGACTTACATAAAATCCTAATACATAATATAGTGTTTTTGATTTGAGCTTTAATAAATGAAGGTGATGGTGGTGGTGGTGGTGGTGGTGAAATGATATTTATTTCTGTAAATTGGTTCGAAAATACATTTTTATACGTCCCCAACAACTTATGTTTTAAAATAACTCGATCAGTTCGGTGTTTTCTATCCAAAAACTCTGAGAAGAAAGATCGAAACAAACTCAGAGGTCACAATCTCTTAAAGTCCAGATATAGTCTTGCTCATGCCTAGAGATCAATGCAGATTAAACTCTGAGATAGTCTTTTGAAAAAATAACCACAAGGATTTGAGTGGTCCAGTCCAGCCAGTGCACGCATTTGTCAATAATCGAGTAGCTCAACTCAGAACTTATGGAGCTCAACGACTCGACGAGCAATACCAAAGAAAGGACATTTTTTTTTTTAAAGATATTTATTTAATGAAACTATAATACAAAGGTGTTTCTTAATTCTAAACTCGCCAAACATTTACGTTTAATGTCGAGAGGCGCTCTTTTACATAACAACGAACCACCTTACGTATTACAAACTGTCAAATTTTCTCATTCGATTTTGAATTTAACCATCAACATTTTGAGATTTAAAATCATTTGGAGAAATTCCAATAAAATTGGGTAGGCCCCATAGGATACTCAAACTGCCTGAGTTACATTAAAACTGAGCAAAACAAATACCCACATACCGTAGTCCTCACATTCACAATGATTAAAATAATAATAATTATAATACTTTACAAATTAAATATTGATCACTGAATAAGTAGCTTTTCATCACCAAATGGTTTTTATATTTTAACTAGCTGCGCCCCGCGGTTTCACCCGCTTGCACCAAGATAAAAAAAAGTAGCCTACGTGCTAATCCAGGGTATAAGCTACATGACCAATTTCATCCAAATCACCACGTAGTATTGGTGACCTTAGCGGAGTCTTGTGTTCCTAGCAGCATGTTTAACTTTGAACGCTTTGTTTTTTCACTCGGTGATTGAATTTTTTTTTTTCTTCCGACTTAACACAACACAGTCAGTTATACACTCAACAATACTTTATATTATTTATTTGCACCATTTTCTTGTCGTATTTATTATTCACTCATTGTTTTATTTGTGTGAATACTTTAATTTCTTTTTACATTAATGCACATTGACAGCCGGTCGCCTGCGCCCGCGTCCCATTCCCATAGAGATTCCCATGGTCTCATCGCTTGTCATACAAATATAGACAAAAGTCTATAGCATAGACAAGTTAGGTTGGACCGTCGGGCGTCAAGCGTGAGTCGAACTTTACACCTTATTGACGGTTTTTGTTTTTTCTTTTCAAGGTATTCTAGTGTTTGTATTTTATTTGATTTTATTCCCCTTGGGATTTTTAATAGATATCCGTGGGTATGTCCGTGGCATCACACAGGCCCTGTCAGAATACCAGCGTTGCGGTATTTATTTTTATGCTGAGATAGGAGCCTTTTTGGTCTCTTTTTTTAGTCTGAATTTTTTTTTAATTTTACTTTTTTTTTATTTTTAATGTTTATTTTGTTACTTTTATATGCTCCTTTTTAACTGTATTTAAATGTGCGTGTCCCAAATAAAATATTTTTCTTTCTTTCTTTTTTTTATTTCAAATCACTTCAGCCGTATGATCGTGAAGAAGTAACAAACTTACAAACACACACACTCACAAACTTTAGCTTTTATAATATTAGTGTGATATAATAGGTCTTTACCTATGAAATTGCCGTTTTGTATGAAAAAATTTAAACGAATTTTTTTCATGCATTTTTTATTTGTATTAATCGAAGTAATCACCCATGCAATCAATGCATCTTTGCCAACGCAGTGGCAGTTTATTGATGTCCTTCTTAAAGAAATCAGCTGGACGGGAGGCAACAAATTCTTCAAAGGCATTTTGTACTGCCTCTCGGGTATTGAATTTTTTTCCTGCCAAGAAGTTATCCAAATTCTGGAAAAAGTAGTAGTCTGTAGGCGCAAGGTCTGGTGAGTAGGGCGGATGACGGAGAGCTTCCAACCCCAGTTCTTACAGCTTGGAGACCGTCTGCTGTGCAGTATGAGGTCGCGCGTTGTCGTGCAGGAGCAGCGGAGACGAGCGATTGACCAATGCTGGTTGGAGATGTGCCAGCTTCTCCATCATTGTGTTCAGTTCTTCACAGTACACATCTGAAGTAATGCTCACCCCGTTTGGTAAGAAGCTGTGATGAATCACACCGGCGCTAGACCACCAAACAGTGACCATCACTTTTCTAGGGGTAAGTTTTCGTTTAGGGCATTATTTAGGTGCTGAACCAGGATCCAACCAACTTGCTGAGCGCTTGCGGTTATCAAACAGAATCCATTTTTCATCGCAGGTAACAATGCGGTTCAAAATTCCTTCATTTGTGTGACTGTTGAGCAGTGCAAGGCACGTCTCGACGCGTACTTCGCGCTGGCGATCATTGAGTTCGTGGGGCACCCATTTGTCAAGCTTTTTTACCTTGCCAATTTGACGCAAATGGACCAATATTGTTTTGACGCTAACGTCGAAAGCTGCTGCTAATTCAGCCATAGATTGTGTATCATCAGCTTCCACAATCGCCTTTAATTCGTCATTGTCGACCAAAGTCTTCGGACGACCGCGAGGTTCATTTTTCAGGTCGAAATTTCCAGAACGGAAGCGAGCAAACCAATAACAAGTGGTGCGTTGGTTTGTAGTGTTAGCTCCGTAAACGTCGTTGATGTTGCGTGCCGCTTGTGCCGCGTTGCTGCCATGACGGTACTCATATTCCATAATTACTGACAAACGTATCCATGATGACGAAAAAGATTGAAATGCGATGAAAATGTAACACTAATCAATAAACAAATGACTACTTTTGGAAAAAAAAATCCATGTTTTTAAAATAAAATTAATTTGAAATTAGAATTCTTAGCCAAACAAAAATTATTTTGATTTGAAATGGCCAGTACTGCAGAACGGCAATTTCATAGGTAAAGACCTAATAATAACTAATTTGACATGACATTTGTAGACAAATTAAATGAACACTTACTTATTAGGGATTCAAATAACGGGGGGTCTCCGTTTCAAAATATTTTGGGGTCTAACAAAACTTCTCTGAAGTTTTTCAATAACTTTTCTTTAATATAAGTATTCCTTACAAAGTTAGATTATCAAAAGCCTGAACGTTTTCTAACACCTTATATAGCGTTGACTGACACTTTCTAAACGATCAAACTTCCAATATCGAAGGCGCGTCGTTATTGTCGACAGCCTTCACGTTTCAAGCGAAAAATGCCAATATTGTAAGATTCTTAACAATATTCTAGAAATCTGCAAGTTAAGACTTAAAATAAACTGACGAAAGAACGTTCAGGCGATACCAAAATAAATTGGGGACTTTCGTAACCATTTATTTCACTAATAGCTGCGCCCTGCGGTTTCACCCGCATAAACCGAGATCAAAAAAAGCGTATGTGTTAATCCAGGGTATAAGCTATCTACATACCAAATTTCATCCAAATCGGTTCAGCCGTTTGAGCATGAAGAAGTAACAAATATACAAACACACTCACAAACTTTTGCCTTTATAATATTAGTGTGATTACGTATGGATTTAATTTTTTGATATAAATGTTTATTGACTGCTAGCTTCTGCCCTCGACTTCATCCGCGTAAAATTTCTTGCTCCCCCACCCCTTCACATCGCATCTCTTGCCTATCTACTTCTCTTTCGCTTAGTGTCCTTTCTGCCTTTTTTATTGCTCGGCTCCTAAAGGTCATAGCGTGATGTTAAATAGCCTACTTATAGCCTTCCTTAAGAACTGGGCTATCAAATGTAAAAATAATTTTTCAAATCGGACTGGTGGTTCCAGAGATTAGCGCGCTCAAACAAGCAAAAAAAAACAAACTCTAGTTTTATTATTAGTACAGATTTGATTAACACTCTGACTGAAGGAAAACGCAATTGGGTTAAAGTTTTTCTTTATAGAATTTAATTCCGAAAAGACCTCTACTTTTTAACCGACTTCAAAAAGGAGGAGGTTCTCAATTCGTCGGAACCTTTTTTTTTTAATTTTTTTTTTTATGTATGTTCCCCGATCACTCGAAGATGGCTGGACCGATTTGGATTTTTTTTGTTTTATTCGAGAGAGTATGCATCACAGTTGGTCCCATATAAAATTGATTAACTTTGCTTTGGTAGTTTTTGAGTTAGCTTCAATAATACGTATTTTTTCCTCACTTTTATATGGATGATGTTCTAGTTTGTTTTGCAGGTAGTGGTATTAGAATTTGTGTGGGGTAGGTACACAACTAAAAAGTGAAAAATAAAAACTTTTTTACAAAAAAATACAACCGACTTCCAAAAACAACACTACAAAGTGAAAAATAACTTTAATTTCGGAAGTCGGTAGCAAAAAACGAAAATACACCGACTTCCGAAATTAAAGTTATTTTTCACTTTGTAGTGTTGTTTTTGGAAGTCGGTTGTATTTTTTTGTAAAAAAGTTTTTATTTTTCACTTTTTATTATATATATTTTTTCTGTAAATCTAAAATCCTAAGCATTTTCATTGCAAAATTGCATTCAAAATGTGCGTATTAAGTAATTTAAAACTGTGGCTGAAAATGGTTTTTGATTATAGCTTTGAAGCTTTTATTTCGGTACCAGCGCATTGTTGTGCTCTCTTTTTCTTTCACATGTGGAAGTAATTGACTCTGTCACTTTCATTTTTTTTACATATCACCTTATGTATAGCCATTAAAGTTCATCTTCAAGAATTAATTTGACTGTCTACAATATTTTCTCCCTGTAATACAGAATCAACGCGTAGGTGGCTACAATAATTAAGTATCAATATGTAATATGTTTTGTGGCTACACATTGATAAAATAAATAAATATGTTTGGACATATCACACAACGCCATCTAGCCCCAAGCTAAGCAACCTAATGCTTGTGTTATGGTAACGAGATGGCTGATAAACTACTTATATACATTTTTTTTTTTGTAAATACATACATATTATAGATAGAAAAACACCCAGACTCGGAACAAATACTTGTAGGTCGTACAAATATTTGTTGCGTGCGGGAATCGAACCCGCGACATGCTGCGCAGCAGTCAATCGCTCAACCACTGCGCCAACCGTGTCGTCAAACAATTGATATAACAAAACAAACAAATAATGTAGACTAAACGATACAGAATGATTTGTTGCGGTCGCAAATCATATTTTGATCAACACACAACCTGACACTTGCACACTGACCTGCAAAATTGCAAAAAAAACATGAAAAATTTAATTTCGTGGGCTAATAACTTAACATGTACAATGTTTTTCAAAATACTCCCGTTTCCTGTTAATTTAAAAAGCACGTACTACTACTGCTATATGCCAACAGCCTTGAGTGTTAGCTTGCGTGTCCTGTACAGCGCTCACGCAACGCGTCGTACGTCCACCCAGTAATAGGACTCGCCCATCAAGGAGCGCTGTCCCAAATTAGACGCATTATTAATTTATTATACATAAAATAAAAGGTATTATATTAAAACCCATATACTAAAAGATAAATAATTAAATTATCTTTAAAGGTTTTATAAAAATACGCTTGATAATTTTTGCGTAATTCTCAGTTTTTTATCCGCATTAGACATAACTTTACAAATTAATTACACTATGTAATATAAACATAATCTAAAATATTCACATAGTTAGTTGTTAAGGAAATGCTCTAGTTAAACATATATTTTTTCCAAATCATTAACACTATATAAAGCACTACCACTTGTTTCTTAAATCCCTGCCTGCTATAATAAATCTCCCTGTCCATTTAACTTACTAACACGTCAGACTGCACCAAACTCTCACAGACTATCTGTGTATGTAACGTTTATTAGTGCCTAGGGAGACGACCCGTGTCCGAATGTCTCGCACTGTTAAGTCTCTTTATTATTTAGTAGCGATTAAAGGTTCCGGACACTTGGCGGTTAAAATAAAATAAAAATAAAATATTTTTAATTCAGACATAATTCGCCCATAATATTGTTATAATAATAAATAATAATAATAAATCATTTATTTGCATAAAACATGGTATACAATGGTGTTACATATAATTATAAAGGCACAAACATGTTCAGCTAGGATAAAAACATAGCATGCAAAATCTTTGGGTTTTTTGAAGATGTGACCCTGACAGGGCATCAACATTTTTTATCCATAAATTCTTTTATACTATAGAAGTTTAACTCATTTAACCACTTGTACAACTTTATCTTAAATGTTCTCGAATTTAATATTTTGAAATGGTTTGGTATCTGGTTATAAATACGCACGCACATTGCTAGGCAGTTTTTGTCGTATTTGGCAAGTCTTGGCAAATCATTTATTACTAATTTATAAGGATCTCGTCTGTTACGAGGATTTACATCATTTGCTGTCTTAAACAATTCTTTATTCTTAACTACAAACACACATATTTCATAAATGTATAGAGATGGCAACGGTAACAAACCAAGTTTTTCAAACACTGGTCGACATGAGTCATCAGGCTGAAGGCCACATAATGCTCTTATGCACTTCTTTTGAGCGACAAATGCTCTATTCAGATTGGTACTATTACCCCACATTACAAGGCCATAGCGTAGTAGTGACTCTACATACGCGTGATATGATATAATAGCAGTTTTTATGTTCGTTATATTTTTTACTTGTTTCAGTGCATAAACGAATTTATTAATTCTAGTGCTAACATTATCTACGTGTTCTTTCCAGTTGATATCTTTATCTATTATTACGCCTAAAAACCTGGTATGTGTCACCTCATTGATTTTAGTTATATTAATTTTGATGTTGTATTTATTATTATTCGATTGATTAAATTGAATGTAGACGGATTTTTCTAAATTTATTTTCAAATGGTTCATGTCAAGCCAATGCAATAATGTGTCTATTGTATTATTAATATCCAACTCATGATCTTTGATGGTACTTTTCTTTTTATCAGATGTCACTATAATAGATATGTCGTCGGCAAATAATATACATTTATGCTTAGTTATTTTTATGATGTCATTTATGTATAAAATAAATAATATTGGGCCAAGTACGCTTCCCTGTGGAACGCCATACTTATTATGTTTATATTCTGATGAGTAGGATGTCATATCTTTATTTTTGGTAATTTTATTGATTATGACACGTTGTTGTCTATTTCTTAAATAGGACGATATCCACTGACGTGCAGGTCCCCTAATCCCGATAGTCTCTAATTTGTCAAGCAATATGTCGTGTGACACCAGATCGAAGGCCTTCGATAAATCAAAGAAAAGACCAGTAGTCAGATGATTATTGTTGATTTTAGAAAGTATTTCATTCATAAGAGAGAAAATGGCTAATGATGTGGATTTGTTTTTTTGGAATCCAAACTGGTCATCACTTATTATTTGGAACTTGTTGCAGAAATCAAGAAGTCTTTTATACATACTTTTTTCATATATTTTAGAAAAGATAGGTATTAAAGTTATAGGTCGATAATTATTGATATCACATTTATCTCCCTTTTTGAATAACGGCTTTATAATGGATAGTTTTAATTTATCGGGAAAAGTTCCGGCTAAAAATGACAAATTGATTAGGTGAGTTATGATACCAGTCATTTCATTACAGCAGGCTTTTATGATTTTTGTGCTAATTTCATCATAGCCCTCTGCTCTGGTGTTGCACAAAGACATAATTACCTGTCGAACCTCACTCTCCAACATTGGTTTGAGAAACATAGAGTTGACACATACATTTTCCCTAAAGCTTTGGCCAGCACTTTGTTGAGTTGGTGTATGGGTTAAGTTTACATAATGGTCGTTGAATACAGAAGCCATTTCTACAGGGTCTGTAATAATGGCATTATTTAACTTTATGATTTCTATGTTGTCTTTGGGTGTAGTATTATTTATTTCATTTTTAATGACGGTCCAAGTGGCTTTGCATTTGTTATTCTGTGTGTTAATATATTTTATGTTAGAGTTCTTTTTTGATCCGTAAATACATTTTTTTAGCAAATTGGAGTAATTAATATATTTAATTTTATTCATAGAGTTTTTAGTTTTATAGTACTGGTAACGTAGTCTCCGTTTAGTTTTACAACTTTGCCTTAAACCTTTGCTTATCCATTTTTGAGTGTTTTTATTATTACTGTTCACTCTAACTCTTACCTTGGGAAAACAGAGGTTGTATAATAGGCTTACCGTTTCATGAAAATCACTGAATGCGGAATTCGCATCAGTATTTTGATAAATATCGGACCAAGAAAGGTTTTGTAGGCACTCTTTAAATTTTCGAATATTATCTAAATTGTAGTCTCTTTTATAAATGTAGTATATTGGTGCTTTTTGTGGTTTGTGTTTATTAGGAAAGCTTAACATTTGTGCTGTGTCATGATCTGAAAGATGCAAAGGTAGTACAGTTGCAGTTGCGTTGGCAATGTTGCTCAAAATATGGTCAATACAGGATAGTTTACGTGTAGGAATATTTATGTGGATTTTCAAATTATAGTTGTTGCACAAGTCTTGTAATTCTTTTGTAATGTTTCCTTTTTTTAGCGTATTTATATTAAAATCACCAGCTACAACTACATTTACTTTTGATTTGTATTTCTTTAGTAATTCGTGTAAGAGTTTATGCAATTTTGTTAAAAACTGATTTGGATCAGATTGAGGTGTTCTATAAACACATATAACTACTAATTTACTACACAATAGCTCTATTCCGCAAGCTTCAAATGTGCTTTGTGATGCATAACTTTTTACGAATGATAACTCCTTATAATTGAATCCTTTTTTTACTAATATACAAGTGCCGCCCCTTTGTTTTTCTCTAGAGAAGTTGGAAGCCATTTCATAGTTATATATTTTAACATAATTTTCATAGCCTTTTTTTATAAAAGTTTCAGACAAACATATTATATCTGGATCATTATCTACTTCTTTTAATTCCTGAATAGTTATTTCTAGTAACTCTTGTTTTGATAATATACTCGCAATATTTTGATGAAATATTCTGAAATGGTGCGTTTCACTGGCTTTAGACACGAAAAAATGAATCGCTCTTGTTTAAAACAGGAAAATAATAGGGTATAGTTCCTTTCAGGCCATTTGTATTGGGATGCGTAAGGGTGTTACATTTAGGAGTATTTAAATTTTGAAGACGACTTTTTACTTTGAAGTAGTAGGGCATTGTCCCTTTTTTAGGTTCTTGTAAACCAATGTTCGATTTTAAATTTGATTTGTTACTTGCTATTCTCTTTCGAATTTCGCTGGGGTTCAAATATTTATCACTATAATCACAACAGTCTATAAGGTAGTTTAATGACTTACAGATCTCGGATAGTTTTGTGTGTGTTTGCTTTACAAAGTGACATTTTTTATACTTACTACATAAATTATTTATAGAATAGTTTAATTTATTGACATTTAGGTACACGTTATTTACAACGTTGAGTACAACTATAGTGTTGTTTTTGAATGTATCTAATATCATTTGTAATTGAGACAAGATTATGTTTAAGTTGTGGTCATTTTCACCTACGCAAATAACAAGTTTGTCATCTGTTGTCAATTTGACATTTTTACAGTTCGCTATTATTTCGGTGCACGGTGCATTTGGCTTCGTTTCAGCGACTACTCGGTATTTTTCGTACTGTGTATGTGTTCTTGAAAGTGAGATGGCTGCTGCTAGCCCGACGCAACGCTGAGTACCGAAAATAAATATCTTCTTCTCAGGAATCACATTTTGCCCAATTGCGGCAGTGCAAGTCTTAACACTGGCCGTGTTCACAGTATCCCGCTTACGTTCCTGGATGGGCGTTTCGCTGGCATTGTGGCTACGTTGCATTAATATTATAATGCGCTCTGTAAGGGCTGCAATCTCCTGTTCTGCTACCTTTAATTGCTGTTGTAGGGATATAATTTCCTGTTTTAAGCATAACGTATTTCCGTATTCATTGGTTTCGCTGTTCAATGTGGATGACGATGGAGCGGATGGTGTAGAACTCACGTTCTGTTGTAGTAACACAGCTTCTTTCTTTTTCTTAGTGCTTGTGCCAGGATTTCGGAATATGGAGGAAGAATGGCACAAAGATTTCAGCGTTTCGTTTTCTTTAGATAGCTTATTTATTTGTATAAGTAGATCTGTGTTTTCTAACAGTATTTTTTCCCGTTCATTTTCCATACTTTCCAGTTTAAGTGTAAGATGAGCTATTGTCTCCTTCATTTCTGAGGCAGATACTAAGTCAGTTACAGTTCTGTCAACACTCCTCGATAGTTTATAGGGAGTAGCGTATGATTCATCTGATGTTTCGCAGTCCGTAAGTATGTGTGAGTCCAATAACTGTGTGCTATTTTGGACTGGGGATAGCCGTCTTAATGGTTCATCATCTAGATTGTTATCTATATTTGGTGCTTGATTGGTTGGTGACGGGTTTTTTAAAGTTTGCTTTTTTCGTACGGTAATGTTAGATGTACCGACGGCGTTAGCATATTTTTTATTTCTGATACACACCTTACATCTCCATTTTTTTTTTGCTTCTGCATCTTTGAGCCGATATGTTGATTCTGGATAGCCATCGCAATCAAGTTCGTATCTGTTATCACAGGCGGCACACAAAGCAGTACTTTTTATGTTTACTTTTTTTTTACATTTATGACATGTTACTAGTTCTGCCATCTTGCGGACGCTGCTGATATTACTAGTTGTAGATGTCATTGCGTTCAATAATTTGTAAGAACTGATGTACTTGTATGATTATGATGTAGACGACCGTGTTGTTATTGATAGACTCCGAACACGTTAATTAAATTAGAAATACAAATTTTGGAATTTCCGAAAAGTGAAAGTTGGGATTGAGATTTGAACTTGCGACCACTCATGTGAGGCTAGTTAAACGGCAAAAGTAGGTGCATACCTTAAACTTTGTGCCATCTACACATCTAATAATCGAAGCGAATTTTTGGAGTAGTTGTGACCAATTAAATGTCGTTACATAGATGAGAGTACAAGTTCAAAATCACTTTTCGCTTGTTGATAGTTGGTGACGACGGTTAAGATTTAAATCACTTTTGCACTTTGTTAATATTGTTCTGGTTTTTATGACACTTGTTATTATATATTTTGATCACAGAATGCAATAGGGGTTGTATTTTTTATCATTAATTGCGAATTGCCACATATTGTTATTGTTTTGTGAGATGGTTTATGAATTTAGGGTTTTTTGCTATTAACTTCACTGTTTACGTATAAAACTCGTAGATAACACTACCAGTTGGTTATTAGTTGCTGTTTTATTGGTTCACTTAGTTTTATTCACTTATAGACACTAAAAGTATTTTTTAAAGATATTTTCTATCAGACCGTTTGTTTTTACGTTAGGCTAGACGCAGCGCCATCTAGCGTCAGTTAGTTGATAGTAAGACTTAAAAACTATGTTAGATTCAAAAATATAATTAATTTTAGTATTTGCCACCCTCTGGAGCCCCGGGCACACGCACTTGTGCTTGAACCCAGTGCCCCAGAAGGGGACTGTCCAGCTTGTGGCTGAGCACGTTGGCACTCCCACGCGTGCGGAACATCAGTGAAGCGATGCGGCGCCGCAGCACAGTGTGAAAGCCGTCTGTGTGCGCGTGCGCAAACGCGCGTGGATATTAATTAGGACTTTGTAATAGTTGATTGGATCAACTATTTTCTTTTTGGGTTGAAGTTTTAAATTAAAAAATCAATGGTGTCTTCAAAATTCAAACAGGCTCGTGAACGACAAACATCTTGTTTCCCAAATTCGAGTCATCAATAATAAATCTTTCCTTCTAACAAACTAACGTGATCAGTTTGGACCGGGCCGCTCACAAACTGACTACGTACTAAACGTGTATTAGTGTCTAGGGAGACGACCCGTGTCCAAACGCCGTGAAATTAATCATTAGGGATACCTAACGATTAAGGATACTTTATGATAATAAGGGGTGTTTTATGATTAATTGAATCAATTAATATTGTTACGTAGACGCTAACGCCATTTGTTATCGAGTAGCAGAAATGCACGATACGTCGATTCGTGACAATTTTTCTAGAACATTCTAAACACTTCCAGAATGTTCTGGATGGTTAAGTGTCGTTTTGCAGCATTCTAGATCATTCCTGTAAGTACTAGAATGTTCTCGAATTATGGCCTCGAACTTTCGAGAAGCTTACACTCGTCATATAAATAGAGGGTTGCCAGCGGTGTACGACAGTTCAGCTAGGAATGCGATACAGTGAACCAACAGCGAACTAACAGCGAACTACAAGTGATTCAGGTGATTCTGTTTAAAGTTTCTGATTACTTGTATTTGTGAGTATGTCATGCTCACTCAAATGTCTCGCTGGTGGTGGCGTGTGTGTTGGATCATTAAGTTCCCTTCAAAATGGTTGAGCTAATTGGTGCTGATCCATGCGTCATGTTCGTGAACGGGCGCCGTCAGTTGGGACTGGTCGTCTCTTAGCTGCCATGGCTTATTTTTAATTTTAATATTTAATTTAGTTGTTTTAGTTTTTATCTTTTTATTACGGACGGTTTTTAACGTGCACGTCTTTCTACATTGTTCTCACATGTATATTTTCAACATGAACGATGAAACCAATATTTTGTAAAAATATTACCTATGATTTAAAAGAGTGTCCGTGGAGTTTCTTGCCCGTTCTTCTCCATAGGGATCTACTACGCTTTGGAATGGGCAACTAGCTTCATCTTTCTGACTGACCGACCCATTGACAATTCAAAAGTGCCTGTAATTGGTTTATTTGAAATAAATGCTTTGAGTTTGAGTTTGAGTTTGTGATTATTTAAATATAGTGTGTTTTGGTGTAAACTGGCATAAATTTATTTATCCCGAACCCCAGCTCGTAACAACATTAGTTTTAGTTGAAAATTGTTAATAAATGATTTATTTCAATCCATTAGCGTCTTACTACACAGACTCATTAAATGTGTGATAATTATTCAGGATACGTCCTGACAGCTTGTTTTCAAATAATTTACTCTAGTAAGTAATTATTTTTATTATTATTTTTACAGACTGAAAAATACAAAAAAGACTACTACAACTTGCTTTACGAATCCTATTTTAACTGACGAATAAAAAGGAGGAGGTTCTCAATTCGTCGGAACCTATATTTTTTTTTTTTAATGTATTATATGTTCCCCGATTACTCGAAGATAGCTGAACCGATTTGGATTTTTTTTGTTTTATTCGAGAGGGTATACATCACAGTTGGTCCCATATAAAATTGATTAACTTTGCTGTGGTAGTTTTTGAGTTAGCTTCAATAATACGTATTTTTTCCCCACTTTTATATGGATGATGTTCTAGTTTGTTTTGTAGATAGTGGTATTAGAATTTGTGTGGGGTAGGTACCACAACTAAAAAGTGATAAATAAAAACTTTTGTACCAAAAAATACAACCGACTTCCAAAAACAACAATATAAAGTGAAAAATAACTTTAATTTCGGAAGTCGGTGGCAAAAACGAAAATACATTTAACCAGACACCGACCTCCGAAATTAAAGTTATTTTTCACTTTGTAGTGTTGTTTTTGGAAGTCGGTTGTATTTTTTTGTAAAAAAGTTTTTTAAACAATACATATCTCAAACATAATGCGAGACGTCACCGGACCGCGTGTAAGCTGTGTCCGTATGTAACCCGTATTAGCGTCCAGGGAGACGACCCGTGTTGGAATGTCTGCGTGTTACGTGACATGTCCCTCACCATGCTGGTCTTTATTGGAGACGATTAAAGGTTTTGTTATCTGGAGTAATTAATTGCTATGATTAATATTGGCTTACCCACTGATGATTGATTTTTGGTCAACTGTAAATAACGTCGTTTTGGCAATTAATTTTCTTCTGTACCTACAATGTCTTTTCCTAACTATGTTGGGGTCGGCTTTATGCAGCTGACTACCAGCAGTTTACATGGAGCGACTGCCTATCTGACCTCCATAATCCAATTACTGGTTAATATGATACCCGTTGGTAAGACTGGCTGTCAGACTTTCGTGTTTCTGACGACCTGTAATGACTGTCAAAGTTCCACGAATGACAGCCGGGACAAACGGCTTAACGTGGTTTCCGAGGCACGGAGGAGTTTTGGTATAATATACAAAGATGGAAACCCATCCACGGACCAACCGCGGCAAGCGTACTTTAATCTGATCGATCGGCCCGTGCGGCTGTTTTCCGCAAGCGTGACTGGGTAAGATCCTCGAGTCGGGTTCAGTGTTGTTGGGATTGCCTATTAGGAAATTCTCTGTAGCTACTTTTCTCGATTTGTGCCTTGCCGGTATTGAGGCTTACCCCTTCGGGAAATAAATCCGTGAAATTGTTTTCCAAAAACTTATCCAGCTCTTCAACGACCTATTTAAAAGACCGATCAGACAAGACAAGTAGGTACACAATTTCTGTACTTCGATGAATGTAAAGCGTGTTTATTAGTGTCCGGGGAGACGACCCGTGTCGGGACGTCACGCTGTAACCTGACATGTGACATGTGTCCCGCACGAACTACACGCTAGGACATGATGAATAGAGATTAGGGAAAGGATGTAACTTGCTGTAGACTAATGACTTTAGACACTACATTTAACCTTAGGTGCAGTTTGATTCAAACTTAATGGCGGCTCGAAAGTTAGCTGCGAGTGCAGGTATGATCAAAGTTAATGGAGCTACATCTTAAAAAATCTAAAATCTTAATTAAAAACAAAACTTAATCGAGCTTAACTAAATGAAGCCAAAATTATTGTCGACTTGACAGTACCCAGCACTCGCAGCTAACTTCCGAGCCGCCAATAAGTTTGAATCGAACTATACGGTTAACATCTAATTTGATATCGGCTTCATTATGTATATGTTACGGTAAATGTGATTAATTGAAAATTAATAACAATTATCCATCATTATTAATAATTACTTCATGATTTGGTAAATGTGAATATAAAATTGAAATTCATCACTTTTAGCAGTTGATATTAATAATTCACTACTCTCGTCGGTAAAAGTAATAAAATAAAATAAGACTCGAAGTTAATTGTCCAGTAGGTATTTATTTATAATACCACAGTACTTACAAATACATCTAATCTAATTACATTTAACGGTACTAAGGTTACATTATTAATAATCACCGGTAAATGTGATTAATTTCTTACTTTTACCTCGACTTTCGGTAATAATTAATAATGATAGACATCTATTAATAAATTTCAATTAATCACACTTACCGTAAGATATACACATTTCACCATTCAATACTGAGCAATAGATACCTACTTCTTTTGACCCGGTTTTTGAATTGAGAATTTAGAGTTCAGAACTTATTAGAGTTGAGAACTTGTTGAACTCTAGGCACTATCAACAAAACGGACGCCTTTACACCTTAAAGTTGCTTTTTGTATACTTACACTGATTCATCCTGCCCCTATGGTCCTTTTGTTTTTCCTACATTTGCAGCTTGTAGTCAAAATTGTTTAGAAATTGGAAAGATCTGGCGTTGGTCGATAATACGAGTACATAGCTGTAAAAACGTAAGTTTCGCGAACCTTAGCAGTGAAACCGCACTAGTACCTACAATTCAACTGACTCGCATGAACATCAGTGTAACATCATGCGATTTCGCGGTTTTGCGGCGGAGGTGTACTAAGGAAGGAGGAAGGAGTCACCTTAAGTAAGAGTTTGTAAAGTAAATAATTTTCAAATCCTCAATTAAATAGCAATAGATACGTACTTAGTCGATATGATAAGCAGAGGCATTAGAATAAAGAATTAGATTAGCAATCAGGCAACGACAACAAGTGAAATAAAAAGTAAGTTCTAAAACTAAAACCCGACTTCTGAAAAATCCCGCTCGCCGCGGTCGGTCTGTAAGCAATTAAATTAATATTATTTACCTCCACTTTTACTTATTTTTAACAATTTAAACATATTTATTTACTTAAACAATATAACAATATTTGTAATGTGCTTTTCAAGACCTTTCTTTTGACACCAAACATGTCATTATTATTTCAATTTAATTTTTTTCGTGGTCAGAAATTTACGTGTAAAGTCCATCATATTAAATTTAGGGAGAATTTGTAGAGCCTATGTCACCCGGATCATTATTACGAATCTATTGATGCCGGCTTCATTAAAATCGGTTCAGTAATTTAGGCGCTACGGTGGAACACACGTAAATACATACTTATATGTAATATATAGGGTGACTGGTAATTAGTGACCGATACTTAAAGACATGATTATACTTATGATAACAAACAACTTTTACTATCCCCTCACACGGACCCGGTCCTACTGCTGGTATTCAGCTGCATAAAGCCGACCCCAACATAGTTTGGAAAAGACATTTTAGGTACAGAAGAAAATTAATTGCCAAAACGACGTTACCTACATTTGACCAAAAATCAATCATCAGTGGGTAAGCCAATATTAATCATAGCAATTAATTACTCCAGATAACAAAACCTTTAATCGTCTCCAATAAAGACCCGCATGGTGAGGGACATGTCACGTAACACGCAGACATTCCAACACGGGTCGTCTCCCTGGACACTAATACGGGTAACATACGGACACAGCTTACACGCGGTCCGGTGGCGTCTCGCATTATGTTTGAGATATTTATTGTTAAAAAAAACTTTTTTACAAAAAAATACAACCGACTTCCAAAAACAACACTACAAAGTGAAAAATAACTTTAATTTCGGAGGTCGGTGTCTGGTTAAATGTATTTTCGTTTTTTGCCACCGACTTCCGAAATTAAAGTTATTTTTCACTTTATATTGTTGTTTTTGGAAGTCGGTTGTATTTTTTGGTACAAAAGTTTTTATTTATCACTTTTTAGTTGTGGTACCTACCCCATACAAATTTTAATACCACTACCTGCAAAAGAAACTAGAACATAATCTACATAAAAAGTGAGGAAAAATACGTATTATTGAAGCTAACTCAAAAACTATCCAAGCAAAATTAATACATTTCTTAAGGGACCCTCTCTAATAAAACATTTTTTTTTTTTAAATCTGACGACTCTGTAGAACGTTATGCGTGGTCATACATAAAAATTTAAAAAATATATATATAGATGTCGAATTGAGAACCACCTCCTTTTTTTCGTCAGTTAAAATAGGATTCGTAAAGCAAGTTGTAGTAGTCTTTTTTGTATTTTTCAGTCTGTAAAAATAATAATAAAAATAATTACTTACTAGAGTAAATTATTTGAAAACAAGCTGTGAGGAGGTATCCTGAATAATTATCATACATTTAATGAGTCTGTGTAGTAAGACGCTAATGGATTGAAATAAATCATTTATTAACAATTTTCAACTAAAACTAATGTTGTTACGAGCTTGGGGTTCGGGATAAATAAATTTATGCGAGTTTACACCAAAACACACTATATTTAAATAATCACAAACTCAAACTCAAACTCAAAGCATTTATTTCAAATAAACCAATTACAGGCACTTTTGAATTGTCAATGGGTCGGTCAGTCAGAAAGATGAAGCTAGTTGCCCATTCTAAAGCGTAGTAGATCCCTATGGAGAAGAACGGGCAAGAAACTCCACGGACACTCTTTTAAATCATAATATTTTTACAAAATATTGGTTACATCGTTCATGTTGAAAATATACATGTGAAAACAATGTAGAAAGACGTGCACGTTAAAAAGCGTCCGTAATAAAAAGATAAAAACTAAAACAACTAAATTAAATATTAAAATTAAAAATAAGCCATGGCAGCTAAGAGACGACTAGTCCCAACTGACGGCGCCCGTTCACGAACATGACGCATGGATCAGCACCAATTAGCTCAACCATTTTGAAGGAAACTTAATGATCCAACACACACGCCACCACCAGCGAGACATTTGAGTGAGCATGACATACTCACAAATACAAGTAATCAGAAACTTTAAACAGAATCACCTGAATCACTAGTAGTTCGCTGTTGGTTCACTGTATCGCATTCCTAGCTGAACTGCCGTACACCGCTGACAACCCTCTATTTATATGACGAGTGTAAGCTTCTCGAAAGTTCGAGGCCATAATTCGAGAACATTCTAGTACTTACAGGAATGATCTAGAATGCTGCAAAACGACACTTAACTATCCAGAACATTTTGGAAGTGTTTAGAATGTTCTAGAAAAATTGTCACGAATCGACGTATCGTGCATTCTGCTACTCGATAACAAATGGCGTTAGCGTCTACGTAACAATATTAATTGATTCAATTAATCTTAAAACACCCCTTATTATCATAAAGTATCCTTAATCGTTAGGTATCCCTAATGATTAATTTCACGGCGTTTGGACACGGGTCGTCTCCCTAGACACTAATACACGTTTAGTACGTAGTCAGTTTGTGAGCGGCCCGGTCCAAACTGATCACGTTAGTTTGTTAGAAGGAAAGATTTATTATTGATGACTCGAATTTGGGAAACAAGATGTCTGTCTTTCACGAGTCTGTTTGAATTTTGTAGACACCATTGATTTTTTACTTTAAAACTTCAACCCAAAAAGAAAATAGTTGATCCAATCAACTATTACAAAGTCCTAATTAATATAAAGTGTCCTTAACCACGCGCGTTTGCGCACGCGCACACAGACGGCTTTCACACTGTGCTGCGGCGCCGCATCGCTTCACTGATGTTCCGCACGCGTGGGAGTGCCAACGTGCTCAGCCACAAGCTGGACAGTCCCCTTCTGGGGCACTGGGTTCAAGCACAGGTGCGTCTGCCCGGGGCTCCAGAGGGTGGCAAATACTTAAATTAATTACATTTTTGCATCTAACATCGTTTTTAAGTCTTACTGTCAACTAACAATATTTTGGGCGAATTATGTCTGAATTAAAAATATTTTATTTTAACCGCCAAAAGATAAAGATAAAGATCATTTTATTTGTCAAAAACATGCGAATACATGCAAATTATGCATGCAGGATGTCACAATATTAATTTATATTTTGTACGTACATGTTTCACCCGTAAGGCGTACAAATTTATAAAATTTACAAAAAATCAAAAACTAAATTACAAAATAAAAACCAAATTATTAAAGACAATCTAAGAGGGTAGGTACATAATAGTCAGTAATAAACATTGATACGTCAGTAAAATAAATTAATCATTAAAATGTCACAAAATTTAAGGATTAATAAAATAAAATAAAAAAAAATGTCAAATAGTGTCATTCAAAAAGTAATTTATATTATAAAATAACACTTGTCTGTTAATAAATCTCGAATCTGTTTTTTAAACAACTTTACCGGCAATGCTTTATATGACTGTGGTATTTTAATATAAATTTTAGGAGCCATACAGAAAACGCTTTTACCCATTAATGCCGTCTTTGCTGTATGCGAACACAGTTGAGTATTGTCACGTCTGTTACGGGGGAAGGTGTCAGCTAGTCGTGGAAATAGAAATTGATTTGCCCTAACAAATGTCGCAATTTAAAAAATATACAGCGATGGTAGAGTTAATAATTTGTGTTTTTTTAAATAATGGCATACAGCTGTCGGTCGAATTCAAATTGAACATAGCACGAATGCATCTCTTTTGGGCCTTAAACGCTATTGCTTTGTCTGTGGAATTCCCCCAAAATATAATACCGTAGCGCAATAACGAAGCTACTAGACCATGATAAGTTGTTACTAAGGCATCTGTGTTTAGCTCTGGGGCCAGTTTATATAAAGCGTACGCAGAGGTGCTCAGCCGTTTACTTAGGTATTCTATGTGTGCCTTCCAGTTCAATTTAGAGTCAATAATAATTCCTAAAAATTTTGTGGCGTCGACTTTATTAAGTTCAGTGTCCTTGTAAATTGCGTTAATGTCAAATATAGCTTGGGTCCGCCAAGTGTCCGGAACCTTTAATCGCTACTAAATAATAAAGTGACGTAACAGTGCGAGACATTCGGACACGGATCGTCTCCCTAGGCACTAATAAACGTTACATACACAGATAGTCTGTGAGAGTTTGGTGCAGTCTGACGCGTTAGTAAGTTAAATGGACAGGGAGATTTATTATAGCAGGCAGGGATTTAAGAAACAAGTGGTTTTTATAAACAACTTAATGATTTTAAACTGAAGATCACGTCTAAACGAGTAGTGTTAATGATTTGGAAAAAATATGTGTTAAACTAGAGCATTTTCTTAACAACTTACTATGTGAATATTTTAGATTATGTTTATATTACATAGTGTAATTAATTTGTAAAGTTATGTCTAATGCGGATAAAAAACTGAGAATTACGCAAAAATTATCAAACGTATTTTTATAAAACCATTCACCGTTTTAAAGATAATTTAATTATTTATCTTTTAGTGTACGGGTTTTAATATAATACCTTTTATTTTATGTATAATAAATTAATAATGCGTCTAATTTGGGACAGCGTTCCTTGATGGCGAGTCGATTACTTACTATTTTTACCCGACTACGGCAAAGCCAAAAGGAAGGGTTATGATTTTAGCAGTCTATGTATGTATGTAAGTATGTATATAAGTATGTATTTACTTGTGTTCCACCGTAGCACCTAAATTCCTGAACCGATTTTAATGAATGAGGTATCAATAGATTCGTAATAATGGTCCAGGTAACATAGGCTATATAAATTCTCCCTAAATTTAATATGGTGGACTTAACACGTAAATTACTGACCTCGAAAAAAATTAAATTGAGATAATCATGACATGTTTGGTATCAAAAGAAAAGTCTTGACAAGCATATTACAAATATGTATATAGGTCATATATAATTATGTTTAAATTGTTAAAAATATAAGTAAATAATATTAATTGAATAACTTACAGACCTGCCGCGGCGAGCGTGATTTTTCAGTAGTCGGGTTTTAGTTTTTGAACTTACTTTTTATTTTATTTTATTTTGTTTGGGTGGCTTACAGCTATCAATACAGAAGTAACAGTGAGGTTATCAACGACAAGCCATTTACAAGGCTCCACAGTTAGATCTTGTATAGCTTGTAGATTTGCCACTAAGAGTTAGTTTCTTTAGGGATTCACTTTGGCACCTTATTCTTGTTCTTCTTTTGTACTCGATTGATTGACATAAACATAGTAAGTAGTAAATTCTTATATTACTTACTTACTATGTTCATCGTTCCTTATACAACATGTAAAAAAAACGTTTATTATAGGGAAGGCAATTCTCAGGAAAAAAAAAACTCACAAATTCAATAACAAAAAAAAAAAGAATAAGAAAAAAAAAGCAAAAAAAATATGATTTGTTATAACTTTTCGGCAATGTTATGCTCAATAACACGATGGCGCCTCTTCACAATCGGCGATCACAGACGATTTCAGAATTCGATTCAAGCTTAGTGGCGGCTCAGAAGTTAGCTGCGAGTGCATGCAGTCAAGTCGACAATAATTTAGGCTCCATTTACTTAAGCTAGCTAAGTTTTTTTTTATTTAAGATTTTTTAAAGATTTAGCTCCATTAAGTTTGAATCGCAAGATACCTGAAAATGTAAACTAAACCACTGAACGGATTTCGTTAAAATTGGGCATGGAGATGGCATCCTGGGGAAGAACATAGGCTACTTTTTGTCTGAAAAATAGTCCTAAAGGGGGTGATAAAGGGGATGAAAATTTATGAACGCCGATTGTGAAGAGGCGCCATTACACCCCTCTTTTCCGTCGGGGATTAAACATAATAACAATCTCGCGCAGGCAAAAAAAAACACAGTTAGGTAGATTCTGTGAGATATACGATTCAACGCTTGCAACTTTTATTCTTTTACACACAATTTAAAACTACACGAAGCCAAAAACTAAAAGTGTAACAAAGACAGAACTGCTATCACAGCTGAAAGTTTCAGAGTAGGTAACGTAAGTGAACACATGTGAGGGATCAAGTCAGATTGCATTCAGCTATCGTTGCAGTGGGTGAGCGCGGTGGAGCCACGAGAAGAGGAGGAAAGATACGCAATTGTTTTTGTTGAGTGAGATTTTTTGAGTTCCGTACTTATAGGAGCACTCGTGTATGTCTGTCTGACCGTCTGTCACAGCCGATTAGCTCCGAATCTACTGGAATGATTAAGTTGTTTGAATCGTATGAATTTCTGTGACACAAACACGATCAGGTTCGTGAACAAGCGCTGTCAGTGAAGGCTGGTCATACCTTAGCGGCCACGGCTTATTTTAATTTAATTTAAATATATGAATTGTTTTTTTTTAAGGACGCTTTTAACGTTCTGCATCGTTCTCACATGTAAAATTTCAACATGAACGATGTAACCATTATTTTGCAACCATATCTTGATTTAAAAGAGTGTCCGTGGAGTTTCTTGCCCGTTCTTTTCCATAGGTACCTACTATGCTTTGGAATGGGCGCCTAGCTTCATCTTTCTGACTGACCGACCCCTTGACAATTCAAAAGTGCCTGTAATTGGTATAATTGAAATAAATGCTTTGAGTTTGAGTTTGAGTTTGAATGTCTTTCTTTCAAAGATACGTTGGTCGAAGCATTTTTTTTTTTTTTGATGATAAATCATCAAATGACTTCTCCCGCTCTGGGCGGAGCGGGAGGGCGTGTCAGTCTTTTACTGACTAAAACCCATCCGTGTTCCTTCAGTTGCCTGTGCCAGGGCCACGGTATCTCTTTCGAACAACCCGCGATCTCGGTGGCATCAGCCCTATCGGACTCCATCACTGCTGACATCTCCTTGAGGCGCGCGTGAAACACGACGCGCCGTCCGCAAGCCCGCGCCTACGGTGGCCGGGAATCGTGAGGGCGCCACAGATGCCTCTCCCTCACGAACTCCGCATCCTCCTTCGCGAGCATTACTGCTTCGCAAAAGGAGGTGACGGCCTCCCATGCACTCTCGCTGCGTACCATGTCCCTGGACCTGACGGACGCGAAAGATCACCACCGCCGATCGCCTCCGTGAGAACACGGCGGTGCTCCGCCCAAGCCGGGCAGACCTCCACTACGTTGGTCGAAACCTGAAACCGCTCTATCGCTCGTTTTAAAGCCCCACGTAAGCTGAGAGTGCACAGCTCTCGTTCAATGTAAAACAACTCAGTAGGGCACTGTGTTGTCGATACATCACAACGGTTTAATATCTAACGTTCTACTGCAGTTTACGAGTGGACCAGTCAAATATAAAATTCGTTTTACCAATGGTTTTTGGGAAAGCTTTTAAGGAAGTGGCAATTCCAGCTTTGAAATAATGAAAAACGCATATTTTTTACATTGCTGTTGTGTTTTGCATTGTATTTTTGTGTTGTATTGTTTTTTTATTTTGTACATTGTAACATTGTAACCTGTAATTTAAATGGTGTGCATAATAAAGAGTATTCTATTCTATTCTATTCTATTTTTTTGGTCTGGTACTGCATCCGGATGAATAATTCTATGGAGATATTTTTTAACTGAGCTAGTGATATTAGATTAGTGTCGCATTCATAAACAACAACATTATGTTAATAGTGAGTACAATCAGCCTCAAAAATGCGTATACGTCGACAATAATTAATTTATACCTACTTAATCTTCAAATTTTGACATGAAATGAAGTTGATGAATAATAAAATACGTAAATAATTATACTGTAATTTTTTATAGTAAGTAATTTAGTACTACCAAATCATTTAATCGTTTTTAATCATTTCTATGTCAATAGGGATGATGACTAATAAAAATTTTATTAGATCGTAATTTAGATTATTAAAGAATATTGGACACGTATTTTTACTTAAAAGATTGTGTGTGTGTTGGATCATTAAGTTCCCTTCAAAATGGTTGAGCTAATTGGTGCTGATCCAAGCGTCATGTTCGTGAACGGGCGCCGTCAGTTGGGACTGGTCGTCTCTTAGCTGCCATGGCTTATTTTTAATTTTAATATTTAATTTAGTTGTTTTAGTTTTTATCTTTTTATTACGGACGCTTTTTAACGTGCACGTCTTCTACATTGTTCTCACATGTATATTTTCAACATGAATGATGTAAGCAATATTTTGTAAAAATATGTATTATGATTTAAAAGAGTGTCCGTGGAGTTTATTGCCCGTTCTTCTCCATAGGGATCTACTGAATGGGCAACTAGCTTCATCTTTCTGACTGACCGACCCATTGACAATTCAAAAGTGCCTGTAATTGGTTTATTTGAAATAAATGCTTTGAGTTTGAGTTTGAGTTTGATTACGACGATACATTGAATTAAAATATGGCATGACGTCACACCTAGCTAGATTTTATACGTAAAAGTGACGTAGAAAGCCACACCCCAAATTCAATACGTGTAATCTAAGTCATTTTTTAATAATATGATAGAACAAAAAAATACGTGTCTAATATTTTTTTATTATCTGACTGTCGGACTAAATAGAATTTCTTTTTTTTTTACCCAGACGTCATCCCTGTTGGCAAAACATAGCGCACTACCAAATTTTTAAGATCTTGAATGTAATTATTACCCATGTTTAACAAATAAATGATTCTTATTCTTATTCTACAATTCAAATTCTTGTCGACGTAGGTATACATTTTTTGAGGCTTCACTATGAAAAAAATAAACCACCGGCTTACCACCATACAAGTAAATGGTAGCTACTACATAACATAGGAAACCAAATCTCCCATCCTCTAACCACTATAAAAACTTTTTTTACAAAAAAATACAACCGACTTCCAAAAACAACACTACAAAGTAAAAAATAACTTTAATTTCGAAAGTCGGTGTCTAGTTAAATGTGTTTTCGTTTTTTGCCACCGACTTTCGAAATTAAAGTTATTTTTTACTTTGTAGTGTTGTTTTTGGAAGTCGGTTGTATTTTTTTGTAAAAAAGTTTTTATTTTTCACTTTTTAGTTGTGTACCTACCCCACACAAATTCTAATACCACTATCTGCAAAACAAACTAAAACATCATCCATATAAAAGTGGGGAAAAAATACGTATTATTGAAGCTAACTCAAAAACTACCGAAGCAAAGTTAATCAATTTTATATGGGGCCAACTGTGACGTATACCCTCTCTAATAAAACAAAAAAAATCCAAATTGGTCTAGCCATCTTCGAGTAATCGGGGAACATACATAAAAAAAAAATAAAAAAAAAAACGACGAATTGAGATCCTCCTCCTTTTTAAGTCGGTTAAAAATCAGATCAAACAGAAAGTTCCCGACACAAAAATCTGCTTCTCAAAACGTCAACATCCCAATATATCTTTTCAGTACTCCTCCCCTGCACACTCCGCAAACGGGGCATGAAAATACCCGTCCACTTGGCCCCTCAGCCTCTCGAGTGCTATTATGAAGGCATGGAGAGCATGGAGGGCTCTCCTCCGCCTTTGTGCCCAAGGTCAAGTCCACACAGACGGGAAGCTGAAACCCTGAACTGTTTGACGTTGTGTGTAACGGCTTTATGCAAATGTTTCGTACTTTTGTGGTGGTGTTTGAAAAGTGAGTTAGAAGGCTGTTCAGAGAGTGAATTGCAGAAATATGTTTAGGATCTTTCATCTTTTGTTGGCAAAATAATACTGTTAAATGATAAGTAAATGATTTATTTCTGTAAGTAGGCTTGTACAAACACTTTTACACGTCAATCATATTTTTATTAATCGACTTCAAAAAGGAGGAGGTTCTCAATATGTATGTTCCCCGATTACTCGAAGATGGCTGGACCGATTTGGATTTTTTTTGTTTTGTTCGAGACTGTATACATCACAGTTGGTCCCATATAAAATTGATTAACTTTGCTACGGTAGTTTTTGAGTTAGCTTCAATAATACGTATTTTTTCCCCACTTTTATATGGATGATGTTCTAGTTTGTTTTGCAGGTAGTGGTATTTGAACTTGTGTGAGGTAGGTACACAACTAAAAAGTGAAAAATAAAAACTTTTTTACAAAAAAATACAACCGACTTCCAAAAACAACACTACAAAGTGAAAAATAACTTTGATTTCGGAAGTCGGTGGCAAAAAACGAAAATACATTTAACCAGACACCGACTTCCGAAATTAAAGTTATTTTTCACTTTGTAGTGTTGTTTTTGGAAGTCGGTTGTACTTTTTTGTAAAAAAGTTTTTTTTAAAACTAGACGAGGTCGGCGTTTCCTATCTGACTACTCTGAGAAGAAAGGCCGAAACATACTCAGAGGTCACAGTCTCTTTTTAAAGTTCAGACATAATCTTGGTTAGAATATGTCAAGATTGGATGAAATGGTCTTTTGAGGAAAAAACCACACAGATTTGAGTGGACCTGTCCAGTCAGTGCACGCATTTGTCAGTAATCGTGCAGCTCAACTCAGAACTTAAGCAGCTCGACTAACTGTGAAAGATGATATGGTTAAAAAGAGGGTGACAACTGAGATGACAGCTGATAAAGATGTCTGGAAGAAAACATGCTGCGTATGCTTCGATAAATTGGGATAATAAGGGGCAGGAGATGATAAGAATGATGATTGATGACAAATGATCTTGTAATGGTAATCTTGCATCTATTTGGTCCTAGGACAAAACCCTGAAGGTCAGCAGTAAACAGTCAACGTACAGTAAATAAACAGTTCTAAAGAATGAAAAGTCTAAAACAATAGTGTATGCATAGTGAAATGTCTGAAATAGAATTGTGGCGGAATCTACATCGCCACATACGAACTACGCGTCACGCTGACGTCACGCAATCCTGCATCGCGCAATCAGACTTTACCGCGCAACTAGCATAATATACATACAACGTCCCGACATCAACCGTCAGGCAGTTGTCCACCAGATAAAACACTCGTCTGGTCGGAAGATCCTCCCTTTTCTATGGAGGATGAATCAACTTTACACCCTGTTCCTCATGCCTCTATACTGGTGACCCCGACGTGACCATATTTCAGATTCTCTTGACCAGTTTTTTTAAGACGCTTATATTAGCTTCACTTGTATGTATGTTTGTATGTAACGGAATCTTTGAAATCGATTTTTACCCACGTTAAATTTTCAGATTAATTCGAAATTTTGCACACTTATCAGGGCCAATACAATAATTTAATAATTTTGTCCCATTATCCTGATCAGGATCATCAGGATTAACGTTTTCTTCCGGAGATGGAGCCTGAGAAACGGCTACCATATCCAAGTTTCGGTTTCCAAAAGCAGGTATAGGTATCAGCAGGTTTCTACTTGTACAGCGTTCATGATGCTTTAAAACTAAAAAACACGCTTTTTTAGTAGATCGAACTAACAAAAAAAAAACCGGCCAAGTGCGTGTCGGACCACACACAATGAAGGGTTCCGTAGTTGGGATGAATAAACTAAGAACTAACTTAACATTATAGTTGAAAAACATGTTCTCCCATACATTCCAACTGTAAATGTAAGTTTGTACTCACAATATTGATAGATTTACCATGTTATTTTAAGACCACAGACTTCTTATAGGTTTTCCTGTAACGTACAGGTAAAGATCTATTTTCTGTATTTTTTTCCAAATTTTTGGCTCAGTAGTTTCGGAGATAAGGGGGGGGGGGGGGGGGGGAATGGTCAATTTTCGTATATTTTCTTAAATAACTTTAAAACAATTTATTTTAAAATTATATAAAAATATATATTTGAGACCCTCATAGTAAGCCTTTTCATTTGACATGCCACATGGTGCAGTATGCAATTTTTATTTTTTTTTAATTTTCTTATTTGCCCCCCAAAAGTGACCTCTATATTCAAAGTTCATTTATTTACTTTACCCGTCCGTGTTTGGGTCACAAAAATTCATATGTGTACCAAATTTCAACTTAATCGGTCCATTAGATTCGGAGCAAATTGGCTGTGACAGACGGACAGACAGACAGACAGACACACGAGTGATCCTATAAGGGTTCCGTTTTTTCCTTTTGAGGTACGGAACCCTAATTAAAAATAAATTATAGTTTAAAAAAACTAAAAACCACGCTTTAATACCATTAAACTGAACTAAAATGTAAGATTGAAGTGATTAACGAGAAAATCAATGTCATTGTAAAAAAAAGCATGGGGCGCTTTTTTTTTACAATGACATTGATTTTCTCGTTAATCACTTTATTCTTACGTTGAAAATTTTATTTTTTACTTTTTAGTTCAGTTTAATGGTATTAAAGCATGTTTTTTAGTTTTATTAAACTATAATTTATTTTAATTGCAACAGTATAAATAATTGTTGGCCATTAAAGAAAAATCACATAAAAAGCAAAGTACCTACTTCAGCACTCAGCCAGTCTTATAAAAATATTAACGAATAAAATTACCACATAAAAGCTTTTTAGTGAAACACGATAATTAATAGGAGGCGGTCATATTACTGAAGAAAGCCCTGAACGTCGGATTTACCTTAAGAAGCTTTGTTTGGGTTCCGTAGTCAAATGAATGGAAAATATGAAATGGTTCTGTAATACGAAAATAAAAGATATGATTCCTCTTAGTTGCGTTTCATCATCTACTTAGCCTTTTCCTAACTATGTTGGGGTTGGCTTCCAGTCTAACAGGACGCAGCTGAATACCAGTATTTTACATGGAGCGACTGCCTATCTGACCTCCACAATCCAGTAACTGGATAACACCATACCCAATGGTAAGACTGGTTGTCAGATTTTCGGGCTTCTGACGACCCGTAACGACTGTCAAAGACCCACGAATGACAGTCGGGACCAACGGCTTTACGTGCTTTCCTATCGTCTTGGTATATAAAGATGGTCACCCATCTACAGACCAACCCCGGCAAGCGTAGTTTAACCTGATCGATCGACCCGTGCGGCTGTTATTACATAGCCACAATCCCCCAGCGTTTGTGGGTAGAAAAATGTAAATGGAAATCGGGTTTACAAAGTAAGGCCCTCATTACAAAATTAGGTGACTCTGTCTTAGATAATAGCACAGTCTATAGATACGTCATACAGTCGTCCGACGAAGCCCGAGCTGCTTACGAAGTTCGGCGAACTACGTATGCAGCTCGGGCTCTCGTCGGACGACTGGGCTGATTATTTTTTCGCGATTACGATGTTGATGTTGGTCCCATGGAGAGTTATTCGTTTTGATGTTCTATTCCACACCCTAAAATTTGACGAGGATGCAAAACGACACGTTGTATAAGTACATAAATTAGTTAAGTATTTATTTAAGTACCAATAGGCCAAAATAGCAACCGGCCAAACCACAACCATCTATAAATCTTTTTAAATTGTCTATGAAACAAAAGCTCTACAAAAGATTCGCACTTTCCCGCTCTCAAAAAATGGCATCATTTGAATCCTTGACGGATTCATATTCGGCCATTTATCAGTAATTTTAATTAAAATCTGCGTTTCAAAAAGTTTCATTTGAAATAACTTTGACGAATCACAAACGCTTAGATAATGGACAGAGCAGGAAAGTTAAATTAATTGATTAAGTATCATCTTGTTTATTGACGGTAATTATTTTAATAAAGCTTTATTTTTTTAAGAAAGAAAGAAAAATGGTTACTCCTCAGTCAGAAGGCATTTTTAATTTAATCTACTTATTGTCGGTTAATAGCCGCGTTAATGTAAATGTTTGTATTTTTTTTAATGTGCCAGAGAAGAAAGGCGTGAAATTATGTTTGTTGTTTTTTTTTTTTTGTAATAACTTATCATTACTTTTTAAACTGTGATTCTTTTTTTAAATGCCTATTTTATTTTTTTTCTGCCAGATAACCAGATGCTGCTTCCAAAGCTCATTTCACAAATAAATAGCCAAATCAAATTAAAAACGCATACAATAAAATTTACCAGCACAAAATTGGTCACTAACTTGGTCCTGTTTTTACTTAAATTAAATCTAACCTAAAATATGCATACACACACACAAACACATTTATGTAGTACCTAGGTAATTAATTGTTGTTACCGAATATTCCAATATGTAACGTAGAAATCGTAACAGCATGAAAAATAATGAACATTCATCAAAAAGGTCCCATACATTTGGGTCGAGTAGGTGTTGAAGTTTTGTATGGGACGACTAATTAATATTTACCGATCACGATGTTGGTCCCATGGAGAAAGTTGTTCAGTTTGATGGTCTTTACCACACCTTACACCTTACTGATACACACTGTATAGGGCACAAATCATCTGTGAATGTCACGTTAGTAAAATTTGACTCAGAAAAAACAAACAGCAAAAAAAACTGCATGATCCATTGATATATTAGAGGAAGATATGTTACTCGCTAACATCGCAATCACTAAACCTGGACTCGGCGCATGACTACATGCACAGAAACTCGCACATCTGTGATCACACTCGCAAACCTACAGTTACCAATAAACAGAGATAGGAGCTGGCGCTGCCGTGCAAGCGAAACCGCGTTAGCCACCGAATGCTTACGATTATGAATGACGTTGCATGTCTATCTTGCTCTCACAAACATGGCGAAGCAAACAAATTAAATATTATTATTTATTTATTTATTTATCATTTATTTGCAGACATTTGAGTCCATAGAATTACTCACAAAATAACATAATAATGTCATAATAAAAACAAAAACACAAATAACTTAAAAATAACACAATACACACACATTATAAAAATCACAAATAGGCATAATAATAATAACATAATAATAAATTAATAATATAATATCAACAAAAACATATTTGTTTGTACTTACGAGTGAAAAGTAATCCCATGGAACTTGTTTTTGATTTTTGAACTATTTGTGCACATTTTGAAAACACATGAAGGCATTGTTGCTGCTAATCTAGACGATTGCGGTAATTTTACTTAACGTGCTACAAAAACGTCAGTTCAATTGTGACTAAGGTCAATAAAATTGTGTGCGGTTAACTCAATTTATGCGGTCCACGTCGAGGAGCGCGAACCTTATCTTCCTAATTTATACATAAATGGCATTATCGCAATAAATGACAAACCAACCCCGTGTAGCTTCCCATCCGTTTATCGACATGCCACAAATACCACTACCTACCCACCATAAGGAAACATCCTGAATTTCCTGAATCCAAGAGTTTGTCTCGAGGATTTTCGGATTAGTGATTTATCTCCCAAATGCCTCAAGGCTTTGGGGATTGTGCGACATACATACCCATTTATATCTATCGAGTTTTTCTAATGACAGGTGGCGACATCTAGGAGTATTTGCAGGCGTTTTATGTTCTCAATTTATTGGTGAATTTTCAGTCAAAGTTAGTGTAGAAGTTTGAGGCTGTGAAATTGTTTGTTTCAACGGACGGTTAGTTCGGGAGTAAATTAGTGTGATGGTTGACGGGAGAATGGAAGAAGAAGACGTGGTGCGCCAGCCCCACGTACCTACCATGGGACACGGGCAGGAAGATGATGTTCATGATTATTTAAATTTAATCCAACATACGTAAAACTAGGTACATGCTAGTAAAACTGACGCCAATGCTCTTAGCTCGACGGACTGAAAAATAAAAAAAATAAAAGTGGATCCGATAGAAAAACTGCTCACGTTCATATTGAAATAAATTGAATTTATTGATTGCTAGCTTTTTCTCCTGGATTCGTTTACGGATTAAATCCTTAGAGCATTTCTATAATGGTATCTAAATCTCTCTCGTATTTCTTTTGCTTTGAAATTCTAAAGTGAGTTGTGTCTTCTTTGAAACGATGTACCTAGATGTCTTTTGCAAAATAGATAATTTAACAGCCGAAAATGTTTCGTCTTGAGATCCCTTCCTTTGTGCCTCAAAAAGCCGTTGATCCCAGCTGACATTTATAGCCAAGTTGTACAAAATTACAGCCGGGATGACAATCGTTACGAGTAGCCTGATGCCCGAATCTAAATTCTAACAACCAGTCTTAAAACCAGTGACTGGATTGTAGAGGTCAGACAGGCAGTCGCTCCATGTCATCATCATCTGCCTATACTTTTCCCAAATATGTTGGGGTCAGCTTCCAGTCTAATCGGATGCAGCTGAATACAGCAGTATTTTACATGGAGCGACTGCATATCTGACCTCCACAACCCAGTAACCCCTTAGTAAGACTGGTTGTCAGACTTTCCGACTTTAATAATTATACACGTATTCAGCTACATCCGGGTTAGCTGGAAGTGGAACCCAACATTGATGGGGAAAGGCTACACAGATGATGAGCTAGTCAGCAATTTACAGGACGCACACCAACCCATTATGATACTAACAACATGATCACAAACTATTTTTCACTTTGTTGTCCGACAGTCTGTCATTCTGTCCTTTTTCTCAGGAACGCTTGGAGGTATCAAGTTAAAATTAATATTGAATAAGTAAGTCTACGGTCACTTGGAGCTCTAGAAAAATCAAACTTCTAAGTCAACGCAATAAAAAATAAACGGCCATTTATGTGACATATTTTGATACTCGCAAATAAATCGTTGACCTAGAATCATGAAATTTGGCAAGAAACAAGGTCTCATAGCACAAATAAAGGAACACGTATGAAAATGGTTAATTTGTAGTTTTATCACATAAAAAAGTATGTTTAGCTATTACAAACTTATATTTGCAGTCGGAAAATTTACCGACATTGAAACATGTTCTCCCCATACATCGATATTATACGTCAGCATATCGATGTATGATTTTGAACTACAATGTTAAGTTCGTTTTTGGAGTAAATTCATCCCAATCAATCAATTCATTTTTTGTGTGATGTGCTGTGTCTTTTGTGTGCACCGAATAAATGTTTTATCTATCTGTACTATCTTGGCTGGTTTTTTATTTAACAAACTGACACAGTTACATAAAACCCCAGCAGCAAAACTTAGTTTGACATAATTCTTATTCCTCGCCGTCTGAGCACTTTCGACCCGACAGTTTTTATATCACTTTATGCTTCTCTGCTATAAAATTTATATCTAGTGGTCGTATTAATTTTAGCGTAGCTGGCAATTGTTTTTTTTATATTCTACTCGAGTGGACTGGAGTAAAAAAGGAGTGCTTTTATTACCACAGACTTGTGGAACGGTAGTTCATTAGGGCGATTTTCTTGGACTTTTCACTTTATGGAATCGGATTTCGTGCTCCGTGGACAACAGTAACTTGCATACATAACCGAACCTGGGTCACGTGTTGACGGACGATTTGAATGACGACGCAAATATGGAGAGGGAGCGCAGAGCATTGTCGGTTCGGGCTAATATGCTGGCCCGCCGGTTCTTCCGATGTACAGCCGCGGTCAAAATAACGCTGTTCAAAGCACATTGAATGTCACTGTACTTGGGGAGCCTGTAGTTCAGCTACACCCAAAAAGGCCTACAATGTCCAGCGGATCCAGTATAACAATGCATTTAGAGTGTTGTTGCGTCTGCCTCGGTCCTGTAGCGCGTCATCTATGTTCGCTGAGGCACGTACCGAATGCTTCACGGGAATCACGGGGCGTAAGAAAGCGGTCTCGCTGCGCGCTATAGTCGCCAGATATGACAGTCCGTTGGTGAGGTCACTTGTCACCTGCACACCTATCTGCGTTATTAATTAAGTACTAACATATGTTAAGACTATTGTTACCAACCCAATGGATCTATGTTATCTAAATAAATAAATAAATATATGTATACTCACGCCTTCTTACCTTGGGGGAAAGCAGAAACTATAGAAGGCCACCTGCTACGATCCTTATTATACTCCTTTTGCCTCGTTTACGTTCATACATCTGGTCCTACACGCACGCCGTTTGCGAGTACTACGCACCTGACCTTTCTGAAGAACATCACCAATAAAGTCGTTATAATGTCCTTCTAAGGCGTCTCCCGTTCCTGCGTTCCCATTCACATCCACCTTTTGTTAGTCTTCTTTCACTCATCCTCAGACTTGCAATACATTTGTCTTTTATGTGAGTATTAGCGCCTTCCAATAATCATATAGCAAGCAATCATTCATCGTCGTCATATCAACACGTTTTATAGGCATTCGCTTACTTATTCAAACTTCGGCTGCTTGTGTTATCATCGTAGTACATAACATGACAAGAAAACATTATCATCAGAATTCGGTTCCTACGTACAATTTTGCAATAGTATGGTAAACAATTTTGTTATACTTAGTTCCGTGACAGTTGACTATACTGATTGTACATGTATTATAAATTGCTTTCTTTTAAATATTTGTTTGCCAACACCTAGGAAAGCACGTTAGATCATAATCCTATTATTAAGACCATTATTGTACCATGTTTTTTACCATTATTACTTAACCGTTACTAGCTGCGCCCTGCGGTTTCACCCGCGTAGACCGGGTTAAAAAGTAGCTTGTGTTAATCCAGGGTATAAGCTTTAAGCATACCAAATTTCATTTAAATCGGTGTAGCTGTTTGAGCGTGAAGAAGTAACAAACACACACACACATACTCACAAACTTTCGCCTTTATAATATTAGTGTGATTTTATCGGGTGGGGACGCCAAGACATAATTATAGTGACCTTATTGGTGATGTTCTTCAGAAAGGTCAGGTGAGTAGTACTCTCAACCGTCCCGTCATCCGTGTATGACCAGGGGGTCTACTCCCTAAGTCTGTCCGTCCGTCCGTCCGTCCGTCTTTCCGTCCGTCTGACATAACGAACCATCAAAACAAGTGTAAAAGTTAAACTTTTCGGACGGGCAAAATCACATCGGGAGTAGGGACAACTGTAAAATCGTGCTGTCATTCATACTTCCTTCGGGCCCCGAACCAATCATCCGTCCATAGTTGATACGGAGCGCGGAGTAGGAAACGCACGTGACGAAGGCCGAAACTACGGGCTTCGTGCTTAGGGAGTAGACCCCCAGATGTATGAACCTAAACGAGGCAAAAGGAGTAAGTATGTACCTAAGGATCGCAGTAGGTGGCGTTCTGTAGTTTCTGCCTACTCCCACAGGATAAGGCTTGAGTTTTTGTATGTATGTTTACTTATCATGTTTTAATACAAATAATAATATTCTATTCTGTTCTACATTTGATTTGAAGACCATCATAGTCCAAAGCAAAATCGATAAAACCTCAGATTATAGAAGAAAGACAGATAGACCGCGCGGAATACTAAGAGTGAGGCCAAACAAGCAAATACAAATTCAATCTCGAGTCAAAAGTACTTATGTATAACTGTTCTCTGCACAAAAATTCTCCACTTGTATCAATATGTACTATTTTTCTGAGACAATAAATTATTTACTGTCTCAGAAAAATAGTACATTTTGATACAAGTGGACAATTTTTGTTATTGCATTCGAGGCGGAATTAACACCCGAGCCGTAGGCGAAGTTGTTTTTGAGCCGAGAACTGCAATAACAAACGTCGACGTGTCGTTTTTCAATACACTTTTGAAGAAATAAAATAAAATAACGAAAAATATTTTTGTCATGAATTATTAGGAAACTATGATGTTAATTTGTTCATAAACGTTTTTTTTATTGTAATAATCATGGTTTTTGATGATATTCTATTTATAAACATTATTTAAATATTCAAAAAATATTAACGCCGTAAAGACGCATATCTCTTTGCCGAGACTAAAAAAAAACATTCACCTCCGAATAGAGACGGTGTGAATAGAGGCATTGAACCAATTTGGACTAAACATAGGTACAACTTATAAGTTATCTGTGGCAATTTTTATTCCCGCACACGTGTTAGAAAATGAAAAATCGCACGCGTGTGAAATATATTGCATTATGAACCTAATCGTAGTGTGATATGAACCAGTTTTCGAGGAAGTGTATTGAAAAATAATTTATTGTCTCAGAACAGTTAAACATAAGTACATTTGACTGCAGATTGAATTTGTATTTGCTTTTTTGGCTTTACTCTCAGTGTTCTATCTGCTTTTCTTCTATAATCTGACGATAAAACTATCTTATTTCTAGTCCATGTATTTATTTTAAAATAGATAGCTTCGGATTCATATAGCCGTTTAATTGAATCTTGATTACGTACAGTCGCGACAGTTAACTAGGTAAACACTGAGGCAGCCATTACATCGGCTCCTGTCTGTCTGAATGGTATCCCAGACGTAATCACTTTATTGTTTGACGCTTACCTACTAGACTATTGGTGAGTGATTGAGTATTCTATTAATGCGACTAGTTTTAAAATTATTTTGTTCTGGATAATTAGTAATTGTCGTCTTCAAATGTTTTATAGTTAAAATGGTATTTCACAAAACTATTTCCCTGTTCCTTTAATCAATAGGTATTATCTCAATTAATATTAGGTCTTTATCTATGAAATTGCCGTTCTGCAGTACTGGCCATTTCAAATCAAAATAATTTTTGTTTGGCTAAGAATTCTAATTTCAAATTAATTTTATTTTAAAAACATGGATTTTCTTTCCAAAAGTAGTCATTTGTTTATTGATTAGTGTTACATTTTCATCGCATTTCAATCTTTTTCGTCATCATGGATACGTTAAAAATTCGAGTAATTATGGAAGATGAGTACCGTCGTGGCAGCAACGCGGCACAAGCGGCACGCAACATCAACGACGTTTACGGAGCTAACACTACAAACCAACGCACCACTTGTTATTGGTTTGCTCGCTTCCGTTCTGGAAATTTCGACCTGAAAAATGAACCTCGCGGTCGTCCGAAGACTTTGGTCGACAATGACGAATTAAAGGCGATTGTGGAAGCTGATGATACACAATCTACGGCTGAATTAGCAGCAGCTTTCGGCGTTAGCGTCAAAACAATATTGGTCCATTTGCGTCAAATTGGCAAGGTAAAAAAGCTTGGCAAATGGGTGCCCCACGAACTCAATGATCGCCAGCGCGAAGTACGCGTCAAGACGTGCCTTGCACTGCTCAACAGACACACAAATGAAGGAATTTTGAACCGCATTGTTACCTGCGATGAAAAATGGATTCTGTTTGATAACCGCAAGCGCTCAGCAAGTTGGTTGGATCCTGGTTCAGCACCTAAACAATGCCCTAAACGAAAACTTACCCCTAGAGAAGTGATGGTCACTGTTTGGTGGTCTAGCGCCTGTGTGATTCATCACAGCTTCTTACCAAACGGGGTGAGCATTACTTCAGAAGCTGGCACATCTCCAACCAGCATTGGTCAATCGCTCGTCTCCGCTGCTCCTGCACGACAACGCGCGACCTCATACTGCACAGCAGACGGTCTCCAAGTTGCAAAAACTGGGGTTGGAAGCTCTCCGTCATCCGCCCTACTCACCAGACCTTGCGCCTACAGACTACTACTTTTTCCAGAATTTGGATAACTTCTTGGCGGGAAAAAATTCAATACCCAAGAGGCAGTACAAAATGCCTTTGAAGAATTTGTTGCCTCCCGTCCAGCTGATTTCTTTAAGAAGGGCATCAATAAACTGCCACTGCGTTGGCAAAGATGCATTGATTGCATGGGTGATTACTTCGATTAATACAAATAAAAAATGCATGAAAAAAATTCGCTTAAATTTTTTCATACAAAACGGCAATTTCATAGGTAAAGACCTATTATAATGAGAGTCTCCTTTAAGAATCATTTTTTAAAAAGCTTCAGAAAGTCTATCACATTTTTGGAATATTATCAATACATTACACCGTGTTTTTTTTTAATTTGCGTTAACTTCCAGGGAACATTCTTCAGGTCTAATTAAGTTAATTTCTCCAAGAAACTAACGTCCTAACCCATACTATTTTTAAAATATTCATAATCTTTAAATCACTTATGTACGATAAACCAGTGTAAAATCTTCTTAATCCCTTACCAAATATTATTTGCTTTTCATTCTAATTTAAGAGTTTTAAATTTTTACATTATCCTCCGACAAGACGGTCAAAGATAATGAGTTCGTTTGATGTTGCCTTTTACGTTGTGTGTCACGTCATTTTGACAATAGTTTGTTATTGCTTTAAGATATTAAGTGCCTTTTACAATAGTCATCAACTCAATATATTTTATTTATTGTGTATGAAAAAGCAAAAATGATTTTTTTTTTATTGTATTAAAAATGTATTTGCAAGATAGTTTCTGTAATGTACCAAGCACTACGTCGAAGTTAAAGCAAATAAAAAAAAAACACGGTGTATATGCAAAGAAAAGTCCTGACTTACTCACTCACTAACTGACAAATCAATGCCTAGTCCATACTCTTGGACCTAGAAAACAGAAATGCACAGTGGGTCCTTTTATGATTTAGATAAGAAATAAGGCCGGTATATTCGAAATTCCCTCAGGATATGGAATATACTGCTGCGCTGGCTAAGAGCTAGTTCTGAAATAAATTTGTCAATCCAAAGAGGTGAAGTATGTGACACACGCGAAAATACCAAGGGTCAGAAGAATTCAGAACAAGTTTTACAGAACCTCACCGTTTTATATTTACACGAGCCATTTTCAGAACTTTCACTCTCTACATAATAATATAGGTTTCTACTTGAAACACACCAATCTAACCTACCCTTACAAAAGTTAATTAATTAGTAGTCAAACACAAAAGCAAAGCCGACAAAATTAACAAATACAAATTATTTCGCGAATTTACTGAGCCAAGTAAATAACTGAACTGAATTAGAATACTGATAACAGCTGTTTATGATCCCACGCATTCATTGTGAGAATGTTGGGATAAAGCTGGCTATTGTTTTAATAAGCAATGGCGGGCAGGATAAGATTTGTGGACTTGTGAAGCATTTGTATCGTAATTGTGAATTGTTTTGTTTGCCATCCGTGGAAGTACGCATAAATAATTTTGAATATTGTTTATGAAAATCTGTTCTCTCTTCATAAAGCTTCACATAGTTACAAACATAAGAGATAAGAATTAAACCGTTTTGATAAAAATGCATAAAATATGATCTTTTGTGAGAAACTGGCGTCCATATTAGGATACCCTGTGAGACGGATCACTCGGCTCGTAACCCGAATTTAATCTAATTCAAAACTCAAAAACTCAAAGCATTTATTTCAAATAAACCAATTACAGGCACTTTTGAATTGTCAATGGGTCGGTCAGTCAGAAAGATGAAGCTAGTTGCCCATTCCAAAGCGTAGTAGATCCCTATGGAGAAGAACGGGCAAGAAACTCCACGGACACTCTTTTAAATCATAATATTTTTACAAAATATTGGTTACATCGTTCAAGTTGAAAATATACATGTGAGAACAATGTAGAAAGACGTGCACGTTAAAAAGCGTCCGTAATAAAAAGATAATAACTAAAACAACTAAATTAAATATTAAAATTAAAAATAAGCCATGGCAGCTAAGAGACGACCAGTCCCAACTGACGGCGCCCGTTCACGAACATGACGCATGGATCAGCACCATTTAGCTCAACCATTTTGAAGGGAACTTAATGATCCAACACACACGCCACCATCAGCGAGACATTTGAGTGAGCATGACATACTCTCAACCGCCAGGGCACACTCAAGTCAGTGAAAGACGTACCCAGTAAAAGGTAGCTTAATAGTAGCTACATAGTGCTCACACGTGCTATGCAATTATATAATACTAAGAGATTGAATCTAAACAATGCAAAGAAAGTTTTCTCTCATCTTAATCTTCAGCATGTCCAACAATATATCCGAATGCTAATCAATTAATTAATGCGTCCTTGTGGAGCAGGACAAGCATTCAGCCAAGCATTTTTGTCAGCGATGTAATCCCCCAACTTATAATATGCCTGGCTGCATAGTGTGCGTTTTATACAAGATTTAAATTTCCTTTCATTCAGCTGGAGTATGTGGGGAGGTATTTTATTATAACATTTTAAACAGTACCCCATGAAGGATGAGTCTACTTTAGCCAGTCTGAAACCTGGTTGAACTAATTGGTCCCTATTTCTAGTCCTATAATTGTGTCCTTCACCTCTTTTACCGAAAAGATTTAGATTTTTCCTTACGTACATGATGTTTTCGTAGATATATTGACAAGGTACCGTCATGATGTTAATATCTTTAAACAGTTCCCTTAGAGAATCGCGCCTGCGGAGGCCATATATTGCTCTGATGGCTCTTTTCTGCAGAATAAAAATAGACTCTATGTCTGCAGCCCGTCCCCATAGTAAAATACCGTAAGACATAATACTATGAAAGTAACTGAAATAGACCATCCTTGCGGTGTCTACATCAGTGAATTGACGGATTTTTCTCACCGCATATGCTGCTGAACTTAGCCGTCCTGCAAGAGATGTTAAATGCGGACCCCATTGCAGCCTTGAGTCGAGCGTGATCCCCAGGAAAACAGTTTTATCGACGAATTCTAGTTTCTCTTTATTCAATACTATGTCACAATCAGTACTTTTAACATTTGGTAAAGCAAATCTTACACATTTAGTCTTTTTCCCATTTAATACTAAATTATTAGCAGTGAACCAATTATGGATCTGCAGTAGGGCGTTATTTACGTCGTCAAGATTTGATGCACGTCTATTTATCTTAAAAATTAAGGATGTGTCGTCAGCAAATAACACCATTTGTGGTTGGTTTTTTAATAAATGGGGTAGATCATTAATATATACTAAAAAGAGGAAAGGACCCAATATCGAACCCTGTGGAACACCCATTTGTACTTTTAGACCGAGTGAATTGACACCATTTATTTGAACTTGTTGCTGTCTATCATTTAAATAAGATTTTACTAAACTGAGCGCAAGTTTACCTAGTCCGTAATGCTCAAGTTTCAAGAGTAAGGTTTCGTGATTTACGCAGTCAAATGCCTTGGAGAGGTCACAAAAGATTCCTATGGCATCTTGGGCCTCCTCCCACGCTGAAAATATGTGTTTTAATAAAGTGGCACCCGCGTCAGTCGTGCAACGTCCTTTGGTGAAACCAAATTGCTGATCGTGCAAGATTTGGTTGGTGTTAAAATGATTAAGCATTTGATCGAGCATTACCTTTTCGAATACCTTGCTGAATACCGGCAACACGGATACTGGTCTATAATTGTTGGTGTGTTTACTGTCCCCAGATTTAAAAAGTGGTATAACCTTACTAAATTTCATTAAATCCGGGAAGACTCCTTCATCCACACACAAATTAAATATTAATGCTAAGTATGGTGCTATAGTCTCGATTATGGATGTACAAACTTTGATAGACATTCCCCATAGATCTTCGGTCAATTTGATTTTAATGTGCCGAAAAGCTTTTTTAACTACCATGGGGTTTATATGTTTAAATTGAAATTCAACCGGGCAGCTTGGAACGTTCGCTCTTAATAAATCAATTGAGACATCGGGTGAGGAATTTAAAGCTTCCGTCGTTTTAGATGGTATATTTGTAAAGAAGTGTACAAATTCTTGAGCTACTTCTAAGTTAGAGCTTATATCACCATGAGAAGTCTCCAATGTAAAATCCGTGTTTCGTATTTTTTTCCTATTAGTTTCATTATTTATAACTTTCCACACTGCTTTTACTTTATTTTCTGCTGATTTGATCTTGTTACTAATATACAGGGCTTTAGCTATTTTGCAAGTATTTCTAAAAATTTTGGAATATGTAGCAACATACCTGTTGAACGTCACAGTGTTAATGTAAGGCTTAAGGCCATACAATTCGAATAATCTTTCCCTACTTATCCTAATACCTCTAGTTGCCCAGTCACTAAATAAAAAGTTAGGGAAAATATTTTTTGTTTTCTTTTCAAAAGTTTTATTGAATTCAGTGAGCACTACTGAAAAGAAATCCTCATATAGTTTATTTGCTCCGTCCATATTATGGCCCAGAACATTTAACCTATTACCTAGGGCACTATTGAATCTATTTAATTTGCCAGCTGTTATTGGTCTAAATTGTATTTGCACTTTTTGCAAAGTTGTTTTAGACTTAAAAGTTACTGTTTGCCCACTGTGATCAGATGGTAAATAATTTACGATGGCTTTATCTAAATAATCACAATCGCAGAAAACATTATCAATACAAGTAGCAGAAGTGAGAGTTACTCTAGTCGGTTCTGTAAAAATATTAGATAAATTGAATGATTTAAAAAGGCTTAATAATCTCCTGCTATTTGAATTATTTTCCAGAATATTAATATTAAAATCACCACAAAAAATTGCAGCTTTATTACCGGATGCAAGTTTCGCTAGTACATCTTCCATTATTGACTCAAATAAAGAAAAGTTCTGACAATTAGGGGGTCTGTACACGCACACTACAACATGCCTATCCAGCTCAACACAGGATAGTTCGACGCAATGTTCCACTGATAAACCAACTATGTCATTACGTTGCTTAGATTTTAAACAATTTTTTATCAAAATTAGAGAACCTCCACGCAGCATAGATCTACGGCTAAAACAACTGCCCACACTATAGTTCTCATAATTAATTAGCATTTGGTAATCCTTTAACCAATGTTCAGTAAAACAAACAATGTCAAACTTTGTTTTTTCTAAAAACATTTCAATTTCTAATAATTTGGAAGAAATACCTTGAATATTTTGATGGAATAATTTCAAGGCATTCTGCTGAACTCCTTTTCGACAATTATTTATTTTAGAGCAAGAAGACACCTTGTTGTTGTTAGGTATAAGAATATTCTTACTGGTACCTTCTGTTGTCTTACAAACTAGTTTAAATTACTATCCGGAGTTAACCCCAAGACTTCAATATCATCACCAGGCAATGAGCTTCTAGTGAGTGTGGGACATCGAACCTCCTTCGTACAATTTGTGTAAATATTTATAGCATTTGAGCTACATTTATTCAGGCTCACCACCTTATTATTAGTATTATTACTAACCATTGTGGTGTTAATAATACAAGACTTCGACATACTATTTATGTCTGAGTTTATACAAAAAGCTAATAGCCTTGCTATTATGTGTCTAAAACTAACAGGCAGATACACAGTATCCCTAGTCAATTTTAAAGTTTCCAAAAAATTATTGGTGTCAAAAAACACAAGCTTGTCACTATAATGACTAACTAAGAATTGCATATGCTTATTAAGCATATGAATATAATTATTTTGTCTACTTGTCAATTTTTCAAAATATGGGAAAGCACACAATATTATTTTTCTACAATTTAACTTTAACAACTCAGTTACACAGTTAAAATTGAGATTACAATGGCCAATTTTCAAACTCTATACAAAATATTGAAGAAGGGAAAAAATTGGCAACTCAAAAATATTGAATATTATTTGGAATGAATTCGACCTCATTGATTACAACTTCAAAACTTAACTTACTTTTTGCTTGTTTCAGATCGTGAATGTCCTGAACTAACGCAGCCTGAAATTGGGAAGGTTACCCTAACTGGAAGACTTTTTGGCGATAAGTATGTTTATTTAACTTAATATATCATAATAATTCTTTTCCAGCATTCACTAAAAATCTTAAGTCTGCATGGGTCTATTTTCAGTATAGAGCAAACTTCACTACCATTCCTTTTCAAATGTTATATTGCTTTTGCAATGGATTTTTATTTTAGAATATCTTGTCTTTTACTTCAACTTTGGAACAGGAAGGGCTACTTTTTTGTTTAATTTTCATTACTTAGTGAATTTCTTATCTTTTTCAGAGCGGTATACTCCTGTCCCCACGGGTACCACGTCGTGGGTCTACAGAGCAGGAGCTGTCAGGCGGATGGCAAGTGGGCTGGTCAGCCACCAGCCTGCAAGGAGAATAGTATGTACTAATAAACATGTAACTAATACACAGAGGCATTTTCTAAACTTGTAATTATCACTGCAAGTTTGTGTGAAGTGAAAGACAGATAGATGAAGATCACGCTTATTATCAAATGAAGATGAACCGGCAAATCTGTCCAAAATCAACACAAAGCGATACAAAAGGAACGTTATATCGCCCGCGTAAAACTGAACACAAACTAAGTTTAAACATGAGATCAATAAAGACCGAACCACGACAATCTGATATTCAATAATCAATTTCTAAACTTTCTTATACTTAGATGACATACTTTACCCTAAATCTTGTACACTACCCGAGCGTTTATATGGCACATAGATCTTTAAATTGAGACTGACACACAATAATGAGTGAAATAGACAACGCTCTATATTGCCGAACTTTTTCTAATAGTCGATGTATATTTGAACGGTCTGGTACTGTATAACTAATTACCAACTCTCCACCTGGTTTCGCAGTCTATTGCCTTCAACCGCCAACAATCGAGCACGCGCGTCACTCTGCTCTTCCTGAACAAGCGACTTTTGACCTCGATGCTACAGTCCAGTATAACTGCCATACTGGTTACGTGACGAATGGCTTCCCCAGAGCCAAGTGTCTAGCCATTGATGGTCAAGCATCTTGGTATGGACCTGATATTAGCTGCGAACGTGAGTATTAAATTGCCGTTAAAGATCATGTTTTTAAACGTTTTCAGTACCAACTTTAAAACACTGCAGCCAGGGTTTTATAAAACGTGATGTGACATGAGGAGTATCATACATGCACATAGTAAAATTTTGTTAAACTACAAGAAACTCTTCCGAATCTATCCTACATTTACCAAAGTCTTCAGTATTTACTCAGAATCGATACTTCAATATTAATATACATATAGCATATGATACGTTTTACTAGTGTGTGTTGAAAAACATGTCTGCCATTTCAAAGAATACTAACTGTAATTTTTTTCATCAAACAATCAATCAAACAATAATCGTATCTTCAGCTCGTTCCTGTGGAGAGCCAGGTGACGTCCCCCACGGCTGGGTGACGGCTGATTGCCACACCTTCGGGTGCCGAGCCGTAGTCCAGTGTGGACAAGGCTTTGAGCTCGTCGGCAAGGCCGAACGCTACTGCCAGGCTGACGGCGCGTGGGCACCTAAGGAATTACCCACTTGCGTCCGTAAGTAGATATTTATTTGGATCTTTTTTAAGGGATCTTGATGATGAGTCGCTTTTGAGGTAAATACTATTGGAATAAGGGCTATAATGTCGATTTTATATGGTATCATTTATGACATGTTTATCACTTAGGGTTTGCAGCCCTTGGTATCAAAAACGAAGGCCCGCTTTCATCCTGAATCACTAAATGCATTTAGCGCTAAACATATTCAGAAAATCATCTTCAAAAAATTTATAACAGTGACTGGTGATGTAAGCAGGCATTAATATTAATTTTGAAAACAACGAGATAAATGTACAAAGTTCAACTCACCAGAATGAGTTGTCTCGTGGAAAAAGCACATTTTGAAAGCCACTCTGATGCTCAATTTTGTAACAAGCAACGATTGACTATGTAATTTACAAAAGTGATTGAAAACTACACTTTAATCATTTTGGTAAATAGCAAAGTCTTTGTAGAAATTGGGCTTTCAAACTCCATGGTACATAATCCAGAAAACTCTTACAGCCAGCACCCTAATTGCGTAACACATTATCAGTCGGAGTTGGATTCATTTTGACAGTTCAACAACATTCATTGCGTTATTTACGTTGTCGAGCAGACAAATTTTTCGAACATATAAAGCAATGGATGAGCAATTTGTTTCAAAATTATTCAAATCCCGATTGATATTGTGTTACGCAATTAGGGTGCAGTTTGGAAAACCTGAAAGACTAGAGACTCATCATCAAGACCCAGAATATTTTTAAAATTCTCCGCGAGTGGTCTTGCTTCGTGACAATGTAGTTGCCGATTTCAGTGTTGTCCTTCATTTTGGAATGTTGCATGGTACCGGTTATCGTTTACATTACATCGGTATAGTTCGCATGACGCTTAAACAAATGATTATCATGGCTATCATCGGAGCAATTTCATTGTCATGACGCAATATATGGAAATCCCACTTTTTATTGATTGTTTTCGAAATTATGTTATTCAGATTGGATATTGAATTATTGGTGTTGTAAAAGTTTATTATTTAAAAGTCTGGGACTTAAGAATATTTTTTTAAAATTTGAATTGGGTTTAGGAAAGCCAAAATTTTATTTCGGGTGGGATTTCTTTGTCAAAAGTGGGAATTCCTCTGAAATTTGCCCAAAAATGGATTTTTCTGATTGTTTTTTCTCCTTTTAATGCTGCTTAGAAGGAGATTCCGGGACAGTTTGAGCATCCATTACATTACGTAGTATATCAAAAGTAATGTTATTATAGAAACGTTGTCACCTTCAAATTCTATGAAGCTATCGTTTTCCGCAACTTCAAAAGTTGTTTCTTTCTGTGGCCATGATAAAAAATTGTCGTTTACTGCCTATCTGACTATTAGATGATATAGCAATGTTAGTAGTACTCGATGTTTATTGTAAATTTCTATCTTTAAACGCTGTAGTGAAATAAATGTACAACAAAAATGGAGTTGGTTTTATTTTTGCATGTATTTTGCATGGTTGAAATTTTGGTATCAGCGCCATCTATGTTTTGTTCGGGTATTGTTAAAGCGACGCGTGTCGCCATCTAGTGGTAACGCAGGTGCAGTGTCCACCGCCCGAGGCGCCGCGCCACGGCAAGGCAGTGTACACGTCTTGCGCGTACAATTCGGTCGTCTCGTACGAATGCAAGTACGGATACCGGCTTGTAGGCGACGCGACCAGAAGATGTGGAGCCGACAAAAAGTGGTCTGGTGGCCAGCCAATGTGCAAAGGTAAATAAAATACATCCATAAAACTACGACTAGCATCCTATCCTATTCGAAATCCCATCGTGCAGAATTTGACTTAACGACTTAAAACGTAAATTTGCATATACCCTGGTTAATTTAATGCCGATTTGTTAAACAAAGCTCTGCTGGGGAGTTTGTTGCGCCACTTCTTCTTCCCAGCTAATGCACTAGGAAGTGGTGAAGGGCGGGCGTTTTGGGGGATTATCTTATGTACTTTTGACGTACAAAAGTGCAGATTTTCAGCCTAGTTTGAATAACTGACTTTTGATTTGATTTGATTAGAAAGACCAAAAACTTCAGAAAGACGTTTAGGCCACATCAGGCTGCAATGATACTTTAAAATATCGCTGTATTTGACATTCTTGTACTCTGGCTGTACAACATATAAAATTACTTACTTCAGCACCCCACTTACTTTCAGAAATAAACTGCGGTCACCCAGGCCAGCTCTGGAACGGCTGGCTAGAGAACATCTCCTCTGGCACGGGGCTGGGTGCTTCCATCATCTTCAGGTGCCAGGATGGAATGAAGATGGAGGGTAACGGCTCTGCGATCTGCCAGAGTGATGGCACTTGGAGTCACCCGCTGCCTATGTGCTTAGGTAAGTTGCTTATACTAACTATGTCATATACTAAGAGTTATAGTCATTACAAAAACAGTATCTGTACTGTTTCGATATCTGTATCGATAAAAAGATTTGGGACTTTTGGTAGTACCTAGGAAGCCTACAGACGATCGAATATGCTATGGTTACTCATTAAGGCAGTTGCTGCTAAACTGTTCTTAGATCCGAAATATTTCGCTTGTTCAAGATCAAGAATGAAAAATGATCCTTGAGAGTATTTATTGCCAAAGGACTGTGTCTGAATCTAAATAAAAAGTTTGAACTTACAAGATTTCACTAGCATTACACTAATATTTTTTATATTCTATATCTTTCAGCGCCGTGTGTGGTGCCCCACGTGTCCCAAGGTCGGGTGGTGCTGGTGGAGAACAAGACAGGAGACAATACCACCCAGGAAGCGAACACGCAGATCGTTGGTAGTTCCACTATGGTACAACATGGTATGTTACTGGAACCTTGCCACACAAAAAAATCCATTATTTCGCTGATATTCTACACTGTACACAGTCTAGTATCACCTGATCCAGGGAATTCAGCCGATTTTAAACGATGTTGGTTAGGTGGCTTTACGTGTCCTACATTTTCAAGACTCCCCTTTGGCATTGACGTCAGAGCTGAACACCGAAATCCCTGCTAGATTACTAAAAATAAATCTTCGTTGTATGTTGCAGGTGAAATAATAGTGGTTGATTGTGAAAAGAATTATGAGTTTCCGTCAAGCAACGCTGCAGTAACGTGTAACAATGGCACCTGGACGCAGATACCAAGGTGTCAGCCAGCCAGGTTAGTTCATCTTTAGCTGACTATGTTGGAGCTAGCTCGTAGTTAGAAAAGGTATAACATAGAGTCATTATTTTTCTCATAGCAACAGCTGCCGTTCATGTGCTATTCACTTAATGAGATCCTAAAATCCGTTCGGAGCTCAAACAGACAAGCATATTGTTACGAGCTGGGGTTCGGGATAAATAAATTTACACCAATTTACACCAAAAAAACACTATATTCAAATAATCACAAATACAGTAATCAGAAACTCTAAACAGAATCACCTGAATCACTTGTGGTTCGCTGTTAGTTCGTTGTAGTTCACTGGTGTTCACTGTATCGCGTTCTAAACTGAACTGCCGTACACCTAGTTATTAGTTATTTATATATGGCATCTCGCAGTTGACCACTAAGGGTCGAGACTGCTCAACTGGGCGTTTCCTGTGGGTTCTTTAAGCGAACTTAAAGCCCCCGGCCAGGCTTAAAACTAGAGTAAATTATTAGTCGACTGAGCGTCGCTAATAATAATATGACAGCCAGACGGGGCAGGCTGGATCATGACGGGGGGGACAAGTGCTACAGGCTCAGCTGTGCCCCCAGCTGGCACAGCTTCACCGAGTAGGGGATAGGGGGGGGGGCGGTTACGATTGCGACCTCGGCGGCGAGGTCGGAATGTATTCCTGGGTGGTCTACGTTTATAAACCGTAGTGGTGGCCTTGCTACTCTCCTGAAGAAGGGTTATGGGGTCATCAGGGTCGGTGAGACTGCCGTACACCGCTGGCAACCCTCTATTTATATGTCGAGTGTAAGTTCTAGCTATAGTTCGGTTTTGCTAGCCACATCAGAGCTCACCGGAATAAAGACTCAGATTAAAAAACATACAGGTGTCGCCATCGCCGGATACGGTGTGGACGACATGATGATGATGATGATGTAAGTTCTAGAAAGTTCGAGTACATAATTCGAGAACATTCTAGTACTTACGGGAATGATCTAGAAACATCTGCAACGAATCGACGTTTCGTGTAGTTCTGCTACTCCATAACAGATGGCGTTAGCGTCTACGTAATACGTATCGTGTAGATCCGCTACTCGATAACAGATGGCATTAGCGTCTACGTAACAATATTAATAAATAGTAACAAGTATCATTGAATTAAGAGTTGATATTCCCCGTAACTTTACCCGTGAGTTATTTTTTTTGTTCGTATAGAAATCTCGTTTAGACTAAAATCTAGCTTCTTAACTTCGACAGGTGCAAAAAAATGCCGAAGTACCCTCGCAACGGTATGGTGATCGCGCCCAAAACGGAGCACGGCATGAAGGCGCGGTTCCGCTGCAAGGATGGTTATGAACTGAAGGGGAACCCCATCGTTGTTTGCTCGTTTGGAGTATGGAGTGGAGACACACCTAAATGCGAAGAAGGTGGGATATAAAAATGAACTGTAGCTACAGGATGCCTAAGCATATATAAGTGAACTTCTTTTACAGTGCCCTGTTACGTCTCAGACTGGGACTCATTATTTTCGTTTGCCATTAGTACTTAATGATGATAATAATGATTATGACGGACGAAAAAAATTTGTCCCCGTCTAGTTTTATGGCATAAGTATTGTATATTTATTTAATTCTCATATATTATTGATATACTCTGAAAAATCCTGGCCAGTCTTTTATAATTTAATTTTCAAACCAAAATAAATTGCTAATCTATATTGTTTCAGTGTTCTGTCCATTCCCCGGCTACATAGAAAACGGAAAAGTCCTACTTGTAGGTAACATGGGTTTATATGACTATCGACCATATGTAAAAAAGGTACCTATTTAACTTTAATAAAATTACAAGTCTCGTAATTATCGGTACTTTTTTCAAAAACTTTTCATTTTGCAGGTAGTGAACAACAAACAGATAATGTATGAATGCGAAAAAGGATACGTGCTGTCTGAAGGACCACCTGGAGCCACTTGCGTTGGTGGCCATTGGAGTCCCAGAGAATTACCTAAGTAAGCTCACAATCTAGATTCTTACCCAATAATATTGACCTCATCATAAAAAAATTACTTTGTTTGCTTTCATTTACTTTGGCTCACTCCCTCTTACAAAGTCAAAGTCAAAGTATTTTATTTGTTGAACATAGGTAATATGGTACATGGTATAAAATTTGCGTTGTGTCACTATGTTCTGCCTTGCAAGGCGTACAAATTAGGCGTAAAAAAAGAAACTACAAACTAAATAAAACTGTTTCAAACAAGTAACGTCGTAAACAAGATAGAAAAACAAGTAGATCGGACTTTTTTATTTTTTTTATTTTTTTATTTAATGCTTCTATCATCTAAAAACTCATTGATAGAGTAGTAAGCCTTTTCAATCAATATTTTTTTAAGTTAGAGGAGGCTTGTATCCAGCAGTGAGAACGTTGATTTAGATTATGCCTGCTATGCCTTCATTTTACAGATGCACACTCTACCAGCATCCACGTATTCGCTGGAGCCGAAGACGCCGCTCTATTCCACAACCAGAAACTCGACATCGAAGATCCACCTACAGACAGTATTACAACAATCTCCGGCACCAATCAGATCCGTCCCAACAGTACTTAGACCATCTCTACGACAAATACAACCATGGTACTTCCAAACCAACTTTAAGACACGCAAACTTCAAGATCATGAAGAAGTTTGATTTTGAAGAAGAAATAGAACCACAAACTAGTGCAGAGAAAAATGATGAGAACTTCCCAACAGCTGTTTATACTATTTATAATATACACGGAGAACCAGTAGGTCATAGACTTTATTCTTATCAACCTGTATATGAACCTGAAGAAGATGACATAGTACAACATGAAGAAACGTCTGAATATGAAAACTCTGATGAAGGAGAAGATGAGCTTTCTCATGTGACTGTACTCAAAGGAGGAATGTTTGGAGATCATAGTTTGAGTACAGATAGTAACGCTGATAATATAAACAAGTTAAAGCATGAATATTTTGAAAGATATGTTGATAAAAGGCGGAAAAGGTTCTTGAATAAGAATTCTGATGACACCAAAAAGGGTATGGAAACAGGTGTTCGGGAGGATGAGACTGATTTTGAATTTGAAGGATCGGATGAAAAAAAGGAGATGGATCTAGAATTGGAAGGCGATGAAAGTAAAATTGATACTGTAACAAAACTACCGCCAGAAGTTACAACAAAAACTAGAATCAAACGTGGAATTAACAACGAAGAATTTGACACAAACAATTGGACTATAAAACCGTCAGCAGAGGACGCAGAATTGAATAACGAAATAAAAATAGATTTATTAAAAGTGGTGCCTTTGACAACTAAGCATAGTGATGAGGATTGTGACAACAATAAAGAGATGGCAGTGATACCTTTAAAACCTAACTTAGAAGATACTGACAAAGATTATAGTAAAGAAATGGCTGTAGTACCGTTACAATACAATAAGACGAATTCCACTGAAGTTGATAACATTTTAGACAAGCGTGATAAAAGGACGAGTAGGAAAACTGATAGGTTGAATCAAACGACAGCCACTATACCCAAAACGTAAGTTATAGCTAAAAACTACAAATACACAAATCGCAATAGGACATTAGAACCTAATATTATTCAGTCGTACGTTCTTATAACAAAAGTTATATGTTAACAAATATAACAAAAATATAACATATTGCTTCAAACATAGTATAATTATATGCTATGGCTTGAATTGCTCATCAGTATTTTTTTTTATTTACAGAGGCAGAGAAGGCAAAGGTGGCAGGAGGCAGCAATCCTCAACAGGTGATGATTCAGAAACTGATGGTAAAGACTTGGCTGAAGGTGGAAGCGCCCAGAACACAACTGAGAAAGGCAAAAAGGGACGCCCTAAGAGTCCCTGTGAACCTATTGAAAGCGAACCTTTTGTGAATATTGAGATTGTCAAGTATGGACGGGATCCTAACAATACGTTTAGTTCAGGTGATTTGTGGTTTTTTTTTCGTCACAATCATATTTTTTTTTAAATTCAATCAATATATTGATTAAAAATTAGAGATCTTAGACAAAGTAGTTTAAGACGTGCTTTGGGAATGAGGACAACGCAGGGTGGCTTGTACTCGTAGCTGCTTGGTGCCGATCGAGTACAGAGATAAATAAATTGCGATATGAAAGGCATATCCACTGTAACGTCCCTCTCCCAGCGCGACATTATCAGGATTATCCACGAACATTCCCGAACATTTTTTGGTGGCGCGCGACGGGGCGCCTAGTCATTTATACACGGCATATACACAAAATATTTCTGTGAACTGGTAGTAAACATTACCTACATTTTGTTTTACAACTCTAAATGATTTAGTTTTCTATAGTTCTAAAACAAAATGTTTAATCTTGTTTTTATTACGGCATTAAAAAAACAAAAATACAAAGGATAAATATCCAGTAGTGGCCGGCAATAGGCTAATGATACGAGTATAAGAGACTCTTGTTTGAGAACCAATGTAATTCATCATCATCTTCCTGCCTTTATCCCATGTTACTTTGGGTCGGCGCAACACGTTTTCTTCTTCCATTCTCCCCCGTCAACCGTCACGCTATCATTCAATTTCTTCTCTTTCATATCATTCCTCACACAATCCATCCATCCATCATCATCATCTTTGGCCTTCCTCTGCCTTTCCTTGAGAACCAATGTAATTATTCACAAAAAAATAAAATATTTTCAGGCACAATAGTCCGTGTAGCTTGTGGAAAGGGTTATGGGCTGAACTTAGAAACAAATGCAACTGCTAAATGTGTAAGAGGGAGATGGAAACCCGAAAAACCTAAGTGTGAAATACGTAAGTAAACGATCATTTATTTCTTTCAGGATTGTTGCCAGTAATCACACTGTTAAACTCAGACCCTAATAAACCTTACAATACCTAATTTTTTTAAATATAAAGGAGTAGGTAACTATGATGTAAAGCGTAGGTAAATGCTTAAGAAATATTGATACTAAATCTTGTACACAATTTTTTTTTTACCACTTTCCAGTACCCTGCCACGTCCCATTAACGGAGTACGGCATCTATACGATGGCCGCGGACGCTGGTCATCCAATGACGGCCAGCCAAGTGTTGGGCTCCAGCCTGCAGGACGAGAAGGAGCTGAATGAGACCGACCCTGTGCCTAATGGACAGGTCGTGCACTTCTCTTGTGAATATGGGTGAGTGGTTTTCTTTCATTGAAGGTTAAGGAATATTTACGAATTGGGGAGACACGCTTTATTCAGGGTTCATTCAGGGTTTCAAAATTTTCAAACGTGAACTGAAAGAGGTCAATGCAGTATGATGGTTGAATAAGACGCGAATTACTGAAATTCTGGTAACAAGATTATTTTCTGAAAGCAGTCTTACTCGATCATTGGTTTGATTTGATTGATGACAAAAGAATAAAGGTGTGACCATACTGCTAATTAAAGACATGTTTTTCTTCAGATATAACGTTCAAGGACCAACCAACTTACGCTGCTGGCTCGGAGAGTGGGCCGTGACCAGTATGCCAGAGTGTGTGGCAGGTTGGTAACAACATTTTACATTTTGTAACACCAGTCGAATATAAATTCAACTACTTCCAACGAAAAAATGTTTCAGCTCCCTGTGAACTCCCACTGCTTCACGGCGCTACCTACGAGGCAGGGTACCGAGCAGGACTCACAGTAGCACATGCCTCCTCCGTCAACATAGCTTGCGAACCTGGCAGATCACCTCCTGCTACACTCAATTGCCACTTAGGCAGGCTGCAGCCGACCGTCCATGATTTTTGTAGACCTTTGGGTAAGTTCAAATTGTATGCCTAATCACTTATTCTAAATCAATCGGGTCGGGTCGATAAAGGTTCCACTTTGCACTTATTTTCTTCTGGAAACCTAATTAATTACTTCCTTCGGAATAATCTATTCCACGATTTCGGCAATCAAGCCGTTTTCACGTAATCGTTTGATGTTTACAGACTAGAAAATGAAACCCTCATAAATTGTAGCATGAGCTCAACTTGTGTATTGGTCTTCTGTTTCAGCAAATCTTACTCGTCCACGCCCAACCTCTGAATACCAGAGTGGTTCCGATATCGTCAGAGAAGACATTTCGGAGCTGGAGCCCGATATCGATAGCACCACCAACACGGATTGCGGCCCACCTGCGAGGTAACCCAGACCATCATACTGCTAGAGAGAGGGAAGAGCTAAGCACATGTTATCGGTTACTATAGAAATGAGACAGGGGTTTTTGTGATTGACAACTATATGAGTATGGTGTAGGTGTTCAAATCTTTGAGTGTACTAGAATAAAACAGATAAATCGATAAATCATAAGTGGGAGCTAAAGATTTATAATTACGTGTCATATTTAAGGATTCATGTATGAAAGACAAGGGATAACACATTAAACAAAACAAAGCATTAGCATTCAACGACTAGTCATTACATGTAAAAAGGTGGAATCAATAAAAAAAGCCAGAAGTAACAAAGTCAGGTAGATTAAGAATTATAAAATCAAAAGCATCAGTAAATAAGTTTTTAAACGTTGTAATTTTTTGTGCAGGAATCCACAAGAAGTCAGGTAATGTGTGATTAGCTCTGAATGTATCAATAAAAGCTGAAACAATATCAACATGATTAGTTTGTGACATTCGAGTTCGTTTGTTTAATTTGACCAAACGCTTTCATTGTAGCTTCTATGTGGATTTTATTTTATACATGTCTTTTTATGCCATATTTATGATAAAAGAAACAAGCTCTAAAATAATATCTAAGAAACAAAATAGTATCATCTACATATAGTAATCCTGGGTCAATATTCAAACTCTTGACTTTTGGTGTATTTGGTCCTGTAATTTTTATACTTGTTTGAATTATAGCTAAAGTAGGATGATTTTGATCGAAATCTTGAATAAAAAGATAGATACAAACATTTAGATATCTTTGAAAAAAGCCGATATTAATAGAAAAGAAAAGATAATTACAACATACTGCAATTTAGATAATAATGTGTTATTGTTTTATTTTATCCATCTGAAGACTGTGAAATATGGCGTACAGACATGTCATTCAAGTGTTTTTTGTTTCGTCACTCATCCAAATCACGTTAAAGGATCAAACATTGCAGTTGTAATAGCAAAATAGTCTGTCATTTCAAATAAATAAGAATCATTTTAGTGAGTCACTAATGTTAGATCCTAACGCTTTGGAGCGATTTGTTTGTTTCGTTTATTTTTTGTTTTATCTTTATGTTTGCTGTTGTACAATGTAATAAGCAAGTTTTGAAGTAAATTGTGTTCAAAACTCAAGAACTCTTGTTTCCCAAGTATCTCAACAAAACAATTGAACACAGCTTCCTTCATTCAATCACTGTCATCCACAAGAGGATGAACCAAGCCGCGATAAAAAAGAAGTAATGTGTTTGCAAAGATATGCGTTTCTTATTTGCTCGCTGAAGACTGAAGGGAACCCAGGCGTTCAGGGATGCCAAGCCCTGGTGAGAGCCTTATAGGTTCGAAATTTTGCTTCTTTAACTACCTCACATCATCACCCTTTGCTCATCGATGATCATGCTCATCAACTGTAACTTCATGTTTTGACATTTTATGGTGATGTCTAGTGTGGCCAGGGTATGGGTTTGACTAAGGCATGTTTATTTGAAGTAGAGTGGGTATTTTTGTTTGAGATTTTCTACTAGTTACTGCAAGTCTGTGACTACTGTACTACAATTTCCACATCTTAGAGACAAATGACAATAAATGCACTTGGAAATCAGTTATGATATTGATTGATATTGAAGTGCCTTCTTGTCTAGGAAGAATGTGATGACTTTTTAAGTCAACATAAGATCATAAAGTACCTATATGTCACCGTATTATTATGATCTTCGTTAGTTTATAATCTATCTCGCGAGATTATAAACTATCATTGCAAACATTATTTTTCGATAAGTTTTAATCCATGGTAAACCAACAAATTGTCAACTGATATCAAACTTGCATAACGAACGCACCTTGCGCTAATAATAGCCAAGAAACTGCGACTAGCTTGGAAGTAGCGCTTGACAGCCGTTCCCGCGGCTCCATTTGCTACGCTCGCTGGGCTCGCGCGCGGTTAGTCACAGGTCTAACCTATCCTAACCCATTTGGTCGGGGTGCACTGGCTTAGTTACTGCGATCAATTCGGCTACCGCCAAGACCTACCATCAGGGACTGTTCACAATTTTACGAGTTATGAAATCGGACAGATTGTAAACCCTGTCGGTAAGTGCAGGTTCGTTCACAATTATTTAATGACATGGATATATTATAAGCTATAAAAAATTAACACGTTAGCAGTTCACAAATTATCGACAGTTTACAATCTTGCGAGATAGAAAATAAAGTAACGGTGTTCACATTCACAATCATAATATAAATCAAATTAAAAAGACTGTCTTGACTCTTGATCGAATTACACTAAATGTTAGTTTGTGTTTTACGGATCTTAGTCATTCCCAACACATCACTACTTTTTCTCACTTTTTCAAGGGTTTAAAGGTCACTTTCATGGTACAAATCCTCGGAAGGCAGGGCTTAGTTAACGTTAAAAATATACTTTATATCTATGTTAATAAGAACGCTAATTGTATGGCCGTAACCTGGCTTCTTATGTCTTGGCCAAGCTTTTGTTTGGTTGCTAATTATTTAAAATTTCGACTTTTAGTGCATGTTTTGTTGTGCTAACAACGAAATATTTTTAAATTTTAATAATATTCTACAAATTTTTGATCTATTAAAACTTTTTACCTATATTTGTTACGGCCACTGATGAAACTATAAAATCATATAAATAAATAAATAGGCTATTCAGATAGATCAGTCACTATTGTATTGTTAATATAATTTAAGATTAAATTTAACAGGCTTTCTCTTTAAAGAGCCTTTAAAATTCCCAACTCTCCATCATCAGTGGCCAAAATATCGTAATCAATATTTTTTATACCTCAGTATCTTGGAATAATTGCTTGAAGGGTCCAGGGTACGCTGATATATCGGGATGGAGCTGAGGTGAACAGCTCCTTAGGGGTGGAAGGGTACCCGCATGGAACCGAGATCACGTTCAGATGCATAGCTTCCATCATGGGAGAGAAGACCACTTGGAAGCTGATTTGTGAGCAGGGGAACTGGGTTGGCAAGAGTTTTAATTGTGGTGAGTTTAAAAAAGATAAAAATACCTTAAAAGTACCTTGTTTACTACTATAGATTGAATACTACCATTAAATATTCTTAACATGAGCAGTATTTTAATGGCTCATTTGTAATCTCGGTTATATAAATAAAAATTAATGGCTAAATGCGTTGTTAAGCGCAAAACTCGAGAATGGCCAGACCAATTCGGCAATTTTTTTTTCAAATATTCTTTGAAGTCCGAAAGTGGTTTTTATGAAGAATAAAATTGTAAAAACAGCCGGGAAAATTGTGAAATTCGAGATAACTGAAAATTGGATGCATTTTCTGTGGGTTTATTTTTTGAATTATTGAAATTTGGACAAGACAATGTCTGTTGGACCAGCTAGTAATAGAATAATAATGATTATATATTACTAAGTAGCTGAATACTGCTGTAGCTTAGTGGTTTAATAATGCTATTCTGATAAAACAAATGTAATTAATTTTTAAATGGTAATACAAAAATAAAAATAAAAAATACAATACAAAATATTCTATACGTATAAAGTAGTTTCAAAGCTAGATTAAGCCTAGGCTGATAATCACATGAAACTGTAAATAGGTACAAAGTGGTCCAAAACAAAAGCGCAAGAGCAACAACATCGATCATTTTTTCATGGGGCGGTGCCTCCACCAAATATTTTGTATCATATAAATGTCTGTTGAACTTGGGATATTAATTTCTTATTTGCAGAAGAGCTAGAAGCTCAGAATGAGGAGTTACAGAACAACAACAGCTGCACGTTTGAAAACGACGAGCTCAATGTTGTCGCATTCTACAACGACATGCAGATTACTGAGGTGGTCGACTTTCCTGCCGGAGCTATGATAACATCCAGGTAAATTAATTAGTGAAATAGTATTATTTTCTAGTCCTGGAAACACAATGAAGGGTGTCAATGCCAAAATTAGAGTAACCATTAATTACTTTTATACGAAGACCTTTACTGCAATTTTGTTTTTATCTCCTTGCCTTTGTAGGTACTTTTAATTTCTAACAGAGATCTGATAGTATATTAGCCTTATATTAGGTCTTTACCTATGAAATTGCCGTTCTGCAGTACTGGCCATTTCAAATCAAAATAATTTTTGGTTGGCTAAGAATTCTAATTTCAAATTAATTTTATTTTAAAAACATGGGTTTTTTTTTCAAAAAGTAGTCATTTGTTTATTGATTAGTGTTACTTACATTTTCATCGCATTTCAATCTTTTTCGTCATCATGGATACGTTAAAAATTCGAGTAATTATGGAATATGAGTACCGTCGTGGCAGCAACGCGGCACAAGCGGCACGCAACATCAACGACGTTTACGGAGCTAACACTACAAACCAACGCACCACTTGTTATTGGTTTGCTCGCTTCCTTTCTGGAAATTTCGACCTGAAAAATGAACCTCGTGGTCGTCCGAAGACTTTGGTCGACAATGACGAATTAAAGGCGATTGTGGAAGCTGATGATACACAATCTACGGCTGAATTAGCAGCAGCTTTCGACGTTAGCGTCAAAACAATATTGGTCCATTTGCGTCAAATTGGCAAGGTAAAAAAGCTTGACAAATGGGTGCCCCACGAACTCAATGATCGCCAGCGCGAAGTACGCGTCGAGACGTGCCTTGCACTGCTCAACAGACACACAAATGAAGGAATTTTGAACCGCATTGTTACCTGCGATGAAAAATGGATTCTGTTTGATAACCGCAAGCGCTCAGCAAGTTGGTTGGATCCTGGTTCAGCACCTAAACAATGACCTAAACGAAAACTTACCTCTAGAAAAGTGATGGTCACTGTTTGGTGGTCTAGCGCATTCTAGTGGATTCATCACAGCTTCTTACCAAACGGGGTGAGCATTACTTCAGATGTGTACTGTGAAGAACTGAACACAATGATGGAGAAGCTGGCACATCTCCAACCAGCATTGGTCAATCGCTCGTCTCCGCTGCTCCTGCACGACAACGCGCGACCTCATACTGCACAGCAGACGGTCTCCAAGTTGCAAGAACTGGGGTTGGAAGCTCTCCGTCATCCGCCCTACTCACCAGACCTTGCGCCTACAGACTACTACTTTTTCCAGAATTTGGATAACTTCTTGGCGGGAAAAAAATTCAATACCCGAGAGGCAGTACAAAATGCCTTTGAAGAATTTGTTGCCTCCCGTCCAGCTGATTTCTTTAAGAAGGGCATCAATAAACTGCCACTGCGTTGGCAAAGATGCATTGATTGCATGGGTGATTACTTCGATTAATACAAATAAAAAATGCATGAAAAAAATTCGTTTAAATTTTTTCATACAAAATGGCAATTTCATAGGTAAAGACCTATTATCCACAGCTCTCTTACATTTACTGACTTCATCAAATTTTTAATTTTTCAGGTGCAGTGATATAGGCAAATATGCAATGACGGGGTCACAAACGCGCAAATGTATTGGAGGCTCATGGGACGGTGTCAAACCAACGTGCTTTGGACTTAACCAGCAAATGGACTATGCAAGTGCGTAAATAATGTATTTTTTTAAATATGATTAAATACCTTTAAAACCAAGTGGCTTCTAAGTTATCTTTAAATTAAAGAATGGCTCGTTCTTTCTTCCTTTCAATAATGACTACTAATTATATGATTAACATTTTCTTAAAAATGACAGCAAAACATCAGTTTAAAAATTCTGATCTTGTAACCCGCAGTGGAGAAACGGCCTACGATTCTATTCAGACACTCCCAGGGTCCAATCGCGCAGACCAACGACGGCAAGCTGCTGGTGTATCCTGGCACAGTGCTGCACATGGAGTGCTTGTGGATGAGAAGATTTGGCAACCCCAAGTGGAACGTCACACATAATAATCCTGAGTGAGTATTCTAGGGTCCTCTTCTAGCCGCCGGGGTCGCGGGTAGTTCGAAAGAGATACCGTGGCCCTGGCACGGGCAACTGAAGGAACATGGGTGGGTTTTAGTCAGTAAAAGTCTGACACGCCCTCCCGCTCTGCCCAGAGCGGGAGAAGTCATTTGATGATTTCCCATCCACAAAAAAAAAAAAGGGTCCTCTTCTAAATGATGCGAATGCTTGAGATTTTATCCGTTGTACTGGCCATGTGACTTCGACTGAGTTTTTATATTGGAAACGCTTAAATGGAAAAATATTAAATGCTGAAATGGCCCACCGATATCCATTGCGAATGCGGTGCTCCTGACCAAACCATGTAGGTATCATAATATGGTCAAACTCAAACTCAAAGCATTTATTTCAATTAAACCAATTACAGGTACTTTTGAATTGTCAAGGGGTCGGTCAGTCAAAAAGATGAAGCTAGGCGCCCATTCCAAAGCATAGTAGGTACCTATGGAGAAGAACGGGCAAGAAACTCCACGGACACTCTTTTAAATCAAGATATGGTTACAAAATAATGGTTACATCATTCATGTTGAAATTTTACATGTGAGAACGATGCAGAACGTTAAAAGCGTCCTTAAAAAAAAAAAACAATTCAAATATTTAAATTAAATTAAAATAAGCCGTGGCCGCTAAGGTATGACCAGCCTTCACTGACAGCGCTTGTTCACGAACCAGACGCATGGATTAGCTAAATGATCCAACACGCGCCACCATCAGCGAGACATTAGAGTGAGCGTCACATACTCTCAGCCGCCAGGGCATATTCAAGTCAAACAAAGACGTACCCAGTAAATGGTAGCTTTAGAGTATGTACATAGTACTCACACATGTGCTATGCAATTATATAATACAATGGAGATTGAGTCTATACAATGCAATGATAGTCTTACAATCTTCAGCAGCTCCAACAGTATCTTCAAATGTTAATTAATTAGTTGTGGTTGTGGAGCAGGACCAGCATTGAGCCAAGCATTTTTATCAGTTATGTAATCCCCAAACTTATAATATGCCTGCCTGCATAGTGTGCGTTTTATACAAGTTTTGAATTTAGTCTCATTGAGTTGAAGTATGTGTGGAGGTATTTTATTGTAACATTTTAAACAGTACCCCATGAACGACGAGTCTACTTTAGCTAGTCTGAAACCTGGTTGAGCTAATAGGTCCCTTTTTCTAGTACTATAATTATGCCTTTCACCTCTTTTACTAAAAAGATGTAAATTTTTCCTTACGTACATGATATTTTCGTAGATATATTGACAAGGTACCGTCATGATGTTAATTTCCTTAAACAGTTCCCTTAGAGAATCGCGCTTGCGGAGATTATATATGGCTCTAATGGCTCTTTTCTGCAGAATAAAAATTGACTCGATGTCTGCAGCCCGTCCCCAAAGTAAAATACCGTAAGACATGATACTATGAAAGTAACTAAAATAGACTAGCCGCGCGGTATCTACATCAGTAAATTGACGGATTTTTCTGACAGCATATGCTGCTGAACTTAGCCGTCCTGCAAGTGATGTTAAATGAGGACCCCATTGTAGCCTTGAGTCGAGCGTGATCCCCAAGAAAACGATTTTATCGACGAATTCTAGTTTCTCTTGATTCAATACTATCTCACAATCACTACTTTTTACATTTGGTAAAGAAAATCTAATGCACTTAGTTTTTTTCCCATTTAATACTAAATTATTAGCAGTGAACCAATTTTGGACCTGCAGTAGGGCGTTATTAACGTCGTCAAAATTTGTATCACGTCTACCTACCTTAAAAATTAAGGAAGTATCGTCAGCAAATAACACCATTTGTGGTTGATTTTTTAATAAATGGAGTAAATCATTAATATACACTAAAAAGAGGAAAGGACCCAATATTGAGCCTTGTGGAACACCCATTTTTTACATTTAAACCAAGTGAAGTGATACCATTTATTTGAACTTGCTGTTGTCTATCATTTAAATAAGATTTTACTAAACTAAGCGCAAGTTTTCCAAGTCCGTAATGCTCAAGTTTCAAGAGTAAGGTTTCGTGATCGACGCAATCAAATGCCTTGGAGAGGTCACAAAAAATTCCTATGGCGTCTTGGGCCTCTTCCCACGCGTTAAAAATGTGTTTTAATAAGGTTACACCGGCGTCGGTCGTACAACGTCCTTTGGTGAAACCAAACTGTTGATCGTGAAGTATTTTATTCGTGTTAAAATGATTGAGCATTTGATTTGGTACCAAACATATTATGTTAGAGTGTCCAAAGTGTCCATATAACCTGCACTTCTGAGGACCTAAAACACGCCACTGATGTCACGGTTGGCGTGGCCATCTACTGGACCCAACTAATGTAACAAAATAATTATTTAAAATATATTTACCATCGGTTCGAAAAGAAGAAGAGAGAAGAATGTAAAATAGGTTATGGTAATCTGGGGTATGGAGTACCTCCTATATTTTGCTTAATATTTTTTAAACCTACAGCTCCTATTGGTCCAGTCTAATCCACAAACACTGAGGCTCCTAAAACTGATCGTTGCGCAGTCGAATTCGCATAGCTACTGCGCTAATCGAGCCCCCGAATTAAGATTTATGAACATGTTTGATTTATACTTCATTATCTCTACATACTCTTTCAATTTCAGGACAGATCGCAAGTACATAGAGGGCTGGACCACAGACCCTGGTCGAGACAGCGCGTTGGAATACAGGCTTAGCATCATCAACGCTGTTAAAGAAGACTCTGGTATCTACCGGTGTGAGACTCCTGCGAGACAGAGCCATCAGGTCGAAATTATTGTTGAAGGTAACTTATTATTTCAGGACTAGTAATTGTATATTAAGACATAAAATATTGTATTGACTGTATGATGCGGAGGAATGATAAAAATGTCATCAGGAAAGTTTTGAGTATGAATGTGGATGGCTGTGTGTAGGGGAAGACCACAGAAACGATGAATGGACTGTGGAAAGATGATATGGCTAGAAAGGGAGTGACTACTGAGATGACGAGTAATAGAGAAGTATACGAGAAATCGTGTTGCGCTGACCCCAAATCAATTGGGATAAGGGCAGGAGAATGATGATGATGATTGACTGATTATTATTATGTTAAAAAATGTTGTTGTTGTTGTTGTGTTGTTGTTGTTATAGTTATGTTTAAATTAAAATTAAATTATTATTTTGTTTCTACTAATTACTATTGGCCATTGTATCAATTGAGTCCAATTGTAGTCTGTTACATAAAAGGCACTAGTTTACTGCTCAAATAACATAACACCAGGCGTGTACCCGAAGGGTTAGGCAGAGTACAGTCACATTTTGTCAGTTATGTTTAAGTCCCATGCAATAGGGGGTGAGCCCACCATCAGGTAATATACCTATATTACAATTATAGATGCATTTGGAGTTCTTTACTGTGAACTGCTGTAATTCAATCACAAACAATTTAACGTTTTCATAAGGCCCTTAGGTCGGTAACAGTGCTAGCTTCGAATGTCTTCTCCTATTTTAAGTCTTTTACGACAGTGGAAAAGCGGTCATGATTTTAACAAACACAAAATGGTATTTTTCTCCAGACGTCCACTGTCCCCCACTACCCATCCGGCGAGGTCTGGTAGCGAGCGGGCTAGGCACACGGCTCGGTACAGAAATCCGGTTCCACTGCGCCAACGGTAATGCTCTGCTTGGGGCACACACGCTCGTCTGTAGAGCATCTGGCAACTGGAGCTCACCACTACCTGTGTGTGAAAGTGAGTATTAAAACAAGTGTTTTATTTACGATTTTTTTTTAAACAAGTTTTTATTAGTTTGTATATCATCTAGAACCAGAGTCCTAGTCAAGGCAAATCAAACGAGCCCTAACTTGATAGGGTTGCGTCGTTTTATTACTGGGTTCCCATGGCCACCTTCAGCTTCAGCATCAGATCAGCTCCATGTCACAATAATATTACATTGTCATAGATTTACATATGCAAATAAAATTTCAGCTCAATCGGAAACCGGGAAGTGGGTCTTTAACTTACAAGATAGATTACAGACAGTCAGACATCGAGACAGGTGAAACTAAATACAAGCTTGTAAAAGATGAATATTTTCACGAGTAGAGAGAAATCAAGCAATATTTCACAATTGACTTTGCCGGTTCCTTCATAAATTTTTCAGAACATAGAATTCTAATCGAATCACTTGGAACTCAGTTTTTTTTCTTTGATTCTATTTAGCTTCGAGTTTTTCTTTTATAAACATGGTTTTGCTGCCCCATTTTATTTTAAGGCATCTGCTTTATTGGTTCAAGGAATCTACAAAAAAGGAGTCCCATTGTTTCTGCGATATAAGTTCCTTCCGCCTAGCCGGAACTGGACCACTGAAAGGTTTTCTGCAAAGACAGACTTAGTTGAGAAAGTTGAGAAAGAACTCACTGCAGCATAATTCCAGTTTTATCTCAACATTTCAGGTGTAGAATGCGGTGAAGTAGTCCACGACACGCCTCTGGGTGAGGGTGAACGTCGGCCGCGCGTGGCGGTGGTGTCGCGCGGCGTGGGTGGTCGAGCTGCATTCTCCTGTGCGCCGGGGTGGGCACTCAGAGGGGCTCCTGAGACTGTATGTCTACCTGCTGCTGATTGGGCAAAGCCTTTCCCGGTTTGCAGAGGTGAGTAAGATGTGATGAAGGATTTAGATCCGACTTCGAAATCCTAACTAAAAATTAATGCGAAAGTGAGCTGGTTTGTTTGTTTATTACGATTCACGCCAAAACGGCTGAACGGATTTGGATGAAATTTGGCACAAGGGTAGAACATATCTGGATTAGAACATAAGATACTTTTTATCTCGGTAAAGCTAGTAAAATTGTAAATGTTGATTTAAGAATCGAAGGAACACTGACTGAAACGGATTGCAGGAAGTAATGTCGTTTGAAATCATAGAAGTTTAAGCATATACACTTCTGGACACATCTATTGGCCCACCTTAGAGTTTAGGTTTCGATGGCCCCTACCGAAATATGATTGCTAGATTGAACAAAAACTGTTGATGCAGTTTTAAACCTGATACATTTTACCATCTTTTTCGATCGTATTGTTTTAAATTTGAATTCAGAATACCATACGACATGGAGCTACGCCTAACAAGTCGGATATGCGCCTTGTTAAAGGCAATTGATTTTTGAATAAAAAACATGTTTTATCAAATAAAGGTTTAATTTAATAACGTGTGTTGCCTCCATGGGCATCTACCACAGCTCTCATACGATTAGGCATAGAGTTTATCAACCGCTCTATGAAATTTTGAGGGATCATCTCCCATTCCTCTTCTATGGCAGTTTTCAACTCCTGCATCGTCTGGGCAACTGGCTGACGAGCCCTAACACGTCTTTTTAGCTCGTCCCACATGTGCTCAATGGGGTTCATGTCTGGGCTTCTGGCTGGCCAGTCCATAACTGTTATGTTCACATCCCGAAGATATTCCCTGACGATGCCGGCCGCATGGGCTCTTGCATTATCATGCATAAAAAGGAAATTTGGGCCCACATAGTCCGCGTATGGTATCACGTGAGGTTCTAAGCACTCACGAATGTACCTTTCAGCATTTAATGTTGGCAGCCGTGGTCCTGTAACAACCTCAAGTTGAGTTTTGCCGTTCGCGGATATACCGCCCCAGACAGTCCATGAGCCACCGCCATAAGCAACCCTCTCTTCAAAGCAGCATTGTGCGAAACGCTCTCCCTTACGTCGGTAGACCTTCTTCCTTCCATCATTGCCATGTAACACAATTTTACACTCATCAGAAAAGAGTACACGGCTCCAATCTTGCTGTGTCCAATTTAAATGACTGCGTGCGAAATGAAGGCGCGCTGTTCGGTGGGCTCGTGTTAGTTTGGGGCCATTAGCTGGCTTGTGTGGTACCATATCGCGTTCTTTTAACCTTCTCCGAACAGTTCAAGCGCTCACAGATACTCCGTGGAAGTCGCGAAGTTGGTTTTGTATCTCAATGGAGGTAAGGTGACGATTTCTCAAGCTGGTCGTCACGATGAATCGATCCTGCCTTTCAGTTGTGACCCGAGATCGTGGCCTTCCTTGGCGACGAACAAAGCCGCCAGTCTCTAGGTACCTCCGATAAACATTTCGGACCGCAGATCGACTTAAATTAAGTTGAGCACTCACGTTTCTTTGGCTGTGTCCGGCCTGAATAAGTGCCACAGCTTGGGCGGCGACTTCAGGTGAAGTATCCATAGATTATTGATAGAACCTCACCTTAATGTTAAGAATAAGTAATGTTTGTTGCAAAACCAAAGATATCAATCACTTTTTCAAGAATTAAATCCAAGTAAACCAATAAAACCAAGTTTTCTTAGTATTCGATTGTTTGATATCAACAAACAGGCTCCAAATTGTCTTTTGTTTCTTTAAATTCTGTGTTCGAAATTCAAAAAAAGACTATTGAATGAAATTGTGAATGTGCCAGGTTCAAAACTGCATAAAAACTTTTTGCTCGACCTAATATAAAATTTTAGCTAGGACCAAACGAAACTGAAAATACAAGGTGGGCCAAAAGATGTGTCCAGAAGTGTATAAATGTCTTTGTTTAAAATCAATGTTCCTTTCATGTATTAATGTCATCAATTATTTAAATAAATTCAACAATAGAAAGAACCTTATCTCAATATAGTTAGTTAAATAAAATCTAATTCTAATTACTATATTTATTATACGAGGAGGTCATCTGTCCACCTTGTGGGAGGCCTTCCAACGCTTCATCTTCCGGTACGCGGTTGCCACTCCAGAACCTTTCGGCCCCATCGGCCATTTGTTCTGCGAGCAATGTGCCCTGCCCACTGCTAAGTTTGGCAATTCTTCACTTGTGAAGGCCGCAGGAAACCGCTGGATGAGGGAAGCACAGAATCGGTTGAAGTCGCGGTGCTTGGGGGAGGCCTATGTCCAGCAGTGGACGTCTTTCGACTGATATGATGATAATGATATACGAGTAGTTATAGTAATTAATTTTAAAATCATACGCAGAAGTCGGTAATGCTCATCATAAGCCAACATACACAGAAACACTTTAAAAAAATCACTATTCTAAAATTCTAAAACATTATTTAGTACGTGCTTTGGCTAAGAAATAATCCCATCTCTGTCTTACACTTCAAATTCAAATAGCCTATAACAAACTTAAAAATAATTTTTAAATATTGCTGTGAATATCAGTCATCGGTTGATTTGTCTTGTTCACCAGCATATGCCTCCTCCAGACTTCCAAAGTACACGATCTTTTGCTTTTCTCCTCCACGCGGCGCCTGACGTCGAGCTGAGATCATCCTCCCATCTACGAACTGGCATGGCAGTGGGCAGGTCATACAATCAGAAGCAGAATAGAGAAGTGGGCCAAAGACGTCATTGAATGGTACCCGAGAGAGGGGATGAGGAAACGGGGAAGGCCAGTTCGTAGATGACTTACACTCACTGTTTGGTAATTGCTAGACTGTGACAGGTATTGCCGAGTATCGCATGCTTCTCCATTCTTACTGTAACCAATCCTTCTTTCAGAGGTGTCCTGCCCAGCATTACCACCGCCTACTTCAGGCTACGTCCTTGGCCGTGCGCCGTACCGCGCCGGAGACGTGCTTCAGTTCCACTGTAACCCTGAGCACACCCTGCATGGCAGGCCTATACTGGTGTGCCAGGATAGTGGCCGGTGGAGTGATAAGCCGCCAACTTGTAAGTCACTGAACTTTTCAAATTACTGTTCTAGGTTTCTCCGTCTCTTCGTCTTAGTATTATAACGAAGAGAGCCTTGCACACTTCGTCAAAAATATTTAGATTTTCGATATCGTAAATTTATAATATAGATAGATAGAATACCTACATAAAATTTAAAAAAAAAGTTTTGCAAACTACACCGTGTGACGTCAAATGAAATGAGGGTCTCAAATATATTTTTTTTTATAATTTTAAAATAAATTGTTTTAAAGTTATTTAAGAAAATATACGAACATTTACCATTCCGCCCCCTTATCTCCGAAACTACTGAGCCTAAAATTTTGAAAACAAAATACAGAAAATTGGTCTTTACCTGTAGATTACAGGAAAACTTATAAGAAGTCTGTGGTCTTTAAATAACATGGTAAATCTATCAATATTGTGAGTACAAACTTACATTTACAGTTGGAATGAATGGGAGAACATGTTTTTCAACTACAATGTTAAGTTTATTCTTAAGATAAATTCATCCCAACTACGGAACCCTTCATTGTGCGTGGTCCGACATGCACTTGGCCGGTTACTTTTTATTAGATTAAAGCAACAATAACATTTTTTAGGCAGTCGTGCAAGAATAGCACGTTTGCTCAAGAATTTTTTCCATTTGCATTCCTTTAAGAATCATCATAGCAAATTAATAAACATATATAACGATGGCTTCTCTTCCCAGGTGCTCAAGCCTGCACATACCCTGGCACCACGATATCCGGCCGCATGTCATCCGTGAAGTTTTACTACAAGATCGGTGAGACAATCACATTTACCTGCGAACCAGGATACCGGCTGAAGGGAGCTCCTATGCTTAGGTGTTTGAAGTAAGTTCAGTGTCAAAACTTGATTAATCTCAGCCTAATATCATCAGCCGAAAATACTTTTCTTGTGACAGGGTAACGTATATTCATCATCTATTAATGCCACATAATTTGAACATCCATAAACGGGACCTTCTTAGTGTAGTCGCCTGAACGTCTCGCGGTAACAAAATTGCTTTCTCCAACACATTTGCTTTTCAAAGGTCACAGCAGCTCGCTACCAGACATCTTTAAGGACCCCTTAAGTCTCCAACTTTGGTAAAGACCCTATCCAGAGAAACCTGAAGTCACCTGCCAATGACAAGGCGACACATGGCATAATACCTAGAGTAAATGCTCTTTTTTTTGTTGGTCACCCAGTTAATCTTCCAATATTTTCACAGAAACAGAAAGTGGTCCAACGCAATCCCGCTGTGCACACCAAACACAAACTACACCACATCGTCCGATACAGTCGCCATGTTCAACGGTGACATCGACGCCATGCTATCTGACGCGCCGGCTGACATCTTGAAAACGCGGGAATCACCCGCCATCTTGTCACCAGAGAGCTACAAAGCAGCTGTCACTAGGGCTGCAGTATCGAGACTCTTGCGAAGAGGTCCTATTGAAAATTATAGGAATAGAGTCTACAGAGTGAATAGGCTACTAAGGAGGGACACTGAAAGATAATTTTTGGGTACTTTTCGGTTTTTTGTGTGCGGTAATTTGATGGCGAAAGAGTGATTTGATTTTTACGGTTTTTTGAAAAGCGTGGTCTACTTAATGAGCGAAGTAAAATTATGAGGTTTGTGTGCTTAAATGTTGTACTTATTTTATGGATTTTATCAAGGTTGTCAATTATATGATTAAAAAGTGGTTTTGAAAGAGGAATATGTGGAATTGACGTGAGTAGTAGGGTTGTATGTGGGGAAATTCTAGAATACGTATGAAACTATTATTTTTTCATATTTTAATAAAATTTACCAATACATTACCGCATGCGAAAATCTTTTAATTTAGTTTTGTTACACCAATGTGGTATTTGTTTCTATATAATATTATTATATTCATGTTTTATTTTTTTATACCAAAATAATACTCATGAAAATAAAGATCGATTTTTCATTTTAAAACGATACTATCCGATTTCAATCTAAAGATTAATTGATAAAACATGGATTTGAAGAAAAAAAAAACTAATAAGACTAAAAAAATAGAGTAAATTAGAAATCGTAGTAAAATATTTATTTATTTATTTTTCCTTTAAAGACTGTTTAATCATAGTGAACGCATTCCAATTGTTGCCAAATTTTTATTACTTTATATTTTCAGATTTTTATTTTTTTATCGATTTTTACAATTGTAAATAAAGATGCTTCGCCAAAGAAAATTAGAATACTCTTATAAATATTAGTTACAATTATGTAGATAAACTATTACTGTAATAATATTATAGTCGTAAGTCTAAGAAAATGTACCGATTATTACAACTTAGAAATAAATGTCATGTAAACTACACTAATTTAACTAACCGTGTTCAAGAGCTGTCAGTGTCATTAGTGTGTCATCATTGGTGTGGAATATCGACATTGACAACTCTTGAACGCGGTTTAGAAGTGCTGATCACGTTCCGTTTCATTGGTGAAAGTCGCCCTAAATTAGTCAAAATATTCGCGTAACTAAAGTAATAATTGACTATAAAATAGTCGATTTAGAAAATAGTTGTTAATCGGTACATTTTATATTTTTAAAAGTCGTAATATAAAAAGTAAGTAATTTTGAATAGTGCGCTAGATACTACCACGCACAAATATTTGGAAACATTTTTGGATCATTGTCTCTAGTTCATACGGATTTAACTTAAGTGTTGACTAAGTTAAATAAAAATGTAAAAACTAAAAAAAAAATACTGCGCGCCCATAATTCTTTGCGTTTTTACTAAATTTTAATAAAAAATGCAGAAACAATGCATTTTTAATTTAACAATTATTTAAAAATAATAGGTATAATGTAAATAAACTGAAGGTTACACAACACTTAAGTTATTTCCGCATAATATTTTTATGCATATCAAAAAAACAAAATTGCATATCTTATTATAATAATAATTAAAAAACTACAAAACATCAGATAAATCTTTAAATAGTTGTATACTTTTTCAAACATAAAACTATGTAACTCTGTCCCATTAAACAAAATAAATTAACAAATAAATTGTGAACATGCATCTGTATTTTATTTCTAACAAAATAGAGAAGACCCTGTAGGCAAATCATGATAGTTGTCATAACTATTTTGGTTCGTTAAATTAAAAAATAAAATAAAATATATACTTAGATAGGTAAGATACTCTTTCCCTCTTTTCACTTCTTTATTTTCCGGCTTTACACTTTTTTACAGAAGAAACTTCTTTTACAATTTCTGAAGTTCAGAAATTTGATACAAGTATATACAGGGTAGGTCAAAAATCGTGGGTCAAACGAAACAGAGCGATAGTTGGGGTTATTTGCATTAAAAAATATATTTGTGGCAGAGCCCTACCTTGATCTCCTTAAAAGTTATGAGTTAACCAATAAACGGTGTTTAGTTGGTTATCATCACTACAGAAGTGCTTTTATGACAGTGGGTACTATGATTTATGAGTATTGGCACTTTATTCGATATCTTTTTATACCTACTTATCTTTTTTAATTATTTTTACCAATTTTTATTTTATTTTTTTACTGCATATAACCCCAACTATCGCCATGTTTCGTTTGCTCCACGATTTTTGACCCAGCCTGTATAGTAAAAAAAAATGTTTTTTAATCCATTATAATACCTAATATTCACAATTACCTAGTTTATACGATAATATTTATTTTATATTTAATTATACGGTAATATTATGTTAGGTAACAGGAGTATTTACTCCTGTTACCTAACATAAAATTACCTGTTATGGTTATTTATAAAGAAATTACATTACAGATTAAGTACAAGAAAACTCATTAATCAGCCTAGAAATGACGCAATGTACTACGCTTGTCAGTGATTCAATCGTGATTGATTTGCACCTTCATTAAATATAAAATTATAGAAAATAAACTCTTTACATTACCACTTTTATATGAATAACTTACCAAAAGCTGTCGCAAAGTACGCAATGGAACTCAAACACAGCGATATCACACGAAGAAAATGACAATAACTTAGGATCTTAGTACGCATTCGAAAACCAAAGAATTCAATTCAGTCTCGCGCGAGTCGCGCTCAGTGAATGACGTATAACGAGTCACGCGTTTTCGCGCCAAAACGCGTGTTACTTCTCGACAGTCGAAAAAAAATTCGAAACACGAATTGTTTTTTTTAACCATTCCAAGAAGGCAGTGATTAAAAAAAGTTATTATGATTTTTTTTTTTTTTTTTTGTTATAACACCCGTGTGTGATGTGAACCACAGTGTGACAGTGTTTTTTCCAATGGTTTTATGGCGCAGTAAGGCGATAAGCAGCGATAACTCATAGGTAATTTGAACAGATTGCCTTAATGTTAATACTAAACGTAATTAAGATAGTAGGTAACCTGCTAATGCGTAGTTGACCTGCATACCTTTGCCTACCCTCGATTAGTAAATGTTTTAATCATTAAGGGCCTATTTGACGATGTCCGAACAGCCACTACTCACCGAATAAATTCAAAAATGGAACAGAATTTGTATGAAATTATCGGCCAAGTAAGTTAATCGGAACTTAATCGTAGGTGGTGAAACAGGCCTTATGAATCGTGAACGATTTGTTTGAGGAAAATGTTATGGGGGTAGTTAGTTAGATAGTAAGACTTTTTTGTCGGTTTACCTCTACCATCAGCCTGCTATTGCTGTCCCACTGCTGGGCAAAGGCCTCTTCTCTTATAGAGAAGGTACGCATTAATCACCACGCTTGCTCAAGACGGGTTGGCGATTTCAGACATATTAACTACTAGCTGCGCCCCGCGGTGTTACCCGCGGTTTATGAGATACACTAAAACGTGTATTATTTAATCGGTGAGAAAAGTATTCACAAAAAAATTGCTCAACCCACGGGAACACTACATTTTTTCAGGATGTAAAGTAGCCTATGTGTTAATCCTGGGTGTGAGGTACTTCCACACTAAATTTCATCAAAATCGATCGAGTCGTTTGAGTTTGAAAGAGTAGCAAATATATTTGAATTCAAACACTACATTTTTTCGGGGTATGAAGTAGCCTATGTGTTAATCCAAGGTGTCAGCTACTTCCACACCAAATTTCATCAAAATCTGTCCAGCTGTTTGAGCGTGAAGAAGTAACAAACATTTACACACACACACACACACACTCACAAACTTTCGCCTTTAGAATATTAGTGTGATAAGTCCAGATTTCCACACGTTGTTTTTCCTTCACCGATGTCAGGAATAATCAACATAAACTCGGAAACTATTGAAAAAGTATCTTCGGCAACAACCTCGTGCATGAGAGGTTTATTTAAAAAATTAAATTCAAAAACAAAACAATCGACTTCCAAAAAAACACTGGGTATAACAAAGTGAAACATAACTTTAATTTCGAAAGTCGGTGTCTTTGGTTTTGTATTTTCGTTTTTTGCCACCGGCTTCTGAAATTAAATTTATTTTCCACTGTGTAATGTTTTTTTCTGGAAATCGGTTGTTTATTTTTTTGTAAAAAAGTTTTTATTTTTTACTTTTCAGTTGTATCTACCTACCTGCTATGTAAATAGCAGTCACAGGAAGATATTCTAACATCATCCACATAGATTAAGTGAATTATTAATACACACTTGCTTTTCCAATTCACTTTTGTTTGACATTCATTGGCAGAATGGTCGACATCGGTTTTGCTTGCCATAATAAAAAATAGAATAGAATAGAAGCGAATTGTTGAAGCTAACTCAAAAACTACCCAAGGATAGTTAGTAAAATGTATATGGGACCAAGCAAGCTTCCTCTACCAAATGAAAAAGAATTCACAAAATCGGTTCACTTTTTCATACAATTTCTTAATCATTTTCTTTCATACAAACTTTGTTCTGAGAATTACAAACACAACAACGTAGAATTAGCTAACTAGGTGCCACCGTTCTGAAATGATGCGCGTACATTACATTCGGCAATTGATTTTTATTTATCCCCAGCCCCCCCCCGCCCGCTTCGCACGGTTTTGTCGACTTGACAAAAAATGAAGGTTTCTATATTATTTATAAGTTAAATATTAATGTGTTATAGGTACATATTATAAACCTATCGGAATAAATTGTCTAAAATGATAGTGAAAAAAACTTTTTTACAAAAAAATACAACCGACTTCCAAAAACAACACTACAAAGTGAAAAATAACTTTAATTTCGGAAGTCGGTGTCTAGTTAAATGTATTTTCGTTTTTTGCCACCGACTTTCGAAATTAAAGTTATTTTTCACTTTGTAGTGTTATTTTTGGAAGTCGGTTGTATTTTTTTGTAAAAAAGTTCTTATTTTTCACTTTTTAGTTGTGTACCTACCCCACACAAATTCTAATACCACTATCTGCAAAACAAACTAGAACATCATCCATATAAAAGTGGGGAAAAAATACGTATTATTGAAGCTAACTCAAAAACTCCCCAAGCAAAGTTAATCAATTTTATATGGGACCAACTGTGATGTATCTGATGGTGTGATGTACCTTCTCGAATAAAACAAAAAAAATCCAAATCGGTCCAGCCATCTTCGAGTAATCGGGGGAAAAAAAAAAGGTTCCGACGAATTGAGAACCTCCTCCTTTTTGAAGTCGGTTAAAAACGCATCAAAATCTATTGCGTAGTTTAGAAGAACAACGCGGCCACACAGACAGACACAAAAAGCGACTTTATTTTAGAATATGTATAGATATAATATAATATGTATAGGTACATAACTATGAGTCCAGCTTTCGGTCAGTGGGTCGTCTTAGGGGCGGGAAGGGGAGTTTTTCTTTCATCGATGTCAGTGATGTCCGAGATGAACTTAGAAAGTTCACACTATGTAGCTACTAGCTACTGACAATTACCTAATAAGAAAAGGATGTTGGGAGTTATATGTTCGAGCAGGCTGGGGTTGAAACAGTAGGGCTATGTGATGTGGCACCATAGAGCCCTACTGTGTATGTGTGTGTGTAAAATAGGTACCTAGTAAATATAAGTTTGTGAACAATGTAAAAATATACAAAAATAAAATCATAATTTAACTATCTTATTAATATTGATTTCTATTGCTCCGACTTTCGGTATCTCGGTTCACTCGTGCAAAGCGATGGCGAAGTAGATCGGACGGTTAAGCATAGAATTAACACTGGATGGATGAAATGGCGGCAGGTCACGGGTACAATCTGCGACTCCCGCGTTCCCCTTAAACTTAAGGGGAAGATATATAAAACAATGGTTAGACCTGCTGTCTTGTATGGATCAGAATGTTGGGCCACAAAAGGGATGAATGAAAAGCAGTTGCATGCAGCTGAGATGAGAACGCTAAGAGGGATGTGTGGTGTTACACGAATGGATAGAATAAGAAATGAGTACATAAGAGGAAGTCTAAAAGTGGCACCGGTGACTGAAAAGTTGTGCGGAAATCGGCTGTCATGGTATGGGCATGTGATGTGGAGGAGTGAGGAAAATGTCGTGAGGAAAGTTTTGAGTATGAATGTCGATGGCTATAAGAGTAGGGGAAGACCAAAGAAACGATGGATGGATTGTGTGAAAGATGACATGGCTAGAAAGGGGGTGACTACCGAGATGACGAATAATAGAGAAGTATGGAAAAAAGGATATGTTGCGCCGACCCCAAATAGATTGGGATAAGGGCAGGAGAATGATGATGATTAATATTGATTTCTAATTTTATAATATTTACACTTGAATAACGACGGGCGGCGGAGTGCAGTACGGAACCATATTACTGCGTGTGGCCCGACACGCACTTGGCCGGTCTTTTGGGCATAAAACCAGAATTTCCATAGGAATAACGTGGCAATGCTGCCAGCTGTTTGGGCACTTTTCCCATTGACAGCGATGCGGATGAATTTTTTGATGCCCTATGATTCTTTCCCCTCCTTTTTTATACAATGTAACATATTGTTAAACAAAACCAAAAACGGGTCTTCTCGCGATATTCCTTTTTACGAGATAAACAGGTACCTTATTGTTTCCCGACGTTTCGACCGCCTTGCAGCGATCGTGGTCACGGAAGGACTGATGACAGCTCAGCGACGTCTTCGTAAAGTGCGGGTATTGGCATCTACCCTCACTTGGTCTTCACAATTTTTATTATTGTCACTGTCGGTACTTCGACACACAACACTAATAACGTCTAAACACTGGCGGACCTCGTCGGACGACCGGCGTTGCTTGCATTTGCTAATGACTGGATTCCATGTTGTAGGCAGTCGGTATCCATCCTCTCTGTTGAAATTTTTATATTTCTTGATTTCAATCGCTTCACGTACTATTCTGGAGTAATAGTAACGATCAGTGGAAAGAACCTGTGGCTTGTGTAGTTGAATCCAGTGAAAAGAAAAAGAAAAGAAAGAAAGAAAACACATTTATTTAGCACAGACTAAATTAAAGAGGCAAAACAAAAAAGTAAAAAATAATAATAAAATTTAAAAATCTACATTCAGTCATTCAGTGGTACATATTGTTATTATTATTTTAGAACTGTCTGGTTAAAATTTTATCTTGTTTGAAAATAAATAAATATGTAAGTATTAAGAAAATCTCTAACTAGAAAATGCAAATTCTATCCAAGACCGCTCTCAAACGAAGCATGCAGCCAACCGATTAGACAATCCGAGTTATCGATCTACGCGTATCGATTGTAAATGTTCCGTGTATCGAGAAGTGGACCAATAAAAAACATGTTCAATTGTTTCCTAGCGTGTAGCGTCCAACGGGCCAGCAATGAGAACTATTCGGAAAGACGGAAATCTATAGAACTATTACAAAATTCTGTAATTCTTCACACTCCATTTCCTTCTTTATGAACTAGATTAGTTTTTAATTGGTTTAGTGGTAAAATGTTCTCGTTTCGGTTACGGTGTTGGGTGCTAAAGTTGCTAAGAGGAAGTGGGATATTGGGTGGAACTTTCCTATCCCTAATTAACATACACATGACGCCATGCCTCGGAAAGCACGTTAAGCCGTTGGTCCCGGCTGCCATTCGTGAATCTTTGACATTCGTTACAGGTCGTCAGAAGACCGAAAGTCTGACAAACAGTCTTACCAAGGGGTATCGTATTACTCAGTAGTAGTCGCTCCATGTAAAATATTGGTATTCAGCTGCATCTGGTTAGACTGGAAGCTAACCACAACATAGTTGGGAAAAGGCTAGGCAGATGATGATGACGCCTTGTTTCCCTACAGGGTTGGGCAGAGCTGTGCAGGTAGTTAACCCATAACTACAACCACCCATAGTACTCCTATAGTATCCCTAATTAATCTGGTTGAAATGTAAAGATGAGAAGAAATTGTAATGTCTCTTCTCGCATGGCTAATTTGATTGTCAAATCCATTTTTGCTTTTGTTCCAGTCATCTGTTTCATGACCAACAGGCAACGTACGGCCTGAGGAGCTCGTGGCTAAGTTAAGCTACGCTTGCCAGGGTTAGTCCGTAGATGGGTGACCATCTTCACATACCGAGACACCTTCGTGCCTCGGAAAGTACGTTAAGCCATTGGTTCTGGCTGTCATTCGTGGATCTTTGACAGTCGTTACGTGTCTTCTGAAGCCCGAAAATATGGCAACCATCAGTCTTACCAAAGAGTATCGTATTAAACTGGGTTGTAGAGATCGGATAGGTATTAGTCGCTCCATGTAAAGTACTGGTATTCAGTTGCATTCGTTTAGACTGGAAGCCGACCCCAACATGGTTGGGAAAAGGCTTGGCGATTTCCTAAGACGATTTCCCACTAACAAAACATTTGCTGAACATCAACCCCAAAGATGAAGTTAATTGCGCGAGCATAGTTTGATAAATTTAATAGCAAATCCTGGCTAGTAAAAGACGACAAGAGTCCCTCACAAATTAGTATAAACTTATTACAATTTAGGACCTTAAAACATTGCATTAGCTTCAAACTTCAAACTCTGCTGTTCTCTTCATGAATTAGCTTTAAAACAGCCATAAATACACACAGGAACTGCCCAAACCTATCATCGGGCAACAATTAATTGTTACCAACCAAACTTGTGACATAACACAATCAAATCCATCCACATTATGACAGGATTAGCCTTAAAGGAAGTGAGTGAACCCATATACATGACACGATCTATTGGTAGTCCACCCGGGGCCGGATGTGACGCGGTATGTTTACAAATTGAAGGTGCAGGTGACAGGTTGCTTAGCTAATCACCAATGCACTGTGTTACCCGAGTTGGTTTTTAGTCCTTCTTTGGTAGTTTGGTATTTGGTCGCAATGTTGTACGGAATTCTCAAGGGATATGGTCCCTTGAGAATTCCATACAAGCTTTAGTATGCGGGATATGTAACAAAAAGACTTGACGAAGTTTTCCAAACATTCTGAGTTTTCGTCAGCTATCCCGCAATGTTTGAATACTAAGGTTTTCAACCAGTGCGTCCTGCCCGTTATGACATACGGTGCTGAAACGTGGACACTGACGGTCGGGCTGGTCCACAAATTCAAGGTCGCTCAGCGCGCTATGGAGCGGGCTATGCTCGGAGTTTCTTTGAAGGATAAAATCAGGAATGAAGTTATCCGGAAAAGAACCGGAGTAACCGACATAGCTGTCAAAGTAAGCAAACTGAAGTGGCAGTGGGCTGGCCATGTTTGTCGAAGGACCGATGGCCGGTGGAGCAGACGAGTCCTGGAGTAGAGACCGCGTATCGGTAAGCGTAGTGTAAGACGCCCCCCAGCTAGATGGACCGACGACCTGAAGAAAGTGGCTGGGACAGACTGGATGCAGAAGACGGAGGACAGGGTGTTGTGGCGCAACCTTGGAGAGGCCTATGTCCAGCAGTGGACTGCAATTGGCTGAGTTGATTTAGTATGCAATTCATTTATTTCAGGTATATAATCCATCCAAATATAGAAACAACGGCCCCGGTTGACCTGTTGTTGGCAATAAACATAACTGGCGAACTCAAACTCAAAGCATTTATTTCAAATAAAAAAAATACAGGCACTTTTGAACTGTCGATGAGTCGATCAGTCAGAAAGATGAAGCTAGGCGCCCATTCCAAAGCGTAGTAAGTACCTACCTATGGAGAAGAACGGGCAAGAAACTCCACGGACACTCTTTTAAATCAAAATGTGGTTACAAAATATTGGTTACATCGTTCATGTTGAAAATACACATGTGAGAACAATGTAGAAAGACGTGCACGTTAAAAGCGTCCGTAATAAAAAGATAAAAATAAAAACAACAATTGAAAGCCAATGACCAAAAAATGGCGCAATTTTTATTTATTTCGCGGCCATCATTCATACATTATTAATTAGATGCAGAATAATATGACGAACAAAAGTTAATATGCGGTAATACGAGTATCAGTCTGAACCGAGTTACTTATACAAAGTGGCAGTTAGTCACTTTAATTAAAACCACGTATTTATGCTTCGGTTATTAAAAAAAAAATCTGCTGTTTCTTATAAAATTACAATAACTACGGCTACGCAGTCAACATGTATGGAACAGCAATTTTATTTTTTTAATAACTGACGATAAATCTCAACAGGGGTCCAGAATCATGTACTGAATACGTGGTTTCAAATGTGATAACCTAATCGCCACTCTGTTTATACAGGGTGTTAGGTTAAACGAGGAACATACCTTACCTATGGAGAAGAACGGGAAAGAAACTCCACGGACACTCTTTTAAATCAAAATATGGTTACAAAATATAGGTTACATCATTTATGTGAGAATCATCTCGAACGTTAAAAGCGTCCATAATAAAAACATAAAAAAAAAACAATTTAAATTAAATTAAAATAAGCCGTGGCAGCTAAGATATGACCAGCCTTCACTGACAGCGCTTGTTCACGAACCTGACGCATGGATTAGCTAAATGATCCAACACACGTGCCACCATCAGCGAGACATTATAGCGAGCATGACATACTGTCAACCGCCAGGGCATCAATCAATCTGCCTAGCCTTTTCCCAGCTATGTTGGGGTCGGCTTCCAGTCTAACCAGATGCAGCTGAATACCAGTATTTTACATGGAGCGACTGCCTATCTGACCTCCACAACCCAATTACTGGGTAATACGATACCCCTTGGAAAGACTGGTTGTCAGACTTTCGGGCTTCTGACGACCCGTAACGACTGTCAAAGATCCACGAATGACAGCCGGGACCAACGGCTTAACGTGCTTTCCGAGGCACGGAGGAGTCTCGGTATGTAAAGATGGTCACCCATCCACTGACCAACCCCGGCAAGCGTAGCTTAACCTGATTGATCGACCCGTGCGGCTGTTATTACTTAGCCACGAGCTGCAGGGCATAATAATGGTAACTTAATATTACATAGTACTCACACATGTGTTATGCAATTATATAATGCGAATTGTAGGTGTACTATAGGTACTCCTTTACCCTGACCCTTTGGGGATTACAGATATTAGGTTGGGGAAAAAGTCTTTTCGCATTATAGTATGTATGAACTTAAAATAAAATATCTTTCGCTATACTATTTGTATCTGGCTGGTTTTGGTATCATTGAAAGTTTAAATTTTAAAGAACATAATTCCAAATTCAAATTAGGAAAATGTGTGATTTTCATTTGTTTTTCGTACTGTCAAGATGAGTCAATCTAATGATTATTCTATACATTTTCAAATTTTACTACAAAAAAGGGTAAAAATGCAACGCAAGCCGCGAAAAAAATTTGCGATGTTTATGGACCCAGTGCAGTGTCTGTGAGAGTAGCACAAATTTGGTTTAAGCGTTTTCAATCCGGAAAGTTTGATGTGAAAGATGCACGTCGCTCTGGTCGCCCTATTACGGATAAAATGGATGCCATTTTTGAAAAAGTGGAGCAAGATCGGCATATCAGTAGTTACGACGTAGCTGAAGAACTGGGAATTGACCACAAAACAGTTTTGGCGCATTTGAAAAAAACTGGGTACACAAAAAAGCTCGATATTTGGGTACCTCACGAGTGAGCTGAAAGAAACCTAATGACCCGTGTACTCATTTGTGATTCTTTATTACGACGTAATGAAACCGAACCATTTTTGAAGAAGCTGATAACTGGTGATGAAAAGTGGATCACGTACGACAAGAACGTGCGAAAAAGGTCGTGGTCAAAGGCCGGTCAGGCTTCACAGACTGTGGCGAAACCCGGGTTAACTCGCAACAAGGTGATGTAGTGTGTGTGGTGGGATTGGAAGGACATTATTCATTATGAGCTGTTACCACCAGGCAGGACCATCGATTCTGAACTCTACTGCGAACAACTGATGAGATTGAAGCAAGAAGTTGAGAGAAAGCGGCCGGAATTAATCAACAGAAGGGGTGTGGTTTTTCATCATGATAACGCTAGACCTCACACATCTTTAGCCACTCAGCAAAAATTAAGAGAGTTTGGCTGGGAGGTTTTAATGCATCCGCCTTATAGTCCTGACCTTGCACCTTTAGATTTCCACCTGTTTCGGTCTCTTCAGAATTCTTTAGGCAGTGTCAGGTTAACATCACGAGAGGACTGCCAAAACCACTTGTCGCGGTATTTTGATCAGAAGTCCCAAAATTTCTATAGCAATAGGATCATGTCCCTACCTACAAGATGGCAAAAAGTTATCGAACAAAATGGTACCAAAATGGTAGCTTTAGATAAATGTAAATAATGTATATTAAAAAATGTTTTGAATTTTCTTAAAAAATGCGAAGAAACTTTTTCCCCAACCTATTATGATGTTAAGTAAAAGAAATGCATACCTATTATTGTACCACTCAAAGAAATAAAATATCTATGATCCCACTGCAGGGGACAATAATACAAAGAAGACAATTAGAAAACATTAAACAATAGTTTTATAAAACATTTTAAAACATTTCCTACGCCTGTGTACGCTGGAGAGCTGAGCAGAGATATAACTACATAGGTATGTAACCTCATATCGCCAGGTATGTATGTCCCATCCATGAAACCTGCATGCCTATGTGTGTCCACGTGTTGCTGCTGTTCTTATAAACATACTGAATCTGAATTTTTGGACCATACTTATGCCTATTCTGCCACTATAAATTGATTGGCTATTAAACGCTTAGGTAATGAGTCTAATAGGTAAAGTTCCCATTTCTGGGACTCAGGTTTCCTCTCCTCTCTGTTAAAGGGAGAGGGCTCAGTGCGGGTTGGTCGCTAAACGCAACAAAGGGAAACAATACTAGGTACTTCAAATGGCTTAGCATGATCCTCCGTTGTCGAAAATACTGCAGCATTCATTTTGAAATAAATATATGATAAATTTGTACTATATTTGATGAAAACACGATTCCATAAAATTTTCTCGATACAAAAAAAGTTACCTCCGAATCGAACAATAAACCGCTGGTATTCAAAAATACTTCAAATTAGATCATTAAACTTTGCATACTAACTGAACTAACTACAAATCAGGTCTTATGTTTTTTTTTATTTTTTTCAAATTACCATCATTTTCACCGTAAACAGCAATTACCTAAACCATAGGCGACGGCGCCCAGCACCGCACTCAGTCTCGCTCTCACTCACTCCACGAGCAGTATCGTGCAAGTGAGATAAAAACCTGAGGTAGTAGGGTTTTAGTTAATTAAAGTCCTGTTTCAGATAGCGCCCAATTTCAATAACCTTATCTATCAGAGTTACACATATTGCTAATACATACTTATCACCAGGAAGCCGGCAAAAAAAAAAAGCCGGCAGATTAGTCTTATCAAAATGGGAAAAATAATGGTGTTTTGGCACCTTATCACAATAGAAAAAAAATACAACCGACTTCCAAAAACAACACTACAAAGTGAAAAATAACTTTAATTTGGGAAGTCGGTGTCTGATTAAATGTATTTTCGTTTTTGCCACCGACTTACGAAATTAAAGTTATTTTTCACTTTGTAGTGTTGTTTTTGGAAGTCGGTTGTATTTTTTTGTAAAAAAGTTTTTATTTTTCACTTTTTAGTGGGTCTGTTTATAATTTGTATAAGTTACAATAGTCTAATGTCAATTGCTCATCACATGTTACAAAATATTGCTTTTCCCGATGCTGGGACGTTAATTGTTGAGGAGTTCTGCTGGTAAGAACCAGGAGAACTCCTCAACAACCACTCATCACACGCATTGTGTGACGAGCGGAAATTGCTTAGCAACCATATTAAAGTAATCGAATCGCAACCCGTGAAATATTTATCATTGAGTAGTTCTGGTAGCCATCTGTGGTCTTCATCATCAGTTCCAATTCACCATGTGGTGCTTTCCGAAAGCAAATGCACGAGCTACTATAAAAAATACCCAAATCGCTATAGGTGTGCCTATAATATTTGAAGAGTTCCTTCGATTTCTCCAGGATCCCATCATCAGAACTGGATTTTGACAAAAATGGGACCATTTGGGAAGTATACCCTTTCCAACAAAAAAATATTATTTCAAATCGGTTGGCAAGCGACGGAGTTATGCGCGAACAAACATAAAAAAAAAAAAATAGAAACATCCGAATTGAGAACCTCCTCCTTTTTTAGAAGTCGGTTAAAAATAATATCTATTTACTTACTTCATTTTATCCTACATTCATAACTAGAGAAAAAAATAAAAAAAATAATGAATTACCTAAATAATAACATTTTACGCCGAATTCATACTTTTAATAAGGACCGGACCGGATTTGGGTGTCGTGATAGATGAAAACATTTTAAAGTTGTATAATGCCAAAATAACAATGTATTTGCCTTTGCAGAGTTATCTCTGAATGTTTAAATCCAATCTTCTATAAGAATTTACTTAAATACACTTCTTTTTTTTACGAAAAACTAAGAAAACAACGCGCATCAATTTTATAAAATAGTGTCTCTAACCGCTGTCTTACACAAACTGGACGCTACTGACAAAATGGCGGCATCTACGCGTCTTCGCGCGATTGCTTTTAACAATGGGTGGTATAGCATGCTACGCGCGAAATTTGAAGCAGAGGTACCTACTCGTATACAATTTTGGGCGTGTAATGACGTGTGAGCGAAAATTATTTTACCCATGTTAGTTCATTTTGGACAGCCAAACAACACATCGTTATTCACATCATCACATTTATTATTCGCTGTAGCGTGTATCAACTAACCCATGTTTCAACTAACCCTACTAACCCCTTTATGACTTGTTTTGCTAGTAGGTAATCAATCAATCTGCCTAGCCTTTTCCCAACTATGTTAGGGCGGCTTCCAATCTAACCGGATGCAGCTGAATACCAGTATTTTACATGGAGTAACTGCCTATCTGACGTCCACAACTCAGTAACTGGGTAATACGATACCCCTCGGTAAGACTGGTTATCAGACTTTCGGGCTTCTGACGACCCGTAACGACTGTCAAAGATCCACGAATGACAGCCGGGACCAACGGCTTAACGTGCTTTCCGACGCACGGAGGAGTCTCGGTATGTAAAGATGGTCACACATCCACGGACCAACCCCGGCAAACGTAGCTTAACCTGATGATCGACCAGTGCGGCTGTTATTACTTAGCCACGAGCTCCTTTGCCAGCAGGTAATAATAAGTAATTATAAGAACTTAAGTTGCGAAACTGAGCAATTTAATGTAGTGTATAACGTCTTAATATATTTTAAAATCATCTTCAGCTGAATTTTAGTAACAAAAACGTTGACGCCAAGTAAATAAGTATATAATTACGTTTGCTAAGTCTTGCCGTTACAAAATAATATTACAGAAAGCTTACTCCAACGCAATATAGGTACGCATAATAATAAATTCACTAATCATGATAATACCTAAATAAATACTTAATGTCAAACCGGTTATTAAGTTCTTATTCATCTTTCTCTCCACGTAATATTTTTTTTTAGTACAATCTAAGTAATGCATACAATGCATCTCGTTTTTAACCGACTTCAAAAAAGAGGATGTTCTCATTTCCTATGGGTGGACCGATTTGGATTTTTTTTCTTGGTCCCATATAAAATTGATTAACTTTGCTTGGGTAGTTTTTGTGTTAGCTTCAATAATACGTATTTTCTCCCCACTTTTTATATGGATGATGTTCTAGTTTGTTTTGCAGGTAGTGGTATTAGATTTTGTGTGGGGTAGGTACCACAACTGCAAAGTGAAAAATATAAGCTTTTTTACAAAAAAATATAACCGACTTCCAAAAAGAACACTACATAGTGAAAAATAACTTTAATTTCGGAAGTCGGTGGTAAAAAACGAAAATACATTTAACCTGACACCGACTTCCAAAATTAAAGTTATTTTTCACTTTGTAGTGTTCTTTTTGGAAGTCGGTTGTATTTTTTTTTGTAAAAAGTTTTTTATTAAATCAGTACCTGGGCGACCGAGCTCTGCTTGGGTGAAAATAGAGAAAACGAATTTTCCTAGTTATGAGACCTATGTAGCTAGATCGATTTTTCGCCCAGTAAACACCTACATTGTAACTCTCATCGAAATCATTAGAGCCGTTTTTGAGAACGTGATTGCAAATTTAAATACATAAACAATACAATACAAATATATATTATAAACAAATATTGCTCATTTAATAGTATAGGATTTGAACTTTCAAAGTACTTTTATGGTTGTTTTCGCCCAAAGTTCCTTCGGCAAAAACAAGTTTACGTATTAAATCCTATAACTAATATTATAAATGCGAAAGTAAGTTTGTTTGTTACCTTTTCACGCCTAAACCACTGAACCGATCATCATGAAATTTTGCATATACGTTGTCAGGTGTACAGAAACGGACATAGGGTACCTTTCATCCCGAAAAAAAGGGGTACGTATCAAAATCCCGAAAGTTCATAATACCCATGATTGAAATACCGACGTCCATAACACCGAAATTCAAAATACCAAAAGTTTTAAATGTCGATAGTCGTTATATCGAAACATAAAATACCGATGTTGAAATGCCCGAAAGGACGAAATCCCGAATGGATGAAATCCCAAAGAGCGGCGACGTAGTTCCCGCGATTACTCATAGATGGGCACCTCGAGGTTAGGTTTGGTTAGATTACTTTAAACCCTTTATACAGAGCCCCGCGAAGCGGGACTTCGTCAACATAGGAGACAAGAGCGAGCGAATGGCACCCCGATGTTAGATTTGGTAAGGTTACTTTAAACCCTTTACACAGAATTTCAACAATTTGACAATTCAATTTTTTGATAATTTCGGGATTTTAAACTTTCGGGCAAATGAACTTTCGGGATTTTAAACTTTCGGCGAACAACCATTCGGCGTTTCAATTTTCGGGATTTCGTCCATTGGTATTTTAAAATTCGGTCTTTTAAAATTCGGGATTTTGATGCGTACCCAAAAAAAGTACTGTTCCCGAGGAAAACAACAATAACGTTTTTATGATAATAGATGGCGCCACGTGTCTTTCGAATCATGGTTGAATTATTATTATTACAAGCAGAGTACAACACGAATTGATTGTCAAATTCTAAATTAACGCAAGCGAAGCCGCGGGCAAAGCTAATAAGCTATACAGTGCTACCGCTTTTGAGAATCTTCTTTTTTTCTGCCTGCCCCTGGATCTTCCAGTGAACCTTCTGCTTCTTCAATCTTGTTGTCTATGCTATGTTTGCTAACTGGCTACGGTCTCTATGCCAAGGTCAGCCGGCTCTCCGGACTGCCAGCATTGTCTATTATAATTAAAAGGTAATTGCTGTTTACGTTGAGGAACGGAACGCAAAAAGTTTTGTTCACGTTTGTCGGCGTGGTGTGTGACGAGTTGGAAAAGTATGCGAGTATGTTAGTTTTAAGTCTTGTTCGTCTATGGTCATGTGGAAAATAGAAAAACGAATAGTTAGGAGGTAAGTGGATTGTGGAGCTTTTTTTTTTAATTATCTGTGTGCGTAATATCGGTGAGGAGTTCAGATGATAGGTACCTACCTAAAATTAATCATCATAGAAAAAAAACCGGCCAAGTCGTCTACACTGAAGGGTTCCGTAGTTGACAAGAATTTATCCCAAAAACAAACTTAACATTGTAGTTGAAACACAGTCATGTTCTTCCATACATTGAAATACGTCACGGTTAATTCTCCAACGCAAGAAGTACTTATGTAAGCACAAAAAAAAATCACAATATCACACTTCACACTTAAAGGCGAAAGTTTGTGAGTGTGTGTGTGTTTGTATGTTTGTTACTTCTTCACGCTCAAACGGCTGGACCGATTTGAATGAAATTTGGTATGTAGATAGCTTATACCCTGGATTAACACATAGGCTACTATTTATCCCAGTCTACGCGGGTAAAACCGCGGGGCGCAGCTAGTATGTGATAAAACTACAAATGATCGAATTTAGGACTTTTCCTAATACTTTTGCTGTAAGACCTTGCTGCTTGCCAAATTTTTTGATGCTAGGTCAACGGGAAGTACCATATAGGTTTTGATTTATTTGCGAGTATCAAAATAATATGTCGCATAAATGGCTGTATTTTTTTATTACGTTGACTTAGATGCTTAGATGCTTAGAATCGGACGACTCTGTAAAAAGTAAAAAAAAAACATACGTGTCGAATTGAGAACCGCCTCCTTTTTTTTTCGTCGGCTAAAAATTAATATGGACCCGGCAAGTGGGTCCGCGGTTCCAATCAATTGCGGTCCCAGTCGCTGGAAACCTCCATTTTCCTGCAATGTAAATATTATCGCAGCGAGATTGACTAAAGAAAAGGTTACTTATGCAGTAACCTTATGAGTAGTATTACTGTATTCGTTACAGATTATCGAAAGATTGCTACTCAACCGTTTACAAACACGACCTAACTTCACACAATTTGCGCGGACCGATAACAGTTAATATAGTGTGTTTTTCAATTTTAACTGCAGCTGTTCTATGACCACTTCAAAACGATGTAATTTAACGGTTGTTTTTGATGACTTTCTCATTAGGATAAGAAGTTATGGGGGGGTTTATGCTGAGATGGGAGCCTTTTTGGCCTCGCACAGGTCTCTTTTTTTTTAGTCTGATTTCTTTTTTTTTTTTTTTTTTTTTTTTTTTTTTGGTTTTTAATGTTTATTATGTTACTTTTATATGCTCTTTTTTAACTGTATTTCCTGTGCGTGTCCCAAATAAAATGTTTTTCTTTCTTTCTTTCTTAAGTAAAATCTAAAATAAGGAAATTCAAATTTTCGTGCGTTTTATTGGCTTATTTCACAAATCCCCCCTGAACATCCCCCTTAGGGGGATAAGTGGAATCTATAAAAAAAAGTCTGGAATTCTCCCCTGATAATCCCCCTTAGGGGGGAAAACTGGAATCGAAAAAATATTTATTCCACAGATCCCCCCGAAAGTGCCTCCTGAGGGGGAAAATTGGAATCTAAAAAAAAAGTCTGGAATTCCCCCTGATAATCCCCCCTGGGGGGAAAAATTGGAATCTAAAAAAACAACGTCCAGAAATCCCCACTGAGGTCCCATAAAATTTAAGAAGTGCTCTGCTACCGGCGCTTGCAATTTTCAGGACAATGTAAGGTTGTATGCCCCTCCCCGAGACCCGAGGTTGATCCCTCTCACCGAGAGGAGGTATGTCCCAGCAGTGGGAAAATTATAGGCTGATTATGCTAAGCTATATGCTATGTATGGTTGTATCTTGATCAAAACATGATTTGCGACAATAAAAAATATGTATTTACATAATTTTAACCTTAAAAATTATCAATACATCTCACTAAGTTAGATTTCCTCCTGATTGATGTAATTTCGGAAATCGGACAAATCCGAAGGAAATCTATCTAGAGAGCAATTATCGCCAAAAACGGCCATTTTTGGAGTTAAATGTTAAAGCTTCGAACCTAGGAGGTTTAGTGTTGATTTTTTTGATCCAAAAAATTCTACCTCGTCTGACTAAAAATGTGAGCATAGGAAATTTCAAAATATTCCATATCTCCAGACATAAGATTTTTTTCTCAATGGTGGCGCTAATTGGCAGCACTCCTCGCCTTATGATAATATCTAACACTTTATTAGATCTGCGATCGCGCAGCATATAGGTAAGTAGATACTGACTGACATCAATCGCTTGCTCGCTCACTAAGAGGGTAGGTGTTAAGAAAGAAAAACGTTTATTTGGACACAGGTCGTGAAACACAAAAAAAAACAAAAGAAAAAAAAAGTGAAAATAATATTTTAATAACAATATTTAACTTAAAAACTAAGCATCCTTCTATTGCCATATATTATCACTTATTAAATTAATGTCTTGGTTATACCATACTTTCACACATAGTTAAATTCGAAACTTCTGTATGTTTCGATAAATCCATGAGTTTCCGTGTCTCTTAACGCACCCACGACAATTCAGTGTTTACAAAACACGGACTAGGTATTACTTTTATACTCCATTAGAAAAAAGATTAGACATTTAATTAAACCTTTTCTACAGTCCATTCAACCGATTTTGACTTCTATTTCGTAGGTAGGATGGCATTAAAAGCAAAAAAGTGGTTACAATACCAACTGTTTACTGCAGCTGCCATGTGTCATGCCACCAACGCAATAGGAGTCAAATCGGTTGATCGGTTGATTGTAAGAAAGGTTTGTTTAAATGTCTAATGTTATTGTAAGTGGAGTATAGAAGGGCAAAAGTTTTTATTAGGTCAAAATCTAAAAACATTATTTTACTAAAAGGTAACATAACTAAAACTATTAAAAAACTAAAATATGGCGTCGAAAAATTCCTCCGCATCGCTGTCGACTGGTAAAGTACCCAAGAGACTGGCGGCATTGCCACGTTGTATGGCAATGCTAAGCCGCTGGCCAAGGTAAAAGCCAGTCACGGCAAGTGTCAACCAGCCGTTTGGAGATTTCGTTGTACAAACTATGTGCACTCGGACCCCACGGCCCAAGGGTTTCAACTCCAAACGGAGTATAGTATATTTAGCTAAGTATTGACTGCCTCGTTGGTCTAGTGGTTGCAAGCGCTACTGCTGAGTATGAGGTCCTGGGTTCGATTCCCAGGTTGGGCAAAGTGTTATTGGGTTTATTCATCTGGAATTCCTCAGTAGCTGCCCGGAGTCTGGATTTGTGCCAGGTTGATGGCAATATGCTCGCGCCCTGTTACATAGGACTTAAACATTCTGGCGAAATCTGTGTGTACTACCTATAAGTACACCTGCTTAACCCTTTAAGGTTTACAGGTGTGATGTTCTGCTATATTACACATACGTAATAAAAAAGGAGCTCGTGGCTAAGTAATAACAGCCGCACGGGTCGATCCATCAGGTTAAGCTACGCTTGCCGGGGTCGGTCCGTGGATGGGTGACCATCTTAACATACCGAGACTCCTCCGTGCCTTGGAAAGCACGTTAAGCCGTTGGTCCCGGCTGTCATTCGTGGATCTTTGACACAAGCCCGAAAGTCTGACAACCAGTCTTACCAAGGTGTATCGTATTACCCAGTTACTGGGTTGTGGAGGTCAGATAGGCAGTCGCTCCATGTAAAAAACTGGTACTCTGCTGCTTGGGAAAAGGCTAGGCAAACTCAAACTCTCAAACTCAAACTCAAAGCATTTATTTCAATTAAACCAATTACAGGTACTTTTGAATTGTCAAGGGGTCGGTCAGTCAAAAAGCTGAAGCTAGGCGCCCATTCCAAAGCATAGTAGGTACCTATGGAGAAGAACGGGCAAGAAACTCCACGGACACTCTTTTAAATCAAGATATGGTTACAAAATAATGGTTACATCATTCATGTTGAAATTTTCATTCAGATTGATTGATTGACGTTATAAAAAAATCTACAATCTACATTTCTTAGTAGTAGTAGTAAACTAAGCTATTGAGTATGCCAAGTTAAACCTAAGTAAACAACTTCGTAACTTATACCAACAACTTATAGTTATGTCGTGTTAGCACGTGTATGCTAATCATTACCTCTTTGTATAGAGCACAGTCGGTTAAGTTAATTTTATTCGTAAATAGTGGCAATTAACACAAGGTTTGTTTACTAGAGGAGACTGATGTGGTTTTTTTTGTATCCTTATGGTAACTAAGTTTCATGACAAATAACAACTATAGGCAATTGTATAGACACCAACCTCGTGATTGCTTTAAAGGCGCCTTCAAACAGCCGCGACACGCGATATAATCGCGCGCGACACAAAGGCACCGCGTGTCGCGCGACGAGCAGTGCTTTTGTGTTGCGCGCGATTATATCGCGTGTCGCGCCTGTTTGTAGGAGCCTTAAGGGGGCGTTAATTAATTACGTGAGGTAATTTTAGCGATATTTCGACCCCCCACCCCTCTTGGTGAGCTGATGTCGTGAGATTTGGCTCGGCCCCCTAAAATCTCACGCGAGATTTTTCATTATGCGTATTTTTAGTGTAAATACGTTAATCTGTGCATGATTGTGTTAGATTTATTAAATAAACATAATTTGCTTATATTTATTTATTATTAAAACTTTATGCACAAGTAAAAAAATACCGTACAAAGGCGGACTTAATGCCTGAGGCATTTTCTACCAGTCAACCTTAGGGTGGTGCAGAGAGAAGACATGGCAGGTGCAACATAAAGGATAGATAACAAGAAAATAACTATAAAATATAAGAATAAATACATAGATATTATATAATTACATAAATACATACATATATATATATATATATATATATATCTATATATAATATATAAACGGAATAAACTTTGTAAGGAGAAATAACGATCGGTAGAGGAGAAGCAACGATCAATAGAGGAGAAAATGAAACCAGCAAATCAGCGCTGGGATGCCTCTGCCAACTTCTTACGTATATACTCACGTGTCATCACTTTAAAAGACAACCGATTGGTTGCCATCCTGATGTTCAGAGGGAGCGCGTTCCAAAGAAAGACCGCCTGGACAAAGAAAGAAGAGTGAATGAATCCAAAGCGGTGAGAAGGACATCGTAGAAGACGATTATTGGAGGACCTAAGGTTTTTACTATGGGCAGAGCATAAGTACTGAATATGGGAAGTCAGATAAGAAGGAGAAGTGGGATTGTCGAGAATAGAAAACAACATAGACAGAGCCCTCAGCTCTCTGCGCTGACGAATGGGTAACCATTTTAACTGCAATCGCTGCGCGGATACATGGTCATACTTACGAAGATTGAAGACGAATCGAATGCAATTATTGAGAAGGCGGTCAAGTTTATTGAGGAGATCTGCATTCAGGTCATAGTAACACACATCACCATAGTCAATTATGGTCAATTATGGGATTATTATAATATTTTTTTTTACAGTAATAAGCCAGTTTTCTCGCAAATGCACTGTTTGTGGGAAAAAAAATTACGTGATATTTGCTGAGACCCCCCCCCCCCCTTCTCCCCCACGTGAGATTGGGTGAGATTCGGCTTGATCCCCTCCCCCCCTAAACGCCTCACGTAATTGATTAACGCCCCGTAAGGCTCTCCCAAATAGGCGCGACGCGCGGGCTACGCGATTCTGGTAGAACAATGTCCCTGAAGTTTTCATAGAAATTGTTGTGCTAGCTAGAGTCGCGTCGCGACTTTTTACTTTATTTTATTTTGTGGTCATGCGATCACTATATATGTACTCATGATAACAAACAACTTTTACTATGGGACCAAACCTGAAATCACAAAAAAAAAAATCTGCTGTTCCATATATTAAAAAAATATAATATAAATTAATAAATATTCATACAAATTAACGATATTATTTATTTAATTTTAATAACTGATACAAATTAATAAAATATAATAATTAATACACGTAAATAAAATATTTTAATAACCTTACTAATTATATTACTTATATTATATTTGCTTAACAAACTCGCAATCCAGTATACCTACTGACTGGATGCTTGTTTTGTTAAAATCTATTATGTTGCCGTGCCCTAACCGGGTTTCATGTTGGAACTTACTTACATACAGGGTTACTGGTAACTCGACGTATTCCTTGCAGGACGTCATAGTAGGGTTAAAATGCAGCAAATTAGGCCACCAAATGTTCTACCGAAATTCAGTAGTTTTTGAGTTAATTCGATTTTTAGCTTTTTTATGAAAAATCCCAGATTGAATCATTTGGAGCCAATTTAAAAATGATTTACGGCGCGACTGTACTGAAATTTAAGTTAACATCATAGCTGACGCCGTAGCAGATCCTTGTTAATAATTCAAAGTTCAAAAATGCCAAAAACTTTGGCAAATATCACTAAAGAAACATTTAGTTTTTTGTGAATTTTGCTATTACTTCATACAAAATGTTGTCTAGTGAAAATAAAAATTACTACGCCTGATGTACAAATTACTAGGAAAATATCCTTGTCTTATCAGCTATTCAGAAAGGTATGATTGTCAATACTTTTGCATGTGTGACAGGGAAAGAATGAGTTTTATGAGGAGCAGGTAAAATTGCGAGACGGTCAACCTATTGTTTCATATTCGTATTATTCGTAGTTTTTACCTGCGCTTGAACCCCAAACACTCGGCAAGCTTTGTGATTGGTCACTATTGTTCTCCCGGCATGACACGGGGTGCGACTTTACAAAATCTGGTCGTCAGAGTCAGTTAGTTTCAACTCTACGTCGCGCAAGCTCGTGTTTTGTTATCTGGCTATTTCCTTAACTGATACTGCGTATCTTGCTCTTGTGCTGTGCTGTGCCTTCATAAGTGCTGACTATGGCTGCATATTCTAACCTTGAATACGCTGACATAATGTACTGTTACGGACTTAGTGACGGTAACGCTGCTCAGGCGCGGAGAGAATATCAACTTCGTTTTCCCAACCGCCGACTCCCACACGTTAGTGTTTTTGGATCGACTTATCGGCGATTATCTGAAACTGGCAGCGTCCAAAGAAGCAGGCAAATTGACACTGGTCGTTCTCGGAGATACACGGCTGAGGACGAAGAGCTGATTCTTCAACGTTTTATTGACGACCCCAACATATCGACAAACATCGTAGCGCGTGAGCTTGCTATGTCACAGTGGAAAGTCTGGTCTGTAGTTCACTTATCAGGCCGACATCCATACCACTATCAACCTGTCCAGTCATTAGAAGAGGGAGATCCGCCAAGACGGCTTGAATTTTGTCGTTTTATGCTAAATGCCGACGCCGAAAGCGAAAACTTTTTAAAAAACATTCTGTGGACCGATGAGTCATGTTTTGACCGTGATGGTATCACAAATTACCACAACTTACATTACTGGGCACCGAAGGCAGAAGCAAATCCTAAGAAACTGAAACCAACCGCATCCCAGCGTAGATTCTCGCTTAATGTTTGGATGGGTATTATCGACGACAAATTAATTGGCCCACATTTTTTACCCCAAACATTAAATGGGGAACTTTATGAAGATTTCCTAAGAAATCATTTAACACCACTGCTCACGAATGTACCGGAAGACAGAAGAGCAAACATGATGTATCAACATGACGGATGTCCAGCCCACTTCCGAATCACAATTCGACAATTGCTGGATGAAACCTACCCAAACCGATGGATAGGGCGCGGTGGGCCAATTCCGTGGCCTGCACGTAGCCCTGATCTTACGCCACTAGACTTTTACGTCTGGGGTCATATGAAAGACCTAGTTTATGTGACCCCAGTAAATTCAATTGAAGAACTAAGGGAGAGAATAAGAGATGCAGCGGACCAGATGAGGGCAACAATCACATCAAGAATCACAAAAACTGAAGTGAGGAAGCGAATAAGAACGTGTATTAGAAACCGAGGGCAGCACATCGAACAAGACGTGTGAAAGTGTAGTAAAAGTTTTTAAACTGATATTTTATTATTAAAAATAATGCTAATATTCACGAAATAGTTTTATTGATTTTCCGAATAATCACCTTTTTGTGAGACGCACATAATGTAGTCCTTAACTTTGTATTAACTTTCATACCTTTCTGAATAGCTGATAAGACAAGGATATTTTCCTAGTAATTTGTACATCAGACGTAGTAATTTTTTTTTTCACTAGACAACATTTTGTATGAAGTAATAGCAAAATTCACAAAAAAACTAAATGTTTCTTTAGTGATATTTGCCAAAGTTTTTGGCATTTTTGAACTTTGAATTATTAACAAGGATCTGCTACGGCGTCAGCTATGATGTTAACTTAAATTTCAGTACAGTCGCGCCGTAAATCATTTTTAAATTGGCTCCAAATGATTTAATCTGGGATTTTTCATAGAAAAGCTAAAAATCGAATTAACTCAAAAACTACTGAATTTCGGTAGAACATTTGGTGACCTAATTTGCTGCATTTTAACCCTACTATGACGTCCTGCAAGGAATAGGTCGAGTTACCAGTAACCCTGTATATGTAACAACTGAATGTACACATGAATGCAATAAAGAATTTGAATTTGAATTTGAATTTATTCATGTTCGCCTAACTCGTCAAAAGGTAGGGAGCAGCTGATTTCTTTCGCGATTTCAGGTTTGGTCCCATAGTAAAAGTTGTTTGTTATCATGAGTACAATCATGTGTTTAAGTATCGGTCACTAATAATTACCAGTCACCCTATAGGTGCATATAGCCGCAAGCAGGTGAGGTCCTGGGTTTAAATTCCGGGTCAAACAAAGTGTTATTGGGTTTATCCATCTAGAATTTCACAGCAGCAGCCCGGAGTGATTTGGGCCCGGCTGATGGCGATAGGCTCGCCCCCTATTACATGGCGAAATACACATAACTGGCGAAATGTGGGTGTACTATACTCCTCTGCCCAACCCTTCGGTTAAAAACTTTTTACAAAAAAATACAACCGACTTCCAAAAACAACACTACAAAGTGAAAAATAACTTTAATTTCGGAAGTCGGTGTCTTGTTAAATGTATTTTCGTTTTTTGCCACCGACTTCCGAAATTAAAGTTATTTTTCACTTTGTAGTGTTGTTTTTGGAAGTCGGTTGTATTTTTTTGTAAAAAAGTTTTTATTTTTCACTTTTTAGTTGTGTACCTACCCCACACAAATTCTAATACCACTATCTGCAAAACAAACTAGAAAATCATCCATATAAAAGTGAGGAAAAAATACGTATTATTGAAGCTAACTCAAAAACTACCCAAGCAAAGTCAATCAATTTTATATGGGACCAACTGTGATGTCCCTCTCGAATAAAACAAAAAAAATCCAAATCGGTCCAGCCATCTTCGAATAATCGGGGAACATACATAAAAAAAAAAAAAAAAAAAAAAAAGGTTCCGACGAATTGAGAACCTCCTCCTTTTTGAAGTCGGTTAAAAAAGGCGTTAAGAACCCGTGGTTTATTCTGCACAAACAAGACGCACATTACAAAAGAAGACATAACATACACACACTAATACAAACTAGCCAGTCTCGTATTTAACACGTAAAAGTTTGACAACGTTGTCTTTTATTTGATGTCAGGGCAGGTCACAATTTAATGGATACACGTGGGTCACACCCAAGACCAAAGACAATACGTATGTTGCGACAATATTTACACGGTGCAAATTTCTGAAACGTTCAAGAGCAAATAACCACATGCCTTAAAGTACGTTCAGTGATTGCCATTCAAGAATTGCATGCAAGTGTTTACAAACACGGGTGCGATTTTCATAAAATGGTTTTTGATAGATAGATAGATAAAACATTTATTCAGTGCACACAAAAGACACAGCACAACACACAAAACTACAATTAAATTATTTCAATTTACATGAATTTAAATAAAAATTTAAAAACAAGGTGCCAACATACAAAAAAATAAAGAAAAACATACATAAAATATGGAAATAAAAGTGGCACTATTGCATAATTATGTACTTCAAACAACGAATATACACAGTGCGGTGTGCGTCTCAAGGTTGCACCAAATGGGAGTCCAGCTCAGCATGTGTCAGGCAAATATACCTGACGCTGATATTCTGCTGGAGCCCTGCAGTGACGTACGGACGCTGAGCAGTCGTGATTATGTTGTTGGTGTTGTGACAAAGTGTTATGCGTTTGCGTTTATTGTTTTGCCATTCAATCTTTGCATGTGTTTACACCAAAGCAATTATTGCATGCAAGTTTTGCCTCTGCTAAACACAGAGTTGCACGTTATTGTAAATTGATTCAAGTATTGCCCGTATTTGCGCTGACAAATATTTAATTAAATTTTATTGAACGTCTTCTCAAGATTTTTTTTAAGTAACATTCGCTCATGCCTAATTGAACGATAGAAAATTTTCATGCTAGAATTGAATGCGATTTTATTGTACGTGCGATTTAGTTGTACGTGCTGGTTACACCTTTATCAGGCAGGTGGACTGGTTGGAGTAACCCCCGACGGCCGCCATGGCCCACGCACAATGGTCCACATGAAGGACTAAGGGCGGAAACCAAATCTCTCACATCTCAAACATAGAACATATATAGAACACCTTTAACAGTTTTGAATGAAACTAACTTGTCCGTATCGTGCAACAATTATACGTGTTGTTTAGACGATGCCAGTCAATTGCTGCTTCGATTTTATGGCATGCCACAGACAATAAATTTGCACCATGTAAATGGGGCTTTAGTTAGCAACTGACAACAACACAAAACAAAATGCCGATTGCAGAGTGGAAATTGTCTACGTTTGTAACAAACAACAGTTTTATTGCAAACTGGCGTGTGGCCTGCTGTAGCACAGAACAGATGAAAAACTTTTTTACAAAAAAATACAACCGACTTCCAAAAACAGCACTACAAAGTAAAAAATAACTTTTATTTCGGAAGTCGGTGTCTGGTTAAATGTATTTTACGTTTTTTGCCACCGACTTCCAAAATTAAAGTTATTTTTTCATTTGTTATGTTGTTTTTGGAAGTCGGTTGAATTTTTTTGTAAAAAAAGTTTTTATTTTTCACTTTTAAGTTGTGGTACTTACCCCACACAAATTTTAATACCACTAACTGCAAAAGAAACTAGAACATCATTCACATAAAAAGTGGGGAAAAAATACGTATTATTGAAGCTAACTCAAAAACTACCAAAGCAATGTTAATCAATTTTAAGGACCAACTTTGAGGTATACCCTCTCGAATAACTTTTTTTTTCAAATCGGATGACTATAAAAAGGTCATAAATAAAAAAAAAACAAAAAAATATACGTGTCGAATCGAGAACCTCCTTTTTTATCGTCGGTTAAAAAGAGATATTATCTGTTCCGTGGTCCGAGTATCGAAAAGATCCATTCCAGTTAAAATACCTCAGAGATAGGGAATAAGAACAGTGTTTAATACTAGAAATAGCCATAAATTATCCCGTTTTCTCCTCTGTGACCGGTGACCGGGCGACCCACACGTTTGTCATCATTTTCACTGTAAGCAATAAACTTCACTGCTTTGTAGATGTTATGAGTATTAAAATATTTAATGAGGATCTAAGAATGGCCTTCGGTTAAATAAAATAAATAACATAAAAGCATAGTTTTGAGTATGAATGTGGAGGGCTATATAGAGTATATATAGAGTAGGAGAAGACCAAAGAAACGATGGATGGACTGTGTGAAAGATGACATGGCTAGAAAGGGAGTGACTACCGAGATGACGTGATGACGTGTCTAGTTAAATGTATTTTCGTTTGTTGCCACCGACTTCCGAAATTAAAGTTATTTTTCACTTTGTAGTGTTGTTTTTGGAAGTCGGTTGTATTTTTTTGTAAAAAAGTTTTTATTTTTCACTTTTTAGTTGTGTACCTACCCCACACATTCAAATACCACTACCTGCAAAACAAACTAGAACATCATCCATATAAAAGTGGGGAAAAAATACGTATTATTGAAGCTAACTCAAAAACTACCCAAGCAAAGTTAATCAATTGTATATGGGACCAACTGTGATGTATACCCTCTCGAACAATAGAAAAAAAATCCAAATCGGTCCAGCCATCTTCGAGTAATCGGGGAACATACACGAATTGAGAACCTCCTCCTTTTTGAAGTCGGTTAACAAAGTGAAAATAAAATAAAATCGAAAGAAGCCTACAGGTGAGTCACTTATCAGATAAGCAATGCCCATGACTGCAGACTGGTGGTCAACATACCAGTAGCGAAAGCACATAACACGATTCCTACCGGCTTTACTACGAAGGTTCGCATCAGCGACTCTGCCGCTATTGAAAATTGGCACAGTCAATAGTGTTTACTATTGCCAAAAAATATAGTGTGACTGGTAATTAGTGACCAATACTTACACACATGATTGTACTCGTGATAACAAACAACTTTTACTATGGGACCAAATCTTAATTCGCGAAAAAAAGACAGCTGCTCCCTACATTTTGACGAGTTATACGAACATAAATGTAGGGAGCAGCTGATTTTTCTTTCGCCCTTATCTCCGAAACTACACAGCCTTAAATTTCAGAGAATGGTCAATTTTCGTCTATTTTCTTAAATAACTTAAAAAAAATTATTTCAAAACTATAAAAAAAATATATTTGAAACCTGAGGGTCTCAAATATACACTTCTGGACACATCTTTTGGCCCACCTTGTATTTTCAGTTTCGTTTGGTCCTAGCTAAAATTTTATATTAGGTCGAGCAAAAAGTTTTTATGCAGTTTTGAACCTGGCACATTCACAATTTCATTCAATAGTCTTTTTTTGAATTTCGAACACAGAATTTAAAGAAACAAAAGACAATTTGGAGCCTGTTTGTTGATATCAAACAATCGAATACTAAGAAAACTTGGTTTTATTGGTTTCCTTGGATTTAATTATTGAAAAAGTGATTGATATCTTTGGTTTAGCAACAAACATTACTTATTCTTAACATTAAGGTGAGGTTCTATCAATAATCTATGGATACTTCACCTGAAGTCGCCGCCCAAGCTGTGGCACTTATTCAGGCCGGACACAGCCAAAGAAACGTGAGTGCTCAACTTAATTTAAGTCGATCTGCGGTCCGAAATGTTTATCGGAGGTACCTAGAGACTGGCGGCTTTGTTCGTCGCCAAGGAAGGCCACGATCTCGGGTCACAACTGAAAGGCAGGATCGATTCATCGTGACGACCAGCTTGAGAAATCGTCACCTTACCTCCATTGAGATACAAAACCAACTTCGCGACTTCCACGGAGTATCTGTGAGCGCTCGAACTGTTCGGAGAAGGTTAAAAGAACGCGATATGGTACCACACAAGCCAGCTAATGGCCCCAAACTAACGCGAGCCCACCGAACAGCGCGCCTTCATTTCGCACGCAGTCATTTAAATTGGGCACAGCAAGATTGGAGCCGTGTACTCTTTTCTGATGAGTCTAAAATTGTGTTACATGGCAATGATGGAAGGAAGAAGGTCTACCGACGTAAGGGAGAGCGTTTCGCACAATGCTGCTTTGAAGAGAGGGTTGCTTATGGCGGTGGCTCATGGACTGTCTGAGGCGGTATATCCGCGAGCGGCAAAACTCAACTTGAGGTTGTTACAGGACCACGGCTGCCAACATTAAATGCTGAAAGGTACATTCGTGAGTGCTTAGAACCTCACGTGATACCATACGCGGACTATGTGGGCCCAAATTTCCTTTTTATGCATGATAATGCAAGAGCCCATGCGGCCGGCATCGTCAGGGAATATCTTCGGGATGTGAACATCACAGTTATGGACTGGCCAGCCAGAAGCCCAGACATGAACCCCATTGAGCACATGTGGGACGAGCTAAAAAGACGTGTTAGGGCTCGTCAGCCAGTTGCCCAGACGATGCAGGAGTTGAAAACTGCCATAGAAGAGGAATGGGAGATGATCCCTCAAAATTTCATAGAGCGGTTGATAAACTCTATGCCTAATCGTATGAGAGCTGTGGTAGATGCCCATGGAGGCAACACGCGTTATTAAATTAAACCTTTATTTGATAAAACATGTTTTTTATTCAAAAATCAATTGCCTTTAACAAGGCGCATATCCGACTTGTTAGGCATAGCTCCATGTCGTATGGTATTCTGAATTCAAATTTAAAACAATACGATCGAAAAAGATGGTAAAATGTATCAGGTTTAAAACTGCATCAACAGTTTTTGTTCAATCTAGCAATCATATTTCGGTAGGGGCCATCGAAACCTAAACTCTAAGGTGGGCCAATAGATGTGTCCAGAAGTGTATTTTTTTTAGTAAGCCCTTTCTTTTGACATGCCACACGGTATAGTTTGCAAAACTTTTTTTTTAATTTTCTTATTGGCCCCCCAAAAGTGTTAAAAATATTCAAAATTCATGTTTTTATTTTATCCGTCCGTGTTTGGGTCACAGAAGTTCATATGTGTACCAAATTTCAACTTAATCGATTGGTCCATTAGATTCGGAGCATATTGGCTGTGACAGACGGACAGATAGACAGACAAACCCACGAGTGATCCTATAAGGGTTCTGTTTTTTCCTTTTGAGGTACGGAACCCTAAAAACAAAAAAAAATTACACTTGAATTATGAATAAGAAGATAATAATAAACTGAACATTGTTATTGCTCGTGAATCTTAAACTTATGACAGCTTCACCCCATTTTTACTAACCTTCAAAATATACCTGCAATTACCTGCCTACATTAAAATATACGTGCAATTATCTACCTTAACCTACATTAAAACATACCTGCAATTACCTACCTACATTAAAATATACCTGCAATTATCTATCTTAACCTACATTAAAACATACCTGCAATTACCTAACTACATTAAAATATACCTGCAATTACCTACCTACATTAAAACATACCTGCAATTACCTACCTACATTAAAATATACCTGCAATTACTCGTACTTACCTACATTAAAATAATAACTTCAGCTAATCTGCTTAGAAAACAAGCTCCAGCAACTAATTAAATAATGTTAATTATTATTATTCTCAGTGGTGACTCAACAATGCGCCTTATCTTATTTATGTAAACGAATACCTTCATAATTGTGCGTAATGGACGCTCTTTTACACGAACAATGGCAGAAACAGGGCTGAGATGTAACACTGAGATGAAGACGATTATATCTTTAGATTTTATAATGATAACCTCTTAAGAGGTCATTGTACTCATCATTATGAACAACTTCTATTATAGGACCAAACCTGAAAACGCGAAATAAAATCGGGTGTTCCCTACATCTATGTTCGCGTCTGGTCAAAATGTAGTGAACAGCTGATTTTTTTTCGCGATTTCAAGTTTGGCCCCATAGTAAAAGTTGTTCATAATGATGAGTACAAATCTATTAATTACGGGACTCCCTCTAGGTCTAGTGGTCGCCAACGTGTCTGCTGAACGTGAGGTTCTGGGATCGATTTCCAGGTCGGGCAGTGTTGTTGGGTTTTTCTGTATGGAATTGTTTAGGAGCAGCCCGGAGTCTGGTTTTGTGCGCGGTTGATGGCAACAGGCTCGCCACCTTACATGGAGCCACCTCTGCGTGATCTTTTGAGAAATATTTATGAGTGATGTTATGTATTTAGGAAGAAATAAAAATATGAATACTTCAGCTCGACATTCAACTATTTCACTGGTGGTCAAAGGATTCCTTCCACTCCAGTTTATTTTCACTCGGCATTCTCTTCTAGAGCAATTTAAATTGCTTCTGAAGAGCCTTCATAATCACCAGTTCGATTAACATACCCCCAGAAACCACCACCACCCACCTTTTTTTTTTGGTTGTTTTCGGGGGGAAACTTTCAAAAGGCGCCCAAGCTTTGCGGAAAAGACCGGGAAGTGTAGGATTTTTACCTCACTAAAACCACCCCGGTGTTCGTCATTCTGCATATGGAAAGGGCACCGTTACCTCTCAAAAGACCAATCCGGAACCTCCTCTGTGCAACGCCTGTTAGGGCACATCTCTGGGGAGACTGTAAAGGGGTCTCCCCGAACCTGACTATGGAAATGTGCAATGCAGCACGTGACCACGTGCGCCGTCTTCCCTGAGGTCACTCAGAGGACAGACAGAGTCCCCACTCTGAACGCCGGTGACCCCAAGTTCCACCACCACCCACCTATCACTGCACTCTGCATCACCCAAAGTTTGACTAGTAAATAGAAAATGCCTATAGCAGTCCGCCTCTGTACATTTCTGTCCTTGATGTACGTATTAATTATATAAATAAATAAACATGAATGCTTTTCGTGTGTTAAGAAATCAAAATTGACCAATAACCTATCGACCTATCACACGAATTCACAATTACCTGTTTTCGCAAAATGAACCAAATTGTAGGCAGCGAATCATCTTTTAATTGGAATGCGGAAAGAATAAAATACCATGCTTAATTGGTTAATCATCACCCACTGATGATTGGAATATTCCTATCAAAACTAGAGCATAGAAAAGGACCATGAATGATCGTTCTTGAAATTCTTCTAATGACGTGATGAAGTGGGCAATCTGAAGGGAAAGACTGAAGAGGCGTAGGCGTAACAGTTTCCTCATGTCGACCATCCCACTAAGTGGCAGCTCTAGTGCGGTCCAATTAAGGCCGGGTTACCCAGATAAACCTCGTTTTGTATTGTATTTTATTCGTAGACAACACGGATTTAAATTTTGAAATAAATATACCTATTACATATTCCACACTTCGATGTAGATATTTCGGCCATGCGATACACGATTACTTGCACTTTACTGCATCCAATTAAATCGCAAAGACAAGTCTAAATTATGATCTATTTCTTATTTCATTTGATTTATAGTAGGTAAAAAAAAGTCGAAAACTATGCAGCCTAAAACAAAGAAAATAAATGTTTGAGTATGTGCAGACAGCGCTATTTCATATGATGCCCGTGGGCATGTGATGCCCTAGTAGCCCCACTTCGAATTTTTAAGACCGCCTTTCAGTCCCTGTTGCAAAAAAAAAAATCTTTTACAATAGTTGGGCAAACGTCATCTAAAACTGTTCCAAATTTCAAGTAGATAGCATCAGTAGTTCTTGAGATATCCAGCTGCGACAGACAGACAGACAGACTGAGTCTCACCATAACGGTTTCTTTTTTGGTACGCAACCCTAAAACCAAGTGAACAGACATGCATAAAGCAGTCCTTGAACTATCATTGGCTGAAAAATTAAACGTAGGTATACATAACATAAGCAATAAAACCTGAGAATACACGGATGTAAGCAGTTTTTGTGTCTTCCTTCATTAATAATATGCCCATTTGCCGAGTATAATTTGGCAGATAAATACGCGATGGTTTAAAAATTAACGAATTTCAAAATGGCGATGGTGGTGTAATTCATTCATATGTATGGAGATTTTATGATGATTCTCATTGTATTAATAATATGTATGTAACATATTTTAAGAGTAACTGAACGTAAATTCTGTTGATGATTTCAGCTTGGATTTTGATCAATGAGATTTTGAGCATGTGCCTCAGTTTTTTTACGCACGAGTTTGCCGTTTAGCATAGAGCTGTTATTCATTCTGACAACTTGACTATGTGAACAACTATGTCAATTTATAGACAAACATGTGACTGTGTTTTTAGTTTTATATTTTCTATACTTATATTAGATTAACCCAGGTAAGCATTTGAATGGCCACTGCTAAAGAAAAATTGACTTTCGGTTGACAATTTCTATGACAAATCGATACCTAATTAGAATCTAATTAAGTTCTAATCGGTCTAATAATCAACTGTTTCATCCATGCTAATTTGAGAATCGTACGTGCAACAAGAAATTTCTAAACTTTGCTGTGAAAGGATGCTATTGACATAACGTGACAGTTTATTGAATCAGTAAATGCCATGAAATCATCGAAGAAAGAACTCGCAACTTGTCGCCCAATTAGAACAATTTTTATTTATTTTATTTACCTTTTATTTAATTTTTCTTTTAGCTAATAACACCACGTCCTGCACCCTAATTGCGTAACACATTATAAATCTGAGTTGGTTTAATTTTGACAGTTCAACAACATTCATTATATACGTTGTAGTTATTTACGTTGTCGAGCAGACAAATTTTTCGAACATATGAAGCAATGGATTAGCAATTTGTTTCAAAATGATTCAAACTCCGATTGATAATGTCTTACGCAATTAGGGTGCTGGGTTTGATTACTTTAAATAATTTCATGTTCAGAATTTTTTTTTTTTCAATTGTTGGTATAGATTTTGCTTATTTAAATAAGGACCTTATTTGCATGCCATAATATGGCAAAACGTGTCGTCGCTCAAGAATCCTTTGTATTACCGCATTTTTTTTTTTTTTTTTTTTGACTTTGTCTAAACTTCAAGGCTTGGCAATCAGGCTAATAGACCGAGTTCCAAACGTCGAGATCCGAAGACGTACGAAGGTCTCCGATATCGGCAACCGTAATAGGGAACTCATATGGAGTTGAGCAGGACACCTGGCAAGGCGCAGTGATGACAGGTGGAGTAAGGCTATGACCGAGAGGCGTCCAACGACTGGAAGATGAGATGTCAGACGAAATTGTTGGCATCGTGGGCAAAACCTGGATGAGGCTGGCACAGGAGCGTGGGTACAAGAAAAAAGAGGCCTATGACCAGCAGTGGGTGAAGTCAGACTGTGGATGATTCAAACTCAAAAACTCAAACTCAAAGCATTTATTTCAAATAAACCAATTACATGCACTTTTGAATTGTCAATAGGTCGGTCAGTCAGAAAGATGAAGCTAGTTGCCCATTCCAAAGCGTAGTAGCTCCCTATGGAGAAAAACGGGCAAGAAACTTCACGGACACTCTTTTAAATCAATTTTATTTTACAAAATATTGGTTACATCGTTCATGTTGAAAATATACATGTGAGAACAATGTAGAAAGACGTGCACGTTAAAAAGAGTCCTTAATAAAAGATAAAAACTAAAAACAACTAAATTAAAAATAAGCCGTGGCAGCTAAGAAACGGCCAGTCCTAAGTGACGGCGCCCGTTCACGAACATGACGCATGGATCAGCACCAATTAGCTCAACCATTTTGAAGGGAACATAATGATCCAACACACGCCACCACCACCGAGACATTTGAGTGAGCATGACCATACTCTCAACCGCCAGGGCACATTCAACTCAGTGAAAGACGTACCCAGTAAAAGGTAGCTTAATAGTAGCTACACAGTGCTCACACATGTGCTATGATGATGAAACTTCAAAGCCTCAAACTGGCAGTTTTGACAGTATCTTTCTACTGTGAATTATGGATGGACTAATGAATTTTATAAAAACGATATCATTTTATTACAGTTGATGGCATACCTCTGTCTAATCCTTCGGTAAATGCAGGCATGATGTTATATCTTGATAGGATAATCTTCTTATCACACTAATATTAGGGGTTAAAGTATGAAATTGCCGATATGTACTGAAAAATTGAAATTCGTTTTTTTATAATTGAACATATTTATTTAATCAAAATAATTACCATTATTAACTATACATTGCTGCCATCTAATAGGAAGGTCATATAAGCCTTTGTGATAGAACTCTCGTGATCTAGATTCGACAAACTGTGTGAAAGCATTTTGTACTGCCTCCTGTGAAGAAAACTTTTTATCACGTAGAAAATTGTCCAAATCACGAAAAAAATGGTAGTCCGTTGGAACAAGGTCTGGCGAATACGGAGGGTGACGAATGGTTTCTAATTGTAGTTCCTGTAGAGTTAAAACGGTTTCTCGTGCTGTATGAGGTCTCGCGTTATCATAGAGCAATAATGGTGAAGATCGATTCATGAGTCGGGGCTGTTTCACTGCTAGTTTTGCTATCATAGTTCGGAGTTCGGCACAGTAGACATCTGCCGTTATTGCTTGACCAGATCGGAGAAAGCTATAGTGAATAATACCATGCTGAGACCACCAAACAGTTACCATTACCTTTTTATTGGTAAGCTTTGCTTTAGGACACTGTTGCGGCGTTTGACTAGGGATCAGCCATTGCATTTTTCGCTTACGGTTATCGTAAAGAATCCACTTTCATCACGTGTCACAATTCGATCCAATATTCCTTCATTTCTGTATCGATTCAACAAGGCAACACAAGTTTCAACATGCGTTTCTTTCTGCAGATCAGTAAAATCATGAGGCACCCATTTCTCATACTTTTTTATTTTATTGATTTGACGCAAATGAGTCAATATTGTTGGTAAGGTAACGTTAAACCATGCCGCTAATTCCTGGGTAGTTTGCCTCGGATCGGCTTCCACCATCTCTTTCAATTCATTGTTATTCACCATATGGGCGGTCTTCCACGTGGTTCGTTCTTCAAATCAAAGTTTCCATCACGAAAGCGTTTAAACCAAAATCGCACGGTGCGCTCATTAGCAGTCCCCTCTTTAAACGCCACATTGATATTGCGAGCTATTTCTGCCGCGTTAGTTCCGCGTCGGAACTCGTATTCAAAAATAACTCGAATTTTCGAAGTATCCATCTTTCTTGTCTAAGCTGAATAAAAATAACAACTGAAAGTCGATTATCGAATGTTGCACATTTTTTAAACGAAGAACTTCATAGGTACTATGTGAAAAAAGTTTCACTCAAAAATCTCAAACCATGAAGATTCTATGCCAATTCGAAGTTCCTAATACAATAAACGGCAATTTCATACTTTAACCCCTATTATTATAAAGGCGAAAGTTTTTGAGTGTATGTGTGTTTGTATGTTTGTTACTTCTTCACGCTCAAACGGATGGACCGATTTGGATGAAATTTAATATTTAGATAACTTATACTCTGGAATAACACATTGGCTACGTTTTATCCCGGTTTACGCGGGTGAATCCGCGGGACGCAGCTAGTAATATATAAAAAGAAAAGCCCTGACTGACTCATCAACGCCCAGCCCAAACCCGTGGACCTAGAAAGCTGAAATTTTGCACAGATGTTCTCTTTATAATGAAGACAATGAATAAAGAAGAATTTTTGTTCCCGTGGGATATTATCCGACATCCACACGGGCGAAGCCGCACGGGAACTGCTAGTACAAGATATTTTAATTGTGTCTCAAAACTGACAACCCGTCATATCAAAGAAGAAACCCAATAATTCTTAGCAGATTGAAGTCGCATACCGAACTCTTCAACAACAAAAACCGAACCACCATGACATAATCACGACAAAAACTCCAACCCGCCACAGCCTACCTATCGTCACGGTTGACATAAAAACACAGTCCCAGAAGGTCACCATAATTTCTGAACAAACGGCGCGTGACGCTGTTTGCATAGTTATTACTCTGTGATCAAATCATTAGATGATCATGTATGAGACGTAACCGGTGATATTGTTTTGATCTCTGAACCAGACTTGACTTCTGTAGTAGAAGGTAACTTTGTTGAATATGTTGTTTATTAGGGTTCCCTACTATAGAATCTACGTACTACAGACATTTTACATCACATACTTACACTTTACATTCATTAATATATGTATTGGTACGTGGAGCGGCGCGGTGAGCGGAGTCTCCTAATACAGGCATTGGTGCCGATTCTGTTGTGCACAAACTAAACTTAATTTAGGCTATTGCTAACTTTTTCTCTCTATTATGACAAGAAAGGGACGGAAGTAAATTAGAGCTGTCAAATTAGTTAGAACTAATTTTTCCATAGACATTTAGACGACACGTAAAAACATGTCGACTAAAAAACACGGTGAAGCGCAAGGCCTGTTAGTAAAAGATAGCGATTCTCTAATTTTAGTTTAGTGCGTTCACAAGAGAATCGGCACCATTGTTTGCTTACGAGGAGGCTCCAATCACTAATTGTTTTTTATTTATTATGGTTACGAAATAAATAATTTTTATTTTTATTTTTTTTTTTTTTATCATACTTCTTTATTGATTTTGCATTAATATTTTGCGAATCGGTCTAAAACGATTTGTTGTCTTTAATTTTCATTGTTATGACAGTTACGTCAGGCTGTCAAGCTATCATTACTTTTTCTTCCAAATTTTCTCTCATGGAGTTTATTACTAGCTTAGTTTAAGAAGGTTACTTTTGATTTATATAATTTAAATTATTTTTATCAATATGTTAGCTCATATATTGTATTTTATAGATAATTATGATTGTTTACTGAATAACTGTATCCTAAATTAGATTTATAAAAATAAGTGACACACTCTCAGAATTCATCGAAGAGGTTCTTGAATTAAGACTGATATTTATGGTTTTCGATGACTGACAAGGGATCACAGAATATGTAGCAAGCTACAAGGGATTTAAGAAAAAGGAAGACTTGACTGATGGAGAGAGATTTTTTGCCTGCTGTATTTGAGGGATCAGTGATTTTTAACCGACTTCAAAAAGGAGGAGGTTCTCAATTCGTCGGAACCTTTTTTTTTTTTACTTTTTTTTATGTATGTACCCCGATTACTCGAAGATGGCTGGACCGATTTCGATTTTTTTTGTTTTATTCAAGAGGGTATACATCACAGTTGGTCCCATATAAAATTGATTAACTTTGCTTCGGTAGTTTTTGAGTTAGCTTCAATAATACTTATTTTTTCCCCACTTTTATATGGATGATGTTCTAGTTTGTTTTGCAGATAGTGGTATTAGAATTTGTGTGGGGTAGGTACACAACTAAAAAGTGAAAAATAAAAACTTTTTTACAAAAAAATACAACCAACTTCCAAAAACAACACTACAAAGTGAAAAATAACTTTAATTTCGGAAGTCGGTGGCAAAAAACGAAAATACATTTAACACCGACACCGACTTCCGAAATTAAAGATATTTTTCACTTTGTAGTGTTGTTTTTGGAAGTCGGTTGTATTTTTTTGTAAAAAAGTTTTTTTAAGTGTTCCTCTTGCTCCTGCTTCGGAAAAGTGGTCTGTCGCGAATGGGCCCCTGTTCATCGCACACATAATGCTATAGCTCGGTCGCTCGGCACCGCTTCAACTCGGATTTCGTTCTAGCTATGAAACTCTATACTGCATCACAATCAGCAATGCAGCATCGTAACGGCATCGCCTCGCTTTGGGAAGTAAGAATACTGAGAGTGTGATAGGTCTTATTTTATTTTCCCTTTTCTAAATTATATTTTGTTTACGAGTTTATTCCCTTCTTATTTCTTTAGTTGAGTAGATTCGTTACAGTACCAAAATGATAAAAAGGAACCCTCATGGTGTGATTCAGTCTGTCTGTCTGTCACAGTTAGATATCTCAAGAACTACTAATGCTATCAACTTGAAGTTTGGAACAGTTTTAGATGACGTTTGCCCAACTATTTTGAGAATGAGAAAGAAATAAAATTATGTTTCTTCTAGGGCTTGTTTGCACATTCTCAAACATTTTTTTTCTTTCTTTTGGCCGCATAGTTTTCGACTTTTGATGAAAAATGTTAAAAAAATACCGTTACAAGTTTGCATAGAGAAAAATCTGAAATTATTCTATGTGATAGAAGTATATGTATCTAAGATTACAGGAAAAATAAAACGATGTCTCTAAATAGCACAGTTTTTAGAAATCATCAACAAAAATTACATAATATAATATAAATGATGGTACGAAAGCCTCGGTGCGCGAGTCCGACTCGCTCTTGACCGGTTTTTTTCCTTTGATCTTTCTGATCCTTGGAAACGTTTCAAATATGACGTTTAATAAGAGCCTCCATTATTTAACGATATTCATAGAGTAGTAGATATTACTTGATCAATGCGAACAAGTTTTGAATGTCATTCATAATCTACAACATGTCCCGGAATTAACGCACAACCTCATGAACAACTTTTACTATGGGACCCAACCTGAAATCGTGAAAAAAAAATCAGCTGTTCCCTACATTTTGACGAGTTATGCGAACATAAATGTAGGAAACAACTAATTTTTTTTCGCAGTTATGCGTTATTTAAGTTACACTTAGATTGTTCTTACAACGGCATAATTATATTCTCTTATTATTATGAACGATAACAGAAGGAGAATGTTCATATATTCAGCTTTTTCAAATAGTCTAGCACACAGAAACCTTCAAATTTTATAAGCACACCTATAGCAATTTGGGTATTTTTTATAGTAACTCGTGCATTTGTTCCCGGAAAGCACCATTTGGTGAAGTGGAACTGGTGAGGAAGACCACAGATGGCCATCGGAACTACTCAATAATACGTATTTCACGGGTTGCGATTCGATTATTGCTAAGCAATTTATGCTCGTCACAATACATATGTTGAAGTGGAGCTGATGATTTCACCATCAGGTCCAGTTCTCCTGGTTCCTTACTGGGAGAACTCCTCAACAATTAACGTCCTTGTATCGGGAAAAGCAATATTTTGTAAAAGTTGATGAGCAGTTGACATTAGGCTATTGTAACTTAGATAAATTACTGACTGACTCACTAAAAAGTGAAAAATAAAAACTTTTTTACAAAAAAAAAAAAAAAAACAACCGACTTCCACAAAAATACTACAAAGTGCAATATAACTTTGATTTTGGAAGTCGGTGGCAAAAAAACTAAAATCCAGATCTAAAGACACCGACTTCCGAAATTAAAGTTATTTTTCTTTGTAGTATTTTTTTTTTTGAAGTCGGTGGTTTTTTTTTTTGTAAAAAAGTTTTTTATTTACTCCTACATTGAAAATAATAGCTAATACTTAGTTTGCTATGAAACCAAGAACTAACTACAATAATTTTTCAAAAGCGTGCACTTGACGCATACGGCCCGTCACGGTTGGGAGACGTCCTCACTCTGACCTTGTACTGTGAGTTGTAACTATACAAACAAACACTGACTCCTATCCTGTTATATCAGTTGGATGTAATCTTTCTTGAACTCTTCATTTGTTTACATCGATTTACTATGAGGTTCTTGAGGAAACGTGAGTTCGAACGTTTTTGCCAGTGTTGTTACTGAATACAAAAGTTCATGCTCAATAATTATAACCTTTTTTGTTCATGGTGTTTGGTAATCGACTAATACTCATTTTAAGTCCTTTTATGTACAGTCAACAAAAGAGATATCTAGGTAGGGTATACTAAAATATTTGTATGTGAATTGCTTCATGTGCAATTTTATATGTATTACTTTGTTTTGCGATACTCCTACATTGTAACACACCAACACAAAATTGTATATTGTCACGAAATTGAACATAAAGCAATTCACATACAAATATGTTAGTATACCCTGCCTAGATATCTCTTTTGTTGACTGTACATGGGCATAGCTTCTTAATCTTATGAGCGTTTTGGATGTTATGTCTGTTAGCTCGTAAGACCAAATGAATAAATAAATAAATAAATAAATAAATAACCACTTCTTTCAGAGTGGCGGGTAATTTTTCATAAGTGCCCATGTTTTATGGAAACAAAATATTTTGATTTTGAATTAGAGATGCGGACTATCTTCATAAAAATTATACCTCATACAAGGTGTAACTTAAATAATGCACTTACACACTCTTATGGGGTAATTGCAGTCATAATTATGAACAACTTTTACTATTTCACCAAGCCTAAAATCAGTTGTTCCCTACTTTTATAATAATATCTGATATTTGTCTCGCGATTTCAGGTTTGGTCCCATAGTAAAAGTTGTTCATAATGATGAGTACAATGACCCTTTCAGAGGTTGTCCGTTAATTCCAGGACAAGTTGTATTTATCGTCTTTCAAAGTTTGTTAGCTGTGGCAGACGACGGTGTATGTTTGTATTAATCGTTTTTATTCGTTTTCTTTAAATTGGTCCGTGGATGAGTGACCATCTTTACATACCGAGACTCCTCCGTGCCTCGGAAAGCACGTTAAGTCGTTAGTCCCGGCTGTCATTCGTGGATCTTTGACAGTCGTTACGGGTCGTCAGAACCCCGAAAGTCTGACAATCAGTCTTACCAAGGGGTATCGTATTACCCAGTTAATGGGTTGTGGAGGTCAGATAGGCAGTCGCTCCATGTAAAATATTGGTATTCAGCTGCATCCGGTTAGACTGGAAGCCGACCCCAACATAGTTGGGAAAAGGCTAGGCAGATTGATTGATTCGTTTGCACTTGTATCAAATGACGCTTGACTTGCAGATAACTTGATACCGTAAAATGGTACAGAACTGACATGAAAAAAATGTCACTTTTTCCAAAAATGTTTAATGCGGTCCCTAATTGTTTGACAAGTACTTGAATTTTTCGTATTTGTCAAGCAATTTTGATCGTCTTGCTACATCGAAGCTTAATGTGCTTGAAAAGCAAAATACATGCTTGACAATCTTTGATGAAAGATTATATTTTTGCAATGCTTGTCAATGAAGATGAGTGCGGATGCTTGACAAGCATGCTTGACGTTGCATCAAGCCTCGTCAAACGTGCTTGTCAAGCAATCTTGACCATCTAGGGACCGCATTTATTACTTGCGAAAAACAACTAGATAAAGTCCTTATCGTAATTTTGTGTTTTTAAAATTCCTATAAAACCAAATGTACACCTACTTATGGTTAAATCATTTGTATTTTCCATGTGTTGTTTGACTATAGTGTCTACTGCTGTACTAAAATCGAAACATGATTACTTGAAATTATTTCGATAGAAAAAAAAAATCCAAAGTAGCACCGTATATTTTCTGTTTTATACGATTATACGTAAACAGTTCCTTATTATGCAGTAAAATTTACTTTATATCGAAGGTATTTAAATATGTTAAAAACTTACTAACTTAAGAATTAATTTAAGTATAGCATTTTGTCGTAAATCTACATTTAAACGAAGCACGTTTAAATTCCGGTGCGCGTGAGTCTCTTAACTCGCGCGTCAAACTAGACATAACTAGCCATAACGCCAATTCACTTACACACCGAACTAAACCACGCTTCATTATAATTATCCTCCGAGCCTAGACTTAGCATGATCCTCCGTTATGTCGAAAATCCTGCGGCATTAATTATGAAATAAATATAATGTTAATGTTGGTACTATGTTTGACGATAACACGATTCCATAAAATTTTCTCGATAGAAAAAAATCCAAAGCTACCTCCAAACCGAACAATAAACCGCTGGTATTCAAAAAATACTTCAAATTAGATCATGAAACTTTACATAATAACTGAACTAAATATAAAGCAGGTCTTATGTTTTTTTTTTCCAAATTACCATTATTTTCACCCTAAAAACAACTACCTAAACTACATATAGGCGCCCAGCACCGCACTCAGTCCGCGAACAGTATCGTGCGAGCGAGATAAAAAGCTGAGGTAGGCATAGGCTCTTAAACTTAGCTTCTTTCACACGTTAGTAGTTGCGGCCGCAACTCAATCTATAGCGTTCGCGATCGGTTGTTATGGGAAACGTTCAGTATTGTTTAATGGAAAGCGATGTTGACAGTAACACTGACTTTCATTGTCAGGCAGCTGCTACATAGCACTGTTTTCACCTAGAGGTAAGCAGAAGCGCTAGTCACTATAACTGGGGATAGAAAGTTCGGTAACTTAGATTGTATTGGTGACTGAGAGGTTGATGACCAGTGTGAAAATAATCGAGGGGAAAAATGAGGGATAATTTAATATCAAGATATTCAGGGAAAAACTACAGTCAAGTCATCATTCTCCTGCCCTTATCCCAATTTGTTTGTGATTGGCGCAACATGTCCCTTTCTTCCATACTTCTCTATTACTCGACATCTCGCTAGTCACCCCCCCTTTCTAGCCATGTCATTTTTCACACAGTTTATTCATCGTTTCTTTGGTCTTCTCCTACTCTTATAGGCATCGAAATTCATACTCAAAATTTTCCTCATTCCTCCGCATCACAACCGATTTCCGCGCAACTATTCAGTCACCGATGCCACACAAACTATGGTCAATTAGAGGGAAAAAAAAAAACAAAATATGTATACAAACGAAAGTAACAACATAATTATGATGATATAGCATAACAAAGCATAATCAGCCTATAATGTTTCCACTGCTGGGACACAGGCCTCCTCTCGGTGAAAGTGAGTGGGCTGTTATCTACCATGCGGACCCAGTGCGGGTTGGTAGATGTCACATGTCTTCGAATTTTTGGTTCTAGGACATGCTGGTTTCCTCACGATGTTTTCCTTCACCGTTTTGAGAACAGTGGTAATGAATGATGATAAAGTAAGTGAAATTGAAAAGAAGCATGGAACACAGCAGAAAATATTAGCAGCAGTAATTGAAATAACTGAAAGCCTGATTATTCATAATGATGAGTACAGTGGTCCTTTTTCAGATTTTCAGTTATTTCAATTACAACGTATACAGAGAAAAAATGGTCCGTGGCTAAGTAATAACAGCCGCTCGGGTTAAGCTACGCTTGCCGCGGTCGGTCCGTGGATGAGTGACCATATTTACATACCGAGACCCCTCCGTGCCTCAGTTAGTCCCGGCTGTCATTCGTGGATCTTTGACAGTCGTTACGGATTGTCAGAAGCCTGAAAGTCTGACAACCAGTCTTACCAAGGGATATAGTGTTATGTGTTATCTTCGCTCCATATAAAATACTGGTCCTCAACTACATCCGGTTAGACTGGAAGCTGACCCCAACATAGTTGGGAAAGGCTAGGCAGATTGCCAGAACAAAATACAAAATAAAAACTTTTTTACAAAAAAATACAACCGACTTCCAAAAACAACACTACAAAGTGAAAAATAACTTTAATTTCGGAAGTCGGTGTCTAGTTAAATGTATTTTCGTTTTTTGCCACCGACTTCCGAAATTAAAGTTATTTTTCACTTTGTAGTGTTGTTTTTTGAAGTCGGTTGTATTTTTTTGTAAAAAAGTTTTTATTTCTCACTTTTTAGTTGTGTACCTACCCCACACAAATTCTAATACCACTACCTGCAAAGCAAACTAGAACATCGTCCATATAAAAGTGGGGAAAAAATACGTATTATTGAAGCTAACTCAAAAACTACCGAAGCAAAGTTAATCAATTTTATATGGAACCAACTGTGATGTATAACCTCTCGAATAAAACAAGAAAAATCCAAATCGGTCCAGCCATCTTCGAGTAATCGGGGAACATACATGAAAAAAAAAAAATTTAAAAAAAAAAAAAAAAAAAGGTTCCGACGAATTGATAACCTCCTCCTTTTTGAAGTCGGTTAATGATAGCGCTAGTCTAACATACGATGATAAAAAGAAAGTGAACTAAATACAGACAGTAGTGCAAGATCGTATCACAAACCAGCTGTTACTTCTAGGTGATCTTCTTCAGTCTAGCTTGAAAGACTGTTTAGCCTTAAAACCGAAAGTCATTAGCAGTACGCACCGCACCTGACCTCGCTGTGAGGTTACACTAAACGATAATTGATAGTGAAGACTCTATGGGAATCTAGAGTAGTTATATGGAATCAGTAAGTACCTATGACATAAGGGGCCTGCATTCCCCGGAAGGGTTAGCAGACAAGTTTAGTAGCCCCACACTTCGTCAATTTAGTGTGTTATTAGGGCCATGTAATAGGGGGCAAACATATTAACATATACAAATCCAATTTTCAGGCTGATACAAAAAATTTCCAAATTGAAAAACCTTATAACACTTTGCACAACCTAGAGATCGACCGGAACTCCACGATCAGAAGTCTCGTTTTTTGATGGAAATTTTTAGTAGCTAGTATTGTGCCCGACACTAATTTAGGCACGCCTCACATAACCTGAAAATTAAAACAGCTGAAAATTAAGACACTTCTACCACTTTTGGGCAAAGCGCAAGTCTTAATTTAAGTCTTTTGTTCAGTCTAAAATCTCTTAACTATACCGAGGAACAGATTCCATTCACCACGCTTGGTATACGAACACCACTCAATTATACCGTGAATATGAAATCAAAAAGAGTATTTTATAATTTTACCCTTCGTGATTCCGCTCGCTCTAGTGATTTTATTACCATTTAAATTCAGTCGGAGAGTTCCATTCTTTGAATTGTATTCAGCACAATGGTACTGTGGAATTATTTTATTAGCATTATTATCCATATGTGTTAATTGATCAGCTATAAACCCGAGTTTAAATAGATAATCATAATCACTATCTCGCGTCGCCGTTACGGGTCGGGTGAAGGCTGAAAGTCTTACAGCCAGTCTTACCAAGTGGTATCGTATTACCCAGTAACTGGGTTGTGGAGGTCAGATGTATAATACTGGTATTTAGCTGCATACGGTTAGACCGGAAGCTGACCCAAGATAGTTGGTTGTTGATGACGAATCAGTTTCTTTCTCATCGTGTCTGTGTTAATGGGATAGTGAAAAGATATGTCAGTCAGGTAGTTTGGTATAAAAAAATGGAATAGTCAAATATTTTTAAAACAATATCAAAAATTGCTTTTAAACATAGATATAAAAAATTTCCCTAACCTCTTGCTGGTGATAATGGATGCTCTTACATCAGCCGTCCAGGAAGAGACTGCCTGGTGTATGCTGTTCGCCGATAATATTGTGCTGGTTGTCGAGAGTGGCCTCGAGGTTCAGAACAGATTGGAGGTGTGGAGGGAAAGACTGGAGACCGTTCAGTCCTGTGCCCATAGGTATGGGCACAGGACTGGTGTCACTGGTATCACCGGAACGCCCTTACCGATCTGCTCTGACTTTCGGTACCTCGGGCCGCTTGTCCAAGGAGATGGAGAAGTAGACCGAGACGTAACACACCGGATCAACTCTGGATGGATAAAATGGCGACAAGTCACAGGGACAGGACACTTTACAAATCTGTGATAACTTGTTAAGGCTTGTCGTACTGTATGGATCGGAATGCTGCGCCGTAAAGAAGACTGATGAAAAAAGATTGCATGCAGCGGAGATGAAAATGTTGAGATGGATGTGTGGAGTAACGAAAATGAATAAAGTAAGAAATGAGTATATTAGAAGTTTGAAGTGGCGCCAATGACAGAAACGTCAAAAGGAAATCGTTTGACTTGGTATAGGCATTTGATGAGGAGGGAGGAAACGCATGTGACTAAAAGAGTGAATATACATGTTGATGGATCGAGAAGCAGAGGAAGGCCAAAGAAAAGATGAATGGATTTTGTGAGAAGTGATATGAAAGAGAAAGGAGTGAATGATAGCGTGATGGTTGACAGAGGAGAATGGAAGAAAAAAACGTGTTGCACCGACCCCAAGTAACGTAAGGGCAGGAAGATGATTATGATGAAAAATTGCTTAGGTACAACAACACTAACTTAACGACTGGGATAAGGTCTTTCGTGTAAAAAAAAGTCACTCAGACTGGTAAATACAATGGTATAGCTAGAATTCTTACGTAAACAGTAGGTATCAGAAATATTCAAGCTTCCACCAAGCAACTAGTCGAAATTGATGAGTAAAGTTCAGATATTATAGTATATATGTTATTGTTAGTTGCATGACATTTCCTAGTGTCACAACACAGACCAGAGGCAATATAGAGTTCATAGTCTACGTAGTATTGTAGAATTACTGTTTTAAATTGTTGTCTTTGGTCTGAGATCGAAGACAACTTGGATACGAGGCTTTTGCTTACTTTGCATAATGTGTGTACTTTGTTATTTTTTAGTTTCTAATGGGCGTTTTATTTGTGCAAAATAAACGATTTTTCTTTCTTTTCTTTCTTTTCTTTCTATATTAATCTCCCTCAATCAATCTGCCTAGCCTTTTCCCAACTATGTTGGGGTCCGCTTCCAGTCTAACCGGATGCAGCTGAATACCAGTATTTGACATGGAGCGACTTTCTATCTGACTTCCACAACCCATTAACTGGGTTACCCCTTGGTAAGACTGGTTGTCAGACTTTCGGGCTTCTGATGACCCGTAACGACTGTCAAAGATCCACGAATTACAGCCGGGACCAACGGCTTAACTTGCTTTCCGAGGCACGGAGGAGTCTCGGTATGTAAAGATGGTCACCCATCCATGGACCAAACCAACATCAGGATCGACCCTTGCGCCTGTTATTACTTAGCCACGAGCTCCTCGAAATATTATTCTCCCTATAAAACCAAAACCACCAACCAATACCAATACCAATGTCCATTCAATTTTTAGAACTTTGGCAAAACCCAACCATTCTTTAAGAGCCGTGCAAAAAATATAATCAAAAGCCTGCTCAAGCCGCTTACAATTCAATTCACCAGTAGTTTTGCTTCAGAAAATATCGTCAATAGCCAAAAAAAATCCTATAGAAAAGGCAGAAAGACATACTCGTACAGAACAGAGCAGTCCTATCAAACGAGAGCTACGAGTAAGTCATACCATAAGGGGACACGTTAAATGTACAGGAAGTAATGTGTGTATATGTAAGTGTTTTGTATGTGTGTGTGTCAGTGTCTGTGTGTGCGATGCGTCATGCACGATCAAGTTTATGTGAGGGCTGGTACGTGAGGTTACTGCTGTTTCCATTTTTTTTTTATGAAGACGTTGAGATAATTCATCGGCGCGGAAGATTTGGTTATGGATGTCAAAAGTCATTGCCAATGTTTGGATTTGACTGAATGTTACTTCTCATTCATCGTGTTTTAGAGCTTCTGTAATGCCATTGTCTGGACCAGAACTGGACGTGCATAAGTTTATTGGCACATTTTCTTTGCATTGTATGTGCTAAGATTTGGTATATATAAGTAAGATCGTTTTTAGGGTTTCGTAGTCAACAAGGAACCCTTATAGTTTCGCTGTCCGTCCGTCTGTCCGTCCGGACCTTAGCTCAGAGACTCTTAGTGCTACAAAGCTATAATTTGGCATGGATGTATATAATCATCACGCCGACAAAGTGGTAAAATAAAATCATAAAAAAAAAATTGTCCCATGGTGTGGGGTGTTGTTGGACGGGTCTTTCAAAAATATTGCGGGTTTGTTAAAACAATTTTTCGATTTAGGAATCCGTTTCTGAAATATTAAGCTTTAAAGTGCTATTTTTTGTTAGTCAAGTGTACCCCCACTGCCAGCTAAACCGTTAGTTTTGGATGGGTGAAAAAATTCACGGTAGTAGTATATATATCGAAGTTAAAAGGAAAACTATCACAGGTAGGCTTAAGTTCACGAGTAATAGTCAAATATTCATGAAACAACAAAAAGCCGCATTATTGTGCAACTACGGAACCCTATTACTGCTCGTGGCCCGACACGCACTTGGCCGCATTTTAGCGTTAACACCGCCCATTGTAAAATTTCTACAATGTATGGTGTACACAATAAATAATCTTCTTTCTGTCTGTGTATCTACGCCTACTAGGTACTCGTATAAGTTAGTCCTCATCAAGTTCTTCAACTACTTTTCAATTTTTAAAGATCAGGCTAAGAAGTTGTCTCTTGTCACAACTTAACTTGCTTCTAACTCTTCACAATTCAAATTCCTTAAAGGTTTGCCCATCAAGTCCCACCAGTTAAGAGAATACATCGAAGCGTGGTTTAGCGTGATGTGTAAGTGAAATGGCGCTATGGCTGGACAGTTTGAAGCGCGAGACAGAAGACTCTCACGCGCACTGGAACTAAACGCGCTTCGTTTAAATGTAGATTTATGACAAACTGCTATACTTAAATCAATTTTTAGCTTGGTTAGTTATTAACATATTTACCTTCGATTTAGAGCAAATTTTACTGCATATTATGGAACTGTTTACGTATAATCGTATAAAACAAAAAGTAGACGGTGCCACTTTGGAATGTTTTCTATCGAAAAAATTTCAAGTAATCATGTTTCGGTTTTAGAAAGTAGGTATAGCAGAAGACAGTAGTGAAATAACACATATGGAAAATCCAAATGATTTAACCTAAACATTTGTTTTATAGGAATTTTAAAACACAAAATTTCTCGACGTATCCTCTTAAAGATCAATATCTACTTTACCAATAGGTAAACTAAATCTAAACCAATAAACTTATCCTCGACAGCCCTACTAAAACTTCACACTCCACTTGCGCATGCACAAATTGATCGCTCGCATCTCTGTCCTTGTCCCTCGCACCACTTCCACGTATCTCCGTCCCTTTCTCACCTAACTGTGGACTCCATACAGTTAGCCGCGTGATGGATGTTCATGATTCTCGACTTAAATGCCTTTTGGGGATGATTAAAAACAATGGCGAAGTTATTGAATGTGTTATGACTTTATGAGGTTTAAATTCCGGTATTAATTTATTACGGTAGTTTTTATAAGGCATTATTCTAGAAGCCGTTGTGTTGGGACTGGAATAGTTCAAAGAACTAGTCGCATAGTTGGTGCTCGTTTACTTTCGCTGTCAGTAGTTTTATACTGGTAGGTTTTGACTCCTGAGTCACAGGATCACCTAGTTTAGGAGTCAGGGTTTACCTTATCTGTTTGACCTTTTTTAACCAAGTTATGTATCCTAGTCTTAAGTAATGTCAATGGTTTTTGTATCATTAAAGTTTTTTTTTTTTTATAGCTGATACTATCAATCCATCTGCTTAGCCTTTCCCCAACTATGTCAGGGTCGGCTTCCAGTCTAACCGATTGCAGCTGAATACCAGTATTTTATATGGAGTAACTGCCAATCTGACCTCTACAACCCAGTAACTGGATATTACGATACCCCTTGGTAAGACTGGTTGTCAGACTTTCGGGCTTCCGACGACCCGTAACGACTGTCATAGACCCACGTATGACAGCCGGGACCAACGGCTTAACGTGCTTTCCGAGGCACGGAGGAGTCGGTATGTAAAGATGGTCACCCATCCACGGACCAAACCCGGCAAGCGTAGCTTAACCTGATGGATCGACCCGCGCGGCTGTTATTACTTAGCCACGAGCTCCACTTATAAAGAGTATCACTGGCTGCTATTGATTGAATCTTTAACAATGTTGCATCATCTCCAACATCAAAATCAAATCTTCAAAAATATTTCAGAAGACCTTTTAGGAGAGTTTTCAGCAAATATTTGCTTTTTATTATTTAAATAAAAATAAGCACGTTAAGCCGGTGATCCCGGCTGCCATTCGTGGATCTTTGACAGTCGTTACGGGTCGTCAGAAGCCCGAAAGTCTGTCAACCAGTCTTACCAAGGGGTATCGTATTACCCAGTAATTGGGTTGTGGAGGTCAGATAGGCAGTCGCTCCATATAAAATACTGGTATTCAGCTGCATCCGGTTAGACTGGAAGCCGACCCCTAGATAGTTGAGAAAAGGCTAGGCAGATTGATTGCCTGCAGCTTCGCCCGCGTGGAAGTCGGAAATTATCCCACGGGCTATCCAGGTCATGCCTTTCAGCCGTTTTTGCGTGAAAGCGTACCAAACAAAACAAACTCACTTTCGCATTTATATTATTAGTTAGGATCGTCTGGAATTCCTCTACCTAAATACATTCTGGGGTCTCTGGGGAAATAGTAGGTATCTGTTCCGCTCCGAGCTTGTCGTAATTTCACTAATGATATATCTATCTATCCTCCAAGGAAGCTTATGGCAATGATATTACTACTTATACCAAGCTGAAATTTTTATAAGATCATGAAGGCCGGAAGGAATAAATTAATGCCAGTTTCAATGTTTTCTTAGTTACCTTGTAAAAATAAGAAGATATATGGAATATCAATGCTGGTGGTCGATGTATCCGATACCGACCCGACACGACACGACACCGGTCTTTACGTGCTCGTGTTCAACGTGGCTCATGCCATTCTTATGCATTCTTGGGGTGTAGGGTGTAATTGTTTCTTGCTGCTTATTAAAAAGAAACAGCCTCAATGGCTGTTTAATTTTTATCTGTGGATACTAAGATTGCCAATCACGTTGGAAATGTGTTTCGTGGCAAGACTATTTTAATAAGCTAGATCCCCTTAAGACGCAGATATTTTATATGCCAACGGCCTTCAGTGGTTAGCTTGCGTGTTATGTGCTGTGCTCACGCAACGCATAGTACGTCCACCCAGTAATAGGACTCGCCCATCAAGGAGACCTGTCCCAAACTAGACGTATTATTAATTTATTACACATAAATAGTATTATATTAAAACACGTATACTAAAAGCTAAATAATTAAATTATCTTTAGAACGGTGAAGGTTTTATAAAACTTCGCTTGAGAGTTTTTGCGTGATTCTCCAGTTTTTTATCCGCGTTAGACTTAACTTTACAAATTAATTACATTCTGTAATATGAACATATTCTAAAATATTCACATATTAAGTTATTAAAAAAATGCTCTAGTTTAACATATATTTTTACCAAATCCTTAACACTACTCGTTTAGACGTGGTCTTCAGTTTAAAATCATTATAAATCTGTTAGTGGACTAAGGAATTATTTCAATGGGATAGATTACCATAGACTCCACTGTCCAGTTGTAACCATTGTGCGTAGCATACATAATATACCAATTAAAATCACCGAAACGGTCAGCAGAGACGTCACATAGAATAACAATAATGGTGATTAACGCTGACGTACGATTTATCCCAGTCATTAATACCCAGAGTGGCACTAAGTCATTGGCATTCATTGGCACAGGCGCAGATAAAACACTGGTTTTTTATAGCTAGAATATTTTTATTTTATTTTATTATATTCGGGAAACTTACAGCTAAGGTTCTGTTAACCTGATGATACCTTCTACTTTAAATACTTCCATTGAATAATGCGACGTCGACACGCTAAGGGTAAACGCTGACCCCAATACACTTCTAAGTCTTCACACGCCATTTTAAAATTATTGATTCAAATGCTTCCATAATTGAATAAGACCTCTTCAGAGAGAAGCCTTGTAGATAATCCCCCCACCCTCTCCACCCCGACGAATTTTGGTCACGGTGCAGGTGGCCAACGGAGATACGCAGCCACGCAGCCAGGCGATACTACAGTGCACAAGCGTGTGCGCAAATACTAGTGTACTCTCTGTTCCTTTAGTGCTCATAGGGTAACTGCTGTAGTAACTAGCCACGCTTTAGTCCACTCATAAAAAAGAGGTTGAAACAAGGTAATCATGCAAGCAAGCTCATGAATGAAAAGGACAAAAAATATATTTTCGTCCTTTTCATTCATAAGCTTGTTTCTTCTCCTTGTTTCTACCTGTTTTTTTTATGAGTGGCCAGTTACTATAGCGTGGCCAATTGCTACAGCAGTTACCCTACACACGAGCGGCTTGCGTCAACCGCAGCTTAACAACGGTATTTGAATACGGTGCTCAAATACACGAGCGGCACGTTGTCGATGGTATCCACCGACGCGTCGACGGCTGCAGTTGCCTCTGCCGATGATGAGTGCCACTCGCGTGTATGAGTACTTGCTTTCATAGTCCGATGGAATAGGACGGCAATCCGACACGAGCGGGGAGAGATCAGGCGCTGCAACAATGGCGCCACGTGCTTTCCGAGGTACCGGGATCACACCACCCACTTCCAAACTCCGGGCTGTTACTGAGAAAATCGTTATGGAAAAACTCATACTCACACTTTGCCCAACCTAGGAATCGAACCCAGGACTTCATGCTCAGCAGTAGCGCTTGCGAGCACGAGACCAACGGGGCTCGCTTCGGAGTTATTCTATTTCTACAATCGCTTCAGCTTCAAAGTGACATTGACATGATCACGTGACATTTCGATAGCTTATGTCAACCCCATACAATTTTTGTCTTCTACTAGCGTCAACGGTAATCGAATGTCACTTTGTTGACCTCTTCGGAAAGAAGCCTTGTGAATATGACATTGAGCTACTTTGTAATCATTAATTAATGATTAGTTATCTTTAATTAATGTTCAACAGAAGTAATGACTCCTTAAATAGGGTAATTGTACGGTGAATCATTCAGTTGGCAGTGTAATTGAATTTCTTTTGAACATTGTATTTTTTTTTTTTTCATTAAATGGAAACTTGCAGTTGTTGCCGAGTTTGGTTTTATTTCAGTGTTTTGTTATTTTCGGTAATTTCAATAATTTAAATCTATTATGTATTTGACATGGAAAGTGTTAGAATTTACAACCTTAAATACTTATTGCTTCTTTCCTCGTAATTAGTTTTTAGCGTTTCGTAGTCATCAAGTAAGTTTCGCTATGTCCGTCTGTCCGCCCGCAGCTTAGCTCAGAGACTCTTAGTACTAGAAAGCTATAATTGGGCATGGATATACATATTCATCTCGCCGATAAAGTGGTAAAATAAATTCATGAAAAAAAAATTTTTTTAGCGTACCTTCTGTACACGTAAAGTGGGGATGTTTTTTTATTCTTGTCTACCCCATGGTGTGGGGTGTTGGATGGGTCTTTCAAAAATATTGCGGGTTTGTGAAAACAATTTTTCGATTTAGGGATCCGTTTCTAAAATATTAAGCTTTAAAGTGCTAATTTTTGTTAGAGCCAAGTGTCCCCCCCCCCCTGCCAGCTAAACGGTTGGTTTTGGATGAGTGAAAAAAATCACGACAGTAGTATAATATAACGAAGTTAAAAGGAAAACTATCACAGCTAAAGTAGGCTTTTACGGAATCCTTCGTTGTGCGTGGTCCGACACGCACTTGACCGGTTTTTTCAAAATGCTTCTGAAGTCCCAACATAACCTCGAATTCAGTTTAATTAAAAACTTCAAATAACTGTCAGACACAATCTTCAAATATTAGAGTCTTTCGCAAAATAGTGGACTCTAATCTCAGAGTTTATAGAAACACAACAACGAGTAATTTTCGCAAAAATAAAATAAAACCATCACGGGATTTACGACAGCGCCATTTTGACAGTTGCCTTCCCCATTACTCAAAAAAAAATCAAAGGATAACTTTTTTGTCACTTCAAGACTTCCTTAGGAAAACGACTTGTTGACAAAGAACACGACTTTTAAGAGGAAGTCGCATTCAAAGAACTAAAAGGCACACATAAGACAGGAAAAATTAAGGAACATTGGAAAAACTTCACCTTGGAGACGATTGTCAAGGGTTTTTCCTCAACGAAGAATATTCTAGACTGTTCTAAAAAAAACCGGCCAAGTGCGTGTCGGACCATGCACAATGAAGGGTTCCGTAGTTGAAACCTCAAACGGCACAAATACTCCAATCTTATTGGGCGTTGTTCGAGCCGTTTGGGGTTGAAATACTAGGCCATAGGGTCCGAGTGCCCACTTAGTTTTTCGAGATATCGGCAAGTGGTTGGTCGACCCTTCCCGTGGCTGGGCTATTTTTTGGCCAAAGAATCTGGCCATACAACGTGGCAATGCTGTCAGCCTTTTGGGCACTTTTCCTGTTGATAGCGATGAGGATGAATTTTTTGATGCCCTCACTCATATTTCAATGATGATCTATGCCCAGAGCCACTCGTTCTTTATGAGAAAAGGCTTTGCTTGCTTAGAAAAGGCTTATTCATCAAGGCTCACATTATTACTTTCAGATGTAAGCACCACACAAGACGTTCATAGTTCATTCACTACATCATTTACACACATTCCTCTATTTCACCATTCGTATTAACACACATACACATCCACACCTCAAATCTTCAATCTCACGAACACATCCTTGCACTCTTTTATTTGTTATAGTAGTGCAAATGTCTTTTTTTTTCTTTTTTTTTTGTGGATGGGAAATCATCAAATGACTTCTCCCGCTCTGGGCAGAGCGGGAGGGCGTGTCAGACTTTTACTGACTAAAACCCACCCGTGTTCCTTCAGTTGCCCGTGCCAGGGCCACGGTATCTCTTTCGAACTACCCGCGACCCCGGCGGCATCGGCCCAATTGACCCCGTCACTGCTGACAGACATATGTCCTAAGTTTTAATATTGTATAACTATATCTGAACACTATCCTCTGAGATACAGGTTCCCGCCTAGTTCAGGGGCTAGGGGCAATATTCTGTGCACCTTTTTGTGACCACCACAAAACAAAAAGTTTTAGTACTTGTCACGTACCTACCTGTTCTGAAATTGTAACTTTAATGGTGAGAATAAACAATTTTTATTTATTTATTTTATTTATTTATTAATGGTTACGGAAGTTTTTCTAGAAAAGTCTATCCCCATTTCCAACTAATGCACATATAAGTTAAATAATATAATTTAAATAAAAGGATGTAAAAATCCTCGAACAATACTACAGTTCGTCATTTTGTCACACTTCGTCAAAACATAGCCGTTTCATGCGTAAATAATACGCGTTTGAAATTGGAACGTTCTCGTTATCACCGCCATGTTCGTCACACCATAGATAAGACGTGCAAGGTCACACGTTTGGTGTGGCCTTGAAATGTGGTCATGGAGAGATGTGGACGGAATTAATTAGATGACTTGCTTCCGTATTTTTGTGGGTTTTGTTGACAAACAGAACAATAACATTCTGTGGTTATCGCTGCATATTACAAACAACTGAAACAACACTGAGTTTTCCGATTAAAACAAAAAAACTTTAAACACAAAATTGCGGCTCCGTTAAACAAAGATTATGCAGCCAAAATCAAAGAAAAGATTCAAAGATGCGTCTAACTGCAAGTTCTACTAATCCATCAAAAAAATAGAGGTCAATATTAAAGATTTATTGGTTCGGAAAGAAAACACTAAGTATTTCTTGAACTCCGTCATGCACTAGAAAATTGGCGACAACATAGCCTTCATTATTTGAAAAAATAATAAGGAATACTGAACCTTGTAAAGATGAAAAAAAAAAAACTGTTCCGTACTCACTGGCGAATTCTGAGAATGAGTAAGAGGAGTGATTCGTGCTCACTCCTCCTCTACAAAGGGCAAAGTCCTGCAATAGAACACTTTCTTTAGGCTTAATGTATCTCATTAGGACACCATGGTGGCGCAACCAGGCATCCGATCGGTTGCGCAACCAAGTGTACATTTTTTGGCAGTGCGACCAAGGTTGCGCCGCGCCGCCTCTGGTGTCCTATTAAGATAGAGCCCTTAGAGATCACAGGTTCGACACACTGAGGTATCTCTCTTGATAGTCTGCAGTTTGAGCTATTAGTATATTGCCGTTTTACAACTCTCAAGTCTTTCCACCATTTCCAAACATTCCTAGTACATCAATGGATGCGTGTGCGCAGGTAGCGGGTGCGTACAAATCCGTTTAATTATAATTACGCAGCCTTGAACCAGTGCGCACGACCTCGCGTAGAAATGCGGACAAACAGAGCGTGGTGTGGCGGTGCAAGTGACGGTGTTGGCGATTTCAGAAATGTCTGGGAGGAAAAGTTGGTGCATTTTCTAAAATTACTTGGATGATAGGAGAACCAGTCGTATCAGTGAGCTTAATAAAATCTTGCCTGTTTTTTTGAAATTTTATATTTTCGTTTAGTAGTAGATAGAGCTACAAAACTATTTTCCAGACGATTTTCTCTGCTGTTTTGTTACCAGAATAGTCCTGGAATTGAAAAGTAGAAACAACACTGAGTTTTCCGATTTAAAAAATGTAATATAATAATAACTATCCACATTCGTAATCATGATAAAAACAAGCACATTCATTCATAACTCCTTCGATCAATTTATTGATCGAAGCATAACTCATAAGAGTTATAAGTGACAAATACTATTTAGATTCCTTAGGAACGAAATTCCTAAATTTAGTAATTTCTAGATTTTACTGCCAAACACTACTTTTTTTTTACTGATCTATTAATGATAAATTATTTTATTTCTATAAGTACTTAGGTGTGTACAATCAGCATCAAAAGTCGATTAACACTTGCAGTTTTTTAATCTTAATTATTAAGCGAAATCGGAACAGAAGTACTTAAAATTTTAATTAAATAATTTAATCTTATCAGTTAAACAAAAAAAAAAGCAGTAGATGATGTCAAAAAGTAGCAGTGTTAACCGACTTCTGTTGCTGACCGTACAAACACTTTTACACGTCAATCATATTTTTAAAAAAGTTGAGAGGTGTCAAGGGACACCCGGATGGAACGAAGTTCCTTTCGATTAATTAGTGAAGGAATTGTAATATATTTTTTTAAGTTATCATAATATTTTTTTTATTATTAACAAATATAATGTAATATAAACTTAATGACAGAGAAACATGCGCACGTCGCACAGCTTACAATAGCTTACTATAGCAAAAAGTGTCGTTACAACTTTTTGTGAGAATTTTTTCCGTCTAGCCCCCTTTCACAACGCGCGATAAGGAACTTCGATCCAATAAAAACTAGATGAGGTCGGCGTTTCCTGTCTGACTACTCTAACACGAAAGGCCGAAACAAACTCGGAGATCACTTCACAGTCTCTTTTAAAGTCCAGACATAATTTTGGTCAGATCATGTGAAGACCATGTAGGTAGATTTGCTTGAAATACCATTTTAGACCAATGCTATTTTGAGGAAAGAACCACACAGATTGAGTGGACCTGTCAAGTCAGTGCACTCATTTGTCAATCTATCAATAATCGTGCAGCTCAACTCAGAACCTAAGGAGCTCATATACTATAATATCGATGGACTGAGTGAGCGTCACAGGATGCAGCTGTAAGTGAATTTATTGCCGATAGAACCATCAAAACCAAGCCAGACATTTTTCAAAACATTCACTTTCCAACTGCACGGTAACATAATAAGCATCTTTCTCTGTTCACTGCCACCACCGCCGTAACTAAACACACGATTCTCTGTTATTACACGAGTTAGTTAGTATGTATGAATGACCATTCTGAATTAATGCCTCTTGGTGTATAACTGTTGTTTGCAGTTATGGCCTTTCCCCTGGATGCTGCGAGAGAGAGAGTAGGCCATAATCCACCACGCGGGCCCAGTGCGGGTTGGTCTGTCACATGTCTTCGAATTTTTGGTTCTAGGACATGCCGGTTTCCTCACGATGATTTCTTTCACCGTTTTGAGAGCAGTGGTGATGAAATTATATGTACCCAAAGTAAAGTGCTTGTCTGGGTTCGATCTCACGACCTCCAAGTCTTTTCGACTAGTAAGTTGGTGCCGATACCACTGAGCCAACACTGCTTCGAGCAAGGTAATGATCTAAATACAAGTTGAGAACGTAGACTCGGTTTAAACGTGTTTTTGTAATTGGAACTTTAACTCTGTCGTAATAATGTTTGAAGTCAATCTTGCTTTGTTTCGCCTGTGGCATACCATAATATTGAAGCAACAGAATGACCCTGCATCGTCTAAACACTGTTTATCAAATACAGTGCAACTTATATCCCTTCGTCTGTGGCGCTAACCCAAGCGGCGCACGTGAGGACCACCCAGAAGTACCGACACAGATGCGGCGTTTCGCGCAATATACGTGCCACAGATGGTGGGATATACACACTCGGGAACAACCAAATCTTCTCAACGCATACAAAATATATTTTTTTTTTTTTTCAAAAATTTCTTATCCCATTTATGCAAAAGTTTTTTTTTTAAGCCTGCATTAAAATCGGTTCAGTTGTTTTCGTATAGAGGAGAGAGAGAGGAGCTCGTGGCTAAGTAATAACAGCCGCACGGGCCGATCCATCAGGTTAAGCTACGCTTGCAGGGGTTGGTCCGTGGATGGGTGACCATCTTTACATACCGAGACTCCTCCGTGCCTCGGAAAGCACGTTAAGCTGTTGGTCCCGGCTGTCATTCGTGGATCTTTGACAGTCGTTACGGGTCGTCAGAAGCCCGAAAGTCTGACAATCAGTCTTACCAAGGAGTATCATATTACCCAGTTAATGGGTTGTGGAGGTCAGATAGGCAGTCGCTCCATGTAAAATAATGGTATTCAGCTGCATCCGCTTAGACTGGAAGCCGACCCCAACATAGTTGGGAAAAGGCTAGGCAGATTGATTGAGTTGTTTTCGTATAATTTATATTTGAGTCGTAATGCATTTAGTAGTTGAGTCGATTTGGTTGCTCGCAACTCGCAAGTGTAGATTGTTTCAACTTATGGCATGCCACTGGCAATGAAATCACACTGTGAAAATCAGGCTTTACATAAGGAGGATGCGCTGTGGTAGCCCGCGAAATTCAAATTTTCTTGCGTGTTATGCAATGTACAGGTCCGTGTCAGGTTGTATCTTGATCAAAATATGATACGCGGAAATAAAACATATGTACTTACATAATTTTAACCATAAAAATCATCAATACATCTTTCTCAGTTAGATTTCGTGCAGAGTCGTTAGATTTCGTTCGTTCGACGAATCTGCACGAAATCTAACTTAGAGAGACGTATTGATGATTTTTATAGTTAAAATTATGTAAGTACATATGTTTTATTGCCGCGTATCATATTTTGATCAAGATACAACCTGACACGGACCTGCAGTGCTATTCTGTACAAATGTCACCGTGAAAACTTAGGTGAAGTGAGCGTGGAGTGAGCTGTCAATAGTGTCAATCCAATCTAGCATTGTAGAATGACAACTCACTTCACCTAAGTTTTCACGGTGAGATTTGTACAGAATAGCACTGCTGTACATTGTATAACACGCAAGAAAATTTGAATTTCGCGGGCTACCACAGCGCATCGCCCTTAAGAAATCTTAGTCACTGACCGTCTTGAACAAATCATATCTAAAACTACTTTACAATTTTTCAAAGAACTCCATAATGTTTATCAACACATGCTTAAGGATAAAAACGTGCATATTGAATCATATCTACCTGCACTTTTGCACAATGTTTTATGAATCAGGTGATTCACAATCATACCTAAACTCCGCACGTCTTCAACATGACTGGGTCCTTTGATAAGGGTTTTAGGGTCCTAATTGTGTGTCATTTCCCTGAAGTTCAATACTCTTAGTATAAAAGATGAATGCGTTATTCGGTTTTGGACGCATAAGGAAAATTTTGAGATTGGTTTGACTCGAGGTTCGAGATGTGGATGTCGGAATGTTTTACTGTCTGTTACTATGTCAGTTTCGAAAGAAGCTCCGATCGTTAGGTCCCGGGTTCGATTCACAGGTCATTTAGTTTTTCTGTTCTACAATTCCAATTTTAACATGATTTTATTCAGATTTATATTTATTTTGTGAACATGACATTTATTCAGATTTGTTACTGTAGTTATAATAGCAATCATGTCATTTCAAACTCAAACTCAAAGCATTTATTTCAATTAAACCAATTACAGGCACTTTTGAATTGTCAAGGGGTCGGTCAGTCAGAAAGATGAAGCTAGGCGCCCATTCCAAAGCATAGTAGGTACCTATGGAGAAGAACGGGCAAGAAACTCCACGAACACTTATAAATCAAGATATGGTTACAAAATAATGGTTACATCATTCATGTTGAAATTTTACATGTGAGAACGATGCAGAACGTTAAAAGCGTCATTTGTGTCATGTCATAGATTTTTATTTTTATTCCTTTATTAATCATCTAAAGGCTGATTGTTCGATAGTCAGATAATTTTTATCAGAGGAATAAATATGGCGGTTTGACAGCTTTTGTATAGAAAATATTCAAATTCAAATTCAAAACATTTATTTCAGACTTTTGGTCCAAATATGTCAAACTGTCACATTTATTCTTCAGGTAAAAGTTATCAACCTATTGAAAAATCAGCCCTTAATAGATTATTTTCTATTTTGTGAATGAGAGAACATTGCATGCATATTAAACGGTACATTTGTTGACTATTTTCTATTTTGTTAAGTACCTGGTAGTTGTTGAAAGGCCTACATTGTCCTCCCATACCTATTAACACTGTTATTTGAAAATATGGTAAAAGCCAATTATTTTTTTAGAAGAGTAACCGTGGAGTTTCTTGCCGGCTCTTCTCCATAGGAAACGACCAATTTGGAACCGTGCACCTAGCTTCTGACGTTTCATAAGTGCCCATGTAGGTTTATGTGAAATAAAATACTTTGCTTTGATTTTGTTAAAAAAAACCTCATGTTCGTCCCCTATTTCATTTCCCCTATTTTGATAGCTAACAAAACCCCTACAATGACTAAGCGTAATACTAAGTACATAATATTTAGGTCTACTTCATAAATAACGGAATTGATGCATAACTAACCTACTACAGTCGTTCACAGTGCAAACAGGATGCTCAAATCAAAATCATAAACGACACCACCCGACGACAAAATCAAAGACTCGACAACCAAACATTGTTTATGGTACATTTCCTTGTCTTTGTACACAAAAGAATAAATTATTAACATAACAAGCAGGAAAATTACTGCATACATAGGTCTAAGCATAATCAGCCTCTAATGTTCCCACAGCTGGGACACAGGCCTCTTCTTTGTGAGAGGGAGCGGGCCACAATCCACCACGCGAGCCCAGTGCGGATTGGTTGATGCCTAGCCTTTTTCCAATGTTGGGGTTATTTCCAGTCTAACCAGATGCAGTAATACCTGTATTTTACATAGAGCGACTGCCTATCTGACCTCCACAACCCGGTTACTGGGTAACACGATACCCCTTGGTATAAAGACGTTGTCAGAGTTTCGGGCTTCTGACGATCCGTAACGACTGTCAAAGATCCAAGAATGACAGCCAAGACCAACGGCTTAACGTGCTTTCCGAGGCACGGAGGGGACTCGGTATGAATAAATTACTTGCACCTAGCCAGAGACTACATCTGTATAGCAGGAATTCCAATTGCATGGCCATCAAAATCTTTAACAATTTACCCTCACGCATCAGAGTGTTGCCCACAAATAAATTTAGAGGAACAATATTTGCCTGGCTTTTAGACAACTGTTTCTATTCAGTTAATGAATTTTTAAATTATAAATTTTGACATTACTTACATTTATTAATACTTACTTTGTGTGTGTGTATGTATACTTCTCGACTAGTACTTACTGTTTTTTTTTTTTTTTTTGTTTTTGACATTTTTTTTTTTCATTCATAAATAATAAATATAATAAAGTTGTGCTTGTAAAACTTGACATTGTATAAAAATTAACAATTTTCATTTGAATGAATTATATTAATGGGGAATATTATCTTCTTCTTAGCGTTTCGATGACAAACTAACTAGGTACTATGATTATTTTGTTGCGGCCTAGAACTTGGCCACTTTGACTATGTAAGTTATTTTTAATATTTCTACACCGGCAACGGTAGTGTATGTGAAACTGTTTAATATTAAGATCTTAATGTACCATATACTCAGAAATAAATAAATCTATCTATCTATCTATCTATCTATGTAAAGATGGTCACCCATTCACGGACTGACCGCGGCAAGCGTAGCTTAATCTGATGGATCGACCCGTGCGGCTGTTATTACATAGCCTTTGAGTTTTTGGTTCTAGGACATGCCAGTTTCCTTCACCGATTTCATAGGTCTAAGCTGCTACACTTTATGGCAGGGCTTCCTACTATATTTCGTCTACCAAGATTTGGCAACAACGAGAGAAATGCTATTGCGTGGGAGTTTGCTACACCACTTCTTCTTCATCATCATTCTCCTGCCCTTATCCCAATCTAATTGGGGTCGGCGCAACATGTCCCTTTTTAGGGTTCCGTACCTCAAAAGGAAAAAACCGGAACCCTTATAGGATCACTCGTGTGTCTGTCTGTCCGTCTATCACAGTCAATTTGCTCCGAATCTAATGGACCAATTAAGTTGAAATTTGGTACAAATATGCATTTCTGTGACCCAAATAGGGACGGGTAAAGTAAATGAATAAATTTTGAATTATGGGGTCGGGGGGGGGGGGGGGGGGGGGGTGTTAGGGAACAAATAAGAAAATAAAAATAAAAAAGTTTTGCATACTGTATCGTGTGACATATCAAATGAAAGGGCTATGAGAAAGCAAATTACTATGAATGTCTCATAATTATATATATTTTTAATTTTAAAAATAAATAGTTTTACAGTTATTTAAGAAAATACACGAAAATTGACCATTAAAATTTTGAAAAAAATACAGAAAATAGTTAGTTAGGTAGTTTAGTTAGTTTACCTGTAGATTACAGGAAACCTTATAACAAGTATGTGATCTTGAAATAACATGCTAAATCTCTCATTATTGTGAATACAAACTTACATTTACAGTTGGAATGCATGGGAGACCATGTTTTTCAACTACAATGTTAAGTTTGTTCTTGGGATAAATTCATCCCAACTACGGAACCCTTCATTGTACGTTGTCCGACACGCACTTGGCCGGCTTTTCCATAGGTACTTCTCTATTAGTCGTCATCTCGGTAGTCACCCCATTTCTAGCCATATCATCTTTCACACAGTCCATCCATCGTTTCTTTGGTCTTCCCCTACTCCTATAGTCATCGACATTCTTACTCAAAACTTTCCTCTCGACATTTTCCTCTATCCTCCGCATTACATGTCCATATATACCATGACAACCGATTTCCGCACAACTTTTCAGTCACCGGCGCCACTTTTAAACTTCCTCTTATGTACTCATTTGCACCACTTCTTCTTCTCAGCTCTAAAAAAAAATACTACCACTAACTACTATTATTTTTTTTTTATTGAAAATTATGAAAGGTGGTAATTTTCGATACAATAGAATGCGATGAAGTTAGTAGCCATTAAATTTGGACGTTCTCTAAACTTTTCAACCCAAAAATTAAGTATTTAAAATCAGACAACTTCAATAACATTTCAAGCAAGGTTATACACGCCATGAGATTAGTTTCAATTTACGTCAATCGTCTTGTTATTTTTTCCTACCTATTGTTATGCAAAACTGAGACGAAAGACGAAGATAATTGTCTTTCGTCAAACGCTACAGTGGTTTAGGAGATATTGTGCTGGTATTAATATACCAGAGAGATAAAAACGACATACCAAAATGCTTTTAATTTTACGTTTTTATAAAGTATTTTTCTTTCTTCTTTCTTTCCACATCAGAATGTGGAAAGAAATAAGAAAGGAAAATATTTTATTTGGGACATGACATGTGGGATGACATGATTATGTGTGATTGCAAAAATAACATACGCTGGTATAATACCAAACTTTATCGTAGTATTGTCGAAGAAAGCTTACAAAAAATTATTGCTATTTCCCAATTCTGTGCTTACATTGCGTAGTTTTCAAAGCCAAAGTGCTGTCTTCCATGCTAATTGCTAGGGAGACAACACAAAAGAAGATTTCGCATTTTATTGTCATACTAGCTGCACCCCGCTGTTTCACCCGCGTGGACCGGGATAAAAATTAGCCTAGCTTATACCCTGGATTAACAATCCAGGGTATAAGCTATCTACATACCAAATTTTATCCAAATCGGTCCCGCCGTTTGTGCGTGAAGAAGTAACAAACATACAAACAAACACACATACACTCACAAATTTTCGCCTTTAAATATTAGTGTGATGTAGTAGAACCTTATTATAGTATGGAAACACATTTCACGCTTTCTAAGGAATATCATAGTCTAATAATTACGACTATCTATTTTAATGTGATAACATATTTCATAACGATTCCAATGACATAAGTTATAAAAACAACTCCCATCATCATCTGCCTAGCCTTTTCCCAACTACGTTGGGGTCGGCTTCCAGTCTATCCGGATGCAGCTGAATACCAGTATTTTACATGGAGCGACTGCCTATCTGACCTCCACAACCCAGTAACTGGGTAATACGATACCCCTTGGTAAGACTGGTTGTCAGACTTTCGGACTTCTGACGATCCGTAACGACTGTCAAAGATCCACGAATGACAGCCGGGACCAACGGCTTAACGTGCTTTCCGAGGCACGGAGGAGTCTCGGTATGTAAAGATCCATCCACGGACCAACCCCGGCAAGCGATAAACAACTCCCATACAAAACTAATCATTTTAATCACACGCACCAATATCGCGCGAGACCACCCAAAAGTACATTTACAGATGCGCCGGCCGTTTCGCGCAAAATGGCGCCACCGCTGAGTATTCTACCTCTTTTTCGTATGCTGGATAGTGTTTGCGGCAAAAATATGCAATTTACACTGTGGGCAAGTTTCTAAGATGGTGCTCTGAAACCCAATTCCCAAACTGTCTCTCGTTATGCAATACGCATTGTTACTTATTTTACTTTGTACCAAACGCCATAATACTATAATTAGTTGAGAACCTCGTAACCCATAGACAATTGTATACAGAAAACAATTTACTATGTTGTATATAACAGCGCAGGATAGCCTTTACCAGAACTGGTCATCGTACACTAAACAGTCAGTCCAATGAAGCCCGAGCTGCATACGAAGTTCGGCGAACTACGTAAGCAGCTCGGGGTCTCGTCTAGACTATGCTAATACGATGACCATGTTGATGTTCAGGAGCTTCAACATCATCAGCAATGCATTGTGCCGGATTAGATCAGTTCGTTCGTGGTATAGAGGTACGAGGTCGCCAGCGCCAGTAGTGGTTCCAGTGAACCGGGTGCCGCATAGTTCACGGTGAGTCGGAACTGTCTGTGGTGATTCCCAGTGAGTCGGGGTGGCATTGCGATGTTCAGCGCCGGGTTGAAGCTGACTTCTGGCGTCGACCAGGAGAGGGTTGAAGGATTGTTGACCGGCCGAAAGTGCAGTGTGCTGTGCCAATATTGCTTATGAGGCTGAGGGTGATGACCAGTTCACTGCATGCATTTGGTCAGGATACCCGTTGAAGCCGTGGGTACTGGCTGGCTGTGTGAAATGATGCTGATGACGTCACGCTGAAGGAGTTGCACAAAGACTGTGCTGACGTTCATAGTCGGGGTCACCAGTATAGAGGTACGAGGAACAGGGTGTAGAGTTCACTCATCCTCTATTGAAAAGGGAGGATTCTCCGACTAGACGGGTGTCGTGTCTGGTTAACTTCCCGACGATTGATGTCGGGACGTTGTATAAACGCTAGTCGCGCTTTGCCCGACCTGGGAATCGAACTCAGAACCTCATGCTCTGCAGTAGCGCTTGCAACACTACACCAAAGAGGCAATAATAAAGACATAACTCCTTATTGAATAAACTGTTCAATATTATAACTGTTTAATATATTCATAGGTCAGACATAAATATATAAGGTCTCGTTACTGGTGGACGTTTTGACCAAGCCCCATACATTTTTGCCCAGAAGTTGTTACCAACGCAAGGTTTTCGTAATGACTGTACAACGTGTCGTTTTGCATCCTCGTCAAATTTCAGGGTGTGATACAGAACATCAAACCGAACAACTTTCTCTATGGGACCAACATAGTGATCGCGAAAAAAATTTCAACTGTCCCATAGAAAACTTTAACACCTACTCGACGCAAATGTATGGGACGACTGATTATTTTTTCGCGATTACGATGTTGGTGCCATGGAGAAAGTTATTCGGTTTGATGGTCTATACCACACCCTTAAATTTGACGAGGATGCAAAACGACACGTACAGAGGTAGAATTTACATCCTGGCATTATACAATGATGTATGGATATAAATCCTACCTCTGTTTGTTAAGAAAATATGAACTAAGAGTTTAATATCACAAACAATCTAGTATCTAAAACGATTACTAAACTGCTAGATAACACTATCATCAAAGTACAAACAAACTAAAACTCGGTCGAAATGACATCAATATTTGCCCAGCATTACTCATTATCTTTATAACGTAATTAATCTTGTATTTCATTTATCACAGGTACTCGGGGAAAGCGCACGCGTCGGATAACAGTGGATACTAAAATTCCAAAGTTAAAGTGGTTAAAGTGTGCTAAAATTCCAAATTCAATACAATAATTTGGAAAAAGAATACCAAAATTCAAAATCAACAGTGAGCAACATTAAAAATCGAATTCTAAATTCGAATTTAATCTGTGAAGTGAAAATTAAAATTCCAAATTGGAATTTAAAAGTGTCAGTTTAGTGGGTGACTTTGGAAGTGGATGACAGTGTAGTGCTTATTATAGTGTTATCCTGTGTATGATGAGTGGCGGGTATGGATGAGCCCCAGACTATCCACAAGACCTGCGTGCGGGTTAACTCTGCAGAGGATGATGAGTCCAGGGATGAGGTGGACCATGAGTTACCAAAGAAGAACCCTTTTGTGCGGGTAAGTGTTTTTGAAAACCTCTTCTAATTTATTGCATGGTTATTTTCGTAGTCTGGAACTACTGGAACTAAGACTACGGTTTAATCTTTATGGTGACTGACGCAATTTTGGAATTTTGTGTCTTATGAAATCTAGGAATTCTCATGTCTGAGATTTGTGTCGTGCACCATGACCAATTGGGCAACTATTTCTCATTGAAAGCAAAAATTTAAAACGTATGATGATGAACAAGCAAATAGTTACTTACTGTGGTACTAACTGAAATATTAAAAAAAGATGACGGAAATATTAAAGTGTATTAAAGCGCATTTTACGAGTGAATACGAAGGATGTATTAGGATATTGCAAGGAAAAACATCGTAATTTCTGCAATAATACTTGAGCCTTGAGGTAAGCCAGTAAATAAATATGAACTAGCGCTAAAGTAACATCCGGACAAACAATATTATAAGTACTTTACATAAAAACAAATGAAAGCTACATGTCCCTGACCATGTCGTTCATGAATTGTTTAGGCATGAAAACATCGGAAAAGTATCGTAATATTAAGGGTGTGTCCATGAAACTGAACAAATTTTTCCATGGGACCAACATCGTAATCGCGAAAATATAATCAGCCGTCCCATACATTTAAGTCAAGTAGGTATTGAAGATTTGTATTTTTTTTAAACCAACTGTCAAGATGCTAACTGTCCCACCAAGGAGTCCTTATTTTTTCTTCCTCATTCATAAATTGAATGAACAATGATCATTACACTTGCTCAATGTTTGTTAGCGAATTAAGAAAATAATTTTTATAGTGGGGACTCTAGAAATTATGTTCTCTATTCTTCCGTCGACAAAACCTGTTTCTATGGCGATCATGCTAAACGTGCTGATGCTGCTGAATACCAGTATTTTACATGGAGCGACTGCCTATCTGACCTCCACAACCAAGTTACTGGGTTATTCGATACCCCTTGTAAGACTGCTTGCCAGACTTTCATGCTTCTGACGACCCGTAACGACCGTCAAAGATTCACGAATGACAGCCGGGACCAACGGCTTAACGTGCTTTCCGAGCCACGGAGGGGTCTGGTATGTAAAGATGGTCATCCACCAACGGAACAACCGTGGCAAGTGTAGCTTATTATGTTATTTCTTAGCCACGAGCCCCTTTATCATTATTCTAAGGACAGTTGATTAATCAAAGTTCCTATTTAAGTACTTTCTGAGATAATAACCATGTTCTTTAATGACTAGCACGCGGGATTACTCATGGGTGGTTACTCATTTATGTTTTGTTAGGTTAGTATTAAGCTACCTTTTACTGGGTACATCTTTCACTGAGTTGAATGTGCCCTGGCGGTTGAGAGTATGTCATGCTCACTCAAATGTCTCGCTGGTGGTGGCATGTGTGTTGGATCATTAAGTTCCCTTCAAAATGGTTGAGCTAATTGGTGCTGATCCATGCGTCATGTTCGTGAACGGGCGCCGTCAGTTGGGACTGGTCGTCTCTTAGCTGCCATGGCTTATTTTTAATTTTTAATTTAATTAAATAATAATTTAATTAAATAATAATTTTTTTTTTAATTTAATTTTTTTTTTTTAATTTTTTTTTTTTTTTTTTTTTTTTTTTTTTATTTTTTTTTTTTTGTTTTAGTTTCTATCTTTTTATTCCGGACGCTTTTTAACGTGTACGTCGTTCTACATTGTTCTCACATCTATATTTTCAATATGAACGACGTAACCAATATTTTGTAAAAATATTTTGATTGAATAGAGTGTCCGTGGAGTTTTTTGCCCGTTCTTCTCCATAGGGATCTACTACGCTTTGGAATGGGCAACTAGCTTCATCTTTCTGACTACCGACCCATTGACAATTCAAAAGTGCCTGTAATTTGGTTTATTTGAAACAAATGCTTTGAGTTTGAGTTTGAGTCATGCAAGCAACGTGCAGTAGGCGCCATTTGTATTTTTAACCGACTTCAAAAAGGAGGAGGTTCTCAATTCATAGGAACCTTTTTTTTTTTTATGTATGTTCCCCGATTACTGGAAGATGGCTGGACCGATTTGATTTTTTTTTGTTTTATTCGAGAGGGAGATACATCACAGTTGGTCCCATATAAAATTGATTAACTTTGCTTTGGTAGTTTTTGAGTTAGCTTCAATAATACGTATTTTTTCCACACTTTTATATGGATGATGTTCTAGTTTGTTTTGCAGGTAGTGGTATTAGAATTTGTGTGTGGTAGGTACACAACTAAAAAGTGAAAAATAGAAACTTTTTTACAAAAAAATACAACCGACTTTAATTTCGAAAGTCGGTGGCAAAAAACGAAAATACATTTAACTAGACACCGACTTCCGAAATTAAAGTTATTTTTCACTTTGTAGTGTTGTTTTTGGAAGTCGGTTGTATTTTTTTGTAAAAAAGTTTTTTAAAGAATATAAAACGGTTTGCAAACTTTTGACCGCGGCTTCGCTAACTTAGAAGTCGAAAATGTCACACTGGTTTTGTCTAACGTACTACCGGGATAAAACGTATCTATGTCCTGACCCAGGTCATGGTCTATCCGTGTACCAAATTCCATCTATATCTGTTCAGCGGTTAAGACGTTAAAGGTAACAGACGGAGTTACTTCCCCATTTCTAAGAAGGATATTTATAGGAGGTGTTATTTTTATAATCTCTTATGCATTTAAAAAATTGATAAAAGCGCTTAGCTCGTCGATTTTATCGTCTAATTGATGACTATCAATACTTTCTTATCTATATATCTCGATGCTATAATTGTTATCTTGATTATGTAGGTACTTATTTGCATATCAGTCGCAATTGACATTGATTCTGTATCATCATCATTCTTCTGGCCTTATCTTAATCTATTTGGGGTCGGCGCAACATATCCCTTTTTCCCATACTTCTCTATTAGTCGTCATCTCGGTAGTCACTACCTTTCAAGCCATGACATCTTTCACACAGTCCATGCATCGTTTCTTTGGTCTTCCCCTACTCTTATAGCCAGCGACATTCATGCTCATACTTTCCTCACGACATTTTCCTCATTCCTCCGCATCACATGCCCATACCATGACAACCGATTTCCATACAACTTTTCAGTCACCGGTGCCACTTTCAGACTTCCTCTTATGCACTCATTTCTTATTCAATCCATTCGTGTAACACCACACATCCCTCTTAGCATTCTTATCTCAGCTGCATGCAATTGCCTTTCATTCATCCCTTTTGTGGCCCAACATTCTGATCCATACAAGACAGCAGGTCTAACCATTGTTTTAAATATTTTCCCCTAAAGTTTAAGGGGAATGCGGGAGCAGATTGTTCCCGTGACCTGTCGCCATTTCATCCATCCAGTATTAATTCTGTAGTTTACCTTAAATTGAGTCTGTTTATTAATATTTATTTGGGGATACTCGAGGGGATTGGCACTGTTAGCCGAAATACAAGTTCCTCCTAGTTCGGCTCCAGATGCTAAAACTTTTGTGTACTTTTGTTTTATTATAGCACTTTACTGTAATTTAATGTAATCTAAGTACTGTTTTCATGAAATAAAGCTTTTTTTTTATTTGTGGTAAGTTCTATTACCTTCAAAGATAAGTACCCAATACTGTAAAAAATTCATAAGGGTGAACATAACATAATCATCGTCATTTACCTGCATAGCTTCTCATCATGTAAATTTCCCCTACTTAGCTATACATATGCCTTGGAAGTTAGGTCGGCCTTTGGTGTGGGTGCGCCATCCCATCTTCCTAGCACGGCGGGATGTGCTGGGGCGGCTACCTAAAAAAAACCTCAAACGGCGAAAATATTTAAAAAAAAAAAAATATTAAACCATGCGTATACAAAAATAGTATGAACTCTGGTATCCAAAAAAAGATTTAACTTGTGTTATGGATACCAGCATTCTCACATAAATTAAATATTATAGGTGACATTGGTTGCAACAGACGACGATGTCAAGAGTGGCACAGTATATAGGAGAGGAAGCCTTTTGTAGAATGTGTGTAAGTGTAGTGTTAGTCACACTAATATTTTAATACAGGGTGTAAGTGGCAGTGGCAATCTTTTAAGGGGTCATTGTACTCATCATTATGAACAACTTTTACTATGGGACCAAACCTGAAATCGCGTAAAAAAAATCAGCTGTTCCCTACATTTTGACAATATTTTGTTATAATAAGTTCCCTATATTTTTTTCGCAATTTCTGGTTTGGTCCCATAGTAATAGTTGTTCTTAATGATGAGTATAATGACCCCTTAAAAGATTGCCACTGACTTAAACCCTGTACTATGTAAATGTACTATCTTGTTTGAAAATAAAGAAGCTACATACATACAAAAATAAGTTGATTATCAGTGAAAGTCAAATCATTTAATAGTTTTAATGAGACTATTTAAAGGTACTTTCGAAGGTTAGGAATTATATTTAGAAAACACAATGTGGGTTGCCATAACTAGTATTTTAACACATTACTAGTAAATATTCATTATCGCCCGCTACTGTTAATAGCACAATGGAGAATGCTAATGCCGGTTATTGGAAGGTCTATGTTCATTGTGACGTTAACTACTTAGCTTAGTGATAATCCAGCAAATTACCTACAGCCTTGTTTCACCCACCGCTCAGACATCTTACCTCATGGCCGATTTACATTGATGCAACATTTTAACCGACTTCAAAAAGGAGGAGGTTCTCAATCCTTCGGAACCTTTTTTTTTTCTTTTTCTTTTTTTTTTATGTAAGTTCCCCGATTACTCGAAGATGGCTGAACCGATTTGGATTTTTTTTGTTTTGTTCGAGAGTGTATACATCACAGTTGGTCCCATATATAATTGATTAACTTTGCTTCGGTAGTTTTTGAGTTAGCTTCAATAATACGTATTTTTTCCCCACTTTTATATTGATGAAGTTCTAGTTTGTTTTGCATTTTGTATTATAGTGGTATTAGAATTTGTGTGGGGTAGGTACACAACTAAAAAGTGAAAAATAAAACTTTTTTACAAAAAAATACAACCGACTTCCAAAAACAACACTACAAAGTGAAAAATAACTTTAATTTCGGATGTCGGTGGCAAAAACAGAAAATACATTTAACTAGACACCGACATCCGAAATTAAAGTTATTTTTCACTTTGTAGTGTTGTTTTTGGAAGTCGGTTGTATTTTTTTTTTGAAAAAAAATTTTAATCTGGATAGATCCAGATTAAAATATTGCATCAATGTAAATCGGCCTTCATAATTTGCCATGCTTCTCAAAGAACAGCAATATACCTGGAGCGGCTGTAGCCTCTAAAGGCTGCATCCTACATGGCGCTCCTTACCACGCCAAGTAACAAAATCTAAACCACCGCAATACTTGACATACTTAAATCGATCAAGTGCCAATCATATTACAAGATTCAGAACTACTTCCATGAGTAACACTCAATCAATCTGCCTAGCCTTTTCCCAACGATGTTGGGGTCGGCTTCCAGTCTAACGGGATGCAGCTGAATACCAATAGCGACATGGAGCGACTCCTATCTGACCTTCACAACCCAGTAACTGATACGATATCCCTTGGTAATCTGGCTGTCAGACTTTCGGACTTCTGACGACCCGTAACGACTGTTAAAGTTCCACGAATGACATCCGGGACCAACGGCTTAACATGCTTTCCGAGGCACGGAGGAGACTCGGTATGTTTGAGTAACACTCGATGGTCATAAATGGCGCTTGTTTATCTATCAAGAACTGCAGGCTTTTGTAATAAATAGCTATTGTGACACACTATTGTAAGTGCCTTGTATTTGTGCTATAGATATTTATTATATGTTAGACTTGTGCCGGCATCTACATTGCCACATGCGAACTACGCATCACACTAACGTCACGCAAAATCCTGCATCGCGCAATTAGAGTTTACCACGCGACTAGCATATACACCACTAATTTTCAATTAGTACAAATACTTAAAGGGCTTATTAGAGAAGGTCTTGTTATTATATATGTAAAGTCTCAATAAATAATATTCATAAACAACAAAGTTATTAGCGTTTGTTTATATCCCAAAATGTCACTCAGTTTATGGAAATATTCTACAGGCTACATAGTAGTATTCATTAATCATAGAAAAGCACTGCGCATAGTATTTTCTAGTAGCAATTGTTATGAATGATGAATGATTGATTCAATTATGAAATTTATGAATTTACCAATTATGACAAATTTTCGTGGACAATTTTGGGATTTAATTTTTTTTATTTTTGACTACACAAATATGATCAGTAGTTCTATTCTGTAAATATCTCACCGTGAAAACATGAGTGAAGTGATCTTAAAGTGAGCTGTCAATAGTGTCAACCCCTAGCATCAGGTGGAATGACGGCTCACTTCACACTCACTTCACCTGAGTTATCACGGTGAGATGTTTACAGAATAGTACTACAGTAACGGGTACGGATAGAGCCCCGTTTTTTTTTTTGTACTAATTAAAAAAATAGTGGTGTATACAACGTCCCGACATCAATCGTCGGGCAGTAGCCCACCAGACACGACGCCCGTTGGTCGGAGGATCCTCCCTTTTCTATGGAGGATGAGTGAACTTTACACCTAGTTCCTCGTGCCTCTATAGACTTGTGTAATAATATTGGCCATTCATCTGTTTTACTATGATGATAACATCATACTTACACGTGATCCTCACATTATAAGCAAAATAATACTTCTTTTTAAACCACGCAGGCTTTAATTGAAGTTGGAAAACAAAATAGTTTCAAAAAACCACTAAAGGTTGGTCACAACCACATGAAATCTTGGCTCTTTTTCATCCTAAAATTCCATTCCACATTTAAATTTTGAATAATCAAGGAGTCTGCCAGTGTGACCGAAAATTAATAGACCCAAGATTTTATGTTCCAAAAACGGGCGACAAAACTAAATTGTTTTGATAAAATCTACATGCAAAACTGGAAATTAAACAATGAATCATCACAAGCACATGGAACATCAATATTCTTGGTACATAATGTGGGCCAGATGATTGTCAGTCGCGCCGGAGTCGACAAAAACTAAGGCAAGTGGCACAACGACCTCTCGTGAGCGCTCACTCGTAAGTATTGCAATAACTTCTACACTGATGTTATCTGTGTACTTGAAAGGAGTATTTAATTTATTTACTTTCATGTTTATTGATTTTTATTTTTTTCTTAAGATTTCTTGCTGTCATTACCCCTGCCCTTTCCTGGATACCTTAGATTTAAGATTGCCAGTTATCGGGTATTTTATATTATCAATCATCAATCAATTCAGCCTGTCACAGTCCACTGCTGCATAAGTCTCTCTCCACATCTCTGGGATTTCCATCTTCTGCATCCTGTCTGAAGAGTTGGCTTTGGGGCTTTATGGCCCCTTGACCGAGGGATATTTCTCTACTATCATAAAAAAGCCTATCCATATTATATCACCCGTCTCTCCACTATTCCAAGGCTTACTTTACGGTGCATACTGGGTATGGCTCTTTGTTCCCTCCATATCCTAAGGGCATGTCTTCCCTACCATTACCGCACCCCCCGGTCTACTCACTGATATACAATGGGCTCTGTTGCACCATGTAACATGAGGCAATAGGGTCTAGTGTGAATCTCTGGGTTCATTCGAGCAATCGAGTCCGGTTAAACCACGCTGGGCTCGGTGCAATTCATTCATTCATTCATTCATTCACTATCAAAACCTCGTGGAGTCAGAACTTCAGGAACTCCTAGAGCCAAAAAATCCAAGACATGTGACTGTGACTTCTACTAACCCGCACTGGGCCCGCGTGGTTGATTACGGTTTACTCCCTCTCGAAGAGAGGAGGCCTGGGTCCTACCAGTGGGAACATTATAGGCTGATTAAGTATCAAAACCTCGAACAATTTTTGACAACGATAATAAAGAAAAATCTCAATGTACCTAATCAAACCTGCTACCGTCTTATGACTGGTTAATCTGGAAGTCCAGTAAATACACAGTATGCACATGATACGGTGAAGTAAAAGTTAATAAGCAAGGTAAACAAACCCATAAGTGTTAGATCAATAACCCTTATATACCACTTATAAGCGGCAGTAGCAAGTGGTTATTGCACTGACTGACGATTGATAGGACATGTCATTCAGCCCGTTTTATTAGTAGAGAAAATATATATACTAATCTATACAGGGTGTCCCTGGAAGTATGGATCAAATCGAATAGGGACGTAGGTAAGGTCATTACCAAACTTTTCAACCTTGAAAATGTCGGCGCAATTTTTTACGGTTCAAAGTTATGACTAATTTATGTTTCTTTTTTCCATCACTTCGCATAGTGCTCAAAGAAAAAAATCATAAAAAAAAAACTATCAGGGTTATCAATATAACTTTTTTTTCAGTTCTTTGTAGAAGAGTTGGTCTTTCTTGTGGTAATACTTTTACGCGACTAGAATACATGTGTTCAATAAGAAAAAACATTTACTGGAAAGAGTTCGGTCTGGCAAAATTTTACTCAATTTCCGAGCGATTTTCAAAAAAAAATTTCACCGACATTCTTAGGGTTAAAAAGTATGGGATGGACCTTGCCCATCACGCCCCTATTCGATTTGATCCATACTTCCAGGGACACCCTGCATAAATAAAAAACAATTGCCGAATGTATGTATGTACTTATTTGTCCAATTCTTTTTTGTTATGTTTGTAATTGTCAGGCCAAGGTTTGTGCGATAGATTTTTTTTGCAAAATTTACATAAAAGGATAGTATTTTTGTATGTAAACAGACAATACACAACCTAAACCGCTGGAGATAGAGACATGAAATCCACCCGGGCGACGCCGGGCACGAACAACTAGTAATATAATACCCTGAAGAATGTGTTTGTTTTTTTATTTGATCGCGTTTATCTTTGAAACTAACAGTCGGAGTTGAAAAATTCTTTTTGCATTTCTTAGCTCAATTCTTGAGGAAGGTTATATGCTATTTAACATCACGCTACGACCCTTAGGAGCTGAGCAAAATTAATAAAAGTTAGAAAGAACGCTAAGCGAAAACGAAGTAAAGGCGCGGGCGAGCGATGCGATTTGTGTCGGGGGAACAAGAAATTTCACGCGGACGAAGTCGCGAGCAGACGCTAGTTTACTTATATGGAGGTACTTACATGATAGTAGTTGATAATCCATGTTTAAATACTCGTCCATTTCAAAATGAGTTTATGGTACCTACACATATGTCTTAGCGGTCATTGATAAGGTATCAATTAGGGTATTATGTACTGTGTATGATAATTATTACGAAATATCTGTAGATTAAACAAATCTATAGATTTTCTCAAAAACTAATTAACCAATTTTGATGATTCTTTCACTAACGTGATCTACATACTTTCAGGAAGGTTTTAGTATCTAATTCATGCAATTATTCATAAGTACGAAGTATAAATGCACTATATCTCCGGCATTTCTAAGCGGATTTTGATGACTCTTCTCTTCGTTCGTCTTGGGCTTATGTAATTGTATATTCAACTAAAAATGGAAAAATAAATTTACTTTAAAAAAATGAAAAACCAACTGACTGCAAAACTTAAAATTAATAAAATAAATTTAAAACTTAACATCTTCTGAAGTCGGTGTCTTCAATTCTTCAATGCACCTTAGCTTGGCACTTACTTCAGAAGCCGTTTTGTAAGGACGGTTGTGTCCTTACAAAATATCTCATCTAAGGAGAAAACTCTAATTAAAAAGTAAAACCGGGCCCCATCGCTCCATAGGATAGGATCTCTGATATTTCCTCTTCATCTCAATAAGGAAATCCCGTATGTCTACGTCTAGTACACGACGATATCCAAGCTATTTATGTCCAGTATAAGCCGACCCGCATTCTATAGGCTTTCCGTAGTACATACTCACGCCTTCTTCCCATGGGGGTAGGCAGAAACTACAGAACGTCACCTGCTACGATCTTTACATACTATTTTTGCCTCGTTTACGTTCATACTCGCACGCCGGTTGAGAGTACTACGCACCTGAACTTTTCGTAGTATGAATACTTAATTTCAGCAAGAATTATGTGATTAATAATAACACAAACAACAACAACAAATAATAACAACAACAACAACAATAATAACAACAACAACAATAATAACACCAACAACAATAACAACAACAACAATAATAACAACAACAATAATAAAACAACAACAAACAACTATAATAACAATAATAATAACATAATATCACGCCTAAACCCCAATAGGTTATGCAGTTATATTAAAGTCCCATGTAATGGGGAAGGTCGGGCAAAGCTAATTGTAGATGGCGTTATCATATCTATACTTCATTTATTATAACATTAGAAAAAAGAAGCTCGCAGAAGCAGGAGTACGAAACCTTTTATTTTCAAGTTAAGTTCAAATTTTTTCTATAAATAATGTATACATGTGCTTTTTTGTAAGTAACAATGTATGGCATACAAGAAAGCATATTCTATCTATCTACTCGTCACGATGCTTGGATAGGTACATAAAATTAAACATTTTTTAGTAACAATCAGTTTATTAAAAACAACTTTATCATAATGGCATGTCCATAATCTGTTTTCAACAAATCAAATAAATACGACACAAAACACCACTTAACAATTTAGTCACTGCTACCATCAGTCATCACAAATGATAATAATTAATTGACATTGGTGGTAACAAAAGTCATAATTTTAATTACCTATAATAATTTAGAATGCCAGAGGATTAGCAAAAATACACTTTCGCAAGCTAAATACCAACTATAAAAACATTTTGCAGAGACAGAAGTGTGAGATGAGATTTATTGCTATTAAAGAAGAGAAAAGGTTTTGCCACCTTAATGATATAATGGAGATGATAGATGTTTCAACCATAATTATTCATCATCCTCTGATGATGAGGATGAAGTTTCACCAACATTAATAATAAATCTTTCTACAACATTATCCATTATACCATCAAGTTGGCAAAACCTTTTCTCTTCTTTAATTGTATGAGCAATGCGAGATTGTCATTTCTCTGCAGTTATGCTTATGAGTGCTGAAGGGAGCAACCGCTTCACTTCTTCTAATTTAAAACTTTTATTGTTCTGGGCTACATACCCCTTCATTTGAGCCCATACCAATTCTATTGGGTTGAGCTCGCAGTGGTAAGGTGGGAGGCACAATACTAGTATATCTTTTTCTTTAGCCGTCTCATCTACAGCATACTTTTGGTACAAATGTTTTACTTTTTCTAATAAAGTGGCCCTAAGGTCTTTTTCCTCAAAAGGAATATTTTTGTTTTTTAGCCACTCCTGAATCTGCCTTTCGTGTGGCTGTAGTTGGCAGCTTCTCCACTTTCCTCGAATGATATGGCGCATTATCCATAACAATAACAGCACCACTCTCAATTTTTGACAATATTAACTTGAACCACTTCAAAATTGTGTGCATCCATTTCAGAATGGCAGTCTCCGTCACCCTTTTTGGCTTCAAATATTAATTCACCATCCATTAAAAACCCTTCTGTTGATCATGTGAAATGAAATAAAAAGCAAATCAATAATTGTGTTACCGGTGGCATAGATTAGGTACTTGACCGCTGGAAACACATCTTAACCTTTAAATACACGACGACGTAGACAACTTGGTTGCAAGGACTCGGAAACTTATTTATATTTTTAAGAAACTACTCAGCTGATACAAATACTCTCAGGTTGGTCTACTTGACACTTTGTCAATCACTTCTTGCATACTGCCTGCCAGCTTGGGGTGGAGCCTGTAAGACCTACTTCCTTAAATTAGAGAGAGCACAAAGGGCAGTTCTGAAAGTAATGTTTTGCAGGCCCTACAGATACTCCACAGAGCAGATTTACAGGGACAGCGAAGTGCTTTCAGTGAGGAAACTGTTTGTTCTTCAGTGTACTCGTATATTAAGAAAATATCGCGTGCCAATAAAAATTACCAATAACCGTCGAGCTGATATTGTTTTTCCACCTGTAAGACATAATTCCACCTTTGCTGAACACCAGTTCTCTTACCTCAGTCAAAAACTGTATAACAGAACCAACAAACTTCTCGCGACACACAAACTTAGTTTACACCAATGTAAAATCGCACTGAAAGCGTGGTTAATGGAGAAAAACTACGACGAAATAGAAAACCTTCTATTCTCTCCTTCTCAATAGTTCAACTCATACATCTTAACTTTTTTCATACACTTCTTACTTCACAAGTAAACACACACACACACGCACACTTCATGATTGTAATTTTTATTCTAAATATATAAATAACTGTGCCTTTTGATATTCTTTGTCGCGGTGTTTGCTTTATTCTATTTTTCTTGGGAGACAATATTTTAACCTCGTGATCAACGTTGGAGCCACGTTTTTTTCGCTGTTGACGCTGATCAGCGCTACCAGCAGTTTCAGAGCGTACATGTTGCGCTTGCAAGCCACTCGGGCCTGCACCGGGATCGTCCCTGTCCATAGTTCAAAAAACGTACCGTTTTGTACAAACAAAACAAAACTAACACAAATAACGATAAAAAAAACAATAACAGCAGAAAAACAGTAACAAATAACTAAACCACGAAAATTCAGCAATAACAACGAGAAAAGGCGTAGCTTTCAAAAGTATCCACAAGTGAATGACAATAGAAAACTGCAGATTATTTACGCAATTTGACGGATGGATGACATCATAAACCGACAAAATAAAATAACACGTGCTGCCACAACTTATGAAGGGAATAGGTAACATTTTAGATTTGGTAGAGTTATAGTAACATGAAAAACGTTCCCGGTACTGACCGCCCCTGCTTCTTTTAGATTTTAAACATTGACACGACAATATTTTATGTAAAAAATAAATAATAGTAAATGAAAGCCTTGTAATTTCAGAAGGTAGATAGGTTAGATAAGTACAATTAAGTGTGAGAGCTGTTATTTAAATTGATTATATTTAACTCCACGTCAATCTTTACTGTAATAATGTTAATTGTACTTTTATTACAAAGTGTGCCCCTAAAATAGCCTTTTTTAACTTCTGTCTAATGCTATAGTAAATGGAGTATAGGTCCCTAAGTCCTATAATAAATTTGACATTTCGTTAATTCATGAGTTTGGTTTTATTTCAATATTTCGTTAGTTTCGGTTATTTCAATATTTTTAATCAAGTATTTGACATGGAAAGTGTCGGAATTAACACTTTCTTCAAAATGTTTCCAACTCTGTTTAGTTTTTTTTAATCTTTACGAATAGCTTTAATCCACAATCTTCTAATTTTAGGGTCTCTCGGGAAATGGTGGACTCCAATTTCGGAGTATTTAGGAACACAGCGTTCTTAAATTCAGCGTCATTTTCGCAAAAATAAAATAAAACCACCTCACGCCTTGTATTATTAGCTTGTGTTGGGAATTAGCTACGACAGCGTCATTTTTACAGTTGCCTTAGAGCGCGATTCAAACCAATCAATAATATGTAACAATATTTTGCTTTGAAAGAGTGCCCAAGTAGTTTCTTGCCCGTTCTTCTATATAGGAATCTAAACTTCGGTTCGGTTTCGGTTGCTCGCTTTGGAATGGGCAACTGGGCAACTTTTTCATTGATCGACTCCTTGACAATTTATAAGTTCCTGTAATTGGTTTGATTGCAATAAATGGTTTGAGTTTGGTGAGAGGTCAGCTTATACTAGACATGTATAGATAGCTTGATATTTCTCTTCGTGTGTACTTATCTTAGTTCCCGGTAAGGCACGTTGGAATGCGAGTAAAAGTGCCCGTGTCGACAAATAGACTTGTGTTCGGCTTGATTTACACTCGCAATCGTTTATTTTACATCTTGTTTTATTGATTATATTGGAAATTTTGTTTGGGGCAAAGTATAGCGCCATGAAGAATACCGCAGTTAGTGTTTTATTCAATTATAATAATATATTTGTAAAAATTTAATTTTTATAAAATTAGTATGGGTCAGAAGATAGTCCCTTTTGGAATGCCACAGTCATTATATGTGTCATATGAAGAATATGTGGCCAATTTGCTTTAATTTTGATGGTGTTTTTATATCTAAAGAAGCCAATTATTTTATGTTATCCTCATTGCGTATTTGTAAAGTTTTCTATAGAAACTAATATGATTAACCAAATCAAACCCTTATAGTTAGCATTCAACAAGTTAAAAATTTGTATGAACCTAATTATATTATTATGCAAATCGTTGAATAACATAATCATAAGCATAACAGTCTATTTATTAAAATAACCGAAAATTTTGCCCATTCATGAGGTTGTCGTACATTTGGTAAGAACAAAGCAATTATTAACTTAATTATTCAATAAAGTATCTTCTTCAAGTAATCACTTCACTAATTAATTCACTACATAATCAAATGACACACTTACACCCAATTAAAATGCACCATCCTTGAATTTACAGTTTTACTGATAAATTCTTAGTAGACATAGGCACATAATATATTACTAAAAGAGGTAAAGCATCTCTTTAGAATTTCACAAGTGGCAGAAAGTGGCCCGCCCTTACTTACCTAACATACTAGTTGCCCAACATGCATACTCGTAGAACGAGGTAGTACTGTGCGGTTGTCAGTGCTAGTAATATACACTTCTGAACACATCTATTGGCCCACCTTAGAGTTTAGGTTTCGATGTGGCCCCTACCGAAATATGATTGCTAGATTGAACAAAAACTGTTGATGCAGTTTTAAACCTGATACATTTTACCATCTTTTCCGATCGTATTGTTTTAAATTTGAATTCAGAATACCATACGACATGGAGCTACGCCTAACAAGTCGGATATGCGCCTTGTTAAAGGCAATTGATTTTTGAATAAAAAACATGTTTTATCAAATAAAGGTTTAATTTAATAACGCGTGTTGCCTCCATGGGCATCTACCACAGCTCTCATACGATTAGGCATAGAGTTTATCAACCGCTCTATGAAATTTTGAGGGATCATATCCCATTCCTCTTCTATGGCAGTTTTCAACTCCTGCATCGTCTGGGCAACTGGCTGACGAGCCCTAACACGTCTTTTTAGCTCGTCCCACATGTGCTCAATGGGGTTCATGTCTGGGCTTCTGGCTGGCCAGTCCATAACTGTGATGTTCACATCCCGAAGATATTCCCTGACGATGCCGGCCGCATGGGCTCTTGCATTATCATGCATAAAAAGGAATTTTGGGCCCACATAGTCCGCGTATGGTATCACGTGAGGTTCTAAGCACTCACGAATGTACCTTTCAGCATTTAATGTTGGCAGCCGTGGTCCTGTAACAACCTCAAGTTGAGTTTTGCCGCTCGCGGATATACCGCCCCAGACAGTCCATGAGCCACCGCCATAAGCAACCCTCTCTTCAAAGCAGCATTGTGCGAAACGCTCTCCCTTACGTCGGTAGACCTTCTTCCTTCCATCATTGCCATGTAACACAATTTTAGACTCATCAGAAAAGAGTACACGGCTCCAATCTTGCTGTGTCCAATTTAAATGACTGCGTGCGAAATGAAGGCGCGCTGTTCGGTGGGCTCGCGCTAGTTTGGGGCCATTAGCTGGCTTGTGTGGTACCATATCGCGTTCTTTTAACCTTCTCCGAACAGTTCGAGCGCTCACAGATACTCCGTGGAAGTCGCGAAGTTGGTTTTGTATCTCAATGGAGGTAAGGTGACGATTTCTCAAGCTGGTCGTCACGATGAATCGATCCTGCCTTTCAGTTGTGACCCGAGATCGTGGCCTTCCTTGGCGACGAACAAAGCCGCCAGTCTCTAGGTACCTCCGATAAACATTTCGGACCGCAGATCGACTTAAATTAAGTTGAGCACTCACGTTTCTTTGGCTGTGTCCGGCCTGAATAAGTGCCACAGCTTGGGCGGCGACTTCAGGTGAAGTATCCATAGATTATTGATAGAACCTCACCTTAATGTTAAGAATAAGTAATTTTTGTTGCAAAACCAAAGATATCAATCACTTTTTCAAGAATTAAATCCAAGTAAACCAATAAAACCAAGTTTTCTTAGTATTCGATAGTTTGATATCAACAAACAGGCTCCAAATTGTCTTTTGTTTCTTTAAATTCTGTGTTCGAAATTCAAAAAAAGACTATTGAATGAAATTGTGAATGTGCCAGGTTCAAAACTGCATAAAAACTTTTTGCTCGACCTAATATAAAATTTTAGCTAGGACCAAACGAAACTGAAAATACAAGGTGGGCCAAAAGATGTGTCCAGGAGTGTACATATATACGCAGGAAACATCACAATAAACCTTATCTATAAAAACATAACTATACCAATTTTTTCCAGGTATTATAACAAAAACTTGCACGATAATCATTCGATACCGAGATATACAATGATTTCTTCCGCTTCAAAATCAAAAGTCGTGTGTGTGCGGGGTGAGGCAAGGGGGTCTGACCTCACCCAGGTTGTTTAACATTTATGTGAATAAGCTGATTGAGGAACTCAGCAGCACTGGCATCGGATGCACGATAGATGGTGTGTCTTTTAATAACATCAGTTATGCTGACGATATGGTGCTGCTGAGTCCGTCAATCAGTGCCCTCAGGAAGCTGTTAAATATATGTGAGCGCTATGCTGGAGCCCATGGACTAAGGTATAATTCCAAGAAAAGCGAGCTTTTAGTTTTTATGGCGCAAAACAAGACGTATGAAGTCACCACGTCACGTCACGTCACGTCAGACGTGTGAACCAGTCTCGCTATGTGGTGCTACTCTAAACAGAGTAAAGCAGTTTAAATACCTTGGTCACTGGGTTACAGAGGATGGCACTGATAACTGTGATATGGAGAGAGAGCGCAGGGCATTGGCCGTACGATGCAACATGCTGGCCCGCAGATTTGCAAAGTGCGACCATAACGTAAAGTTAACACTGTTTAGGGCATATTGCCAGGCTTTTTACACCTGCAGTCTGTGGACCAGATACACGCAAAAAACGTTTCAAGCCCTGCGGGTGCAATACAACAATGCTTTTAGGGTACTGCTGTCGCTGCCACGTTTCTGTAGCGCATCTGGGATGTTCGCAGCAGCGCATACAGATGACTTCTTTGCGATCATGCGTAAAAGATCCGCGTGACTGCTGCGTAGGATGCGAGACAGCGACAAGAGTCTCCTGAGCATTGTTGCCAGTAAGACTGAAGGCCATCTGATGGGGCACTTGTGCGCAGTGCATGTATTGTTGCCAGGTGTCTCCGGCAGATGGCAGAACAGGTATAGATATTTAACATAAGTTGTGTTATTTTATTAGTATTGTTTCTTTCTTGTTTATCTTTGTGTCCTAAATTGATTATACTAACATAGTTTAAGTAATACTAACAAATTATGGGTAATTTGCCTGAATTAAAGTTGAAATAAATAAATAAATTAAAATTCAGCTGAGAATCAGCACATTTGGAACGTCAAAATTACATAATACAGTCCCCCAAAACGCCCGCTCTTCAACACTTCCTAGTGCTTTAGCTGGGAAGAAGGGGCACAACAAACTCCCCAGCAGTACAACCGTCTTCAGTCTTCATTTTATCAATTTTCCCTCATTCCTCGCTCATCTCACGCTCATTCCTCGCTCCGCTATCAGTACAACCTTGCTTACAACTGGACATATTTGTCCATACAGCTCGCAGCCTGTTGGAGTTAACTTTACCATAAGTTTAACTTGACTTTTAAGTTTATTGCTCGTGAGTGACCGCCGTAAGTCCTACAATATTATTTTACTTGAACGAAAAGAATATTCAACAACATGAGTTTTTTCTATTTCATCCCTTTCTAAATAGTATTACCAATACTTCAACAGTAACAAGAAAAAAAAAACATGCAATGCAGGAATTTAAAGTTTAGAACCTGTCTTTAAATTTTACAAGCCTGATAGGGTTTCCGAACTTCCATACAAACTTTCATCCCTTTAGGGAATTCATTTTCAAAAGACCCAGGGGTTTAGGCAGTGCGTTGTCTGTCAGTGAATTTAAGATTTTCTATTATAAACATGTATCTACCTACATACAGGCTCGTGGCTAAGTAATAACAGCCGCATGGGTCGATCGATTAGGTTAAGCAACGCTTGCCGCGGTTGATCCGTGGATGGGTTACCTTCTTTACATACCGAGACGCCTCCAGCTTCGTGCCTCGGAAAACACGTTAAGCCTTTGATCCCGGCTGTCATTCGTGGATCTTTCACAGTCGTTACGGGTCGTCAGAAGCCCGAAAGTCTGACAACCAGTCTTACCAAGAGGTATCGGCTTACCCAGTTACTGGGTTGTGGAGCTCAGATAGGCAGTCGCTCCATGTAAAATACTGATATTCAGCTGCATCCAGTTAGACTGGAAGCCGACCCCACATAGTTGGGAAAGGCTAGGCAGATGTTGATCTACCTACATTGATTAGCGGAACTCCAGTTGATTTAAATGCCTGATGAAATGGCCAATAATGAATTGGATACAGTAATAAAGAAAGGACGATGACTAATGGACGGACCGATGAACGTAAACGGGCAGGAAAGGACCAAATAATTCCTTATTCACACCATTGTCATCGACCTCTTTGCGGTCACATAATAAATTCACAATCGGCTGCGACAGGCCTCCGCAGTAGAAAGCGATACGTTTTCCCATGAATACTACATAAACAATGGGGTTCACAAAATAAACTATTATTTTCACCAAATACACTACAGAACTACAGTGCGTGTGCGTCGCTTACATATTACTTTCACTGTCTATTTATATTTGACTGGGTTTTGGAAAGACAAATATGGTAGTCAATATTTGGGCTATGTAGGTAGTAAACAGTGACTTTTATGTAATGTTTATAATAGCTCTGTTTAAAAGGCGTTTCAAAATTTACAAACTTTATACATTTTAAGTAGATATCTATTATTAAATACATAATTACGACTGTAAAAAGATTATTCTGCAATTTTTACTTAGTAAATCATACAGTGAGACAGAGGATTTACTCGTTGTCTGTAAATAAAACATGTTTTTTTTTTCTGTGAAAGTCATATATACAACTTCTATTTATTTATTTATCAAAACTTAATTAAAATATACAAGTTAACACTAAATTATTTAAACTATGTACAAGTATATAATAGTAAAAAAAAAGGGGAAGAGCACATAGGGCATCAAAATATTCATCCGCATCGCTGTCAGTGGGAATAGTGCCCAAAAGGCTGGCAGAATTGCCACGTTGGATGGCAATGCTAATTCTTTGAGCTAAAAATAGGCCAGCCCTCTGGTCCCGTGTGGAGTCGACCAACCGCTTGGCGATGTCCCGAAATAATCAATGAGCACTCGGACCCCAAGGCCCTAGTGGTTCAACCCCAAACGGCTCAAACATATAGCTCCCAATAAGTTTGTTATATTTGCGCCGTTTGAGGTTTTCTGCACCTGCAGCAGCCGCTCCAACACAGCACGCCGTGCTAGGAAGATGGGATGGCGCGAGGGTGTTAACACAGGTTGCATCCCACGCCAAATGCCTGCCCAACTTCCAAGGCATTATGGTCATTCTGTCCGGTCTCTTCCCATCGTCGCGTGCCAAGCCATTGGGTTCTAAAACAGCTGGTTCTAAAAGAGCCCGACGGATGTTAGTCTTTTAAGTTAATATTAGTCTTCTCCGTTGTTAATTTTATATTTTAAAATTCTGAGTACCTTTCTAGCCTGAAACACAGGTTCTACCTAGATCAGACATATGAGCAACTGTGTCCTTTATAATTTTTAAGGTATGTTATTGTAAATCTGCACCATTTTTTTAAAATAAATAAACGATATTAAAAAAAAAAACTTTAAGAGTTGCTAAACCATCGAATTTAATAACTTTTACTATGGGACCAACTTTGCAATCGCGAAAAAAAAATCAGGTGTTCCATACAGTTAAGAACAGTAAGTATGTATTAAACATTAGTATGAAACAGCTCATTTATTTTCGCGATTTTATAGTAAAATTTATTCAGTTCGATGGTCTAAAGCACTCCTTATATAGTTTGTAAAGTTAGTTTTTGATCATTTGTAGTAAGTAGGTAGGTTGGTAGTAAGCAGATTAAGTATATAAATAACGAGTAAGTAGATAACGATTTTGTTCGCTTTGTCCCATACAACACAACAACAACAACGCACAACACAACAAGACAACATTCGTAAGTATCAAAAAACTTTTTTACAAAAAAATATTGTATTTTTTTGTAAAAAACTTTTTTACAAAAAAATATTGTATTTTTTTGTAAAAAACTTTTTTACAAAAATATTTTTTTGTAAAAAAGTTTTTTGATACTTACGAATGTTGTCTTGTTCTGTTGTGCGTTGTTGTTGTTGTGTTGTATGGGACAAAGCGAACAAAATCGTTATCTACTATGACTGACTTCCAAAAACAACACTACAAAGTGAAAAATAACTTTAATTTCGGAAGTCGGTGTCTAGTTAAATGTATTTTCGTTTTTTGCCACCGACTTCCGAAATTAAAGTTATTTTTCACTTTGTAGTGTTGTTTTTGGAAGTCGGTTGTATTTTTTTGTAAAAAAGTTTTTATTTTTCACTTTTTAGTTTTGTACCTACCCCACACAAATTCTAATACCACTATGTGCAAAATAAACTAGAACATCATCCATATAAAAGTGGGGGAAAAAATATGTATTATTGAAGCTAACTCAAAAACTACCCAAGCAAAGTTAATCAATTTTATATGGGACCAACTGTGATGTATACCCGAATAAAACAAAAAAAATCCTAATCGGTCCAGCCATCTTCGAGTAATCGGGGAACATACATAAAAAAAAAATAAAAAGAAAAAAAAAAGGTTCCGACGAATTGAGAACCTCCTCCTTTTTGAAGTCGGTTAAAAAGTCTGAAAAGATCATCTTGCGACAGGAAAATTATCATCGAAAACTTAAAACCGATATCTGCACTACTTGACCGACCTACATTGCAAAACATTTCTCCTAAACTGCTGAACCAATTCGGAACGAAACAAAAACTAAATGAGATTTTCGTTCAACAAAGTTACTGTTTAATTTAATCTTTTTTTTTTGTCAAAACGTGCTTAATTTAGTGCAGAGTGCTCTGTGGGGGGCGACAGTAATGAATCAAGTTTGTGTTAAAGTAATATACAGGTTGTAAGGGTAAACAGTGGCAACGTTTTAAGGGGTCATTGTACTCATCATTATGAACAACTTACTATGGGACTAATCCTGAAATCGCGAAAAAAAAATCAGCTGTTCCCTACATTTGTATTGAACGGCTGATTTTTTTCGTGATTTCAGGTTTGGTCCCATAGTAAAAGTTGTTCATAATGATGAGTACAATGACCCCTTAAAAGTACTATACCCCCCCCCCCCCCCAACCCCTGTCTCCTCCGGTGCTTACAGTCGTGAATTCGTTTCTTTCGTTTGTATTCGTTCGTTTCGTTTCGTGTTTAAAACTACTAACTGCTAGATTAAAAGGCAAAACTTTATAACTTAGTATTACTTTAGTTTGGTCAAAGGTTTTACAAAACAATGTTCAAATCCTTGTACTGTTCTCACTAGATCACACACATTAAACAAAACCCTGATATCTATCACTGCTACCGCAATTTCAACCTTATTAGTTTTCAACTAGAATTCATAATCAAAATCACAGTTAGAATGCTGCCTCCCTAGATCTGATAAGCGAAGTGAATGACAACAAGACTCGTTTCATTCACTAGAGCAAACTGTTGCAGTTCATTCACCTCTGATAAAAAGGAAATCGGTTTTCACGGCCATTTAGGAGTTCTAGAAATCAGCTCATTAGTTTACAAAACTAGGTATTGAGCAAAGGAGTAGATGAAAGCGGATCCAAAAATTCAAGGTTTTCGTCAAAGACTAAGCAAAAGATAATGGCGACTTTTCTCTTGAATGTCTACATGAATACGGAAATGCGTAGATCTTAGACAGACGAAAAAAATTTACAGTCCAGCCGTGCGTCGAGAGAATGCGTTCGTAACACCTGTCGGTCTCATACAAATGAATATGTGTTTTGCAAATTTGGTCGTTATAGTTAAGCTAGAAATCGTAAAGTATCTAAGTGGAAGTTTGAAAGTGGCGCCAGTGACAGAAAAGTGAGGTGAAAATGAGGAGGGACGAAACGCATGCGACTAACCTTTGAATGAGGAGCTTGTGGCTAACTAATAACAGCCGCACGGGTCGATCGATCAGGTTAAGCTACGCTTGCCTCGGTTGGTCCGTGGATGGGTGACCATCTTTACATACCGAGACTTCTTCGTGCCTCGGAAAGCACGTTAAGCCGTTGGTCCCGGCTGTCATTTGTGGATCGTTGACAGTCGTTACGGATCGTCAGAAGCCCGAAAGTCTGACAACCAGTCTTAGCAAGGGGTATCGTATTACCAGTAACTGGGTTGTGGAGGTCAGATAGGCAGTCGCTCCATGTAAAATACTTGTATTCAGTTGCATCTGGAAGCCGACCCCAACATAGTTGGGAAAAGGCTAGGCAGACCTTTGAATGAACAGGAAAGAGCAAAACTATTTACCATACAATTAATCAGCACCCCATTAGCCTAACTCACTCAAAATCACAATAATCGCGGGCCTAATAAAATTAATATAACAATGTTCACATTTGTGGCAGAATAATAACAAAAGGCAGCAGTTATGAATGAATCATTAGTCCTCAAACGACCTCGAAGGTCTGTTATAGGAATTTCATAAATATTGACACTCCTTACTCCATTGCATGCAGGTGTCACAACACTATTCGTACTATTCATACTTAAAATTATATATGCAAAAGTAACTCTGTGTGTCTGTTACCTTTTCGCGCCTTTGTCTGCAGACAAGCGCGACGCAACGGTGCGACGCGATTCTGATAGAACTGTGGCGGCATCTACATGCAAACTACGCATCACATTGACGTCACGCAAAATCCTGCATCGCGCAATCAGAACTTACTGCGCGACTAGCATATGAGTCCTATAGAATCAAATCCGGCTAACTGACGTTTTTGGTAAAAACGATCGGGGAATAAGGCAACATTAAAAATTTTCAATACTTTCTAACGAATTTTAATCACAGAATGCTATCTTTCATAGAAAATCCACTCAAAAGTCACAGATTAGTAACAAATCCAACTTTCTGCAAACATTCAAAATCAAACTTAAATCGTTTTTCTTTCATTGCCACTATTTAGTCCAAATGCAGATATCCGCTATTGATTCTATAGGATTTATATAATATACAATATCCCGGCATCAACCGTCGAGCAGTTGCCTTCCAGACTCGACATAGTACGGCCCCAGGTCAGAGGATCCTCCCTTTTCTATGGAGGATGAGTGAACTTTACACCTTGTTCCTCATGCCTCTATAGAACAATTTCCATTAAGTTTTCATAGATTGTTCTACTAGTCGCGTCGTGGTGCACCCCGCGCCTTTTTACGGGAGCCTTTATTAGCTGCGGTGCTATTCTTGCTACTGAGGTGAAGTGTCAGCTGTCAATAGTGTGTAAACTTAGGTGAAGTGATAGGAGCTCATGGCTAAGTGAGGAGCTTGTGGCTAAGTAATAACAGCTACACGGGTCGATCCATCAGCTTAAGCAACGATTGATGCGGTTGGTCCGTGGATGGGTGACCATTTTTACGTACGGAGACTACTCCGTGCCTCGGAAAGCACGTTAAACCGTTGGTCCCGGCTGTGGATCTTTGACTGTCGTTACGGATCGTCAGAAGGCCAAAAGTCTGACAATCAGTCTTACCAAGGAGTATCGTATTACCCCGTTACTAGTTGCGAAAGGCAGTCGCTCCGTGTAAAATGCTGGTATTCAGCTGCACCCGGTTATACTGGAAGTTGACCCCAAGATAGTTGGGAAAAGGAGCAGATTGATTGAAAACTTAGGTGAGGTGAGTTTGAAGCGAACTGTCGTCCACTTGACACCAGTGACAGGTCACATCGAGCTGACTTCACCTAAGTTTTCACGACAAGAATTTTACAGAATAGACTACCTGAACGGGTTTCGATGTTTGGCACACAGGTGGACCTAGGTTGGAACTAGGATACTTCTTATCCTGGTAATACGATTCTGTGGGATAATTTCTGCACTTCACGCGGACGAAGCCGCGGGCAAAATTTAGTTCAACCATATTTGTTTACAATTTTGGCGTCAAACAAGCTTTAGCTATGTAATCTGTGACCCCAATACCTCTTGTGTAAGGCTGCCGAGCCTATCTCATACCTGTACCCCTTCACAGAACCTTCAACCTTAAATCTTTTAGTTCAGAGTTGATTGTCGACTGCAGCAGTTCTGGAGTTAAGATGTTTTGCTGTTGAAGTATCCAAGTAAGCTTGCACATCTGGGATCAAATTGTTGGAAAGAATTTGTCTCATTAAGAGTAATTCGCTAGAGGTACCTTGGTTTTACCATGGTTTGAAGGAATGTGGGCTTACTAACGAGTTTGGGACAGCATGGTTAAATAAGTACCTTGTGCGTTCACCGCCTCATAGAATGTGTACCTACCTCATCAAAAAACATAGGGATCTTTAATATTTGTTGGATTTAAGGTGTTTTCTTCGAAAACCAAAAATTCGGAGACATGAGACATCTACCAACCCGCACCGGGCCCGCGTGCTGGATTACAGCCTATCCCGTCTCTAAGAGAGGAGACCTGTGTCCCAGTAGTGGGAACATTATAGGCTGAGGCAAAGGAGAATGACAAATCACTATGGGAAGTGCCGCATATCACTCGGAAGTGGCGCATTTGGTTTTATACCACGGCCATCGTTGAAACCTTAGTCTGTATTAGAAATACTATTATAAAAATGAATTGTTAGATGGTTTTTCTACAAATGCAGTCCCATCTTTTCGGACTGCATTTGTAGAATTTTGTAGTTTTGAATTTATGTTAAAAATATTATTTTTTTCTATTATGCTGGGTATTAGGTTAAACGAGGGACATACTTTAATGGAGTGTAGTACTCATCTTTTACCATGGAACTAACCCTGAAAAAAAATCAGCTGTCTCGTACATTTTGATCGCGTAGGTTTTGCACTTTGTAAAGGACAGCTGATTTTTTTCTTTCATATTTCAGGGTTAGTTCCATGGTAAAAGTTGTTCATTTTCATGAGTACTACACTCCGTTAAAGTATGTCCCTCGTTTAACCTAACACCCTGTATAAACAGAGTGGCGATTAGGTTATCACATTTGAAACCACGTATTCAGTACATGATTCTGGAAGCCAGTTGAAATTTATCGTCAGTTATTAAAAAAAAAAATTGCTGATCCATACATTTTGACTGCGTAGTTATTGTATTTTTATAAGAAACAGCAAATTTTTTTTTTAAATAACCGAAGAAAAAAATACGTGGTTTTAATTAAAGTGACTAACTGCCACTTTGTATAAGTAACTCGGTTGAGACTGATACTCGTATTACCGCATATTAACTTTTGTTCGTCATATTATTCTAACTAATAATAATTAACTAATTTTATCTAATTAATAATGTATGAATGATGGCCGCGAAATAAATTAAAATTGCGCCAATTTTTTTTAATTGGCTTATAATTGTTGTTTTTATTTTTTATCTTTTTATTACGGACGCTTTTAACGTGCACGTCTTTCTACATTGTTCTCACATGTATATTTTCAACATGTAACCAATATTTTGTAACAATATTTTGATTTAAAAAAGTGTCCGTGGAGTTTCTTGCCCATTCTTCTCCATAGGGACCTACTACGCTTTGGAATGGGCAACTAGCTTCATCTTTCTGACTGACCGACCCCTTGATAATTCAAAAGTGCCATTGGTTTATTCGAAACTAGCCGTTGCCAGCGGCTTTGCCCCCGTGGATGTCAGAAAATATCCCATGGGAACGTACTACCGGGAATTCCTTCCTACATTATTCCTTGTCTACATTATAAAGAGAACCTCTGTGCAAAATTTCAGCTTTCTAGGTCCAAGGGTTTGGGCTGGCGTTGATGAGTCAGTCAGGACTCTTTTTATTTTATCTATAGATAGATAGAGGAGCTCGTGGCAAGTAATAACAACGACACGGGTCGATCCATCAAGTTAAGCTACGCTTGCCGGGGTTGTCTGTGGATGGGCGATCATCTTAAAATAACGAGACTCCTCCGTGCCTCGGAAAGCACGTTAAGCCGTTGGTTCCGGCTGTCATTCTCGGATCTTTGACAGTCGTTACAGGTCAGAAGCTCGAAAGTCTGACAACCAGTCTTACCAAGGGGTATCGTATTACCCAGTAAGTTGGGTTGTGGAGGTCAGAAAGGCAGTCGCTCCATGTAAAATACTGGTATTCAGCTGCATCCAGTTAGACTGGAAGCCGACCCCATAGTTTAACATAGTTGGGAAAAGGCTATAGGCAGATTGATTTATAGATAGATAAATGGTTTGAGTTTGAATCATTTAGTCAGAAACCACACACAAAACTGAAAATAAAGTTATGCAACCTTCGAATCAGACTCGCAGGAACGTTCACCATAACTCATAGGTTTATGAAACCCATAAGCCATATACCATCTTGCATTATTCTCATGTTAGTTCTTGACAACCTAGATACCTACCTAGCTCAGTCTAAGTACCAAATGAGTATGTTCCCCGGCAGACTGTCGTGGGAACGAGGCTGGTACATGCAGTTATATTGTCACGGTAATTGGCAGCATAGCTGATCTACTTCGCGACCGTCGGGAACTAAGAAAACTCATGTATTTGCAATATTTCTCTTGTGAGCTAATTAGGGATACTAATCTTTTCTTTTTAATTCATGTTTTATATTATTTTGGAAACAGCAACGTGTTCAGCATAGCAGTGACATAAAATAGTGCCGAGAATGGAGATTAACCCCGCAAAAAAAAGATTCACGGGTGAAGCTGGACTTAAACCCTTCCAATTGCGTGTCGGAGGACGCACAATGAAGGGTTCCGTAGTTGGGATGAATTTATCCCAAGAATAAACTTAACATTGTAGTTGAAAAACATGTTCTCCCATACATTCCAACTGTAAATGTAAGTTTGTACTCACAATATTGAGAGATTTACCGTGTTATTTTAAGACCACAGACTTCTTATAGGTTTTCCTGTAATCTACAGGTAAAGATCTATTTTCTGTATTTTTTTTTTTTTTAATATTAGGCTCAGTAGTTTCGGAGATAAGGGGAATGGTCAATTTTCGTCTATTTTGGAGGAGTTTGAGGGAGTTTGTTGCGCCACTTCTTCTTCCCAGCTAAAGCACTAGGAAGTGGTGAAGGGCGGGCGTTTTGTGGGACTGTCTTATGTACTCGTAATTTTAACGTTCGAAAATTAAATAAATACATTATTGTCGCCCGTTAATCTTAGAGTAATCTAACATATGCATCGTATTTATGTATTCCACAAAAGGTACTGCTACTGATTCCCAAACTAAGCTTAAGCTTGTATTTTGGAGAACATTGGTGCCGATTCTGTTGTGCACAAACTAAACTTAATTTAGGCTGTTGCTAACTTTTTCTCTCTATTATGACAAGAAAGGGACGGAAGTAAATTAGAGCTGTCAAATTAGTTAGAACTAATTTTTCCATAGACATTTAGACGACACGTAAAAACATGTCGACTTTAAACACGGTGAAGCGCAAGGCGTGAACTAGTTTGACATCTCCAACTTAGTTCATAGCTGTAGCCGTCCTTTTCTCGCGCTGCCTGTTAGTAAAAGATAGCGATTCTCTAATTTTAGTTTAGTGCGTTCACAAGAGAATCGGCACCATTGTTCAGCCGCAGGAAGTATCACTTAATAAAATACGAACAAATTGGTTTGAATGACACTGCAGTAGACTTACAATTTTTAATTTATAAAACTTTGAGTAAATCTTCCTACCATAATCTAGTTTTAGTTTTCTAGTTTTAGTTTTCTAGTTTTAGTTAAGTTTTATTTTTTTATGTTTAACAGAAGTGTGTGATGAGTGTGTGTGTTTGTGTGTGTGGTGTGTGTGTATGTGAGAGTTTGTTTGCTGTGTGAAGTGCTGTGCTTTGTTTGAATTGTTGATTCTCTGCCTAGTTTGAACAAATAACTTGATTTTGATTTCTATTACTGTAATTCAAGTATGACTAAGACCATCTCATTCAAAGTTCAAACAATCGTCTAACATAACAGTTGACCTTAATGGTGTCCATTCAGCTGTCAGCCATCAATCATGGGGGGTGGGGTCCATGCTGAGGTGTTGAGGAATGATGAGTCAGCAGAGGTAGCGGTAACTCACAGGGTGTAAGAAGACCCATTTATACAAATATTATAAAGCGGAAGAGCTTGTTTGGTTGAACGCGCTTATCTCAGGAACTAATGGTTCTAATTGAATAGTTATTTTAGTGTTAGATAGCCCATTTATCAAGGCAAGGCTATATAACATCACGCTACGACTAATAGGAGCGGAGCATCAATGAAAAATGTTACAAAAACGGGAAAAATTTATTCCTTTTGAGAGGTTCCAGTTAAAGTTATGCAATAATTATGTATGACGGAATTGTTCCTCTTAAAAAGTTCTAAAAAAAAAACCGCGATAGCATATGTCTATCTTTTATGGTTGGCTCACTATAACTTTTTAAATGGTAATCAAATCTATACTATTAATAAAGCTGAAGAGTTCGTTTGTTTCAACGCGCTAATCTCTGGAACTACCAGTCGGATTTGAAAAATTATTTTTGCATTTGATAGCCCATTTCTTGAGGAAGGCTATAGGCTATTCAAAATCACGCTAGAACCATTAGGAGCTGATAAAAAAGAAAAAAGTCACAAAGAACATTAAGCGAAAACGAAGTAATAGTTCGGGCAGGCGATGCGATGCGACGGGGTTGGTCGGAGGAACAAGAAATTTCAGCGGACGAAGTGGCGGGAAGAAGCTAGTCATATTATAAGCATCACCTACGCATTCTGTATAATATCAAACAAAGTAACATTGAGTAAATATTTTTGCTGAAAAACGCCTTTAATTTTTGTGTGGAAAATCGCTCTTTACGGCATCGCGCAATGCGCACGCAAAACAAGTTTTTGCGTAAATGCAACGGTACAGGAGTTGTGTTTAAAGTTAATTTAGGCTATATACTTACACAGTTAATTTAGGAGGTGCTCGTGGCTAAGTAGTAACAGCTGCACGGGTCGATCCATCAGGTTAAGCTACGCTTACCGGGGTTGGTCCGTGGATGAGTGACCATCTTTACATACCGAGACTCCTCCGTGCCTCGGAAAGCACGGTGGATCTTTGACAGTCGTTACGGGTCGTCAGAAGTCCGAAAGTCTGACAACCAGACTTACTTACTTACGTATTACCCAGTTATTGGGTTGTGGAGGTCAGAGAGGCAGTCGCTCCATGTAAAATACTGGTGTTAGACTGGAAGCCGACCCCAACATAGTCGGGAAAAGGCTCGGCAGATTGACTAACACAATTAATTTAAGCTATAACACTAGCTTTTGCCCGCGGCTTTGACCGCATGGATTTCGGAAATTATCCCACGGGAACGTACAATCGAGATAAAAGTATCCTATGTCTTAATCCAGGCCTGGTCTATGCATGTGCATTGGCATAAATACATAGTGAGCACTACAACACACCGGTAGCTCGTTGCATGACTGCATTTCGACTGCACCTTGCATATGCATGTTAACTGCACTTTTGCAGTTATTCTGTGCATAGCCATAGCGGTTTGTCATAAACATTTATGAGCCTAACATAGTATGAGGAATGGTCGAGAGTACTTGGTTTTCCAAGACAGTATTTTTTTTTTTTTTATCAAATCATCACAGTCAAACAAATGTAATTTTTAGGATTACGGAAACCTATTACTAAGCCTCCGCTGCCCGTCCGCCCGTCTGTCTGTCAGCGGACTATATCTCATGAACCGTAATAGGTAGACAGTTAAAATTTTCACAGATAAACAAATTAATAATCCAAAAAGTGTTTATATTATAGAACTTTTGTTGGAACGTGATGTAGGTTCTATAGTGAGAAATTAAATGTCCATTCAGATTTACACTATGAATTTAATAATGTATTTACTACAACTAAACACGGTACAATTACTTATGATGATTAGTATGAAATGATATATATGATGATTGCCGCGAGTAGCAGTTAGTAAACGACTATGTAATATGTGTTGCCGTGACAACGCGTGACTCCGAACTTCAGGTGACGGTGAACGTCATAGGTACTTATAAGCTCGCAAGTGGCGTGCATGTGTGGGTAAACATATCACTACATGGGGGTATTTTTTTAATTGGAACCTTCTGTACGGAACCCTTATGTGCGACTCCGACTCGCGCTTGGCCGGTTTTTATAGAACGATTTGAAGGCAGCATTTTCGAACTTATTCCTTTAGTTGTGCTGTGAGACCTTGCTTCTTGCCAAGTTTCATAATTCTAGATCAGCGGGAAGTTTAATTTACTTGCGAGTATCAAAATATGTCGCATAAATGACCGTATTTTTTTATAGCGTTGACTTAGAAGCTTGATTTTTTTAGAGCTCCAAGGGATCATAGACTTACTACGTATTTGATATTAATTTCTACTTGTTAACTCTACGCGTTCCTAAGAAAAAGGGTGTTGACAGACAATCAGACAAACAGACGGACAACGAAGTGATCCTATAAGGGTTCCGTTTTTTTCCTTTTGAGGTACTGAACCCTAAAAATGGTTGGAAAGATGGACAAAACTTAGATTATTTTATTTCCTTTCATCTCTCTTCAAAATCTGTTGACATCCAGCACTAAAGGAAAGCGACAGTGGTTTACGGGTTATACGGCTCGTCCCCGCTACGAATCGTTATCATAACTGTCGGAAAACAAGACTACCACTTGTGCATTATGCTGACCACCGTTAACCTACAATATTTAGGTCTTTTTGTTGATGATGCTGAATGGCGAAGAATGTAGTGTGACTAGTTTTGGAGATGTGATTTTTGTTATTATTAATAGTGGTCTCATAGAAAAAGTTGTTCATAATGATGAGTACCATGACCTCTTGAGGTTGATCCGCTAAGGTACCCCGCAAAATTCAAATTTTCTTACGTTTTTTGTAATTTGCAGGTCAGTGTCAGGTTGTATGTTGATATAAATATGATACGCGGCCGTAGCTAACATGGCTTTACAGAATTATAATCATTAGAATCAGCAATACAACTTCATAAGTTAGAATTGACCTCAAATCTAGCGATTTCATGAAATCAAAAGGTTTGAGGTCAATTGTAACTTAATTGTATTGCTGATTCTAATGACTATAATTCTGTAAAACCATTTATTAGTTACGGCCGTGAATCATATTTTATTCAACATACAACTTGACACTGACCTGCAAATTGCAAAAACTTAAAAAAAATAATTTCGCGGTCTACCTTAGCGCATCCCGCGAAATTCAAATTTTCCTGCGTTTTTTTGCAATTTGCAAAAATTAAAATGTCAGAATGCTCGAAGGGCAATCTTTCTACCAAAAATTTAATCTTTTAAGTGTTACTTAGACATCTCATCTGCCTAGCTTTTTCCCAACTATCTTGGTGTCGGCTTCCAGTCTAATCGGATGCAGCTGAATACCAGTATTTTACATGGAGCGACTTCCTATTTGAACTCCACATTTCCACAACCCAGTTATTAGGTAACTAGCTTTTGCCAGCGGCTTAGCCCGCATGTATGCCGGAAATTATTCCACGGGAACCTTCTACCGGGATGAAAAGTATCCTATGTCTTAATCCAGGTTATAAACTATCTGTATTCCAAATTTCATCCAAATCCGTTAAGCCGCTTTTGCGTGATTGAGTAACAAACATCCAAACATACAAACTTTCACATTTATAATAATAGGTTGGGGAAAAAGTTTCTTCGTATTTTTTAAGATAATTCAAAACATTTTTTAATATACATTATTTACATTTATCTAAAGTATGTAGGTACCATTTTGTTCGATAACTTTTTGCCATCTTGTAGGTAGGGACATGATCCCATTGCTATAGGAATTTTGGGACTTCTGATCAAAATACCGCGACAAGTGGTTTTGGCAGTCTTCTCGTGATGTTAACCTGACACTGCCTAAAGAATTCTTGAGACCGAACCAGGTGGAAATCTGAAGGTGCAAGGTCAGGACTATACGGCGGATCCATTAATACCTCCCAGCCAAACTCTCTTAATTTTTGCTGAGTGGCTAAAGATGTGTGAGGTCTAGCATTATCATGATGAAAAACCACACCCCTTCTGTTGATTAATTCCGGCCGCTTTCTCTCAATTTCTTGCTTTAATCTCATCAGTTGTTTGCAGTAGAGTTCAGAATCGATGGTCCTGCCTGGTGGTAACAGCTCATAATGAATAATGCCCTTCCAATCCCACCACACACATAGCATCACCTTGTTGCGAGTTAACCCGGGTTTCAACACAGTCTGTGAAGCCTGACCAGCCTTTGACCACGACCTTTTTCGCACGTTCTTGTCGTACGTGATCCACTTTTTATCACCAGTTATCAGCTTCTTCAAAAATGGTTCGGTTTCATTACGTCGTAATAAAGAATCACAAATGAGTACACGGTCCATTAGGTTTCTTTCAGTGAGCTCGTGAGGTACCCAAATATCGAGCTTTTTTGTGTACCCAGTTTTTTTCAAATGCGCCAAAACTGTTGTGTGGTTAATTCCCAGTTATTCAGCTACGTCGTAACTACTGATATGCCGATCTTGCTCCACTTATTCAAAAATGGCATCCATTTTATCCGTAATAGGGCGACCAGAGCGACGTGCATCTTTGACATCAAAATTTCCGGATTGAAAACGCTTAACCCAAATTTGTGCTACTCTCACAGACACTGCAGTGGGTCCAGAAACATCGCAAATTTTTTTCGCGGCTTGCGATGCATTTTTACCTTTTTTGTAGTAAAATTTTAAAATGTGTCGAATTTCTTCATTAGATTCACTCATCTTGACAGTACGAAAAACAAATGAAAATCACACATTTTCCTAATTTGAATTTGGAATTATGTTCTTTAAAATTTAAACTTTCAATGATACCAAAACCAGCTAGATTCAAATAGTATAGCCAAAGAGATTTTATTTTAAGTTCATACATACTACAATGCGAAAAGACTTTTTCCCCAACCTAATATTAGTAGGATACGATACCCCTTGGTAAGACTGGTTGTCAGACTTTCAAGCTTCTGACGACCCGTAATGACTGTCAAAGATCCACGAATGACAGCCGGGACCAACGGCTTAACATGCTTTCCGAGGCACGGAGGGTATGTAAAGATGGTCACCCATCCACGGCAAGCGAGCTTAACCTGATCGATCGACCCATGCAGCTGTTATTACTTAGCCACAAGCCCCTGTCACTACTTAAATACTGATATGACTTTTCAATCTACGATGTTATTCAAAGAAACCTTAAATCAACAGTTGTGAAAGGCATACATCACAAAAAGTTTCAAATCGCCCACCCTTTACAAACTCAAACTCAAACTCAAAGCATTTATTTCAATTAAACTAATTACAGGCACTTTTGAATTGTCAAGGGGTCGGTCAGTCAGAAAGATGAAGCTAGGCGCCCATTCCAAAGCATAGTAGGTACCTATGGAGAAGAACGGGCAAGAAACTCCACGGACACTCTTTTAAATCAAGATATGGTTACAAAATAATGGTTACATCATTCATGTTGAAGTTTTACATGTAATAACGATGCAGAACGTTAAAAGCGTCCTTAAAAAAAAAAAAACAATTCAAATATTTAAATTAAAATAAGCCGTGGCCGCTAAGGTATGACCAGCCTTCACTGACAGCGCTTGTTCACGAACTGAAGATGGCGCAACAAACTCTCCTTAAATTACATTATAATTATGGTCCTAAGTTCCTCCATGTAAAATACTGGTGTTCAGCTGCATCCAGTAAGACTGGAAGCCGACCCCAACATAGTTGGAAAAAGGCTAGGCAGATGATGATTATTAAGGTCAAATATCTTTTTCTTGAATGATTCACCAGGGGTTGTTAGCACAGTTGGGGGGAGGGGGGCAGTTGTAGAGGAAGAGTTAGGTATTTTCCTAATGTACGTGGTGTGAGCTCTATACCAAGAAAATATTTTTTTATTGTTAACGTTGTTCCAACACTAATAAGTACTAATATCGAATTCCGCTCGCGTTAGCTATAACCATAGTGCAAATTATTAATAAAATGGAGGTACTGTACCGCTCGCGTTAGCGGATAGACCCCAAATAGATTGGGATAAGGGCAGGAGAAAGATGATATAACATCCTACAGTCTAATTTTTAATTCGACGGAATTCTGACAGCTGTAATTTTTTGACACTTCATAAATCATAAACCTTTTCTGTCTTGTCGTTTTATAAGTTATTAATATGACTAGAATTTTTTGGACATAAAATAACAAAAATTAAGAAAAAGAATGATATCAAGTAAACTATATGACAAAGTAAATAGTGTTTGTTCTGTGCATTCAATGCACACTAACTAAAATATTAATTTTATATGGCTGAATGGAAAAAAGAGTAATAGAACATATTTTTTAAAGTTAAATATTTATTTAAGTATAATGATACCTAATATCATCATCGTTGTCTGACTGTAGATACAAGAAGCGAAGATTTTACAAACAAAAAGGTATTCCTAAAAAAGGTTCGTAATATGTTTTTATTTTTTTATTCATGACATACAAGTCTTTCAGTCGGATACATAGATGGATGTAACCTATGAATTAGTGCACAGGGATTCCTGTGAAAAAAAAAAAATAATTACCTTACTAATTGTTGTAACTTCAATAATTTGATAATAAAAAGTCTGATTACCATTTTAAAATTATCAGTTAATTTTTAAGTTTTAGTTTTTCTAATTGAAACCTTAAATTCAAGAAAGATTTTATTGAATTTCGCTTAAATGCGTTCCGTTTTTCGTGGGACCGTTTTATTATTGGCAACTCTTCCGAAATGTCAGAATTCCGTCGAATTAAAAATCAGACTGTATGCATAGTTTTAAGGGTATTAGCATTCAGCCTTGTCCTTATACCTTCTGCTATCCCTATAAAGAGGAACTCCTACAATATTGTCAAAACATACATTAGTACGCACCGCCATCTTACGCCTAACAGAAAGCAAATTATAAATCCCATTGTATGCAAACTATACCACCCACACAGATTTACTGCCATTGCAAGTTTGAACTTTAGGTGTAAAATATTTGAGTTGAATTTAGCTTGTCTTCTCTAAATCAAACTAGACGGTGTTGATTAAACATGATTACGTCACAATTCTATATTCAAATTTTTAAATGATTAGTTCGAAAAAATCTATTGTCATTAAAACTGGACCCTGTACATTACAATTTTGAACTCTGTGTTCTTAAGTTTAAGATTAAAAATAGTATGACATATATTTAAACCAAGATGTGTGAGGGAAATTAGACAAAACCTGAATGACTGGAAGTTGCGTTACAAGTTTGAACTCAATGTCTAGATAAATAAAGTTGGAAACGGTTCGCAGGCTAAGTTGTGATCTAAATTGAATGGTACAGTTTGTCGTGACCGGGACAGATGAAGTGGTACCCGGTTTTTTGACTGATATTCAAGATGGCTGCATTGTTGCCTAGACTGGTTACGTGTTTAGACTGGCTCAGATCTGGGTTAACTTATATTATTGTGGGTAGGTGAGTCAGACATAGTTTAGTAAGCAAAACCTTACATAGATATCGTTTCTGACGTTCAGCGTTGCGGTTGCTTCTTACAAAAAATATTTAAAAAAAAAGTAAAAAATTAATATTTTGAAATCCTATTATGATTTCCATAATTCAACCTGCCTAGCCTTTTCCCAACTATGTTGGGGTCGGCTTCCAGTCTAACCGGATGCAGCTAAATACCATTATTTTACATGGAGCGACTGCCTATCTGACCTCCACAACCCATTAACTGGGTAATACGATACCCCTTGGTAAGACTGATTGTCAGACTTTCGGGCTTCTGACGACCCGTGACGACTGTCAAAGATCCACGAATGACAGCCGGGACCAACGGCTTAACGTGCTTTCCGAGGCACGGAGGAGTCTCGGTATGTAAAGATGGTCACCCATCCACGGACCAACCCCGGCAAGCGTAGCTTAACCTGATGGATCGACTCGTGCGGCTGTTATTACTTAGCCACGAGCTCCTCTTCCTCTTCTTATGATTTCCATAATTATTGCCAGTAAAGTCTACTAACAATGATCCTAAGTTATAAGTTAAATTTAAAATACCCCCTACACTTTACCCTCATTTTTTTTGTACTCCATCATCAGACCTTGATTGCCCAAACAGTAAACACTATACCTCTGCTGTAAGTTGGTGAGGAAGTTAGGTATCCTGCAAATTCCAGATGATGGTGCTGCTTCAGTTCAAGGTTATGTACTTTGTTATTCTAATATCATTGAAGTAACAGAATACCAAATTTCGACTCGATCAAACAAGTGGAAGATGCTCATATACATTCATCAACTAGAAAAGAGCTGATAATCTTCAAACGGATGAATAGATTTTCTTGAATCATAGCTAAGAACACTCTCGATCAAGTCACCTTTCAAACAAAACCAATAAAAAAATCTAAATCGGTTCAGTCGTTTGGGAGCTACGATTGCCACAGACAGATCAAATCAATCAATCTGCCTAGTCTTTTCCCAACTATGTTGAGGTCGGCTTCCAGTCTAACCGGATGCAGCTGAATATCAGTATTTTACGTAGAGCGACTGCCTATCTGACCTCCACAACACAACACAACTGGGTAATACGATACCCCTTGGTAAGACTGGTTATCAGATTTTCGGGCTACTGACGACCCGTGACGACTGTCAAAGATCCACGAATGACAGCCGGGACCAACGGCTTAACGTGTTTTCCGAGGCACGGAGGAGTCTCGGTATGTAAAGATGGTCACCCATCCACGGACCGACCCCGGCAAGCGTAGCTTAACCGAATGGATCGACCCGTGCGGCTGTTATTACTTAGCCACGAGCTCCTCAGACAGATACACACGTTGCCACAGACAGATACACACGTTAAACTTATAACACCCCTTTGTTTCCGTCGGTGGTTGAAAATTGGTAGCGTACGCGCGCGCGTACTACCTACTGAAAAATAAAAGCCATTTTACTCAAACTAAGAATCGAATCGGCGACCCTCGATAGCCAATTTGTCCCTTTACCATAAGCTCTTGAAACATGTCATCAACAAAACGAGAAAAACACAGAAACCATAATAACTGAATACAATAATTGAAGATTTTTTTTTAACAAAAATTATAGCCAGTGTCACTCGAGATGATGTAAGGTGTACCCCTTACATCCAATTCAGGCATTTAAAAGTTATGGTGGAATAAACTCACATACATACCCTGAAAACATTACAGTCCTTTTTTGGGCAGTCGTGTATATAGGCTGCAACTTGTCCATTTGGCAGGCGCCGCATTCCTCAACTTGATGGACGATCGCGACTAGTACTATAAATTGTTGGTAAATACAACGATACGTTGGCGGTTATACGTACAACTATCAGTTGTTGGTAGCCACGGAGTATGGAGGAATGGAGTGCCAACGTACGGGTGACGGGCAATTTCCACATTGGACATTTTTCTCAAGTATGTATGGAGGAATGGAGTGCTAATGTGGCAGTCAACTTCGCCAAACGCCGTTTTTTCCATTGTTCTTTTGGTCAGTCACTGGGAAGTCGTTCATAAGCAATGCAGTGCATCTGTTTTGTTCGCAGCGCCTGCCATTCCTCGTTCTTATTTACGGCCATGAAGAATGGTTGTACGATTCAACAAAAGATTTTTTTTTAAAACTCTTGTAGAATTTTGGCTGGTACGCACGGCTACAGATCAATCTATACATTTCCAGTGAAAGCTTATCTCGCATTGTATAGGATTACCTTACAATGAGAGGTCAGTGTAAACTGGAAATGTATGTGTAATGTGCTTGATGTGTAGCCGTGTGTACTTTCATTACGAACAGTCACTACATGCGTAAGTCATTAATTTAAAAGTATAACTTTCCTACATGTTTTATCAAGCTTGACTTTTAACTTATGTACTCATATTGGTACCACTGGGTAATTGCATAGCACACATAAAATAATAATTAATCGAAGTGGGTTCCATTTTGACAATTCACCCACATTCACTGCGTTATTTACGTTGTTGATCAGACGAATTTTTAAAGCCTATGAAGCAATGGATTAGCAATATCCTTCAAAACTATCGGATAGTTATTGAAAGTGTGTCACGCAATTAGGGTGCTGATCGGTATCAACCTGGACAGTCCGCTGCGCCACTGCGACTAAAGAACTCTTGTCTCATTAATGTAAAATGAGCACTCCATTCTCTACTTCATCTGTGAACACTTCCAACCATAAGCAGTCGGTGATACCTGCCGGTCCCACATTCTTGCACTGTGGTGGCGAGCCCAAATGCCGCGTTCCCAGCGAGGACGGCGCGAGGTCGCCGCTTCAATCTTGGGCCGCGCAAAATATACCTAGTACCTCCCACCCAGTAATTGAAGTAAGGAATGTAAACAATGAGTTATACAACTTGTCGTTTTGCATCCTCGTGTGGTATAGACAATCAAACCGAACAACTTTTTCCATGGCACCAACATCGTAATCGCGAAAAAATAATCATTTTCGTCGAGTAGGTATTGAAGTTTTCTATGGGACAGTTGAAACTTTTTTCGTGATTACGATGTTGGTCCCATGGAGAAAGTTGTTCGGTTTGATGTTTTGTATCAGTCCCTGAAATTTGACGAGGATGCAAAACGTCACATTGTATAGGTGTATGTCAAAATCTCTTTTAATGAGTTTTGCTAGCATCGTTTTAAGTTCCTACCTACCTGCCTTTCTGGTTCGGATAAACCAAAGCATTCAAGCTCCACGAGTCAATGTATGTCGCAAGCCTCATCTTTGTTGTCATCTTGGGTTATCGAAAAATAAATATCTTGTCGATCAAGCAAGACTCAACGGGTCCGGTTTTTTAAAACAACTATTTTTACGAGTACCGGTTCGTATGACTACCACACACACAGACAGGCGCCAAAAATCTGTGGGTTAAAAGGTCCGAGTCCAATGTCGTTATTTATCAGAAAACTGTTATTTTTATATTATATTTCGCCGTTACGTCTAGTGGTGAATAAAGACGAACGTACACTGATCCGCACCGGCTGCTGTCCACACGTAACACAACGATTTTGGTTTGCTTTGTATGAATTCATATATGGCGTGGAGAGGCGTTTGTCCGGCAATTTGACTGCTTTATGCAGATGATGATGATGATATAGCCCTGCGTCCACTGTCGGTGACGCTCGCACCGAGTGCCGGTAAAATATGAACAAATAAAAACTTTTTTACAAAAAATAAAAAAATAATAATTTCGGAAGTCGGTGTCTTTGGTTTTGTGTTTTCTTTTTTTGCCACCGACTTCTGAAATTAAAATCATTTTGAACTTTGTAGTGTCTTTTTTTGGAAGTGGGTTGGTTTTTTTTTTGTAAAAAAGTTTTTATTTTTCACTTTTTAGTTCGCAAATTCTAATACCTGCAAAAGAAATTAGAACATCATCGACACAAAAAGTAGGAGAAAACTACGTATTATTGAATCAACTCCAAAACTACCTAAACAAAGTTAATAAATTTTACATGGGACCAATCCGAAGCCCTACCGCATAAAACAAGAAACTTTCAAAAAGTAATGCTGGGTCATCAAAAAAAATACTTGCGACTTGAAAACCTCCTCCTATTTTTTCGTTGGTTAAAAATGCGTTCCGTGCCGGTGACGTCACATAGCACTGCGTGCATCGCTCAATAAGTCACAACTAATTAAGGTGAGATTTAGATCTTTACTGGTGAATGTAATCAAATAATCTTTGTTTGAAGTAAATCAGGAACAATTAATGAATGATATTCTCCAAACATTGGTCGTTTCAAGTTTATTTCATGAACCCACATTCTCCGTTTAGTTTTGCGTTCTCCTTCTTCTGCCAACAAGGAACTGATACTAATAATATCTTCGTCAATCTCCATGACAGACGACGTCTACTAACAACAACAAAGACTAAATTAAAAATCCGGATACAGTGGTGCGTACCGTCCAGTGGCCGCTCACCTTAACTCTGTAACATATAATATCCTATCATGTAAATTGATCCAAAATTATTCGATACATTACTTTTCTGCATTTCATAATCATAATAGTCATGAGTGTTATTCCATGATAATAACACTCTTTTTATATCAAGTGCAGATTTTTTATGAACATTTTAAGCTATCCTAAGTATTCAACGACAGCCCACATTCTTTAAAAGATCAGCTATTGCGAGAACTTTGACATCAATATTCGTTTTATGAACATTTGCTGAATTATTAAAATTAAAAAAAAAAACTGAAGTGTCAATAGACGTTTGTTGCTGACTGTAGCTAAATTATGTCTAGTTTAAAAAGTAGGTAGTACCTAAAAATATGGTTCTCTTCGCACAGCGAGACATCAAATTAACGGGATTTAGTGTAATACTTCCAAATCTGATGTTCACTAACATAATTGTCCACAAAAAACAAGACATTAAAAAGTATATTTTTTCTTAAAAAAAGTGATGTTAATCTATTCCATTTACTTCATTGCTACATCTTTAATAGAGCATAGCATAGCACAGTTACCTGTTGCAAAAAAGCGCATACCTAAAATACTTCAATGGCATAACGCCTGACAAGTTAGTTACAGCAAGATATCGTGAAACACGCACGTTGCATTATGCTATTGCTTATTACGCAGGCGTCCATCGCGTGTTATAAAATCGGAGTATTTGTCTAGGCGCTTAAAATTGTTAGAACAATGGGTATTTTGTTTGAGTCGAGTAATTAGAGGAAGTCAAATAAATTGGAGTTTTTCATAGTTACTTACATAAATATTATTTTTGCAGCATTTCATAAGATTAAAAGCTAACCACATAAAGATTGCAAAGAATTAATTGGGTAATCAGATAATAAAGCAGAAGAGTTTGTTTATTTGTTTTGTTGAATGCCCTAATCTCAGGACTACTGTTTCGAATTGCAAAAAATATTTTAGTGTTGCATAGCCCATTTACCGAGAAAGGCTATAGGCTATATAACATCACGCTACGACCAATAAGAGCGGAGTATCAATGAAAAATGTTGCAAAAACGGGGAGAATTTATTCCTTTTGAGAGCTTCTGTTGCGTGCGCTGCTAAACGGTTAAAGTTACGCAACAATCATGTATAATGGAATTGTTCCTCTTAAAAAGTTCTAAAAAAAACCGCGATAGCACATGTTGGCTCACTATAACTTTTTAATGGTAATCAAATTTGTTATAAAGTAATGCATTATTTGTGAAGGTGTTTTCGTAAACATGGTATTAATCCTTATCCAAATAAATACGTCATTCATCACAAGTATTTAATTTTGAACAAAGTTGCCCTTACATTATTTCATTTCAATAAATAGGCTAATTAACATCACGCTAGGACCCTTAGGAGCCGAGCAAAAATAAAAAAGTCAGAAATAACGCTAAGCAAAAATTTTCACGCGGACGAAGTCGGGGGCAGAAGCTAGTAATTCCAATAAATCTGCCCAGCCTTTTCCCAATTTAACTATGTTGGGGTCGGCTTCCAGTCTATCAGGATGCAGCTGAATACCAGTATTTTACATGGAGCGACTGCCTATCTGACCTCCACAACCCATTAACTGGGTAATACGACACCCCTTGGTAAAACTGGTTGTCAGACTTTCGGGCTTCTGACGACCCGTAACGACTGTCAAAGATCCACGAATAACAGCCGGGACCAACGGCTTAACGAATTTTTGTGAGGCACGGAGGAGTCTCGGTAGATATGTAAAGATGGTCACCCATCCACGGACCGACCCCGGCAAGCGTAGCTTAACCTGATGGATCGACCCGTGCGGCTGTTATTACTTAGCCACGAGCTCTCCGAGTAATTTATAACAATAAATTAGTAGTAAAAATATGATGTTTTCAAAATATTAAAAAAGATGCAGGATGTATGTCAAAGTAATTAATAATCCGCAGATGCAGGTTGTCAAATACCTAAATAAATAATTTGCAGTATCATACTGATTCCATAATTAAGTAGGTGTTTTAGATTACAGCATATCTAGAGGAAAAATACAAGTCTATACAATTCAGTCAATTTATGACTTAATTTTAGTAGTAAACAGTATTGGTGTGACAGATCTGACACCAATACATGAAATTAACAGTTTTGAGTGTGCGTCAATCCTTGCAGATTTCCTGATAGTATTCATGCTTGATAGAAATAATTAATTCAGACATATCCGGAACAAGACGTTCGTTTGTGTCACCTCCGTAACATCACGCCTCGTATCCCAAAAGGGTAAAGCAGTGATGTACTTATAGTACGGGTGTACATTAGTAAGTACACCTGCGAAATATGGATACATTTCGCCAATTATGTTTAAAGATAAACGTACTTCAATCTGCCTAGCCTTTTCCCAACTATGTTGGGGTCGGTTTCTAGTCTAACCGGATACACAGAACAATAACTTGTGCGTAAAAAGGTCCCATACAGCTTTGATGCGAAAAAGTGTCTTTTGTATGGCACCAATCATATTCAACCACATTCCTAGTTCAATTAAAGTATTAAACAGAAAAGGCTTAAATCTTTACTGTTGAATAAAGCGTATTACGGCATTTCAGACTTTTTGGCAGATAAATTGCAATGACTGTTTTTTTTTTAATTTTAGTTGGTACTCGTTGACTGTTATTAAGTATTAAGTAAGACTCTTTTTTTTGTATTATTTTAATTATTATTATTTTTTTCTCTCACTTTTTGTTTATATTGATTATTGATGTAGTAAACTTATTATTATTATTTTTTTTCCCCCCTTTTGACATTTATATTTTCTTATTTTTATTTTTGATAAATTCAGTTATTTAATTATGTTACTTATTAATAAATTATGTTCAGTTAAAATCAATGCCATCCATAAATATTTGTACGCCTTCTGGTATAGCATAGCGCGCTTGTATTTTTTTTTATAACAACTATTTATTGTACCTATGTTAACAAATGATTAAATGACTTATGTTATGACTTATGACTTATGCAGCTGAATACCAGTATTTTACATGGAGCAACTGCCTATCTGACCTTATAAACCCAGTTACTGGGTAATACGATACCCCTTGGTAAACTAGTTATTAGACTTTCGGGCTTCTGACGACCCATAACGACTGTCAAAGAAGATCCACAAATGACAGTAGTCGGGACCAATGGCTTAACATGCTTTAGTCTTAGTATGTAAAGATGGTCCCCATCCACGGACCAACAGCAGCAAGTGTACCTTAACCTGATCGAACCAAATCTGCTAATAAATAAATAAATAAACCATTTATTTCAGGCGACACGGCCCATAGATAAATACCTTAACCTAAACATACATATTTGAATATAAACAAAACTTGTGTTAATAAAATAGGCTTAAGACTATGTTAGTAGCACTCCTCTTTGCACTAGCTTGACTTTAAGTGCTGCCCTGTGGAACTAGTCCGCGGAAGCGACGGAACACCACGTCCTGCGGCCAAAAGTCTTCCTCCATGACGAGGGGCAGGTAACAGTTCGGTACACGCACCACAAACGCCTTGAAGTTGACGTTGCTAATAATGCTGTCCCTAATTTTGGCCCGCAGTAACCCTGTGCTGATTGGCCGGTATGCTCCCAGCCGGCCGTCCGGCACCTTCACGCCACTTACAGTACCGTTACGGTTGATATGGTGTTTGTCGAGCGGTGCCCGCGATCGCTTCCGTGTTCAAAAGCATCCTCTTAAGGGGAAGGCTTTATAGCAGTTGGAAAATTGAATGGTCGTAGGTGTGTACTTCAGGAATTTGTCGTCAGAGAGGAATTGAAATACAGGAATATACTTAAAAAGCATATCTTAATTACCTAGTAATGTCTGGCGACGAAGAAGAAACCCAAAAAAACTTGTTTATAAAAAAATACAACCGACTTCCAAAAACAACACTGCAACGTGAAAAATAACTTTAATTACGGAAGTCGGTGTCTGGTTAAATGTTTTTTCGTTTTTGCCACCTTCTTCCGAAATTAAAGTTATTTTTCACTTTGTAGTGTTGCTGTTGGAAGTCGGTTGTATTTTTTTGTAAAAAAGTTTTTATTTTTCACTTTTTAGTTGTGTTACCTGAAAAAGAAACTAGGACATCATCCACATAAAAAGCGAGGAAAAATACGTATTATTGAAGCTAATTTAAAAACTACCCAAGCAAAATTAATACATTTTATATGGGTCTAACTTTGAGGTATTCTCGAATAAAACATTTTTTTTTTTTAAATCGGACGACTCTTTAAGAACTTATGCGTGGTTATACATACATTTTTTTTTAAATATACGTGTTGAATGGAGAACCTCCTCCTTTTTTTTCGTCGGTTAAAAATAGTTCAGCTTCTCTTTAATAACCTTTATTTACGTTTAGTGACACATTAGTGTCGATAAACTGAACAAAAAAAAAAAACCGGCCAAGTTCGTGTCGGACTTCGCACATTTAGGAGGAAGTTAAAAAAATTTCGGAACAAAATTTTGTAAAAAAAACCTGACTTTGGTAGCTTCTCATTCTTTTGTTTACCAATATTTTTTAAAAACAAAAATACAATATTTATCTACTTAACGAGTTCTAAACAACAATACCCCGATACTCGATATGGCTAGTCAAATTTTTTTTTTCTCGTCTTCATTTGCCTGTATGGGAGCCCTACTTAAAAACATGATGCTTGTATTATAAAAATTTGAAGGCTGTAGCTGCAACCGTTTGGCTGTAAAAACCTATGTGACAGACGACGAACAGACGGACGTGAGTGACAACAATAGACCCATCGGGTACGGAATCCAAAAACCGAGGGCTCTAACCGTCAATACTCAATATATTTATTGCTTCCACATGTGAAAATAAGTGGTAGGTTTTACAAAAAATATGATCATTGTAGGCACAGCAAAAAGTAGGAGACAGGAAGAGGGTTTAGGGTTGACCCACATCTGTCAGCACGGAATCGCCTTTTTTCGTGCTTTATCCTTTTCTATCTCTTAGGATCATCATTTCCTAGAGCGATAAAGATAGAGACCGCGCGGTGGAATCGGCGATGCGCTCGACACCACGGCCAAAATGGCTGAGAGGCGCTGGAGTGCTGACGAGTGCTATCGAGCGCGATACCATGCTTCCATTGCATTGCATGATCGTATTCGACAACACTCAACGGCGACGGCGTGCGATCTTACGCTGAAGCACGCGATAGCACGCTGCAGCACACACGGCATAAATGCTGTTCCGTGCTGACAGATGTGGATCAACCCTTATTCTACTTAGTTGATAATATTATAATGATTGATAATATTCAAACTCAAACTCAACTCAAAGCATTTATTTCAAATAAACCAATTACAGGCACTTTTGAATTGTCAATGGGTCGGTCAGTCAGAAAGATGAAGCTAGTTGCCCATTCCAAAGCGTAGTAGATCCCTATGGAGAAGAACGGGCAAGAAACTCCACGGACACTCTTTTAAATCATAATATTTTTACAAAATATTGGTTACATCGTTCAAGTTGAAAATATACATGTGAGAACAATGTAGAAAGACGTGCACGTTAAAAAGCGTCCGTAATAAAAAGATAATAACTAAAACAACTAAATTAAATATTAAAATTAAAAATAAGCCATGGCAGCTAAGAGACGACCAGTCCCAACTGACGGCGCCCGTTCACGAACATGACGCATGGATCAGCACCATTTAGCTCAACCATTTTGAAGGGAACTTAATGATCCAACACACACGCCACCATCAGCGAGACATTTGAGTGAGCATGACATACTCTCAACCGCCAGGGCACACTCAAGTCAGTGAAAGACGTACCCAGTAAAAGGTAGCTTAATAGTAGCTACATAGTGCTCACACGTGCTATGCAATTATATAATACTAAGAGATTGAATCTAAACAATGCAAAGAAAGTTTTCTCTCATCTTAATCTTCAGCAGGTCCAACAATATATCCGAATGCTAATCAATTAATTAATGCGTCCTTGTGGAGCAGGACAAGCATTCAGCCAAGCATTTTTGTCAGCGATGTAATCCCCCAACTTATAATATGCCTGGCTGCATAGTGTGCGTTTTATACAAGATTTAAATTTCCTTTCATTCAGCTGGAGTATGTGGGGAGGTATTTTATTATAACATTTTAAACAGTACCCCATGAAGGATGAGTCTACTTTAGCCAGTCTGAAACCTGGTTGAACTAATTGGTCCCTATTTCTAGTCCTATAATTGTGTCCTTCACCTCTTTTACCGAAAAGATTTAGATTTTTCCTTACGTACATGATGTTTTCGTAGATATATTGACAAGGTACCGTCATGATGTTAATATCTTTAAACAGTTCCCTTAGAGAATCGCGCCTGCGGAGGCCATATATTGCTCTGATGGCTCTTTTCTGCAGAATAAAAATAGACTCTATGTCTGCAGCCCGTCCCCATAGTAAAATACCGTAAGACATAATACTATGAAAGTAACTGAAATAGACCATCCTTGCGGTGTCTACATCAGTGAATTGACGGATTTTTCTCACCGCATATGCACGCATATTAAATGATTGATAATAATAATTATTGATTATATTAATTAATGATTATATTTGATGCAATATTTAAATATTCATTGACACTATAATAGCATTTTCATATTATAAATTGTTTTAATTTATTGAAGAATATATTTTTTATTTGTTGTTCTTTAATTAATTCTGGTAATTAGTCCATACTCTCAAGAGTATGTCGTGGACTCGTGGTGACTGAAAGGTTTGTTGACTAAATTATCGTAATAAAATAGTAATCAAAGTAAATTATTGTGGATTTGACAAAAATCACCGCTGAGTATTAAGATTGGTTATCAATAAATGGTCTTTTGCGGGATTTTTTTTGGGAAAAAAAACTATTGTCCAGTTTAGCCGACTAATGAACTTAAATTGACCTCTGTGATAGTATAACCGCTCATACGGTTTCGGTGTGAATCGGGTCCGTGAGATTTTAAATATTTTTTTATTATTAACGTTGTTCCATCACTATTAAGTAATTTTTTTACTATTACTTAATAGTGATGGAACAACGTTAATAATAAAAAAATATTTTCCCGGTATAGAACCCATACCACGCACAATATTAGGCAAATTACTCACGGACGAACCGTATGAGGGGATAAAGTGTGCTTTGGAGGAGTCAGCTGAAATTAAATTGTTTATTCTGTAAATAGGATATCGGATTAAAAAATAAACTAGATGGAGTCGACATTTTCCATCTGACTTCCTCTGAGAAGAAATGGCGAAACAAACTCAGGAGTCTCTTTTAAAGCTCTTACGACACTTACCTTTCTGCATCAAACCATCCGACAACTGTGAATTGAACACAACGTATCAAACCACTAATAAGACAATTAACGAAAAGGTCACAAAACGCTCACCATTTTTGGTAACTGAACTTTAAAAAAACGTTTCTTAATTATGCTTAAATATTAATCTTTACTCAAACAATTTACCAATTTTCTGCCAATATTAAACAAATTGCACAATTATCAACAATTACATCAACTTAGCCTTAACAATCGGAGCAGGCATTTCGTTGCGCTTGCGCACGCCGGGACCGTCCGCGCGCATTCTCTCGTTGACCGCCGTGAAATACGCACGTATTACCGTTATCAACTCTCGAATCGAAACAAGTGAAGTGCAGTGAGTGATTTTCAGTGAAAAAATGTGAATATTCCTGTTTTTCTCTTAGTGATTTTCCTACGTCACTGATATGAAGACCGTCGATATATTAGAGGTAATTTTTTTGATTTATTAGAACTTAATTTTCCGCTCAGTTGATTTTGTTAACGAGGCAATATTTTGTAAAGATGGGTAAGAGTGTATCGTCAAAATATTTAAATGATGTAGCATAGTTGTGTTGTTTATTGATTGTTATCTGAAAATGGTTGAAGATGATAACATCAGTCTGATATATGAAGACTGGTTAATTAGGGATTTAAGTGCTTAGCCATATATAGTTTGTAGATTTCACTTCGTATATAATACGATATACCTATTTAATGACCATTGACTATGTCTGAAGGCTTTAGAGGTCGCAAAGTATATTTAAACTTAAGTTATGTTTCTCTAACTTCATTTTACAGCTTTCCTTAATCTATAAAAGCAGATGCACTAACTACTTACTAACCCTGATTCATAAATGGCTCAACCTTTGAATCTCAAATCAAAATCTACATAAATTAAAACTGCATCAAAATGCGTCTCAGAAAAGTTTAGAAATATATCACATAAGAAATTCTGACCACAAAACGACAAAAGCTATTTATCAATAAAATAAATATTCATCATTGATGCCACAAGGAACTATCTTGGGACCGGTGTCAAAATCAATTTGGCAATTTAAAAAAATAATCCAGCATGAATCCTCGATATGCCCTAGGGAACCATATCGGGACCCGTAACGAAATTTAGCAAAAAGTAAAACAAAAGAAGAAAAAATGATAATCTGTTTTTAATTACTTCAATGACAAATAACTTAACACTGCTTACGAGGAATTACAGTAAAACAATGGTTTATTAACCTCCTTTAAAATAATCTGAGCGAAGAATGCAGAAATTTCAGTGTGAAAGCGGAGAGTACCGTGTCAGTAATACGTACGTTTAATTATTGATTAACTTTATGACATTCCCGGGGATTATGGTCCAGTACATATTAATAAATTCTATCAATTATACCCAGTAGCTAAATAAAATAAAATTATATAATCATGACAAATTCTATTTCAGCAAATGTTCCAATTTCAAGCTCATAAAATTTTTGACAAATTTAATGACCATAGAGCCAGCAACCTTACAGAATATTGTTCTTATATTCAATTGAATATACGATTAGTATATAGTATGCCTAGTGCAATATACGTCATACCAATCATAATAATATCCTACATAGATCTACCAAAGTTTCTAGTTATAAATGAATCAATAACAATAACAAATAACAGTATTGTATCCTAGCTTAGAGTTTACATCAGTTTTATCATGGCTATTAATTTTATGTTATTTACTCGGCACACTTACACACTAATATAACCATATGTCAGATATTATTAGTATTGTCATTAAGAACAGCATTTTCGCCTTTATTACGTAGAATATGAACTTGCTTTTGATTCAAAATGCTATGATATTTCACTCTGGCTATACCTTTTTCTACATCTTATTCAGTTTTCTTCTCATTTTATTGTCAACTAGCACATCCCGCGCGGTTCCGCCCGCGTGGATGTCGGACAATATCCCATGGGAACGAAAATCATTCCTTACTCCTTGTCTACATTATAAAGGGAACCTTTGTTCAAAATTTCAGTTAAAGGCTAGCCTAAAGGTCCGATGATTTGGGCTGGGCGTTGATGAGTCAGTCAATCAGTCAGAGTTTTCTTTTTACATATTAAAATATGATATCCAGGTACTCATTGATTTGCTCCTATAATTTTGAAATGGTGCGCAATGCCTTATAAGGTTACAACAACCAGCCTGATTGAACCAAAATAACTGATGGTAATTTTGTAACCCATCCCTAATCGTATAGCAATTTCATAAAACTGTCATGTCTGACAGGCTTATTTTAAGAAGATATAATTATGCTGATGTCTACTTGTGAGCCTGACTAGTTTAATATGTATATTCAAGCAATTTCGCAACGGGATAAGTAGAACTCGAACCGGTATATACTGCTAGCTGATAACAATAGTGAAGAACATACTGGCTTCGAAAGCGCACAAACCAATATCTATAATATAGCGTATATCTTATACACCATATTGTGATATTGCTATTGGCTTGTACGCTTTCCTGTATACGGTTTATAGGAAATATATTTGTGATGAAGCAAAGAAATGACGAGCTTCCTATCAGCTATTTAACCCATTTAGATGAATTTTTAAAAATCCTTACCTAGTTCTCAAAAATTTCGATAATAAGGAATTTGTGTGCAAAAAAATGTCTACCTAAATTTAAAATTTCGATAGTAAGGAATTTGTGTGCAAAAAACTGTCTATCTAAATTTAAATATTTTCAATAAGTAGATGTAGATGTAGTATGTCTGAACTATGAATGATTATAGTTATGACTGTACTGTCTGTCGCTCTTCCTTAATGCCTGTCATAAATTTTAACTAACGAAGATTCTATGACTGCTTAAGGCACTCAGCCATACTGTCTGAAAAGAAATCAGTTTGATTGATATACTCATAGGCTAGGACGAGTAATGAATTCTTTTCAAAAGGTTTCGAGTTTCTTGTGTCATAACTTTTATGTTATGACTGTTGGCTTGTATGAGGAGATGCTATACAGGGTGGCAGGGACATCGACGCGCAAACTGTAACCATGAATTCAGCACATGATTCTAGACCCTCTAGCGTAGAAATATTTTGTCGGTTATCGAAGAAAAAAATCTATTGTTTCATAGAAAAATGCAATATCTACGCGATCAAAATGTATGGAACAGCAATTTTTTTTTAACAACTAAGGTGTCTAATTTCAAAACCCGATAAAACGATATTTTCTTGAAATCAACTATTTCTCTCTTTTGAAAACTTTTCTCAATTCTGTACTAAGTGACAAACTCATTTCCAAGCAAATCCCTCTATAATATTAGTAAATTCAGCCTCCAATCTTATGCTTGGTTACAAAATCCACTTTAAATGGGTAAAATTCAAATTCCTCTACAACGTAATCAACCAATCACAGTGCTTGCTTTTGAACCAAATTACCTTACAAATAGTATGGCGGACCACAGTGGCAACTTATGTATTTGTTTTGCACGAAGCGTGATTAAAGTTTATTGAATTTAAACTCGTCAATATTTCGATTTATAGAAAAATCTTTTTAGTCTGTTTTGAAATTAGACGCCTCAACTGACGAAAATTTTCAACGCTGGGAGGGTTCAGAATCACGTACGGAACCCACAGCAACAGGTCGCGCGTCGGTGTCCCTGCCATCCTGTATAGTACTTATTAGAGGCTTTGCAGAAATAATTCTAAAGCTTTTTGAAAGATGGACAAGCAACCAAGGAAAATAAATTTAACTGACACTAGTTATGAACTATCAAATGAGATAAAAATACATTACATGGTTAACATTCACTCAAGATTAACTGTCTCCACAAATACACAAATCTCTTTTCTATGTACAAAGACACGTTTCCTTGAACTATCTTTTGATTCCTTCGAAATTCAAATTTACTTGCGTTTTTTGCAGTTGTCAGGTTGTATCTTGATAAAAATATTATTCGCGACTTTATTAGATTTGTTGTATTTTTTCTTCTTTCTTTGTGGTGATGTATTGTGGTGAGAAAATAAAGTTGATTGATAGATTGATTTTTCAGAATAAATGTAACTTAGAAAATGTATTGATGATTCTTCTTGTTTTTTTATTTTTTATTTTTCTTTCTTTCTGGTGACCAAGCAACCAAGGAAAATAAATTTAACTGACACTAGTTATGAACTATCAAATGAGATAAAAATACATTACATGGTTAACATTCGCTCAAGATTAACTCTCTCCACAAATACACAAATCTCTTTTCTATGTACAAAGACACGTTTCCTTGAACTATCTTTTGATTCCTTCGAAATTCAAATTTACTTGCGTTTTTTGCAGTTGTCAGGTTGTATCTTGATAAAAATATTATTCGCGACTTTATTAGATTTGTTGTATTTTTTCTTCTTTCTTTGTGGTGATGTATTGTGGTGAGAAAATAAAGTTGATTGATAGATTGATTTTTCAGAATAAATGTAACTTAGAGATTTGTATTGATGATTCTTCTTGTTTTTATTTTTTATTTTTCTTTCTTTCTGGTGACAGTTATATCACCACCACAAATTATGTGCGAAATTGTATCAATCTGCCTAGCCAACTATGTTGGGGTCGGCTTCCAGTCTAACCGGATGCAGCTGAATACCATTATTTTACATGGAGCGACTGCCTATCTGACCTCCACAACCCATTAACTGGGTAATACGATACCCCTTGGTAAGACTGATGGTCAGACTTTCGGGCTTCTGACGACCCGTAACGACTGTCAAAGATCCATGAATGACAGCTGGGACCAACGGCTTAACGTGCTTTCCGAGGCACGGAGGAGTCTCGGTATGTAAAGATGGTCACCTATCCACAGACCAACCCCGGCAAGCATAGCTAAACCTGATGGATCGACCCGTGCGGCTGTTATTACTTAGACACGAGCTCCTCCATGTGCGAAATTGTATCTGTAGCCTATTTTAATTTTAAGCTGTAATTTGTGGAAAGAAAATAAAAATCTATTGTATTCTATCCTCATAAAATACATAATTAATTTGTTATAGTCGCGAATCATATTATGATCAAGATACATCCTGCCACTAACCTAAAAACCGGAAGAAAATTTGATTTTCAAGGGCTACTTACTGCGGACCCATCCTAAGTCTGCGATTCTCATTGAATAATGTCACCTTGAAATTAGCGGTTGATTGGATATCATCAAATGGATGTTTCATTTCCTTTGGAAACCAATACATAACTGGCCGGGAAATTGTGTGCAAACTGAAAACATTTACGTTTACTACTATGTATTTATTATACTACATATGTACTTTTTTTTTATGTAGAACTTATCAGGGAAAGGATCATCATGTTTTCTTCGTTTCTCATTCCATTATAACATTTCCATTTTACGGTTACGCTTTTATTTAAAAATAATTTGCTTTTACAAAATTAGAAGAGCTCGTGGTTAGGTGAAAACAGCCGCACGGGTTGATCGATCAGGTTAAGCTACGTTTGCCGTAGTCGGTCCGTGGATGGGTAACCATCTTTACATACCGAGACCCCTCCGCGCCTCAGAAAGCTCGTTAAGCCGTTGGTCCCGGCTGTCATTCTTGGATCTTTGATAGTCGTTACGGGTTGTCGGAAGCCCGAAAGTCTTACCAAGGGGTATCGTGTTAAGTGGGTTGTGAAGGTCAGATTGGCAGTTGCTCCATGTAAAATACTGGTATTCAGCTGCATCCGGTTAGACTGGAAGCCGACCCCAACATAGTTGGGAAAAGGCTAGGCAGATTGATTGACAAAGTTTTCAAATTACAGTACAAATAGGTATGGGGAAGACAATATGAGCCTGGCGACAAGTACTAGGTACTGAACAAAATAGAAAATGAAGGTCTGTGGGTACCTTTAACTCCTCCAACATGTCTCCAAGGATACCCACAGCAAGAAAGAAGTTGGTCTTTAAGCCTTCCCCCACAAACATCTAACCCAGCTGTCCCGCTCTCAATCCGTATCCTATCCATCATCATCTGCCTAGCCTTTTCCCAACTATGTTGGGGTCGGCTTCCAGTCTAACCGGATGCAGCTGAATACCAGTATTTTACATGGAGCAACTGCCTATCTGACCTTCACAACCCAGTTACTGGGTAATACGATACCCCTTGGTAAACCTGGTTGTCAGATTTTTGGGCTTCTGATGACCCATAACGACTGTCAAAAATCCACAAATGACAGCTGGGACCAACGGTTTAACGTGCTTTCCGAGGCACGGAGGGGTCTTGGTATGTAAAGATAGTCACCCATCCACGGACCAACCCCGGCAAGCGTAGGTTAACCTGATCGATCGCCCCGTGCGGCTGTTATTACTTAGCCACAAGCCCTACAATCCGTATCCTATCCACAAAACACAATTCAAGTCATGCGCATCGATCAAGATGACAGCTTATGTGTTACGGATGACCATATCTTTTATGTGCGTTTTTATTCGACTGCCGTCGTTCGATCGGGGTTTATGTTCGAGTCAGATCCGGCTGAGATCTCAGATCTGTGATCTAGACGAGTTCAATGGCGAACGATTATTGATGTACTGACGAGCTGTATTTTTATGTGCGGTTGGATGGTATGTTTGACCTGATAAAATTTAAGAATGCCCATGAATGACATTGTTAATCATTTATGGTTGGGTGTACAAAATCGGACTTTCTGATGAGGAATTTAATTCAAGAATTCTATGTTATCGGTAAATATGAACCATTGATTGATCGTGTTAACACTTCTCTAGGCATTCTATATTCTCTCTCGCTGTATATCTGAACTTGAACTTGAGAGCAGTGGTGGCCCAGTGGTAACGGCCCCGACTTACGAGTTGTAGGTCGTGGGTTCGAACCCAGGCAGACGCATTACTTTGTCTAAATAATTTCATCACCACTGCTCTCAAAACGGTGAAGGAAAACATCGTGAGCAAACCGGCATGTCCTAGAACCAAAAATTCGAAGACATGTGACATCTACCAATCCACACTGCACCCGCGTGGTGGATTACAGTCCTCCCTCTCGCTCTGAGAGGAGGTCTGTGACCCACCAGTGGGAACATTATAGATTGATTATGTATATAACTGAACATCTTTACATCTCACGTCTCATTATCTTATCGTCAATCCACCAATCAATCTGCCTAGCCTTTTCCCAACTATGTTGGGGTCGGCTTCCAATTTAATCGGATGCAGCTGAATACCATTATTGCCTATCTGACCTCCACAACCCACTTAACACGATACGATGTTGTCAGACTTTCGGGCTTCCGACGACCCGTAACGACTGTCAAAGATCCACGAATGACAGCCGGGATCAACGGCTTAACGTGCTTTCCGAGGCACGGAGGAGTCTCGTTATGTAACGACGGTCACACATCCACGGACAACCCCGGCATGCGTAGCTTAACCTGATGGATCGACCCGTGCGGCTGTTGTTACTTAGCCACGAGCTCCTCTATGTTCTCCTCTACGTCTATCCACCATGACGTGTTATTGTTCATCGAAGACCATGACCTTTTCTCTCTAATTTTCATTACAATACGAGTATATCCATTTTGGCCTCACAGCGTTTCTTCAGTTTTTTCTGCCTTGATCATGTTGCAGTCATTAGTATTTTTACGGTTCCGTATCAATATGGTAAAAAGGAACCCTCTCATGGTGCGACTCAGTCTGTCTGTCTGTCCGTCTGCCATAGCTGACGACCGGTGACCGTGTTAAAGATCCACGAATGACAGCCGGGACCAACTGTTTAACGTGCTTTCCGAGGCCCGGAGGAGTCTCGGTATATCCCTATGTAAAATATCAACATTGATATCTGTCATTTGTATGGTGTGCATAATAAAGAGTATTCTATTCTATTCTATATAAAGATGGTCACCCATCCACAGACCGACCGAGTCAAGCGTAACGATCGACCTTTCAATATAGCAGCAAAATGTGGGTGTGCTTACTATCAGTACCTTCAGCGAATGCAAGCATAATCCTATGTACCGTCGCAGACTTTTAAGCAAAAAAACAAAATTTGTGAGATCCTCATTCATAGTTATAAACAGCGGGGTGTAGAGAATGTGGGTAGTTGCGCGGCCTGTCGCTCTGTAGCTCGTAAATCTAGTCGCGTGCGCACTTGTCGTTAGCGCAGACATCTTATAGTAAAAGTTTTATACAGTCTGTATGTAATTCTGGGAAGAGTTTGTGATGTATTTTGTTATTTAAAGAGTTATATCTTGCTCCCCCGACCCAACCCGACGCATCGCATCGCATCGCCTTCCCGCGCTATTATTTCGTTTTCGTTTAACGTTCTTTCTGACTTCTTTTATTTTTGCTTGGCTCCTAAGCGTCCTATCGTGATATTAAATATTTGTTATTTATTAATTTATTTATTCATCAAACAATTTACATTGTGTTCGAATTTTACAAAATAATACAAATAATAATAATAAAATAATTACATTTCAAATCACAGCAGAAGCAATAATCAATTATTAAATAAACATTACTATGTCATCAATCGAAAACCGTTTACATGTCAAACCAAAAAAAGCACAAAAATAACCACGTCTATTCCATTTTACGTAAATCAACTGAGAATTAAATGTCAATTAAATTACTGTTAGCCTAAAGCCTTCTTCAAAAATTGGGCTATCAAATGCAAAAAGAATTTTTCAAATCCGACAGGTACTTCTACAGATTAACGCGTTCAAACATACAAACAAACTGTTATTATCCTTCCTCAAAAATTGGGCTATCAAATGCAAAAAGAATTTTTCAAATCCGACAGGTACTTCCACAGATTAGCGCGTTCAAACATACAAACAAACTCTTATTATTAGTTTACATAGATCTATAGTAGAGCTCCTTTTTAACCGACTTCAAAAAGGAGGAGGTTCTCAATTCGTCGGAACCTTTTTTTTTTTATTTTTTTGTTTTTATTTTTTATGTATGTTCCCCGATTACTCGAAGATGGCTGGACCGATTTGGATTTTTTTTTGTTTTATTCGAGAGGGTATACACCACAGTTGGTCCCATATAAAATTGATTAACTTTGCTTGGGTAGTTTTTGAGTTAGCTTCAATAATACGTATTTTTTCCCCACTTTTATATGGATGATGTTCTAGTTTGTTTTGCAGATAGTGGTATTAGAATTTGTGTGGCGTAGGTACACAACTAAAAAGTGAAAAATAAAAACTTTTTTACAAGAAAATACAACCGACTTCCAAAAACAACACTACAAAGTGAAAAAAACTTTAATTTCGGAAGTCGGTGGCAAAAAACGAAAATACATTTAACTAGACACCGACTTCCGAAGTTAAAGTTATTTTTCACTTTGTAGTGTTGTTTTTGGAAGTCGGTTGTATTTTTTTGTAAAAAAGTTTTTGTATTTGTGTTGTTTCTTTGCGTCTTAGTTACCTCAAATAAACTTATTTTCTTTTTTTTTTCTTTTTTTTCTAAGCCCATAAAATTAATTAATTTTGATTTCGATTGTAAAGCTCGATAATGGGTGGACTGATATGCCTCCTAAACTTCGTCCAGAGTTTAGATTCTATAGGTTAGTATTAGCACAGCTCCGCTCCTCTCCTCTCTACTCCGCTCCAGAGGACAGGCAGCCTGAAGGTTGATCCGCTGTGGTAGCTCGCGAAATTGAAATTTTCTTGCGTTTTTTGCAATTGGCAGGTCAGTGTAAGATTGTATCTCGATTAAAATATGATTCGCGACAGTAAAAAATAAATATGTATACATAATTTTAAACAAAAAAATCATCAGTACATCTTAAGATAAGATAAGATAAGATTTATTTATTTGTTTAAATATGGTATATACATACAAGAACATGCAAGATGATAATAAATTACATTATAGTCCAATCATGTTTAGCCTTATATATTGGCGTACAAATATTTTTGTCACATTAATACTTTTAATCAATCAATAAAAAAAATAAATTACAACTATCTGCATAAGTACATCAAAGAAATTAACGAAACTGCTCTGTCAAAATTACAACTAATAAAATAAAAAAAATAAAAATTAATGTCAGATAAGTTTTTCGACTAAAAATTCAGACACACTATAATATATGCTTTGTTATCTTGCTTAGTTAGATTTGCCGTGGTTTGGTCTGCTTTCGGAAATCAGACCAAACCACGGCAAATCTTATTTTTTTTTTTATTGATGATTTTTATATTTTTATGGTTATAATTACGTAAATACATGTTTGTTACTGTCGCGTATCATATTTTTATCAAGATACAACCTGACACTGACCTGCAAATTGCAAAAAAACGCAAGAATATTTGATTTTCGCGGGCTACCTCAGCGGATCCACCTTAATTCAAAGTTACAGGCGTCGATAATATTGATAATGATTATATTCCATCGATCCCCAATATGTACATGAATTCTTCTCAAAAAATCTCTTTTACGTAATTTTTGTCTTTTTACACCCAGTACTACAAAAGATCAACATAATCATCGGTCTACATAGTAACGAGGCACCAACAGGAAAAAATGCATGATTCACATAAAAATAATCACAGACACTAACAACAGCTTCCTCTCATGTAGAAGATAGAGCCATAGAGATGTACCATAGAGCTATAAATACTCTCTATTACCTATAACATTGTGGTGGCTGTCTAAGAGACACGATGTTGCATTTCCTGCCGATATAAATAAGTACCTCTGAGGACTAAGGAAGGGATGGAGTCGCAAGGTTGACATTTAAATAAAACAAAAGTTTTTATGGACAAAATTATGTGAAGACTATTTGATCTGAATAAAAACCTTGAAATAGAAATCACACCTATAGCATTCTTTTTTTTTTTCAATTTGAAGCTTAACCAGATATTCTCTTCTTTTTCTCCTCTACCTATCGTTATTTCTCCTGACAAAGTTTATTCTTTTTTTATTTATTTATTTATATATGTATTTATTTATTAGTATTTTTTATTTTTCGAGTTATCTATCTCTTATGTTGCATCTGCCATGTTTTCTCTCTGCATCACCCTAAGGTTGACTGGTAGAAAATGCCTCTGGCATTAAGTCCGCCTTTGTACAGTATTTTTTTACTTGTGCATAAAGTTTTAATAAATAAATAAATATTAGGAAAGAAACAGAATTATCAAAATCAGTTTATAATATTCGAAACTATCGCTGAAAATACATGAAAAAAATGGTCAGGCCAATTGAAACCACCTCATTTTTTAATTCTGTAAAAAAGGGCCCATAAAAGTAGACACGAGCTTTGATTAAAAGAGTCATATTTATAGCAAAAATCAATTAAAACCTTTCACTTTAAACTGTAAATAAATTGATAGTTTACCAAAATTCTTAGACAATCGTTACGGGTAGTTAGAAGCACGAGTTCGACAACCATTCTTACCGAGGGATATCGTGTTACCCAGTAACTGGGTTGCGGAGTTCAGATAGGCAGTCGCTCCATGTAAAATACTGGTATCAGCTGCATCCGGTTAGACTGTAAGTCGACCCCAACATAGTTGGGAAAAGACTAGGCGGATATAAACTCATTCTTAATCTCATCGTCAATTTCCTTATTAAATGTAAATCACTAATTGAAACAAATATTAACGAGATTAGCATACCTATTTTTTTTTTCATTTCCTGAATCACAAACCACAATCAATTTTGCCTTAAATCACAAAATAATAAACTCATCAACTTACATAATACGAAAGTCATTACATACATATAATCCACTACTACTAAACTCATAACACCAGATGCTATCTAAAAACCTAGCTTTATGCCATACAACTTTATATAACTTGTAATGTGGAAGGCTCCGTGTCTTTCCTATTCGTCGCGGGTCATCGCTCCGCCGTCGGTTGCATAATAATGTCCCCAAGGGTTAGGTTTACCATGTAAGGATGCCTGTATGGGGTAAATGATCCTTGACGTCATAATACTTATTATTGTCACAGGTGGAATTTAAATGAGCAGTTTTGTTATTATACTAGTGTTAAAAGATTCCGATTTTAAAACTCAAAAACTGATCTTCGGCAAAATCATTTTATTATACATACACACCGTCCTGACACCAGTGACAACCATCTTGCTTCGTAGCTCCATGACCACTGGCTCTGCACTCCATTTTATTACAATTTAAAATGACTTGCCCCACCCAGAAATAACGATAATATTCGGCATAGCTTTCGGCTTTTCATTAACTTTTCAGCAGCCAAGCTCTACTTGCACAATTTCATTGAGTTATTTTCTTTGCATCGCATCGTATCCTTACATGTCACCTCTCATCTTAACTTTACATGGTCTTCATTATTTTCCTTTTAGTACAATAGGTACCATAATAATTTAAGCTTTTATTCAACAATCTTTTAAAACATGAATTAAAATAAACTAAACTACAATATAAAGTAACTAAATAAAGATAAAATAATCATTATATGACACTGGTATTGCGATTGTCTTGCGTTTCCGCAAAGTCCTCCCCTGAAGCTTGCAACCCTTTCCGATTATGGGTCATCCTCCTCCATCTCCGTTACGTCCTTAACCCATTTATCTTTGTTACTCCTCATCATTTATGATCTGGTAACCTGCTCTCCCGTCGACATGCCGACAACAGACCAAATATCCCCTCAAAAACAGTCCTACCTTCTAAAAGTTTCTTCGGAATGTTTTCACGAATTTATAATAAGCTTATCATCGTAAACAAATAATATATGAGAAATTGAAAACATTAAAATTTTTTATATACATGAATTTTTGTCCGACAGATTCGTGATGAGTTAGTGCCAAACTGTTTTTTTATGTTTTGATGCAAAATATAGCTTTATTTCAATCAAAATATCTATTTTGAATTAATATATATCACATAAACTTAGGTATAAGATAACAAATGGCTAAAACTATTGTATGCCTAACATGGTGTGGTGGATCAGAGCAAACGCACATGAAAATAACTTAATAACAACTCTATAACCACAGTCTCACAATAAAGATCCACCTTCCACTACTTCCACTCTCTCTCTCTTTCTCTCTCTTCGTCTTTCTTGGACTTTGACTTCCATTTAGTTTTCACAATAGGCTGGTGACAATCATACCCGGATCCCCTTTACTTACAATTCAAAATAAATCACTTGTTTATAGGATTCAAACTTTCCTGGTGTGCATTTGTAAAACAATAGCTCTGTTACCGGTAGTGTTCCCAATGACATATTGTCTGATAAGACAAAGGCTGTTTTGATTGCTCCGGGGTCCAATTTAACTGATTGGACTATCATTATTACAGGATACAATGATGTGTAGTTGGAATGGGATCTTGTAATAATCAAAACAAAGTCGGGTTATTTACACAATTTATGACTCACGGCTGGACCGATTTTTACGATGTTTGACTTTTTTGTTTTGTCCCCAAATAGCAGAATATTAAAACAGGAAATATTCTTAGAAAAAATATGAAGATAAATTAATTTTCTCATACATCAAATTTGGACAGGGCAACATCTGTAGGGTTAGCTAGTTAATTATATTTCAGATCGCGCTGAAGTAAAATTGGGAATCAAACAAGCTTACCTGTTAAGTGGTCTTGATTCTAATTTTATGAACGGCAATTTAAAATACCCACCCACCGCCGATAGCTAACAGCCCCAAAGCTGCAATAATTAGCCTACCTAATTCACTTATTCTTTCAGGAAAACCTAGTGAATGTAAGTGTGTGGAACTGCTCTGTATTGGAAACTGCCGTGTGATTCTGTAAGACCTCATTCTAAACTTCGAATCTGAATCCGCTGTGAGTTTCTTGATTGGCATTCTAAAAACTCGGTTGATAATTCGAATTTACACTAGCGCTACTTTTGCGAGCGTGTCAGCGAGTTGAACTAAATTGACCGTAAGATTTTGACAGATAAAGTATGAGATGACGTAAGAAGTGGCATTCAGTAAGGTAATTACCCCGTCACTTCGACGCTCACTTCGCACTCGAACCTGATTCAAAGTGTCAAATAAAAAGCATCTATTTTACGAGTGAGAGTGAATAGCGATGTGAGATGCGAGTTGTTGTTTGTTTTTTTACAGAATATCAGTTCCTTATTCTATGATCTCTAAAACAAGTGACACGTTGGGTTGCCAGCACACAGAAGACACGGTGAAATAGTGTACCTATTTAAAAAATATTTGATTATTTTGTTTCCAAAAGATTGCGATGTTACAAGCTTGTGTATATCTTTATCTCTTCTTGACTGATGATCAGTAAATGGATGAAGAGCATTTTCCCATTTTTCCTTAAGTTCTGAGTTGAGCTGCACGATTACTGACAAATGCGTGCACTGATTGGACAGGTCCACTTAATCTGTGTGGTTCTTTCCTCAAAATACTATTTCGGTCACCAACCTACATGGTCTTCACATGATCTGACCAAGATTATGTCTGGACTTTAAACAGACTGTGACCTCTGAGTATGTTTCGGCCTTTCTTCTCAGAGTAGTCAGATAGGAAACGCCGACCTCGTCTAGTTTTTTTTTTAAATATGATTGTCATGTAAAAGCGTTTGTACTCGTACAAACCTACTTACTGAAATAAAAACATTTATCATTTCATTTCTTACTTGATTCCATCTAAAGTTGGCTAAGAATATCTTTATTTTTCGTTCCATTCTTTATAATATGTCAGCTTTTCTGCAACAGACTTGTTGTCTTATAAGCTTCTTTGACGCATTCTTATTATCTAGAGTTAGTCGACATTTATGTGACTTAAGTATTTCAACTACTATTTACTAAGCTCACGTTTAACCATAGAGAAGCTCGTGGCTAAGTAATAACAGCCGCACGGGTCGATCGACCAGGTTAAGCTACGCTTGCCTCGGTTGATCCGTGGATGCGTGACCATCTTTACAAAAAAAAAAAAAAACATACAAAAAGTTTATTCAGTAACATGTACAACTTTTACAGTAAATCTTACATAGGGACCTCCTTTTAAGTAAAGATATACCTGTGCTAAGAGGCCCCGCTCTTCAATAACAAATTATCAAATGGTAAAAGTGGTGTACCAAACATAATATAATTTAAACAAAAAGAAAAAAACTAAGCTCAAATAAAATTAAACAAGATGGAACTCGAACAACTAAAGAAATAATAATAATAAAATAAAAAGTGTGTGTGGGTTTACATACCAAGACCCCTCCGTGCCTCGGAAAGTACGTTAAACGGTTGGTCCCGACTGTCTTTCGTGGTCGTTACGGGTCGTCAGAAGCCTGAAAGTCTGACAACCAGTCTTACCAAGGGATACCGTATTACCCAGTCAGTAACTGGGTTGTGGAGGTCAGATAAGCAGTCGCTCCAAGTAAAAATAAATGTATTCAGCTGCATCCGGTGAGACTGGAAGCCGACCCCAAAATAGTTGGGAAAAGGCTAGGCAGAAGATGATGACGTTTGACCACTATTTCTGTAGTAAGCACTGATGTGGTCGCCGATTGTGCACGCATGCGTATATCTAGCCAATGCACTCTTTGCCATGCAGACTTGCTTTTTCTATCGGGAATAGCATACTCCAGCAAGCAATTTCCATTACCAGGAAATCGTATTATGGGTCTTGAATAAGTTTATATAGAAAACTTGAAGCCACGAAAAAAAACATCTGACTAGCTGAAGAGTTTCACCAGTCAGTGAAACAATCGGATTGAGGATAAACCTTGTAAATAGAATAGAATAGAATAGAATAGAATATTTATTCATAAGTTCACATTAAATAAATTACGTAGAAGTTACACATTACAAATTTACATATTAATATTGGTAAGAAAATCTTAAACTATGTTTAAAATCTAGTGTAAATCTTATATTTATTGGATAAAGGTCTAATTAATACAATAGCGACCTGCCTGATGTAGGTTTATTCAAATGATTGTTAAAAAAAAAAAAATATTACTAAAAACGTGCAAAAAGCACTGTCGTATTTTGATAACTTTGGCGTAAATCACTAATTAGTAGTAGTAGTAGTAGTAGTAGTAGTAGTAGTCACGTAGTCACCTAATTCTGCACCTTTTTCTGCTATCCTATTAGGCAATAACTTTGACAGTGTTTCATGATTTCTTTATCTTCTAAAATTGCATATTCAGAAATTACAAAAATCTGTATAGCCTAACATCAATGGTATGATGGTAACCCTACTGACTGGTCGTTGTGGCAGTCACCAGCGATCGATTTACGACTGGCGAGTAACGTGTTCGCAATATTATGAAATATCTATAAATACACCCGCTATATTGACAGATTCAATGTACAGACAACAAAAGAGATATCTAGGCAGGGTATTTGAAATGGGTGAATTTGAAAGAATAGCTACCCATAGAATTTGTTAAGGTACAAGCAGTGGAAGTATCTAATTTGTATGTGTGCTACAATATCGCATTGGGTCTAGCCATAAGGATATTTGTATGTTTGGAGTGAATAAATAAATAAATATTTGTATGTATATTGCTTCATGTTCAATTTCGTGACAATATACAATTTTGTGTTAGTGTGTTACAATGTTGGAGTATTGCAAAAACAAAGTAATATATAAAATTGGACATGAAGCAATACACAAAAAAATATGTTAATAGGTCCTGCGTAGATATCTCTTTTGTTGTCCGTACGAGGTGCCTTTCTTTCAAATGGACTTTAAATTTATTGCTGTGTAAGTGTGTGTGTGTGTGTGTGTAAGTGTAATTAAAGGCTTTGATAAGAGACTCTTTACTTTGACTTCATTAAATCCATCTCGATTTAATCCCAGATTAGTATTATATAGTATCAATTTCATCACCTGCCTAGCCTTTTCCCAACTATGTTGTTGTCGGCTTCGTCTAACCGGATGCAGCTGAATACCAGTATTTTACATGGAGCGACTGCCTATCTGACTTCCACAACCCAGTAACTGTGTAATATGATACCCCTTGGTATGACTGGTTATCAGACTTTCGGGCTTCTGACAACCCGTAACGACTGTCAAAGATCCACGAATGACAGCCGAGACCAACGGCTTAACGTGCTTTCTGAGGCACGGAAGAGTCTCGGTATGTAAAGATGGTCACCCATCGACGAACCGACCCCGGCAAGCGTAGCTTAACCTGATGGATCGACACTTGCGGCTGTTATTACTTAGCCACGAGCTCCTCAATTATTCGGTTCACTTTAAATTGAAAAAAAAAATACAAGCATAATCAGCCAATAATGTTCCCACTGCTGGAACACAGGCCTTCTCTCAGTAGAGAGAGAGAGGGCCGTAATCCACCGCGTGGGCCAGTGCGGGTTGGCAGATGTCACATGTCTTCGAATTTTTGGTTCTAGGACATGCCGGTTTCCTCACGATGTTTTCCTTCACCGTTTTGAGAGCAGTGGTGATGAAATTATTTACACAAAGTAAAGCGCCTGTCTGGGTTCGAACTCATGACCTACAACTCGTATCATCATCATTTCAGCCGAAACACGTCTTGCATTTTCACCTGTTCTGTGCTTCCCGCATCCAGCAGATTCCTGCGGCCTTCCCAAGCCATAATAATACATGCTTAGAATTTTAACACAAAAAAGTCCACTTATACCTCCAAACAAAAGACCCCATTAGCTAACCAATACTCTTAAGTAATTCGTACTCCGGAAATCGTAGGTTACGGTACATGACACCAATCTGGGTCACCAGCCTACCTGGCGCGAACCACAGTGACTAGACATTTATTTATTTTATTTGGCTCTACAACAATGAGTACACTATTACATGTATATAGTAAAACATTTCAAACTTAGTTCTAAGTGCCCCATTACTTAAAGAAGAGCACTGCATGCACTACATTATGCGCTTTTAACTAATTAAACATTGAAAAAGGTGAAATAAAAATACAATTAAATAATGAAAACAACTTAACTGTCGATAATATTAAGTTAATTAGGCCAAACAGAATTAAACTTAATTATTCTGCGAGTTATATTCAAACATTTCTCTGATAGTAGGTACAGATGTATGACATAAGTCAACTTCTTCATCATGTTCTTTGTATACAGCATACATTTATTTTGACATGTTTTGTATAGATTTGTCGTCGATCAGGTTCGAGTCGTTCCATCTGGTTAAGCTACGCTTGCCGTCTTACCAAGACTCCTCCGTGCTTCGAAAATCACGCTAAGCCGTTGGTCCCGGCTGTCATTCGTGGACCTTTGACAGTCGTTACGGGTCATCAGAAGTCCGAAAGTCTGACAACTAGTCTTACCAAGGGGTATCGTATTACCCAGTTACTGGGTTGTGGAGGTCAGATAGGCAGTCGCTCCATGTAAAATACTGGTATTCAGCTGCATCCGGTTAGACTGGAAGCCGACCTTAACATAGTTTAGAAAAGGTATGGCAGATTGATTTGTATAGATTTATCGACAAAATGGGACACATGACTTCTCAATTTCAATTATGTCCTTGCTTATGTCGTTTTGGTGGGCTACGTGGGTTCAGCGCCATATTGTTATGTTTTTCTCGTTTTTTTCCCCTATCAGCCATCACCATCATTCCCTTTTTCTTCACAGAATCCATTCTTGCGTTGGTATAATACGAAGCTATCAGCATAAATTCAATTCGCTGACAGACAACGTAAATCATTGAATCTAGAAGCATTAAATTTTGCTCAAACTAGCCGTTTAGTTAAAAGGCTAGGCTGGTCGCGGCCAACTAACTTAATTAGCCTTTTTAAACGACAACACAAAAGGAGGAGGTTCTCAAGTCGACGCATGAAATATATTTTTTTTTTATCTATGACCACACATAATTTTTTACAGAGTAGTTCGATTTCAATGATTCTTGTTTTATTCGGTCGCAGAAACTAAGCCAAGGCACCCCGATCAAATACCAACCACGTGCGAGCCGAGCCAGCGTAGCGAGCAGTGTCGCGGTAGCGGCCGGCGAGCACTACCTCCTAAGGCTGGCTGCGTCATATCGAAGACATGTCTTACGTTATCTTGTCGAGTTGTTGTCGACAAAATCTGTGACACATATCACGCTTGCTATGACATTTATTTGGTCAGCGAGCTACCACAAATTCATAACGTTATTGAATCATCAGTTCCGCGATCTGAATGCTAATGAGGATACTATAAATTTTATTTGTTTGTTTTTTTTGTGGTAATATTCCATTGAGTCTCTCGAAGGGTGTATATTCCCGATCTTAATCTAATTGAGCACATTTGGGACAACCTCACAACCTCAATAGACGTGTCCGAGCCGATCAAAAGTACCAGCGCCTACGACCGTAGGAGTGGAGAACATCCCTCAGTCGGATATCCAAGATATCATGGCTGGATTGCCAAATCGTCTCCAAGAAGGCTTAAGAGCCCAAGGCAGCAACACCTTTTAGTAAAAAAAAAAAAAAAAAAAAAACAACGCCTTCTTCCCATGGCGGTAGGCAGAAACTACAGAACGCCACCTGCTACGATCCTTACATACTCCTTTTGCCTCGTTTACGTTCATACATCTGGTCATACCCGCTCGCCGGTTGCGAGTACCACGCACCTGACCTTTCTGAAGAACATCATCAATAAGGTCACTATTTTATGTCTACCTAGGGCGACCTCTCCCGGCGTTTCCACTTACATCTCATTTTCTCGTAACTGTAAGCTATATAAGGTCCCATTAAAATACAAACTTTTATGGACAAACTTTTAGAAATAATTCAGAGCACCATAATGAGAACAATGGTAAAAACGCATTAGATACTTAAAATTTTAACGAAAGTACACTAAAAATGTTGGTTACCCAATGCATAAACACATCCATGTCTTTGTTATCTCTTAATTCTGATACTACAAATGTGCAGGCGCACGTGACCACGTCACCGCCCGCGCCCGCCGCGTTTTTTTTATTATTTTAGGTCAAAATAAAATCACTTCTGTCTATGTTTTTTTTTTGCTTGGATATCTTTGGTTAGACGTAGGTACTGAACGCTGTGTTAAAATTTGTCCATCTATCTTAATGGGACCTTATATACAGGGTGTCCGAGAAAGGTGTGGCCAAAATTAAGGGTGTGGTATAGACCATGAAACTGAACAACTTTCTCCTGGGTGACCAACATCGTAATCGCGAAAAAAATATCAGTCGTCCCATACATTTGTTCGAGTAGGTATTGAGGTTTTGTATGGGATGACAGATTTTTTTTTCATGATTACGATGTTGGTCCCCGGGAGAAAGTTGTTCAGTTTGATGGTCTGTACCACACCCTTAATTTTGGCCACACCATTCTCAGACACACTGTATATTTATGCTCGTGACGGTACAACCGGTTAATAACTGGAGTAGAGACGTCGTTTCTCATTAATAGCTATAACATTATTATTTATGACGTAATTATTATGCCTTGGAAATAATAATGATTAGATGACTTTCATTCCACGGTAATATGAGATCTAGGTTTGATGACTTTCTTGATTCTTTTACTTTTGTTGTTTTTGATAGAGAAAGTGGGTAAATACTCACTCCTTCTCGTGGGGGTAGGTAGAAACTACAGAACGCCACCTACTACGATCCTTACATTTTTTTTTTTTTTTTTTTTTTGACGCTGAGAAATGCTTTATGCATCCCCGCTCGTGGGGGACGAGACGGGGTATGTGGGACTCCTGTCGGAATGACAGTATACCCACTAAAACTCAGCAGTGTTCCCACATCGCCGTGATGGGAGGGCCATGGGAAACCGGCTCAGCCTTTACTTCCACAACCCTCCCGGCGCATGCCCGCCTGGATGGCGGGCCCCGCATGCCCCCCAGGCTGGGGGGTTACGGGAATGACCGGGAACACCTGGCCATTCCCGTCCGACACTGGTGGGGGCCTGTGCAATACAGGCAAGGATGCCCCCCACACCCGTTGCCTGCTGGCCTCCACCTGGGAGGAGTCGGAGATGACTATCAAACTGACGTCTTCTCCGACCCCTCCTCCGCCTTCGGAGCGGCGCCGCGTGAGGGTCGTCCTCCCGCGCACGCTCCGCCGCCTGCCCAATTTCGGCCGCAGAGGATAGGGAGAGCGGCCGACGTCATACCGACACTCCTCTTCCCCTGCGGCCCCACCACGTCCGCCATCAAACGGTGGCGGCCCCGTCAAGGCCGCGGAAGGTAGGGAGAGCGGCGCACCGCAATACCGGCACTCCTCTCCCGCCGCGGCCTCCAATCCTCAGCCGCGATGCCTCCCATAAGACACCGCGGTCCGCCTCAGTTGCGGTGTCGCCCATACGGCCACCGCAACCTACCCGCTGGCCGCTACGTCGTCGGCTTATCGGCAAAAGCCCCGACGAGCGGCCCCCGCCTCGGGTTTCTCTTCGCTTCACCGTGGGTGACCAAGCCACGGCTACTGAGCCCCCCCCGCCTCGACAATGCGGGAACCCTCCGGGGGGGACGATCCTTACATACATCATCCTATCCTATCTATCATCATCTGCCTAGCCTTTTCCCAACTATGTTGGGGTCGCCAGTCGGCTTCCAGTCAAACCAGATGCAACTGAAAACCAGAATTTTACATGGAGCGACTGCCTATCTGATCCAGTTACTGGGTAATACGACACCCCTTGGTAAGATGGTTGTCAGACTTTCGGGCTTCTGACGACCCGTAAAGACTATCAAAGATCCACGAATGACAGCCGGGACCAACGGATTAACGTGCTTTCCGAGGCACGGAGGGGTCTTGGTATGTAACTGTGCTACAAACTTTAATAATAATAACGGTAAGTTGTGTCGATAGTCGTGACGGCCAATGGCATAACAGCCAAGAGCCTCGGTCAACACCTGAGGAGGCTCTCGTTAGGCAGCTGGATCAAGGGCTTGATTCAGAAAGCGGTACTTCTGGACACGGCGCGTATCGTTAGGAGGTTCCTCTCTCAGCAGCCCTGACCACCGGTAGCTCGGACCCTGTTCCCGACACCGGTGGGCTACAATTTTTTTAACCGACTTCAAAAAGGAGGAGGTTCTCAATTCGTCGGAACCTTTTTTTTCCCCCGATTACTCGAAGATGGCTAGACCGATTTGGATTTTTTTGTTTTATTCAAGAGGGTTATACATCACAGTTGGTCCCATATAAAATTGATTAACTTTGCTTCGGTAGTTTTTGAGTTAGCTTCAATAATACGTATTTTTTCCCCACTTTTATATGGATGATGTTCTAGTTTGTTTTTCAGGTAGTGGTATTAGAATTTGTGTGGGGTAGCTACTACAACTAAAAAGTGAAAAATAAAAACTTTTTTACAAAAAAATACAACCGACTTCCAAACACAACACTACAAAGTGAAAAATAACTTTAATTTCGGAAGTCGGTGGCAAAAAACGAAAATACATTTAACTAGACACCGACTTCCGAAATTAAAGTTATTTTTCACTTTGTAGTGTTGTTTTTGGAAGTCGGTTGTATTTTTTTGTAAAAAAGTTTTATATTTTTAAATGTTTTTATATTTTTTATATTCTAATATTTAAAAATGTAATTTATATGTATATTTAATGAAATAAAGGAAATAACGACACAATTACAATAAAACCTTAGTAGACAGATGAAAAGAAAGAATGTCTCCTATTTATCTTTTATGAGGAAGGACTGGCAAGAAACTCCTCAGTTACACTTTTTAAGTTAACTTCACTTGTAAGTTAATTTGACCTACTCTCCGGTGTTAGATTCAGCTGAAATTTGGCATACGTATGTAAAATCGATGACAATGCAATATTTTGGTACTCTCAAGCTGATCTGATGATGGAGCTTGAAGCTGGCCACAGGAACTCAGTAATGAAACGACGCAACCCTATCGAGTTTGGGCTCATTTGATTCGCCTTGACAAAGACTCTGGTTGGTCCTACATGATATCCAGACTAATAGAAGCTTGATTTAAAAAAAATATATAATAATACATTTGTTTAATTATCAAGTATTTCTGTGAAATAATTCCAGCTTGAACAAGAATGCTCCTCTTATTAAAACATACATAACATTTAGTGTTATTATCAGACCGTACTGCGTCCGATCCAAACGAATTAATATACGAAGCACGTGGCTTTGCATCCGGTACTGTAATACAAAAAATATTCGTTTTAGAGTTTATACCCATCTCACGGTTGGCGTATGATATAATCACAGTCAACATCATGTTACAAATCAAATACTTAATGTATATGCATAATAGTATCTCTAACAGGTTTAACACTTCTGAATACCGAAGACTTAACGACTCCTATCAGATTACAACATCAACACAAGTATGTCACTGTCAAAATTTCAATAATTCATACTAAGTTCCTATAGAAAAAGAACTTTCAGTTTTTCCGAATTTTCCAATTTTCCCGGCAACTTTTCAAACATTTTCTTTCATACAAACATTGTCCTGACAGTTACAAACACAGCAAAAAAAGAATTAGCCCGAAATAGGTGCAAACGTTATGAAGTGATACGATTACATACATTCGGCAATTGTCAGCCTATAATGTTCCCACTGCTGGGACACAGGCCTCCTCTCATCGAGATGGAGAGGGCTGTAATCTACCACGCGGGCCCAGTGCGGGTTGGAGGATGTCATATGTATTCGTAATTTGGGTTCTAGGACATGCCGGTTTCCTCACGATGTTTTCCTTCACAGTTTTGAAAGCAGTGTTAATGAAAATATTTACACAAAGTAAAGCGTCTGCCTGGGTACGAACTCACGACCTACAACTCGTAAGTCGGGGCCGTTACCACTGGGCCACCACGGCTCACTGATTTTAATTTAGAATATATATAGATTATTTATTTATTCAAAATCGTTATTAAAAATAACAAGCATAAAGTTTGCCAAACTGCATATCAGTTTGTTGGCAGTTGTTCTCGTCTTTGAATTTTTTTAAATTGTTTGATTTGGATGTTTAGCACATGGGTAGACCATGACCTAGGTTATAGGATACTTTTATCCCGATATTCCCACGGGATTGAGACATATGCGGGTGAAACCGCGGGGCGCAGCTAGTAACTTAGCGACCTGCTTCACATAATTTTTTATAACTTGACAAAACATGGTGATTTCTTTATTATAATGTTAGTTTAATATTAATGTATTAACCTACACAAAAACCTTTCGGAATAAATTCTCTAAATGATGTGTAAACCACATCAAAATCCGTTGCGCAGTTTAGAAGAACAACGCGGTCACACAGACAGCACATTTAATTTAAAAACAAAAATGACATGAAACGCGTTGATGTCTTTAGTTTGAACAACATTTTTAACGCAAGTTGTAAATAGCTGTAGTTAATTTTTACCGGTCAACGAATTAAACTAGGTACTAGATATGTCAAAATTATTTATTCAAAGAGAGTTTTTTCATCGTCAAAATACCTAACCTAGAAGGTTGTCGGCTGCTTAACCGGTCTTTCCTGTGGGTGCCTCAATAAATTAAGGCCTCCATCCAGGGCATAAAACTTATAAACTAAACGACTACTCGCTGAGGGCACCCTCTGAGGGGTACGGGCCTCGGTTTATGGCGTCACTGGGGGGAGGACAGCAGGGGACAGGCTGGATCGGATTATGATATCAACCAAGTACGGATGGTACCCTGCAGTAAGTCTGGTAGTCCGGTAGTAAAAGGGTGATGGTGGGATTAGGTCGTGGTACTCCTGCGCACACTTACAATGCGTGCCACGAAAGATGAGACACCACGTAGTTTGTCTTGCACTGTCGATTATAATTCTCTAATTTCGGGAAGGGACCGGGAGTCATCGGGGCGGCGGGAAGAACGCGGGAGGCGCGGTACTGCGCTCGTCAAGTCTCATCTTTCGTGGCACGCCGCATTGTACACATATCTTTTATTCTTGCACAAATAATTAAGCTATTTGACTCCACAACGTTGTTTTAATACTTAAACGTTTAATTAATAATAATTGGTAGATAGCATAGCCGCCATAAGCTGCTATTTTCTCTCGTAAACTATACGTTGATTAAAATGATAACGCGTCACGTTGAAGTTAATTAACCTAGCTTCATGCTCCAAATGGCCGCCATGGTGGATAATAAAATAAACAGCTGGTTGTCATCTTGTGAAAGTTGTGTACTTGCTAAAGGTAAGTAACCATTCCCCAGAAGGTTTATTTAAGTGTGCGCGCAAGTGCTAGTCACCGCCTGAGGTATGTGAGCGTCGCCCCGTCTCACCGCTCACATACCTCAGGTGGTGACTAGCACTTGCGCGCACACTTCAGTACGATATTCCATTTTTAAATTTTATACAGTAAATAGTGGCTAATCGGACATCGTGAAATAGGGTCTTAGTTATTTAATTTAGTACCTAGTGTAAATAGTTAATTATTTTGAATATCATTTTAATTTATCCTATCCTAACTAACATTAAAAATTAAAAGTGGTTTGTTTGTTACGCTTTCACGCTAAAACGGCTGAATTGATTTGGATGAAATTTTACAGATATGTAGCCTGGGACGTGGAAAAGGACATAAGCTACTTTTTATCCTGAATCGCAGACGAAATCGCGGACAACATCTAAAATGTAATAAATGCCATATTAAATTGAGAAAAAAAAAACTGTCAACAAAAGCAATATCTTTCACTATAAAACACACAAATAGACCATAAACTAAAGATATTATTACACAAAACATCTACCAATGGTACTAGGGTATTATAAGCGAAGAGAATAAGTTCTAGCGTCGAAAGAGAAAGGTGGTATCGGAGACGGGCCGAATTCCACTGCGGTTAACAGAGCGCGACCGACTTGTGAGGCTTAACTTTAACCGATGTACAAGGGTTACGGTTAAAAGTGGTTTTAGTTAAGGGAAAAGTAGAATTTGTGTTTGAAATATCTCAAGGACTAGGCAAAATGACATTTTATCAGCGATAAAGGTGATGAAAAAGTCGAAATTTAAATCATTTAATTATTTACTAACATATGTATACATTAACATAAAAATATAATATCTTAACATAATTAAAACTATTAAAAAATTTAAATATGGCGTCGAAAAATTCCTCCGCATCGTTGTTGACTGGTAAAGTACCCAAGAGACTAGCGGCATTGCCACGTTGTATGGTAATGCTTAGCCTCTGGCCAAGGTAAAACCCAGCCCTTGGGTCACGGGAAGTGTCAACCAGCCGTTTGGAGATTGACATAAGCTACCGAATGTGTCGATCCTGTCAATCGGTGTGTGCAAAGTTAGTGCAAGCTTTTACCAATTGTGTCACAAATTGCAGATTGGAAGATTAATTATTAACAGTTTTTGTATTTTTTTATGTATTTATTGGATCAAATACCACACAAAATAAAAAAAAATATTACTCAATCCTGTTGAAAGTCGCTGTAGAATACAAAAACAAAAAACAACCGACTACCGAATAAACACTACAAAGTGAAAAATAACTTAACTTTTTTCGTTTTTTTGCCACCGACTTCCGAAATTAAAGTTATTTTTCACTTTGTAGTGTTTATTTGGAAGTCGGTTGTTTTTTTTTTGTACTTAAATAAGTTTTTATTTTTCCCTGCTATGTAAATTCAAATCAAATCAAAACAAAAATGTTTATTTGTTAGGATATGGTACAATAAATGTTACAATAATGGTTCCAGCATATCCTGCCATAGTATGGCGTACAAATATTTCTACACAAAAATAAAGCTTATAAATCATAAATCATTTATTTGCCTGAAATATGTTACACAAGATGTTAAATAAATTATAGCACAGAACATATTTCACCCTCATTACGGGCATGCAAAATATAGTTAATTTACAACAATTACAGAGTCCCAGCGCGTCAAAAAAACACTGTTGAATTTTCAACTATCAACGCTAAGCAGTGCGTTGAAAATCCAGTGCGCGAATAAAAATCGCTGCGGGAAAATATCGCTTGGCGAACCTATGCTGAGAACAGCTCACATCTTTGCGAGAAAAACGTGCTATCTCCAAAAATGCAATATTAAGTAAATTAATGTATTTATACGTTAAATGAGTTACCTAATAAACTTTAAGAAAATACACAAACAGATTCTACATTCGAATATTCAATTATCGAACAATAATAATAAAAAAAAACACCTTTCCGAAATGTCACGTTTTTCTTGCAAAGAGGCGAGCTCATATCAGTCACATGACGCATTACATGTCGACCGTGATTTTTGCATTAAATGGCCAACTTTGGCATTCTTATTCTGAGAAACTCAAAATCAAAATATTTTATTTCACATAAACCCACATGGGCACTTATGAAACGTCAGAAGCTAGGTGCACGGTTCCAAATTGGTCGTTTCCTATGGAGAAGAGCCGGCAAGAAACTCAATGGTTACTCTTTTAAAAATAATTGGCTTTTACAATATTTTCAAATAACAGTGTTAATAGGTATGGGAGGACAATGTAGGCCTTTCAACAACTACCAGGTACTTAACAAAATAGAAAATAGTCAACAAATGTACAGTCTACTAGGCCTGCAACGTTCTCACATTCACAAAATAGAAAATAATCTATTTAGATGATTAATAAAGGAATAAATAAATAAACTGAAAGACATCGACAACTTGACTTATTGAGCGGTGGAGGTGGAGGTGGAGAAATGTGTGTGTAATAAGGTGCACCTCTGCTTACCCTACGGAGAATACACAGGCGTGATGTTGTTCAAAAAGAAATTGAAAACAAGAACTGTATATAAATGGTATTCAATTTTCTGATGATGTGATCATAACATAATCTATTCAGTAACCATTTTGATGTTATGGTTATGAATAGTTATGATGACAGAATGTGTTTATAACAAATTATGTTGCACTACTTAACAAATTGCAACTTGTGGTTGTTGTAATTACTGACGAAATACATAATATTTATGAGGTATAGTTATACATAGTAGTTATTTATTTTTCAATACACTTCCTCAAAAACTGGTTCATATCGCACTACGATTAGCTTCACAATGCAAAATATATTTCACCACGCGTGCGATTTTTCATTTTCCAACACGTGTGCGGGAATAAAAATTGCCACAGATAACTTATACCTATACTTAGTCCAAATTGGTTCAATGCCTCTATTCACACCGTCTCTATTCGGAGGTGAATGTTTTTTTATAATCTCGTTAAAGAGATATGCGTCTTTACGGCGTTAATATTTTTTGAATATTTAAATAATGCTTATTAATAGAATATTATCATAAACCATGATTATTACAATAAAAAAAAAGTTTATGAACAAATTAACATTTATTTGTGTTCTAAACTCATAAATATTTGAATTTTCTATTTTTCGTATTAGGCTGTTTATCGGCTTTATACCTTTGCTTCTCCTTCAACCTGGCGAAAGCAAAGCGCGGAAAAAAAATAAAATTTAAATCATAGTTTCCTAATAATTCATCACAAAAATATTTTTCTTTATTTTATTTTATTTCTTCAAAAGTGTATTGAAAAACGTCGTTTGATACACGTGGACATTTTTTATTGCAGTTCTCGGCTCAAAAACATCCTCGCCTACGGCTCGGGTGTTAATCCGCCTCGAATGCAATAACAAAAATTCTCCACTTGTATCAAAATGTACTATATTTGAATGAAGTTCTTTAACGCAGCTTGCGGTAGGTTGACTGGAATGACGAAAAAGCGTTATGGCGTCAGTTAATCCAAAGTCGCCAACGCCTCTTGAGCAAGCGTGGTGATCAATGCCGGTGCCTTCTCAGTATGAGATTTTAAAAATTCGAAGACATGTGACATCTACCAACCCGCAATGGGCCTGAGTCTTAGATTACAGCCCATTCTTTTTCGAAGAGAGGAGGCCTGTGTCCCAGCAGTGGGAACATTGTAGTGGGAGCTTATGAAATTTCATGAGGTTTAACAGCTGATTTCCTGATCGACTCTTGATTAATATTTTTGAAACCGGGGATTCAACCCGTCTGAAAAGCACAATCAATCTGGCTAGCCTTTTCCCAACTATGTTGTGGTCGGCTTCCAGTCTAACCGGATGCAGCTGAATACCAGTATTTTACATGGAGCGACTGCCTATCTGACCTCCACAACCCAGTTACTGGGTAATACGAGACCCCTTGGTAAGACTGGTTGTCAGACTTTCGGGCTTCTGACGACCCGTAACGACTGTCAAAGATCCACGAATGACAGCCGGGACCATTCCGAGGTACGGAAGCGTCTAGGTATGTAAAGATGGATCGACCCGTGCAATTGTTATTACTTAGCCACGAGCTCCTTCGTCTGAGAAGCTAAATACCAAAAAAATTGTCACATAGATTAGAATGGAAGCCAAGACAAGGAAAAGACTAGAATAATGAAATATGTCATAACTGCAGTCGCCAGTTATTTCCTGACTTTCACCGGTCAATCTAGGTAGAGTAGTCAGCTGACAATTCATTACAATACTGCATTACGCCATAATATATGTTGCTATTGCTACTCGTACCATACCATATAGTTCGCCTCTTTGCTAGAAAAACGTGACATTTCGGAAAATGGTGTTTTTTTTTTTGTTATTCGATAATTGAATATTCGATTGTAAAATTTTTTGTTTATTTTTTAAAAGTTTATTAGATAAAAACACATAACCTAAAAATAACAAAATTATATACTAACATAACTAAAACTATTAAAAAATATTAATTTACTTGTCATATTTTTTTTAATGTTTACAAATGGCTTCCTGTGAAATTGCGTTTTTAGAGATAGTACGTTTTTCTCGTAAGGAGGCGTGTAGCTATTCAGATGACATAATTTCCTTTCAAACTTCAACCCTAGTCAGCTTAGCGGAGAAGTTTCTATAGCGTATCTTGGAAATACACCCTATTCCGGTCGGAACGACATTTTTTTCACATACCTAAGTAAACATGACATAATGAGCATTTTATTTTTTAAAAAGCCATTGATTTTCAAAAAGTATGCAAGTTAAGTACTGCCGGTTCTCGGGAAACGAATAATTGGAACCGGTGCACCTAAAACTCAGACTTTTCGTAAGTTTCTTTGTTTGGTCTATGTGAAAATAAACCTTTCGAACTTTTATTTAAATAATATTTACTAGCTTTTGCCCGCGGCTTCACTCGCGTTCATTTAAAATTTGACAATCAATTCAAGTTGTACTCTGCTTGTAATAATATAATTCAATCATGATTCGAAAGACACGTGGTGCCATCTATTATCAAAAGAACGTTATTGTTGTTTTCCTCGGGAACAGTACTTTTTCGGGATGAAAAGTACCCTATGTCCGTTTCTTTCTGTATAACTGATAACGTATGTGCTTTCAGGAACTCAGTGCAGTGGCTTAAAAAAACGATTTTATTATTATTAAAAAAAAAAAACTACGTTCGCATTTTTGTTTTTATTATTATTTTTTTTTTGTTAAGTTTCGGATTCCATACTATTAGCCGCTACTGATAGCTAATGTTATTCTCGTCGTTTGAAGTTCTGGGCCGGCACAATTTGTCTCAGATTGCCATGCATTCGAAGAACTTTCGGAGAAAATTTAAATTAAATAAAAACTGGAAATACAGGTTCAGTGTCACGGACTGTGTTGTCCATCACACAGTCAGCCACGGAATTCATTTATTTGTATAGATAAATTATGGATAAAGTAACCACGAGTCCAGTAAAGTAATGACAAAAGGTCATAAACGAACTCTCACTGTCAGTGAAAGTTTAATGCGTGTTGTTTGGTCTTCACTTGATTTGACAATACTTGCATTGCCAAGATAAATATTTGTGGGAAAGGTAAACTTTACACAATACTCGTAATGAAATGATAAAGCATTCGATTCAAGGTTCGGTAGTACTTCTAACGATGTATTTTTAGCAAGCACTGCTGGGGATATAGGGCTCTACTTACAGGCTTACCTTGATCTTCGTTCAATCTCATTCATCCATTGCCAAAATATACCTTAGTAACAAATAAGTATAACTTTTAATTTTATACAATGTGTAAAAAAACCCTGATCGATCCGATGAGGTCATTGTACTCATCATTATGAACAACTTTTACTATGGGACCAACTTGAAATCTCGTCAAAATGTAGGGAACAGCTGATTTTTTTTTATCGCAATTTCTTGTTTGATCCCATAGTAAAAGTTGTTCATTTTTGTTACACATTGTATACATTTTCTCACTTGGAATGCATTGAAAGAGCCACAAGTTCTTAACGCTCCTATAGGCTCATTTTTATTGGTCGATAGGGCTCGTATGCAGGGTGCGGGAAATTTCTACAACGCAAATCATAGGGCCCATACTCGGGGAACCGTTTACATTAGGCGACAGGGAACAATTCCGGTATACGGAGAACCTGCACCGCACGTTTGGCAGTGGCTTTGAAGGCTCATTTTCATTGGTAATTTTCATTGGTGTGTCTCCGCACGCTTTTTACCGATCGATGAATTTCACTGGTCGCTATGCCCGCTACGGGGATTCGCCGCAGACGGTGTAGGTACCGAACGCGTTATCGACCTGAGCAATTAATCCTTGCTGATCGGCAAATCATAAAAAACTATTTTCGTAAATCTCGTGATGGCACGAGGAGTTACCTCATCGATATATTTCGTGTATTATTATGTTATCGCATGGCTACCTCCCATTAAGTAAACCTTCTGCGCCTCTCTATTATATGGTGTTACTTTCCAAAATCGAAGTACTTATTGTCATTGTATTGTGATATAATATTATTGCTATTCGATAATACTATTGCCTGACGGTGGGAACCATAGAATATAAAGAAAGAGAGAAAATACGTTTATATTAATACACGTAGGTGGATACCACCTAGGTATTTTCATACTTTCATAAACATAATCAAATTTTCATTGAATTGGTAAAAAATGTAATTCATGTTTTTTTTCAGGTTATTTTTTTTGCGGCTTATAAACATTATACAAGTTAACACTATTTACACTAGGTACTAAAGTAAATGACTAACTAACTAACTATACAAATAAATACAAAAAAAAAGGACACTTAATCGTCCGCATCGATGTCATCGGGAAACGTGCCCAGAAGACTGGCAGCATTGCCACTTTGAATGGCAATGCTAATTCTTTGGCCAAAGAACGAGCCAGCCCTCTGGTCACGTGAAGTCTCGACCAGTCGGCGAGAAATTTCTTAAAAAAGTAGACGCGCACTCTTATTTATTATTTATAAATTTTTTATTGACTTAATATAAATATATATTAATATATTAATGAATAAACATGGCGGTTTGACATATTTTATATATACAAACGCTGTCAAAAGTTCATAAATATTCCTTAAAAAAATAGTGTAACTAAAAAAAAAGGTACTTTAATTTAGTTTTGAAACTTCAAACTAGGAGCACCACAGACAATAAAAACTAAATAGAGATAGCTCCTGTCAACACGTAACCGTACTGCTGCAGATCATTGACTTGCAACCTTCCTGTTTATTTTATTTTACATCATTACAGCTCTCTCCCGCTTTTGCCCGCGACTTCGTCTGCGATCCAGGATAGAAAGTATCCTATACCTTTCTCCACGTTATGGTCTACATATGTGCCTAATTTCATTCAAATCCGTTCAGACGTTTTAGCGTGAGGATTTTTTAAACCTGGCTTGGTTTCCGTACGTCGGTCGTTTTTGGATGACCTGTGAAAATCAGCGCTGTGCTGTGGGTCCCCCATAACTCACAGCATCATGCTGACTGGAAGCCGTCTGTTCGTAATCATGACGTGCAGCTGCCGACTATTTCTGTTGTGTGATTCTCATTATAGATCAGTCTTTTTTTTTTATTCCAATTAACTTACTCATCTTTTTAAGAGCACTTATTTCTTTGACAAACAAAACCTTTTTTATTTCTCAGAAACACATAAATTTTTTCTCAGGAACGCGTGGAGGTATCAAGTTGAAATGTATAATGAAAAGTTCAAATACGTAGGTCTACGGTCCCTCGCAGCTCTAAAAAAGTCTAGCTTCTAAGTCAACGCAATAAAAAAATACGGTCATTTATGTGACATATTTTGATACTCGCGAGTAAATCAAAACCGGATACTTTCCGTTGACCTAGAATAATGTAATTTGGCATGAAGCAAGGTCTCACAGCACAAGTAAAGGAAAAGTCCGAAATTTGTAATTTTATGATAAAAAAAAAATTGGGATATTACAATGTTAAGTTTAAAAAACCACGAAATTATTACCTATCATCATTCTCATCACTCTCCTGTCCTTATCCTAATTTATTTGTGGTCGGCGCAATATGTAGGTATGTCTTCTTCCATACTTGTCTATTAACGGCCGACCCTAATAACCAATCTGTCACCAGTTTTGGCATACTGGAGATAGAAAAACCTATTTATCTATGGTTTTAACGTCCCAATAATCTAAGACAGATAAAACAAAAGAAAACGAACGAAAGGAACGCAAGGACAGATAGAATTTTAATGTTTATCACCAGTAGCGATCCGTCTTTTACTGATAGTAGGTTATTGGGTGCGGCCGTTAGTCGTCATCTAATTACCTATTATTATTATTATTTATTATTTCGTTAAACACACTAGCAGCTAATTAGCTGATGCGTGTGTATCAAATAGCTTGGAGATATTTAATCTGTCCAGTCGACTCTTGAAGTAGTTCAGTGAGGGAGCCGTCACAACATTCTCCGGGAGCCTATTCCATGCAGTTAAAGGCTTTTTCTTTGATGAATTTTCCCATAACTTTACGGAATGCCCACGCAAATGTTTGCTGGCATTCATGGTGTAAAGGACTTGAAGGCTGGGTACTTCGTAGTGTTTTGTCAGTATTTTGTATGTCTCAATGAGCCTACCCCTTTGTCTACGCTGTTCCAGTGTGATAAAGCCAAGGTCTTTGAGGCGCTGTTCGTAAGGTAGATTACGCATGGTGCGAACTAGTGTTGCCCAAATTCAGTCTTGGTCTTGCAGTCTTGGTCTTGTTCTTGCGTTTTTGCAAGACCAAGACCAAGAACAAGACCGCGTATTTTTAGCAAGACCAAGACCAAGACTGACCGTGCAAGACTTGAGCAAGAACAAGACATAGCCTGCAAGACTCTTGCGTCTTGCAGCTAGGACTTAGCGCTATTTCACTGAGTAGTTGGGTGTAACAGTTCGGTGTATAGGTAGGTACGCTTAGGAATTCTATGAGACACAAAAAACTGTATCAAAGAATATGAAAAACTGGACCTATGCGCATTACGACTAATACCATAAACATAGCGAATAAAAAAATATCTATTAAAATCAAACTGAGTGCATGCATAGTTAAGTTTTAACCATCGGCACTTTGATAATGCGGCATCAAAGGTTTTGTACTTACTTCTCAAAGAAATTTGCCGCTTTTCGGAAGTACATGGTTATGATACACGCGCCGGCGGCTTCTTTTGAAATCTAAAACAATCGTTGCCGCCACGCCGAAATCATAACATTTGACACTATTTGATTGCCGCCATAGGGCGTATGTATACTCATGCAAAATAATTTCCTAGTAGAGTACCTACAGGTGTTCCAAAGAATAAATAAGTTTCAGAGTGCTTAGAATGAAAATGAATACATTATACTGATCACGCAAGTAGTATTATGATTAGGATAAAATGGTAAGGATAGGTAGTAGATGTCATATTAATTCATTCTAGTAAGTATATATTATAATATTGATTACTTATATGGTTTTAAACTAATTACTTAGGTACTATTATTGTACATTTAGTCATTATATTTCTTAAGTTTTTACAAGAAAAAATAGCAAAAAAGTGTTCAAATATCACCCGTTTAATAAATATTGTAGCCACTTTTAAATATACTTAAAACGTGTAAAAAAAATCTACAAAACTAATAAAATAATATGAAAAGCGTAGGTACTTACCTACTAATAAAATAAAAAGCCTGCGATAAGAGTTTTGTATTACTTACCAGCCCGAATATCTCTGAGAGAAATGATGAGAGTAAGTATTTACTGGCTGTGCCCGCGACTTCGTCCACGAGGAATAGTAACTTTGGAGGTATAGTGACGTTCAGGACTTATTTATTTATTTTAAAACTTCTGTCATCAAACATACAAACGAACTCTTCAGCTTTATAATATTAGTATAGATGTACGCCAAAACATTCACTTATATGTAAAGAATAGTGATTGGCACTAATTCTATTTTATTCACGCGTCGTGTCTGTACAAGTAGGTAATATTTAGTGTGTGTTTGTACGCCGCACGCGGCATTGTTTGATTTGCGGCGGCATCCTTTTCATAGAGCCGGCACGTAAATAAATGATAAATCGTAAAACTCTTTTATTAAATTTCTTATAAGTTGAGGGTTCAATCTCTTTCTAGACAGATAAGTATTGTTCTTTAAAATACAGTCAAGTTATTGTAATTAATTTGTTTTTTTACATGTTTTAGCAAATGTAAGCTTATAAATCATAAATGTTTATTAAGAAACAGTTACTTCCATGGAAAACGACATATAGGTCAGTTGATTTTTCGAATTTCTTATCAAATCTTCAGTTATTTATTAATCTGCTTGATCTTTACTATGGCTATGTTAATTCAAGCTCACAATGTTCCAATTCTAATACGTTTTTCTAAGATTTAAAGTAAACTTTAATAAATAGTAATAGACTAATAGGTAATTGCAAGACTTGCAAGACTCTTGCTGCAAGACCAAGACCAAGACCAAGACTGGGAGCGCAAGACCAAGACCAAGACCAAGACTAGGTGTATTGGCGCAAGACCAAGACCAAGACTGGCTAAGTCTCGTCTTGTTCTTGCATTTGGGCAACACTAGTGCGAACCATCTTGGTTGCCTTTCTTCGTACATTATCAAGTAGAGTGATGTCTTTTTTGAAATATGGGTCCCAGATGACATTAGCATATTCTAAGAGAGGCTTATATAGGTCTTGTACAACTTGACAAACGTCTCGGGCGTCAGGCACTTGAATGCCTACAGTATTTTTTCCTATTTGTACCATAATGCTCCTAATACAAATTACTGCAATATACAAAGTACATCGAAATACCCAATTTAACCACAAACCGTCTATTACGGCATTCCTTAGATACTAAATTACGCCGAATACACGGAGTTTCATAACTACAACATTTTCTAATCTTCAATGTTTTCCTTTGAAAAAATAAAATCTACGCTAAAATCAACTTTATTGGATATGTAATAGAGGTTATAGGTTTACTTGGTAGAATTAAAGTCAAGTGTTGGCATAAATCAATCGGTTACACGCAATTGTAATTGTAATTGTTTGAAATCAAATTGCGCAGTTCAGTTGTGATGCCTTGTTAGTATAACTTTGAATGGCAGGTTAGGTACGTTGTATTGTGAATGATAATTTCTATCTCTAAATCAGCTCAATCTATTTTACAATAGGCGCCACGAATGATGAGACACATCACGTGGTTTGACGTGCGCAGTAGACGATTTTAGGTCTCTTTAGCGGTATGAGGTGTGAGCGCGGGAAGGGACCGGGCGTTTTATCAATTATTCGTATTTTTTTAGTAAAATATACGTTCACCTTTCAAGTTCATAGGTCAATGGGAAGTTAAAAAGTTCTTCAGAACAAAATTTTGTTAAAAATGCTGACTTTGGTAGCTTCTCATTCCTTTGTTTTCTAATATTTTTTAAAACAAAAAATACCGTATTTATTTACTGAACGAGTTCTAAACTACAATACCCCTTTTGATTGGGTAGGTCAGTATTTTTTTTCGCACCCCCTTGAGCTGTATGGGAGCCGTTAAAAACATTTATAAATATTTTTTGACAATTTGTATTGCTTATACTGTGAAAATTTGAAGACTGTAGCTCCAACCGTTTGGCTGTAAAACCTGTGTGACAGACGACGGACAGACGGACATGTGAGTGACAGCAATAGGCCTCCGTTTGGACGCTTCGGGTACGAAACCCTAAAAGGCAGGCAGGTCCTTCATGCTCGCCGTTCGGTAAGGACCAGGCCCGGGTCGACGGCGCGTTGTGTTCCACGCGCGCCTCAAAGAGATGTCAGCAGTGACGGGGTCAATTGGGCCTATGCCGCCGGGGTCGCGGGTATTTCGAAAGAGATACCGTGGCCCTGGCACGGGCAACTGAAGGAACATGGGTGGGTTTTAGTCAGTAAAAGTCTGACACGCCCTCCCGCTCTGCCCAGAGCGGGAGAAGTTATTTGATGATTTCCCATCCACAAAAAAAAAAAAAAGGCAGGTCCTTCATATTTAATTCTGAACATCTGCCATGCTTAGCTTAAATCCACGGAACAAACTGTAGCAGAACCTGATTAATAAATTGAATAGCAAACTCTTTTCTTTTCTCATAATAAAAAATAATAAAGCAATGATGAATGAAGTCAGATTACTATCTGAGAAAGTCATTTGGTATGACCGAGTTCTGTTTAACTGATACGGATTCTCTGTGTAATTATTATATATTGTATATTTTCTTTCTATTTAATGGTCTTGTATGGGATTAAATTATCAGCAAAAATCTGCTTTGATCAAAATTACCAGATAATTGCCACAAATCTCGTAATTTATCATAGCACTTTAAATCGAAGTTATTTGAATACGTTAACAACTTCCAAAGCTAAAAATATATTTTAGAATAGCATTTTTCATTCTACATTTAAACGAAGCGCGTTTAAATTCCGGTGCGCGTGAGAGTCTCATAACTCGCGCGTCAAACTAGACAGCCATAACGCCATTTCACTTACACACCGAGCTAAACCACGCTTCGATATATCCTCTTAAAATAACTTTTATTACTAATCATAATTATCGTAATCACAATTTTATATCATAGCCATGAGCCACTTACCAATCAGTGCACTTGAGATAAACAAAAACATTAAAGTTATGAATATGCATGCACTTAGAATATGCTCAAAATAATATGACTTTCTTTTACTATCTTAGTTCATTCATCATTCATTGTTAGCCGTTTAATTTTACTGTCTATGTATTTGTGTGGTAATTTTTTTTGTGAATTATTAATTGACAGAGCTGCTATTGCAGCCACTTAGCGATTGACTTCTTACCTGACCACCTCCCCCCCTCCCCCTCCCCCTCCCCCCTCCCCCTCCCCCTCCCCTTCCTTCCCTTCCCTCCTTCCTTTTCTTGACCTTCTTCTTCTTTGACCTGTAATTTAAATGGTGTGCATAATAAAGAGTATTCTATTCTATTCTATTCTTTAAATTCTTGCACCGAACTTAATTATTAAAATCATACTATTCTATCTATACAAGGAGTATGTAAGGGAAGCCTGTTGTTTCCCTCCGCAAACAACAGGGTGCATTCAGCTCCCTATTTTGAATCATATTCCACCGTAAAAATTCTCAGGAAAATTTTAATTTTTTTCAGTTACTTATTTATTTCAATGCACATTACATTCTCTGCACGCAGCACTCCATTTATGTAAATAAAACAGCTAAAATACAAAAATCAGCTTGACGTTGAAATAAGTACGACGCGCTGCGCTGCCGCCATGCCGTTCGCTACGTGCGTTTTGCCACGGTAAGGATACATTACGTGTGAGGTAATAAAACAAATCAGGTTTATTGGATACCGATAACGTTCCGGAAAAGATTTAATGTACCGGTCATCTTAGTATTATATACTGAATTCACCCCATCAGTCTGCGGAGGGCTGTCCCTGACACCCTATATAGTATTTTTATAACTTTTGCAATCAAAAAACTTTTTTACGAAAAAATACAACCGACTTCCAAAAACAACACTACAAAATGAAAAATAACTTTAATTTCGGAAGTCGGTGTCTAGTTAAATATATTTTCGTTTTTTGCCACCGACTTCCGAAATTAAAGTTATTTTTCACTTTGTAGTGTTGTTTTTGGAAGTCGGTTGTATTTTTTTTGTAAAAAAGTTTTTATTTTTCACTTTTTAGTTGTGTACCTACCCCACACAAATTCTAATACCACTATCTGCAAAACAAACTAGAACATCATCCATATAAAAGTGGGGAAAAAATACGTATTATTGAAGCTAACTCAAAAACTACCCAAGCAAAGTTAATCAATTTTATATGGGACCAACTGTGATGCCCTCTGTGATGTGAACCCTCTCGAATAAAACAAAAAAAAAACCAAATCGGTCCAGCCATCTTCGAGTAATCGGGGAACATACATAAAAAAAAATTAAAAAAAAATAAAGGTTCCAACGAATTGAGAACCTCCTCCTTTTTGAAGTCGGTTAAAAATAGCATTAATTTTTAACAATCAAACAATACCCATTGCTTTGATCTATTATAACAACACACGTGCAAATCGTCATTCTCCTGCCATTATCACAATTTATTTGGGGTCTCGGCGCAACATGTTGTCTTTTCTTCCATACTGAGAAGTACATATATTAGTCGTCATCTCGGTAGTCACTCCCTTTCTGGCCATATTATATTTCACAAACATACATAAAAGTTATATTATAAAGTTACGTAGGTAAGTAATGGGCATCGGTATGTTCATTCATATGTTGTTCTTGTAAGATTTGTGTTTGTAACGACTTAGTATATTTAATGAAATTCATTAAGCCATTAGCTACGATTTCTACTATAAATATTTGCGTGAAATTTTATAACCTCTGCATTTTATTTGCCAACGTTAATAACATTATTTAAAAGTTTATCGATCGTAAACTAATGACTTTAATTAAAATAACGTTAAACGTGAAGTTTATAGTTTTGTACGGTAAATAGATTAGCTAGGTATATTGCTTTATAACTAACTCATCTGTGAATTTACGGCTGGCCGTGACATTGCTCCTAATTGTTCGATTTCTATATGAAAAACGAATCGTTATAAATACTTACCAACAATAGAGATGTAGACTAAAAATTTTTTTTGTCCGTCATGTATATTTTGTTGTCCATCAGGTTTATTTTTTGTCCGTCAGGTATATTTTTTGTCCGTCAGGTATATTTTTTTGTCCATCAGCTATATATATTTTTGTCCGTCAGGTATATTTTTAAAACCTATTTGGCCAATTTTGATGATTTTTTAACTACCGTAATCTACATACTTTCAGGAAGGTTTTAGTATATAATACATTAGGTAATTATTCTTATGTATGAAGTTATATGCATAAATGTACTGTATCTCCGACATTTCTAAGCGGATTTTATGATGATTCTTCTTTTCGTTCGTCTTGGGCTCATGTAATTCTCCTAATTGTATATTCAACTAAAAATGGAAAAATAAATTTACTTTAAAAAAGTAAAAACCGACTTCAAAACCTAAAACGAATAAAATAACTTTCATCAAAAACTTACCAGCATCTGAAGTCGGTGTCAAGCTAATGTGCATTGAAGAATGGAAGACACCGACTTCAGAAGCTGTTAAGTTTTTGATGAAAGTTATTTTATTCGTTTTAGGATTTGAAGACGGTTTTTACTTTTTTTTAAATAAATTTATTTTAGAATAATACTAAAAGATTACGGGGATACATTGAGTTAAAATGTGGCATGACGTCACGCCTTGTTAGATTTTAGACGTAGTTTGTTTTAGTTGTGACGTAGCGAGCCCCAACTCCCCAAGATTCATCATTTCAGCCGAAAGACGTCCACTGCTGGACATAGGCGTCCTGGACATAGGCCTCCCCAAGATGAATGCGTTTAATCTATACTTAAATTTTGTTAACATAAGCCCGTATCAAAAAAAAAAAAAAATCTTTGAATTTCTATTAATTCTGTCTTTCAAAGGCGTCTTTTAATGGTCTCATTAAATTGATCTAACTTACCATACATAACTACTTCACTTTTCATTCAACATAGTAATTAAAAAGTTCTTTGCTCTTCTAAAAAAGGATATGAAATTCCACTCCCGTTTCAAAAGCGATAGTTATCACAAAAAGTAGTAGCATTTCCACATTTCCCTGGTTATCACTGTCCCTTCATCTTTTAAACCCCATATACGGCGCCGGTTAGAAAGCCTGCGTCTGCGCAGTGATTAGTTACTTATTACTAATGCTGGTCGTACTGGACCATGCCCGCTACACACACCTGACACTTTCACCTGTTTGGGTGGTAGGTAAGTACAAGCTTGTGTTTACTCTTCAACGATTTGGAAATAAGTTATAAGTCACTTACTTCGATGATATACATCGAAGTAAGTGATGAAGAAAATGGCAGTTTGTTTAACTGTATGATAATATGGTTTGTCTTTTTAGCAATAGGTAAGAATTTGTTGTCAGACTGGTGTGGCACGGCTACAGATCAAGCTATACATTTCCAGTATAAGCTGATCTCGCATTGTATAGGATTTCCTTACAATGAGAGTCAATGTCAGTGTGAACTGAAAATGTTTAGCTTGATGTGTAGCCGTGTGTACTTGCCCATTGGCCAGTCCGCTTTTTAATTCAGTCTATAATAATAGATCCTGAAGGTTTTTTCTTTTGAGCCTTCGTGATGTGGTTGGGTCATCCATAAGGTTTTTGCAAATATGTATTTTGCCTTATATGTATTCATTTTGTCCTTTATTTTTTGCTTAACAGTTTCAAGACACATACTATAAGTAAAAACCGGCTAAGTGCGTGTCGGACCACGCACAATGAAGGGTTCCGTAGTTGGTTGACTATTACTCGTAAACTTGGAAAGCCTACTTAGCTGTGATAGTTTTCCTTTTAACTTCGTTATATATACTGCTACTGTGAATTTTTTCACACATCCAAAACTAACCGTTTAGCTGGCAGTGGCGGGGACACTTGACTCTAACAAAAATTAGCACTCTAAAGCTTAATATTTCAGAAACGGATCTCTAAATTGAGACATTTGTATTCACAAACCCGTAATATTTTTGAAAGACCCATCCAACAACACCCCACACCATGGGGTAGACGAGATAAAAAAAAACATCCCCACTTTACGTGTACAGAAAGTACCCTAAAAAAATTTTTTTTTTCATAATTTTATTTTACCACTTTGTCGGCGTGATGAATATGTATATCCATGCCAAATTATAGCTTTCTAGTACTAAGAGTCTCTGAGCTAAACTGCGGACGGACAGACGGACATAGCGAAACTGAGAAAATGTGGGTTCCTTGTTGACTACGCAACCCTAAAAACAAGCCTTCATACTATCTTAGATTATATCAAGCAATAGGAATATGTAAATAGGCTTTAGCATTTACCTACCAATAAAATCAGGCCATATTAATAGAATTAGCCTAACAGAAAATTGTTAAAAGAAAAACCAAGAAATTCCAACGGAATCTCAAAATTACCTTTTATTTTCCATGCTTCGAATTCATTCATTTTTAAAAATCATATATTTCAATCAGATTATAAAATTCATTCATAGATCTTTGACGTCATTACGTGTCGTCAAAAGCCCGACAGTCTGACAGTCTTATAACCATGGGGTATCGTAACGTATTCGTGTGGGGTAACACGAACGTGTTACCCAGTAACTGGGTTGTCCAGGATCAGATAGGCAGTCACTCCGTGAAAAATACTGGTATTCAGCTGCATCTGGTTAGACTAGAAGCCTAACCGGATGCATCTAGAAGAAAAGGCTAGACAGATAATGAATATTCACTGCCCAATAATTATTTTGCATGTATCTCATATCTTTGTATCAGTGTATTCAATTGTTGGTGAGCCAAATAAATAAAATAAAATAAATAAATAAGTGAGAATGGGAAGAATACACATGCCCATAATTCTCCGTTTGAGACATAGTGGTAGATCTCCTTTTAGAAAATCGTCATTGACCAAAAAGCAATTCTTTTCAGTTGGATGTAATTGTTGGTTACTGTAGGAAATACATCGACCTTGGATGTATCTATTGCTGGTTCTCCACAATGGTGTTAAAAGCAATCTGCATCGGACTGTGTCCATCTAATCAGCTGATCTATTTTGTATTAGCTGCAATAAAACTTTGTAGCTTTTAAAGGTACCATTTTCGCACTTTATCTATTATTACGACTCTTTTTTACCTCTGCGAGCAGATTTGGCTAAGAAATAACAACCGCACGGTTCGATCCATCAGGTTAAGCTACGTTTGCCGGGGTTGGTCCGTGGATGGGTGACCATCTTTACATATCGAGACTCCTCCGTGCCTCGGAAAGCACGTTAAGCCGTTGGTTCCGGCTGTCAGTCGTGGATCTTTGACAGTCGTTACGGGTCGTGAGAAGCCCGAAAGTCTGATAACCAGTCTTACCAAGAGGTATCGTATTACCCAACTACTGGGTTGTGGAGGTCAGATAGGCAGTCGCTCCATGTAAAATACTGTCATTCAGCTGTATCCGGTTAGACTGGAAGCCGACCCCAACATAGTTGGGAAAAGGCTAGGCAGATTGAATGAGCAGATTTGTTCATGGTTTTAAACCACTTGTAAAGATTCAGAGTTCGGGACTCTGAATCTTTACAAGTGGTTCCCTCAATAATGGGACCAACACAACCACCTAACTCTTATTACTTAGCTATAGATGATTGACTTTTGACATGATCCCTCGCTAAAGGTGAAGAAGAACTGAACTGATGAACTTGGTCACTCGTAGACTCTATTCAATCTTATCTCTTGCATCGACACAAACTATGAGAATATATCATAATGAGGGCGTGGAAAAATATTAGCCAGATCATAGCGGGATTCCTTAGAGTGCGTCGGACGTTCGCGGCCATTTTGATGTGAAAAGAAGTGACAGCATCATCTCCCATTCTCTCAAAACCCGCGACTACATAAAAATTTTTTTACAAAAAAAATACAACCGACTTCCAAAAACAACACTACAAAGTGAAAAATAACTTTAATTTCGGAAGTCGGTGTCTAGTTAAATGTATTTCCGTTTTTTGCCACCGACTTCCGAAATTAAAGTTATTTTTCACTTTGTAGTGTTGTTTTTGGAAGTCGGTTGTATTTTTTTGTAAAAAAGTTTTTATTTTTCACTTTTTAGTTGTGTACCTACCCCACACAAATTCTAATACCACTATCTACAAAACAAACGAGAACATCATCCATATAAAAGTCGGGAAAAAATACGTATTATTGAAGCTAACTCAAAAACTACCGAAGCAAAGTTAATCAATTTTATATGGGACCAACTGTGATGTATACCCTCTCGAATAAAACAAAAGAGTCCAAATCGGTCCAGCCATCTTCGAGTAATCGGGGAACATACATAAGGTTCCGACGAATTGAGAACCTCCTCCATTTTGAAGTTGGTTAAAAAAGGGTTGGCTTAACTCGATGACCACACACTTCACAAACAAAACTACCGCCATAATATGATTACCAAACTCACATAATCACCTATTTATTATGATCAGTGCTATTTTGCCGACCCTCCGACTAGGCCACGCCGAAACCTATTGTCAGTGTTGGGCAAGCTATGAAGCTATTGTTCTTGACAAATTGCTCGTTACTGGAGAATATGTTATTAGGTTTATTTAATTTAGAGTTGGGAAACTGGATTTTTACTGTGAGTGTGTCGGATTGGGTAAGAAAAAGAAGAGAAACTACCCAAGACTGTCACAACTGTGTACAGTCAACCGCACGTAGTGTCGGTGGTAACAATTTGACCTTCAGCTGGACTATAACAATGAATAAGAGGCTAGCTTGTACTAGGTTTGTTACCACTGACATGCAGCTTACTGTACCAATACCATTGGCATTTCCTACCTTACGATGGAGACTCCTACATCCAACAATGACATAGTCCTACATATGTAAAAACTCGCTTCATAAGCACCAGGTTTTAGCCTTGTAGGCAATCGTCTACCTAGCCTTTTCCCAACTATGTTTGGGTCGGCTTCCAGACTAACCGGATGCAGCTGAAACCAGTATATGGAGAGACTACCTATCTGACCTTCACAACCCAGTTACTGGGTAATATGATACTCCTTGGTAAAACTGGTTGTCAGACTTTCGGGCTTCAGATGATCCGTAATGTCAAAGATCCACGAATGACAGCCGGGACCAACGGCTTAACGTGCTTTCTGAGGCACGGAGGCGACCCGGTATGTCACCCATCCACGGACCAACCCCAGCAAGCGTAGCTTAACTTGATGGATCAACCCGTGCGGCTGTTATTACTTAGCCACGAGCTCCTCCAAGCCAAGTCACCTTTCAAATAAATCAAAAAATCTAAATTGGTTCAGTCATTTGGGAGTTACGATGCCACAGACAGATACACACGTTAAACTTATAACACCCCTCTGTTTCCGTCAGGGGTTAAAAACCGCCAGAGATCAAGCGTGTTGATCAATGCTCGTTCTCTGCTCTTGCCCCGCAGTAAGATAATCAGAGTCTGATATATTTTACATATTCTTGCCCTGCAGTACACCTAAACTATTGCTGGCAGTATTTTGTTAAGGTATTCAGTCAGGTACCTTTTTAAGTGAGCCGACATCCGATTTCGTCAGCCACATCCCGCGATCAGCCTTGTGTGGTAGCAATTTGTTGTAGTAGGCACGAAAGGGCTTGGTGTAGAAACGTTGATACGCATATTAATGTGTAGATTATGAAATATATTGTAAATATACATTCCTTAGATGTCTTATCGATGAAGAAAGACACGGTGATTTGGCTTAGGGGTGTCAAGGTCAATTGTGAAAATGATAACCAATGCACTATGTATTATTTATGTATATTATTTACATTTATGCATGTATGTGGCCAGCTTAATCTGCCAAACCTTTTCCCAACTATGTTGTTCTTCCAGTCTAACCGGATGCAGCTGAATAACAGTATTTTACATGGAGCGACTGCCTATCTGAGCTCCTAAACCCAGTAACTGGGTAATATGATAACCCCTTGGTAAGACTGGTTGTCCGACTTTCGGGCTTCTGACGACCCTTAACGACTGTCAAAGCTCCACGAATGACAGCCGGGACCAACGGCTTACCATGCTTTCCGAGACACGGAGGAGTCTCGGTATGTAAAGATGGTCACCCATATACCAGCTCCTCCATGCATGTGGCCAGCTGTCCACAGATATAGACCTTTTAAACCTTATAATTTATTGAAGTTATGTATCTATGGATGGATTTATAGTGGCAGTTATATAGGTCGCTAGTAATTTACTTACTAACATCATTTGTCTATTCTTTAAAACAACAACACTGTGTTGACGTATGTGAAATAGTTTCGTGTAGTACGTTGAAATTGTTTGTTTTGTATCAAATTACCGGTGCATTTATAGCACGACTCGTTTCACTTTAGCAAATTTAATGATCGTTATATACATTGATATCTAGGATATATATATATTTGTAAGTATGTTTTTAAATGTAGGTGTCTACTTTATTTACTACTACTAAAAGATGTATATACCGACAAGAATTCATTTAATCGTCTAAATATTTGTTCTATAATATTGTATCGTGCGTGTCTGTGTCTGTGCAGTTAGATAGGTCCAACTTCAAGAAAGAGGTCAATCGTCGAATCCGACTCGGCTGGGCAGCGTCCGAGAAGCTACGCAATATCTTCTCGACGAATAACCCCACCAGTTTTGCTGAATGGATCTGGATGAAATTTGGCACAGAGATAGATTATGGTCTGGAATAGCACATAGGCTACTTTTTATCCCGGTAGAACGTACGTTTCCGTGGGTTGATTTCCGAACTCCACGCGAGTGAAGCAAAAGCTAGTTATCCATAATTATTACAAAACACACTAATTACATAAATCATCGATGAATCGGTAATTGTTATAATCTAAAATCGATCGCCATCCGCTGGTTCAACATTACATAAAGTAATCAAATACTTACGTAAACTAATCGAGTTCAGATCGATTCAGAATCGATGGCCCGTGACTGTTTCCGATTGGATTCGCTACAATCGCACTGACCTTTGTATACGAAACGATTGTATCGTCTTCTCTAATGGTTTCAGGATAGAATAATCTAGTTGCCTTGACGTACTTCGTAGCACACGTTCCGTCGGATCTGGCTGTGGTTGTTCACGGATAGTCAAACGCGAAGCATAATCAGCTTCTAGTGTTCCCACTGCTGGGACACAGACCTCCTCATTCTGTGAGAGGGAGCGGGCTGTAATCCACCACGCAGGCCCAGTGCAGGTTGGTAGATGTCACATGATTTCTTCGAATTTTTGGTTCTAGGACATGCAGGTTTCCTCACGATGTTTTCCTTCATCGTTTTGAGAGCAGTGGTGATGAAATTATTTACACAAAGTAAAGTGCCTGATAAAGAGAGCAGTGGTTGGCGAGTGGTAACGGCCGCGACTTACGAGTTGTAGCTCGTAGGTTCAAACCCCGACATTCGCTTTACTTTTTGTAAATTATTTCATCACCACTGCTCTCAAAACGGTGAAGGAAAAACATCGAGCCATATTTTAAATTTCGAATTTTATTCTAACAAAGTTAAAGTTCTAAATACAAAAACGCGTCTAAGATGTCAATGTTGTGTTTAGAACTTTACCTCATTTAGAATAAGGTTCAAAATTCAAAAACTTGATGATAGTGATAGGTTTAAGTTTCGACCAAAGGCAAAGTTAAAACTCGTTTTCTAATGAGACGGTAATACATAGTTCCACAGTTCTTGCAAAGCAAATTCCTCTTACAACGAGCATTGATTTCGACTCAACTTGCATGCAGACCTACTTTACCACCAACTGCATATTACCCGCCAAACTATTTACAACATCCATGCTCCTACACAAACTAGTTCAATCTGGTCCAATCTGCACAAAACCAGTTATGCATGAGAGGTTTACATGACACGGAAATGCAAAACATTCATATTTAATTGTTGACAAACTGTACCGTGGGAGGGGACGGGGTACATTGAGATGTGCAAGTACAACTCATTATTCCATATAATCACGCTTTTATTCCATGAAGTGGCAAGCAGAGATGTATAGAAGAACGCTCTACATTTTGCTAGGAGTATGCTGAAGTCCCATGTAATTGGAAGTGAGCCTATTGCCAGTAACCGGACTTAAATCCTGATTTTAAACTGATATTAAGGAGGATGCTCTGTGGTAGCCCGCGAAATTCAATTTTTTTTGCGTTTTATGCAATTTACAGGTCCGAGTCAGGTTGTATCTTGATCAAAATATGATACGCGGAAATAAAACATATGTATTTACATAATTTTAACCATAAAAATCATCAATACATCTTTGTAAGCGAAGTTTCGTGCAAATTCGTCGAACGAACGAAATCTAACGGCTCTGCACGAAATCTAACTTAGAGAGATGTATTGAAGATTTTCATGGTTAAAATTATGTAAATACTTAGGTTTTATTGCCGCGTATCATATTTTGCTCAAGATTCAACCTGACACGGATCTGGAAATTGCAAAAAACCCAAAAAAAAATGAATTTTGCGGGCTACCACAGCGCATCCTCTTTAAGTTTGTAATCAGAAAACCCGGTAATATTTTGCCAGACCATCGGGCTGCAGTTTAATTTTAATTTAAGTACATAAAAAATACAGAGTAATAACAAAAGTAAGTACTGGTACCTACGTATGCCTTATACACAGCATTCACCACAAAACAACAACAATAACTTAAAAAAAAAACATGAAAACATAAAATAAAATACAATTAGAATTCTAAATTCAAAATAGTGGATAATTTGCATTAAGAAAAAAAAAGGCCCTGACATAGATAGCCATTGCTTTACGGCCGAAATCAGTCGCAAAGTCCTAATGGGGTCCCTAGACGGTCAAAATTGCTTGACAAGCACGTAATTTGACCCTATTTACGGAAGTCTTGGGAATAATTGTATGCCCCTAGACCCAGCGGATGTGCCAGAGAATTAATTAATGAATTCAAGATTTTTTTTGAGAGTCTATTAGACAGATTGAGTTGATTGAGTTTCTTAAACTATTAATTAACGGGAAATTATTAATCGCACACCAGAAAAATACATCAAATACTTTACCTCTAATAATCTACATGTACACCAAATCAATGACTGCACTACTAATTAACTAATTGAATATCTATATGTCGGAGGAGAATGACAGCGTTCGTTGCCGGACTGGTCGTCGTCCATTGTTGTAACCGAAATAAGACTCAATATGCGCTCTACGTTTGTAATTAGATCGATTTAACAAATAATCAGTTAAAAAGTAGCACACACGAATCGGATGGAACTGGATTCGTATCGGAACGCGGCGAGGTCGGGGCGAGGTTGGTAGCGCACGTCCGTTCTGTTCGGTGTCTAATCATGAAGTACTCGTCAAGTACAGGAACCTTGAATGACAGCCGTCATCTGTCACCGTTATTTTCCCCCGCAAACTCAAAATGACATTGACAGCTCGCACAGTGATGCCAACCCCCATTTCCGAACACACCCAAGTCGGTACAACTTGACGTTCCGTTCAGAATCCACGACATATATATTACTAGCTGCGCCCTGCGGTTTCACCCGCGTAGACCGGAAAAAATTAGACTACTCGTATGTGTTAATCCAGGGTATAAGCCATCTACATACCAAATTTCATACATATCGGTCCAGCCGTTTGAGCGTGAAGAAGTAACAAACATACACACACACACACACGCTCACAAACTTTCGCGTTTATAATATTAGTGTGATGTGTAATGCGGATGAATTTTTCGACGTCATGTTCTAGTTTGTGAATAAGTTTTAGTTAGGATATAATTTTGTTAATTTTAGGTTATGTTTATATTACATTTAACTACACTTCTGGACACATCTTTTGGCCCACCTTGTATTTTCAGTTTCGTTTGGTCCTAGCTAAAATTTTATATTAGGTCGAGCAAAAAGTTTTTATGCAGTTTTGAACCTGGCACATTCACAATTTCATTCAATAGTCTTTTTTTGAATTTCGAACACAGAATTTAAAGAAACAAAAGACAATTTGGAGCCTGTTTGTTGATATCAAACAATCGAATACTAAGAAAACTTGGTTTTATTGGTTTACTTGGATTTAATTCTTGAAAAAGTGATTGATATCTTTGGTTTTGCAACAAACATTACTTATTCTTAACATTAAGGTGAGGTTCTATCAATAATCTATGGATACTTCACCTGAAGTCGCCGCCCAAGCTGTGGCACTTATTCAGGCCGGACACAGCCAAAGAAACGTGAGTGCTCAACTTAATTTAAGTCGATCTGCGGTCCGAAATGTTTATCGGAGGTACCTAGAGATTGGCGGCTTTGTTCGTCGCCAAGGAAGGCCACGATCTCGGGTCACAACTGAAAGGCAGGATCGATTCATCGTGACGACCAGCTTGAGAAATCGTCACCTTACCTCCATTGAGATACAAAACCAACTTCGCGACTTCCACGGAGTATCTGTGAGCGCTCGAACTGTTCGCAGAAGGTTCAAAGAACGCGATATGGTACCACACAAGCCAGCTAATGGCCCCAAACTAACGCGAGCCCACCGAACAGCGCGCCTTCATTTCGCACGCAGTCATTTAAATTGGACACAGCAAGATTGGAGCCGTGTACTCTTTTCTGATGAGTCTAAAATTGTGTTACATGGCAATGATGGAAGGAAGAAGGTCTACCGACGTAAGGGAGAGCGTTTCGCACAATGCTGCTTTGAAGAGAGGGTTGCTTATGGCGGTGGCTCATGGACTGTCTGGGGCGGTATATCCGCGAGCGGCAAAACTCAACTTGAGGTTGTTACAGGACCACGGCTGCCAACATTAAATGCTGAAAGGTACATTCGTGAGTGCTTAGAACCTCACGTGATACCATACGCGGACTATGTGGGCCCAAATTTCCTTTTTATGCATGATAATGCAAGAGCCCATGTGGCCGGCATCGTCAGGGAATATCTTCGGGATGTGAACATCACAGTTATGGACTGGCCAGCCAGAAGCCCAGACATGAACCCCATTGAGCACATGTGGGACGAGCTAAAAAGACGTGTTAGGGCTCGTCAGCCAGTTGCCCAGACGATGCAGGAGTTGAAAACTGCCATAGAAGAGGAATGGGAGATGATCCCTCAAAATTTCATAGAGCGATTGATAAACTCTATGCCTAATCGTATGAGAGCTGTGGTAGATGCCCATGGAGGCAACACGCGTTATTAAATTAAACCTTTATTTGATAAAACATGTTTTTTATTCAAAAATCAATTGCCTTCAACAAGGCGCATATCCGACTTGTTAGGCGTAGCTCCATGTCGTATGGTATTCTGAATTCAAATTTAAAACAATACGATCGAAAAAGATGGTAAAATGTATCAGTTTTAAAACTGCATCAACAGTTTTTGTTCAATCTAGCAATCATATTTCGGTAGGGGCCATCGAAACCTAAACTCTAAGGTGGGCCAATAGATGTGTCCAGAAGTGTATTATGTATTGTCGAAATAAAGACCTATCGGAGTTCAATTAATTAATAAATACTAACAATTGAATATCTAGACTTGTACAAATTATAATTATAGGGCACCCCGAGGTTCGGTTTTGTTAGGTTCCTTTAAACCCTGCAGACAGAAATATGAGCCCCGCAGCGAGGCTCCGTCGACCAACGACGACGTTAAGACGACGATTTATTTAGACATGCAAATTTTGATGTGCAAACAGTATTTTTAATGTACGTATTCTGTTGGAAAAAATTGGTAATTTTTGATATGCGTTTTAACCACGCCTGAAAACTCCTTCATCTAAGTGAGCAGTTCAATTTCTACGAACATTGCACTATGTATAATATTAACTATAATAGTTTTCTATTACGCTGCCCAGGTCAGCGTGGCGAGACAGCATGCATTTGATCAAGTATCCCGCTAGTCTTATAGAATTCACAATAAATCATAGCGCTGTGTAATCGGGAAGTAGTGGGTAAGCTCCACGGCCGTAACACTTAATTGCTTTGCAATCCGAGTGTGAACTAGTGAGGGGAAAAGTCGATTATGAAGTAGAGTAAATCGGTTGATTAGAAGTGGGTATTGTTTGAAAATGTGAGCTTTATGGTTTTTGATGTGAGTGTAATGTTGGGAATATTGATATATAGAAGGAAAACGATCTGATTCGAAATAAGTAGCTAAAAATAAGAATTACATCGCTCTCAGCTGAAACTCAATTTTACCAAGACAATAACCTACCTGGCCTTTTCCCAACTATGTTGTGGTCGGCTTCTAGTCTATCCGGATGCAGCTGAATACCAATATTTTACATGGAGACTGCCTATCTGACCTCCACAACCCAGTAACTGGGTAATAAGATACCCCTTGCTAAGACTGGTTGTCAAACTTTCGGGCTTCTGACGACCCGTAGCGACTGTCAAAGATCCACGAATGACAGCCGAGACCAACGGCTTAACGTGCTTTCCGAGGCACGGCAGAGTCTCGGTATGTAAAGATGGTCACCCATCCAAGGACCGACCGTGGCTAGCGTAGCTTAACCTGATGGATCGACCCATGCGGCTGTTATTACTTAGCCACGAGCTCCTCTATCAATTTTACCAAGGAAACGTCGTCCAAGTAAACTTGAGTGAGAACATTAGCTTTTTTAAAAAAAAATTGGGCAAGTGGGTGCCAGATCCCGCACAATGACGGGTCCCGTCTCAAGTTTCGTAGTGGGATGAATTTATCTCAAAAATAAACTTAACTTTGTAGTCGTAAAACACGTGTCCCATGATACCTCCACGTGTTTCTGAGAAACTAGAAGGTCTTGACAGACAAACGAAGTGATCCTCTATGGGTTCCGTTTTTTTTTTTCATTTGCGGTACGGAACCCTGAAAATACGCATTAGGCACAGTTGGAATAAATTGTTGTATGTGTAAATATGAAGAAGGAACCCTTCGTCTCATAACCACATACTTAATCTAATAAAACTGCAATTATACTCGTACATAATGCATCGATTCATAACCACCAATAGTCGATACATCTCATCACTATGCAACACAAACGTATGCGCGGCCGGCGCGGGCGCAGCCGCTAGGGCAACGTAACGGTTCTCCGGTTCCCGGTACAGCTCATTATAACGCTGAGTCGCTGCAAATTATTGAACTTAGCTTTTGTTCTGACTTAGTACGGAGTACTTGCTATAGGAAGGAATGTAGCTTTGGAAAGGTTATGCTAGGATAACATCCAAAACTTAAGTGGTCGGCAGTTGCTGGTGCAATTTGCATTCTATTCCATTCAATGCTCTAAACTGCTTTAATTTTTTTTTTTATTATGCATAATAAAAAATAAAAAAAAATGTTAGTAATTATTATGGTAACGGCCGCGGTTGTAGGCTCGAACCCTGACATGCGCTTTATTTTTTGTAAATGATTTCATCACCACTGCTCTCGAAACGGTGAAGGAAAACATCGCGAGGAAACCAGTGACATCTACCAACCCGCACTGGGCCCGCGTCGTAGATTTACGGTCCACTCCCCTTCATCGAGGGGAGGCCTGTGTCCCAGCAGTGGGAACATTATAGGCTGATTATGAAGGGTAAGCGCACAAACGCCAATGGCTGTTGCCTCTTGCTGGGGTGTTATGTACTGATGTAGCGGGTGGCCGCCACTGGCCACTCGTGTGCGATCGTACAAAACGTATGATGCAGCATGTCAATCTGCCTAGCCTTTTCCCAACTATGTTGGGGTCGGCTTCCAGTCTAATCGGATGCAGCTGAATACCAGTATTTTACATGGAGCGACTGCCTATCTGACCTCCACAACCCAGTAACGGGGTAATCCGATACCCCTTGGTAAGACTGGTTGTCAGACTTTCGGGCTTCTGACGACCCGTAACGACTGTCAAAGATCCACGAATGACAGCCGGGACTAACGGCTTAACGTGCTTTCCGAGGCACGGAGGAGTCTCGGTATGTAAATGCTTGTCCTGCTCCACAAGGACGCATTAATTAATTGATTAGCATTCGGATATATTGTTGGACCTGCTGAAGATTAAGATGAGAGAAAACTTTCTTTGCATTGTTTAGATTCAATCTCTTAGTATTATATAATTGCATAGCACGTGTGAGCACTATGTAGCTACTATTAAGCTACCTTTTACTGGGTACGTCTTTCACTGACTTGAGTGTGCCCTGGCGGTTGAGAGTATGTCATGCTCACTCAAATGTCTCGCTGATGGTGGCGTGTGTGTTGGATCATTAAGTTCCCTTCAAAATGGTTGAGCTAAATGGTGCTGATCCATGCGTCATGTTCGTGAACGGGCGCCGTCAGTTGGGACTGGTCGTCTCTTAGCTGCCATGGCTTATTTTTAATTTTAATATTTAATTTAGTTGTTTTAGTTATTATCTTTTTATTACGGACGCTTTTTAACGTGCACGTCTTTCTACATTGTTCTCACATGTATATTTTCAACTTGAACGATGTAACCAATATTTTGTAAAAATATTATGATTTAAAAGAGTGTCCGTGGAGTTTCTTGCCCGTTCTTCTCCATAGGGATCTACTACGCTTTGGAATGGGCAACTAGCTTCATCTTTCTGACTGACCGACCCATTGACAATTCAAAAGTGCCTGTAATTGGTTTATTTGAAATAAATGCTTTGAGTTTGAGTTTGAGTTTGAGTTTAAAGATGGTCACCCATCCACGGACCAACCCCGGCAAGCGCAGCTTAACCTGATGGTTCGACCTGTACGGCTGTTATTACTTAGCTACGAGCTCCTACGACTATGATGCAGCATGTGAACTGCAATAAATTGCACCCTGTATAAGATATTGCAAATTTCTACTTGGTAAAAATAGTAAATAGATTATAATAATTACTGATTTGTAGTAGACAAACATACCATAATAACTTAATGACAAACACTGCACGTACCTACTATCATGCTGATCTCGACTTACGTGACATTTTCAGTGATTATATGAAGCTAGATCTAAACAAGTGCGACAAAATGAGTGCGCAGTGACAGATTAATTACAAACTGTGCTTGTAAGAGATTTACAACTTGTGTGACGATTATTACAATGATGCCGCTTTCGGAATATTTAAATATGGAAATATCTATGTATTGTTGCCAGTTTTTAGGGTTCCGTACACAAAGGATGGCAACGGGGCTGTGCAACGGGGGTTCCGTCAGTCACAGGGCTGTATCTTTTGAACGGTAATAGGTGGTAGACATTTGAATTTGGTCCCGGCTGTCAGTCGTGGATCTTTGACAGTCGTTACGGGTTGTCAGAAGCCCGAATGTCTTACAAAGAGGTTTCATGTTACCCAGTAACTGGGTTGTGGAGGGCAGATAGGCAGTCGATCCATGTAAAATACTGGTATTCAGCTGCATCCGGTTAGACGGAAGCTGACCCCAACATAGCTGGGAAAAAGCTAGGGAGATGATGTACGGAACCCTTCGTGTGCGTTAATACTTGCCAGCTGTTTTTTAAATCTATATAAATAAAAAGAAAAGTCCTGACTGACTGACTGAGTAACTTAGGTAATGACTGACTGACTGACTTAGGTAATGACTGACTGACTAACTCATGAACGCCCAGCCCAAACTCTTGTACCTAGAAATTTTGCACAGAGATTCCCTTTATAATGTAGACAAGGAATAAGGAAGAATTTCCCGGTAGCACGTTCCCGTGGGATATTTTCCGATATCTACGCGGGCGAAGCCGCGGGCAAAAGCTAGTGAGAAATATAATTTCGTTGATGTATAAGAAATGTAATTGTCTTTTGAATATCCTACCCTATAAATACATTATATTATGTACTTTTTTACCCGATTGTATAGTAGGATTATGTTTTCTCTATTGAATGTCACTTGACAAGCTGCATTAATTTGGAAAATTGATTATTGCACCTAACACGCAAAACCATGAACCATCTACAATAACCAGGCCTTTCCAATTTTGAAACAATTTTGTTTGCAAATGTTTTTTACCGTTTCGACTTTCTATTTTTTTACGAAAACAAAGGACCATAGGGTATCTTCTATAAATCAGTGTATACAAAAAGCAACTTTAAGGTGTAAATGCGTCCGTTTTGTCGATAGTACCTCCTCAACGACTGTATTTAGCACTTTCACAGTCAGTTAGTCACGTTCAAATCTTAACCAGAGTTTCTATACTTAACTACCCTACAATCTAAGTACCATTTAAGGTCCACTTCAGCTAAATATTCATCAAAACATGCTTTTAACATGCCATGCATTCAGCTTTCCGAAGTGAAATGAGGAGAAAATGGACGCCGCGCGCCAATGAATTCAAACCACATGTATTGACATTCTGCTGCTAAATTGTCCATCGACAAGTTGTACTGAGAATTGATATTGTACTTCCTACTTACGTAATGTGTTGAATTATTTAATTATTGAAGCAATGGTGGAAATTTGAATTAGTATATTACGTGAGAGAAAGTTGATAGTGAGTGTGACAGAGACAATTTATAGTAATGATGGCCATTTCTTTTTTTGAATGTCATATGAGTTGCGTTAGGCTACTTGTCTTTACTTGTAATGTTTAAAAAAACAAATGACATCAGAACCAGGTTTAAAAAAAGAATGTTCTGCCCCAAATGATAATCAATCTGCCTAGCCTTTTCCCAAGTATTTAGGGTCGTTTTCCAGTCTAACCAGATGCAGCTGAATACCAGTATTTTACATGGAGCGACGGTCTATCTGACCTTTACAACCCAGTTACTGGGTAACACGATAGTTATTAAGACTAATTGTCAGACTTTTGGGGTTCTCACTACCCGTAACGACTGTTAAAAATATATGAATGACAGCCGGGACCAACGGCTTAGCGTGCTTGCCGAGACACGGAGGCGTGTCGGTATGTGAAGTTGCTCACCCACCCACGGACCAACCACGGCAAGCGTAGCTTAACTTGATCGATGAACCCGTGCGGCTCTTATTACTTAGCCACGAGCCCCCAATTGACAAGTAAACAACAAATGACAAATATTACTGTTCCTTCTAGCTTCCGCCCGCGGTAATGAACAAGCATAGTCTAGACAATTTTCCAACGAAAGGAATGCAACTAACAATACCAATGACTATTCAAACAGACAAGGCAACAGTAATTAAACTTCCTAATTAGTATAATAAAGAAATAAATCAGCCAGTAAGCAGCGTAAACATAGTTTTTAATACTTATCAACTTGCTGACGCGTCCGATGAAGCGGTGAAAATAAAAACTTAATTAAATGCAGAGAGAACTGTAATTGAATCAGAAAAAAGTTTAACGGTCCATTGGAGAGAAGACCTGAAGTTCCAAGTAATGGAGAAAGATGGTGGAAAATCAGGTGTTCACCAAATTCGTTGATGTTTTAAACCATACTTTTTGGTGGATGGATTGGTTGGACATAAGAGCTAGATCTCTCAAGCTAATGAAAAGGTTGATTTTAATTCTTTTCATTTTGCATATAATTGCGAATCTTATCGTCATCTTGCCAAGAAACTTCATGCATAGATCTTTGAGTGTCTTGGTACTATCTAAGAAGTCCGAATGTCAGTTTTCTCAAGTTGGGACTTCATGATAAGCAGGACACCTGAAAATTCTAACACTCTTATAAAACAGAGAACGGGTCTTCCCGCGATATTCTTCGCGATTTTTCTAGTAGGTACGGTCAGCAACAGAAGTCGGTTAACACTGCTACTTTTTGACATCATCTAAATTAACACAAAATGATTCGATAAACTGCTTTTTTTCGTTTAAGTGTTAAAAGTTTATGTTCTTTAAATTGCAAGTACTTCTGTTCCGATTTGAATTAAATATTTCGCTTTATAATTGAGGTTAAAAAACTGCAAGTGTTACTCGACTTTTGTTGCTGACTGTACCTGTTTACCTTATAAAAAAGAATATCGCGACAAGACCCGTTCTCAATTTTTTTATAATGTGTACAAATCGCGAAAGTTTAAAAAGTCTAACACCCTTGCTTGAGATCGTCTCTTCTTTCATGACATGATCATCATCCTTATAAAACTTGATCATACATATTCATGATTGAAATTCATTTTTTTTATTCCTATAAATAAAGAGAACTTTAAAACATGTTGTAAGTGAGCCAATGTGTACCGAACCATACGAGAATCAAACAATGACTGCGCATATCGTTCCATTTTTGAATTGTCAGGCGGCGCATATCGGCCAATCCCGTTACAGTATTCAGGTTTCAACTCATACGCATCGGTTTCTTGTTAACAGCGCTTTTTATGATGCATTGGTTAACTTGTTTACAATTTGTAGGTTACAGATACTTGTAAAGCTTCTGTTTTATTTGGGTAGAGTAATTTTAAGTATGGAACAATACGATGACACGGTTATTGTGGAATCTGGGTGAAGAGTTCACAGCCTCAATTTTATTGGGATGGAGTGTAATAATTGCTTGCTGCCTTTGATTAGGTATTCTTATTACCTAATTATTTAATTGGTAGCCGCCATTATTAAGAATAGGGATGTTGACAAAATTTTTTTTTTGTAAAATATTGCGTAGGTATATTTTATTTTTTTACGTTATCAAAAGAATTCGGCGATACATTGAGTTAAAATGTGGCATGACGTCACTCCTTGCTAGATTTTATACGTAGTTTGTTGTAGTTCTGACGTAGCGAGCCCCACTGGGCTTTAATGCGTTTTATATAAGTTATTTTATATGATATAGCAAAAAATACGTGTCTAATATTTTTTTATTAACTGACTGACGGATTGAATACATTTTTTTTTTTTTACCTAGACATCATACATATTGAGAAGATATTTAACTAATCATTATTAACTATTTATCAAATCGAATGATTTCTTTAAGTAGGGAATCGGCGAGGTAATTGCATAACACACTAAACATCGCGATGCTATTCATTTTGACAGTTCAACAACATTCATTGCGTTATTTACGTTGTTGAGTAGACAAATTTTTTGCAATTTACTTCAAAATCCTTGGATTGTCATTGAAAGTGTGAGGTTTTTCTGAACACCTGTAACCAATTTTTTATTATTTCACGTTGTATGTCGATAAGAAGTAGCCTATGTCCTTTTCCAGGTCATGGTCTACCCGTATGCCAAACATCCAAATCCGTTCAGCCGTGTTAGCCGTGAAAGCGTTAGGATTTTTTAATTTTAATTAAACCATTTACCATTTACTTTTGAACTGTCAAGGAGTCGTCAGTCAGAAATATGAAGCTAGCGTAGTAGGTACTGTGAGGGCTCGAACCTCACAGTAAGGAGATTTATTATACTAATAATGAATCGAGAGGGACTCTAGTTAAATGAGGCTAATGGCCTCTATATTTATAAGCTTCGTATAAATTATAATTCACACTCCTTAACTAAGAATGGTTCTACGCGGAGCCCTAACAGAATCTTTCTGTCATCCTACAAAGACAAACGAGGATCGTTTTTCCTTCTAGAACACATTCAATATTTGAATGATGGAATCTCAGCCAGTATAATATTGTCAAGGCTTGATCAAAGCATCAAACCTCTACAGTACCTATGGAGAAGAACGGGCAAGAAACTCCATGGATAATTGGACACCCTTTTATATTACATTGTTACAAAAGTATTTGTTACATCGTTGTTAAAAAGATTTTCTGTTCACCATTAGCTCATTCTGTGATTAAGTCATCTGTGTGTTCGAATCTTTCACTGTCGTAAATTCTAGGAGAGTTCAAACAGGAAATACCTATTATCTCTATATTTATTTTAAAGGTTATTGCATAATGTCTATGTAGTCATTGATTAGGGCCGATTCACACGACTGTGCTAAAATCGCTGTCATGTCCGCACAATACTTTCTAACGGTAGATAATAAAATATTGTTACGTAATGGAGAAACAATGTCAGCACATGGTCAGTATCCGCAGTTTGAACCTAGCTTTGAAATAAGTAAGTAATTCTTTAGTTCAGAACTAGAATGGTGAATTCTTTTTCAAACCTTGCCTATTGTTTTCGACAATTCCTGTAGCTGTGAACAGATCTTCTACTTAAAGCGCAGAACATGCCTATGGCCTTGAGTGGTTCTGCGCTGCAACGCGTCGTACGTCCAGCCAGTAATAGGACTCGCCTATCAAGGAGCGCTGTCCCAAATTAGACGCATTATTAATTTACTATACATGAAACAAAAGGTAGGAAAACAGTGTTATAAAATTATGAAAACAAGATATATATTATTTAAGGATCTAGCGGATAGCCAATCGCTTTTAGTAACACGACTAGATTTACTTTGCTGCATAGAAAAAAAATTCAAAGTTACCCCTTATCGTAATGTTTAATCAATCTCATAGCTACAAAACCGACGTTTTCTTTCTTAATTTTTATGTAAATGAAAGCATAATTCGCTGAGTTTTTCGTGATAAAATTATTCAAACTCAAACTCAAAGCATTTATTTCAAATAAACCAATTACAGGCACTTTTGAATTGTCAATGGGGCGGTCAGTCAGAAAGATGAAGCTAGTTGCCCATTCCAAAGCGTAGTAGATCCCTATGGAGAAGAACGGGCAAGAAACTCCACGGACACTCTTTTAAATCAAAATATTTTTATAAAATATTGGTTACATCGTTTATGTTGAAAATATACATGTGAGAACAATGTAGAAAGACGTGCACGTTAAAAAGCGTCCGTAATAAAAAGATAAAAACTAAAACAACTAAATTAAATATTAAAATTAAAAATAAACCATGGCAGCTAAGAGACGACCATTCCCAACTGACGGCGCCCGTTCACGAACATGACGCATGGATCAGCACCAATTAGCTCAACCATTTTGAAGGGAACAACACACACACCACCACCAGCGAGACATTTGAGTGATCATGACATACTGTTAATTAAAATAATTACTAGGTATGTTTAAATAGCTACCAAATGCGCGAGGCAACCACTCGCGAGCCTACATCAGTGCAGTACGCGGCGCGAGCGCCGGATCATAGCGCCTTAAATTACTTTTATTTTAGTTGATTCTATAAAGCGTAAAAAATCATGTTAAAAGATAATCGTGTGCATCACTCTCACCCACTCAAAACAAAAAACTTGACATTTAAATACCCCTTTACCTAAAAAAAAAGCGTAGGGGATTCGTACAACGCGTTGCCTTTAAGGTACGGTTCCAATAAAACGACTGTTTGAGAACTTTGAGCGCAGACGATCCGTGGTGCCTTCCTAATTACTATAATCTCGGGGCTGGTGTTCAACTGACCTTATTTCTGACAGCTGTGGGATGAATGTGGGCTGTATTTTGACCTACTGCTTCTAATAATTATGTAGTGCTGGATACAAGACATTTTTCAACTTTTTGTGTTTTGTTTTTTACTTACGAGTAGTTACCTACATATTCATTACGCTGCAATAATAATTGTCTGCAATTTTTTTCGACGAATTTTATCAAGTTAATGCAATAGATATACGTATGTAAAAGTAATTATGACATGTTAAAAATGTTTTTTTTTTTGTGATAGAATTTAATTTTTTTTTACTGTTCTGCCAAAGTTTTTAAACTGAAGTTTAGTTTTAGTTAACATGTCGTCTATAATTATGACAAAGATTGTAGGTTAGTGCTGTGTAATAATTAAGTTGGTAAGCCTTTATATAAATATAAACTAGCTTCTGTCCGCGACTTCGTCCGCGTGAAATTTCTTGTGTCCCGGACGCATCCCGTCGCATCGCATCACCTGCTCACTATCACTTCGTTTTAGCTTAGCTTTCTTTCTTTTTTCTTTTTTCTCGGCTCCTAAGGGTCCTAGCGTGATATTAAATAGCCTATAGCCTCAAGACTTGGGCTATCAAATGCAAAAAGATTTTTTTAAATCCGACTGGTAAGTAGTTCCAGAGATTAGCGCGTTCAAATAAACAAACAAACTCTTCAGCTTTATTATTAGTATAGACAGATATATAGTAGAGCCCCTTTCCAAAAAATTGTTTTAAATGGTTTCAGAAATTAGCGCGTCCAAACATACAAACGAAAAAACAAACTCTTCAGCTATATTATTAGTATAGATAGATAATAATCTGCCGCCTTATCCCAAATATGTTGGGGTCGGTTCCAGTCTAACCGGATGCAGCTGAATACCAGTATTTTACATGGATTGACTGCCTATCTGACCTCCACAACCCAGTTACTGGGAATGATACCCCTTTGATAAGGCTGGTTGTCCGACTTTCGGGCTTCTGACGACCCGTAACGACTGTCAAAGATCCACGAATGACAGCCGGGACCAACGCAACGGCTTAACGTGCTTTCCGAGGCACGCAGGAGTCTCGGTATGTAAAGATGGTCATCCATCCACGGACCAACCCCGGCAAGCGTAGCTTAACCTGATGGATTGACCCGTACGGCTGCTATTACTTAGCCACGAGCTCCTCTAGTATAGATAGATAAATAAAAGCTAAAAAAAACAAGGAGTTTTTTCAAAGATACTTCCTTGCACTCAAAAGCATTTCTTGATAGCACGATTAGTTACATTATAGAAGTCGGTTAAAAAGAAGTTCACCTCTTATGAAGACAATAAATAAAAGAATCGAAACAGTTCCTCTTTAGTTTAAACATGATGTAACAAGAATTCCAATCAAAAACTAGTTTCTTAATGATTCTTTAACAAAATTATTTCAAATTCTTGTAAATTAATTCAATATTGCACTGATGACGTATAAACACAATAAATGGCGCAAAATATATGTATTTTAAAGAAGCCATTCCAATGTCTAGCTCAAAACTATATTCTCACAGTAATTATCATGATATTTAATTTCCACGGTAAGTAAAAGATGTATTTTTTCTACAATAAGTTAAGGTTCGTTACACTCGTGTATGCTACAGTTATTTATTACCCATTCCTCGTCAATTTGAATAGAAATACGTAATAACTGTTATTTTGCGAAAGCTTATTAAAAATTGTGACGGTTGGAAAGTCTCGAGGCACTAAACTGTGTGAAATCAAGCCTGTAACTATAAAAGCGCTTTTCCTCTCTCCTACATAGTTAAAAATTTGCTGTGAAGAAGAAACAATTATCGACCCTGTCAGGGATCCATAATTTTATAAAAAAAATAATATTTAATACAAAATTCACGCAAACGAAGTCGCGGGCAACAGCTAGTAATCAATAAAATCTTAAACATGACAAAATTTTGTGCGTTTTTACACTTGAATCTGATCTATTAGAACGCAACTCTTATTAAGTGCAACGACTTCTAGTTATTTCTTTCGGATGGTTCTCGCGAGATATTTTCCCGTTCGTTCCGTTCTGAGATTGTTAAATATTCAAAATATGCGTTATGCAATAACATATTAAAATTTATTTATTATGTTGTTGGTTCTCAACACTAGTGTAACCGATGCATCAATTATAAGCAATACTGAGTTCTGGAGCTCGTGGCTAAGTAATAACAGCCGCACGGGTCGATCCATCAGGTTAAGCTACGCTTGCCGGGGTTGGTCCGTGGATGGGTGACCATCTTTACATACCGAGACTCCTCCGTGCCTCGGAAAGCACGTTAAGCCGTTGGTCCCGGCTGTCATTCGTGGATCTTTGACAGTCGTTACGGGTCGTCAGAAGCCCGAAAGTCTGACAACCAGTCTTACCATGGGGTATCGTATTACCCAGTTACTGGGTTGTGGAGGTCAGATAGGCAGTCGCTCCATGTAAAATAATGGTATTCAGCTGCATCCGGTTAGACTGGATGCCGACCCCAACGTAGTTGGGAAAAGGCTAGGCAGATTGATTGACTGAGTTCTAAACTAATTTATATTCAGTATTTTCACAACACTAAAACTAAAGGTCTATTAGAAAAGTAGTTTTGTTATCTTTTTTGTTTATTTACTGTGTGCATTTATAATAAATATTTAAAACTTTTTAATATTGCTTCATATTTCTTCGTTGGGTGTTTAGTATTTTATATTTTTGCGAAAGCTAATTTATTTTTTAGCATGGATCAGACTTTGTACTTACCTAATTGCTATTAACATTTTACTTAAAGACTTATCAAATTAATCTATTACTATCTTTTCACGTTTTCTTAATCCAGTTCGGTCAAGGTTATTAAATGTTATTGAATCATAAAATCTTATTTTAATGTCTACATAATTAATATAAAGATTTAATTCAGTAAGCAGTGGAACAGGCCCTTAATGAGTAATCAAACATGGCGGCGAACTGTCAACTTATTTTTTTTAACCCTGTTACGCAACGCATTCCGCCTTTATTGACATTATCAGACGTAAGGGCGAGTGTCCATTTACTTTATGCGAGATGCGTGAAGAAGGGATCGAGTTACTTATATCGAAAATACATACATAAGCATACTTTCTAGATTTTATTTTTCTTTACAGTATATTTAATACAGACGCAAAGACATTTCTATATTACGATTGTATTAGTGTTAAGTATGAATTAGGCTGCTTTAAGCAATCCACCACCATAATTCATGGGAAAACCGGGCAATGAGAAGGAAGGTTTATAAATAATAATATAATAATAAAGCTTTATTTAAATCCGTACATATTATAATGTAATGGCTTAATGATCCATGATCCATGCGTCATGTTCGTGAACGGGCGCCGTCAGTTGGGACTGGTCGTCTCTTAGCTGCCATGGCTTATATTTTTTTTAAATTTTAATATTTAATTTAGTTGTTTTAGTTTTTATCTTTTTATTACGGACGCTTTTTAACGTGCACGTCTTTCTACATTGTTCTTTTTTTCATTTTCTACATGTATATTTTCAACATGAACGATGTAACCAATATTTTGTAAAAATATTATGATTTAAAAGAGTGTCCGTGGAGTTTCTTGCCCGTTCTTCTCCATAGAGATATATTACGCTTTGGAATGGGCAACTAGCTTCATCTTTCTGACTGACCGAACCATTGACAATTCAAAAGTGCCTGTAATTGGTTTATTTGAAATAAATGCTTTGAGTTTGAGTTTAAAAATAAAAAATATAATAAAAAAAATATACACAATTTTTTTTAAAGAAAGGATAAAACATTATGTAGCTTGTACGGACCTCCTTCGGGTAAAAGCCTCCTCCAAGGAATGCCAGACATCTTTGTTGCTGGCTAAGTTAGCCAGCTTTGACCCGCCATATCCACTATCTCGCCTACCCATCTAGCGCTAGGCCTGCCTCTGCTTCACTAGAAGCAAGGCAGAGACAGAAGGAAGGTTTAGGTAGATGCCATGTAATTTTTTCCACCATTTGTGAATAAACTGATTTGTTTTAATAGGTAAAAAAAACCATATAGGGACTGCCGACAGAAGTGAAAACTTGACAGCGCAACACCGCGTCGCATTATCATGTCGCGTGACGCGAACTCATAAGATTTTCCCCTACCAAAAATCAACCAACGCGCATAATGAAGTTTTCGCTTCAGAAACTTTTTTCCACGCGAGAAAATAATTACTTATCTTTGATTAAATTCCTTTCTCCATCTACTCTGCATTGCATATGTGGTGGCCATCCGCCTTAACCCATTAAACGCGATCTAACAGTCATTACCAGATAATATCCATCTAATATACTGGCAGTGCAGGAATCTTCATATTTAAAGAGCTGACTAGTTTCTAACTCGTATAATCAAAGGCTGGTCAAATCTAAACATGGATTACTTAGCTATAAAAACATATTTAGAATTGTTGAACTCAAGTTCAGACTTCTAAGCATGTCATCATTTAGCGAGACTTTTTTAAAATAATAGGTTTTCTTGCTCTCCAGATAGGTAATACAAAAAATAAAAAAACATAATCAGCCTATAATGTTCCCACTGCTGGGACGCAGGCGTCCTCTCGGTGAGAGGGAGCGGGCTATAAAAAAAACACCAACAATCATTGAACTAAATTTTCCTAAAATCGGGCAACGTCATTCTGAAATAATGCATAAAATCACGCCTTCTTCTCCTACCTAGGCAGAAACTACAGAACGCCAGCTGCTACGATCCTTAAATATTTCTTTTGCTTAGTTATGTTTAGTCGTTGAACAACAAAACACAATCACAAGCGTACAAATTAAATCAAAGAAATTCTGTAGATATCTATGTACAAATTAATTTATGCAAAACAGAGCAATCCTCATACGCGTATTTCTTCGTCGTACACAATATTTCTCAAAGCTTTCATGCCGGTGTTGGCATATTACAAAATGATTTGCGGTTGGATTGTGTTTTCCGACTGGCAATACAAGTCTATTAGTCATAAACAACGTGTTGTGTATTTCACGCGCGACTTCACTAAACATTCTCTATGGATTACAAAGAGAAGGTAGATAATGATGTCATGTCGGCTGGTATACTTCTACAGTATGACAACATTCAAAGGCTCCATCGTATATCTTCGGAAAAACCGATCTTTGCCGAATTAATCGTGACTGGTCCATTATGAGAGAGATATAAATCAATTTTCTATTGGTACCAATAGAACATTAGACAGAGCCATCTAGTATAGTTTTAAGGTTGCTAAAAACTTATACTAGATGGCTCTGTATTAAAAAAACAAAAATGAATACATAATGTACAGAGAAACGAACCTGAGGAGCTCCGTTTCAACCGGGTGTCTCATGACACCTCCCGACTTTTTACCCGACTACGGCAAAGCCAAAAGGAAGGGTTATGATTTTAGCAGTCTATGTGTATGTGTGTCTATGTATGTCTATGTATGTCTATGTATGCAGTGTATGTATGTAAGTATGTATTTACGTGTGTTCCACCGTAGCACCTAAATTACTGAACCGATTTTAATGAATGAGGTATTAATATATTCGTAATAATGTTCCGGGTAACATAGGCTTTATAAATTCTTCCTAAATTTAATATGGTGGGCTTTACACGTAAATTTCTGACCTCGAAAAAAAATAAATTGATATAATCATGACATGTTTGGTACCAAAAGAAAGGTTTTGACAAGCACATTACAAATATGTACATATGTCATAAACAATTATGTTTAAATTGTTAAAAATAAGTAAAAGTAAACAATACACATGCAGACCGACCGCGGCAAGCGTGACTTTTCAGTAGTCTGGTTTTAGTTTTCAACTTACTTTTTATTATTATGTACTAGAAGGCTTACACTAGATGGCTCTGTATTTAAATAAAAAAACAAACTTTTGACACTTGAAACTGACGGCATTTTAACGCTTTTTCGTGACGTCACAATTTCTGCCAGTTTACTCCTACCACAAGCCGCGTTTAAGAACTTCGTTCCAATAAAAGTAGCACCGTCTTAATAGCGTCTACTAGACGTAAGACGATGCAAGTCATTTCTTACTTCAATTTTATTGTATGTCACAGACAAGATACTTGAATCGCGTAAATTGGTTTTTATAAACAATTTTATGATCACACTACTAATCTTATAAATCATCAATCTTCTCAACACTCCATTAAATCACTAATGCCTATAATAATAAAAGAAATCATGACTTATTCTTATGAATTTAATGAATTTGACGTAACTTCGCCTCCGATTAACCGCGGTAGTACGGACACTGCTGACACCATTAGCTAAAAGAGCGTGAATCGCACACATTAAGCTGTTAGTAATAAAAAAGAAAAGTGTGGTTCTAGGAACTGAATTTTATCTCACGGAAATCTGCCTTATATCAAGACTGTGCTACAGTAAACTAATCTTTAGTTCCATCTTAATACTTCCTCTTGCTAGGTGATTGCCAAGTCTGACTTTAGATCATTAGGCATTCAAATTCAAAATAAGTACCTACTTCATTCCCATAAACCCACATGGGCACTTATAAAACGTCAGAAACTAGATACACGGTTCCAATTGGCAAAAGAGGCGCAATCATTACATTAGAGTGTTCAATAATGTTTTTAGGAACACAAAATGAATATTATTAGAGGTTCAATTAAATACAGAGGTTGTTATCATAAATTACTACTTGGCATTAGCATTAATGAAAAGTCTAGACAGGCCTTACAAATATGTATACATTGCCTAACCTAACCTTGAGAGTTGAGCACAGAATGTATAATATCGTAATTAGTTAAAAGTTACTAATTATTTAATTAAAATTCTAGATTAAATGTTAATATTTTCTCATAGTAATCACTAATATGCTTACTGATTAGAATACTAATGATATCCATATTTTTACGATTCATTATAATTCATACGAAAAACTTTAAATATTGAAAACAAATAAGTTAGTGGATTTAATCAGTTTTTTTTTATCAATTCAATATTGACGATTGATGTTGACAGCAAACGTCAATCATTGTCATTGTAAATGTCAGTGACAACTTTACAAGATCTTTTTTTTTATCAATATGGCAGACAATTTGAATCACATTCGAATACTGGTTATTAATCAATAAGATTATTTTCCCTATGGAAAAAGCGTGTGTTGTGTGCTATGTGTTCAAACTCGCAAACCATTTTAAAATCTGATTACGCTGATGATGCCATCTACAGATACACTACGTTTTGCATTCAATGACCCTTTTATTAACTTGTTGTAAACAATAAACAAATTAAACAACGATTTTTCATGCTTAATATTGAAAGAAAACAGACAGAAACAGAATCCATTGATTAAGTTACGGTCAAGAAAACTTCAGCCATTGATTCTGACAGTTCCTCATCTGACAAAAAATGTGAGCATAGGAAACAAAATGTTCCATATCTTAAGACTTATTAATTTTTCAATGGTGGCGCTGCCGGTTAGCAAATATACTCGCCTTAATAGGCTCAATGTCAAAAACCTTCACGTCATTATAGAAAAAAAAAACAGAGAGAGCCATCTAGTATGGTCTCAAGTTTCAAGTGTTTAAAGTTTTGTTTTTTTGTTTTTTAATACAGAGCTAGTTTTTAGTTTCTAAAAACTATACTAGATGGCTCTGTAAACCAAAACTTTGACACATGAAACTGACGGCATAACGCTTTTTCGTGACGTCACAATTTCTGCCAGTTTACTCCTACAACAAGCCGCGTTAAAGAACTTGGTTCCAAAAAATCACAAATTTCAAAAATGTTTCTGAAAATTAAAAAAACTTTTACTTTTTTTATTGCGGCATTAACAGAGCCAAGGCGATCCACTGAACATTTAGTATAAATCCTGAGTATTTGTCAGCCGTGACATTATGCTGAGTTATTACCGGCGACCGGCACTTTCTTGCATAATGCTAGTAACTTATTCCATTTGTCGCGTTTTATCGTTTTATTCACGCTTTCTTTGAATTATGTTTGTTTTTCGTTTGTTTTATTGCATGGGATTTGCTTTTACTTGTAAGTTATATGCAGTATATTTAAGAAAAGTGTGGCCAAAAAGGGTGTTGTACAGACCATCACACTGAACGACTTTGTCCATGGGACCAACATCGTAATCGAGAAAAAATTATCTGCCGTCCCATAAATTTGGGTCAAGTAGGTATTAAAGCTTTGTACGCGACAGCTGATATTTTTTTCTTGATTACGGTGTTGGTCCCATGGAGAAAGTTGTTCAGTTTCATTTTCTGTACCAAACCTTTCTGATACACCCTGATACATCAGTTCTTATGGAAAAGCCCACATTTCTTAACAAGTAGCTATGCTATATACCAGCTATGTGCAATATGAATATTTGCGTAGGTAAATGAGAACGCTTTGCATTTCCGCGTGCGCACGCGCCGGCTCGTGACGGAACGGTACGCAATCATAGTCTATCTATGGTAATGACAAGTGCTGTTCTGCACTATCGCCGCGTGTCTCTGGTTTGTGCTGATAAAGGAGTGTAGGATGGGAATTTAGGGGCAGTTTTAATCATTGTGTGTTTCAACATCAGGTTGATCATTAGGCTGACAGTGTGTATTTCCTGTAATAACTAATAACTATTAAATCCATAAGTTAGAATTGATCGTCGGGGATTATTGATTGCGAGGAGCTCGTGGCTAAGCAATAACAGCCGCACGGGTCGATCCATCAGGTTAAGCTACGCTTGCCGGGGTTGGTCAGTGGATGGGTGACCATCTTTACATACCGAGACTCCTCCATGCCTCGGAAAGCACGTTAAGCCGTTGGTCCCGGTTGTCATTCGTGGATCTTTGACAGTCGTTACGGGTCGTCAGAAGCCCGAAAGTCTGACAACCAGTCTTACCAAGGGGTATCGTATTACCCAGTTACTGGGTTGTGGAGGTCAGATAGGCAGTCGCTCCATGTAAAATAATGGTATTCAGCTGCATCCGGTTAGACTGGAAGCCGACCCCAACATAGTTGGGAAAAGGCTAGGCAGATTGATTGGGGATTATTGATTGCAGGGGTACTTCCTCCAAAAAGGGGGCTACTGGATATCTCCACCTTAAGAGATCCAATTTCGATGGTTCTTTTTTATTTGAAAGGTAGTTACTACAAGTTGGTGAAGATCTGATGAAAAAAAAATATATTAATTGTTGCAGAAGTACTAGTTAATAACAGCGTTGTAAGATTTTGCTCATTCTTTTGATAAATTCCATAACGAAAGCCACTGGATACCCTGACACCCTTTGCGATGCTAGCCTACAGTTCGCCAGGAATGACAAGTCAAAGACAGCTCAGAGCTACACGATCACGACTACACATAGCTTATATGGTAATGATGCTGTTCTGCACTATTGCAGTCAGTCACAAGTTTAGTGGAACGTACTTTCATGCTCCTTTTACTTATGAGATCGACTTCATCAAATGTACATTGATGGTACCTATTTGAAAGTGGCGCCAGTGACAGAAAAGTTGAAAGGAAATCATTTGTCTTGGTATAGGCATGTGATGAAGAGAGACGAAACGCATGTGACTAAAAGAGAGATGAATATACATGTTGATGGATGGAGAGGCAGAAGAAGGCCAAAGAAAAGATGGATGGATTGTGTGAGGAATGATATGAAAGAGAAGGGAGTGAATGATAGCGTGACGGTTGACAGAAGAGAATGGAAGAAGAAAACGTGTTGCGCCGACCCCAAGTAATGTGGGATAAGGGCAGGAAGATGATGATGATGGTACCTATGATATGCAAATAGGTGGGTATCAATGAGGCAATGAATAGGCTGTTCTCTGATACAGTCCATTTGTCTAGGATCCGCGATGGTGTTGCTAGAAAAATCAATAATTCAAGTAAGACCTCGATTTAAATAAAAATACAGAGTCGGTTCTAGATTATGTATATATTATTTTAACGTTAAGATGTCAAAACCACAGCTGTTCTAATCTGAAGAATCTCACACTTCGTCGTCAAAAACTAAAGGCCAGATGCAATGAATTGGCCTGCACTCATATATCAGTTCTGCACTCCTAGGGAAAAACATCTTTTAGATAAAATCTTATATTACAAGTTAACCACCTAGCACAAGTATCAGGGGACTTCACACAATTTGTAACTACTTTCATATGTAATAAAGATTGTGTAGTAGATTATTATTGACCGAGCGAGCGAAGCGCCCCTGCTTCATGTCTGGCAAAATATGTTTTCCTCTGTCAGTTTGTTGCTACTCCTCTAGTCGTATTTTACAACCGATCTGGACGATACTTGGTATACAGGTTTTACGACTTTATAGATTTTTTTTTTGTCGAGGATTTTTGATTGGAGGAGTACTTCCTCCAAAAAGTGGCAAAAAGGGGGCTACTGGATATCTTCGCCTTATGAGATCCGATTTCGATGGTTCTTTTTTTATTCGAAAGGTAGTAACTTTAAGTTGCTCTCATAAAAATTTGGTGAAGATCTAAAGAAAAAAAAAGACATATTAAATATCCCGTTTAACATAACTTTAGTGGTCTAGAAATTGTTACAAAAAAGTTTATGCTAGTGAGGTCTACTGTTCGCAGAACTACTAGTAATAAATTATATTTCAACCCTTAAGCCTAGACAAGTCAAAGCATCTCGTATTTCCACTAAGACAATCAACAGCTTTCCGGTAGCATATGTCAATCGAATACATTTTTTGACTTTTTCATCATCGTTATCGCCTCCTCTGAGGGCCTCTGAGGGCTTCGGAGCGATTCTATTTCTACAATCGCTTCAGCTTCAAAGTGACATTGACATGATCACTTATGTCAACCCCATAAATTTTTTGGCTTTTTAGCTTTTCTACTAGCGTCTTCGGTAATCAAATGGTACTTTGTCTAGGCTCTCTGATCTTTATAGGATCCATTAACGGGCCCTTGATTTGCTCAAAATTATGTATATTGTTTTCAGCACTCTATTATTTTTCTTTTAGTGTCATCATACTTCCCGTCTAGCTTCATCAAAATGATACAAAACATGCAATCGTGTGAACGTTATGTCTCATTCTAGACGCAGAAATAATAAAGAATGCATTTCTCAACGTTGTCATCTGTTAGATGTTGGTAAATATAACGACATCACTGTATAGTCTGTTTGTATGGTAATGAGGCATATGTTTCTGCATCGATGCTTCGGGTTCCTTTCCTTGTGTGAACACAAATATTTGTGTTTCTATTTTATGCACGTTATTGTGATATATGCAACTTGGTTGGACCGTTTTTATTTAATAACTTTTTACATACATACCTTTGGCTGGTGCTTATTTTTTATACGGGAGGTAACTACGTCATGACTTCTTGAGTGGCATTGCTTCTTTTTCGTCGTATCGATATTCTATTCCTATAACTTTATACGTGTCGTTTTGCATCCTCGTCAAATTTAAAGGTGTGGTGTGGGTGTGGTCACCAAACCGAACAACTTTTTCCATGGCACCAACATCGTAATCACAAAAAAATAATCAGCCGTCCCATACATTTGCGTCGAATAGATATTGAAGTTTTCTATGGGACAGTTGAAAATTTTTTTGCGATTACGATGTTGGTCCCATGGAGAAAGTTGTTCGGTTTGATGTTTTGTATCACACCCTGAAATTTGACGAGGTTGCAAAACGACAAGTTGTATATGCTTTGATCTACCTTTCATTAAAGTTGGAGGTGCTAATGGGTGCATACGGTTTGACTCTACTGTTTTACTCTACTAAAACTGTAGAGTCAAGAGTGTGTTCAAATACGAGTTTGTCCAAAGTTCGACCTGCAATATTTTTTACGATACTTTCGAGAATATAGCTTGAAATCTTACTGTCTCGAGTCGACACGAGGTTTACAAGAAAATTCCGAGGTGAAAACCCTGTCAACAAAGTAGGGTTAACTGCCCTGCAAGCACCGGAGGTATTGGGTATCTTCACATGCCTATTTGACGTGCTTTTAAAAGCCTAAGACAACCAAACTTATACCAATAATTCTCTTGACAGGGCTGTAAAACACATATAACCAAAAAACTTCCTCACCAAAATAATAAAAGTGAAAAGGCTTAACATTCTGATGAGTATTTCCTCTCACGTACACATTCGGTGCATATAAAAGAAGTACATTTTTATGCAGTCCTCGGCAGAGTCAGTATGCGAGCCACGTTCAAATAGCAACGTGTGAACGACTGACTTTTATTTTTATTTATTGCTTTGAGGTAGTAGTTGATGTTTTATTATTATTACCTTTGGTGTTTTATAATGGTGATCTAAGTTGAATGAATGTACGAGTAGTTATTCATGTCTACAATACGTAACATTTACTTATGTAATTATTTGTTTAACTGCTATGAAAAATCCAGCGAACGGGCATAGCACAATCAGCCTATAACGTTTCCACTGCTGGGACACATGCCTTCTATCTGTGAGGGAGTAGACTGTAATCTACCACGCGGGCACAGTGCGGGTTGGTAGATGTCACATGTCTTCGAATTTTTGGTTCTAGGACATGCCGGTTTCCTCACAGTGTTTTCCTTCACCGTTTTGAGAGCAGTGGTGATAAAATTATTTACACAAAGTAAAGCGCCTGCCTGGGTTCGAACCGACGACCTACAACTCGTAAGTCTGGGTACCTCTGAGCCACCACTGCTCTTACGGTAATATGTATACATAATATATATATAATACTAGCATGAATTTTCAAAAATCCTTCTTTTGTGCTCACCTTCACCACGTGTTTTCACCCAGCGGTTTAAGCTGTGGGTAATCTGTCAGTGAATAATAATATAATATACATTATTGTGAATTAATGTATTATTTTTATTTTAATACCAGAAACAAATCAAGCAATAATCACGACATACGTATATCAAATACAATCTCATTCGTGACGATCCCTGACCCACAATGACAGTTCCAGCTCGTACCTCCAGGGGCTACCAACACAAAGTTACTCCACTCATAATAATGCTAAGCACATAATAATATATTATTAGATCATTAAAAACGTTCTCATTACGCGGCTGACCATAATAATATAACGCGTTAGGTAACCATCAATTGTAATGGCGATCATGTCATCATAGTAAACGAATGGAATTGTTAATTTTGAGTTACGAAGTGTCGTGTCATTAAGTTGGATTAGTTTTAGTCTAGTTTAGGAGTGGAAGGTGATTCAATTATAATTAAAAGCTGATTTACCCAGGGTCAGTAGCTGACTCCAAACTCGAAACAAGTCAGCACCGCCCCGTTACTGTCTTCATGTAAATTCATTTAAAGTCAATCTATCCGCTCACGCGAGCGCGGTGTGAATCGGGTCCGTGGAGTAATTTTACCTAATATTTGTACGTGGTGTGAGTTCTATACCAAGAAAATATTTTTTTATTATTACTTAATAGTGATGGAACAACGTTAATAATAAAAAAATATTTTCTTGGTATAGAACTCACACCACGTATAATATTAGGTAAAATGACTCCACGGACCCAATTCACACCGCGCTTGTGTGAGCGGATAGTACGACTATTGTCTGTATGCAAACAGTGAGGAGAGTCAGTTCTCGGCGCCAGCTCTGACTTCATTTGGAGTCAGCTACTGACCCTGTGTAAATCAGCCTTAATAAATAAAAAAAATAAATTCATTTAACACACACCTACATAACTTACACATACATAACTTTTCTTTCACTACACATAGCAAAATTACAGAAGCTTAATATCATCAACACCTGTATTTAATTGTTTAAAAATAATGATTTGGCCGAACACTATCTTTTAGAATACAGGCTATCCTAGTCTAGGAGACAGGGTTTATATACTTTTTATACAGATTTTGAAATTTTATGAACTGTAATGTACATTTTAAATGTGTTTCTGTATTTTTATCTTGTGAATAAACCTTATTATTATTTTGTTTTTTATATTTATTTTCTCAGGTTGATAGAACCTGGTATTTTTAAAATCTCACGGGTGTTAACCAAGGTGAGATTTTAAGTTTGAGTAGATGGATTATGTACGTTAAACTGTATTGAAATTATTGTCTAAATCTATAGTGACTTTGTACCTAACGTACAGTACGCACAGCCAGCCGTAGAGATTCGGCTAAGACTTGATGCATATAGTGGTAATGGCAATTTACACCCATATTCTAAGTCCAAATCCTCTCCACTCCACCTCGAAGCCCGCGCCGCCTCCATCAGTCACATTGACAGTTATCATCATCATTTCTTTTCAGCCAAAGGCATAGGCCATTGACAGTTATAGTTATAGCTTGTTGTAAATTCAAAATATTGACATGAACGTCCTCGACTCGAAAGTTTTCTTTGGTGGAGATAAGGAGTCATCTGCCTAACTCGACTGTACTTCGAAACTTACCTCAAGGAATCGTCGAAGATAATATTGACGTAAGATTGACTTGATCCAAGTCTGTCTTAAACGCTATCGAAGTCAGTTTGTTAATAGTAGATTCGGACTGAGATTAAATTGGTTAACTACAACGTGTCGTTTTGCATCCTCGTCAAATTTAAGGGTGTGGTATAGACCATCAAACCGAACAACTTTCTCCATGGCACCAATATCGTAATCTCGAAAAATAATCTGCCGTTCCATACATTTGCGACGAGTAGGTATTGAAATTTTCTATGGGACAGTTGAACATTTTTTTGCGAGAACGATGTTGGTCCCATGGAGAAAGTTGTTCGTGTTCTGTACCACACCCTGAAAGACGAGAATGCAAAACGACTCTATATAAATTACGTGTGAGGTGTTTAACGTCTGGGTGGACGAGTAACATTGACAGTGTTGACAGTATTTATTTTTTAACTAATGGGGATTAGAAACACGACATCAACTTATAATTTATTGAACTTAAGATCGTCGATTCGCCGCACGCGCACCCACACACCCACGGTATAACAAAACGTCTTCTTCATCGATAAACAAGTAAATAATTCATCAAAATAACCGCCAGTACATTGACGACCAGTCAGTGAAAGCCGTCGGTCAGTACATCACACCCGCACATACCTGACGCCGTCGTCATGCGCGTGCGACGCATTGCTGGTAACAAGACGTGTTTGTTTTGTTGTATTTATTTATGTACAACGATTTATACCTGAGGATAATGTGAGGGTGTGATAATTTGGTTGACTGATATATGATATATAGGACTAGCGAGGCCTTTGCACTGCAGAGTGACGGTGACACTTTATGAAATATGTAGCTTAATTATAGTACCTAATTATAAAGGAGTAGCTTCTGCCCGCTACTTTGTCCGCGTGAAATTTCTTGTTCCCCCGCCCCACCCCGTCGCGTCACATCGCCCGCCTGCCCTATACTTCGTTTTCGCTTAGCGTTGTTCTGGCTTTTTTTTATTTTTGCTCGGCTCCTGAGGGTCGTAGCGTGATGTTAAATAGCCTATAGCCTTCCTCAAGAATTGGGCTATCAAACGCAAAAAGAGTTTTTCAAATCCAACGGGTAATTTCAGAGATTACCGCGTACAAACAAAAAAACAAACTCTTCAATTGTATTGTTAGTATATCGATAGATAGATATTTGAGTATGATGTGACCTAGCTGAAGTTCAGGTTTACGCCAATTAGCGTTCCTGTACTATGTCCTATGTAAAAGGCTAAAATTACAGACTCGTGGAGTCCACCGTGGAACAGTCGTTCAGTACCTCATCTTAAGTCGGCAACGCATCACCAATAGGCATAATGCCTGGGTAAAAAAAAAAACTATTTAGTCCAACAGTCAGATAATAAAAAAATATTAGACACGTATTTTTTGCTTTATCATATTAACAAAAAAATACTTAGATAACACGTATTAAAGTTGGGGAGTAGGGGCTCGTTGCGTTACAACTAATATACAGGGTGTCTGTATTCGGACTGGCGAAAATTAAGGGGGTGGCACAGACGATCAAACTGAACAACTTTCTCCCGGGGACCAACATCGTAATCGTGAAAAAAAAATCAGTCATCCCATACAAAACTTCAATACCTACTCGGCCAAATGTATGGGACGACTGAAAATGTTTTCGCGATTATGATGTTGGTCCCCGGGAGAAAGTTGTTCAGTTTGATCGTCTGTACCACCCCCTTAATTTTCGCCAGTCCGAATACAGACACCCTGTATAACAAACTGCTCAATGTATCGCCGTAATCTTTACATTACGTAAAAAAAGTAAAAATACGTGTCCAATATTTTTTAATAATCTACTCGACGGACAAAAAAATGAATTAATCAAAAAAAAAAAAAAATTAATCTTCATTCTGCTATTCACTTGCAGGTGTCCATGGTCTCATCAGGTGGCCCGCCGTCACCCATCTTTGTACAACTCCTCCAAAATTTTCGAAACTCTCAATTTCTCCAAAACTTTATCCTAACGTGACTTATCTATTGTTCCAGGGTTCAGACCCTCGCGTGGCCACATGTCGCGGGCGGCTGCAGACGCGACGTTGCCAACTCAACCAGGAGATCAACAAGGAGTTGCGCCTGCGGGCCGGCGCTGAGAACTTGTTCAAGGTAAGGAGGACACTGATCACTACTGTTAATTTCAGTCCCTGTTGCAAAAAAAAAAAAAAAATAATTTCTTTCTTAATTGCAAAATAGTTGGGTAAACGTCATTTAAAACTGTTCCAAATTTCAAGTTGATAGCATTAATAGTTCTTAAGATATCCAGCTGTCACAGACGGGCAGACAGACTGAGTTGCACCATAAGGGTTCCTTTTACCATTTTGCTACGGGACCCCAAAAAGATCCATGTCTACCTGTACTGTATTCATTACATCATCATCATTGAACATAATAAAATCACGTCAGCTGTAATCGGAAATAAGCTAAGCCCTAAAGAATAACACATATTTGAAGACAATATTTCTGTCCTAGGAAGCCAATCTAGAACCTCACGCTTATCTGCATTCCTCGCGACAGTTGAACGATTCATAAATCAATTTAGAAGTGGATGGAAATTGCCATAACTCATACTTTACGGAAACAATAACCACTTGATAATCACATAAAAAGCAATACTCCTTATTTCCCTATGCACTTCCTGATACAAATCGCCGACCAGTTGCGACTACATCACTAGTAAGTAGTTCTAATCGCCATTGCTGCGTGACGTCACGTGCTTGACACTTTCCCTGCGCTCGCGCATTGCGAATAGAGATGCTGTTGTTTTTGTAGCGTTTAGTACAGATTGGTTTTGTGTTTCAACAACTTGGCTAGTTTACTTCGATAGAACATACTAGTTTACCCTTATAAGGACGCTGTTACAAATGTGTAGTCAAATCATTACTTTTGTACACAAAAGTATGTTTATTAAATAAAGTGCTTTGCATTCTTAAAATGTTTTTTGGCCGAATTGTTGATATTTGTGCATGGTACGATTCTGAACTACGAATATAATTTTAGATAAGTACATTTTCTCAATAAACGTACCGAAGTAAAAAATTTATTTCGTTACATTTATTGAGAAACTGTACCTATCTACTCGTAAAATTTTATTTATAGTTGATAATCGTATCTTGCACATCTGTCAAGAATTCGGCCAAAAAACAATTTAAGAATGCACAACATTTTATTTAATAAACATAATTTTGTGTAAAAAAGTAATGATTTGACTACACGTCCTTAAGGGGGATGCGCTAAGGTAGCCTGCGAAATTCAAATTTTGCAAAAATGCAATTTGCAGGTCAGTATCAAGTTGTACGTTGATTAAAATATGAGACGCGGCCGTAGCTAATATGGCTTAGTTAGAATTGACCTCAAATCTAGCGATTTTAGCTTTTTGCTATTTTAGCGCATCCCCTTGAATGTAAATTATGTACTAATTTATGAACCCAAAACCCCAGGGGAGGGGGGGGGGGGGGTTAGTTGCGAACCCCATAGGTTCACAACTACTGATGATGATTTTATTCCATCGCATGATGTTTTTTTACGTTTATATATATATGATATCTTAAGCTTATATACCTATTATATAAAGGATGTTTCCTTATGTACACCCATGTGTACAGTCGACGTGCAAGGAGTTAAGAGATAATTTATCAACCGCATGAGTGTCGTAATAGAACTTCACGACTTCTCGTTTGAACGCTCGATTTGCTCAGATTTTAAAATGTATTTCTATACATTTTCTTCTGCCAGCTTTTGTTTGTGTTGTGTCAAGATATTATAAGTAAAAAGAGGTAGATAGGTTTAAACACGCTCCGCAAGTGGCACGTCAAAATCTGGCTAATTAGCCACATTTTCGTCGTCTTGTCTCTTTTTCGCTCCCGATAATTACGACATCGGTCCTACTTCCACTTTTCATCAAATAGTTCGAGATTGTGCCGTTTTTGAACATCGAATGTTGGGTAGGTAACCTATCTACGTCTTTTTACTTATTTACCGACGAAAAAAAGGAGGAGGTTCTCAAGTCGACACGTATTTTTTTTATTTATGACCACGCATAACTGTATACAGAGACGTCCGATTTTTAATTTTTTTGTTAAATTCGTAAGAGCATACCTCAAAGCTAGTCCCAAATACTAACATTGCTTGGGTAGTTTTTAAGTTAGCTTCAATAATACGTATTTTTTTCCCACTTTTTATGTGGACGATGTTCTAATTTCTTTTGCAGATACTGGTATTAGAATTAGAACTTGTGTGCGGTAGGTAACCACAACTAAAAAGAGCAAAATAAAAACTCTTTTACAAAAAAATTCAACCGACTTCTAAAAACAACACTACAAAGTGAAAAATAAATTTAATTTCGGAAGTCGGTGGCAAAAACCGAAAATACATTTAAGTAGACACCGGCTTCCAAAATTAAATTTATTTTTCACTTTGTAGTGTTGTTTTTGGAGGTCGGCTGAATTTTTTTGTAAAAAAGTTTGCTATATCATTGTTTCAGGGTAGGTTTTTCTGCATTCGAACAACATATTTATGTACTGTTGTTAGGTAGGTATAATACTGAGCTTTAATCCTATCATAGCGTTCTAGGCTCTCCTTTCAAAAACAAAAAACAAACGTTTTGCCTTGATCCGTTCAGCATATTGTGTACATTCGATCTGTTGCATTTATATAGTTTCTTTTGCTAATGCATTGTCGGTTTTAGTAACTTTAGTAAACTACTTATAAGTAGTTCTTTCTTATAAACCTGCCTCCCTCATCCACTCCATCATTTTCACCATAACTTTTTTGTTACTTTTTCGCAAAATCACTCAAGCGAAAACCCAGACTTCCTCCAAACAATACTTTGACTCAAGACAAAGACACGAGTCCATCGACCCATTGTAGTTCGACGTGTGTGCGACCGTGTCGCCCTTCGGTCTGTGAACCCTGACCTTGAGAGCATGGGGCATGTCCCATGGGCACCTGACGAGCGAGTGTCTATGAAATTAATGTTTGAAGTCGCATCTCTCTTGAGGATGCGCTGTGGTAGCCCGCGAAATTCAAATTTTCTTGCGTTTTATGCAATTTGCAGGTCCGTGTCAGGTTGTATCTTGATCAAAATATGATACGCGGGAATAAAACATATGTATTTATAATATATAATATTAACCATGAAAATCATCAATACTTCTCTATAAGTTAGAATTCGTGCAGATTCTTCGAACGAACGAAATCTAACGACTCTGCACGAATTCTAACTTATAGAGATGTATTGATGATTTTCATGGTTTTAATTATATAAATACATATGTTTTATTGCCGCGTATCATATTTTGATCAAGATACAACCTGTCACGGACCTGCGAATTGCAAAAAACCCAAAAAAAATGAATTTCGCGGGCTACCACAGCGCATCCCCCTTCAGGCTCCGTCTACAGGGACTACAGGATGCTTAGTCTGAGACGCACACCCATATTTTTGCAAGTAAAACTTATTAAAAAGGATTCAAACCGGGTATGGCGTCTTGGCCACGACGACAATGTAATGTCGTTGTTCCTCAATACTGACACACGTTTCCATTACAATAAGAATTACGAACATAATAATATGTATTTCAATAAACCCTGTGCGTATATTTTGTTGCTGACTGTCCCAAAAACCTGTTAGATGACTAAGGTATCCGACCGGAATAAAATAAAAAGAGTAAGGGGATCAGCCGTTGGTCCCGGCTGTCATTCGTGGATCTTTGACAGTCGTTACGGGTCGTCAGAAGCCTGAAAGTCTTACTAAGGGGTATTGTATTACGCAGTTACTGGATTGTGGAGGTCAGATAGGCAGTCGCTCAATGTAAAATACAGGTATTCAGCTGCATCCGGTTAGAATGAAAGCCGACCCCAACATAGATGGGAAAAGGCTAGGCAGATTGATTGAAGGAGATCAGACCGGAATGACAACGTTTATAGTGGATCTGACAGAAATTAAAGCATAATAATTACCTGCAGGGGAGCCGACCGGAATAACTCTAATACATTGGGATAAGGGCAGGAGAATGATGATCTTATTTCCTTTAATACTCGTTCTGAACAGTTTGCTCCATTTTGGTCAATCAACTTGGAAAATAATAAGGTTTCACAATATAGTATTTCTCTCAGACCATTTACTAAACAATAGATTGGTTCCGGCGCGGCGTGTGAGTTCGTCGTCCTTATGTTTTCATTCACCGTCACCGTACACTTCATACAAGTTCAAGAATCGGACTTATAGGTTAACAAACTACTTTTTTTGTTGTTACTTTATTGGCAATGCTTGCCAGTAGCTTCACACGCATGAGTCATCCGTCAGCTTGCCTTCTACATTGTACAGCTATGTACTATCGACAAACGCCAGGCCATTCCAATTTCGAAATAATTTTGCTTGCAAGCTGCAATTGTAGGACACACAAAGGACCATATGGGCAGGGTGAATCAGTAGCCTTTCACTAAACGGCGCCTGAATGATATTCAGCCGATACGTCTAATACCTACAACATTTAATGAACTGGCCGGCTCATGCTTAGGCTATTTATACAATAGGGTCATCTGCTTCTGCAACGTCTGCGGCGCTGTGGGATATGCAACTCCTTCGCCCTTATGTAAGAAAGGAATGGCACCCAAGCTCACCTCCGCATTATCGGCTTGCTGGTCCTCCAGCGACCAGCCTCAGCCGCTGCGGCTCGCACAGGTGCATTGTCACAGCGGGCCCCGGCTGCGCTCCGCGGAGGGAGCGCGTAAACGCATTTAAACTGTGAGAAACACCACCATTTCATGAAATGACCGAACACTTCAAGAAATGATCAATTCTAAGATTTGGCCACGATATTTATTCACCTCTGCCAAGTGAGTGCACCTATGTATCCTTCAAATGTGGTATGTTATCTAGGTACCTATGTATACTAATTCTTCTTCTCCTTCCCCAGGCTACGACGAACAGAAAGCTACGCGAGACGGTGGCCCTGGAGCTGAGCTTCGTGAACTCCAACCTGCAGCTTCTGAAGGAGCAGCTGGCGGAGCTCAACTCCTCGGTGGAGCTGTACCAGAGCGACAGGTTTGTACTGTAGTGTGACAGCTGTCAGTTTTGACAACTGTCATTTTGGGCCCACTCCTATCTGACTATAGCTTCGACTGACGTTGTCAAACTGCCTTTAAGCTACAAACTGACACGATGCTAAATATTAGGCACTAGAAATAAGTGCTTTACCGACCTCAAATAAAATATAATATATGATGATTAAAGTGCTCTACAAAATAATAATAATAGTACCAACCTATTATTGTCCAAGATAAACACAAATAGTACGCACGGCTACAGATCAAGCTATACATTTCCAGTACAAGCTGATCTCGCATTGTATAGGATTTCCTTACATACATTTATGAATTGAAAAAGTTGCATCGGTACTTACATTGGCCTGTATTTGAACCGACAACTTCAAAATAATAATTTCCATGTACAGCTACAGGTATTTCATTGCGTGTACTAAACCACCTTGCAAAAGGAGAAGCTCGTGGGTAAGCAATAACAGCCGCACGGGCGATCCAGCCGGGGTTGGTCCGTGGATGGGTCAACATGTTTACGTACCGAGACTCCTCCGTGCCGCGGCTGTTTGGTCCTGGCTGTCATTAGTACTATCTTTGACAGTCGTTACGGGTGTCAGAAGCCCGAAAGTCGGACAACCAGTCTTACCAAGGGGTATCGGTTGTGTAGGTCAGATTAGGCAAGTCGCTCCATGTAAAATACTGGTATTCAGCTGCATCCGGTTAGATTGGAAGCCGACCCCAACATAGTTGGAAAAAGGCTAGGCAGATTGAAACAACCTTGAACAAGCAAGAACTACTTACATAATCTATCAATTTCCGTTCCCACACATAACTGGAAACCGCCATATAACTTAGGTAATCAAGCTACATAACATTAAATTAAATAAAAATTTGTTAAATTTGTTAATTATATTGGGCCAATAAATTATTATTTTTGATTAAAATTATGTGATTCACCTTGGTTCTTGGCTGTAGGGTTGTCATAGTTTCCCTGAGGCTGCGACCGGCCCGCCGGTTGAACGCGTCCCAGAGGGTCATGGCCATCCGGCTAGTCCGGGGATACCGCACTGTCTCCTGTGAGGCGGCGAGCCTCCTTGCCGGATTACCGCCATGGGACCTGGAGGCAAAAGTCCTCGCGCACGTGTGGGAGTGGCGCGAGGAGACGAAACGCCGGGGCGTAACTCCGCTGCCGCGAGAAATCACGGTACAGCGGACAGAGCTCCGGCGGGATCTCATGGCGGCATGGAGAGTGCGATTGTCGCAACCCAGCGCTGGGCACGCCACAATTGCGGCGATAAGTCCCCTCTTTGAGGAGTGGTTGGAGAGGCGCCACGGCGTCCTCACCTTCCGCCTGACGCAGGTCCTCACCGGACACGGTTGTTTCGGGAGGTTCCTGTTTCGGATAAGGCGGGAGGAAACGCCCGGGTGTCACCATTGTGTGGATCGCCCGGAGGACACGGTGGAGCATACAGTGGAGGTCTGCCCGGCTTGGGCGGAGCACCGCCGTGTTCTCACGGAGGCGATCGGCGGCGGCGATCTCTCGCGTCCAAACCTGGTCCAGGCCATGGTGCGGAGCGAGAGTGCATGGGAGGCTGTCACCTCCTTCTGCGAAGCAGTAATGCTCGCGAAGGAGGAAGCGGAACGCGTGAGGGAGAGGCAACAGCCGCGCCCTCGCGCCTCTAGCCGCCGTAGGAGACGCCCTGGGCGGCGGGAATCGATAGCCGATTCCCGGCCACCGTAGGCGCGGGCTTGCGGACGACGAGTAATGGGCAGCTCGCCGTTCGGTAAGGACCAGGCCCGGGTCGACGGCGCGTTGTGTTCCACGCGCGCCTCAAAGAGATGTCAGCAGTGACGGGGTCAATTGGGCCGATGCCGCCGGGGTCGCGGGTAGTTCGAAAGAGATACCGTGGCCCTGGCACGGGCAACTGAAGGAACATGGGTGGGTTTTAGTCAGTAAAAGTCTGACACGCCCTCCCGCTCTGCCCAGAGCGGGAGAAGTCATTTGATGATTTCCCATCCACAAAAAAAAAAAAAAAAAAAAAAAGGGTTGTCATAGTTTTAAAACATTTCTACTCGTATCTGCCTATAGCATTTTAAATCAACTGTTCCCTACATGTTCGCATAACTAGTCAAAATGTAGGGATTATTTTTTCGCGATTTCTGGTGTTGCTCCATTAAAAGTTGTACAATAAAAATAAAACAAAGTAAAGTTGTGCATAATGATGAGTACAATGACTCCTTAAGTTACACCTTGTATAGTAGAAGGGCTGTCTGCCCAGGAACTTAAATCGATTTACTTACTACATCCATTCAGGATTGAAGAGTTAGCATCAGTGCCCTACTTACCTTCTACTTTAACAAAAATGTATAAAACGATCCATTACGGTTTTGGAACTGGATAAAGTCTTGCTTTACTAACTGACGTAGTATTCTGCTGATGATCTGTGTCACTTTCAGTGCTCTCCTGCGCAGTGTAAGCCGACGTTCGCACGGAAGTAAAAATATCGCGGCGGGATTTTATCGCGCACTGGATTTTCAACTCTCGTTGTTGAGCCGAGCGTTGAAAATCCAGTGCGCGAAATCAAATCGCCGCGATATTTTTACGTCCGTGCGAACGTCGACACACTTCTTTAAATCTTCCGGTAAATTATTGAATAGCCGTGCTCCCTCAACTAATATTGTTTTTTTGCCGTAATTAGTCCGCGCCCGTGCACTCATTAGTTGAAACTTGTTTTTACTTCTTGTGTTGTATGTTGTTGTCTTTTATGTAGTTGTATGTTTGATTGTACGGAATTTGAAAAAATATCATTAAAATAACCACAGAACAGATTAATAACAACTATGACAAAGTAGAAAGATTGTCCTTTCACTCTTCTTTTAAATACTGCGATAGTTTGGCAGTCCCTAATGTCAGGCGGAAGTGAATTCCACAGCCGAACTGCGTGGACAGTGAAGGAGTAGGAGTAGAAGTCGGTGGAATGGGCAGGAGATTTAACGAGGTTTCTAAGATGCGACTTGCAAGGCACATCAAATGGACGGGCGTAGGAAAAGCGTTCCCGCAGATAGGAAGGCGTTTTAGGGTTGTGAAGGATGTTAAATAGGAGACACAATGTCCGAGAGTTCCTGCGAAGTCGATTAGGGAGCCACTTGAGTATCTTGCGAAAAGTTAGAAACGTGATCATACTTTTTTTAACCGAGGAGCTCGTGGCTAAGTAATAACAGCCGCACGGGTCGATCCATCAGGTTAAGCTACGCTTGCCGGGGTCGGTCCGTGGATGGGTGACCATCTTTACATAACGAGACTCTCCGTGCCTCGGAAAGCACGTTAAGCCGTTGGTCCCGGCTGTCATTCGTGGATCTTTGACAGTCGTTACGGGTCGTCAGAAGCCCGAAAGTCTGACAACCAGTCTTACCAAGGGGTATTGTATTACCCAGTTACTGGGTTGTGGAGGTCAGATAGGCAGTCGCTCCATGTAAAATACTGGTATTCAGCTGCATCCGGTTAGACTGGAAGCCGACCCCAACATAGTTGGGAAAAGGCTAGGCAGATTGATTGACTTTTTTTAACCGACTTCAAAAAAGGAGGTTCTGTATTCGACCCGTATGTATGTATGTATGTTTGTTTGTCCGCGATTTTCTCAAAAACTAGTGAACCAATTTTGATGATTCTTTCACTAACGTGATCTACATACTTTCAGGAAGGTTTTAGTATCTAATTCATGGAATTATTCATAAGTACGAAGTTATATGCATAAATGCTCTGTATCTCCGGCATTTCTAAGCGGATTTTGATGATTCTTCTTTTCGTTCGATTTGGGCTTACCTACTTATGTAATTGTAAATTCAACTAAAAATGGGAAAATTTTACTTTAAAAAAGTAAAAACCGACTTCAAAACCAAAAACGAATAAAATAACTTTCATAAAACTACATAACAGCTTTGAAGTCGGTGTCTTCAATTCTTCAATGCACTTTAGCTTGACACCGACTTCAGAAGCTGTTACTCGTAAGTGTTTTATCATTTTTTTTTTATGTTTGTTACCTCAGAACTCCGTCATTTATGAACCGATTTGGAAAATTCTTTTTTTCTTTGAAATGATATACTTCCAGATTGGTCCCATTTTTATCAAAATCCAGTTCTGATGATGGAATCCATGAGGAATTGAGGGAACTCCTCAAAAATTATAGGCACACATATAGCGATTTTGGTATTTTCATCAACAAATCAAGTATTTGCATTCAGAAAGTAGCATCTGGTGAAGTGGAACTGATGAAGAAGACCACAGATGGCCACGGGAACTTCTCAATGATAATAAGTATTTCACGGGTGGCGATAAGATATCTTGATTAAGATAGTTAAGCGACTATGACGAAGCTTTAAATAAATGGTTCTGATGAAAATGGTACCATCGAACCGATCTGATGAAGAAGCCGGAAGGTAGGCACCGGAACTCAGTAACAAAACAATGTATTCTAGCCGTGTTTGGGCTTATTGGAATTGTCATGAGGTGCACTTTGGCTATAAATGATTTTAGAAAGGAAAAGAAAGAAAGATTTTAATGGTAATTATATGCCGCTTCAAATTGCGCTACTTGAGTTGTATGTTATGTGTGGCCTCGATTGTCAGAAGTCAGATTTCGTAGCCTCGTTATCTCCGTCAACATAAAACTACGCCTTCCAAACTTCTGACACGGCTTAGCGCGACGTATATTTGCCTTTTTGCAAAGTTTTTATTTGAGATGGTTGCATATAAATATCTTCAAGTTCTGATGAGTGGCTTTTGAGTTAGATTTAATCGTTTAATACGTATTTTTCCCGCATAGACTATGTGAATGCTGCTCTAATTAACCGACTTCAAAAAGGAGGAGGTTATCAATTCGTCGGAACCTTTTTTTTTTTTTTTTTTTTTTTTTTTTTTTTTTTTTTTATGTATGTTCCCCGATTACTCGAAGATGGCTGGACCGATTTGGATTATTTTTTTTGGTCCCATGATCATCAAGTCAGGATCTGATGATGGGATCCTGGAGAAATAGAGAGAACTCTTCCAATTTTATAGGCACACTTGAAGCGATTTGGATAGTTTTTGGAAGAGTACTTTCTTGGAGTGGTCCCATTTCAATTTGGTGAAGATCTGATGAAGAACTTCTGAGATAGGCAACGGAACTCCTCAATAAATGATAGCAAATGGACTGGGATTGCTGAAATCTCATGTCTGTTTGTTGTTCACACCAGTTCATAACAAAACATCACGCCAGTACGCTGTGAAGGGGTAAACACATGTACCACTAAAAAGTGAAAAATAATAACTTTTTTGCAAAAAAATACAACCGACTTCCAAAAACAACACTATAAAGTGAAAAATAACTTTAATTTCGGAAGTCGGTGGCAAAAACGAAAATACATTTAATCAGACACCGACTTCCGAAATTAAAGTTATTTTTCACTTTATAGTGTTGTTTTTGGAAGTCGGTTGTATTTTTTTGTAAAAAAGTTTTTATTTATTTTGCAGAGTGGTATTCGATGTGTGGGGTAGACACTACTAAAAAGTCAAAAATAAAAACTTTTTACAAAAAAAATACAACCGACTCCCAAAAGAAACACTACAAAGTGAAAAATAACTTTAATTTCGGAAGTCGGTGGCAAAAAATGAAAATACATTTAACTAGACACCGACTTCCGAAATTAAAGTTATTTTTCACTTTGTAGTGTTTCTTTTGGGAGTCGGTTGTATTTTTTTTGTAAAAAGTTTTTATGAAAGTTATTTTATTCGTTATTGGTTTTGAAGTCGGTTGTTACTTTTTTTAAAGTAAATTTTTAACGATTAACATCCGAAAACGATCCGTTACGGTTTTGGAACTGGATAAAGTCTACTAACTGACGTAGTATTCTGCTGATGTGTGTCACTTTCAGTGCTCTCCTGCGCAGTGTAAGCGACACAAACTCGTCGTTTGACTTTCACGTAATTAGTACATTATTATGCTCAAGTAACTTCACTTTCCTTCAACTGGTTGGGCTTTTAAGGAATTCACCATGCAAAAGTATGTCACTCATTCATAGTGTGATTTTATTCATATTTTTTTCTTCCAACAGTAAAGCCTGATACACGGTGCGATTTTAATTGTCTGTGGTCGTGGCTCGTGGCTAAGTAGTAACAGCCGCACGGTCGAATTGATCAGGTTAAGTTACCCTTGCCGTGATCGGTCCGTGCATGGGAGACCATCTTTATATACCAAGAACCCTCTGTGCCTCGGAAAGCACAAAGCCGTAGGTTACGACTGTCATACTTGGATGCCCGAAAGTCTGACAACCAGTCTTTCCAAGGCGTATCGTGTTACCTAGTAACTGGGTTGTGGAGGTCAAATAGTCGCTCGCTCCATGTAAAATACTGGTAAGACTGAAAACCAATCCTAACATAGTTGGGAAAAAGACTGGCAGATGATGATGAGTTTTTGCGTGATTCTCAGTTTTTTAATCTGCATTAGATATAACTTTTAATATAAACATAATAAGTTATTAAGAAAATGGTCTAATTTAACATTTATTTTTTCCAAATCATTAACACTAGACGTGATCTTCAGTTTAAAATCATTAAAAGTCGTTTATCGTCGCCATAAGCTAACTCGCTCTTCATTGATTCCTTAGGAACGTCTAATGAAGAAATGAACAATATAATTAAATATATAATTATGCTGCTATTACTTGGGGTAAATAGCTCCGATTTAGAGCCTGTTTCACCACCTACGATTAAGTTCTATTAACTTACTTGGCAGATTAATTTCATGAAAAATTCTGGTCAGTTTTTGAGTTTATTCGGTAAGTTGTGGCTATTCGGACATCGTGAAATAGGGCCTTAACCTAATATATAGTGAAACAAAAGGAAATCTGTGACACATCACTATTAGGCAAAGACCAAATTAAACACCCACACCAAGTCGCCTGAAGGCAAAATTATTGAAGTTACGACAATACTTTCACAAACAACGCCCTAGGACAATAATAATAATACTGTAATAAACTAATAATACACGTACGACAGATATAATGTTCGGTGATTTAATAAAGAGTAACAGGTACTTTATAGTAAAAGTAGACAGGTCCTGAGTCGGTTATGCAATATAGCAATAAATATTTTTTGCATAAAGAAGGCTAGGTCATACTGTGAGCGGAGATAGAAATGTGTCAGCGGTCGAAGAAGTGCTGGATATAGCAAGTTTTAGCAAGTGAATCATAAATCGTGTAGGTATATGAAACATGTTTTATAGAGCACAAGCCATAATGTGTCTGATGGGATTACCCATCAGGAATAAATGACGAACTTCCATACAAGTTTATTATTATTTATTTATTTATATATACTTTATTGTACACCACACAAATACATAACAAAAAAAGACAAATACAAATACAAAATACAAAAACAAAAAGTTTATTCAGTAACATGTACAACTTTTACAGTAAATCTAAGACACAAACAAGACAAGACATAATCAAACACTACAAAATATACAATGGGCGGCCTTATTGCTTTCTGCAATCTCTTCCAGGCAACCTTAGAATGGACAGTGATTTGCCTGGATATGAAATGGGGCTGTCTTTGGTGCAGTTTCATGCCCTTTAGGGGTTGAATTTTCAGAAATCCTTTCTTAGTGCTCGATTTCGATTTAGAGAAATTCTTGCGCAAAATTTCATGCTTCTTATCCCGGCTTCTGAGGTTTTTAAACGGTATCCATTCGATAGTGATTACTGATTCGATATCGTTTTTCTGAACACTTCGTTAAGGAAGATTACTATCGAGGACCGAACGAACGAACCGCTAACGAACACCGAAAACGCGCGCGAAACACGCTCGGACTCGTTATTAGTCTGCGCGGCGTTCAGCGGAGGAGGACGATCTGGAGGACCTCAAAAAACCGAGCATATTAACAAAGGAATACGCTTAAATAGTGATTTTGTCGACTAACTCTCAATAGCTATTGAGAGTTTAAACTGCGTTTAAGAATTCTTCAGTAACCGGGCATTAGACCCAGTGGTTGTCTGTCAGTGAATGAATGAATGCAGTTTAATAATTTAATTTATTGAAGCCATTGCCCCTAGCACACTAAATTAAACGTTGTGATGTGCACCTACTGATTACGGTATATTTATCAACTTATCTTTTATACTGAAACCCATTTAGATCAATAATCAAAATACTTAGTGCATAAACAGAGACGTTTCAACTCACCATTTTCCTTCATATGAAGTAAATTATTTTAACAATTATTTATATTTTAAATCAGCTTCCCATGGCTTCGAAGCGTAATGTAAGCTCCAATTGCGCAAATAATCTGTATAGAGTCTTGCTATTTCAACCGTGACACTATTACTGGCTATAAAGTAATGTCGACTCGTTTAAATGTCGCTGTTCTACACACATTTATTTTATTATTAGACATTTAAAATTACATACCTTTTAAATGTCTGCTAATAAAGTAAATGTTTTTCCCTATGTTGTGTTACGTTTAGGTAGGTTCAGATGTAAGTTTTATTCATTTTTTAGTTGACCGTGAAAAATCATCACTCCGTTCCACTGTGGAAAACTGATACGTACCTATCTATTACTACCTACTATTATAAATGAGAAAGTTTTGATGGATGGATGGATGTTTGTTACTCAATCATGCCAGAACGGCTGAACGGATCTGGATGCAACCAATATTTTGTAACCATATTTTGATGTCCGTGAAGTTTCTTGCCTGTTCTTCTCCTACTACGCTTTGGAATGGAAGCATAGCTTCATCATTCTGACTGACCGACCCCTTGACAATTCAAATGTGTCTGTAATTGGATTATTTGAAATAAATGCTTTGAGTTTGAGTTTGATGAAATTTGGCACAGAGATAGATTATAGCAAAATTAAAAAATCAAACTAATTTGGAATAGCAAATAGGCTTCTTTTTATCCCGAAAAAAATTTTCGACATCCAAGCGGGCGAAGCCGCTGGCAAAAGCTAGTATTTCATAAAGCACAAATAAAACATCTTGTAAATGTACCACCCGCGGACAGTGAGACCTCGGCTCATCAAAATGAATGATGACAAACAGGAAAACTGTGTCTCAAATCGCTCCAATTAAACAACTGTCCAGATTTTTATTGTTTTATTTATTACTAGATTTATGTCTTTCTGATTACATGTCTGTATCTAAAAAACTTAATATATTTTTTGTATTTATAAAATGTCAAGTCATATTGGACACACTAATAAAGCCGTCTCCTGGGGGCCAACCACCACCTCTTAAAGCAGTATTATTTTAATGTTACTTCAGTGTGAGAAAGAGATGGAGCTATACAGGACGTCTAGCTCCATCTCTTTCCCACACTCATGTAAGATTAAAATAATACTGCTTTAAGAGGTGGTGGTCTATCTCCTGAGCGTGTTTTTTCTAAACTTTAGACATAAACATCGAAACAAAGAGGCGTGGCTTACATATAGGGTGACTGGTAATTAGTGACCGATACTTAAATACATGACTATACTCATGATAACAAACAACTTTTACTATGGGACCAAACCTGAAATCGCGAAAAAAAAAATCAGCTGCCCCATACATTCATGTTCGCATAACTCTGCATAATGTAAGGAGCAGCAGATTTTTTTTTCACGATTTCAGGTTTGGTCCCATAGTAAAAGTTGTTTGGTATCATGAGTACAATCATGTGTTAAAGTATCGGTCACTAATTACCAGTCACATAGGGTGATATTTGAATACGCAGAAGACAGCTTGTGAAAACAAATGAATATGTGTAAGGTTTTTTGTGTAAAGTTTCAAAAAGACGCGCAGGAGACCCGGCTTACGGTCTATGGCGCTGGTGGCATACACAAATTTCAATGTTATATCAAACGTAGTACACTGAAGTCTTATAAAGTGCCACAAACTTATCTGGCCCGGTAGCCAAAATAAGAACTAATAACGCCATTTTGAAATTAACCAAAGAATATTGTGCATTGTATGTACAAGTACCAAATCAAACCAAATTAGTACTAAAACTTTGATTTGTTATTAATAAAGTTGATAACAGTGACTCTCTCTCTCTCACCGGGGCAGATAAGTTTGTGGGACTGGATATTATTATCTTCGTCAGTTTTTAAATTATTTCCTTTCAAGAGGACACATAATTATTATCTTTTGAAGCTACGGCACTGAGCAGACCACAGAAAAGATGCTTTATCTGTTTTGTGGAGCAGACTATCGCATAGAAAACTATATTATTTAGTTTGTTATCAAAGATCAAAATAGCGTAGGTATCTACGCCTTTTGCCAATGTCGAGTTGACACAAATCTAAAACCATTTTATGCAATATAAATATTGTTATATTATTAATTAATTGTCAGTCTTTCAGCACAGTATAATAATTATACAGTAGTTTATCTTCATAGAAAACGGCCGAAACGACGCGCTTCGAAATCTCAGTCAGTCTCAGTTACGAACAGTTCGAGCGCGCGGCAGGTACGCACGGACGGACGCGTATATTTATCTACCAAGTGGCCGTAGGTAATTACTTCAAGGTCACAGCCCAGATAAAATACTGTACCTATCATTAATTATACTGTGCTTTCAGTGTCACATTTTTAATTAGGTCTGACATGTCTACGGTATGACATTACGCCGCAATAAACATAAAATGCTGAGTCGGTAAAGCAGATTATACCGCGCAATGAGCAGACAAAAATAGTATTTAAGGACGCTGTTACATATGGGTAGTCAAATCATTACTTTTTTACGCAAAAGTATGTTTATTAAATAAAATGCTTTACATTCTTAAAATGTTTTTTGGCCAAATTGTTGATAGATGTGCATGGTACAGTTAGCAACAAAAGTCGATTAACACTTGCAGTTTTTTAATGTTAATTATTAAGTGAAATATTTAATTCAAATCGGAACAGAAGTTCTTAAAATTTTAAGAACATTAACTCTTGACAGTTAAACGAAAAAAAGCAGTTTATCGAATCATTTTGTGTTAAATTAGATGATGTCAAAAAGTAGCAGTGTTAACCGACTTCTGTTGCTGACCGTACGATTCTGAATTATAAATATACTTTTAATTAGGTACATTTTCTCAATAAATGTACCGACGTAACAATTTTCACTCCGGTACATTTATTGAGAAACAGTACCTATATTTTATATTTATATTTCAGAATCGTACCATGCACATCTATCAACAGTTTGGCAAAAATACATTTTATGAATGTAAAGCATTTTATTTAATAAACATACTTTTGTGTAAAAAAGTATTGATTTGACTAACCATTTGTAAACAAACATATTTTGGCTGCGACTGTACATTTTTAAAGTTCCTTTTTCTACCGTTTCAAGACCGTTGGTCAATGTAGACCGGATTGATTCGGAATAAAGTTATAGATTCTCGGCTGTTTATTTGCATATGGCCGGAATTCGGACGACTTCTTGTGTTTGCATAAATTATGATGTAAGTAATGTCGACAAGGCCGTTGACAAAAATGTCTCGTCTTTAACCGACTTCCATAAAGGAGGAGGTTATTATGTTCGACTTTAGTATGTATGTTTTTTTTTAATACTTTATTTTAACTTCACGGATGAGAAATGGTCAGGTCAACTTTAGTTGAACTGTGACAGAATAAGATGTTGTTGAGAAAGATTATTCGACAGTTTATTAATTTATTAACAGAGTTAGTTAGAGAGTACAAAAATAAAAATCTATTGGATGAATGATGATGAAAAAACAGCACCCTAATTGCGTAATACACTATTGATCGGAATTTGAATCAGTTTGAAACAAATTGCTAATCCATTGCTTCATATTTTCGAAAAAATTTGTCTGCTCGACAACGTAAATATCGCAATGAATGTTGTTGAACTGTCAAATTGAAACCAACTCCGATTGGGATTGTGTTACGCAATTAGGGTGCTGGCTTACGGTCTAGTATGTCTTTTAAAATGGCGCTGGTGGCATAGACAAATGTCAATGGTATGTCAAACTCACGTGTTGGGCAGTGTTATTGTGTCTTTCCATCTGGAATGTCTCCAGTGTGCCCAGTTGATGGGAATAGGCTCGCCCCCTTTTATACGAGACTTAAAAACATGACTGGCGAAATGTGGGTGTACTGCAGGTCTGCCTAACCTTTCGGAGAATAAAGGCGTGATGTTATGTTCTATTCCTATTATACCAACAAGTTTTCGCCCCTAAGCGCCCACAGCTGACAGCAGCATATTTTAAATATCAAAATCCAAAATAAATCTTCTAAAAACAGTCTGACCACTGTTAACATGCCATAACACTTGGGGGCTGAAAATTAAAAAAAAAACAATTGACTTCTAAAAAAAACACTACAAAGTTAAAAATAACTTTGATTTCGGAAGTCGCTGTCTTTGATTTTGTATTTTCGTTTTTTGCCACCGACTTCCGAAATTAAAGTTATTTTTCACTTTGTAGTTTTTTTTTTTGAAAAAAGTTTTCATTTTTCACTTTTTACTTATGGTACTAACCCCACACAAATTCCAATAGGTACTCTTCCGGCAAAATAAAATAGAACATCACCCACATAAAAAGTGGGAAAAATACGTATTATTGAAGCTAACTCAAAAACTACCAAAGTTAATAATACATGGAACCAACTTAAAGGTATACCCTCCCGAAATAACAAGAATCTTTAAAATCGACTACTCCGTAAAAAGTAATGCGTGGTTAAACATTAAAAAAAAACATACCTACGCCGCCTACGCGTTGACTTGACAACCTCCCCTTTTTTTTCGTTGGTAAAAAACGAAGAACGCTTTAAAGTGTAAAATTCTATATAATCGTAGTTATTATAGCAAAAAAGAAGGCGCAAGTTTTAAAAGATGGGCACAAAAAGGGAATGGGCAGTAATGAGACGCGTTGCGGTTACATGGCGGGAGAGGTAGGTATGTTCACGTGGTTTTGTTCATGAAATATTAAGTTTTTGGACTTGGCAATATTAGTATAAGGATTTTGTAGAGAAATTAAAATCATGTCTTGTGTAAATGAAGTCTATAAAATAATAATACCAGCCTATTACTGCCCCACTGCAGGGCAAAGGCCTCTTCTCATACAGAGAAGGCACGAGCATTGATCACCACGCCTGCTCAAGACGGGCTGGCGATTTCAGACTTATATTAACTACAAGTCCAGGTTTCCTCACGATGTTTTCCTTCACCGACGTCAGTAATGTCCAAGATAAACTCAATTATGTACATGAATTACTTAAATAACTCCGTTACTTGCCCGGATTTGAAAGCACTACCTTCTGGGCCATCACGACATCAGAATACGCAGTCCCATAAATGTAACGTAGACTTCAAAGTCCCTATTCATAGTCGCTTTTCGGTCCTACAACTACCTAATGAAAAGCTAGCTAAATATATCTTTCCATCGCAACAACCGCATGAGAAATAATTACGGTATACAGAAAGTTTCCCAATTAATTTCTTACGAATAAGTTTAAACAATTAAAACGAAACAAAATATCGTTACAATTCAATTACCGCTCGACAATTAAAGTTAGAAGAGATAAAATAAAAAATGGTTTCCGCCATTGTTGCATTTTCCCGCGGTCCGCCATATTGTAACCATAGACTAATAGAGAGGAATGCGCGCGTTATTCTACGTTCTTTTGTTAGGAATGCGATCTATCTTTTTATAACTGGTAGTTTGAAGTAGTTTGATGTGGTTACAATAATTAAATATTTTTATTTCTGTTTTGTTTTGTAGGATTCTAAGAAATTGTTACTTTTTTCTTTGAATGTTTAAATTACAGTTCTCAGTATTGCAAAAATATTTGCCCCACTGACGGAGTGGGTAAAACTCTTAAAGAAAAGTAAAAAATCCCAAACCATTTACTACCCGTAGGCGATTATTTAGCTCCAATAATAGTAATATTTAGTCCAAACGTATTATTATTATCATACAGACACGCACGCTTTACCTTTCCTTCTGATATTGTTAATGACTGGTCCAAAGTAGCAATACGGCTGCATTTATCGGTGCTTTGTATTCGTACCTTGGATCCTTTACGACTAGGTTAACTCGCTAAAATTATAGGGTGTCCAGAAATGCCCGTATAGTAACTAATAACCAAAGTTTCAACGGCCCATGGATTTTCATGCAGGCTCTTCTCTAGATGGCCCACAATTGGAACCCTGCAGCTTGTAATTGACCTTTCATAACGTAATTATACTAGCCTGTATTCTCAGAAGGGTAGAGGTTATTATAGGTACTACGGCAGACTAACCATCGCTTTCTGATCGGCGCGGGCGTCTCTTCCTGAAACGGGGACCGACTCATCTTTTACCTAGTTACCATAACTTGTTCTTTTTGTCGACAGCGGCAAAGAATGCGTGATGCCGATGATCCCGCTGGGTCTGAAGGAGACCAAGGAGGTAGACTTCCGAGAGCCCTTCAAAGACTTCATCCTGGAACACTACAGTGAAGATGCCGCGGCGTATGAGGACGCTATATCAGATTTTATGGATATGAGACAGGTAACTAGAGCGCTTCTTCCTTTTTTTTTTTTGACAGTTTTCGACGCTGTTTTTTCTAAAAGTTGGCAATGGCTCAAATAGCTATCAACCTTCATAATGAGGGTGCATTCTGAAGGACTGATTCGACGATCTATTGCATTCAGTTATGGAGAAAAAAAATTTTGTCTATTAACGCCATGCAGCTACTTATTGATCTTTAAGGTGCTTCTGAAATACAGGAGGTATTTGATGCCAATCAGGGCGCAGAAGAATCAACTTTTTAGAGGTTTATTTTCATAGGGTTGTTGGTAGTTGCTCAATGAGAGTAGTAGAGTTCAATTGAAATGAGATTTGAGAAGACTGTGCTGCAGTAGAACACAATGGCGATGCCTTGCATTTTGAACGTTCAACAACATTCATTGCGTTGTTCACGCTTGTTGAGCAGACTATTTCTTCAAACATATGAAGCAAAGTATAAGCAATTTCGTTCAAAATCTTTCGGATTGCTATTGAAATTGTGTTACGCATTTAGGGTGCTTATAATGATGATGATTGACGGTTCCTACTATGACTTTCCTCAGGCGATGCGCACGCCCGTGCGGTCCAGTTCGGGCGTGGCGTTGCTGTTCAAGTACTATAATCAGCTGTATTTCATCGAGCGACGGTTCTTCCCGCCCGACCGGTCGCTTGGGGTCTACTTCGAGTGGTTCGATTCGTTAACAGGTATGTTGGACTGTTTACATAATGTCCATATTCCCTATTTAACCCAAAGTACCAGATATCACCAAAACATTCGCCGGTCTTCAATGACAATCAAGGATAAAAAAATATAATAAGATACATTTGTGGATATTTTGTAGCGCCATCTATTATTTTATTAAATAGCAAAACTATTTAAATGATTACAAGTGTTAACACAGATGGCGCAGCTTATTAATTTGTTTTTAGGGAACATAATACAGATGGCGTTAGTTGTCTGATTTTGAATGATGATCAAAATAAATAAATAGGGACTTTTTATTGAATTCTGTATAATAAATGTTATTTTAATTTTGGCAGGAGTCCCGTCTTGCCAGCGAACAGTGGCTTTCGAGAAAGCTTGTGTCTTGTTCAACATAGCTGGCATCTACACACAACTCGGCGCTAAACAGGTAAAAACTATTTAAATGGCAATAGCTTTATGATAATAACCGTATAGCAATAGGTATTTTTTTAATTTAGAAGGTAAGTTTAAATAATGATAAGGTTGGGGAAAAAGTCTTTTCGCATTATAGTATGTATGAACTTAAAATAAAATCTCTTTGGCTATACTATTTGTATCTGGCTGGTTTTGGTATCATTGAAAGTTTAAATTTTAAAGAACATAATTCCAAATTCAAATTAGGAAAATGTGTGATTTTCATTTGTTTTTCGTACTGTCAAGATGAGTGAATCTAATGAAGAAATTCAATACATTTTAAAATTTTACTACAAAAAAGCTAAAAATGCAACGTAAGCCGCGAAAAAAATTTGCGATGTTTATGGACCCAGTGCAGTGTCTGTGAGAGTAGCACAAATTTGGTTTAAGCGTTTTCAATCCAGAAATTTTGATGTTAAAGACGCACGTCGCTCTGGTCGCCCTATTACGGATAAAATGGATGCCAGTTTTGAAAAAGTGGAGCAAGATCGGCATATCAGTAGTTACGACGTAGCTGAAGAACTAGGAATTGACCACAAAACAGTTTCGGCGCATTTGAAAAAAACTGGGTACACAAAAAAACTCGATATTTGGGTACCTCACGAGCTCACTGAAAGAAACCTAATGAACCGTGTACTCATTTGTGATTCTTTATTACGACGTAATGAAACCGAAACATTTTTGAAGAAGCTGATAACTGGTGATGAAAAGTGGATCACGTACGACAAGAACGTGCGAAAAAGGACGTGGTCAAAGGCCAAAAACTGCAAACAAAAAGGCAAAGACTGTGGCGAAACCCGGGTTAACTCGCAACAAGGTGATGCTGTGTGTGTGGTGGGATTGGAAGGGCATTATTCATTTTGAGCTGTTACCACCAGGCAGGACCATCGATTCTGAACTCTACTGCGAACAACTGATGAGATTAAAGTAAGAAGTTGAGAGAAAGCGGCCGGAATTAATCAACAGAAGGGGTGTGGTTTTTCATTATGATAACGCTAGACCTCACACATCTTTAGCCTCTCAGCAAAAATAAGAGAGTTTGGCTGGGAGGTGTTAATGCATCCGCCGTATAGTCCTGACCTTGCACCTTCAGATTTCCACCTGTTTCGGTCTCTTCAGAATTCTTTAGGCAGTGTCAGGTTAACATCACGAGAGGACTGCCAAAACCACTTGTCGCGGTATTTTGATCAGAAGTCCCAAAATTTCTATAGCAATGGGATCATGTCCCTACCTACAAGATTGCAAAAAGTTATCGAACAAAATGGTACCTACATACTTTAGACAAATGTAAATAATGTATATTAAAAAATGTTTTGAATTTTCTTAAAAAATGCGAAGAAACTTTTTCCCCAACCTATTAATAACAGCTGAACGTCCTGACTTTACCAACGACAAACATAACGTCAAAAAAATATGTTGGAGGGTCAATCACCCATAACATTTCGAGCTAATTGGTGCTGATCCATGCGTCATGTTCGTGAACGGGCGCCGTCAGTTGGGACTGGTCGTCTCTTAGCTGCCATAGCTTATTTTTAATTTTAATATTTAATTTAGTTGTTTTAGTTTTTATCTTTTTATTACGGACGCTTTTTAACGTGCAGTCTTTCTACATTGTTCTCACATGTATATTTTCAACATGAACGATGTAACCAATATTTTGTAAAAATATTATGATTTAATAGAGTAGTCCGTGGAGTTTCTTGCCCGTTCTTCTCCATAGGGATCTAATACACTTTGGAATGGGCAACTAGCTTCATCTTTTTGACTGACCGACCGATTGACAATTCAAAAGTGCCTGTAATTGGTTTATTTGAAATAAATGCTTTGAGTTTGACATTTCAACAATCAGAGCCTCAGGTCAAACTTTAGGGAACTGCATATAATTTCTTCTGTATTTTCCCAATCTCCCCTAAACGCTTCATCAAGCTTAGGCATAGGTATGTAATTTTCCAGCTAAATGTATAAGAGACAGGGGAGGGCAGTTGTAAACTCCCCCCGTCCCCCCTCTCCGTGGTGTTACGCCTAGCCTCATTCCATAACATATCTCATTGTTCACTTATTGTCACAGGACCGTTCGACGTGCTCGGGTCTGGACGGTGGCGTGGAGGCGTGGCTGCGCGCGGCGGGCGCACTGCGCTACGTGCTTGACAACTTCACCAACGCACCCTCCGTCGACCTCGCCGCTGACACGCTGCTCGTACTCGCCGCGCTTATGACTGTAAGTAACCTATATTTAGATATATAAGAGTGTCCACGGAGTTCTTGCCCGTTCTTTTGCATAGGTACCTACCTACTACGGTTTGCAATCGGCAACAAGCTTCACCTTTCTGATCGATCGACTTCTTCTCGACAGTTCCAAAGTGCCTGTAATTGGTTTATTTTAAATATGTACATGCATTGAGTTTGAGTTTGAAGTGCTGCTGAAATTATATTTACCTACAAAAGACTATCCGCTACGTTTGCGTGACACTTCTGTTTCTTTAGTAAACAAAAGCACAACATCAGCGTCCCAGATCTTTCTACCACAGAATGACACATCACAAAACCTATGGCTATAACGTGCAGAACCGCAAGTCAGTGGTAACAAAACTAGTATAAGCTGACCTTTTATTCTATTGAAACTCCGTAGTACGCTAGGCCAGCTCAAGGTTGAAGTCTCTAATGTGCGCTTGACTGTATTTATTAGTAGATAGGTGTCTAATTTTTTGACTATTATATTGGTCGGTCCAGAACATCACTGAATCCAGGTCCAGTCCAGACCCAGTCCTAAAACCTATTAAGCATAATGTCTTTAGTAAGTACTTACTTAAAAAAATAATAATATTGTCATGTGTTTCCCAGGCGCAAGCTCGCGAGTGCCTGTTCGAGAAGCTGCAGCTGCAGGCGGGTGAGGCGCGCGGCGAGCTGCGCCGCGCGCCTGAGCTGTGCCTCGACCTCGCGCACGAGGCCGCGCATCTCGCGCACACCTACCGGCAGCTCTATGATAAGGTAAAACTGACACCTTCATAGTATTTTCATCGACATATTTATGGTAAGATCAATGGTGGAATTTCAGCTGTTCTGGAAGCACAGCGTTTGTCATAAATAGGTACTCCTACGGTGACAAAAAATGTTTTATGGTCAGACAAACTAATCATAAAAAAAGTAGAATAACAAACAAGTTACAAAAGCTTACAAACAACCAAACTCAAACAAAGAAGCAATTTCAATCATTTACCAAGCCATTTCAATGCTAGGTCAGGTAGGTACAGTACAGCCGATATATTTTGCCAAGTCTGAATATAGGCACTATGAACTTTCGCGCATGTTCTCTCATTCACACTCGCCTTATGTGACCATTTGGTTCCTAAAAAATGTTACTGCGCAGCCTTCTGCGCGAAGTTCGGACTTGCCAAGAAAACTCGGCCGTACTGTACCTACTGGTTAGTAATCAAATGAAAATATGTAACCTTTTATGCTTGTTCTCAGATGCAATCGGAGGGTGTGTTCAACTACGTGCCATACTCGTGGGTCTCTTTAGTCCACGTCAAGACTGAGTTTTATAAAGGTAAATAAATGTCAACCCATATTATCGTAGAAAACCGCAAACAAATCTGTTGGTAACGCTTACAAGAATGTTTTTCACAACTTGTAGCCTTACCTAGACTGAATTTCACCAATGAAACTGAACGTGATCAGCACATCTAAACCGCGTCCAAGAACTGTCAATGTTGAATGATGACACTGACAGCTTTTGGACGCGGTTTAGATGTGCTGTGGGCTTAGTACGACTTTTTATTACCTAGAATACTAGTCTATCGCGTTAAAGTAAACTTCAATTTGTACTGAAACTGAAGAATCGATGTTTGGTGACAATAATGGGAACTACAAGTGTTCCATAAAAATAGACGTAAGTAAAAGGTAACGTTAACAAGATCTAAATCGAATAGAAACTCGCACTAGGCCATCTGATCACATTCAGTTTCATTGGTGAAATTCACCCTTAAAGATGAATTTTGTCAGTTTTAGATATATACGAAATCCATACCACCACCCTCGCTAATCAAATTTCTAACAACGATGCGTGTTTATTTTCCAGCGTTGGCGCACCAATACTGTGCGACAGGTCTGCTGAACATGCCAGCGACAGCGCGCTCTCCCAGCCGCCTCGCATCTCTTTACGATGCCGACACACATCTCGATAATGGTAAGATGACGAAAGAAAGCCTGGGGTGTCTGTTTAGAAATACCTATCCTAAACAGGAATAAAATGCCGTGTTTAACACGTAGATACCAACTGTTACCATATTTTTCATGCTGTAGCATCCTGCATCGCATTAGTAATGTTTTAACGTAAGAATCGTATGTGACAAACACCGCCGAGCCTTTGCTGAGCCATTAATACGCCAAGGACAATGAACTGCTTACATAACTGTCAGATTTTGTCTCTACGCTTGAGTCACAATCAGGAAGCCAGCTCAGGAAGTAATGCCTTCGTAACGTAGTACATAGTTGTCTGTTTAGCCACAAAACTGAGCTAACTGAAGACAGACATTGTTATAAAGACAGTATATTATTAATTCATCTTGTTTTACTTTCAGGCTCGTCCATATCCCCGACGCTCAAGGACACGGACGTGGACTGGATAGCGCTGGGTCGCGCGCACCTCGCGGAGGCGCTCACACTGTACGAAGAGGCTCTCAGGCTGCAGAGGATGTGCCGGTTAGTACATAATTTATACGATAGCTTCTATCAAACACAGGCAAAAGAGAATACTTAGCTGCGCCCTCGGAAATGGTTGGTGTAGGAAATTGAAGTTAATCAATTAAATGTACAGACAACAGCACATCAGGTTATATTATAACAAACTGTCAAATTTCTCCAAATTATTTTAAACCTTAAAATATTGATGGTTAAGTTCAAAATCGAATGAGAAAATTTGACAGTTTGTAATAACTTGACCTGCTGCTGTGTGTACGTTTCTTATTTGACTTTAATTAGACTTAGACAGTTCTCATAAGGTACACTCCTACCAACTTATCTGTAAAATGGCGAAAATTGGAACTACGACCGTCATGTTGAAATGTCTCCGATTGTGCCGATGCATGTCATTCGATTGTTTCAACGCATCGACGGTGACGTCCTCTTTCAGTTCACAGATAAGTTGGTAGGACTGTAATATTGTATTGATCTGAATCTGATAAATACAGGGTCAAAATAAAACCAGCCAGCGAAACTCCGCAAATGTCAATGGGTATCGATATGTAATGGCGATAAAACAAAAACAAGATTTTCAAAGCTCGTCATTTCAAGTAACATTACTTATGCTCGGTTTCTGAAGAATTCTTAAACGGAGTTTTAACTCTCAATAGCTATTGATTCCACAAAATTATATAATTTTTAAGCGAATTCCTTCTTTATGCTCGGTTTTTGAGGTCCTCGGATAAACCCTAGACTAATTCAATTAAAGTAATTCACTCGACTTTTAAGCTAAGTTCTTCCTTAGCGTATAGTTCAGAAACATTCGATATCGAACTAGTAATCACTATCGAAAGGATAAACTCCGTGTAAATACCTCAGAAACCGAGCACTAGAGTTTAGTTTTTATTTTATTATTATTAATTTTCAGCATTAGATGTCGATGCCCATCACGTCTGTACTTTCGCTTGCTAATTTAATTTGACTCTGTATAATTTTTTTGATTTGATAATTTCGTTAAGAACGCCATCTACCTACAACTCATCTAAACTAAAATTGATTCACCTAACCTTGCGGAAGCAACTAACAGATGTCGCCACTGTTACAGCGAGCTGCGCGGCAAGGAGGCTCTCTCGCTGGTGGTGCGCGCGCAGGCGGAGCGCGCCGCGCGGGAGGGAGCCGCGCACCACGACCACGACGCCAACGACTTCAATGATCTGATCGACGCGCCCAATGTACAGCGTGAGTACCCATTTCTGAATATATAATGCATCTTAACTAATCTTAATACGTACTTATAGCTAACAATAGCCTCGGACTTACATAGTAGCTAATTACAGGTTAACCAGCATTCTCAGAAATAAGAGATAAACACATAAAAATCGCACCTAGCTCTACAAAAACATGATTTTTTTAAAGATTTTAAATGTAATTGTATGGCTAAAATAGCTAAGGGTTCATAGATCAATTGACTTAGATCGATTGGATCTTCTAGTTTTCTTTTTCTACTGTTGATCGAAGTCGTCTGCTGGTCTCATTTTCTATCAAACGATGACATTGATCGGTGTTGTCTATATGGATGTTACTAAAAATTACTATTTTGCGCGTGTAAATAATATGACCTCTTTTTTCAATGGTAAACAATTTATCGAGAGTCCAGAAAATAGCATGAATTAACTTTTTTTTCAATACAACTTTGCTCCACTATTTATATTTCTATGTAATAATCCTTTTCTCCGTTTGATCCACAGCTTCATCAAAATTCCAACTGGCCTTAACACAGCCGGACTTCGCTCAGCACAGAGTAGAAGACTTATTCAAGTCTCTAGGACCAATCGCCATATTCTCCGCCAAACGCCATTGGAGCGCGCCCCGTCTCGTCCAACTGCAGAAGTACAGGGACGGATCCCGACGCGTCGAGAGACCACGAAACGGAAACAACGAAGAATACGAAGAAACCAGAAACGGAAAACACAGGAGCGACAAACGAGACCGATCAGAAGACAACAGCACTTACTACAACCAAATAATTAGGAGCGACGAGAAATACTCCAACGATTATGAGAAAAAAAAGCTTCATAGGGTCACAAAACAAAATGGAGTATACATAAATAGTTATAATAATAATAATTACGAATACCATCCGAAAGTCTTGGATTATGATGACTCTCAGAATGAGTATAAGGCTAAAGGGGAGGCAAAGAATGAGAATGGAGTGAAAGAGTGTAACGGTAAAGTGAAGAATGGAAGGAGAAAGGATCCTCTGAGGAGGGCCGCGAGCGAATACAATGTTTCGAACGCGAAGACTGAAGATGAAGGCTTCGGATTCTCTGTGAGAGGAGATGCGCCTGTGGTTATAGCAGGGGTTGAGCCTAACTCTTTGGCTGATGTAAGTACATATTATTAGTTTTAAGACATTTGCATAACGATCAGCTCCTAAAAGCTATTTTCTCTTAATTTTTATTGCGTTGCACAGCAATAACCCTATTCAAATACTGATTCTGAATTCTAATGAAGTGTAAAGTTTGAAATAAATTAACCATTGGAGAATTAATCCTAAGGTTCACTTCTGATGAACAACAAAACTGACCTGAAGCAATTACTACATATACTTGATTGTGCCGTAACCGATACAGTGTTGAGCGCATTTGTTCGCAATTGTGTAGCATGCCTGTGTTCGTAGTTGTTCGGGTCGGCACATTCGATTTGGTAGTATTTGCTGAACAACAAAGCCAACCCCAACCCGAGGCAATTACTACATAATTTTTCGATTTTGCCAAGCGGCTGTGACGATTATTAATACCAGTCCGAACAATTAAGTAGCACGCCTTACTTTATCGATCGAGCAAACCAAAACATAGCACAAATGATGTAACTCCCTAAATAAACTCTTAACTGCCTCATTCCAGATCGGTGGCATGCGTGAAGGCGACTTCATAATCTGCATCGGAGACACAGACGTGAAGTGGAGCTCACACGACGAAGTGGTGCGACTCATACAACAGGCTGGAGACACACTCACTATGAAGCTGGCCACGCCGATGGATAAGAGCTGTATAAAGGTACGTATTAAGTATACAAAGCCTTCGATTGATCTTAAGTTATTATGACCAAATGAATGAATAGACAAACGACAACATTTTTAAAGAGTATGCAATCCATTTTTTACCACAAACACGACCCGCAGAATCAACCAAAGAAAAGGAACAGAATCTTTATCTGGGTATACTAGACCCACATAATATAGATATTATATCTGTGACTAGACCATATACCTACTACATACCGCTATGGTGACTCAATCATCTTGCAAGCTATGTAGATACGATAGTACTGTAAACGTTGCAGCGCTTAATAGTGTACAAGATAATGTACAACAGCAGGAGGAGGAGTAGTGAGGAAAATGTGAGGAAAGTTTTGAGTATGAATGTCGATGGCTATAAAAGTAGGGGAAGACCAAAGAAACGATGGATGGATTGTGTGAAAGATGACATGTCTAGAAAGGGGGTGACTACCGAGATGACGAATAATAGAGAAGTATGGAAAAAAAGGACATGTTGCACCGACCCCAAATAGATTGGGATAAGGGCAGGAGAATGATGATGATGATGATGATAATGTACAACAGCATAACAGCATTTTATTTTTACTCTTTCTAGGCATCACCAGAAACTCCACGGCAGTCCAACTCCAACCAAGGCTCGGTATCAGCCGCGTCCACAGCTTCCAGTGGCTCTACAGCTGTGACCGCGCGATCCTCGGCCCGACGGGCGCCATCTTGGAACCCTTTCCGACGTCACACGACCAGAGACAACAGCTCACATCGCGGCTCACACACAAGCAATATTATATTCAGATAAATAAAAATTATGGTATAAAATTTTGAAATAGCGCCATCTAGTGGACGGCTTTTGAAAGTTAGAACGCCATCTGTTATTTTATTTTACGTAATTTTCAATTGCAAAAACCGCAAACATTTTTTCGTGGTGACGTTATATTATAATGCCATCTAGCGGCTGTTTCATTAAAATTAAGCCGAATCTGCTGATGTGTGCCTAAAATTATATTCGATGTGAGTCAATTGGTTCATTACTTTTGCAATTGTTACAATTAGTAATTTAAAGTTAAGCACATCAAAGTTATGTTAAACATCACTGGTCATAGTTAAAAGAACATCAATAGTGTTAAAATATTCTGATGTTCAATGGTTTAAGACTAACATTGCACCAATAATCACTAAAAGCGTTCAGCGCTGAACGTACTTAAAACATCATTCTGTCTGTCACTGCCAACTTCAAACGATTGACAGAAATGAAAAAATATTTTAAATACATGTAGCGCTGAATGCATGTAATGATTTTGTGGTGCAAGCGCGCCTAATTGTCGCAAAATACGCAATCAAGTCACAAATAATAACTTTGGTCTTTATATAAATCAGTAGTTTTTAAATAAATCAGTAGCGCCATCTATATTTATTAAGTCGGAAACACTAATCTATCAATAAGTAAATTATGCTAAATTTTAAACCAATGCCATCTATTATCGGTTTCTTGTACTACTTTATATAGTTTCTAATCTTTTGGTGTGTGGTTACAGAATTATATAAGTTACTTCGGGCAGGGCGACATTCGCTGCTATTATATTTAGGTTCCTAAATATATAGTTAGATATGGGGACCTTACATCGGCTATGATACTCCAAAGTTATTCTTTTATTATTTTATAAGTTTTCAACTTGGCAATGGGCTTATTTTCTTTCGCAACGTATTCGTAACGGATTTTTATTCATCTTTATTTTTAGGTACTTCAAATAAAATGTCAGATTGTGTTCATCATTTTTGGGTTACCGACCTACGTATTAGAAAGTTTGCCAAGTTAGCTTCGTATAGTATATTCTTTCTTACTAACGTTATATAATTATATATGGTAATATGCAATATGCACATAATTTAGTTAAATAAAAATATATACCGTCAAAGAATTATCTCAATCAGTTAGTTTTTGCCTTTACTAGATACCTACCTATATTTTTCATTTATTTTTCATACGTAGGTATTTATTTTAGTTTCATTAAATTATTTTATCGACCTATTTAACATTTGTAAATCTCGAATATTAACTTTTTAAATCCGTGTAAATTCAATCTGCCTAGCCTTTTCCCAACACCCAGCTCGGCTTCCAGTCTAATCGCATGCAGCTGAATTCTACATGGAGCGACTGCAAGAGACTGGTTGTCAGACTTTTGGGCTTCTAACTGTAACGACTGTCAGAGATCTACGAATGGCAGCCGGGACCAACCTCATACCGTGCATCCGTGTAAATTGGAACTGAAATTGTCAACTAATATTTGGTATAGATAATTATAATAATCACAATGCCTATGTACTGTCACTGTCACATCTTTATATCGCAAAAAGACGTGAGCAGTCGCATAAATCGTCGACATTTTGAAAAAAATCTTTAAGTACCTACCTATTCCTTTTTCAAAACTTAATCTTCTGTAAAACCAGGTACAGAGGAATTATACCTATAGAAAAACATTGTTGAGATAGAAATCAATTTGAGAAAGTAAATTAATAAAAACATATCTTATTAGTACTTCAATTTTAATGTTTTGGTATTTAAACTTGCTATTTCTGTATATTACTAAAAAGGGGTATGTCCTACAAAATAGCTATTACGACTGATTGAAAAAAAATATGTATATTTTGATAAAAATAACTACGTGTTAGTAAATAGAGAATATATTATGTCACAATTATTTTAGATGTACTTGTAATTACAGTATTTTTAATTATTACAATAAAACAATATATTACTTTTAATATTTTGGATGTGATCGATTTTAAAGTAAAACAAAAACTTATAAAAACATTGATCGCGTCCAAAACATAAAATTTTAGATTGATTATAACAATTTAAAATTTTTAATTCGACTTACTTTTAGTTTGTTGTATAAAATTATAGGGTAAAAATGTATATCATTGTATAAACTCGTATAAGATAAAGTGTATAAAATTGTTGTGGTTACTTTTGAACATTAAAGGTTATTTAAAGGCTAATTCGTTTTTCAACTTGTCCGCTCTTTTTTCCCAGCCAAAGCACAACAGCCGTGCAACAAGCGAGCGGAGCCGCAGCAGCGGCTGGTCAGCTCGTCATCCAAGTTGCTTGCAGTTATAATACTTGGATATTTAGTATTTTTAGGTCCCCAAAATAGGAATTATGTGTGGTTCAAAAAAGAGGCACATTCATTAAATATTTGAATGGTAAATAATATTTTTAGGAAAGCAAAATGGGCATTATTTGAGGTTCATTCATACATGCCAATTAGAAATGTAGGTACTTCATATGGATAAGTCTCATAGGTTACAAGATGAGACCCAAATGAATTATACTGCTAATGTCATTGGATATTATTGGTACACTGCTAAGTACCTACATGCTAATGTCATTGGATATTATTGATACACTGATAAGTACACTGCTAATGTCATTGGATATTATTGGTACACTGATTATTACACTGCTAATGTCATTGGATATTATTGGAACACTGATAAGTGCACTGCTAATGTCATTGGATACTATTGGAACACTGATAAGTACACTGCTAATGTCATTGGATATTATTGGTACACTGATTAGTACACTGCTAATGTCATTGGATATTATTGGAACACTGATAAGTGCACTGCTAATGTCATTGGATACTATTGGAACACTGATAAGTACACTGCTAATGTCATTGGATATTATTGGTACACTGCTAATGTCATTAGATATTATTGGTAGGTATACTGATAAGTAAACTGCTACTGAGATATTATGGATATTCTGAAAATGTGGTCAGTTTGCTATTAAAAATAGTCTAATGAAAAATTTCATAATTGCTGTTACAAATAGTCTAATATTTTTAATAGAAATTATGAAATTTACTGACCACATAGAGCATGGCTCGACACATGCACATGACACACACACACACATGCACATGGAGCATGACACGTAATTCATTGAAATAAGCCATCAAAACATTTTCAGAGAATAATTGAGTATTTCTTCGAGTCTTCCATGCTATAAAATTATTGTAAATCATTAAATAGCGCTCTCGCAATTTTTGCGGCAAGAGACTGTTTTCTGCAATTTGCGCCTCATTCAGAATATCAGGTGGAGTAGATTCCATATTAATATCAGATTCCTCGCTTAAACTCATATTACTATTTTGTTTATAAATATCATTCGGAAAGTCGCAACAATCTTTGAGTTTCTAATATGAAAATGGCGCGAATTTGCAAATGTCGCCACGTGCGCGTGGTGAAAATTAGAACTACAATTTTCGTCTCATTTACTCATTAGTATTAAAGTGAGACAAACGTATTGAGGAAAAGCGCTTCCAAGGAGGTTCGATCAGTCAGCTTATTTATTCTCGTAATGTGAAACTCCTAGGTGGAATTCTTATAATATGTTATAAGGAAATAAAAAAAAACCGTAAAGAATACGCACGGCGCTATACAACGGAGTATGCGGTCTAAGATATGTACTAACACCCAGTTTCTAAGTTGAGAATTTGAATTTGAGAACGTCCTAATCTGTACTTAAGTATAACTTAAACATTTTTTCGTTTCTGAATTAAGTTTTTTTAAACTCTAATAAAGATTTGAGTAATATAACATCATTTACTCAAATTTGAAAGAAAGCATGCTTAACTCATGCTTAAGGTCGTCAGTTGCGTTTCTGAACTAAGAAAAATGTGTTTGACAATACTCGAAGCATAATCACCGTCTAGTTGAGCAGTTGAAAGTTGACACACCAATTTCGGCTATTCAAACTGTAATCAGCTAAGTATATAATAACTAGTGATTTTGATCATAATGAGTGACGACGATACTTCCCTGTCGTCTGTGGAGATGCCTCAACGCAGACAACCGCGCAGAAGAATAGCAGAACATCGGCCTAACTTGTTCATCACGCTAAGCGATGAACAATTTAAGTCGGTTCCGCTTTACGAAGGAGTCAGTTCGGTTTATTTTTAACAAAATAAAGCCTAAACTAACCTGTCGTATTCAACGGCAGGACTGTATTTCTCCCATATTACAGTTACTAATAGCTCTTAGGTTTTATGCGACTGGTAGCTTTCAAGCTGTTGTGGGGGACACCGTGAATGTGAGCAAGGCGACGGTCTGCCGCGTGGTAGAGGGTGACTAGTGCCATAGCATTGTTGAGACGGCAATATGTTCGTATGCCCACTGCGCAGGAGAAACCATCAGTGGCGGCACGATTTTTTGACATAGCTGGATTTCCTAGAGTCATAGGTGCTGTAGACTGCACTCATGTAAAAATAAATTCACCAGGAGGGAGCAGAGCTGAGCTGTATAGGAACAGAAAAGGTTTTTTTTCTATAAACGTTCAAGCCATCTGTGATGCCAATTTAAAAATAACTAGTGTCATTGCACGTTGGCCAAGCTCCGTACACGACACCACTATTTGGAATGACTCACCACTTGCAGCTCAGTTTGAAGCTGGCAGATTTGGGTCATCCCTTATTCTCGCAGATAGTGGTTACCCATGCCTTAGGTATCTCATGACACCCTTTTTGAATCCTGCCTCTCCATCCCAAGAAGCCTATAACAGATCCCAGATAGCATCACGAAACACAATTGACAGGTGTTTTGGTGTTCTTAAAAGAAGATTCTCATGCCTACATGCAGGAATGCAGTTAAAACTTCCAAAAGTATTGAAGGTGATTGTGGCGTGTTGTTCTTCATAATATGACTCTTCATCTTGATAACTACATCATGGAATATGATGAACATGTACAAGAAGAAATCGAAGGTCAGTGACGTACTCGCCATTGATGTTGATGCCTAGCCCTTTCCGTCCAGAACCTTGAAGACATCCTCCAGTGCAGTGGTGAACAGTTTCGGAGAGATAACGTCTCCCTGACGTTATCAAGAGACAAGAGGCTATTGTACTCTTTAATAATGCACTTCGAGGCTTCCTGTTTCTTGTGGATATAGTATGCCCCTGTCCTTTTGCATTCTATTACACTTTGGTATCTGAAGCAATAATAAATAAACGTAAAATTATATGTTGGTAAACATTAGGTAGGGGCCGGAAGGTTCTGGAGTGGCGACCGCGTACCGGAACACGTAACATTGGAAGGCCTCCCACAAGCTGGAGCGATGACCTTGTGAAGGCCGCAGGAATTCGCTGGATGCGGGAAGCACAGAACCAGTCGAAGTGGCGGTGCTTGGGGGAGGCCTATGTCCAGCAGTGGACGTCTTTCGGCTGAAATCATGATGATGATGATGATGACGTTATTATCTCGTTATTATGTACTTACTTTGTTATTATTGAAAGAAGATTTCCTTTCTCCTCTAGAGTATAGTTAGGCGATCTCTTTTTCTTATCTCTATCCATTTTAATTGGTATAAAACAGAATTCCAATAAAACTTGTGTTTATTTACTTTCAGTTTGACATTCACGATTCGGTTCATAGAAACACTTCGAATTGCTAAAATATACTCGTACATATAATAGGTCTTTACCTATGAAATTGCCGTTTTGTATGAAAAAATTTAAACGAATTTTTTTCATGCATTTTTTTTTTGTATTAATCGAAGTAATCACCCATGCAATCAATGCATCTTTGCCAACGCAGTGGCAGTTTATTGATGCCCTTCTTAAAGAAATCAGCTGGACGGGAGGCAACAAATTCTTCAAAGGCATTTTGTACTGCCTCTCGGGTATTGAATTTTTTTCCCGCCAAGAAGTTATCCAAATTCTGGAAAAAGTAGTAGTCTGTAGGCGCAAGGTCTGGTGAGTAGGGCGGATGACGGAGAGCTTCCAACCCCAGTTCTTGCAACTTGGAGACCGTCTGCTGTGCAGTATGAGGTCGCGCGTTGTCGTGCAGGAGCAGCGGAGACGAGCGATTGACCAATGCTGGTTGGAGATGTGCCAGCTTCTCCATCATTGTGTTCAGTTCTTCACAGTACACATCTGAAGTAATGCTCACCCCGTTTGGTAAGAAGCTGTGATGAATCACACCGGCGCTAGACCACCAAACAGTGACCATCACTTTTCTAGGGGTAAGTTTTCGTTTAGGGCATTGTTTAGGTGCTGAATCAGGATCCAACCAACTTGCTGAGCGCTTGCGGTTATCAAACAGAATCCATTTTTCATCGCAGGTAACAATGCGGTTCAAAATTCCTTCATTTGTGTGTCTGTTGAGCAGTGCAAGGCACGTCTCGACGCGTACTTCGTGCTGGCGATCATTGAGTTCGTGGGGCATTTGTCAAGCTTTTTTACCTTGCCAATTTGACGCAAATGGACCAATATTGTTTTGACGCTAACGTCGAAAGCTGCTGCTAATTCAGCCGTAGATTGTGTATCATCAGCTTCCACAATCGCCTTTAATTCGTCATTGTCGACCAAAGTCTTCGGACGACCGCGAGGTTCATTTTTCAGGTCGAAATTTCCAGAACGGAAGCGAGCAAACCAATAACAAGTGGTGCGTTGGTTTGTAGTGTTAGCTCCGTAAACGTCGTTGATGTTGCGTGCCGCTTGTGCCGCGTTGCTGCCACGACGGTACTCATATTCCATAATTACTCGATTTTTTAACGTATCCATGATGACGAAAAAGATTGAAATGCGATGAAAATGTAATACTAATCAAATGACTACTTTTGGAAAAAAAAATCCATGTTTTTAAAATAAAATTACTGTAACTGAAAGAACTGTAACGGAGATATGAGAAAAGTGTGGGAGTGTGCGAACAGGTGGCTTGGTAGAAAAAAGTTAAATGTTGATGACGTGATTCAAAAGTATCTTGTAAGCAGTAACGAGAAGCTGGAAAGCGTATGTAATAATTTCTGTTATACTTTTACTAATGAAATTGGTTTTCTAAAACAGAACCATTTATGTAACCATTTGTTTTATGAAAGAAAACAATATGTAAAAGAAAGTGATGTAAGTTTTAGATTTAAAAGGGTCTGCCCTAGAGATATATGTTTAATTATAGATAAGTTAAGCTGCAGCAAGTCCCCAGGCTCCGAGTACAGGATTTAAAAACTATTAAGTTCCCTATCAGCCAAGTTCTTGCACATTTCATTAATAAGTGTATAGAACGACAGGTATACCCTAATGAGTTAAAGACCGCAATTATTAGACCAATTTTTAAGGGGGGGAAATATAAAGAGTACACAAATTATAGACCCATCACGATATTAAGTGTAATCAATAAAATCATTGAAAAAGTAATTATAGGACAAATCACAAAGTTTTTAGAAAATAATAATACAGGGTGTTTGGTGCATCGTTTGCCAAATTGAATTGGCCGAAAGAAGAGGTCATTTGCTATCGCTTCAGGCTCAAGTACTCATTTTTGGCCACACCGGTTTTTTTATTACAACTTTCTAATTTTTATTTTGAAAAAATCCAAAACTCAGCATTAAAGCTTAAATTAAAAAAAAGTTTTAAGTGTAGTCGTCAAATTTCATTTTTATTTACATATGTACTGTTGTATGGCTCTATCAAATTTAAAATTACTTGCCAGTTACATCTAGTTTTTTTTTAATAAATCACAAAGTTTTTGGAAAAATAAAAAATGAACTTAAAACTCAACTTTAAATAGCTATAAAAAAAAAAACTAAAAGCGATCGGGATCTTCGAATTATTTTAAAAAGTTCTCTAGTCTATCCCCTTTCCAACGGTATGTAATGTGTTAAAAAACTCTTTTAATATCTTTAATAATTAGCTAAATGTGTAGTCGAGACACATCAGGCTGATATTGGATATTACGTTTAAAACACTAGTTTTCGCATAAATTACATGCTATTAGTAGATAGATACTGTTATCTCACGTCTTACGTAGTCTCTTATCTCGTTCTTACATAGGGAACTTTCCTCGAAATTGAAAAAAAAATACATTATTACAAAAATAATCATTTATTAATAAGTAATTTAATTACATACTAATCTTACAAGAATTAGAATTTCTGCAAACAGAGTTGCCCTTATTATTAGCTGATTTGCCAATTTTCAGTGAAGACAGGTCTTTTGTTTTCCAACATGACGGTTGTCCCGCTCATTGGAGAATAACCGTCAGGGAGTACTTGAATGATGCATTCCCGGACTCATGGATTGGGAGGGATGGCCCTATTCCTTGGCCTCCACGTTCTCCAGACTTAACTCCGTTGGATTTTTACGTCTGGGGACGGGCCAAAGAACTCGTCTACGCCACGGAAGTTGAGACAAGAGATGATTTAGTCCAACGCATTGAGGCGGCTTTCATGACGATCAAAGCAGAAATGCGTTTACGCACCACTACAGTTGAGATAAGACGAAGATGTCGCGCGTGCATACGCAATAGTGGTAGACAGTTTGAACAAGACTTGTAAGATTAGTATGTAATTAAATTACTTATTAATAAATGATTATTTTTGTAATAATGTATTTTTTTTTCAATTTCGAGGAAAGTTCCCTATGTAAGAACGAGATAAGAGACTACGTAAGACGTGAGATAACAGTATCTATCTACTAATAGCATGTAATTTATGCGAAAACTAGTGTTTTAAACGTAATATCCAATATCAGCCTGATGTGTCTCGACTACACATTTAGCTAATTATTAAAGATATTAAAAGAGTTTTTTAACACATTGCATACCGTTGGAAAGGGGATAGACTAGAGAACTTTTTTAAATAATTCGAAGATCCCGATCGCTTTTAGTTTTTTTTTTATAGCTATTTAAAGTTGAGTTTTAAGTTCATTTTTTATTTTTCCAAAAACTTTGTGATTTATTAAAAAAAAACTAGATGTAACTGGCAAGTAATTTTAAATTTGATAGAGCCATACAACAGTACATATGTAAATAAAAATGAAATTTGACGACTACACTTAAAACTTTTTTTTAATTTAAGCTTTAATGCTGAGTTTTGGATTTTTTCAAAATAAAAATTAGAAAGTTGTAATAAAAAAACCGGTGTGGCCAAAAATGAGTACTTGAGCCTGAAGCGATAGCAAATGACCTCTTCTTTCGGCCAATTCAATTTGGCAAACGATGCACCAAACACCCTGTATATTAACTGACATTCAGCACGGTTTTAGGCCAAATAGAAGCACAGCAACGGCATTAAGTAAGTTTACAGATGACCTAAATACCTCATTGAATAAAAAAGAGGTGGTTCTATTGACCTTTATTGATTTTAAAAAAGCTTTTGATACTTTGGAGCATGAGGGCTTGCTGCAGGCCATGGACGAGTGTGGGATACGGGGCCCTGTAAAAGGTTGGTTCAGGCAGTATCTAGATAATAGGTACCTAAAAGTTAGGGTTAAAGGAGTGGACAGTAACCTCGGTAAAGTCGATTACGGAGTGCCTACCGGGTCGGTTTATGGGCCAATAGGGTATATCATGCACGTCAACAGTATGGTAAATGTCATTAAAAATTGTAACGCATACATGTATGCAGACGATACGTGCTTGACATACAGCGGTCGGGACTGTGAACTGATCCGGTCAGCGATGCAGGAGGATTTGGATAGTGTGGTCAAATGGGCGCACGATAATGGTATCCTTATTAATGTAAAAAAAACCAAGTGTATGTTGATATCGTCCCCGTATAATCACTTAGCTAAGACTGCCTGTATCTCGATAAAGGGCCACTCGTACGAATGCCTTCACGATAGCTATGCAAACTGCCAATGTGAGTGTATTGAGCGTGTTGCGAAATACAAATACCTAGGATTATTAATTGATGAACGATTCACTTGGGACGCACACGTAGACACTGTATGTAACAGACTGCGCTCCGTACTGGGGAAACTTAACAATTTAAAATATATAGTTAGTAGGCGGGTACTATATTCTATATCATGCACTTGCAGAGGCAACAATAAACTACGGTTTGGGTGGTTATGGACTGACGTTTCCGGTACATTTAAATAAAATTAAAATATTGCAAATTCGATTATTAAAATTACTAGTAAACAAGGTAACTAAAGATAGCATTAATAAGGAATACGAGAAATTATTTAAAATTTGTAGAATATTACCCATACAGAAAAAAGTAAAAACAACTATAATTTTAGAACAGCACAACAAAAACGAACACATGGAAAAGAGAGTGTATAACCGACCAACCCGTAAAGCGACACAGAGAAACAAATACTCGGTCCCCAAGGTGAGGAATTATTTTGGTCAAAGGACGCGGAAATGGCTAGTTCCAACATTGTTAAACGAATTACCTAAGGAAATTTCTACCGAAACAGTTTCTAAAAATGTCTTAAAAAATATTCTGCGTAAGCACTATTTGGGTCTGTGTCCTTAGCGATGGAACCTTACCTAATTATTGATTATTAAGGGTTGACCCACATCTGTCAGCACGGAATCGCCTTTTTTCGTGCTTTATCCTTTTCTATCTCTTAGGATCATCATTTCCTAGAGCGATAAAGATAGAGACCGCGCGGTGGAATCGGCGATGCGCTCGACACTACGGCCAAAATGGCTGAGAGGCGCTGGAGTGCTGACGAGTGCTATCGAGCGCGATATCATGCTTCCATTGCATTGCATGATCGTATTCTACAACACTCAACGGCGACGGCATGCGATCTTACGTTGAAGCACGCGATAGCACGCTGCAGCACACACGGCATAAATGCTGTTCCGTGCTGACAGATGTGGATCAACCCTAAGAAGTCAATTCGCTTGGCGTATTTGCCCGGAGATTCGCGTAATACTTGCATTATGGAAAGTATAGCTTAGTTCAACCGAAATAAAGTTCATTTTTGGCGGCTGGGTTGGGCGAGTGTCTGTGCGGGTGCGTCGCGTGAAGTGTACATATTATGTACCTAACTTGTCGGCCATGCTAGCGGGCGCGCGCGCCGTGCTGCTGGCGGTCGGGCGGCCGCCGCGGTGACTCACTCGCGCTGGGTAGCTCGTCTCCCACCGGTGGGGGGTGGGGGGGGCTGTGGCGGTGGTCGGGACGCTAGGAGCATGTGCTTTCGTCGCGCGTGCTGGGATGGCGGGCAAGTTTCCAACCGAACCCGACCAGCGAACTTGAACATGTCGCAGCGGTCGAGCAACACCTTGGCGCCTACTTCGCGACGCCGATAGCTCCCGAAGAGGATCCAGTCTTCTTCTCGCCTGGCGCGGTCAGACGCGCCATCCTCAACACGAAGCCCCGTAAGGCCCCTGGGGCGGACGGTATCACCAACACAGTGCTGCGCCACCTGCCGTACCGTATGGTAGCGGCGCTGGCGCGCCTGTTCACGGGGATACTGCGCACGGGGGCTTTTCCCGCCTCGTGGAAGGAGGGGCGCGTTATTATGCTGCCCAAGGCGGGAAAGAACATCCTGAAGCCGGAGAGCTATCGGCCGATCACTCTCATGCCGTCGATTTCCAAGGTGTTCGAAGCACTCCTGCTGCGACATCTCCAACCCCACATAGCGCCACGTCCGGAACAGTTCGGGTTTCTGGCGGGACATAGCACGACGCTCCAGCTGTCGAGGGTACTGCACCTTCTGGCGGCAACCGCGAACAAGAAGGAGTACGCAGTGTCAGTATTCCTCGACATGGAGAAGGCCTTCGACCGTGTATTCGACGGCCTGATCTACAAGTTGTCCACGTCGGACGCGCCCCGTCGCGTTGTTAGGGTGGTCTCTGATTTTCTCTCCCGCAGGACATTCCGAGTGGTGGTAGACGGCGCGCTATCTAGCGCCCGCCCGGTGCTGGCGGGCGTACCGCAGGGTAGCTGCGTATCGCCTGCGTGTTACTCGCGATACACGGACGACATCCCCACTACGGAGGATGCGACGCTCGCGCTGTATGCCGACGACGCCGCGTACATCACCACTTCGCTGAACGCGAAGCACGCGGCGCGTAAAATGCAGCGCGCCCTCGATCTCCTCCCCGACTGGCTGTCTAAGTGGCGGCTGTCGGTGAACGTGGGTAAGACGCAGGCGATGGTCTCAGGGGCCGCGCGTCTGCCACCACCTCTGAGGCTACAGGGGGCCGACGTCGAGTGGTCGTCCCGGGTCAAGTACCTGGGGGTCACCATCGACCGTCGGCTCACTATGGGGCCACACGTCCGCAGAGTCGCCGCACAGGGCAGGGTCGCCCGCAACCTGCTCAAACCAGTGCTCTCGTCCCGCCTCCCGCATCGGGTCAAGTTGGGTGTGTACAAGTTGTACGTGCGCCCAATCTTGACCTATGGTTCGCCCCAGCATGGTTCGCCCTCACGAGCGAGGTGAACCGGAAGTTGCTCCGCACGCAGCAAAACTTTGCGTTGCGGACGATAGTCGACGCGCCCCGCTTCGTGAGGAACGACGTGCTCCACCGCGACCTCGGGATTGAGAGCCTGGATGAGTTTGTGGGCCGCCTGGCGAAGGGAATGTTCGCGCGTGCCGACGCGTCTGCTTGGCCTCATGTCAAGCAGATAGCGCCCTGGCATACGCGCCCCCCTGACGCTAGGCCCCTTCCCCGCGACTTGCTTGCGGACGGTGACCCCATCTCCGCGCCGGATTGACCTCCAGGTGGGCCGCTCCCGGTTACACGCGGTCCACTTGTGACACTAACGCTTCCACTACAAATAACATACGCTGTCACGTGATGCGTGCTAGGATAATTTAGGCGTGTCACGTGACAAACCCCAGACATGCACCTCTATACAGGCACCAGAACTCACATACGAGGGCGCTGCGCGGGCGGCGACTCGTGAACGACGCCGGGTGACGCCACACAGTTCAATGTCACCCTCACACTCATGATACGGTCTCCCTACCCCGTGCCAGGCTCGGCTAGCTCTGAAAGTGGGGCGGGCGGGAGCCACTCACCCTATCCGTAGGAACGTCGAGTCCGTATCCCTGTCGCTGGTCGCCATCTGCTGGGCTTCCCCCATGTAGGTGGGGGTTCCACCTGGTAGGGGTTGACCGCCGGGGTACGGTGAAGAAAGCGGCAGTATGCATATGTCGTGACGAGCTTACGGACACAAATAGAGACACTATTTTCATGGGCGCGAAAATGCAGCGCGCCCAACCTTTTACTCGCCAGAGGCGAACGACGATGAGAGGCCCGTGGTTACGGGTCGCCGTACGGCATCCGCGGGAGGGGGGCTTCGCCCCGAAACCGCAACGTCACGCCCCTAACGGGGCGTAGCGATATCCCACGGCGGGCAAGTCGTTACGTCTATGTAAGTAATAAAACTATGTGTCCCCTTACCTTTTATAATGTTGCATTAGTGTTAAGAAAACTTAAGAGCTGTGTCCACGAGAACACTGCCGACAAACTGTCCTGCAGTTTGGCAGAAGATTTGTGAAGTACTCTTGTGTAATTTTTGTTGAATTAAAAATAAATAAAATAAAATAAAAATTAATTTGAAATTAGAATTCTTAGCCAAACAAAAATTATTTTGATTTGAAATGGCCAGTACTGCAGAACGGCAATTTTATAGGTAAAGACCTAATATAAGAATAAAATGATGTAATATTATGAGTTTTTGAAAGGTACCGGTTTTTGAATGTAAATTGGAACGTGTTAGCTTTGATCAGGAATACTTAAGTAAATGATCAGTTGATTATGGTTTAACGACATTCAATTTTAACTTGTCAAACGCAAAAACTAAGCGCATACTTATGTATTTGAGAATAATCAGTTGAGATTTGCTACTTTTCTCAAATCAGAAACTGGGTGTTACACTCCTACCAACTTATCTGTGAAATGGCGAAAATTGGAACTACGGGCGTCATGTTGAAATTTCATTCGATTGTGCCGACGCATGTCATTCGACTGTCTCGACGTATCGACGGTGCCGCCTCTTTCAGTTCGCAGATATGTTGGTAGGACTGTTATGTAGATGAGAGTATCTATTTTACCGCACGTTCCGTTGTATGGTGCGTAATTTTTAACTTTCGAACAACAGGCTTCGTAAATGCATTTTTTGAGCAAATGTGTTGAAAAAACTATTTTGTGTTCTTTGCTGTCATTACTAAATTGGCGCAATTTTGAATACTGTGAGTTGTACAAACACTTTAGTGTACTTAATAATAAATCGATTAAAAATGCATTTAAGTGATGAAGAAGATGTGTTATCACCTGAGTTTGTGAAAGAGGGCGGCCGATATAGTAGTTACTCTTAATTTTAGTAAATGTTCCAATTTTAATGTGCATTTTAATTAATTTAACCTTCCTTTTTCTTCATTCAATAATTATTTTCGCTTAAATCTTTCTTTTTCTCGACCAACTCTTGAACAAAACGAATTTATATCGAAGGCCATGAATCACTCGCGTCGCTCAGGATTCTAACACTTGAATCACTCCCTACGGTCGGGATTCAGTCGTTAGAACCCTTCACTAGCTCGTGGTTCATCTATGGCCCTCGCTTTAAATTCGTCCTTTATTCACTAATTGCATAATGTACTATTTTACAGTCCGTTCATCTGATTTTGACTGAACAGACTGTATTTTTTTTTTTATAATATATTATATGTAAAAGTGATTCTGATATCTTATTTACAGAAGAAACAATTTCATTTCAGTTCATTTCATTTCCTGTCTGACCTCCACCTATTGATGCAATATGCAATCCCAGTACGCATGGTTACAGATCAAGCTATAGTTTCCAGTATAAACTGATCTCGCATTGTACATGATTTCCTTACAGTGAGAGGTCAGTGTAAACTGGAAATTTATAGCTTGATGTGTAGCCGTGGGTACTATAAAAGGCATTCGAAACGGTGACTAAATAATTAAATAAAAACACATTCATGACAGACTCCATAATTCTTTATAAAAACAAAACAAAAACCATAAACTCAACATACCTACTTCCTTTGTAACAATTACAAAAATTATGTACTACTTATGTATTATTATCCTACATTAATCATAGAACATTTCTTTTCACAAATCAATAATTTATGAACTTTGTACAGTAAGAGAAATTAATTGTTAAGTAAGTTGACACTCCACCTAAATTTTCCGTTTCATAGTCATTTCTTACAACTGTCAATTAATGACAGTTATTATTTGAATATCATCATCTGCCTAGCCTTTTCCCAACTATGTTGGGGTCGGCTTCTAGTCTAACCGGATGCAGCTGAATACCTGTATTTTACATGGAGCGACTGCCTACCGGACCTCCGGCTCCGCAACTCTGCAATTGCAACTAGGTAATGCGATACCCCTTGGTAAGACTGGTTGTCAGACTTTCGGGCTTCTGACGGCCCGTAACGACTGTCAAAGATCCACGAATGACAGCCGGGACCAACCGCTTAACGTGCTTTCCGAGGCACGAAGGAGTATAGTATGTAAAGATGGTCACCCACCCACGGACCAACCCCGGCAAGCGTAACTTAACCTGATCGATCGACCCGTGCGGCTGTTATTACTTAACCACAAGTTATGATTTGATTATACGGACTATTTAAGTAGGGTAGTCAATTTGCTTTACAATAAATTTCAAACAAAACACTAAACTCTTTTTTGGCTCAGCCGCACTCAAAAGACAGATACTTAGGAACTACAACAAAGAATTCTTCTGACACAACCGCTATCTGTCATCAAAATATTTTTCCAAAAACCTTTTAGATTCATCATAAACACCGAAGAATACGAATCCTCCGATCATAAAGGCAGTCATTCTTGGCATTACACCGGCGAACAGGCCTTTAAAACCTGACTCCACGTAGATGGCGGTTAACACCGGTCTGATGCGTAGTTTGCGCGTCACTGTGTAATCTTCAGCTAACATGATGCGCGTTTTCGCGAGGTCTAGAGGCGTCGTCACTGCGGCCGCGAAACCACCCGCCATTGAGCCGCAGAGCGCACTCTGTAACAAGACAACATTTTGTAAGCTGTCCTTTGTCATCGAGAACATGCTTATTTATTGCACACTCGCGTCCGCCCGCAGCTTCGCCCGCGTGGTATGTCGATAAAAAAGTAGCCTACGTCCTTCCCCAGGGTTCAAAGTATCCCCATAGCAAATTTCATCAAAATCAGTCAAGCCGTTTAGCCGTGAAAGCGAAACAAACAAATTCAAATTCACATTTATAATATTACTAGCAGCGCCCCGCGGTTTCACCCGAATAAGTCTGGAACCCGAAGGAATATCGAGATAAAAAGTATACTATGTTTTAATCCAGGTTATTTTAAACTAACTGTGTGCCAAATTTCATCAAAATCTTACAGATTGAAACTAGGCAAGTAGTTATAATATAGGCTACTAGTAGTTGTTCACAGGAAAACGGAGGAAATCTTGCTGAAGAAATACACTAAACAAACTAATAATCTAAACTATAGTTTAGTCGCCAAAATCAAGTGAGCAATACAATGACAGCACAATGTATTATTAAATATATATATATATATATATACTAGCTTTTGCCCGCGGCTTCGCCCGCGTGAATGTCGGAAAATAAGCCACTATTACTTCGTTTTCGCTTAGCATTCTTTCTGACTTTTTGTTCTTATTGCTGCGCACCTAAGATTCCTAGTGATATTAAATATGCCTATAGCCTTCCTTAAGAATTGGGCTATCAAATGCAAAAATAATTATTAAATTCCGACTGGGAGTTCCAGAGATTAGCGTGTTCAAACAAACAAAAAAAATGTGTGTGTCAGCTCCGTCGCACAACTGGAGTTTACTCCTGTTTTTGTGCCGTTTCGAGTTTCCGACATTCTATTTTTCAGTCATTTCTGTCGGGCTGGGTTTCTTCAATGTATCAAGCTGTAAAGACACTCGTCCCCCTCCCTCTTACCCCACCTCTCACCCCTCCCTCTAATCCCCCTCCCACCCCTCCTCTCCCTCTAAACCCCTCTCACCACCTTTCACACCCCCTTTACCGCTTTCCCCTCTCCCTCTATCATCCCTCCCCTCTCTCTCACCACACCCTCCCCTTCCCCCTTTCCCTCCTCACCACCCCCACCTTTTCCCCCCTCCCCCTCTACCTTTCTCTCTGGGGGAAAACAATTAATGACAAACTTTGTTACTTGCTTAGCCAAGTATTTGTGCCAAGTTTCAAGTTAAATAACCGAATAAATAAGATTTTTCATATAAACTATATTCCCTGTTTCCACCCCCACAGGAATGAAATTTTAAATAATCGTTTGGTATATTTCCGTAACATGACTGAAAAATTATTTACACGAATTTTCGAGTTAATCAAGCCCCGCACTAAACCCAGCCTGTAAAATTGACTACCCCTTTTTACCTCTTTAGGGGTATATATATTTTCGAAAAATTCTGACACACGTTATTCTGCATTTTTGGTTTTTTGGTTTTTGTGTATTGAGTTTCGAGTTAATCGGACCGCGCGTTAAAATTCCTCCATACAAACTTTGACCCCGCCAATCCCTCCTGAGGGGGTAGTTTAGGAGAACTAAAAATTAAAAATGTTAACGTAGATAAATATTGATGTCACGTTTCAAGTCTGTTAACTCAAGGAATAAGATTTTTCATACAAACTTTGGACCTCTGTTTCACCCCTTTAGGGGGAGAATTTTGAAAAATCCTTTCTTAGTGCATCCCTAGACCTCATAAGGAACCTACGTGCCAAATTTGGAATCTCTAGACTCAGCGGTTTGGGCTGTGCGTTGATATATCACCCAGTCAGTCAGTCAGTTTACCATTTTATATATATAGATATATATATATATAACAAGCTTTTATTAGTCTGGATATCATCTAGGACCAGAGTCCTTGTCAAGACGAATCAAACGAGCCCAAACTCGATAGGGTTGCGTCGTTTTATTACTGAGTTCCTGTGGCCACCTTCCGGCTCCATCATCAGATCAGCTCGATGGTACCAAAATATTGCATTGTCACCGATTTTACGTACGTATGACAAATTTTAGCTCAATCGAACACCGAGAAGTGGGTCAAATTTAACTTGCAAATTTTGAACATACGAACTTTGCAAGTTTTTTTTAATTATAATTACGATAAATTCAAATAAAATGGGCCAAGTGCGAGTAGGATTCCGACACTATATTATTCGCGGTTTAGCATGATGCGGGTGACAGGTGACAGAGAGGGTTATTCAAACAATTTTACATTAAAAACTTTACACTCGTTGAAATAAAGTTCAAAATACAATAACGGGCTCGAAGGTTTGGGTTTAGATTAAAAAATAGAACTCGTTTTCTTATGAGACGGCTATGGTTCAAACCTACTCGCAACTCAGACCGTTACAAATAGACCACCATTCTTCTCCTCTTTTTACACTATCGATTTTTTTCTCCTTACCTGAAAAGAGCTGATCTCTCCATTATTATATTTCCTGACGGTCGTCTTGAGCAGCTCCCACACCGGCAGCTCGATGAAGCTGAAGGGCAGGTCTCTCATCACTGTGGAGAAGAATCCCCGATACACGCCACGGAAGAACCCCTCGGTTTTGTAGGCCTGGAAACACCGTGATATGAAGGATTAAAAAACAACTTTGAAGTGATAACTTCTTTGGCGTGTTGAGCAAGGGGTAGGCAGAAACTACATAACGCCACCTGCTGTGATCCTTACATACTCCTTTATCCTCGTTTACGTTCATACAACATTAAAAATAATGTCACTACTTATATTTTATTTATTAATTTATTTAGTTTGCATTAAATTGTGAACAAAAATAAGCAATATTATAAGAGAACAATATTTCTGAAACGTTATCTGAGAACAATATTCTCAGATAACGTTTCAAATTTATTATGAGTCAGTTGACAAGCAAATCTTTACAAACAAGGCGAAGGTCACACACACAACAGTCTTAATTATTAAATTAGCTAATTAATTAATAACTAGAGACCCGCCCCTGCTTCGCACGGTTTTTACGACTTTACAAAACATTGAGATTTGTTTATTTTCTGTAGTGGCTAAGTAATAACAGCCGCACGGGGCGATCGAAGGTTAAGCTTCGCATGCCGAGGGTGGCCCATGGATGGGTGACCATGCAATACATATCGAGACTCCTCCGTGCCTCGGAAAGCACGTTAAGCCGTTGGTCCCAGCTGCCATTTGTATAGATCTTTGACAGTCGTCGTTACGGGTAGTCAGAAACCCGAAATTTTAAATTTTCATTTGAACATTTATTATACAGAAATACGAAATTATTTTGTCAACCTATACAGAAAAGTTTGAAAATGTAGGATGCAAGAGCGAGCGAAGCGAGCCTGAAAATCTTAGCACCCCATTCTGGATAGGTAGGTAAGGTGTTCTTTAGACTATGCATATCTACATAAATAGGAGTTACTTTGTCGACTTACAAGAATTCTGAGAAAAAAGAGAATAAGTTGCAAGAGCAAACGAAGCGAGCTCGAAAATTTTTCCATCCTACGTTTCTATTTAGGATGCGTAGGGGGCCCCAACTAAAAACTGCCTTTTACTTACTGAACATAATTTGGTCTTGCTTGGGATTTTAATAAAAATATTTCTCGATTTTTGGAGGCCCCCCAGGAGCGGAGGCGGACCGCACCTACCACCCCTCTTAGTCCGCCAATGCCTTCGTTATTTGTGGATCTCCGATCTCTTGTGCTAAATTTCATACTTGTGTCACAGTCATACAGTCGTCCGACGAGAGCCCGAGCTGCTTACGTAGTTCGCCGAACTTCGTAAGCAGCTCGGGCTTCATCGGACGACTGTATGATGTAGACTGTGCTTGTACACCCAGCAGTGCGTTGCCTTTCAATGAATTTAGGATTATTATTAAGGTACAGAGGCTAGCACATCAAGCTACCCCAATCTGTCAAATTTCTTTGATAGATTTTCAACTTTACCACAAAGAAATAAGGTTCATATTCAATTGGGAAAATTTGACAGATTGGGGCAGTTTGATGTGCTGGCGTCTGCACAAACAGCAGCAGCAGCCCGCGCAGCAATAGCCGCGAAATTCACATTTTCTTCCGTTTTTTGCATTTTGAAGGTCAGCAGTGCTATTCTGTACAAATCTCACCGCGAAAACTTAGGTGAAGTGAGCGTGGAGTGAGCTGTCAATAGTGTCAATCCCATCTAGCATTAGGTAGAATGACAACTCACTTCACCTAGGTTTTCACGGTGAGATTTGTACAGAATAGCACTGCAGTATCAGGTAGTATGTTGATAAAATTATGATACGCGGCTATAACAAATATGTATTTACATAATCTTAACCATAAGAATCATCAATACATCTTTCTAAGTTAGATTTGTTCCAGAATGTCATGATAAAATCATCAAACAAACTTAAAGACAGCAAAACTAACTTAGAAAGATGTATTGACGATTCTTATGGTTATAATTATTTAAATACATATTTGTTATAGCCGCGTATCATATTTTTATCAACATACAACCCGATACTGACCAGCAAATTGCAAAAAAACGTAAGAAAATTTGAATTTCGCGGCTACTACTGCGAATCCCCCATAAATAAATGTATACTCACATGATAGAGTATAGCCAGACTACTCTTCACATTCGATCCGACATAAGTTTGTTTCCTCTGCTTCGCTATCTCAGTGGGTACTCGGATCAAGCACGCTAACTGGAAAGAAGAAAAAAGATTTGTTAAATAAAAACCATCTCACCGTCTGTCTCATAACCGTCTCATATTATGACACACCCCACGAAACCCGCCGCGTACAGAACATACTTAACACTTATTAACTACATAACACACAGCACACGAACACACCACTCGTAACACCACATAACACTAATCTCACTTATCATTCATCACACTGACTCACATTCTGACAATACTACACTCCACAGGTAGTTGTAGAACTTAATTTTGTTATACCTACCTACTTTTTTATTTTTTCTGTTATTTTTATTTTGGTATTTTAATTTTTTTTTTTTTGTTTGCTGCATGCATCCCTTACTTTTATTGTATTAATTAAGCATATATAATGAGAGAGCGCCTTGACTTCCATAATACAAGTCCTACTTAGTTTGGAAGTCAAGAGTTCATTTCCGTGTACATTTTTTAATATGCAATAAGTAAACTTTTTTTTTTTTTTTACTTTCCTCCTTCAGAATCTTCCCCATCTCCGCGACATATCCACCAATCCTGTCTGAAGGCGTCAAGCTCATCTCGCCATCTTCTCCTGGGCCTGCCTCGATGTCGACAGACGTTTTCTGGGACCACATGGTGGTAAATTTGGCCCATGACTTGTTCGACATATGGCAAACATGTCCGGATCTTGCTTTTTAGGTGACGTCAGCGATTTGCGATTTGCGTTTTGGAGCGCAGCACTGTGGTCCTAACACAATCCGTTAAACTGACTCCAAGAATGCTGCACTCCACTGCTCGTTGGCAAACCTCAAGCTTGAACCCCTGCTGAACCATCAATGGTTTGAGCAATGTATTTGAAGATGTGTGTGCATATTTCCATTAATTTGTGTTTAAATGGCAAATTGGTAGGTCTCCTTTCTCGGAGGAGCTCGTGGCTATGTAATAACAGCCGCATGGGTCGATCCATCAGGTTAAGCTACGCTTGCCGGGGTTGTCCGTGGATGGGTGACCATCTTTACATATCGAGACTCCTCCGTGCCGCGGAAAGCACGTTAAGCCGTTGGTCCCGGCTGTCATTCGTGGATCTTTGACTGTCGTTACGGGTTGTCAGAAGCCCGAAAGTCTGACAACCAGTGTTACCAAGAGGTATCGTATTACCCAGCTAATGGGTTGTGGAGGTCAGATAGGTAGTCGCTCCATGTAAAATACTGGTATTCAGCTACATCCGGTTAGACTGGAAGCCGACCCCAACATAGTTGGGAAAAGGCTAGGCAGATTGATTGGTAGGTCTCCTTTCATGAGGTTTATTATCGACCAATAGCTCTTCCAGGCGTTTATGGTGCATCTAGCAACTTTTTTATCTTGTCTCTCTCGAATGAGACGATTTGGCCGAGGTAGATGTATTTCTGGAACATTTGCAACCTCCACATCCTCTAAAGTCCAATCTCGAGACTCGCCTTATTTTAAGGAATAAATAAATAAAAATATTCTTACTGACCACCTCTCCTACGCAGGCAGCAAACATATGTACCATTGGTGTGTACTGTGGAGCCACATGCGGCACACAAAAAGTCTTTGTTCCTTCATACGAAAAGAAAAACAGAGCAGTTGTTGGCATAGATGTTGTTGCGACGGTTAACAAGCCTGTAAGAAAGAAGGTTCATGTTTTATTCCCAAGTAATGTGTGTCAGTTGATGTTTTATTGAAAGGTATGTTTGTATGTGATGTTTAGCTTTTTAAGGAAATCATTTAATTTGAAAAAAGTATGCACATCATCGGAACATAATGATATTGATAACAGTCACAGTTCTTTCTTTAAAATGTGTTTTTTTTTCTGTTTTGTATATTGGCACCTTGTATATTCTTTAAAATCATGTAAGTACATAGTAATCATTTAATTGTGCTATAAAACTAATTTGTAAAAAAAATCAACAACAGCTAGAAAAACATTATTGTTGCAAAAAAAAAAGCTGTTTATTTATAAATGAGAACTGGTACAGTCTTATATAATGTTAAAATTATTCTCTCAACTATGTATAGTTTTAGTAAACTGGAAGAGCTGGACCACCTAATACAAGCAAATCTTTGCTTAAAAGGTGCCTTCAAACTTAATAACTTAATTTTACTTATGTTGATGACATAAACATTTTTTAATATATGTTTTTTAATAATTTATTAATTTTTAATTTCTTCTAATTTTATGTAAATACTTTAAAACATGACGCAATTTGTAAATATAAGCAATTTATTGTATGTAATTAAAAACTGATGTTAGTCTAACCTCTGTATACTCCACTGAAGCCTCCAGCCTTCTGGAATCCCTGGGCACTTTGTAGACGAGTCTTCAACGTATCCAGGGGGTACAGGGCTACATCCACGGAAAGCCCAGCCATAGCCCCCGCCTAATTCCAAGTTTTCAAACATAGTATAAACGATAAACAAAATTATTTGCATTGCATTTTGCATTTGTCAAAAAAATATGTTTTTACTTACGAAGAGCGGCGGAAAATGCGTAGCTTTAAAGGATTTCGGCTTACCCAGACCCGCCATATTAATAATTTAATCACACAGAACTTGAATGTTATGTTATGTAAAATAAGAATGAAATAACCTCAAAATATTTAGGACCTCAAAACTCCTACATTTGGTAGACTGTCAGTGCAATGAATAATTGTTTCGAATATGAATTGCATTTATAACAAAACATGGGGACATTATAACAATTAGTACAATAGCGAATAACTTTCAAGCCGTTTCAAGGAATGAATAGTAAAATTATTTAAATATTTCCCGGGTTCTATGAAACTTCTAACATGTGACAGATGACAGTGACAACTCATGCCGCCCTAAAATTACTTTATTTTAGAAGTGAGGCGTATTTAACGCAACAGATAGAAATAACAGATATTTAAAAATAACAATTGTTCCTACCAATATAACTTATCTGTTACTGGACGTAAAAATATTTTATTTCGCGCACTGGATTTTCAACGCTTTGCTGAGGTACCGAGAGTTGAAAATCCAACAGTGGGTTTTTCGACGCGCTAGTATTTACTCTGTTGTTGTTAAGTTGGATTCTCAATGCTCGGCTCAACAACGAGGGTTGAAAATCCAGTGCGAGATAAAAGCCCGCCGCGGTATTTTTACGTTCGTGCGAACGTCGGCTTACCACAGCTGTTACTTACATGTATACACTCTCACTCACACAAAAGAAGAAATATGGCCAGATTATCAATTTCTCTTTCTTCCTCACTATATACCCTTGCGAAAAAGAGAAACGGCTATTATTTAATTATATGTTTACTTCTCACTCTAACTAAAGCGGTTAAACTATGCTAGAAAGAGAAGCACTTAGTATTTTATTATCCCTAATAGAGTTGGTGGCCTTAATAACAGATATTTGGATCTGTTATTTTTATGTAACAGTAACAGTGATAACAGATATTGTGTTTATCCTGTTACAACCCTTATTGATGCCGCCCATGCGTCATGCGTGACAAATTGATGTCTTCAAACCGTGCATCATCTGCTTAGCCTTTTCCCAACTATGTTGGGGTCGGCTTCCAGTCTAACCGGATGCAGCTGAATACCAGTATTTTACATGGAGCGACTGCCTATCTGACCTCCACAACCCAGTTACTGGGTAATACGATACCCCTTGGTAAGACTGGTTGTCAGACTTTCGGGCTTCTGACGACCCGTAACGACTGTCAAAGATCCACGAATGACAGCCGGGACCAACGGCTTAACGTGCTTTCCGAGGCACGGAGGAGTCTCGGTATGTAAAGAATGGTCACCCATCCACTGACCAACCCCGGCAAGCGTAGCTTAACCTGATGGATCGACCCGTGCGGCTGTTATTACTTAGCCACGAGCTCCTCCTCCGAGTCTTCAAACCGTGCGAAGCCCAAAAAAAAATAAATAAAAAAAAATGATGTCTTGTCTTGTCTTGTGTATCTGTTGAACACAGACTTAGTAGGTTGTCACAAAAATAAGCGAGGTTTACACGGGTCCTCAACAAAAGACCGCAGGCACAGCTAAGAGCATTTAGAGTGGGCTGTGCTTTACAAGATCATTAAATAAGTACCTATCACATGTGAATGTGATCATTAATTATTTTTATATGCATCCATAAATATGACGACTGCATAGTATACAATGCATGCATGTTGTAGTACCCGAGTATAGTAAAGATAACAGCACATAAGGTTATATCAAACTGTGAAATATCTCCAAATGGCTTTATACCTTAAAATGTCAATGGTTAAGTTCAAAATCGAATCAGAAAGTTTGACAGTTTGTATAAATTGGACCTGCTGCTGTATGTACATACTAATTCCATGTACTTACTTGACACACGTAATAACATAAAAAAAATAATAAATGCCCATATCTCCATCCAAAACAGTTGCCAAGGCCAGTGTTCTGTAGTTACTTCATCTGTGTGTGGTTGCCTAGCAACGGGTTGCATGTGCAATAATCTGTGATGTGCAAGTCGCGCACGACAAGAATAATTTTCATTGCGTCTTTATTACATTTTCTATAAATTTTACAATGCCAAAAGTGAACAAGACCGGTCACGAAGGCATTCCTTACTTCACCGTTCTCTCTGGGGAACAGCCTGGCTGCTACCAACTACATAGGTAAAGACAGTTTCTAAGCTTTGTATCTACTAATACAGTCAACTGCACATCAATGGAAACACTTGCACTGCGAAAATCGCCCTAAAGCTTTGGTTTCCTAGGAAAGTGGTTCCATCACATTAACCGTCATGAAAATCTGTTATTTTTACCAAAGATTTAAATCGGTAGAGCTTTTGCCCTCACCCTACTTAGTCACAATGTAAAGTGTCCATACCGAGAAGAGTGAGCTCCACGATGCCATAGTTTAGAACAAAGTAAGGGTGACATAACCGGCCAGTTTAGGTAGGCTTCCGCTTTTGGAGGTACACTACTCAATTCAATAGATTTTTAATTTACTCGTGTAATAATATCAAAAGTTAAACTTACTTATTGATAGATGACGCTGTTCTCTAAATGTTCATGGGTTATAGTTTAAACCTTATGATCCATTTTACTCAGATTGTATTAAAATAACAACAATTTATATTTACAAATAAAAAAAATAAGGAATTGACACATCTTTTTAATTGATTGTGTTAACATACATTGGTGCCGATTCTCTTGTCACAAATGCCTCTAAAATCAGGAATGAAGTTATCCGGAAAAGAACCGGAGTAACTGACATAGCTTTCAAAGTAAGCAAACTGAAGTGGCAGTGGGCAGGCCATGTTTGTCGAAGGACCGATGGCCGGTGGAGCAGACGAGTCCTAGAGTGGAGACCGCGTATCGGTAAGCGTAGTGTGGGACGCCCCCTAGCTAGATGGACCGATGACCTGAAGAAAGTGACTGGGGCAGACTGGATGCGGAAGGCGGAGGACAGGGTGTTGTGGCGCAACCTTGGAGAGGCCTATGTCCAGCAGTGGACTGCGATTGGCCGAGTTGATAAATGCCTCTAAACTAGACTAAAAATCACTGAAATTTAGTTCATTCCTGTCAAACGATGATTTCCCATTCTGAAATTGACTAAAGTGACACAACTTAACTATGTAGCCGACGGGCATGGGGTTCGGGCCTCTGATTGAAAGTCCTTGTAAATTTACTGTACTTTAATTTACCAATACACTTGAGAACACAAACAAAACAAGAAAATAAATGAGTAACAGACTCGAAATCGTACTATTACTAGAAATGAGTGAGTTAAAGATCTAAGATGGCCGGCGCTTTCCGGGCGCGGCTTGAAACGCGTAGCGTTGCACAAGGATCGAGGTTGGACTGCGCTGTTTGCGGCGCTGCGACCGCGAGGGACTCCTGCTCCACAACCGCGCCAGAAACGGGGCGCGCGGGAGAAATCGCGGCGCGTGATTGGTCGCCCAAGTCAGTGGCACCAACATTATTATTAAACCTATGGTCCTGGGGTTGCCGCGCTACATACTCCCCCTCTAGATCACGATTACGCCCTCGATCGTGGTCTAGCCCTACATTAAAATCATTACGAATAGGTTGTAAACGAGGTCGGCCTCGCTTTTTCTTTGGCTCCATTGGCTGAGCGCGTTCATCTACTCGTCCTCGAAAAGGGGTGAGCTGATTAGCGTGGAATTTGCCCAATATCTCACCAGGATTATCATCAGACGCGATTAGGTATGTTGTTGGACTTACTTTCTTCTTCACAACATATGGCCCATCCCTTTTAGGGAAAAACTTAGCAGTCTTTGACTTGCTGGCGTCGCTCAGCTGATGGGTAGTCAATAGAACCTTGTCATCTACTTTAAAATCCTCTCCTACTCTTCTCGAACGATCAGCGTAAGTCTTCCTTCTGTCCTGCAGTTTTTCTACTCTATCACGGACTTCACTTAAGGAGTTTAAAAATTTTGACAGGTAAGGAGTGATCTGTGGTACAAAATTATCCTTCTCTAAGACTGCCCTTGGATCATTGTACACCTCTAACGGTGACCTCAGCTCACGTGCAAACGTCAAATATGCAGGAGTAACCCCTGTTGTTTCACAGACCGCGCTGTTCATACTGAACCGTACTATCGGTAGCTGCTTAGGCCATGAAGGGTGATCCGTACCAACCAACAGGGCCAATTGGGTCTTCATATCCCGGTTTTTCCTTTCAGCTGGATTGGCTTCTGGGTGGTAATAGGGTATCAAGTCTTGTGTAATGCCGAGAATGAACATGCATTTCTGCATGACCGCTGAAACAAATTGGACACCATTGTCCGAAATAATGCGACGTGGTAAGCCGAACCGAAGGAAATACTCTTCTATGAGTACTTTCGCGCAGGCGACAGAGGTTGCTTCTTTGAGAGCATACAATTCTACCCATCTTGTCGCGGTATCTTCCACTAACAGGATCCATTTTTCCCCGTTTTCGCCCTCTGGCAGTGGTCCAAATAGGTCGATAGCCAAGACTTCATTGCGCTGGTTTAAAATCGGTGTTTGAATCAGACCAGGTGGCTTTTCATTTGTCGCTTTATAGCGTTGACAAGAGGAACATGATTTTACATAATCGGTTACAATTCTTCTCATGCCAGGGAAGTAATAGTTTTGAGCTATTTTCTGGTATGTTCTCTCTATACCAGGATGACCTGCAATTGGAGCATCATGACATTCTCTTAGAATCCCTTCACGTATGCTTACAGGTATTACTAATTGCGGCGACTCGTTGTCTGTATCTGGGTTATAGCGATAAAGGATACCGCGTTCCATGAGATAACCACGTTCTGTCCAACGGCGAGACGCAACTTCTTCTATATCCTCTAATTCCTTCACAATTTTAATTAAATCTGGGTCAGATTTTTGTGCTGCACGTAGCTCCGTGAGATCTCGCGTAGGTAAATCAATAATGACAGTGCATATTCCACAGGATTCACGAGACTCATCTGTACAGACAGGGCGGCTGAGTGCGTCGGCCACTACATTTACCTTTCCGGGAGTGTACTCAAACCGGATGTCATAGGCCTGCAGCTTTAGTGCCCAACGCACTAAACGACCAGAAGGTGACTTCAAGGACAGCAGCCATTTCAAGGGCTGGTGATCACTGGCTATAACGACTGGATGACCATCAATGTAACCCCGCATACGGTCGACTGCCCAGACGACCGCCAGAGCCTCCCGCTCCGTGGTCGAATAATTCCGTTCAGCCGCTGATAACAAACGGCTGGCAAATTCAATGGGTCGTTCTTCATTCTTTTCACCTTGAAGCAACACTGCGCCTATCGCATAGTTGCTCGCATCTGTGCGCAGGATGAATGGCTTGGAGTAGTCTGCCTGTATGAGGATCGGCGCTGACGTCAAAAGCCTTTTCAAGTTACTGAACGCTTCAGCCTGTTGTGGTCCCCATATCCAAGGTTGATTTTTCCTTGTCAATCTTGTCAGTGGCTCTGCTACCTCCGAAAACTTGGGAATAAATTTCCTGAACCAGGAACATGTTTGTATAAATGTTCTGAGGTGTCCCAGTGCAGACGGCTCTTTCATGTCTAATATGGCTTGAATTTTCCTTTCATCAGCTGAGACTCCGTCCTGCGAGATCACATGACCTAAATATTTAACCGACTCTCGTGCAAACACACACTTTTCTCGGTTAGCACGCAATTTGAACTTCATCAGCTGTTCAAAAACGATTCGCAGGTCTTCCAGGTGCCTCGAAAAATCCCCCTGCGTTATAATTAATAAATCGTCTAAATATCCTAGTATTGTGACGTCCTTTAGTGCTGAACCAGATCGCATTCTGTCTATCAGACGCTGAAAAGTAGCCGGCGCGTTCTTCAGACCGAACGGCATCCTTTTAAAACGAAAAGTTCCGAAAGGGGTCACGAAAGCCGTCTTATCCCTATCCTCTTCTTTAACTGACACTTGCCAGTAGCCAGATCGCAAATCTATTGTACTCATGTGACAACGTCCACGTTTAGTAGATTGCAACAGTTCATCAATACGAGGCATTGGATAGGCGTCACTCTTCGTAATCGAATTTAACTTTCGATAGTCGACGCAAAACCGGAAACTGCCGTCACGTTTAGGTACTAGCAGGGCTGGCGCAGCCCATGCAGATTCACAATCTTCAATAATATCTTCAGCTAACATTTTGGTAAGCTCTTGCTGCATGATCTCCTTCTTTGCAGGTGTCAGGCGATATGGAGGCGTCGCTATCGGCAAATTATTTCCCGTATCTATATGATGCTCTCCATATGGAGTCGGCTCCCCAATCGAATTAAACATATCCTGAAAATTCGTGAGCAATTGGGCAAGCTCCTCACGCTCCTGATCCTCTAAACCTGCACCCTCGTCATCGCGTAAAACATTCATCGCGGCGTACGAATTTTGACGAGGTGAAAAAGTTTCCAAAATCAATTTATACTTTTGATCACTACTATCCGAAAAATGCCAAAGGCACTGCTTAAAATTGATAACGAGACCGGCACTGTTAATAAAATCAATACCTAAAAGTGTTTCATTATCTTTCGCTTCGGGGAAAATTATAAACTCGGTGGGCACAATTTTATGAAAAAGTTTCACCTGTACCTCTGCAACAAGCACCTCCATCAGGCGCGTGCAACCATCCGCCAGGCGGATGTTTCTAGTGCACTGTTGCAAAGGATGGCCTTTTTCCTTTAACACGCGAAAAAGTGTGTGACCGGCAATACAGCCCCTAGCACCAGTGTCCAGTAACGCTGTCCCATTTTCCCCCAAAATACCTATTTGCATCAAAGGTCTATTATTATTAGGCTCCCCCTTAATTGAACCTCCCTTAGTCCGACCCTGTGCAGACGCGAGGCGTTTCTTACAATTTTTATTATTAACATTTACCGAGCATAATCCTAAACATTTATCAACGCTATCACTATTACAACATAAACATAAACAATCACACTGAACATTAAATAAACCCTGACCATTTGAATTATTGTTTACGCAACATGATATGGCAACATAATCGTTATCAGCTGATTGAATTACGTGCCCGTGTTGCGAACGGGTTTCAGTTGAATTTACAGAAAACTTAGTGTCTCTATTATTATTATAACCTATGAAATTATAACACACATTTTTACCGACATTAGAACGCTCGTTAGTATGTTGCAGTTCAGTAACACAATCACAGTAAAGTTTTAAGTTACGCCCAGCGTTGCAAGACGCTGGGTTACCTGTGGTACTGGCAGGAACGATGCGAGGCGGGCCCGGCGACTTCCGACCGCGAGGAACGATATCGTTACGCTCACGGACGGTCGCTAGGCAACGGGCAGCGCTGCCGCTCGCGACCTTGGCGCGGCCGCACGTACTCTGCGGGGCCGGCGCGGGTGGCGGGACGCTTGCGGCTGTCGGCTCGCCCGACGCGCATTCATCGCGCACGATAACGCTATGATTACGGGAACCGCGCACTTTTGAATTTACGCTATCACTAGTTGTCGTAACCGAATAGAATGCGTTTTGAGAACTAGATTTGCACTTTTCACACTTCGATTTTATAACGTTAGGGGCACCGCACCCATAACATTGAATAGCTTTATTTTTGTTTACGCTATCATCACTTTTCCCGTTATCACTTTTATCATTGTTTATTAACTTTTTACACTGCGATTTTTCATGTCCCCATTTCTTGCAGTAACTGCACGACAGTCTTTTGCTGCGAGTGTTTTTATCACTTGGTGCCGAAGTTGAAGGGGCGCCGGCGACGGCCGCTTGGTGACTGGCGCTCGATGGCGTCAGTGCCGGTGTCTTGTCGCATGCGCTGTCTTCTAACGATTCTTCGATCGCTCTGGCACGGTGCAGTAACTGGTCGAACGATGTTATGGAGTTACGATCGAGCCGCTTTTTTATTCTACGATCGAGAAGCCCGTATACCATATCCAGTTGAACTTTTTCACGTAGATCTTCTTGTGGCAATCTCGATAAAAGCGCTCTCGTCTTCGCAATAAATAAATCAGTTTTGTCCGTACCTTGTCGCAATGAAAACAATTCCAAATATATACGAAATGGCGGGCGATGCTCTCCGAATGCACTTTTTAGTTTTTGCATAGCATCCGGCCATGACGTGGTGCTGGTTTTTATACCCTGCCACCATAATGCTGCCGAGTCTACTAGCAACATGGAGAGTCCTTTGACAGCGTTATCATCTGATATCTGAAGGCAGTTCTTGTACACTGTTATTGCGTCGATAAACCCGTCGACATCAGCGGACGATCCGTTAAATCGAGTTGTGCACTTTGAGAAGTTCGCGGCGGGCGCTGACATGGACACTTCAGTAGGCGCCGGTGTCGAAGTCCTAACATCTTGGATGAGCCTCGCGAATATCTCTGCCTGACTCTGCTGCAGTGATTGCATCAGAGTTGCAAACTGACCCTGGTCCATGGTGATGGACGTGAACATCTCCTCTTCTGTTTCATTTTCATTATCTTCTCCCTGCTTCTTGGATTTCTTATTTCTTGTTACCATCGTCGTTGGTGTCGTTGGCATCCTGACAACGAAAACGGAACCTCGTGGCGAACTTTTATTCGCTGGAAACGCCCTCGTAGCGCTTCAGATTCCGAAGTTCCCGCGTGTAGGTAAGTACGTGTAACCGAAGCCTTCCTCCTGGAGAACAGACGCGGACTGCGTCGTAATGCTTCGTAAAAAAAAATTTGCAAGCACGTGTCGTCAGAGGCCCCTACTGTTGGGACGCCAAATGTAGCCGACGGGCATGGGGTTCGGGCCTCTGATTGAAAGTCCTTGTAAATTTACTGTACTTTAATTTACCAATACACTTGAGAACACAAACAAAACAAGAAAATAAATGAGTAACAGACTCGAAATCGTACTATTACTAGAAATGAGTGAGTTAAAGATCTAAGATGGCCGGCGCTTTCCGGGCGCGGCTTGAAACGCGTAGCGTTGCACAAGGATCGAGGTTGGACTGCGCTGTTTGCGGCGCTGCGACCGCGAGGGACTCCTGCTCCACAACCGCGCCAGAAACGGGGCGCGCGGGAGAAATCGCGGCGCGTGATTGGTCGCCCAAGTCAGTGGCACCAACATTATTATTAAACCTATGGTCCTGGGGTTGCCGCGCTACAACTATATTTTAGTTTGACAGGACTAAGATTGTACGGAGTTATTAGTTTAGTGAAAATGGCAATTTTGCTATTCTGAATTTGACTGTTTCACCTAAAATTTAAATTGTCATACTAAATCAGACTATGTTTAATCGCGATTAAAAAGGTGTGGAATATAATTAGTTGACATGAACTAAAATTCACACCGAGACCTTCAGACTCAGATTCAGACTTCGGATGCAAAAACAGTAGTGTATTATTTTCTTTTCTTTTGCATATATCTCGAAAACGGTGTGTCCTATCGCAAAAATAATGAAAATTTGGCCCCCCTTTATAAATTCTATAAACCCCTATGACTCAACATGTAGGTACCAAAAAAAAGGTATGCACCAAAAAAAAGGTACCAAAAAAAAAGGTACAAAAAAAAGGTACCAAAAAAAAGGTACCTACATTCCATATAAAACACGTTGAAGCTGCCCCCTCCCTGCGCCGCTCCAGCTCTAAAAGATATTTGACCCGGTAACGACAGCGATGTCGGTGAACAAAATATGACAAGCCTGTCACTTCATAGTGATTTCGTTAGTTCCAATTAAAGCCACCGGGTCAAATATACTACAGGCACTATACCACGCGGAGTCACGATTGTCAAACTCGATTTTAGTTGTGTCAAAATTGTTATTAAATTTTAGAGGTTTTTTTTTGCAGAATAGCTCTAAGATTCTCATAGCAAAAAGTAAGGAATTTTAGTGATAGTTTAGTTAGTTTAGTTCGGTGTACAACAGAATCGGCACCAATGTCTGTTTAAATGTATAAAATCATGCAATAACGCAACGCTAATTTTTGAATCTGTTTTCAATTGAAGTGGAAAAAAAGGATCGCAACTCGCGTAAATGTCAAATTTGTTGTTAAAAAAATTATTCCGTTGACCCAGGTTTTCTCTTTCCGAGTGAATGGATGCGCTTCGTTACAATGATATTATATGTAGAAAGAGGTAGATAGGTTACACACGCTCCGCAAGTGGCACGTCAAAATCACGTCAAAATCTGGCTAATTAGCCACATTTTCGTCGTCTTGTCTCTTTTTCGCTCCCGATAATTAAGACATGCCGTCCTACTTCCACATGTCATCTAATAGTACGAAATTGTGCCGTTTTTGAACACCGAATGTTGGGTCGGTAACCTATCTACGTCTTTTTACATATAATATCATTGGCTTCGTTATATGTATTTCGTGGATTTTTCTTGACTTGGATTCTTCTTATATACATTGACGGAAAAGGGTACGTATCAAAATCTCGAATTTTAAAAGACCAAATTTTAAAATACCAATGGACGAAATCCCGATAATTGAAACGCCGAATGGTTGTTTGGTCGAAAGTTTAAAATCCCGAAAGTTTAAAATCCCGAAATTGTCAAAAAATTGAATTGTCAAATTGTTAAAATTCTGTGTAAAGGGTTTAAGGTAACCTAACCAAACCTAACCTCGGGGTGCCCATCTATGAGTAATCGCGGGAACTACGTCGCCGCTCTTTGGGATTTCATCCATCGGTATTTCGTCCATTCGGGATTTCATCCATTCGGGATTTCATCCATTCGGGATTTAACGACTATCGACATTTAAAACTTTCGGTATTTTGAATTTCGGTGTTATGGACGTCGGTATTTCAATCATGGGTATTATGAACTTTCGGGATTTTGATACGTACCCACGGAAAAGTATTGGATACCGACGCTTTAAGTGATTGACCCTTACACGAAAATCTGGACAGTTTAATTGTTTGTGAAACGCAGTGATAACTATTGTGTTGTATAAAAACATGAACGCGAGCAATTAATTAGGTTATGTTTAAAGAATTTTATTCTCATAAGAACTTAAATAACAGTTCACTTAAAATGAGATACAAAGTGCTTACATCTACGCTTCTAGTGCTTATCATCTCATCTTTTAATTTATTCATATAATCGGTGTAAAGATACTTACAAATAAATTATTATGTGGATCACGTAAAGATTATGATGTAGAATACAAAGTTCAGGAGTTGGTCTTCGAATATTGTAAATAAAGATTGAATTAAAGTGTTTGACAGTGTATCTAATGTTTTATTAATAGGAAAATAGGACAGGGCCTAAGTACTGCAGGTCTGCAGAATAGATTTGGAGCTAGCCTATAGGCAACATGGATTGTTGTTTTTACTTGTTGCTAGATGGCGCTATGAAATGTTCGAGTGACGTCTCTATCCTCCTATATACAAGTGTACTCTGTGTGACTAATCTCAATTCGGGCAATTACCTTCCATTTACTTTGCCATTTTAATTTATCATTGTTTCCATGACGATCATGTGAAGTTATTGCGTCACTGTGAGTCTGAGGTGTCAAAACGAAACAGAAATGTCGACTATCTTTTGACGCAGTAGGGCGAATCTAACGATTTAAATCTTTTGTCACACCACCCTCGGTATAAAATAGATAGGTGGCAGAAGGCCGGCTCACGCACACAGACGCAGACTCGTACGTAAGTAACGTACGAGTCTGTATGCATGAGCCCAGGGACGTAGGCAGGTTTGGGGGTTCAAACCTGCCCCCGCAATGTGAGAAATAAAAAATCAAAATCCAGAGATCGTTGTCTCGCGTTGGTCGTCCACGTCGGTTACACATGTCGCAGACGCGGCGCTAGGCGACGCGGAGTCAAGCTACGTTCCACTTATTAAGTATTTAGTTCCACTTATTGTAGCGGGACTTCTCTCGTGAGACGGACTCTAGGGGTGTCAATTTTAAAAAAAAAACAACCACTGTCTGTATAATGCCGGCCATCATATAGTAACCACTACATCCTCTCTCCCTCTCCAGACCAACGCAATGTCGCCTCAAGTTCCCGATCGGCGAGCTTCCCATCCACAAATGCGAGGAGCCGAAGAAGGAAGCGATTTTGGTGCCGCAGAATGGCTTATTCAGGAAACTGCTCGTCCCGAAGAAAGAGCCGAACTTCTACCCCGCTATCATGCACAAGCAGGAGTTCGATCGGCTGCAGAGACAGGCTTTGGTAACGTTTCGTCCATAAGGTAGATCCACACCTGCTCACGCGCATCGAACATGCGAATGAGCAGATCTGGATCCACCTAAGGACGATAGAACAAGAAAAGTTGTTTAACTAAAATCGAACCGTGTAAACCCGGTATTAGATGCACGCGAATCGCACTGTTCGTGCGCGTGCGAAAGTGTAGTTCCACTTTGGGTAGGTACACTGGCAACCAGACATTAAATTAGTATTTATAAGGTATCGAATCACAATCCCTTCATGCGTCGATAAGTCAAAATGACGACACCTGTAACTTGTAGGTACAAGTACCTAGACGTACCGCTGCTGTTTTGACACCTCAGGAGTCAGACCATCGGACTCCTGACCACTTCGAACTTTTGTTTCAAAAAAAATACGAATCTCTACAAGGTTTAATGGAGCCGTTAAAAGTTTAAACTGGTTAACTTAAGTAGGTGCTTGAGACGAACTTTTGGCCCATTAATTAACGACAGCGTGGTAAATACGTCCCTGATACCTGCATTTCCACCACATATTTCATTATTTTTGTTGGCCCAGCCCAGCAGTGAGAACATTAATAGGCTGATTCTGCTATTCAATTCGGGAAACTTACCTATGCCTATTAAAATTGTTTGTAAAAAAATATTTAAAAAAAGGCACTTTACAGGTGTCCGCCGATATAAGAACCAAAAAGGTCGGCAGCGGCACAAAGCACTTCACATTAATATAAAAGAAATACAACATGATCAATAATCCTAATCAATGATCGTAAGTCGTAACATCATTGAGTTTATTTGTTACGCTTTCACGCTAAAATGGCTGAACGAATTTGGATGAAAATTGCCATAAGGGTGGCCTAGGGAAAGACATAGCCAACTTTTCATCTTTCTTTCTTCTTTTTTTCTTTTTTCTTCTTTTCTTTCTTTCTTTCTCTTTTTTCTTTCTTTTTTCTTTCTTTCTTTCTCTTTTTTTTCTTTCTTTTTTCTTTTTCTTTTTTTTCTTTTTTCTTTCTTTTTTTTTTTTCTTTTTTTTTCTTTTTTTTCTTCAAACGAAGTCGCGGGCAACATCTAGTTCATCATATAAACGTACTGTGACCTCTGAGTTTGTTACGGTCTTTCTTCGAAGAGTAGACGGATAGGAAACACCCAACTAAAATCATTTATCAATTTATAGATTGTCTCCCACGAAACGCAACTACAAGCCATGCACGATCAAGAGGCAGCCATACAGAAAGCCGCTAAGGAGTCCGAAGCCAGGAAGCAGAATCTGAAGAAAAGCCTCAAGCCTCAACCAGGGGCGGAGGCGGCCACGGGCACCGCTGACCCCGAGCTCGAAGGCCCCGACCAGGCTGCGCATACCCTGTCTAGGGCTGAGCGTGAGTTGGAAGATAGGCAAGTCAGGTCAGGTCTACAGCTTGCAGGGCCAACCTAACCTTTGACTTGCCTTAGACCATATTATCACAGAATAATCAAGTTACAGTAGTACATCTCTGGGCAGTAGCTTGGCCGCTCGGTAGATAAACCGCGTCCGTCCGGTATCGGTATGTATGTTGCAGCCAACTGATTTACTTAGCCGTTTGGTCTACCGCCTATCCACTAAACGGCGCCTTTCAACTTTCAACTAGAGGCCTGTATGATATTCAGCCGATACGTCTAATTTATTTATTTATTTATTTATTTATTTATTTCTTTTAGGAGGACTTACAGACAAATAATAAAAATAATTACAAATTAGGTAACTATTTAGCTAATTACAAGTCCACACATATAGGTAACTTAGTGCAATATATATTATTGGTATACAAACCAAGGGGAGTGCTAAAAGACTACAAAAAATAAAAAAAATAAAATAATTAAAAGACAAAAACAAAGAACAAAGAAACAAATAATTAAGTACAGTTTTCAAACTACTACAAACACTAATAAAACGAAATTAAGTTCACTTATATGTAACTACTCAGTCTACGTTCCATTCATGTCGATACCCTATAGAATACAACCTAAGCAGTGATCGAGTATGCACAAGTGAAAAGCTCCTCATAGGACGTTCACACGATCCCCAAAGTACTCCTCACCTGCGCGCTTTTTTATCGCTCTAGAGCTGGTGCAGAATAAGTCAAGGTCAAAGTCTAGCCGCGATGCAAGATCATTAAAGCTCCTTGCACTACGGATATGAAATGTAATACAACATTTAATGAACTGGCCGGCTCATGCTTAGGCCATTTTTAAGTACAATAGGGGCATCTGCTTCTGCAACGTCCCCGGCGCTGCGGGAAGTGGAACCCCTTCGCCCTTACGTAGCAAAGGATAGGCACCCATGCTCACCCCGGTAGCTTCAGCTTGCTGATCAGCCTCAGCTGCTCTTTCTTCACGCCTCCGGATTTTATATACACTCTAGGGCGTCTAGGGGAAGCAGCCAAAAGACTACGTGGGGTCGGTCGGGGTGCCCAGACTCGATTTTGCGTAAACGCGTTTAAACTGTGAAAAACTCCAGAAATATTGTGGCTCGTCGACGAGCCAGGCGACAGAAGCCAGCGAGGGCCAGGTGGCAGAAAATGGAATTAAATTTAAACGTCTGGACTATTTGATCCTAGTAATTTGCCTTGTTGTTTGATTGAATGGCTAAATATCGTTTAGGCCGCTGGTCACGTTGCCTTTTATGAAACGGCTAATTAAACAAGTTGGCTGCGACATGCGACATGATGAACATGAGATTTCGAAGCGCGTTGTTTCGGCCGTTTTCTGTGAAGACGAACTACTTTAACTTTTAATATTTTGCGCCATTATCATTTGCCTTGCTTTTTCCCAATTGGAAAAATTTCAATTGGAATATTACAATGGAGCGACCGCCTAACTAACCTCCACAACCAGACTGGTTCGTCTGTGAGGCAGTCTGGGCGTCCATGAGGATTTCCCATTCCTGCCCAAAAAAAAAAAAATGCTCCACATCCAAGTATCTAGGTAACACGATAGCTGCCCAGTTATTGGGTTACTCTAGGTAGCAAATGAAACGATTAAGTTAACATGTTGCTTTTTGATATCTTGTGGTTTCCATCTATGCTGTGTTTCTATTCTACAGGGTCAAATTCAATTAGCTAGCGGAACTTCACAGACGTGATGGGTATCGATAACTAAACACGACAAAATAAAAACCGGCCAAGTGAGTGTCGGACCAAGCACAATGAAGGGTTCCGTAGTTGGGATGAATTTATGCCAAGAACAAACTTAACATTGTAGTTGAAAAACATGTTCTCCCTTACATTCCAAGTGTAAATGTAAGTTTGTACTCACAATATTGAGAGATTTACCATGTTATTTTAAGACCACAGACTTCTTATAGGTTTTCCTGTAATCTACAGGTAAAGATCTATTTTTTGTATTTTTTTTCTAAATTTTAGGCTCAGTAGTTTCGGAGATAACGGGGGGGGGGGGGGGAGGAATGGTCAATTTTCATCTATTTTCTTAAATAACTTTAAAACAATTTATTTTAAAATTATAAAATAAATATATTTGAGACCCTCATAGTAAGCCTTTTCATTTGACATGCCACATGGTGTAGTTTGCAAAACTTTTTTTTTTAATTTTCTTATTAATTTGTCCTCCAAAAGTGACCTCTATATTCAAAATTCATTTATTAACTTTACCCGTCCGCGTTTGGGTCACATAAATTCATATGTGTACCAAATTTCAACTTAATCGGTCCATTAGATTCGGAGCAAATTGGCTGTGACAGACGGACAGACAGACAGACAGACAGCCACACGAGCAGCCACACGAGTGATCCTATAAGGGTTCCGTTTTTTCCTTTTGAGGTACGGAACCCTAAAAAGATTTGATGATTTTTTTTTAGGGTCAGCGACCGTTGGTAGTGTAAGTAATCTGTATATTTCTTGTTCTATCATGATTAGACATCTACGAGTATAATCACGACTGTGAAGTAAACAAAGAATCGGCCAAGTGCGAGTCGGACTCGCGCACTAAGGGTTACGTACCATTATCTATAAAAACGCAAAAAATCACGTTTGTTGTATGGGAGCCCCCTTATTTTATTCTGTTTTTTAGTATTTTTGTTATAGCGGCAACAGAAATACATCATACTCTGAAAATTTCAACTTAATCGGTTCATAAGATACAGCCTGGTGACAGACGGGCGGATGGACAGCGGAGGCTTAGTAATAGGCTCCCGTTTTACCCTTTGGGTACGGAACCCTAATTTTTTTTATTAAAACCGATATTTCAACTACACTGCGGTTGATGACCCCAAAAACAGTCATCAAATTAATTTATTTTTTGCTTTATCATGTTTAGTTATATATCGATACCCTCTACGGAGTTTCGCTAGCTAATTTAATTTGATCTATTTTTTTTTTTTTTTTTTCATTACCTAAAGCAAAATTCTTGTGAATGCTCTCATATGTGACAAATAAACTTTTTACTTTTTTTTTACCCTGTATTGTTTAAATTAAGTAAAGAATTGTCATTCTCGTCATCGTTTTGTCCATAAAGCCCGTTTACACGGAGCGATTTAATTGCCAGTGGCATTTGAAGCAACAATGAAAGCTGCACTGTATAGATAGTGTTTAATAATATATTATAACCTTCTAAATCGCTACCCGTTGTTATCCTAGTACTTGTCGCGGACAACATGCAAGGTCCCCGCCTGTGCAACCGCATCATTCTGGCGTCGAAGTGCCACGCCATACGAGACGCGCAGATCACTGAGAAGGAACTCATCAAGAAGGAACTCGATGAAGAACAGAGGAGGTTCGGATTATACGCCCACCAGTAGTAGCCCGCGAAATTCAACGGAAATTGGATAAAAAAAAAAACAAATCTAACTTAGAGAAAGAGATGTATTGATGATTCTAATTATGGTTACAATTAAGTAGGTATAGTCTGTTTTTTTTAACAAACGAGTACCGAGTTATGTCTCTCGCACATTTCCGATATTGACAGAGTGAGATGGGTCATTGGTCGGGGTGGGGCCAACGCCTTTATTGTTTTGAAATTGTTAAGGCCCGTTCATATTGACTACTTCTAAAATTTACTGTACAGAAGAATGTCCGCCATGACTCACGCACAAACAATATCGTCTGGTTCACTCACTAAAACACGTGCGACGCGCAGGTAGTCGATGACTCAACTGAATGTACATGAAACTACAGCGGAACGGACTTTATGTTGGTTACGTGGACACAACCAACGCAGTCAAAATTTTCGGTAGGTACTCGTTTGTTAAAAAAAACAGACTATAGTCGCGAATTATATTTTGATCAAGATACAACCTGACACTGACCTGCAAATTACAAAAAAACGCAAGAAAGTTTGAATTTCGCGAGCTACTACTGCGGATCCATCCTAAACTAAGTATTTTGTTACCTACGTACTAGCTTTTGCCCGCGGCTTCGCCCATATACGTACTATACTACATACTATCGTAACGCGCACACCAGTAACGCTCCCGTAGTCGGCATGATTTTTTTCCGACCTCTTCAACAATCATCGTTATATTTCAGCCAATATACAAAAAAACTTTCAATGAATTATACACCTAAGCCTTCCTCATGAATCACTCCGTCCATTGGTGAAAACCGTATGAAAATCCGTTCAGTAGTCGTAACATACATACATACAGACAGACAGACGCGGCGGGGGACTTTATGTAGTGATACTGTCATACTATTGTGTTCCTGCCATCTGTCAGTTGGACCTAGCGTTGCCGGAGAGTAATATTCCGAAGTATTCCCGTCGTATTATTCGCGGAAGCATTCGGAAGTTTTGAGTACCTAGTATTAGCAATTATTCGCCGAGCTAAGTACATGTTCGGTCACGCTTATAGTACTTATCTATTAAAGTTTGATATTCACCGCTAGATGGCGTTAATGCCAGAGACTATGTTACTACGCGTTCATTCATAAATCTGAGTATTATTCGATTTCAAAACTTCCGAATATTTCTTTTCTACTTAGCTAAGTACTTACGTAATAAGTTTTTACTAGTAAGTACCTAGTATTCCTTCAAATCGTAGTATTCTTTTGAATATTTGCGAATACGTCCCAAGTTTTGCAACGCTAGTTGGACCGGTCTGAACATAGGCTCTCCGAACTTTCGCGCATTTTCTCTCACTCACACTCGCCATTTAGTTCCTAAAAAATGTTATTGCGCAATGCGCAGCCCTCTGCACAAGGTGGACCATCCATGATTCCTAGGCCGTATTGTATACAGTATAAATAATTCTTCAGTATTTTTCCTTTTGCTTAAATTTTTCATGTAAGTATTCAAATCACAATGTCATTCTTAGATAATAGTATGAAATTGTTATAAGGTAGCAAATTGACGTTAGATATCAATTTGCTGAACTTTAATTTCCCTGCACACGGCTACATTTCCAGTATAATCTAAGCTGGTCTCGCATTGTACGAGGGCGGCACTGAAAATTTCGGGAATCAAGGAAGTGACACAACATTACTATTTAAAAATGTATTTATTGCTTTTCGAAGTATTCTCCGCGAAATTTGATACATTTTTCCATACGATGGAACCAATCATTGAAGCAACCATTCCATTCGGAAGTTGGGGTCTCCAAAATGGCCGTTTTGTAGGCGTCCACAGCTTCTTCAGGTGATGAAAATTTCTGACCACGCAATTTATTCTTTATTTTAGGGAAAGTATAGAAATCATTAGGGCTTAGGTCGGGGCTGTACGGCGGATGGTCTAATAATTCTATGTTTTCTTGCTCTAAAAACTCTTTTGTTCTGTGCGCGGTGTGAGAACTCGCATTGTCGTGATGGAGGATGATGCGGCGGTTGCAGTTCTCTTTACGGAGTTCAGAAACGACCTGTGGCAAACAAATGCTAGCATACCATTCTGCATTAACCGTTCTTTGTCCCTCAAGAGGAATAGTCGCAACATGGCCGGTTTTGGAGACAAACGTGGCCACCATTTTTTTTGCAACACTCCGTGAACGAACAATTTTTGTTGGCTTTAACTCATTTTCGAACACCCAAACTCGTGACTGGTTTTTTGTTTCGGGTTCGTACGCGTACGAGTATAGGATTTCCGTGCAACGAGACGTCAGCTTACCTATTATGTAGCCATGTGTAGGTACAAAATTACTCGCACATTAATTTGCTCTTGGAAGCGAAAACTTGCCAAGACATCAAGTTGTACTTACTTTTCAATTTTTTTTTTTTTTGTGAATGGGCGTCTCGCAGGTCGTCCTAGGAGGTTTTCGGCTGCTTAACCAGGCTATCCTGGGTGTTTTTATACAAAATAAGGCTACCAGCCAAGGCATAATTAATAACTTTTCAAACCGTCATTGTTTTAGTAGAATTTTAATGGTCCAAACTAAAACTTTAACTGTCTTGGGGTCAGACTCGACGCGATAATGGAAGAGAACCGCAAGACCGCGGTGAAGCGCGCGGAGGCCGAAGAGGACCGATGTCAGCGGCTGAGGCTGCAGAACCTCGCCGCTCTCAAGGAGCAGATAGTAGCGCACGAGACTGCCAAGGTAACCTACAAACAATCTGCAGGATCTGGATGCAGGTGTTCCAAATTTATATCATGAAGGAAAGTGTAAACAAACTCTGTTTAGGTTAGATAGGGTGACTAGTAATTATTGACCGATACACACACATGATTACAGTCATGATAACAAACAACTTTTACTATGGCACCAAACCTGAAATCGCGAAAAAAAAAATCAGCTGCCCCATACACTCATGTTCGCTTAACTCGTCAAAATGTCGGAAGCAGCTGATTTTTTTTTCGCGATTTCTGGTTTGGTCCCAAAGTAAAAGTTGTTTGTTATCATGAGCACAGTCATGTGTTTATGTATCGGTCACTAATTACCAGTCACCCTATATACAGGGTCAAATTAAAATAGCTAGCGAAACTCCGCAAATGCAAAAAACAGGTCGAAATAGAAATAAAAAAGATTTGATTTTTTTTTTGGGTGTTGATTCGTTCTTGAAGTGCGACTCGATAAAACCTGTTTTATCGTTAGTGTGATATCGATAATTCGATACCCATCACGTCAGAGGTTTACACATAAAAAAAAAATAAACTGATGTGACTTCACTTATTGACGCGCGGCGCGGCGGTTGAACCCCAAAAAAAAAAATCAAATGAATTTTTATCAAGCTCAAAGCATTTATTTCAATTAAACCAATTACAGGCACTTTTGAAATGTCGAAAAGTCGGTCAGTTACTTAGTCAGAAAGTTGAAGCTAGATGCCTATTCCAAAACGTAGATCTCAATGGAGAAGAACGGGCAAGAAACTCCACGGAGACTTTTAAATCAAGATAAGTAACACAACATCCTGGGTACATTATTTTCGTTGCTTCTACATGTGAGAACAATATAAAAAAAAATAAAAAATACTTAAGAACAAGTCAAAATATAAAATTAAAAATAAGCCCTGGCAGATAAGAGATGACCAGTCTCAACTGACGGCGCCCGTTCACGAACATGACGCGTGGATACGCACCATCCAGCTCTAGCATTTTGTAGGGAACCGAATAATCCAACACACGTGCCACCATCAGCGAGACATTTAGGTAAGTGAGAATGACAAACTCCCAACTGCCATGCTCTTTCAAGTCAAACTTACAAACATCCTAATACAATAATAAACGGCCCCATGGTACTCACATTCACAAAAATTGAAAAAAATATCAATATCATGTTTAGTTAAGGATACCCATCACGCAACCAGAGTTTCGCTAGCTAATTTAATTTGACCCGTAGGGTGACTGGTAATACAGTAATAGTGACAGATACTTTTAAACGCATGATTGTACTCATGACAACAAACACCATGGGACCGAACCTGAAATCGCGAAAAACAGCTGTTGCCTACATTTTGACGAGATAAGCGAGCATAAATTTAGGGAACAGCTGTTTTTTTCGGCGACTTCAGGTAACTTTGGTCTAAGCCTCCGAGCTGCACCCTAATTGCGTAACACATTTCAATCACAATCTGATATCTTCAAAAAATGTGTCTGCTCGACAACGTAAATAACGCAATGAATGTTGTTGAACTGTCAAAATGAAAGCCATTGCTATTGTGTGTTACGCAATTGCCCCGCAAGTATTGAAATTTACTCTGACGAGCGTACCTACTGACAACAAAATCTAAGTTGTCACAAACAAAAAAAGTAGGAGGTTATGTATTTGACAATATATTTTAGTTCCCTCAGTCCCGTTGTCTTATTCACGAGATTATCCGTAAAGGCGAAGGAGACGTTGTTATTACTTTTGCGAGGAACTGTGCAGTATCTCCCAAATAATTACGGAGTTGAAGCCATCACTCGATCTCAATTGCCACGTCAGCATTTTTAAACAAATTGCAAAAGGTTCGACAACCTAATTGCTTAACACCTATCAATCGGAATCTGAATCATTTTGAAACAAATTGCTAATCCATTGCTTCATATGTTCGAAAAATTTGTCTGCTCGACAGCGTAAATAACGCAATGAATGTTATTGAACTGTCAAAATGAAACTAATTCCGATTGATTGTGTGTTACGCAATTGCCCCGCTTTATTCAACCCGTGCATACAGTACGTTTGCATGTTCGCGATTTTCTCAAAAACAAATTCCAAGGCTAAATACCATACTTAATCTTTTTCTAGATAATGGAAGCAGAACGCATTGAGGAGGAGAGCATTCGCGTGAACCAAGCAAACATAGCGATGCAGATCGACGAGGCGCAGAAACTTAAGGAGAAGATCGACGGACAGACCAAGCTTAAGGAGATGCTCGATCAGGGTATGTAGCTGAAAATAAATTTTCCAAAGTTGATAATATTTGCGAGGCCGAACCATGGCCAAAGTACAAATGCCCAAGTTTATTGCTTACACAGAACATAATTATACTCTATGGAGAAGATTACCGACTTCGTAGAAAAAAAGTAAAGACAGTTTTGCTGCGCGCCATCTAGTAGCACCCCAGAACAACTGTGAGAATGAACAGGGCGAAATTTGAAATATTTTATAGAAAATTACTGCGTAATGAAAACTGAAATTTTCTTTCTAGCTTTGCAATAGGAATGCATAATTGTCTCAAATTAGCATTACCAAAAAATATTAAAATTTAAAAATTAATGACGTAGGGAATTTATTAAGCTAATTTGACATAACTTTTCATTTAGCTATTGCACAACCAAAAAGAAAATGTAACTTCGTTCATTTCCTACTTTGCTTTATTAAAAAAAAACCAGGAATTATAATAATTTTCATTAATTAAATAAGTAGGTATCAATTGAGTACAGACTCTCCGCATTTATTACTGACGACATAGTCACGTTTTTTCACGAAATAGGTACAGAAACGGAGTCACTTTCTCAAAAAACAGAAACAGTCAATATCTCGAAACACAAAAAACAAAAAAAAAACAAAAACAACACAACCACAACAAACAACCACAACAACAATTACAACAATTGTGCAAAATTTCGAATTAAACTGACCATTTAAAGTGGGTAAAAATCGAGTTCAAAAATTCAGTTACATACAAACATACATACAGGTGAAGCTAATAAAAACGTGTTATAAAATTAGCGAGCGTTATGAAAATAAAATGCTTGCCCAAAACTTACATAATCTCAGAAATCTCTCCCGAAATCTCGAAAATCAAAGAAACGACACAGATCGATAACTATCCAGTTTTGACGCCTAGTTAACTGAACTTAATTTGTTGCTAATGACCTCTAGTTTAACCCCTTTAAAGGAATATGTCTAAAGGTAAACGCCTAACTCTTTGACTAGGTAACGCGGAACTCCTGTACTTCAAACAACTGCAGAATGAAGAGGAACGCATCATGGACCTGCGTGTCGCCAACTTCTTGCGGCAAAAACAGGAGAGGGAGTCCAAGAACAGGGCTGAGGCGGAGGCCGTTAAGGCAGCCAAGCAGAAGGGGATTGATCATATCTCTAAAGCTCAGAAGGTAAGTAACAACGCCTATGTTCGGGAGATTAAATTTATTTTTTAACCGACGAAAAAAAAGGAGGAGGTTCTCAAGTCGCACGTATATAAGGTGTATCTATTCATACACGAAATCTCTTAAAAACAAATTGACAGAATAACAATGGAAACCATGATAGCTACGTTAACAACTGAGTCGCAGCTAGGTATTGTGAGGGCTCGAACTTCACAGTGGGAGGCTAGCTACTGAAATAATAGATTTTAGCCGATGGGCTAAGGGATATTGCTCATTTCAAACTTAAAGAAAAAACACACTTCCTAGGCGTAGCCCTAAAAGATTCTGACTCACACCCTTGAACAGGCCCGGATTGGCCATATAGGCAATTCGGGCAAATGCCCGATGGACCGGATGCCTGAAGGGCCGGTGTGGCCAATTGGTGGTTAACTTTCTTTAGCTATTAAAAAAAAGCATAGCCGTACATCGATTCAAATAATGTCCTCTACTGTCTTACTTATCGTGGACCTAATTCAATTTACGTTATCGTCATTGGGCTCTATCTCTAGTACCTAGTAGTACACTTTGTTTTCTTAGAGATGGCGCTCGCCACCGCCACGTAGCGTCGCAAGAATCTTACCGCTAAGACACAAGTGTCAAGACATATCAAACTGCACGCACGGGTTCGACCATAGAGCAACACGGCCCGCTGCTGACGCCGGGGGCCGTGTTATTCTATTTAGGGTTTGACTGACAGCGTCGTTATTGTTTTCGACTCGACACTTTCGAGCGAATATTTTTTTTATCAAAGTAGCAGGCGCACATTAGTTCATTATAATCATTGTAGACATTGCAATCATCTGCATTATCTATCCTAGTTTCTAAGTTGTTCTAAGTTGTGTTGTGTGTTTTAAACTTCGTTAACTAGACAAGGATCATTAGTATTAAAACAGCTTCCGTCACATATTTGAAAATTGTAGGGTTTCCTACTTTCATCAAATTCTCTACCTTCTTCTCTACTTTACGATATCTCTGCATTCGTCGGCTTTCCTACATTCAACAAGTTTTCGGAGTTCTTCGAGATTTCTACATTTAAATTAATGCTAGTACACACGAGGCTATTTCGATAAGCAGTATTATAGTTATATTATAATTCACATTTTTTGGAGGGCCGACCGTCTCTAAAATGCCCGGGCCGGTTTCATGTCCCAGTCCGGGCCTGCTCTTGAAGAAAAACTTGCTTCCTTTTTCTTTAAGAGTAATTCGATGTTTTAATAATAGAATGTCAGCCAGCATCATAAAGGTTTGACCAAAGCATGAAACCTCTACAGTATCAACTCGCGTCTAAACATAAGGAACACAATGTTCTATTTATAACACACAAATGCTACAAAACACTTTAACAGTTTCGCTAACTTCGGTACTTATTTAAAATAAAAATCGTAAGCATGCAAAAAATAAAAGTAAAATGGCAAGTAAACTGTATGTCTTGGTAGGTGAGGTGCAGTGTGGAGTGGTAGTGTGAGTGAGGGTGTGTGTATGAGTGAGGGACGAAGTGAGTGAGGGTGTGTGTGAGGGAGGGTGTGTGTGAGTGAGGGTGTGTGTGAGTGAGGGTGTGTGGGGGTGAGGGTGTGTGTGATTGCTTGGAGTAGATAAGTTTTAAGATTCATGTTTCCACAAACAATTTTTTCAGTTGCATCATATGTTAGAGATTTTAACCAGTCGGTCAACTTTACTCTTAGGTAAGTTTAAGACATTACGAGGTAAGTAGGTAGGTACTGATTGAATTCGGCGCATGCTTACCTCCTCGAATCTCCGCCGACGACACTTCTGTACGGTCTAAATACACAATCCTGTCGTTCTATAATATTATTCGTTAAGTGTTAATATATACACTATGTAAAATTTTCACGTTGACAGACGCACAGTTCCGAGCGCTTTCTCTGAAGAAAGCGCTCGAAATGTCGCAACTGTCAGCCCACGATCGCCATTGGACGAATGGTATTTTACGTTTATTTGCACTAGCTACACTTGTTCATTTGTTGACTTCGAGAACCTATGAGGTATCATGCGACACTCAAGAGATTAACATTAATTACCCTGACCCTAACCATTACTTACATTTCATAACCAGGCTGAACAACAGCTGAAGGAAGAATTAGAACGTATTCGGAACCTGAAGATCCAGGAGGACGTAGAGCGAGAGTACCGCAGGAGAGAAAGAGACGCCGCTATCAAGAGGAACAAGGAGATGAAACAACTGCACGAAGCTAGAGTACAACAGGTCAGTGCATTACATATATTTCTGATTAGAGGATTTGAATTTGAGAAGTTCAAAAAGCTGCTTTAGCATTATTTGAGCGTTCATCCCACGCGGGCTGGCAACGTCGCATTTCTACAGAACACCGTTAGACACAGTGACCTTATTGGCGATGTTCTTATAATCTGATCCAGCCTGGCCCCTGCTTCCTCCCCCTAGCGACGCCCTACGCCAAGGCCCGTACCCCTCAGGGCCCCTGAGCTAGTAGTCGCTTAGTTTATAAGTTTTATGCCCTGGCTGGAGGCCTTAATTTATTGAGGTACCCACAAGAAAGTCCGGTTAAGCAGCCGACAATCTTCTTTAGGTTGACCTGCGAGATGCCATTCACAAAAAAAAAGATGATGTTCGTCAGAATGGTCAGATGCGTAGTATAGTCGCAACCGGCGTGCGTGTATGACCAGATGTATGAAAGTAAACGAGGCAAAAGTAGTATGTAAGGATCGTAGCAGGTGGCGTTCTGTAGTTTCTGCCTGCCGCCATGGGTATCATATTGATGATTTTTATGGTTATAATTATGTAAGTGAATACATATTTGTTATAGTCACAAATCATATTTTGATTAAGATACAACCTGACACTGACCTGCAAATTTAGAATAATTTTATTGTTCCAGAAATAGTGTTACAGATTGCTTTTCCACCAGAAACTATGCAATACAATACAGTACTTAACTTTAGTGGAAAAGATCACCTGTATCCTGTACTATGTAGTTAAAAAAACTGTATCACAGGAGACAGGGCATTCCGTATAAAATGAGACAGCGTATTGATAATGTATTTAAGCTGAGGGGCAATTCCCGTATTTTTATAACAACGTTCGCAATCTCATCTCAGTCTCAATCTGTCAAAATTGTATAGAGTTTGCCTACATTTTTGACATTTTGATTGTCGCTGGCTGACATTGTGACTTGAATTTGAACGTTTTTAATTACGAGAATTGGCCCTCTGATGTTTGTTGGAAAATGCTAATAAGTATTAAAAGGATACATGAAAAATTAGGAACAAGTTAGAATTTAAACTAAAGTAACTGTAGGTGTGAGTGTGTTGTGTAAGTGTATTGTGTAAGTGTGGCGTGTGGTGTGAGTGAGTTGATGTAGTGAGTGTGTGTATGTGATTGCGTATGTGTGTACAGATTTCACTGTAGAACTAGGTCCGTTGTACAAGAAGACATTCAGTATATCACTATAAAACACAAAAAAAAAACGTAAATTACAAAACACGTAAGAAAATTTGAATTTCGCGGCTACTACTGCAGATCCCCTTTAACACTATTGCCAAGTGCCACAGGATATGCTTTATGGTGGCAGGTGACATCAATGGGGGGTTGCTTTACCCTTCAAACCGATACACAGCAACTTGGGCTCTAACGAAAGAACACCTTCACAAAGGGCTAGAGTCCATGCGGAAAGAGAATAGGCATATTATGATGTGTGGCTGTGCTTAATACCATATTTGTGATGTTGTCAACACTGTTACGTCATTATAGTGCGACTGTAACATCTTGATATTTTGAGGCTATGTTAGAATATTATTATGTTTTCAGATTCTGTCATAATAATTGTCTATAGTTGCCTGTCAATACATAAGAAACTTCATAGCATGTGTTGCATTTTTTCATCTATGGTTTCGAAGTATCGAACTACTTTCGGACGGGCTCCTGTTGCCGGACTTAGAGAGTAGGCCCCGTGGTCCGGGGCCCAATTTGGTCAGTCAGTACAGTACCTCCTTGCTGACAGTTTCACTGGTTTTATATTTTATCACGGCATGCGCATGAGCATTTCTCTCATGTTTCGTACCAATACGAAAGAAGTAGATCCACCATGTTGTTTGCTTACAGATCAATGACATCCATCGCCTCATTGCTCGCGAGATAGCCAAGGACGAACAGAGCTTCAACAACGCAGCGAGGCAGAATGAGGAGTTTATACGCAAGGAAAAGGAGGTAATCTTTGATTATACACTTCTGGACACATCTATTGGCCCACCTTAGAGTTTAGGTTTCGATGGCCCCTACCGAAATATGATTGCTAGATTGAACAAAAACTGTTGATGCAGTTTTAAACCTGATACATTTTACCATCTTTTTCGATCGTATTGTTTTAAATTTGAATTCAGAATACCATACGACATGGAGCTACGCCTAACAAGTCGGATATGCGCCTTGTTAAAGGCAATTGATTTTTGAATAAAAAACATGTTTTATCAAATAAAGGTTTAATTTAATAACGCGTGTTGCCTCCATGGGCATCTACCACAGCTCTCATACGATTAGGCATAGAGTTTATCAACCGCTCTATGAAATTTTGAGGGATCATCTCCCATTCCTCTTCTATGGAAGTTTTCAACTCCTGCATCGTCTGGGCAACTGGCTGACGAGCCCTAACACGTCTTTTTAGCTCGTCCCACATGTGCTCAATGGGGTTCATGTCTGGGCTTCTGGCTGGCCAGTCCATAACTGTGATGTTCACATCCCGAAGATATTCCCTGACGATGCCGGCCGCATGGGCTCTTGCATTATCATGCATAAAAAGGAAATTTGGGCCCACATAGTCCGCGTATGGTATCACGTGAGGTTCTAAGCACTCACGAATGTACCTTTCAGCATTTAATGTTGGCAGCCGTGGTCCTGTAACAACCTCAAGTTGAGTTTTGCCGCTCGCGGATATACCGCCCCAGACAGTCCATGAGCCACCGCCATAAGCAACCCTCTCTTCAAAGCAGCATTGTGCGAAACGCTCTCCCTTACGTCGGTAGACCTTCTTCCTTCCATCATTGCCATGTAACACAATTTTAGACTCATCAGAAAAGAGTACACGGCTCCAATCTTGCTGTGTCCAATTTAAATGACTGCGTGCGAAATGAAGGCGCGCTGTTCGGTGGGCTCGCGTTAGTTTGGGGCCATTAGCTGGCTTGTGTGGTACCATATCGCGATCTTTTAACCTTCTCCGAACAGTTCGAGCGCTCACAGATACTCCGTGGAAGTCGCGAAGTTGGTTTTGTATCTCAATGGAGGTAAGGTGACGATTTCTCAAGCTGGTCGTCACGATGAATCGATCCTGCCTTTCAGTTGTGACCCGAGATCGTGGCCTTCCTTGGCGACGAACAAAGCCGCCAGTCTCTAGGTACCTCCGATAAACATTTCAGACCGCAGATCGACTTAAATTAAGTTGAGCACTCACGTTTCTTTGGCTGTGTCCGGCCTGAATAAGTGCCTCAGCTTGGGCGGCGACTTCAGGTGAAGTATCCATAGATTATTGATAGAACCTCACCTTAATGTTAAGAATAAGTAATGTTTGTTGCAAAACCAAAGATATCAATCACTTTTTCAAGAATTAAATCCAAGTAAACCAATAAAACCAAGTTTACTTAGTATTCGATTGTTTGATATCAACAAACAGGCTCCAAATTGTCTTTTGTTTCTTTAAATTCTGTGATCGAAATTCAAAAAAAGACTATTGAATGAAATTGTGAATGTGCCAGGTTCAAAACTGCATAAAAACTTTTTGCTCGACCTAATATAAAATTTTAGCTAGGACCAAACGAAACTGAAATTACAAGGTGGGCCAAAAGATGTGTCCAGAAGTGTACATATATATCTAGATCTATATATGTCTAGATAGTGTCGCGCTGCAAAAGAACTAAAAAAACAGGCCAACTTTGTTATGCTCGTGTGCGTGACAGTTGACGTCTTACACTCGTGCATTGTGTTTTTCTAGTGTGCGTGCAAATTGCGGCGAACAGTTAGACGCAATTTTTTTCGACGAGTTCACAGTTTTGACTGTCTACCTAGACATATTTATATCTTTGGAGGTAGTGAATAATAATTTTACTAAGTTATTAGCAATTTTTGTAATTTATTTGTCTCTGAAACAAACGAAATTATAATATTAAGCAGGTTCTAAAGTTTCTGAATATTATTACACACAGGATGTAAAAAGACTCATAACTAAGCCTTGAGTTAAAAATTCTAGATGAAATACCAGCCAGTGCCAGTGCCATTGCCAGTGTTTTGTGATTTTTTCAATTATTAAATTAATATCGTAAGATCAACATACGTCCAATCCTACTCCACACTAACACAGAGAGGAGTGGAAAGGAGAAAGGGAGGCCTTTGCCCTGCAGTTGGGCAACACAGGCTAAAAAATAATAAATACATAAATAACAATAATAACATACGACATAATACAGTGGAAAAAACATTAATTACCTACGCGGGCTGCCCTAGAGCATCCTTTGGTACACAGCAGCAGGTCAAGTTACTATAAATGTCAAATTCTTTCATTAGATTTTGAACTTAACCTGCAACATTTTAAGGTTTAAAATCATTTGGAGAAATTGTACTTCATAATAAAAAGATTACGTTTAGTTTTTGCTCCGCTGACGTCATATAAACCTGCAGTGTCCTGTCCTGTCACTTTGACAGTGTCCTATGTTTACAAAACACCCTGTTTATCAGCCCTGTATTTATAACTCCAAATAAAATGATAAATACAATAAAATTTACTTGCAGTTGGATGACAAGCACAAAGCCCGCGTTGAACAACATCGACAGGAGATCATGAAACAGATCAACGATAAGGAACGTGCGAGGTAAACTTATCTGCATAGGTTTATTAAGTACGCAGTAAAAATAAAATAGTGGCGCCCAACATGGGACTTTGGCTGTGAGTAAAATAATAATAAATGGTACTTGTTGCCATGTGACTGACACTGGCAAGGCCACCATCACGACCACCATCAAATTACGACTAAATTTGGGAGAAAACAGATCTTCGCTAGGTGGTCTAGATTTTGATATATAAAAATGGCCAAGCTAGGGTGATGCTCTCCAGATCGACCACCTATGAACCCTTGTAACTTTTGAACCAGTGACCGACAAATCCTGATATTTGGCGGCAAATTTCGACTAATTAGCGACTAATTTTTTGTGTTATCAAAATAAAAATCCCTGATGGTGGCCATGCCAGTGTCAGTCACATGTCAACAAGTACATTTATTATTATTTTACTCGCAGCCAAAGTCCCATGTTGGGCGCCACTTATAACCAGTGACCGCCAAATATCAAGATATTTGGCGGCAAATTTCGACAATTTTTTTGTGTTATCAAAATTAAAATCCCTGATGGTGGCCATGCCAGTGGCAGTCACATCTTGTTGACAGGCCCACACTCATGTCATCCCTTATCTGTTAGGTAACACTAACAGCTTTTTTTTTTCTTTTTTTTTTTTAAAGCTTTGTAAAAGCCAATTATTTTTAAGTTACCGTGACCGGTTTTTCTCTATAGGCAACGACCGTAGCGTTTCAAAGGTGCCCATGTAGGATAATCTGAAATATTTTGAATTGAATTTGATGATCAAAATTAAAATTCATCCCTTTTAAATTTTAAAATGGTAATTAGATTTTTTAATATCAAATTATTGAAGTTACAATAATTAGTAAGGTAGTAGGTATTTCTTTCACAGGAATCCCTGTCCACTAATCCATAGGTTACAAACCTTTTTGTTTGTAAAATCATCGCTTGTAACTACAGACAGACAACGATGATGGTATTACTCATAATGATAACTAAATAAATATTTAAATAAAAAAAATGTTCCTTTAGGTACTCTTTTTTCCATTTAGCCATTTAAAATTAATAGTTAGTGTGCATTGAATGCACAGAACAAACGCTATTTACATTGTCATATAATAGGTTTGGGAAAAAGTTTCTTCGCATTTTTTATGAAAATTCAAAACATTTTTTAATGTACATTATTTACATTTATCTAAAGTATGTAGGTACCATTTTGTTCGATAACTATTTGCCATCTTGTAGGTAGGGACATGATCCCATTGCTATAGAAATTTTGGGATTTCTGATCAAAATACCGCGATAAGTTGTTTTGGCAGTCCTCTCGTGATGTTGATGTTAACCTGACACTGCCTAAAGAATTCGGATGCATTAACACCTCCCAGCCAAACTCTCTTAATTTTTGCTGAGTGGCTAAAGATGTGTGAGGTCTAGCGTTATCATGATGAAAAACCACACCCCTTCTGTTGATTAATTTCGGCCGCTTTCTCTCAACTTCTTGCTTTAATCTCATCAGTTGTTCGCAGTAGAGTTCAGAATCGATGGTCCTGCCTGGTGGTAACAGCTCATAATGAATAATGCCCTTCCAATCCCACCACACACACAGCATCACCTTGTTGCGAGTTAACCCGAGTTTCGCCAGTCTGTGAAGCCTGACCGGCCTTTGACCACGACCTTTTTCGCACGTTCTTGTCGTACGTGATCCACTTTTCATCACCAGTTATCAGCTTCTTCAAAAATGGTTCGGTTTCATTACGTCGTAATAAAGAATCACAAATGAGTACACGGATCATTAGGTTTCTTTCAGTGAGCTCGTAAGGTACCCAAATATCGAGCTTTTCTGTGTACCCAGTTTTTTTCAAAAGCGCCTTCTGTTTTGTGGTCAATTCCCAGTTCTTTAGCTACGTCGTGACTACTGATATGCCGATCTTGCTCCACTTTTTCAAAAATGGCATCCATTTTATCCGTAATAGGGCGACCAGAGCGACGTGCATCTTTGACATCAAAATTTCCGGATTGAAAACGCTTAAACCAAATTTGTGCTACTCTCACAGACACTGCACTGGGTCCATAAACATCGCAAATTTCTTTCGCGGCTTGCGTTGCATTTTTACCTTTTTTGTAGTAAAATTTTAAAATGTATCGAATTTCTTCGTTAAATTCACTCATCTTGACAGTACGAAAAACAAATGAAAATCACACATTTTCCTAATTTTAATTTGGAATTATGTTCTTTAAAATTTAAACTTTCAATGATACCAAAACCAGCCAGATACAAATAGTAAGGCCAAAGAGATTTTATTTTAAGTTCATACATACAATAATGAGAAAAGACTTTTTCCCCAACCTAATACTTAGTTTACTTGATTTCATTATCTTTCATATTTTTTGTTATTTTACTAGTCTATAAATAATTTATAAAAAGGACAAGACAGAAAAGGTTTTATGATATCTGAAGTGTCAATGACAGCTGTCAGAATTCCGTCGAATTAAAAATAGAGTTGAGGTTTTTTGAATTTACTATAGCGACTTTCAAAGTAGAGCTTGCCCACTCTGTAATGACACGCCCCACTGCCTAAATCTCTATAAGTACACTATGGTAAATGCGGTCGTGGGGCGTCTCATTTCAGAGAGGTCAAGCTATAATGGCGCCCAACATAGAACTTCGGTTTTTAAAAAACCTAAAAGGAACCAAAACAAATCCTTTGTAATATCTCAGGGCTGACTTACGCGAGAAGATCCACAACGAAGGCGTGGCGCTGCGCATGGAGCAGGATCAACAAGAGAAGTATGAGAGAGCTATCATCAAGGAAAAGGTACGATTTGAAAAAAACAAATATTTATTAGACCCATGGGTTACGATGTACAGACAATAAACAACAGACCTGTTTTGCTCTTCTAGATAAGTTCCAGTTACTTATATGGCAGATAATATAATAAACACTTGATTTTTTTATTTATTTGACGTATAGTGCCGATCCCTTTTTTATAAACTATGCAACAGGCATTTATATATCAATTACTGTAGGCAAGAAACACACAACTTTCTGCATCATGCTTGATCATGAAAGTGCTGGTTGCCGATGAAGTTTAAAGGCATATAAAAACATTTCATTTTTCAAAACTAATGCAATTTCTTTCTTCAGGTGGCTACATTGCGAACCCAGAAGGTGGCTGAGAAGTATGTGAAGGAGGTGGAACAGACCCTCACTAAACATGGATATAATCAGTAATGTGGAGGATAGATATAAAACGTGCGGAGAATTGATAGGGTTTCGCAAATGGAGTCGGAAGAAATACGAGTGTAAACATTCAGTTGATGTGAACAATCGTAGATTTTTTTTTTCTAATTGGTACTTTTTGGATGTCAACTTTTATTATTATTATTATTGCTGACTGGGCCTGCTCTCGACCCCGATCACGCCTGATGGAAAGCGATGGATGAGCTCTATGATGGAACGAGCGTGCGCAGATGCCTGTTCAAGTGTTCACTCTTGCTTTGAAGGCAAACGGGTTATATGTGGAAGGGAACACAGACGCTGGCAGAGAGTTCCACACTTTGGCTGTGGCACAAGTACTGAGTACGACTGGTCGGGATATCAACTAAGTGCGGATGGTACCATCTGTTAGATTTGATTACCAAAATTCTCTTCACCCTTTCCTAGTGTGGTAGGATGATGGTGGAAAAAAGATACCCAACAACACGTGTTCCCTCGCGGCTCGCGATTTAAATAATGAGAGAATGAGTACTCCCTTATAGCCCTACGCACGGGCACTTTTTTGACGCGACTTGCTTTTTACCGCGCACTGGATTCATAAGCTCTCGGCGTTGAGCAGAGCATTGAGAATCTAAAAGAGCGCGATGAAAAATCCTTAGCGCGTAAGTACATGGATTTTCAACTCTCAGCGCTGAGCCAAGCGATGAGAATCCGACAGAGCGTTATAAAAAATCCTTAGCGCGTAAGTAAATGGATTTTCAACTCTCAGCGCTGAGCCAAGCGATGAGAATCCGACAGAGCGTTATAAAAAATCCTTAGCGCGTAAGTAAATGGATTTTCAACTCTCGGCGCTGAGCCAAGCGATGAGAATCCGACAGAGCGCGATGAAAAATCCCTAGCGCGTAAGTGAATGGATTTTCAACTCTCAGCGCTGAGTCAAGCGATGAGAATCTGACAGAGCGTTATAAAAAATCCTTAGCGCGTAAGTAAATGGATTTTCACCTCTCGGCGCTGAGCCAAGCGATGAGAATCTGACAGAGCGTTATAAAAAATCCCTAGCGCGTAAGTAAATGGATTTTGAACTCTCAGCTCTGAGCCAAGCGATGAGAATCTGACAGAGCGTTATAAAAAATCCTTAGCGCGTAAGTAAATGGATTTTCAACTCTCGGCGCTGAGCCAAGCGATGAGAATCCGACAGAGCGCGATGAAAAATTCTTAGCGCGTAAGTACATGGATTTTCAACTCTCAGCGCTGAGCCAAGCAATGAGAATCTGACAGAGCGTTATAAAAAATCCTTAGCGCGTAAGTAAATGGATTTTCAACTCTCAGCGCTCAGCCAATTGATGAGAATCCGACAGAGCGTTATAAAAAATCCTTAGCGCGTAAGTAAATGGATTTTCAACTCTCGGCGCTGAGCCAAGCGATGAGAATCCGACAGAGCGCGATGAAAAATCCTTAGCGCGTAAGTACATGGATTTTCAACTCTCAGCGCTGAGCCAAGCAATGAGAATCTGACAGAGCGTTATAAAAAATCCTTAGCGCGTAAGTAAATGGATTTTCAACTCTCAGCGCTCAGCCAATTGATGAGAATCCGACAGAGCGTTATAAAAAATCCTTAGTGCGTAAGTAAATGGATTTTCAACTCTCAGTGCTGAACCAAGCGATGAGAATCTGACAGAGCGTTGTAAAAAATCCTTAGCACGTAAGTAAATGGCTTTTCAACTCTCAGCGCTGAGCTAAGCGATGAGAATCCGACAGAGCGTTATAAAAAATCCTTAGCGCGTAAGTAAATGGATTTTCAACTCTCGGCGCTGAGCCAAGCGATGAGAATCCGACAGAGCGCGATGAAAAATCCCTAGCGCGTAAGTGAATGGATTTTCAACTCTCAGCGCTGAGTCAAGCGATGAGAATCTGACAGAGCGTTATAAAAAATCCTTAGCGCGTAAGTAAATGGATTTTCACCTCTCGGCGCTGAGCCAAGCGATGAGAATCTGACAGAGCGTTATAAAAAATCCCTAGCGCGTAAGTAAATGGATTTTCAACTCTCAGCTCTGAGCCAAGCGATGAGAATCTGACAGAGCGTTATAAAAAATCCTTAGCGCGTAAGTAAATGGATTTTCAACTCTCGGCGCTGAGCCAAGCGATGAGAATCCGACAGAGCGCGATGAAAATCCTTAGCGCGTAAGTACATGGATTTTCAACTCTCAGCGCTGAGCCAAGCGATGAGAATCCGACAGAGCGTTATAAAAAATCCTTAGCGCGTAAGTAAATGGATTTTCAACTCTCAGCGCTGAGCCAAGCGATGAGAATCCGACAGAGCGTTATAAAAAATCCTTAGCGCGTAAGTAAATGGATTTTCAACTCTCGGCGCTGAGCCAAGCGATGAGAATCCGACAGAGCGCGATGAAAAATCCCTAGCGCGTAAGTGAATGGATTTTCAACTCTCAGCGCTGAGTCAAGCGATGAGAATCTGACAGAGCGTTATAAAAAATCCTTAGCGCGTAAGTAAATGGATTTTCACCTCTCGGCGCTGAGCCAAGCGATGAGAATCTGACAGAGCGTTATAAAAAATCCCTAGCGCGTAAGTAAATGGATTTTCAACTCTCAGCTCTGAGCCAAGCGATGAGAATCTGACAGAGCGTTATAAAAAATCCTTAGCGCGTAAGTAAATGGATTTTCAACTCTCGGCGCTGAGCCAAGCGATGAGAATCCGACAGAGCGCGATGAAAAATCCTTAGCGCGTAAGTACATGGATTTTCAACTCTCAGCGCTGAGCCAAGCAATGAGAATCTGACAGAGCGTTATAAAAAATCCTTAGCGCGTAAGTAAATGGATTTTCAACTCTCAGCGCTCAGCCAATTGATGAGAATCCGACAGAGCGTTATAAAAAATCCTTAGCGCGTAAGTAAATGGATTTTCAACTCTCGGCGCTGAGCCAAGCGATGAGAATCCGACAGAGCGCGATGAAAAATCCTTAGCGCGTAAGTACATGGATTTTCAACTCTCAGCGCTGAGCCAAGCAATGAGAATCTGACAGAGCGTTATAAAAAATCCTTAGCGCGTAAGTAAATGGATTTTCAACTCTCAGCGCTCAGCCAATTGATGAGAATCCGACAGAGCGTTATAAAAAATCCTTAGTGCGTAAGTAAATGGATTTTCAACTCTCAGTGCTGAACCAAGCGATGAGAATCTGACAGAGCGTTGTAAAAAATCCTTAGCACGTAAGTAAATGGCTTTTCAACTCTCAGCGCTGAGCTAAGCGATGAGAATCCGACAGAGCGTTATAAAAAAATCCTTAGCACGTAAGTAAATGGATTTTCAGCTCTCAGCGCTGAGCCGAGCGATGAGAATCCAGAGCGCGGTAAAAACTTCGTACTAAAAAAAATGTCCGTGTGACGTGGGCTTAGAGGCATTCTATCAACCTTTCATGACCTGATTGAATCATCCAAAGAATTTAGAGCACTCCATTTCATCCATGGTTTACTTGTATTTAAAATTAAGTGACAAAAATAATGCAACACTATTTTTCTTTTTGCTTGAAATTATATTTTTGAAAATATCTACACTATATCAATGAAGAATGTTCCGTACAAAAGAATAAGTCTGAATATTATTTGAACTGTGCCTTACTATAAGTGTTAGCAATAGGGATTTCGTAATTTTCAAGAGATTACTAAATGGATGCAGTTTTATGAAAATACCTTTTATAATGTCAAGTATTTTGTTATTATTTTTTATTGTGGTGTGATACGCGTTTTTAAATTAGATATGTGTTTCCGAATATATTGAGTTATTAGTTGATCACGGTGTTTTATTAATTTCTACTGTGACGTTGTTTTTAGGGTTCCCGTACCAAAATGGTAAAAAGGAACCCTTATAGTGCGATTCGGTCTGTATATCTGTCACAGCTGGATATCTCAAGAACTACTAATGCTATCAACTTTAAATTTGGAACAGTTTTAGATGACGTCTGCCCAACTATTAGGTCTTTACCTATGAAATTGCCGTTCTGCAGTACTGGCCATTTCAAATCAAAATAATTTTTGTTTGGCTAAGAATTCTAATTTCAAATTAATTTTATTTTAAAAACATGAATTTTTTTTTTCCAAAAGTAGTCATTTGTTTATTGATTAGTTTTACATTTTCATCGCATTTCAATCTTTTTCGTCATCATGGATACGTTAAAAATTCGAGTAATTATGGAATATGAGTGCCGTCGTGGCAGCAACGCGGCACAAGCGGCACGCAACATCAACGACGTTTACGGAGCTAACACTACAAACCAACGCACCACTTGTTATTGGTTTGCTCGCTTCCGTTCTGGAAATTTCGACCTGAAAAATGAACCTTGTGGTCGTCCGAAAACTGGTCGACAATGACGAATTAAAGGCGATTGTGGAAGCTGATGATACACAAGATTGTGTATCATCAGCTTCGACCGTATTCAGCCGTAGATACGGCTGAATTAGCAGCAGCTGTCGACGTTAGCGTCAAAATAATATTGGTCCATTTGCGTCAAATTGGCAAGGTAAAAAAGCTTGACAAATGGGTGCTCCACGAACTCAATGATCGCCAGCGCGAAGTACGCGTCGAGACGTGCCTTGCACTGCTCAACAGACGCACAAATGAAGGAATTTTGAACCGCATTGTTACCTGCGATGAAAAATGGATTCTGTTTGATAACCGCAAGCGCTCAGCAAGTTGGTTGGATCCTGGTTCAGCACCTAACAATGCCCTAAACGAAAACTTACCCCTAGAAAAGTGATGGTCACTATTTGGTGGTCTAGCGCCGGTGTGATTCATCACAGCTTCTTAGCAAACGGGGTGAGCATTACTTCAGATGTGTACTGTGAAGAACTGAACACAATGATGGAGAAGCTGGCACATCTCCAACCAGCATTGGTCAATCGCTCGTCTCCGCTGCTCCTGCACGACAACGCGCGACCTCATACTGCACAGCAGACGGTCTCCAAGTTGCAAGAACTGGGGTTGGAAGCTCTCCGTCATCCGCCCTACTCACCAGACCTTGCGCCTACAGACTACTACTTTTTCCAGAATTTGGATAACTTCTTGGCGGGAAAAAAATTCAATACCTGAAAGGCAGTACAAAATGCCTTTGAAGAATTTGTTGCCTCCCGTCCAGCTGATTTCTTTAAGAAGGGCATCAATAAACTGCCACTGCGTTGGCAAAGATGCATTGATTGCATGGGTGATTACTTCGATTAATACAAATAAAAAAAGCATGAAAAAAAATTCGTTTAAATTTTTCATACAAAACGGCAATTTCATAGGTAACCTATTATTTTGCAAATAAGATTTTTTTTTTTTCGAAAGGTCTTAAAAATTCGAAGTGTGGCTATGATGTGGGGTATCATATTAAAGAGCGCTGTTTGCAGATTCTCAAACATTACAAAAACTAACCTAACCCAACAGTTGGGAAAAGGCTAAGCAGATGATGATCTACCAGGATTAACCTAATCTAATAATTAAAGTCAAGTATTATCCAAAAGCCAAGATTTTAATACTATAATAATCAATAAACGCAGTTATACACAAGTCAGCCATAACATTAAGAATTAATTCATAAACAATAAAACATTCACACATAAAACTAATATTTCCTATAGACCACGCAATGGGAATTCCCAGCCACTGGGACTAGTTGTAGTAAATACTTGTGAACTGATAAAATGACTAACCTTGATACAAAAAATAGTCTTTTTGAGAAATTCCCATTCCCTGGAAAAAAATCCCATACAGTAGGATTTTTCCTGGATTTCCTTACGAACGTCACTTGATAGCTTTTTCTCCGAGTTTGACTACTTTGTCGAGGTTGTCTTTGAGCGTCTTCAATTGGGTGAGCACATTGGAGTCCATCAGAGAGAAGGGAATGTAGGCTTGTGATTGGCGCAGCTGTTTCGGCTGGAGCGACAGCATTGTGCCGTCTTGGAGACGAATGTTGCAGTTTGCCATCTCATCACGGTTTAAACTGAAAGAATAATAAAATGTTATGATTGCTCAGTTTAGCGAGACGTTTACTAAGCTGATGACGGTCTGGCGCATTCTGGACAGTCAGCGCATGAGGAAATCTATCTAATTAACTAACGCCTGAAAAAACAAAACGGCAACCGTCATATCTCTGGTAGGATACGGTTTAGAGACTTGTTTTTTTTTTTTCTATGTACTTCTCAGATAGCCCTCTAATAATGATCTAAGTTTCATTACTGGCGAAAGAAAAAAAAAATATGCCAAGGGTCCATACAAAATGTTGAATTGGCCTTTAAGGGTGTGGGTATCTTTGAATAACTTTCTCCATGGGACCAACATCGTAATCGCAAAAAAATAATCAACCGCCCCCATACATTTGGGTCGAGCAGGTATTGAAGTTTATACGGGACAGTTGATAATTTATTCACGATTACGATGTTGGTCCCATGGAGAAAGTTGTTCAATTTGATGGTCTGTACCACACCCTTAAATTTGACCACACCTTTCTGATACACCTGTATAACTCCAACACTAAACGATCACCATGAAAGTTGGCACATAATTATGTATTTTTACATGGAGGGAGGAAGATTGTCATACAGTAAAGGTCTACTATGAAGAGTGCAAGTTTCTGTCTCGAGCATGTAAAATATTACTTAAAAAATACATTCACAGTTTTCTTTATGCCCACAATATTGACAATACTTTCCTTCACGCCCTTGGTAGTATATATTGCAGACACAGACAGATAAATGACGCTGGACTCACGTGAAACAAGCCGGCATCATGACAGGCGAGCCGGACATGGATACCACCATCTCGCCCTGACGCGGCTGGCGCAGCACCGTCAGCGGAGTGTGCGGTGTCACCTGGAAACCACAACATCAAAGTATTAGGGATGGGTTTCCAATGGTTTGTAAATCGGACCCTTTCACTTACTCTAAGTCTACCTATAGATAAAACTTATTCAAATCGTGTTCTTGCAGCGAGCATATGTGAAAATTCTTATACAAGGTGTAATTTTTAATAACGCACCAAAACATTGTACACACGGCTACACATCAAGATATACATCACATCATACATCATTCATCACGGAAAATCATTGTAAGGAAATCCTATACAATGCGAGATCAGCTTATACTGGAAATTATAGCTTCATCTGTAGCCGTGCGTACTCATCATTATGAACAACTTTTACAATGAGACCAAACCTGAAATCGCGAAAAAAAATCAGGTACTTATTCCCTAAATATTGACGAATTATGCGAAAATAAATGTAGGGAACAGCTGATATTTTTTCGCGATTTCAGGTTTGGTCCCATAGTAAAAGTGTTCATAATGATCAAATTAAATGTTAGGTAAATTACAGTTCCATACAATTAATAGGTCAACATGCAGTATAAAAAATGTCATAGGTATCACTTATAAAGCTAATACTAAATAATAATTAGGTGTATGATGATAGATTGTAGTATGTACTAAGTATTAAGAAAATCTTGAATTGTGTAGCAATTCTTTACATAGTATAAAATGAAGTCGCTTCCGCTTTCTGTTTGCTGTAATCTTTTCAACTACTCAACGGATTTTAATGTAGTTTTCAGCAATAGATTCAAGAGTGATTGATTGAGTGATTCAAGAGGAAGGTTCTTAAGAAGAGAAAAATTGGAAAAGTTGCCGGAAAAACTGGAAAATTTCGGAAATTGAAAGTACATTTTCTATGGGAATTTTGTATGAATTATTAAAATTTGGACAGGACTACGTCTGTCGGGTCAGCTAGTTGTAAATAAAAAACCCAGCCAAGTGCGTGTTGCACCACGCATAATGAAGAGTTCCGTAGTTGGGATGAATTTATGCCAAGAACAAACTTAACATTGTAGTTGAAAAACGTTCTCCCATACATTCCAACTGTAAATGTAAGTTTGTACTCACAATATTGAGATTTACCGTGTTATTTTAATACCACAGACTTGTTATAAGTTTTCCTGTAATCTACTGGTGGTTAAGAACTATTTTCTGTATTTTTTTCAAAATTTTAGGCTCAGTTGTTTCAGAGACAAGGGGGGGAATAGTCAATTTTCGTCTATATTCTTATTAAGTTTAAAACAATTTATTTTAAAATTATAAAAAAAATATTTTTTGAGACCCTCATAGTAAGCCCTTTCATTTGATATGTCACACGGTATAGTTTGCAAAACTTTTTTTTTAAACTTTCTTATTTGCCCGCCAAAAGTGACCCCCATCTTCAAAATTAATTTATTTACTTTACCCGTCCGTGTTTGGGTCACAGAAGTTCAAATGTGTACCAAATTTCAACTTAATCGGTCCATTAGATTCGGAGCAAATTGAAAACGACACACATGACGATAAGTTAGAAAATTTTACAGCCGCCATCTTGGATTTACAATTTGACGCCACTATCGGCTTTAAAACCCTCGAAAACCATGAAAACGACACCCATGACAAAATATTTTTAAATGTTGGCAGTCGCCATCTTGGATTTACATTTTACCATTACTATCGGTTTTAACACCTTCGAAAACCATGAAAACGACACACATGACGATAAGTTAGAAAATTTTACAGCCGCCATCTTGGATTTACAATTTGACGCCACTATCGGCTTTAAAACCCTCGAAAACCATGAAAACGACACCCATGACAAAATATTTTTAAATGTTGGCAGTCGCCATCTTGGATTTACATTTTAACATTACTATCGGTTTTAACACCTTCGAAAACCATAAAAACGACACCCATGACGAAAAGTTTGAAAATTTTGCAGCCGCCATCTTGGATTTACATTTTAACGCCACTATCGGCTTTAAAACCCTCAAAAACCATGGAAACGACACCCATGACGAAAAATTAAAAAAAAATCGCAGCCGCCATCTTGGATTTACATTTTAACGTCACTATCGGCTTTAACACTCTCGAAAACCATGAAAACGACACCCATGACAAAAAAAAAATTTTTGGCAGTCGCCATCTTGGATTTACATTTTAACGCCACTATTGGCTTTAAAACCCTCGAAAACCATGAAAACGACACCCAAGACAAAAAAATTAAAATGTTGGCAGCCGCCATCTTGGATTTACATTTAAACGCCACTATCGGCTTTAAAACCGTCGTAAACCATGAAAACGACACATGACAAGAAGTTTGAAAATTTTGCAGCCGCCATCTAGAATTTACATTTTAACATAACTATCGTTTTTAAAACCCTCGAAAACCATGAAAACGACACCCATGTCAAAAAAAAAAAATGTTGGCAACCGCCATGTTGGATTTACATTTTAACGTCACTATCGGCTTTAACACCCTCAAAAACCATGAAAACGACACCCATGACAAAAAGTTTGAAAATTTTGCAGCCGCCATTTTGGATTTACATTTTAACGCCACTATCGGCTTTAAAACCCTCGAAAACCATGGGAACGACACCCATGACGAAAAATTTAAAAAAATCGCAGCCGCCATCTTGGATTTACATTTTGACGTCAATATCGGCTTTAACACTCGAAAACCATGAAAACGACACCCATGACGAAAAATTTGTAAATGTTTGTAGCCGCCATCTTGGATTTACATTTTAACATTGCTATCGGTTTTAACACCTTCGAAAACCATAAAAACGACACCCATGACGAAAAGTTTGAAAATTTTGCAGCCGCCATCTTGGATTTACATTTTAACGCCACTATCGGCTTTAAAACCCTCGAAAACCATGGAAACGACACCCATGACGAAAAATTAAAAAAAAATCGCAGCCGCCATCTTGGATTTACATTTTAACGTCACTGTCGGCTTTAACACTCTCGAAAACCATGAAAACGACACCCATGACGAAAAATTGAAAATGTTCGCAGCCGCCATCTTGGATTTACATTTTAATGTCACTATCAGCTTTAACACCCTCGAACCCATGAAAACAACCCCACCGATATATTGACGGACCTTCCAGGGACATCCATTTTAAATCGGCAGCTTTGTATTTCTCGCGGGGACCACGTGTAACAAACGATTCCGTTTCGTTGAAATATTAATTTATGTGATCCCGATTTCCTGGTATTTTTAAATAAATAAAACTACATTTTATAAGAAGTCGTTTCCATACCATGTATCCGATTAGTTGTACATTCCCACATTTTCTGGAATCCCGGTATTTATATTAAGAAAAAAAATATTTAGAAGCCGCTTCCATAGTTTGTTAGCCAAATATTAACTTTAGGTAAATATGCATCCGATTATCCGATCACTAGTAATAACACATACTTAATTATATTTTTTGACGTATCAGCGAAGCCTCTGTTATTGTAGATGTTCATAAACAAGGGTAAGTTCCATCATTAAAAATCCCTGTTACCTTGGGCGTAATATCAGGATAGTTGAGCACAGCATTCTTATTGTAAGCGGGCGTGCGGTAGACGGAGCGCGATTGTCGTCGCTGCACAGTCTTGTTGACGGACTGCGGCTTGCGGCAGCTCGCGTCGGCTGAGCGAGAGCGCCGGCCCGTGGCTGTGGAGCGGGCAGTGGAGCGGCCGGTGGCTGTGGAGGGGCCTGCGGTCGTGGGCCGGCTCGTTGATGACGGGACTGCTGTAATACAATTGATTGTTATGTTAGCCTCTAATGTTCGCACTGCTGGGACACAGGCCTCCTCTCTGTGAGATGGCAGTATGCCGTAATCCACCACGCAGGCCCAGTGCGGGTGGCTGATGGCATGGTGATCACGTGTCTTCGAATTATTAGTTCTAGGATTTCCGGATTTTCTTGGGATATTTTCCTTCACGGTTTTGAGAGCAGTGGTGATGAAATAATATACACAACCTGTCTGGTCGTAATTTATTGTTATGTTATGGGTCTGCAAATGTTACGTTTTTGTAGGTGACAAAGTGCGCAGGTTTGCAGTGACGGATACGACTGAAGTTCAAATGTTGAACGTACTGTGGCGGCATCTACATCGCCACATAAGAACTACGTATCACAATTATATGACGTCGCGCAATTAGAGTTTACCGCGCGACTAACACATATACAACGTCCCGACATCAACCGTTGGGCAGTTGCCCACCAGACACAACACCCGTCTGGTCGGAGGATCCTCCCTTTTCAATGGAGGATGAGTGAACATTACACCCTGTTCCTCATGCCTCTGTAGTATTACCAAATAATTACAAAAGTGGTTCGAACATTTTTGTATGATACCTACCGTCCGGCACTGGCGGCCAGCGATGAAACAAGTTAGTGTCAATCGATAGAGTAAAGCTGGGTATTCAATACGAAACATTTGTTGATAAACTTCATCATCGTGAAGTGATAGTCTGTCCGACGATGTGGACATAGAGAGGGAACGCAGAGCATTGGCAGTTCGATGTAACATGCTGGCTCGTAGGTTTGCACGTTGTACTAGGGAGGTGAAAATTACACTCTTTAGAGCGTATTGCCAATCTATGTACAATATATATATATATACAAAAAGCTCGTACAATGCTCTGCGAGTCCAGTACAATAACGCCTTTAGAGTTATGTTGGGGCTGCCGCGCTTTTGCAGTGCAACGGGGATGTTCGCGGAAAATGGCGTGCCAGATTTTTACGCACTGATGCGGACTCGGATAGCATCCCTGATGCGGCGAGTGCGCGACAGCTCCAACAGCTTGGTGGCTAACAGTAGCCGACAGGACAGACAGTCCATTGATGTGGCAATGGATGACCACTCATCGTGCGTCATTCCAATATTTTAAGTAAATTGTTTTAGTGTATTTGTAGTGTAGTTATGAGTGTTCATGTATTTATTGTATTGGGTGTTGTTTATGGACTTATGGTCTGAAATAAATGTACTTATTATTATTATTTTTGTTGAGTGTTTTTTCTTCTCAGCTCTTTGGCTGGTTTTTGCAACATTTTATATTATTATTATTATATAAACAAGGTTACTATAAACGTTGTTTCTGAAACTTTGCACACTACATCCAGACTATGTCAGTTGTTGCTAGGATGTCGCCCGAGGAGCATACTATCTCCATGTTTAGAAACACCTGGACACATCCACACCTGTCAAATTTTGTTTATAAACTGACTAGATGTTTCGCCTTGCTCTCCACTCACAGTGGGCAACACGGCAACATGTATCTGACACAATGTTCCAGCACCTTTGTTTACGGACTGTTTATGTAAACTGTTTCGAAACTGAAACACTGTTTATTTATCAACAAATGTTTCATTATGAATACCCAGCTTTAGTGATAGCAAACAAAAAATATTTAGAGATGAATCTCGTAAGTGACATACTTTCTGAGGCAAAGTTAAAAATCGTGGAAAAATAAAGCATGAATTTTTTTTACATTTTTGATATCAAATATCTCAGAAAGGATATCACTTACGAGATTCATCACTGAATATTTTTTATTTTTTTGTTTCATCGCTGGCCGCCGAAACTATTATTTCCCAAAAAGGCGGACGCTATAGCTAGGTATGCCAACGAGGTTCGATGTTCTTCGTACATATGGAATAATATGCCATTATACTTACGATTATTGACTAGGAATCATTCATAATGACTTTTATTGTATCTTATAAATATGTTAACTTACCGAGACATGCATGATAATTAAAACTACACAGAACACACACAGAGAGAACAGAAAAACATACAGAAGTACTTAGAGAGAAGTGAAAGATTTTTTTACATAGAGTCGCGCGGTTCGGCGCCACAATAAATCTTACAATGAAAAATGATTGTGATATTTTAAGAAGATGAATTGCAATACCTTCAAGAAAAGCTACAACTAGATACGTTAGCTGTCTGCTTGGGCGTTTTTCACGCGGCACCGTAAAAGATAGAGGCAAAAAGTATGAATGACCTCAGGAGCTAGACCACCACCTCTTAAAGCAGTATTATTTTAATCTTACATGAGTGTGGGAAAGAGATGGAGCTAGACGTCCTGTATAGCTCCATCTCTTTCTCACACTGAAGTAACATTAAAATAATACTGCTTTAAGAAGTGGTGGTTGGCCCCCAGGTCGTCGCTGTCGTCAGAAAACTGAAAAACGTTTGCATACAATACATACAATTATGCCTCCATCTTAGCCATGCCACCGATGCCAATGGAAAAACACTCATATAAACAGGCCAGAGGGCCTAGACTTAAGTGACATTCTATCAGCAAGAACGCTGATGAAAAAAATAATGCATGGACCATAGACGTATAAAAAAAGATGGACTCCGCGCGACGCATATCGAAAGTAAAGCACAGCAAGTAGGGACCGTTTGTACAAGCATGCGCTTCACGCACACATTAGCATCATAGTATGCCACCGCCATTATGTGACATGACGGCGTATTTGTCAAATCGCATATAGATCGGTACCTACGGTGCTTCACTTTCGATACGCGTGGCGCGGAGTCCTCCTTTTTTTAACCGACTTCAAAAAGGAGGAGGTTATCAATTCGTCGGAACCTTTTTTTTTTTTTTATTTTTTTTTTTATGTATGTTCCCCGATTACTCGAAGATGGCTGGACCGATTTGGATTATTTTTTTTTTGTTTGAAAGGGTATACTTCCCAGGTGGTCCCATGATCATCAAGTCAGGATCTGATGATGGGATCCTGGAGAAATAGAGAAAACTCTTCCAATTTTATAGGCACACTTGAAGCGATTTGGATAGTTTTTGGAAGAGTACTTTCTTGGAGTGGTCCCATTTCAATTTGGTGAAGACCTGATGAAGAACTTCTGAGATAGGCAACGGAACTCCTCAATAAATGATAGCAAATGGACTGGGATTGCTGAAATCTCATGTCTGTTTGTTGTTCACACCAGTTCATAACATAACATCACGCCAGTACGCTGTGAAGGGGTAAGCACATGTGAACCACTAAAAAGTGAAAAATAAAAACTTTTTTACAAAAAAATACAACCGACTTCCAAAAACAACACTACAAAGTGAAAAATAACTTTAATTTCGGAAGTCGGTGTCTGATTATATGTATTTTCGTTTTTGCCACCGACTTCCGAAATTAAAGTTATTTTTCACTTAGTAGTGTTGTTTTTGGAAGTCGGTTGTATTTTTTTGTAAAAAAGTTTTTATATGTCTATGGTATGGACATTTAATTTCATTTTCATTAATTCAATAACAATTGACATTGTGTCTGAATGTTTTACAAAGAGACCTGACATAAGCTACCAGGTCGTTGTAGAAACACTTTGAAAGCGAATATCACTTCTTGTCTAGGCCACCATAAAGAATCATGGCCACGCTGCTAACATGCTTGGACTAGTGAAATTTAACAAAACGACCCTTGATGAAACATACGTTGTTTCATTTACCTTTAGAATGTAACTAAGTACGGCCCTTCAATATATTTTTAAAAGATGGGAGAGTCGAGTAATAAAGAAATATGTTTTTTGAGGTTAGGTGGTATGTTATTAATCTGTGGCTTTTTGAATTGAGAGGTTTCTCACCTGTTTTTTTACATAGGTTACAAATTATGTCGAATGCAAGCCAGATAAGTCTATGCGTGTCTATATGTGTCTATGCGTGTGTGTGATCACTAATCGTGGTCTTTTACTGACGGTGCATATTAGTTCATATATACATATTAGTACCAAGCAGCACCCTCGGTCGTGTCACAGCTGCAGACTCATCTGGCTCGCACTCTACATATCTGTTAAGGTTGAGTTATTCATAAGTAGGTCCCATAAAAGACATGGACAGAAAAAAAAATATATTGAATTTGTCCCTGATAATAGAGGAGTTTTGAAAACTGCTCTGTATAGGTAGCTCAACCTCTCTACTTCAAAATTACTAATTTAAAACACCTACGACAAAAAAACTCATTAATTTACTTATATGGTTTTATTATAATTCTCTTATAAATACATTTCATTGGATTTCATTTCGATTAAAAAATAAAATCGATTTAGATCTAAGTTGAAGTACCTACCTATGGACTTCTCTAGTTACGTTAATAATTATAAATGCGTTCAAAATCAATACTTTTTACTGCGTTCTGATAAAGCAAAGTTATAATTATAATGATGATTATTTAAATACCTCCCAATCTTTTAAAAATAAATTGATGATACCTAATAATTTCATTAATAATGTACTACATTTTGGTGATAGTCTTATCTTAGGTCGGAATTCTGTTTTTCCCTAGTCCAAAATGACCATGATTCTTTCACTGAATAAGTAACTATCAATATTGACTTGTAAGTATAAAATTCGACGTACATACTTAGACATCCAGCGTGATGTCTGCATGCTTGAATGTTATACTTAAGTATAGGAGTAAGGTGTACACACAGTGAGATGTCGCTACGCCCCGTAAGGGGCGCGACGTGCGGTTTCGGGGCGTAGCCCCCCTCCCGCGGACGCTATACGGTGGCTCGTAACTACGGGCCCCTCGTTGTGGTCGCCACTGGCGAATGGAAGGTTGGGCGCGCTGCATTTTCGCGCCCATGAAAATAGTGTCTCTATTTGTGTCCGTAAGCTCGTCACGACATATGCATACTGCCGCTTTCTTCACCGTACCCTGGCGGTCAACCCATACCAGGTGGAACCCCCACCTACATGAGGGAAGCCCAGCAGATGGCGTCCAGCGTCAGGGATACGGACTCGACGTTCCTACGGATAGGGTGAGTGGCTCCTGCCCGCCCCACTTTCAGAGCTAGCCGAGCCTGGCACGGGGTAGGGAGACCGTGTCATGAGTGTGAGGGTGACATTGAACTGTGTGGCGTCACCCGGTGTCGTTCACGAGTCGCCGCCCGCGCAGCGCCCTCGTATGTGAGTTCTGGTGCCTGTATAGAGGTGAATGTCTGGGGTTTGTCACGTGACACGCCTAAATTATCCTAGCACGCATCACGTGACAGCGTATGTTGTATGTAGTGGAAGCGTTAGTGTCACAAGTGAGTAAGGTGTAGGTGCGTGAGGGTATTTAAATACCCCCACGACCCCTACACTGTTGCATGCACCCATAAGCATAGAGATCGTGGGGGTATTTAAATATCCCCACGACTCCTACACTCTACATCGCTACATGTGAACTACGCATCACACTGACGTCACGCAAAAATCCTGCACCGCGCAATTAGAGCTTACCGCACGACTAGATTGACGATCACGATCATCGGGCAGTTGCCTACCAGACACAACACCCGTCTGGTCGGAGGATCCTCCCTTTTCAATGGAGGATGAGTGAACTTTACACCCTGTTCCTCATTCCTCTATAGTTGTTATGCACCCACCCAATAAGCACAATGTTTTGCGTGTGTTTCATTACACGCTACCGTAACACAGCCATTTTTCACACCAAAAATTGAAGTAATTTCCCAGCCAAAATTGAAACTCAATGTTACTTAGTTAGAAGTACAGGATGCGTAGGTGACGGCTGTGTCTAGATGCAGTATAAAGCGGGTACTCACCAAGTAGCTTCTTGCCGCCGCCGCCGGAGCCCTGGGAAGAGTTCTCCGTCAGATAGCCTGCCCCAAGGAAGCTCCCCGTTAGTGGAAACATGGTAGAGTGGTTAGTTCATGGCTTTAGACCGATGAGAGGTACTGAGAGTAACGATTGAAGAGTGTGAGTTCTAGGTCAAGTTCTATATTTTTTAACAGTGGATTATGAATACAATATATTTTAATAGTATGAACCATAGTCCCTCCTTGAGTCTGTCTGTGCGACTGTGAAAACTAAGCATTTTAAATAAACTTCACAACACATTTCGATGCAGTTCTCACCATCACGAATTATAAAATTTATTCTGGAAGGTTTATATGTATAAAAACATTTTATATTACTGGGCAACTTTTTGATCACTACCCAAATTTTCACAGAGTGTTCTACCATGAATATAAACAACTTTCACTTTGACAAAAAGACCAACTCGGAAATCACGAAAATAAAAATCTGCTGTTTCATACAAAAGTTCCATACCAACAATTTTTTTTTTCTTGATTTCAGAGTTGGTCCGCTAGTGAAAGTTGTTGTCCATATTCATTGGTAGAATACCCTGTGAAAATTTGGTTTGTGATAAAAAAGTTTTCTGTATAAAGATATCTCGATATTTTGCGAAGGTGTGAAGACAGTGCAATGCAGGGGCTGCTCGCTAGTTTTATATAATTTAATTAATAACCAGCAGTATTCTCAGAAAGTGCTGACAATGGTTTAAAGTTCACACACATTTCCCCATTTCTTTATTGTAAAAGGGGAATGATTTATTCTTTAACTTACTTTCACATACACAAATTATTTTAAAGATTTAATAAGCATATTATTTTGTTCATTGGATTGTATGTATATTTTATATAATGTGTGTATTGTTCATGTTTGTTAATTATTTATTTTCTACAGAAGAAGCTTATCAGACTCTAGGCTAGACCAAGATACATAGATGATCAACTAAATACATTATACAATAATCAATGCTACGAACTAAAATAATTAATTACTACCAATAATGAACTACTGCAATTAATTACTTAGCTAAACATCAACCCACATAAGTTCAAGTAATTGGAGAACAGAAACTAGAGATGACATATTATACCCATGAGTGTGAAAACAAGAGAAGGTCAGTGTTAAAGAATACATTACCGTCATCACATTGTGATGCTGATCGGCTCGAGTGACTGGCGCTTCCAGCAGTTGTGACTTCCTTTAGGTATAGCTCTGTTTTCTGGAATATTATTCTGTATATATGATTTATTTGTTGAAAAGCTTAGTTTATCAGCGAGGTAGAGATGAACCATTCTAAAAATGAATGCCCCTCCAATACAATAGAATAGAATACTCTTGACTCTTTCAATGTGTGAGAGGAAATACTTACAACAACACTGGTGTGCGTGCAGCAAATTCAGTGTCAACATGGACTTGTTGACGCACTTAGAGGTCAACTAATTGTGAGATCAGTCCAGGTAACAACATTATAGGACAGGGAGCATGCGCTTTGTATGGAATGACACGTTCACTCTGTCGCACGTTCCTGTCATTTATACACTAGTTGGCCGACAAATCCGGCTGTTTGATGTTTGGGCAAGTCTAGTAGGTACTGTTTGCATAAAAAAAATATTATATTGTGTATATTTAGTTTAGTTGTTCACCATACTCACTATGGAGGGGCTTTTATTTTTAGAATGATTTATCTGTACCTGCGTAAGAATCTTCCAAATGCAATGCCTTTTATATAATTATGTATATTGACAGTTCAACAAGACTCAGTGTTATTTATGTTTTTTATCAACAAATTTTTCAAACAAATGAAACAGTGGGTTAACAATTTCCTTTAAAATATTTGATTGTGATTGAAAGTTACACTATAGGGTGCTGGTGTACTTCATATTTTTTTTTGTATTGGTAGGACTTGTGCCCGGTTTCTGAAAAATTCATAAGCAGAGTTTAAACTCTCAATAGGTATTGATTCAACAAAATTATGTATTTCGTTCCTTATGCTCGGTTTTTGAGGTGCTCAGACAAACCCTCGATAGTAATTCACTGGATGTTTAAGCTAAATTCTTCCTTAGCATATAGGTCAGAAACACAATATTGGAGCAATAATCACTATCAAATGGATAGACTCTGTTTTAATACCTCGGAAACCAGGCATCAGATGAATAAAAAAAGGGCAGGACTGTATGCAGTCCTGCCCTTTATTTAAAAAAAAAGCCCTTGCCCTTTTTGTGCCTGGTTATGGTTGATTTGTTAAATATTTATAAAGTTACTCAAAGGCTAATTTGTGTGCTACTAGAAAGTTCCTTCAAGTCTAGAAATAATGAGAATGTTTCTTTGTAATTCAAAACATGTCTAAAAGAATGTTTTCTTACCAGCTGTCCAACAGTTTTCTGCAGATCAACGTTGGTAATAGACCCAAGTAGTAACTTGAAAGCGACCTCCAAATTCCGAATCTCCAGTTGAGCCAGAGTATCTATTTTATGTTTCAGGTCTGTCACTGAAAATTATCATCAAATTATTTAAGTAAGTAAAACAATTATTGGTACTCATGTTGACGACATCATGTTGATGGTATTATTGATGTTATTAATGCACTAAGTAAAGTGTAGTCAAAAATACCGATTATAAAGTTATTGATTTGTTGATGTTGAGCAAACTGCTAAAAGGGTTGGCTAAACTTTGTAAGCAATGGATTCTTTGGTTTTGATGGCGTTGGTTTTATGATTATAAGCGTTGAAAGTAAAGATGGGTCAGTGGGTAGTCTTAGGCAATGCTTTATTTATTAGTTTACCATAACTTACCATGTTGATCGAATTTTTTCAATCCTTCGTCGTTTTCTATGCTTTTTTCCTGTTTCCTCACAGGCCGTTTTGTTCGTGGCATTTTCACTAAACAAAAATACCCACAACTAAAATTAAACTGTTTAAATGATTCCTCACTTCAAATAAGGTTGATTTAACGTGTTCTATTACAGCATTACTATATATTTTAAAATAAAAACTTTAAAGAAATTCAAACGTGAAATCGCAGAATCGCGGATAGCTAAACAAAACAAAAACGGCCAGTTTTTGAATGGACAATGGAGCGAGCGATCGGATTCACAGAGTACATTTGTATCACAGACTACTTAGGGGATACTACGTATATTTGTATATCGGATCGAATTCACCACCAAAGAACGCTCACTTTTCACCACAGAGTAGAGTCATAGTAGAACACACACTGTGTAGCCCGCGAAATTCAAGCTTGCGTTTTGCAAGATGGGGAGAGACCTCAGGGACAGACCATGGCTCCCACAGATCGCAGGAAAGCGAGAGGAAATTTTACACATCAAAAATAAAAAATACAGTCATGTTTGTACAACAAAGTTAGTGTAAAACTAATACTGATAAAGAAAATAAAATGTTTTGAAAAATATAAATCAATATTTCTACATGTTTGTTTTCCATGGCTAAGTACTAACAGCTGCACGGGTCAATCCGTTGGTCCCTGCTGTAACTCTTGGATCTTTGACAGTCGTTACTGGTCGTCAGAAGCCCGAAAGTCTGACTACCAGACACCAGGCTTACCAAGGAGTATCATGTGGTATCGTGTTATCCAGTAACTGGGTTGTGGAGGTCAGATAGGCAGTCGCTCCATGTAAAATACTGGTATTCAGCTGCATCCAGTTAGACTGGAAGCTAGCCCCAACATAGTTGGAAAAAGGCAAATGATGATGATGTTTGTTTTTTTTATTACCGAAGTTCCAGTTTCAATGCGTTTTGAAGGTAATGTGGAGCATGAGATCTGTTTTTTTTTTTTTTTATGAAGTGTATCCGAATGATCCGAATATTTTTCGTCCAAAAACTTAAACCATTTTTTGGAATAAGTTGTCGTTCAGAAACTATATTGAGTTCAAGGAAAGAGGAAGTCGACACATTGCAAAGGAAGTGATTCACTAATCATTTTCATACTTTTTATGAAACACGATAATAATAAAATATTAAAATGAACTCATATCAATTTGTTTGTTAAATTTTTACTTTCACAACATGAAAATATTGGTCGCACAATACTTTTATTTCTACTTGCCAAATAATAAGATCGCAATTTGATCTCAGTAGTGCATTGTTATGATGAATGAAGAATGGCGGACGTTGTCATATTACGATATTTGTTCACATTTCTATTGATAAATGCTTGCTGGGGTAAGTTTTTTCTTATATTATAATACCGAAACATCCTTCAAAGTGTTACACTTAGTTAATATAAATATCGAACATCACGAGACTTGTAGAAAAGTGAATTTCATAGTGGCTTCCGTATTCCTGTTTTTCTATTATTGTTTTTCAACAGAATTCACAAATGTGGTAATGGATCTGTTTTATTTTTATATTGCGCTTTTATAATTGATTTAGACGTAGCATTATTCATAACACGAGCTATAACAGTCAATGCTGGTGTAAGTTGACGAAGGAGTTCATTCATTTGTTTGCGAAGGCCTAGCTAGGAACTACAAGCATCCGTGGGAAGTAGTTTCTGCGTTTATGAATTTTTGCAATGATTTCTGTCGAATCTTAGTTTATGACACTGGTACAACAAACATTACAAGAATTTTAGTTCAAGACACTTCTTTGTAAACAATGACAATATAATTATCAGCTGGTCATCATATTACTAAAAAAGTCCTTTAAATATCAAAAATTTATTGAAAATTATCATAATATCGTGTGTGAATCGAAAGTATGAATCAGACAGTTAAATAAGAAAATTTTTACTTGAAGCTTTAAAGTTTAGTCTTTGTAAACAGTTCACTATAAGTACTAGCGGATCACTTTTGCACTAATTTATTGTTCCAAAATTTCAAAGCTGTCTTGTCTACTTTAAAAGGACCTCAAGTCAACTGATTTCAGGTCCGATCAGTCCACAGTTGTAAACTACCTCTATTTCTGTTTTTAGCCAAAAAGACTTAACAGCCTCAGTTTTGTATTAAATGTTGTTATTTTTGTCTTAATTTTGAGGACAATGTTTAAACTGTATTACTTACGGCCTATTTCACGATGACCGAAAAGCCACTACTCACTGAATAAATTCAAAAATGGAACAGAGTTTGTATGAAATTATCTGCCAAGTAAGTTAATAGGAACTTAATTGTAGGTGGTTAAACAGGGCTTTAGTGTAATACAATTTTACTTGCTGGGTCTAAGGAATGATTGTGATCCACAATGATAAGTATTGGCAGGAACTGACTGATACCATTAATGTTTTTGCAGCAGGTCTACCCGGTCTAGACGAAGATGGTGTATCAGGCAGCACACAGGGGCCAGATGCCCAGCGGATTGATGAGCCCATCTCTATTGAAAAGATGATGGTACAACAACCCAGGTATTTATCACTTCAAACATTATTTTATGAAACTTTTTATAAACAATAATATCCTTTTAAGGTTTATTTTCAGTCCTTCAGATGTTAATCTTCAAAGGTTAATAATATAATAATGTAATTTTTTTACATTATAAACAATTTTATAGTAAATCTAATTGATTAATCACATTTGTTAATAAAAACATTCAACAAAAAAAAAAAAAACTTATTCTATTTTAATTATAAGGTTAACAGAATTATAATTATTATATTGATGAAGAGCAAGGAATATATTCTTAAAATAAATTAAAAAAAAAAACAGCATTCTTTCGTGACCTTAAATTATATTTAGATAAAAATGTATAATCAATAATGCATTCTTAAACACAGATAACCTTCATTAACATTCCTGGTCAAAAATCACAGAAATGTGTTATCTAAAATATTGGCTGTTAATTTTAAACTAAAATAAGTATTTGTTTGCACTGCTAACCAAGAAGGAGGAAGTTTCAACAAAGGTAATAATCGGTGATAATATGTATCTAATATCTATTTATTTATGAGGTTACCAACTAAATACGTAGCATTAACCCACAACCTTTGTCATTTTTATATTTCACTTGCTTCTAAATTAAAGGCAAAGCACTACTAGCTTTTGCCCGCGGCTTCGCCTGCTAGGAGGTCGGGAATTATCCCACGGGAACATACTACTGGGATAAAGAGTATCCTATGTCCTAATCCAGTTTATGGTGTATCCATGTGCCAAATTTAATCAAAATCCATTCAGCTGTTTTAACGTGAAAACGTAACAAACAAAAAGTCACTTTCGCATTTATAATAATTGGTTAGGATTACTAGTCCTGACTGACCGATTCATCAACTCAGAGCCTAAACTGCTGGGGCTACAAACTTGTAATTTTACACATGGCTTCCTTTTATAATTTTCCTTTTATCTGTTATACAGGTATTCCTATTGCAGACACCAGTCTCTCACAAACTTTGTCATCTATTTTTTTGTTTGTGAAGAGAAATAAAATAAAAAAAAAAGCAAAAAAATGATCAATCTGCCTAGCCTTTTCCCAACTATGTTGGGGTCGGCTTCCAGTCTAACCGGATGCAGCTGAATACCAGTATTTTACATGGAGCGACTGCCTATCTGACCTCCACAACCCAGTAACTGGGTAATACGATACCCCTTGGTAAGACTGGTTGTCAGACTCGGGCTTCTGACGACCCGTAACGACTGTCAAAGATCCACGAATGACAGCCGGGACCAACGGCTTAACGTGCTTTCCGAGGCATGGAGGAGTCTCGGTGTGTAAAGAATGGTCACCCATCCACTGACCAACCCCGGCAAGCGTAGCTTAACCTGATGGATCGATCCGTACGGCTGTTATTACTTAGCCACGAAAAAAAAAGCAAAATAAAAAAAAGAAAAGAAAAAAATCGCGAGTTTAAAAAGAAAATAAATTATTTTGAATTTCATGAATAATATTGACTAAGAAGGGGTTTTTGGAAATTCGACCTTTAAGATGGTGAAAAGGGAGGATTTTATTTATATGGAAAATTTTATTCCTTGAGTTAATAAACTTCTAATCATAGTTAATTATAAAGTTTGTAATTTTTTGTTTTTTCTAAACTACAAACTAACTAAAGGGGGTGTCAAAGTTTATATGGAATAATTTTAGCGCGCGGTCCGATTAACTCGAAACTCAGTATTTATACTTAAGACCGAAAATAAAGAATAACGTGTATCGGGGTTTTTTGAAAATCTGCCTCCAACGGGGTACTAAAGTACGAAATCAATGCAGACGAAGTCGCGCGGGAAGTGCTAGTGAATCATAAAGTAATAATGCTACCTGCCCGTTACTGTACCACTGCTTGCCTTTGCCTCGGCAAATACCTCTTCTCATACAGAGAAGGTATTAGCAAGACAGGTTTGGAGATTTCAAACTTATATGTACCTATATGGAGTAACTGAAAAGGTGAGGAGCTCGTGGCTAAAATAACAGCGGCACGGGTTGATCCATCAGGTAAAGTAAGCTACGCTTGCTGGGGTCTTTACATACGTAGACTCCTGCGTGCCTCGGAAAGCACGTTAAACCGTTGGCCCCGGCAGTCATTCGTGGATCTTTCACAGTCGTTACTAAGAATCAGAAGCCTGAAAGTCTGACAACCAGTCTTACAAGGGGTATCGTATTACTCAGTTACTGGGTTGTGGAGATCACATAGGCAGTTGTTCCATGTAAAATACTGGTATTCAGCTGCATCCGGTTAGATTGGAAGGTGACCCTAACACAGTTGGGAAAAGGATAAGGCAGATTGATTGATACAATGTGTAACTTAAATAACGCACAAATTCGGGGTCATTGTACTCATCGTTATGAACAACTTTTACTCTGGCACCAAACCTGAAAATCAGCTGACCTTTGTATTTACATGTTAGCATAACTCGTGAAAATGTAGGGAACAGCTGATTTGTTTTCGCGCTTTCAGGTTTGGTCCCATAGTAAAAGTTGTTCATAATGATGAGTACAATGACCCCTTAAGAGGTTGTGCGTTATTGAAGTTACACCTTGTATAACTTAAAAGTTCAGGTGTCACGATGTTTTCCTTCATCAATATCAGTGATATTAAAATTTTGATATAAACAAAGACAGTACATATGAATTGAAAAAGTCATATTGGTTCTTGCCTGGATTTGGACCCACAAAAAAAACCTAACTAATATTATAAATGCGAAAGTGAGTTTGTTACGCTAAAACGACTGAACGGATTTGGATGTTATTTGGCACATGGGTAGACCATGACCGGAAGAAGGACTTGGGCTACTTTGTCATCTTGGATCGCTGACGAAGTCGCGGCAACATGTAGTACTAAATAATACTTTAAGAGCACTTTCCGGCCCATTCATAAAGCATTTTGATAACATTATCACCAGTGTCTGAATCACAGCATGAATGGGCCTTATCACTGCCCTACAGATGATTTATCTTCCTGTTATCACAACAGTAATGCGTCTGTTGTGTTCTGATTAGAATATTGAGTTAATTCTGTGTGTGGTTCATTGTTATTATATTGTGGATGGGGTGGGCAGCAGTCTAGTGGCTAAGTAATAACAGCCGCACGGGTCGATCCATCAGGTTAAGCTACGCTCGCCGGGGTTGGTCCGTGGATGGGTGACCATCTTTACATACCGAGACTCCTTCGTGCCTCGGAAAGCACGTTAAGCCGTTGGTCCCGGCTGTCATTCGTGGATCTTTGACAGTCGTTACGGGTCGCCAGAAGCCCGAAAGTCTGATAACCAGACAAGGGGTATCGTATTACCCAGTCCCAGTTGGGAAAAGGCTAGGCAGATTGATTTATCGTAATTACACTCATATTTGTCAAAGCAAATGTATGTATAGAATAACACGGCGTCTCCATGTTTTTCCTAGTTCAATGGGTACGTCACAATATCTGTCAGTTTACACTGTTTAGACGGTGCAACTTTTATAAATGTTGCTTCAGTTTTATGTGTAAACCAGGCTTAATTACTTCTCTAGGTACAAATGCCATGAATGCGAACCACCAGAATGTGGCTCCTCGTCAGGCGAGGTGTGTCACGACGCACTCTACTGCTTCAAGTCGTCGGTGCGCGCCTCCGATGGGGAGCTGCGGCATTCGAGAGGATGCTCCACGCAGCGGGACCATTATCAGTTCACTTGTAGGACTAATACGCCGCAGCAGAGGTACGTTGAGAAAATATTTTTATAACTAGTAGACCTCGCGAGCACAAACCTTTTTGCAACAATTAATAATCCACTAAAGTTGTTTAAAACGGGATAAGTATTTACCATCTTTTTTTTTCCATCCGATCGTCACCAAATTTTTCAAATAAAAAAAGAACCATCGAATTCGGATCTCATAAGGCGGAGTTATCATGTAGCCCCCTTTTTGGAGAAAGTACAGTCCGAGGCCTAAGCTGAGCTTTGCATTTGTGTGAATGCACATAGATAGTGTAGGTGTGACGTCCGGCCTAGCGCGACGCGTCCTTTGCTTGGTTTAAAACCGGTTTATACTGCTTTTTGGCAATCGGCCTGAGGCGCGGTGCGTCCCTCGCGCGACGCAACTCTGCTTCTTTGGTGATCACTCACACAAATGCAAAGCTTAAGCTTAGGCCTCGCTGACTGTACCAATTCTAACTTTTTTATTCTCAATTGTAGATCACAAGTACAAATAATTAAATATTCTTTAACTTCAACTCCATTTTCTCCCCACAGCCTCCGCAAACGCCACGCAGGCCTCCACAACATAAGCTGCTGTCAAGGCGACATGTGTAACGACGGCTCCTTCCCCGACTTGCCCCCCCTCGCAGACACGGCCATCGAGCCACTGCCGACCAACGCGTGGAAGCTGTGGGCCAGCGTGGGCGCCTCCGTGGTCATAGTCAGCGCCATTGGCGCTATGGCCATATTTGTGCTCAGAAGAAGTCACAGGTACATAAACATATCATAACGCCTGTATGCCTCGAAGGGTTGAGCACAGGTGTACCTAAAGAACACCCAAATTCCGCCAGTTATTTTTAAGTTCCATGTAATAGGAAACTTAAAAATAACTGGGGGCGAGCCTATTGCCATCAACCAAGCATAAGGGTCAGTAAAGACAGCACGGAATGTCCTCGCGTAATTTACTGGTTCCATTGAAAATGAGACCGTATATACAATTTTATACTTTATGCTATTGTAATACGGTGCTATTTTCAATGGGTACAGTAAATTGCGCGAGGATTTTTCTGTTCTGTCTGTACTGATCTTTAATCTGACTCCGGGCTGTTGCTGAAAAATTTCTGATGGAATACCCAAGAACACTATGTTAGAGGATTTGGTTTCCGCACTTAGTCCTTCATGTGGACCATTGTTCGTGACCCCCACAGAACATTATGCCCGAACTGAGAATCGAACCTAGGACTTGATGCTCAGCAAACGCTTGCAACAACTAGACCAATGAGGCAGCCACAGGTAATCATGATAATTAGTAATTATTGAGCCACTGCTGTTCATTGTGTGCAAGCTATGGGCCAGCGTGGGCGGCTCCGTCGTCATTGTCCATATTTGTACTCCGGAGAAGTCACAGGTAATCTAAGTTTAGGATTACAGTGTCGCCATTAGACCTTTCCAACACCTAGGTTTTAATATTCATCTCATTGTTTTTGAGATCACACTGAAAACAATTCATACAAAAGATGTTACATATAAAACTTAGTGCAAAGACACATTCCGCCATGCAGTGATGGCATGGAAATATTGAATGGATGTTAGTTAACATATAATAAAATTGTATGTTATAAAAACAGACGTATTGTATATTACAGACTGCGCGTATCCCGAGCTGCTCTACACAAGCTGGGCGCCGACTCCAACTACTTCTCCTCCAATCTGTACAGTCCACACGTCACCAGCGCTTTCTACGAAGGTACGTATTTATGTAAAGTTTTTTTTTTTTTTTTTTTTTTTTTTAATTCTTTGTTTAATTAGGGACTTTTATGATCGCAATGCGTATGACAGTCCCATCGTACCCTAAATACACACTGCTACAGCTTACATTTGGGTCATGAACCTGAACAGACTCTTCGCATCATCACCTAAGGCGGCTGAGACAGAATTTTATGGAATGTGCCTACTTCAAGTCGGTTCAAGCTCAATACTTCAAACAGCTCCTTTCTATTGGACTCGTATCGAACACAGTCCATCAGCAAGTGATGCAAGTCCTCCACAACTCCACACTCCACACAATTAGGCGAGTTAGTTTTTTTCATCATAAATGCAAACTTATTGCATGGAATGTGTCCAGATCTGAGTCTATGACTTGTTACAATTAATTTTCTACTTAAATTACTATTAATAAACCAGGGCACACGGAAAGGCTGACCCTGTATGGTTTTATACCAGATACCTTTTTCCAATGAACGTTTATCAAAATACTCCTTCCAATCATCATAACATGTAAAGTTAAGACGTAGATATATGCCAATGGCCTTGAGTGGTTAGCTGCGTGTTCTGTGCTGAGCTTACGCAACGCGTCGTACGTCCACCCAGTGATAGCACTCGCCCATCAAGGACCGCTGTCCTAAATTAATTATTCAATTATTGGTTACCCAATGAAAGGTTTTCGATATAGTTTTCTAAGCAGTTAAAAAAAAACGCATACAATTTGGGTAACCCTTTTGAACGGCTTAAAAGCTTCAACTCTCTTTAAAACGATAACAGCGTAATATTCCGACTTGGAGCAATGTAATATGATCTCTCGATGATGGGCATATGTTGCAAATTGCTAATATTGTTACCCATACAAAACCCTTATATTGTACCTATAGGTTATCTTAATGAAGGGGTAACCCTTTTACTGGGTTTCAAGTATAGAACCCATTCAATGGGTTATCCATATTGAAGGTATAACCCTTTTACTGGGTTTCAAGGCTAAAACCCATTCAATTTTTTTTTTTGTCACGGTAAAGGTAACCTCATAAACGGCTCACCCCATAGAAAAACTTAACTCTTAACCGGGGATGTATGGTCCCTGTTTATTATACACTAGCTTTTGCCAGCGGCTTCGCCCGCGTAGATGTCGGTAAATATCCCACGGGAACGTGCTACCGGGAATTCCTTCCTTGTCTACGTTATAAAGGGAACCTCTGTGCAAAATTTTAGCTTTCTAGGTCCAAGGGTTTAGGCTGGGCGGTTGATGAGTGAGTCAGTCAGTCAGGACTTCTCTTTTTATTTATATAGATAAAACAAAAGGTACTATATTAAAACACGTATACTAAAAGATAAATGATTAAATTATCTTTATGATGGTGAAGGTTTCATAAAAATACGCTTGATAGTTCATACATTGCAACACGCAAAATATCAGCATCGAATTTTATACTTAAAGTCACTGTTGATACAGTTACTTATTCAGTGAAATTTATAAAGTGCTCAAGCATCCGCGAGGATTTTTCTGCTTGGTGGAGACTGACCCATAATGTTGTAATATTCCCCCTTTTTTTTTCTGACTCCAGGTGTAGAAGGCTCGCAGAACGGCAACTGCATCCGCGCGACAGCGGCCGGCGACTCCACATTGCGCGAGTACTTGGAGTGCTCCGTGACCAGCGGATCCGGCTCCGGGCTGCCGCTGATGGTGCAGAGGACCCTGGCCAAGCAGGTCACGCTCACTGACTGTGTGGGGAAGGTAATCATTAGCATTGTGGATAGAACATTGACATCATTATCAGCATTTCAGTCCACTGCTGGACATAGGCCGTCCCCAAGCGCCGCCACTTCGACCGGTTCAGTGCTTCTCACATCTTGCGGTTCCTTCACAAGGTCATCGGTCCACCTTGTGGGAGGCCTTCCAACGCTACGTCTTGCAGAACGCGGTCGCCACTCCATAAACTTTCGGCCCCATCGGCATTCTGCGAGCAATATGTGCCCTGCCCACTGCCACTTATTTTGGCAATTCTTTGGGCTATGTCGGTTACCTTGGTTCTGCTGCGGATCTCTTCATTTCTGTATCATCACGTAGAGAAGCCAAGCCCTCTCCATTGCCCTTTGTGTGACTGTCGGCACTGCTTCATGGAAACTGTACTCTGTTTTTTTAACCAACGAGTACGGAAAATTTTGACTGCGTTGCTATTGATCCACGTAATCAACATAAAATCCGTTCCACACAAACCAAACGCTGTAGTTAAATGTACATTCAGTTGAGTCATCGACTACCTGCGCGTCGCACGTGTTTTAGTGAGCGAACCAGACGATATTGTTTGTGCGTGAGTCATGGCGGACATGTCTCCTGTACAGTAAATTTTAGAACTATTCAATATGAACGGGCCGTAACAATTTCAAAACAAAACAAAGGCGTTGGCCCCACCCCGACCAATGACCCATCTCACTCTGTCAATATCGGAAATGTGCGAGAGACATAACTCGGTACTCGTTTGTTAAAAAAAAACAGACTATAGGCAAACATCATTCAGATGTCGAATATACTGAGACCACAAAATTAAATGAATAAATAAAATTGACATACGCACGTTCCATAGTTCTAGATAACCAGTCCACACCCACCCAAACCCATAGCTCTATATTTTGTTTCCATGTCCTGCAATAGTCCTGCACCAACCGGGGGTTGTCCTTGGGTGCACGTGCATAGTGCATACAGGGATAATCATTGGTTGATGACTCCTCTTTATTTAAAATTGTCTAAGGGGAGGTCCCGTAGACAATTTTGCGAGTTTTACGCCTTCCAAAGGTCCGGGACCACAGGGTCCCGAGATATGTAACATTTTAAAATAATAATAATAAAATTGACATACACAGTTTAGGCAATGAAAAATTAAGAGAACACTTGATGAAGTAGCCGTGGGCCTCACAATAGGCTCAGCCTGTAACTTGGTGGCCTGGTGAGCCGACGTTCGCACGGACATAAACATATCGCAGCGTTATCGCGCACTGGATTTTCAACTCTCGTTGTTGAGCCGAGCATTGAGAATCCAACCTAACAACAATAGAGTGCATTCTAGCGCGTCGAAAAACACACTGTTGCATTTTCAACTCTCGGCGCTAAGCAGAGCGTTGAAAATCCAGTGCGCGAAACATAATCGCCGCGTTATTTTTACGTCCGTGCGAACATCGACTTAGCTCCGTATAACCGGATTTTATGTTCTTCGCGTCTGCCAATGAATATTCAAAAAACTTTTCTAGTGTTTCAATGAAAAGCATTCTTCTGTCTTTACTATTTACATAAACATTTTCCCCTACTCAGGGTCGTTACGGCGAGGTATGGCGCGGCTCGTGGTACGCGGACAGCGTGGCTGTCAAGATATTCTTCTCGCGAGACGAGGCGAGCTGGAGGAGGGAAACTGAGATTTACTCCACTGTGTTGCTGAGGCATGAGAACATACTGGCGTATATCGGCAGCGATATGACTAGCAGGGGCAGTTGTACGCAGGTATACACATACCTCAACAAAATTTTCTCAGAAACCTTCAGACGACACCATCTGAAGGTTTCTGAGAAAATTTTGTTGACTTATTACGCTGCAAATTGACGGCTGTTTTTGTAGAGCATCTTTTTTATCTCTTTTTTTATTATTCTCCAACCTCCTTTTTTACAATTTTATTCGGCAAACTTTATTTTTGTCATACGGACACTAAACATAATAAAACACAAATGCAAAAAAAAAAACAAGTTGGGCGCAAATACGCGTCACATCCACTCAAACCCCTCCCCGACCCTTGACCCCGCCCGCCCGCCCGCGCGGAGCGAGTAGTTTCAAAAATAATGTCCCTAATAATAATAATAAGACCGACACTTCCAAGTCCCCACTTGCTCAGTAGTCAGTAGCGCCCTAAGCCTAGGTTCGAGTCCCACTATGGGACGCCCTTAGCTGTGCTACTTAATAATTATTTTGCAAGGCGAGAGGCCCATCTGGCCCCGCCGACGCCCGGTTAAGCAACAGAGGCTCCCGGAGCCAATTGCGAAAAGGTCAGTACCAAAAAAAAAAAAAAAAAAAAAAAAAATCCACTCAAACTGAGAGCACTCAAGATATTGTCCTGAGAAAAGCCACATTCTCCTGAACGAATCAAAGGTGTCTGCTAATTTTTTTTAATGATTTAACAAAAGTCTGATTATAGATTACGTAGCTTCCATCCCATGTGCCATAACAACTTTTGATTGGTGAATGTCATAATGGCATGCCAGCTACTTGCATAGTGTACCAGCTACAGACGTGTGTTCTCGCCCTTACAGCAATGTTAAACTTACTCAAACGCTTGTCTTTCTACCAGGCATGTGCGTGGCTGATTTGTAAAACCCTTTAATAAGATTGCTTCTTTTATACTTTGACTTGTCTTTTTGGTGGTTTTTGCCTGCCTGTCTGACCTCCTCAACCCAGTTACTGGGTAATACGATACCCCTTGGTAAGACTGGTTGTCGAGAGTTCTGACACAAATGTAATATTTTGTCCACAGCTCTGGCTGATCACCCACTTCCATCCTCTGGGCTCGTTGTACGAGCACTTGAACAGAACCACGCTGACGCGGCATCAGATGATGGCCATCTGTCTGTCGGCCATCAATGGCCTGCTGCATCTACACACGGAGATACATGGCACACAGGTTTGTACTGTCTCATGCGAAAACTAATATTATAAATGCGAAAGAGAGTTTGTTTGTTTTCACGCTAAAACGGCTGGACGGATTTTGATGAAATTTGGCACATGGGCAGACCATAACCTCATGGAGGAGCTCGTGGCTAAGTAATAACAGCCGCACGGGTCGATCCATCAGTTAAGCTACGCTTGCCGCGGTTGGTCCGTGGCTGGGTGACGATCTTTACATACTGAGTAAAATACAGGTATTCAGCTGCATCCGGATAGACTGGAAGGCTAGGCAGATTGATTTCATTTACGTCACAAGATTGTCTCTCGCCCTTGAGGTGACTAAGTTATCCGATCCAGTCTGTCACTTGCTGCCCTCCCAGCGACGTCTGCACCCCACAGGAGGAGGAGCCCTTAGCGTGTAGTCGCTTAGTTTATAAGTCTTATGCTCTGGCTGGAAAGCCCAGTAAAGTACCTGACAGCCTCGATTCATAAAAAAACTTTTTTACAAAAAAATACAACCGACTTCCAAAAACCGAACTTCCGATTTCGGAAGTCGGTGTCTAGTTAAATGTATTTTCGATTTTTGCCACCGAATTCCGAAATTAAAGTTATTTTTCACTTTGTAGTGTTGTTTTTGGAAGTCGGTTGTATTTTTTTGTAAAAAAGTTTTTATTTTTCACTTTTTAGTTGTGTACCTACCCCACACAAATTCTAATACCACTATTTGCAAAACAAACTAGAACATCATCCATATAAAAGTGGGGAAAAAATACGTATTATTGAAGCTAACTCAAAAACTACCCAAGCAAAGTTAATCAATTTTATATGGGACCAACTGTGATGTATACCCTCTCGAATAAAACAAAAAAAATCCAAATCGGTCCAGCCATCTTCGAGTAATCGGGGAACATACACCTCCTCCTTTTTGAAGTCGTTTAAAAAAGTGACTATACTCCATTTAAGTAGACATAAAAACAAACCTTTTTTACAGTCCGTTCAACCGATTTTGACTTCTATTCCGTAGGCTTAATTAAGGATGGCATTAAAGGCAAAAAGTGGTTACAATACCAACAGTTTACTGCATCTGTCATTTGTCATGCCACCAACGCAATAGAAGTCAAAATCGGTTGAACGGACTGTAAAAAAGGTTTGTTTAAATGTCTAATCTTATTGTAAATAATTGATTTTATTACTATGGCAGTTATTTATAATTAGGTGTCCTATTGAGCAGTTACAGGCTTAACCGCTCAACCGCGCTAACTTATGACGTTAACAACTTTCAAAGACCGGGTGAATTCCTGCGGTGTGACATGTTTATGACCCTGCTCACAAAAAATGGTTTTTGGTTTTGAATGAGTTAGTCTACGAGAATATCCTTCAGAGCACAGAGTGAAATTGCCAACACAAGATATTAGCCCTTATTTAGTAGTAGTAATAGAGGTCTAAGCCGCGTGAATCGGGTGACGTACAGTGAGCGAGGCTTGAAGGTGACGCGCTTCACCAGCACTTCATCGTAATTTTTTATCCTTATTTTTCCCAGGGCAAGCCCGCCATAGCCCACCGCGACATAAAAACCAAGAACATCCTCGTGAAGGTGAACGGCGAGTGCTGCATCGCGGACCTCGGGCTCGCTGTGAGCCGCCAGCACGTGGCGGCCGGCCTGCAGCACAACCCGCGCCAGGGCACCAAGCGGTACATGACGCCCGAGATGTTGGACCAGAGGTAATACTAGACTACTAAACTACTACAAATATTTGATAACTGGACGCAGTACTTAGCAGAAGTTCGTCAGCGCATTACACGCTGCTGGGAGCTACCACGATATGACGATACCCAAAAGATTTGCAAATGTAGAATAATATACGACTTTACGAGTAAATCCGCATGACGGTCGCAAAACGTTGTAATTAAAACTGTGTGAATGTTATGGATTAAAGTCTGATTTTTTAATTTGACGAAATTCTGACATTTCAGAAGTGTTGCCTTGCCATAAATCGGTCCTACGAAAAATGAACGCATTTAAGCGAAATTTAAATAAAAATCTTTCTTGAATTTAAGGTTTTAATTAGAAAAACTAAAACTTAAAAATTGACTGATAATTTTAAAATGGTAATCAGATTTTTTTATTATCAAATTATTGAAGTTACAATAATTAGTAAGGTAATTATTTTTCTTTCACAGGAATCCCTGCCCACTGTAATCCATTGGCTTGACCTTTTTTAGGAAAACTTTTTAGGTTGTAAAATCTTCGCTTGTTTGTAAATTCGTGTCGATGATGATGATGACTATGACGAAGATATTAGTGATAATGATATTAGAAAGAACATATTTTTTAAATTAAAAGAGTTATTTAGATATTTCCTCACATTGCTAATGACAAAAAAAAAATAACAAATAATATGGGAAACCTAGAATAAGCTTATCATCGTGAGGAGAAATAAAGAACTAGTACTATTACTATTTGTATTTAAAAAATATGTTCTTTTACTCTTCTTTTTTTCCATTTAACCATTTCAAATAATTATTTTAGTTAGTGTACATTGAATGCATAGAACAAACACTATTTACATCTAAAAAAAAATTATATCCAAAAAATTCTAGTCATTTATAAACTTATAAAAAGGACAAGACAGAAAAGGTGTATGATATCTGAAGTGACAAAAAACGACATCTGTCAGAATTCTGACAGCTGAATTCTGATTTTTAATTCAACGGAATTCCGTTGAATTAAAAATCAGACTTTAGGTACGAGGTGCATTCAATAAGTACCTAGCCTCATCGCCAGAGGGCGCTGTAGTTTCAAAAGAGTTTTACCACAGTGTAGCACATTCTTTTTTAATTCTTTTTTCAAATTTTCATTCCAATCCCTTCATTTGTTTTAATTTGACAACTTATGGAAGCGAACGTGTCGATCGGTTTTACAAAAATGGAAAAAGAGCAATATCGTTTGGTGATTCGATTCCTATTTTTGGAAGGGAAAACGCGCATCGAAATCAAAGAGCGCTTGGATGCTGTGTACGGTGACTCTTCTCCATCGATGGCCACCGTCAAGAATTGGTTCAACGAGTTTGCACGTGGCCGTACGTCGGTTTTTGATGAACCACGTCCAGGTGCACCGAAAACAGCTGCTACGGAGGAAAACATTAAAAAAATCCATGATCTCGTATTGGCAGATCGCCGATTGAAGGTTCGGGAGCTAGCTGAGACTGTAGGCATTTCAGAAGGAACAGTGCATCATATTCTTCACGAGGAACTCGGCATGAGAAAGCTGTCGGCGCGATGGGTGCCGCGTTTACTCACACCAGAAAACAAGCGCAACCGTGAGACCATATCGGAGACGTGTTTGGCGCTGTTTAAGCGGAATCCAGCGGAGTTTTTGCGTCGTTTTGTGACCGTCGATGAAACCTGGATCCACTGGTACACACCAGAGACCAAGGAGCAATCAAAACAATGGATCCAGACCGGGGAACGTGCTCCAAAGAAGGCGAAAACTGTAAAATCGGCCGGAAAAGTTATGGCCACCGTTTTCTGGGATTCACAAGGTGTGATCTACATCGATTACCTCGAGAAGGGAAAAACAATTACAGGGCTTTACTATGCCGATTTATTGGGCCGATTCGACGCCGAATTAACCTTTTGACCGCCAGAGCAAAAACACATGAACGTGCCCTCAACGCCAAGCCACAAATTCCGCGCAAATACCTACGAAAAAAATAGGGATTCCAATACTACATCGATATTCAATTGTATTTTTATTTTCGTCTCCGATTTCATAACATAATGTCCTTAAAACATTGAAATTTAATTCAAAATTAGCCTTGCTCCTACTATATTAATAGTTATACATTATTTACAGAGTTGTATAACACTGTAATAACAGCTATGAGACGAAAATGTAATAACTATAGACACAAGTTGACACAACACTATTCTTATCTGCTGTCTTCTATTTGTGACAATGGCGTGGACGGCCCACCATTTTTATGACTATTTCGCTTCCGAAATAAGGATGTAGCAACGTAATATCTCGCTTGTCGATGTGTTCTCGTACAATATTATTTTAAAAAGTACGTCAGACCACACTGAATGAGTCGTAGTATAATATAAACAAATCGGAAAAATTTCGCGCGCTGTCACGTTGACGTTTCGGACAAATTACGTGGATAGTGTATTATCCACGGACGTGTGAGTGGATAATGCTGTTTTACCCTCGTACCAAATTATATCTAAAATAATGCGTTGCAGTGGAAAGTTTTTAAACGATCTTTGAAGTACATTTTTGATATTATCTAACATGCGCTACATCACTAGCGGTCACATATTCACGACAGTGGCGTGTGAGAACATTCTTTTTTACAATTGATTTCTTACTTTTTAATTCCCATTATTCAACCCCATTTAAAGCGCTATTTAATTCGTTTAATAGAAATAAACAAGGATTAGAGCTTCTATTTTAAGGTGATATAAATAAAAAGGCATTAAAGTAATGTTCAAATTGTTTATTTCGTGTTTTTGTATACCGCTTTTTCTGTCACGTATTCACGTCGTTGGCGTCCAGGGACAGTTTACGCTTGTCACGTATAGGTGACACTGGCGGTCAAAAGGTTAAAGAAAAAACGACCCCATCTGGCGAAGAAAAAAGTGCTGTTTCACCACGACAACGCACCGGTTCACACGTCTGCCGTTGCCATGGCCAAATTGGTCGAATTACGCTACGAATTGCTGCCCCATCCACCGTATTCTCCAGATTTGGCCCCTTGTGACTTCTTTCTGTTTCCTAATCTGAAAAAATCACTCGCTGGGAATAGATATGGATCGAATGAGGAGGTCATCACCGCCACGGAGGCCTATTTTGCAGAGTTTGACAAAAACTATTTTTCGGACGGGTTAAAAAAGTTGGAGCATCGCTGGGCTAAGTGTATCGAACTAAAAGGAGACTATGTTGAAAAATAAATTGCCACTTTTCCAAAATTTTCGTTTACTTTTTGTAGGCTAAGTATTTATTGAATGACCCTCGTACATCCTTTCAAACTAGAAAAGTAAGCATGTAGTTGTTTCTCGCGATTTTTCCAGGTACAAAATAAATTTGAATCAATTTTTGACAGATCAGATGTCAATTTTATTCCTCGCATAATAGATATTGGTTGATAAAAATCATCCCTTAGCTGATTGTTCTGATACTTCTTTTATTCTTGATTTAATCTTAAGTTACAGCTTTTTATTTATTGCTCCACCTAACCCACGATTTCTCTTTTCAGTATAAACGTGGAATGCTTCGAATCGTTCCTCAAATGCGACGTATACGCGTGGGGCCTCGTCCTGTGGGAGGTGTGTCGGCGTGTGTCGCCATCTGCGCGAGAGTACCGGCCGCCGTTCTTCGAGCTGGCGGGACAGGACCCCAGCTTCGACGATATGAGGAAGATCGTCTGTGTGGACGCTGCGAGACCAGAGCCGCCTGATGATCCGCATCCGGTATGTAGATTAAAAGTTTTGGTGTAAAAAAATCCTGTGCAATGAATGTTGAATAATTTACAGAACATGTAAGGTACTCACTCTTTCCAACTATTTATTTTACTTTTGACATAAAGCCTAAACGAATAAACTAAGAAATGGACGCTATGAAGTTCCTTATTCATTAACTGGCAAACATACACGAAAAAATGCAATACTTCAAGGACGCTAAAGTAAAATAAATGATTGCGAAGATTATAGTCTAGTCTATTATAATTATAAGTATTTCAAACTTTCTTATCTTACTTTAGATCTGAATGTATCTTAACTTTGCTAAAGGTAGTTAAAGGGTAAAAATTACACGATTTTCTCTGCAGTAAAACAATACTGAATTCCTGATATATTTTATTTATTCTTATCATTCAACAACCATTTTCTGGTCTTAAATGTGTGGCATAACAAAGCATAATCACCCTATAACGTTCCCACAGCTGGGACACAGGCCTCCTCTCGGTGAGGGGAACGGGCCGTAATCCACCACGCGGGCCCAGTGCGGGTTGGTAGATGTCACATGTCTTAGAATTTTTGGTTCTAGGACATGCCGGTTTCCTCACGATGTTTTCCTTCACCGTTTTGAGAGCAGTGGTGGTGAAATAATTTACACAAAGTAAAGCGCCTGTCTGGGTTCGAACCTACGACCTACAACTTGTACGTTGCGGCCGTTACCACTGGGCCACCAGTGCTCTACAAAAAATGTATGGGTGCCAGTGAAATTGCAGCCCAAAAGTTTCAAAAACACTTGTAGCAGACGTTTAGCACTGCCACTGCATTGTGTCGAATTATAAAACTAATCTTCATGTTTTTCACAGACAATGGTTGGCATGGCGAACCTAATGCGTGAATGCTGGCACCAGAACCCTTCGGTCCGACTGCCGGCGCTACGCATCAAGAAGACGCTCCTCAAACTGGCCTGCAATGACAACAGCATACGACTCAATGATGACAACGAGGTATCCGTCTAATAGACAACTAGCAGGAAAGATAGTTCTTTTTTTCTTTGCTTACGAACTTCCATATAAACTTCTATCCTCGATTTAACCCCTTTGGGGGATGAATTTTCAAAAATCCTTCCATATTGGTCATCTTCGTTATACGGTTGTATCAGAAAGGTGTGGTCAAATTTAATGGTAACGTACAGACCATCAAACTGAACAACTTTCTTTATGCGACCAACATCGTAAACGCGAAAAAATAATCAGCTGTCCCATACATTTGGGACGAGTAGGTTTTGAAATTTTGTACGGGACAGCTGATAATTTTTTTTCGATTGTGATGTTGGTAATATGGAGAAAGTTGTTCAGTTTGATGGTCTGTACCACACCCTTAAATTTGATCACACCTTTCTGATACAGCCTGTAAGGAACTCTTATGTAAAATTTCATTCTTCTTATACCCAGTAGTCTGCAGTGAGTGAATTTAATTTTTTTTATTAAGTAGATTAAATAAGAGCCGTATGGGACTACGGGTCGATCGATCAGGTTAAGCTACGCTTGCCGCGGTTGGTCCGTGGATGGGTGACCATCTTTACGTACCAAGACCCATCCGTGCCTCGGAAAGCCGTTGGTCCCGACTGTCATTCGTGGATCTTTGACAGTTTTTACGGGTCGAAAGTCTGACAACCAGTCTTACCCAAGGGGTAATGTATTTCCCAGTAACTGGGTTGTGGAAGTCAGACAGGAAAATACTGGTATTCAGCTGCATCCAGTTAGACTGGAAGCTGACCCCAACAAAGTTGGGAAAAGGCTAGGCAGATGATTAAGTAAATGAAAATAACAGTCCAGACTCACTCACTGACTGACTCGTTAACGGCCAGCCCAAACATTCGAAACACGGAATAGAAAAAGCAAGTAGAAGCCCACGCAGTTATACCGCGCGTGGCACAATTAACTGACGAAGGTTGTTATTATTTTACATATTTTTATATGTAAAATAATAACAACCTTCGTCAGTTGTAATAAGCCTTAATTTTGTATAAACAACAAATAAGCTTTTCGTCAAAGTTGAATTTTTTGGCCATACAAAACTAAGACTTATTACAACAGACGAAGGTTGTTATTATTTTACATATTTTCAGCATAATTGTGACACGCGGCACTTCCACTTGTTTTTTTCTATTCCGTGCTTCTACGTAAAAAGCTGAAATTTTGCACAGAGGTTACCTTTGTAATGTAGACAAGGAATATGGCGGGATTATTCGAAGTTCCCACGGGATAGATTGGGTGGACGAAGTCGCTGGCAAAGTATTATAATACTAGAGGAGGATACGTAAAAACGAATTATTTTCTGGATGTGATGAATATTATGGCATCAACAAGTTGTAAGTGTAAACACCGTGATCGTTTTAAGGGTAAACTAAATAATCTTGAGGTTTTAAAAAATCTGCTATTCCCTACATTTTTTATGTTAGCATAACTCATCATGTAGGGAACAGCAGATTTTTTTTGCTATTTCTGGTTTGATCCCATATTAAAAGTTGTTCATAATGATGTGTACAATGACCCCTTAAAAGGATAACGGTGTTTACACTTTAAGGCGAAAGCGCCAGGGTAGCCCGCGAAATTCAAAATTTCTTACGTTTTTTTTTGCAATTTGCAAGTCAGTATTAGGTTTTATGTTCATCAAAATTTGATTTGCGACCGTAACAAGTATGTATTTACAGAATTATTATCATTAAAGTCATCAATACAACTCTTTAAGACCAGGTAATCCTGTTGAATGACTTTTTCATAAAATCTTGACATTTGAGGATTATACTACCTTATGGAGTAGTTTTACTGATTGTAATGATTATAATTCTGTAAATACATATTTGTTACGGTCGCGAATCATACTTTAATCAACATACAACCTAAGACTGACTTACAAATTGCAAAAAACGTAAGAAAATTTGAATTTCGCGGGCTGTGCTGGCGCATCCCCCTTAGTTAGTTTTCAATGACCTGTCAAATTATCACAGGGTGTTCTACCCATGAATATGAACAACTTTCACTGTGGGACCAACATTGAAATTACGAAAAAAAAATCTACTGTTTCATACAAAAGTACAATACCGACTCGACCAAAATGTATGAAACAGCAGATTTATTTTTTAGAACAGCCTGTGAAAATTTGGCTGGTCATTGAAAATTACCCTGTCTATGGAGATGGAAAAATAGAGCATTATTTTAAATGTACTGTACTGAAAGGCTAACACTTTCCCCATGAAGGTTTTTGTTGAGGCCATACGTAATATAAAATACTATAGAATTTGGTACAGCAGTTTCGGAGTTATCAACAATCCGACGGTTTTACACATGGTTGCCGTAAAACCAGGTTACTGTATAGCTTTACTTTGAGTAAAACATTTAATTGCTTATTATTTATAGCGTAGTAGATATCGTTATTGAGACTACTGTGCCTTAGCGGGCAGTCAAAGTGTAGAGTACTGAACTGTAGTGTTTGTTAGGTGGGACTTGGTATTCTACGGGATAACTTTATTAACAAAACTTACATAAACTTGCACTTTTCGATGGCGATAGACAGATACTACAGAACGCGACGTGTGTGCGTATTCTTATGTATTTATCTATTTATATGCTGACTCTGACTGGTAATTAGTGACCGATACTTAAGACACATTATTGTACTCATGATAACAACTTTTACTATGGGATCAAAGATGAAATCGCGAAATAAATCAGCTGTTCCCTAGTCAAAATGTAAGGAATAGCTGATTTTGTTTCGCTATTTCAGGTTTGGTCCCATAGTAAAAGTTGTTTGTTATCATGAGTAAAATCATGTACGTATCGGTCACTAATTACCAGTCAGAGTCACCCCCCATTCCCGTTAAAATAAATGGACAAACTTTTAGAAAACATTCAGTCCACCAAAATAAAGACAATGGTAAACAAAAAAATACAAGAAAAACGCATTAGATACTTAGAAGAAATAACATCTGCTAACGAAAGTACACTAATGTTGGTTACCCAATGGATAAACACACCCATGTCTTTGTTATCTCATAATTCTGTTATTAAAAATGTGCAAGCGCACGTGACCACGTCACCGCCCGCGCCCGCCGCGTTTTTTTTTTTATTATTTTAGGTCAAAATGAAATCACTTCAGTCGGTGTTTTTTTTTTGCTTGGACATCTTTTGTTAGTCGTAGTGAACGCTGTATTATGTCCATATATTTTAATGGGACCTTATATAAAGTGACTCCTAATTAGTGACCAATATTTAAACACATCATTGTACTCATGATAACAAACAACTTTTATTAAGCGACCAAACCTGAAAACGCGAAAATAAAACAGCAGTTCCCACTTCGAGATATAACAATAAACAAGATTTGTATGGTTTGAACTAAATAATTAATTTATTTTTCTCATCAAACGTACACGATACAGTAAGTAAAACAGCGGACACCAAGTGTCAGAAATAGGAACTAACATAAATCATTTTAAACAGGCACAGATACACTTGCATTCAGCCAAGTATTAGAATGAAATTTAATTCAATACTCCCACAAAATTTTAGATAATGTAATATTTGGAGTCTGGCTAGACGACGTACGATTTCATAAATAAACCGCACAATTGACTGCTTTTGCCCACAGATTGTGTGGTATACAACGGGCATAAAGCATCAATCACTTTTCACTATTGTCCAGATTTCTCGTTCAGCTCGCCCGTTTTGTTTAGGCGTATAAGGGGCGGCAAGTTCGTGAAAATACCTTCACAATCTAGATATTCTTTGAAGTCTTTGCTTGTATATTCTCCCCCATTATCAGTGTGTAATATGCGTATTCACAATCTAGATATTCTTTGAAGTCTTTGCTTGTATATTCTCCCCCATTATCAGTGTGTAATATGCGTATTCACAATCTAGATATTCTTTGAAGTCTTTGCTTGTATATTCTCCCCCATTATCAGTGTGTAATATGCGTATTCACAATCTAGATATTCTTTGAAGTCTTTGCTTGTTTATTCTCCCCCATTATCAGTGTAAAATATGCATATTCACAATCTAGATATTCTTTGAAGTCTTTGCTTGTTTATTCTCCCCCATTATCAGTGTGTAATATGCGTATTCACAATCTAGATATTCTTTGAAGTCTTTGCTTGTTTATTCTCCCCCATTATCAGTGTGTAATATGCGTATTCACAATCTAGATATTCTTTGAAGTCTTTGCTTGTTTATTCTCCCCCATTATCAGTGTGTAATATGCGTATTCACAATCTAGATATTCTTTGAAGTCTTTGCTTGTATATTCTCCCCCATTATCAGTGTGTAATATGCGTATTCACAATCTAGATATTCTTTGAAGTCTTTGCTTGTTTATTCTCCCCCATTATCAGTGTGTAATATGCGTATTCACAATCTAGATATTCTTTGAAGTCTTTGCTTGTATATTCTCCCCCATTATCAGTGTGTAATATGCGTATTCACAATCTAGATATTCTTTGAAGTCTTTGCTTGTATATTCTCCCCCATTATCAGTGTGTAATATGCGTATTCACAATCTAGATATTCTTTGAAGTCTTTGCTTGTTTATTCTCCCCCATTATCAGTGTGTAATATGCGTATTCACAATCTAGATATTCTTTGAAGTCTTTGCTTGTATATTCTCCCCCATTATCAGTGTGTAATATGCGTATTCACAATCTAGATATTCTTTGAAGTCTTTGCTTGTATATTCTCCCCCATTATCAGTGTGTAATATGCGTATTCACAATCTAGATATTCTTTGAAGTCTTTGCTTGTATATTCTCCCCCATTATCAGTGTGTAATATGCGTATTCACAATCTAGATATTCTTTGAAGTCTTTGCTTGTTTATTCTCCCCCATTATCAGTGTGTAATATGCGTATTCACAATCTAGATATTCTTTGAAGTCTTTGCTTGTATATTCTCCCCCATTATCAGTGTGTAATATGCGTATTCACAATCTAGATATTCTTTGAAGTCTTTGCTTGTTTATTCTCCCCCATTATCAGTGTGTAATATGTGTATTCACAATCTAGATATTCTTTGAAGTCTTTGCTTGTTTATTCTCCCCCATTATCAGTGTGTAATATGCGTATTCACAATCTAGATATTCTTTGAAGTCTTTGCTTGTATATTCTCCCCCATTATCAGTGTGTAATATGCGTATTCACAATCTAGATATTCTTTGAAGTCTTTGCTTGTTTATTCTCCCCCATTATCAGTGTGTAATATGCGTATTCACAATCTAGATATTCTTTGAAGTCTTTGCTTGTTTATTCTCCCCCATTATCAGTGTGTAATATGCGTATTCACAATCTAGATATTCTTTGAAGTCTTTGCTTGTATATTCTCCCCCATTATCAGTGTGTAATATGCGTATTCACAATCTAGATATTCTTTGAAGTCTTTGCTTGTTTATTCTCCCCCATTATCAGTGTAAAATATGCATATTCACAATCTAGATATTCTTTGAAGTCTTTGCTTGTTTATTCTCCCCCATTATCAGTGTGTAATATGCGTATTCACAATCTAGATATTCTTTGAAGTCTTTGCTTGTTTATTCTCCCCCATTATCAGTGTGTAATATGCGTATTCACAATCTAGATATTCTTTGAAGTCTTTGCTTGTATATTCTCCCCCATTATCAGTGTGTAATATGCGTATTCACAATCTAGATATTCTTTGAAGTCTTTGCTTGTTTATTCTCCCCCATTATCAGTGTGTAATATGCGTATTCACAATCTAGATATTCTTTGAAGTCTTTGCTTGTATATTCTCCCCCATTATCAGTGTGTAATATGCGTATTCACAATCTAGATATTCTTTGAAGTCTTTGCTTGTATATTCTCCCCCATTATCAGTGTGTAATATGCGTATTCACAATCTAGATATTCTTTGAAGTCTTTGCTTGTTTATTCTCCCCCATTATCAGTGTGTAATATGCGTATTCACAATCTAGATATTCTTTGAAGTCTTTGCTTGTATATTCTCCCCCATTATCAGTGTGTAATATGCGTATTCACAATCTAGATATTCTTTGAAGTCTTTGCTTGTATATTCTCCCCCATTATCAGTGTGTAATATGCGTATTCACAATCTAGATATTCTTTGAAGTCTTTGCTTGTTTATTCTCCCCCATTATCAGTGTGTAATATGGGTATTCACAATCTAGATATTCTTTGAAGTCTTTGCTTGTATATTCTCCCCCATTATCAGTGTGTAATATGCGTATTCACAATCTAGATATTCTTTGAAGTCTTTGCTTGTTTATTCTCTCCCATTATCAACGCGAACATTAATATGCGAACACCATGTGAAAAATTATTTTTAATTTTTGCATTATATTTCTTAAAATATTCTAACACATTACTTTTGTTTTTCAAAAAGTTCACTTGTAGCTGCATCTTTAAAAAATGACAAAATATTTCATACCTTGTACAGATTGCACACTAAATGGTCCACAGACATCACTGTAAACAATGTCAATGGTTGACGAGCATGCACAACCCTCACATACGAACTTGTCACAGTCTGATAAGTCTACACCAGTTATGGCATTGTTTTGGCACATTTTCTATAATTCCTTGGCATTCAAGTGTCCCAAGTGTTCATGTCATATCTTAAGGTACTATTTTTGCACTACGTTACACACTGGCTTTTGAGTTGTTTTCATCTTTAACTTATATAAATTGTTGCTTTGTAAAGACGCACACAGCACTATTTTGTTATCCTTGTGAATCAAAGCATCAGTTTGTTTCTTTATGATACTGTAGCCTTGTCTTGTCACTACTCTTTCAGAGAATATGTTTCTTCTTAATTTTGGTACATAAAGAACATTTTTCAGGATACTTGTCTCCCACTGTCCATCATCTTCCTGCCCTTATCCCATATTACTTGGGGTCGGCGCAACACGGTTTCTTCTTCCATTCTCCCCTGTCAACCGTCACGCTATCATTCACTCCCTTCTCTTTCATATCATTCCTCACACAATCCATCCATCTTTTCTTTGGCCTTCCTCTGCCTCTCCATCCATCAACATGTATATTCATCACTCTTTTAGTCACATGCGTTTCTCCCACTGTCCATTGATACATTATTAATCAAAACATTTCCTTGACCAACCACTGCTATTGGCTTCTTGGTTTCCTAATTTTAGTGGAGATCCTGTACCTATACTCATACAATTCTGCAAAATTTTCACTTTTATAAGACATGTGAGCTGAGGAACCGCTGTCTAATATCCATCTACTGCTTTCATCATCATTTCTCAAGTCACTATTTGCTACATTACAGGCATATAGGCATTTTTTCCTCTCCTTTGTTATGTTTTTGTTTAGGGGCACGACAATCTTTAGCAAAATCAAATCAAAAGTCATTTATTCAAACTAGGCTGAGAATCAGCACTTTCTGAACGTCAAAATTACATAGACAGTCCCCACAAAACGCCCGCCCTTCACCACTTCCTAGTGCTTTAGTTGGGAAGAAGTGGCGCAACAAACTCCCCAGCAGCACAGCTGTCTGTTCAGTTAGAAGAACTTAGAATAGAATAGTATGCAAAATAATTTACGCAACACAAAACATTAAATTATATTATTTCCCACAGTTGTAGCATGCAAAGCGAAGTGATTTGTCATTTGATTCGTTATTTGTTTGTGTAGATGGAAAAGTTTCTTCTTTGCACTTTGTTTTGCCAACAATAAAGCAGTTTCATTTTCTTTTTATGCATTCAAGCTGGCCTCCTCATCTAATAATCGAGCTGTCAGGTTGATTATAGTTTGTTTCTTTGAATCAAGTGACATCCAAGCCTGACGTAGAGATCTGTACTTTGGAGGGAGTGTACTCAGTATTTTAGCTAAGATTGCAGTATCACTTAAATCCTCTCAGTTTTCTTTTAGTTCTTTTGCCAAACTTTCTACCTTAGCAATATGTTGCGTTATGCTGTCCGCTCGTGTAACATCATTTTTGTCATCTCGGATTTCTGTTCATAATATAGACTCAAGTTTAGTCATCACCTCAAGCGCTGATTCACAGTGTTCGATAAGTACTACTTGCTTTAGATCCAAAGCTGATGTTAATATAAACATAGCCATTCATATTTATTCCACTGAATCACATTTGTTTCTAGCACGCAGAGCGCATTTTATTTGAAATTTCTAGTGTTTGAAATTCGATCCATTAAATTTTTAAATTTTGCCATTTTGGTTTTTTCGTTTTGGATTTTTATTGTAAAACTTTCAACACTACTTTACTATTTTTCTGCTCTTTATTTATTGCTCGCGTGGGCCTGGGCCCATAACCACTTCGAGATAAAACAATAAACAAGATTTCTATGGTTTGAACTAAATAATTTATTCATTTTTCTCATCAAACGTACATGATACAGAGGTAAAACTTCGGAAGGGAAGACAGCCACACCAAGTGTCAGAAATAGGAACTAACATATCATTTTAAACACAGGCACAGATACACTTGCATAAAGCCAAGTATCAGAATGAAATTTAATTCAATATTTCCTACATTTATTTTCCCTGCCTCGTCAAAATGTACTGAATAGCTGATTTTTTTTTTTTGCGATTTCAGGTTTGGTCCCACAGTAAAAGTTGTTTCTTATTATGGGTACAATCGTGTGTTTTAGTATCGGTTACTAATTACCAGTCATCATATACAGGATGGTCCAAATAGTTACGTCAAAAAGAAAAATCTGAATTCCTCATAACCAGGGGTTATTCGAAGATACCCCATTTACGTTCCGCGATTTTTGTAGTTTTTGAGTTATTTTTGTTTTTGTTTACAGTTTTCTGACGGTGGAGCTTCAAAAATTCATATTTTTGACGTCACTATTTGGACCACCTGGTTTAAATAAAAATCAATTGCCGTCTCGTAAAAACTCTAAAATGGCTCGACTGATTTGAATATTCTTTTTTGTTTTGTTCGCTTGAATACTGGGGTGGTTTAGAAATAAAGAAAATTAGGAAAAAACCAAAGGAACAGCCGAAAAATCGAAAATGAAATTTTGACAGGACAACGTCTGACGGGTCAGCTAGTCAAAAATAAAAACAGTAATTGCTGTTAATAATATTGTTAGTTGATTTTTAACATTAAATGTTGCTATGTAAATGTAACCGACTTACGCGGAATATTTACAGCTCATAGATTTTATGCTCACCTTTTAGATAAATTAGGCTAGCCATCCTAACGCAGTTCATTCTTACATAAGTACCTACGTAATTTTAATGATATTTTCTTATGTACAGACAACAGCAAATCGGGTTATACCAAACTGTCAAATTTCTCCAAATGATTTTAAACCTTAAAATGTTGACTGTTAAGTTCAAAATCGAATGAGAAAATTTAACACTTAGTAGTAACTTGATCTGCTGCTGTGTGTACACCTACAAGTCAGTTGCAATGAGGGTCTACATGAAAATTCACGCCACCAGATGGCTCCACTTTGACAAGAGGTCTTCCGTTTCGATAATGATTTTATAATATTTATGAAGACATACATCATTCGTTTCATTCATTCGTTCATCATTCAGCCACGACTAAAGAAAATATAGGCGCTTTGACACTTGACAGGTTGCCAGACCTGACGTATTAGTGCTACTATCTAGTGAACGTAATTTCAGAAAACCCTCAAAATTCTCTGTATTATACCAAGTCCCCATTAGTTACTTAAACATGAAGTGCCGAATAGTATTTGTAATTAGTTTTAAATGTAAAAATATAACATACTGTAAATATTACTATCAATTTTTTTTTTAAGTTTATTAAACTTATTATAGAGCTGCGGATTTTGATGATGTTTGTGCAAATCTCGAAAATTATTACCTCAGTGATGTTTTGGCAGCAATTTTTTTTATAAAAAACTGTGATTACTCTGGCCTACTATTATATTAAAATAAATTATACTTTAAGAAATTACATAATAATATTTTCTTCAGAATTTTTAAAAGAATTGAAAAGCGTGAGCGAAACCCGTGTGGGAAACTAAAACTCGCATTTAGACGTTTTTTTTTTCTGAATTTGTTCTTTACGTAGGTACTCTACGACACGACCTTATTTGCCACAGGAGAAGATCTACAGGGTCAAATTAAATTAGCTAGCGAAACTCTGTAGATCTGATGGGTATCATCAATATCTAAACATGACAAAAATGATTTCAAGATTTACTTGGGGTCAACAACGACTGGTTACATGAAGTATATGAGTTTAAAATCGTTATTTTTTTTTGTTCTTTTGTCGTGTTTGTAGAAATCGACACCAATCACATCTGTGAAGTTAACACAAACATGCACTGACTGCGGTCATTGACCCCAAAAATCTTTTTTTTTTATGGTTTCATCATGTTTAGCTTAATCGACTCCCATCAGGTCTGCGGAGTTTTGCTAGCTAATTTAATTTGACCCTATAAACAAGTATCTATCCTTCCAAAATTATTAACAAGTACATGTTATCAAAATCCACAGCAGACTTCATTTTAAACAAGTTTTGTATTTAAGCAAGAACATTTGAGTTGCCATATCGCATGTATTGAAACACCGATTTATTAGCATTTGTCGTTATAAGTTAGGTACTGCTAAGTTCGATCGTTTGTATGACAAGTTATCAATAATTATTATTGTTAATTATCTCCTTTAGTTTAGTCACAAACTTTATTTGCCTTGGAAATGTTGTTCGAGTTATTTGTTGATGAGAAAAAAATATCTAAATATTGTTACAATGGGGAAGAAAACTGTCAAATTAGTTCCGCGTAGATGGCGCTAAGTGTTTGCTACTTTCATTCGGCTGTCAATGGAGTTCCTTGCTGAAAACTTTGCTGTGAGATGGCGCTAAGTGTTTTTTCTTGTCGCTTTGTCTTCAAATTGTCTTTGACAGACAGACAGCGCTCTCTTGCGGCGAAGCTTCCGGTAAACAACCCCAATAAATTACTCATTTTTATTTATTTGCAGTCGGGTCGTAGGTTGGAACCCAGGCAGGCACTTTACTTTGTGTAAATAGTTTCATCACCACTGCTCTCAAAACGGTGAAGGAAAACACCGTGAGGAAAGCGGCTTGTCCTAGAACTAAAGATTCTAAGACATGTGACATCTACCAACCCGCACTGGGCCCGCGTGGTGGATTATAGCCCATTTCCTCTCACAGAGAGGAGGCCTGTGTCCCAGCTGTGTGAACATTATAGGCTAATTATGCTTATTTACTTTTAAAAAGAAAGTACGAATGAAATTGGTACAATAAATGTTTAATAAGTAGTGATTTCTGCTTTAATTAATTTTCAATTTTAATATTTGAACGACATTTACAAGATCCTAAAGCTTTATCGTAAGAAAAATTCTAAGAATCTCTGTTTATATTATGAGAAAATAATAAAAATTAACAATAACTCACTCGTTGATACTACACTGTAATTTAATAACAAAGTTAGTTATAAGTTTGTATCGTTATGTGATAAGAATGGACTGAAAAATGCGAGTGACGCCGCTGAAAAACGTGTGAATATCGCCATGATATCAGCCCCCAATCAGAATAAAGATCCATGATGCGACATCGTTGATGGACCAATCCGATGCGTCCGTTTTCCTCAGCGTCTTACATTCAGTGACTGAATCTAGATAAATGTACATGTTATCGGTCTATACTTATCACTCAATGGTTTGTATGTATAAGAGTTACAGAAACAGGCATTTAATTCCGTTCCTTTTCTTACAAAATACTCAAAAAGACAATAACAACCGAGACCCTTATTCTGGAAAAATGCTCGAACGTGTGAATCTTGATTCAAACCTATCAGCCGATATATTCTGCAAAAATCGCACCGTGAAAACTGATGAAGTGAGCTGTCAATAATGTCAATCCCTAGCATCAGATGGAATGACAGCTCATTTCACAGATTTTGCCATACCTACAAAATTAGCATGCATACCTACAAACATCGGACATTTAACATGGCCGCCTTTTGTAGGGTTGTTACTGCATATGTAAGAGAGAGAGCAAGCAAGTGTTTGACAGCACATCTACCACAAAACTCTGCACCTATCACGCATAGACATGATTTTGACGTCACACAAAAGTGTTGACGAATTTAGTCCTTGACAAACATTTAGATGTCTCTCTTTTCATATGTAGCTCTTGATTAGTTAAAAAGAGACAAAACGCTTTTTGACATGTGTGTGTGCCGATGTCATAGATATTTGTATAACCATTATTCCTATAGTAGAATATGCCTACTCCATAGGTTTATATCTCAATGGTTTTCACTACGATTTTTACAGAATAGACCGTCATATTTCAAACGAATACTCAAAATAAATGTAGATTTTAAATCGAGTTTTATGCTTGAGCATCGTGATAGAATACGGACCTATTATGTATTAGAGCTAAAATATGCTGTTTTGATTCAGGGGCCATGGGGGGGTATGGCGTTGTGAAAAATGATGGCTCTAATACCTAAGATTTTAATTGTTTTCTGTTGTAGTTGTTGTGCAGTACAAATGGAAATAAATTACTTACAAATGTATTCTTGGATTTAGAGGTAAATAATCGACAAGAGAGGATATTAGCTGGAATAATGCAGGAGCATAAATGCCTAGATTTTGTACACTTGATTCTTGTAAGGCCGAAGCCTTGTTTAAATTATACTGCACTGCAATCTTCCATAATAATCTGTTCGAAAATTGACTGTACCTTATCAAATAAACTAAGCAAATAATTTAACAGGTACAGTAATTTTTTCTTACAGCCTTCTTCATTTACACAAAAACGTTGAATGTAATACCATTAGAGAGTTCTGTATGACTTTTGTGTTCAGTTATTGTAAATATCTAGTGTTAATGTAAGTAAGCCTATTATAGTAGACGCGACGCGTCACAGTTACGAAGAGAAATAAATATTTGTCTATTATTCGCTTGGTTTTATTGTAGTTGACCATCATGTGAATGTCCACTGCATGAGGGTCATAACACATCTCCACCGCGAAAACATAGATATACTTAAAAATTGAACTCATTATATCTTCTAAACTAAGACTCGACTAAATCTGTAACTTGGCGAAAACTTGCGACTAATTAGCGACTAAATCTGGAAGAAAACAGATCTTTGCTAGGTGACCTGGTTTTTGAGATATAAATGAGGCCAAGCTGGGGGTCTCCCCTGCTTGCTGCAGCTTCACGGATCGTCTGCTCTGTGAAGTAAATAAATAAAAAATAAATAAAAATAAAAAATGAGTGAGAAGAGAGGGTTGGTGCGGTAGGTGTTGATGTATTTTAGAAGTGATTGTACTATGGAGTGTGATGGGGATAAGAGCTTGAAGTTTTAGTATGGGTTTTGGAGTTAGCCCTACGACATGTCTTGGGATCGGAAGATGTTGCATGACGACATCTTCCGGGTTCCTGCCGTTTTGCCAAAAAGATTTTGACAAAATTTCATTACCCAAACAAATTTTAGCAACCTTTTTTTTACCATTGCAATATTTCGAATGATTTTAGTACGCATATTTTCATTTGGTCAAATTTTTACTTGGCAAAATATTACTAAGTATAATGTCATTATGGAATTTGGTCTTTAATCAAATGATTTATTACAGCAAACAATCTTCAGACAATAAACGTTTGGTGAAATGATTTGTTAAGACAAAAAATATTAAGGCAAAAATAAGATTTTTAGACATTTGACTTGCTGGTTAAATTTGATGTCTTTTGCGTACTTCTTTGTAAGTTTTTGTGCTTGAATTTGTCTGAAACAAGTCAAATTTATGGTTACTTGATATTAGTTTATTTATGGAAGTAGTTGAGTAGGTTAATTATTTTAAAAAAAATGGTTAGGTTAGGTTAGGTTAAAACTGTGACCTCCTACGCACGAGCCGAGCGAGCGAAGTGAGCGGTGCCGAGGCAGCGGCCGGCGAGTGCCAGACACAACTTGCATTAATAGAAAAAAATATATTGTTTTTAGTAGGTTATCCGGAACTCAACAATTTAGGTTAGGTTAATTTCTTCTTTAAAAAAAATGGGTAGGTTAGGTTAGGTTAAAACTGTGACCTCCTACGCACGAGCCGAGCGAGCGAAGCGAGCGGTTCCGCGGCAGCGGCCGGCGAGTGCCAGAAACGACTTGCATTAATAGAAAAAAGAGATTGTTTTTAGTAGGTTACCCGGAACTGAATTATTTAGATTAGGTTAATTACTTATTTTTAAAAAATGGTTAGGTTAGGTTAAAACTGTGACCTACTACCTACTGTGCCAGGAACGACTACATTATATAGAAAAAAAAGAGCACACATTGAGCGCCATTTATGATTTACCTCCTACCCACTTAGTAGTTCACATTTTTGCCATTGAAGTTTGACTGAATAGGAAAGGGTGAATTGACAACTGACGATACTAAATAAGTATTTGGCTTATTTGATTTTCCATAAAAACTGTTATTCCAAATGAAATATTTGACTAAATAAAAAATGTTAGAAGTACTAGTTGGTAAACAAGTTATAGTTTAAACGTTCATTTGCCAAACATTAGGTTTGCGTTACAACTTTTTGTGAATAGATTTTTTGCTAAGTAATAATTTGGCAAATGAAATTATGCGAAAAATTTTTTGGGAAGTGAAAATTTGTCAAATTCCTTTGGGTCAAACAAGGGAGACCCCATCTTCCACTAACCGTTGTTTAGTGTTTGTATTAAACATTCAACTTCATCGTACAATTTCGATTTTAGCCATTTCGTCATAATACTTTTACATTCGCGGTGTGTACGGGGATAAATATCCAGCTCTTTGTTAAGGAAATACTCGAAAGGGAAGCTTTGAAAAATCACCACCTATTACTATTTTGTGACCACGGCAAAAGGCAACGTTACCGTTGTTGCAATTACTATGTCGACACATAGATGGCGTCACTAGTTAATTTATTTTAATTTTAATTAATTACTTTGTCGCCATTAAAGAAATCTCGACGTATTGTTAAGTCGTAAAAACCGAGCGAAGCAGGGGCAGGCGGGTCGCTCTCGCTGGTTATGCATAAAATAAACGTAAGGTGAGTACAGCTGCTAACAGCGCCACCATTGAGAAAAAAAAATATGTCTGGAGTTATGGAACATTTTGAACCATTTTTAGTCAGCAAAAAAAAAAATGTGAGCATAGGAAAGTTGAAAATGTTCCTTAGCTGCTGACTTAGTAATATTTCAGTGGTAGCGCTGCCGGCTAACAGTTCTTACTTATTATTACGCGCCATCTACAATGGCGACACATAGATGGCGCTACTTGTTCAAGCTAACACTGAGTCAGTATGTGATGTCCAGGTTCAAGGAGGGACAGGGGACTGCTTCATGTATTACACTACAGCCATATCTCATAATTGTGGTGTAGGCGCTATTTTGGCCGATTCACAGAAGGGAACGCAGGCAACGGACTTCTGAGTCATGTAGACTAACGGAAATAGCACACGAAGTACAACAAAAAGTTCAGCAGAGACAGGAGACATTTGACTATTTTCATACCGTTTATTTATGTAAACAAAAAAGAACAACATACTGATGACTAATGCGGCCACAAGATGCCTGTGACTCATCGGCGATTAGGAGTAGGTTTATGAGGATCCTGCTGGACCTGTCATCTTGTCATCATTTGTAATCGCTTTTTACGACACCCATACCTACTGATGGACACGCAATGAATCCCAGGGGTATTCATCATCATTCTCCTGCCCTTATCCCAATTTATTTGGGGTCGCCGCAACGTCTTCCTACTTCTATAAGGCCTCGGCCTCGAATTTTGCGGGCAGCGGGGCGGCAGCGGCGGCGGCGCGGGAGCGGCAGGATTTTATGCGTCAAAACAAATGGACCGAACCTCGAAAACAGCGGGGCGGGACAATGCGAGACGCGCCGCCGCCGCTGCCGCCCCGCTGCCCGCAAAATTCGAGGCCGAGGCCTAATAGTCGTCAATCGTCATCTCCGTAGTCTCTCTCTTTTTCTCGTCATCAGTCCATCTTTCGTTTTTTGGTCTTCCGGTCTTCCCCTACTCGTATAGCCATCCACATTCATACTCAAAATTTTCCTGACGACATTTTCCTCATTCCTCTGCATCACATGCCTAGACCATGACATCCTATTTCCACACAAACTACTGAGACCATTCGCACTGAATCTGAGGGGGATAGTTGTGACATTTTTTCTTCCAGTAAGGGTGGGTGACTTGGAATTTAGGGGTGGGGGCTGATTCTGAACCTTGGAATACTTTTAATGGTTTTTGGTGGACGTGAGAATTGTTTAAAAATCATGTTTTTTTTTTGTTGTAAGCAAAAACTAGGTAATGAAAGTTCAAATTAATTTAAAACATTTATTATAAATTAATATAATAAAAAGCATACAAGATAATAACTTAAGCTAAGAAATGCACGAGTTGGTACGTTTCTTATAGAGTTTCCACTTAATCTAATTAGTATTCAATTAAAACAGACTTCGAATAATACTATCATTTAATATTTTTTTTATTATTTATTCATTATTATTGCACGTGATGCGTCAATGTCGTTGACGAGTCAGTGCGATGGATGTAGAATTCGGAAAATGTTCGTTGGTCCTCAAGCAAGGACAGATAATAAATGCACGCGACTTAGTCTCTACTTGCGTTTGGAAAACATATAAAAAGTGGTATAAAACTGGTCCGGCGAGGGTTTGAGGCTCCTTACAATATATCTGTAACTTACAATCTACCACGACACAGGAATAGGACACACTTACTAATTTAAAGGAAAATTTAATGCAAAAATACGATCTGATGGTCTGTGTGGTGGTAGGCTTACAGTACATTATACTAAGACTTAGGAAGTGTCGCAGCACGCGGCTAGTCGTGGTGCTCGTCCTGCGCTAGCTCCTCCATGTCCTCCTGGTCGAACTCCGTGTCGTCCTCCGCCGTCGCCTCCTGGTACTGCTGGTACTCCGACACCAAGTCATTCACGTTGCTCTCCGCTTCATTGAACTCCATCTCGTCCATGCCTTCACCAGTGTACCAATGCAAGAAAGCTTTACGCCTGAACATAGCTGTGAACTGCTCCGATATTCTCTTGAACAGCTCCTGGATAGCTGTCGTGTTGCCAATAAACGTCGACGACATCTTCAGACCCTTGGGCGGGATGTCGCACACGGCAGTCTTCACGTTGTTCGGGATCCATTCCACGAAGAAGCTGCTGTTCTTGTTCTGAATCGAGAGCATCTGCTCGTCCACCTCCTTCATGGACATGCGTCCACGGAAGATGGCGGCCACGGTCAGGTAGCGGCCGTGGCGCGGGTCGCATGCCGCCATCATGTTCTTGGCGTCGAACATCTGCTGCGTGAGCTCGGGCACGGTGAGGGCGCGGTACTGCTGGCTGCCGCGAGATGTCAAGGGAGCGAAGCCGGGCATGAAGAAGTGGAGACGTGGGAACGGCACCATGTTGACGGCCAGCTTGCGGAGATCCGCATTCAGCTGGCCAGGGAACCGCAGACACGTCGTCACGCCGGACATGGTGAGCGACACCAGGTGGTTGAGGTCGCCGTACGTGGGGTTGGGCACTTTAAGGGTTCTGTAGCAAATGTCGTAGAGAGCTTCGTTGTCTATGCAGTAGGTTTCATCTGTGTTTTCGACTAGTTGATGAATAGAGAGCACTGCGTTGTAGGGCTCCACCACGGTGTCTGACACCTTGGGCGAGGGCACCACGGAGTATGTGTTCATGATCCTGTCGGGGTACTCCTCGCGGATCTTGGAGATGAGCAGCGTGCCCATGCCTGAGCCGGTGCCACCGCCGAGCGAGTGTGTGAGCTGGAAGCCCTGCAGACAGTCGCAGTTCTCGCATTCCTTGCGCACTACATCTAGTACTGCGTCGACGAGTTCTGCGCCCTCGGTGTAGTGTCCCTTGGCCCAGTTGTTGCCGGCGCCGGACTGTCCGAATACGAAGTTGTCCGGCCGGAAGAGCTGGCCGTATGCGCCGGAGCGGACTGCGTCCATTGTGCCTGGCTCGAGGTCGAGGAGGATGGCGCGGGGGACGTACTTGCCCCCGTTCTCCGCCGTCGCAACTGTGGACAAAATAGAAACAAACATTAGCCATTTTATTTGAGTTCTTTAATTTTTCCATGTCATTGAGTTCATGAAAAAACAAGGACATTGTTTGCGCCACCAAATCGACCGACAACCGGTGATGAACAAGGAAATGTATTGTGAATTCAAGTTTTGAAGCTGAATTGGAAGGTAAATTGACTCGTTCTTATCATGATCGATCTGAGATCAGTTTTTCTGGCCTGTCCTGACAATGGCAGCCTGATAGCCGGGCATTAGTAGAGGCCAGTTCTTTCACCACTAGATCCAGCGTGAAAATCTCGATGAAATTTTGACCAATCCTATTAATTTATTCAAAAACGGTGTTTAAAGGTTCCTGTAAGGTCGATTTCAGCTTAACTGATTTATATATTTTTTTTACTTTTCGGAATCGTCTCATCTTTTCCTCCCAAGTTTCAGACAAAATTGCCATCTTTACCAATCCTACTTGCCAGCTTACTTATAATAAACCTAACTTGAATTGCACTTGTAAGTAAAGTCGTAACTTAGACAATGAACGGTCACAGTCAGCGGCTCCGAGCGAGGTCGTTCACACCAGTTTATCTTTACTTGAACTTAAACTTTACAAAGAGAACTTTGTACTGGACATTGAAATTGTTTCGAGGTAATCAAAGGAGAGATAATGTTTGAATAGTGTAGGCAGTTTAACGGTTTGTGTTTTGTGGAGATAATTTCATCGGTGCGGCTGGTAATTTGTATGTTTTGTGTAAGAATGTATTATTGGGCTTATCTTTAATTTTAGTTAACGGATGGGTTCGACAAATGGGACGTGGAAGATGTGTTTCAAACGGATGCTGTGGCTGGCCAATGTCTATTTAATATAGATCTAGGCAAAATTCAACTTGAAAAAGACAAGAAAAAGAAGATAAAATCAAGATTAAGATTGACAGAAGACCAGAAGACATAACCTATGAGACATGGGTGGGTGATGGTGCGTAGTAGTAGTATTTCACAGAAGTTTTTCAAGATATAAGTACCTATTAGGTACAAACATACCTACATAGATAGGAAAGGTAATTAGCGAGTTGCAAATATTCCAAGTCTTCCACATTCTTGAGTATTTTCACTTAGCGTACTTTTTATCAGTTAGATATCAAGAGCTCAACCACCTATAGTGACATAGTTCGTTTTACCCGCATTATACTTATTTTTTTACAAACCCATTCAAATTATCCACTGCAATAAAAGTGATTCGGGCGTATCGGACTGTGGATCATAGCCGGGCAGTGTGAATAATAACCGCTAACCGTACCCGGCACTGTTATGCGACCGAGCATGCGGTCAGCCACACTCCGATATTATACGTATCAAATAGCAGATTGACGGAGAATAGATCGTTTTGAGATTCGATTTCCGTGTGGCAAGAATCTGACAGAATATAGCTGGAAAGCTGCTTTTAAAAAGTCCTTTAAAAAGATGTGGATGGCTATAAGAGTAGGGGAAGACCAAAGAAACGATGGATGACTGTGTGAAATATGATATGGCTAGAAAGGGAGTGATTACCGAGATGACGACTAATAGAGAAGTATGGAAGAAAAAGCCATGTTGTGTCGACCCCAAATAAATTGGATAAGGGCAGGAGAATGATGATGGTGATGATTAAAAAGAGAAAGGTGTCAGTGCCTCTAAATTGGTCTGTCCAATCTCCAAGCACAGCGATTGTCCTTAGTCCCTAGAGGACATTGTGAAATGAAAGAGATGTTGCCAAAAGAATAAAATACTGCGGCATTATTCAAAATAGAAAAAGGCCAGGATGCTGGAACTGGCACAGATACACCACTCTGTGAATGTCTATGGACCATGAGACAACAGAATCAATAAGCAGCGAAAGGGCTGTTGTTGTTCAAATATGGCATTCTAGTTCTGCTTCAGAGAAACCCCGAGAAAGGAGATGACCACATAATGTATGTACCTATAACCTAGGTACATCTTGCAACGATTAGGTACCTATATTTATTTATGTGCATAAACGTAACGGAAGAAAAGCGCCTATGAGCAAAAAAGAGGATGTAGGTACTGAAATTGTCAGTTACAAAATTCCCACAATTATTTTTTCGTCTAGTAACATTAAGTCCGACTATAGCGGATTAGTGTTGCATGAGGTCATTGCACTCCACTATTTAAGTCAATCATATGTACGAAGAGCTTAATTGTTGTAAATCACTTTTAATTGTTTGGAATGACAGACATGACAGTTTTGTGTTACGAATCATGAAGAAAATGTCATGACCAATGTTTTGCGTTCCGGGTTATGCAAGAATGTTGCAATAACAAATAATGGTGATTTAGATGTGTCGCACATACACACACACACACTACATATATCTACAAGTTGAACCTCTATCATAGTAGCTTTGCCCCCCTCGTAACCCTACCTAATTATTTACTTTGATGACATTTAAATGATTGTCACGTTTCTTTAAAATAACTCTCAAAGATCATTCATATTATTCATAATATTATTATAATAACTCATTAAACGATAACCGCGTTTCTTTTTATTAATTAAATACGGGTAATTTATGATGCACATTAATATTTTACAAGCAATTGTAAATAATAAACTTTTATAGTTAGGTGTAATATAAAAAATACATTAGTCGTTAGTTGTATTATTTTTTCTTTTCAAAACAAAATGAGTTTCTTTAGGAACACAAGTGGAGACATTAGATATTTTATAATTAGTAGCTTGTCACTAACTGTCACCATTTTATTATTTTCTCCTGACGTAAACTTTCTATTCCATTATTTTTAATTGAAGTGAACGGATTTAATCATACATTTTTAATCTTTAATGGAAGACGCGAGATAACCATTTGGTTATTAAGATTTTTAGATAAGAATGCTTTTTGTTTCGCACAAAATTGATGGAGTCTAATGCAAAATTTATTGTCTTTTTTATTTTTAGATTGGTTCAATTTGGATTTGAAAGTAAATTGGATACAGAAATCCAGCTGACGTATCCGCCATCTTTTTTTTCGTCTGACGTTTCACTTGACTTATGCTGTCAATTGATTTCAAAATGAATGTTACTGTGAAAACTTTGAAAATCTTTTTCCAATCTTTAGTATGTTAGTAATAATAACTTAGTATTTTAATGACTAATCGTTCAAACTCCATGACAACGACATTAAAACCTTGAAAGTTGGACACTAGGTACAACAATTACCTGTCTATAAAGATCGAAACATCAAGTTACAGCCTACCAGACCGAATAATGAGTTGAATAATAACGTGTTCCTTAACTATAGAGTCGATTACAAGTTTGATGTCCAATGATCGTCTGCTAAGTATCTTGGTGAATTTATTTTGAAGGAAATCAGCATTGGACGACATAGGGTGAGCCTTATTAGGGCAGGACCAGCTGATTAATAGCCGTTTTTGATCTGTAGGTCTGTCATTACTAATTGGTAGTTTTTTGAACTTAAATTATTTGTGTGTAAAGCCATCTGTTTTGTCTGTTATTTTTATATCGAGAAATTGGTGTCCATTGGTATTTTTAATTTTATTATTAACGACGCATATAAACTTCACACTTGTAAAACCCGAAGGATTACGCAGAGATAAGTCCCATGTGATAGGAGGCGAGCCTATTGCCATCAACCTGGCACAAATCCAGACTCCGGGCTGCTACCGAGAAATTCCAGATGAAAAACTCAATAACACTGCCCAACCTGGGAGTCGAACTCAGGATTCAGGACCGTACCAGCAGGACCGTCTTATTGTTACATACTTAAATTTTAATAACAAGGGGTATTGTATTACCCAGTAACTGGGTTGTGGAGTTTAGATAGGCAGTCGCTCCATGTAAAATACCTACTTGTATTTAGCTGCATCCGGTTAGACTGGAAGCCGACCCCAACATAGTTGAGAAAAGGCTAGGCAGATGATAATGATAATACTTAAATTTTAATAAAAGCCGATTTTCTTCCCAAGTAAATATTTGGATCGTGAAGCATTTCTGGTCAAGGACTCGAGGCTATGGTGACGTAAACGTAACATATGGCCATATGGTAAATAATTTATTCGTTGCGTGCGCATTTTACAAGCGCCACAAACGGTTGACTACATTTTTGTTGTTTATGAGCTGCTATTGTAATATTACAGTTATTCAGAATCCTGTAAAGATTTTGGTGACTTCAAACAATAAATAGAAAACGTTTTTTCCTTGGCAGGGTTGGTAGGATTTCTTGGGAATCACATAGCCAATTGTGCTATTATGTAAAGTTCATCACTCAAGTGGCCGCTCGCTCGGCACTGTTTGAATTTCGAAGTGATGTCTAAAACACTAGAAAAATGTGTGTGTATCCAAATATACTGACCAGAGGCCTCATTGTAATATACGGAGATTCGCTCGAGCTGAAGGTCACTGGTTCCTCTGTAGACACCGTTGGGGTCGATGCCGTGCTCCTCCGATATGATCTCCCAGAACTGAGGACAAACAAACAGATAGATTAGTATTTGTGTTTGGATAAGGTTTGAGTTATTCACTAGGTCAAATTACAAAATAATCGGGGTAAATAAAATTCAAAATTGGCAACATTACAGAGCTGTCAAAAAGAAGAACATCGATTTAAAAATGCATTTGATTTGCACCGAGGAGAGAACCGCCTTGCCCTATAATTCAAAATTAGACATTTTAAAATAGGTCAGTAAGTATGGTATTTTTTTGTACCTACTAATTATTTGATTAGTTAGTTACCAGTTACCACCAAAAAAACTGAAGTCAGTCTGTATGTATTCACGTCGAAAAATTCAAAATCACTTTCACAGCCACCCGGGTGTTTTCAATAACAACAACATGATCGTGGCATTCATGGCGCCTCTTCCCCTCCGATCTGTCATCTTTTATTTTTGATCGAACATCTGTCTGCCTTTATACAATTGGGTAAACATGTATGGACTTGTCCGATACTTGCTCTAAAATAATAATTTAGTCAGATGATAATAAGTTTGATAAAAGCACAGTATAATAAAGTAAGCAGTATTACTTCTTCATAGAAAACGGTCAAAACTTCGCGCTTTGAAATCTCAGTAATACCAGTACCTACGCAACAGTTCGAGCGCGCGGCAGTTACGCACGGACGGACACGTACTTATTTATCTACCGAGCGGCCGCAGGTAATTCATTCAAGGTCACTGCCCAGATGAACTACTGTAGCTTGATTATTCTGTGATAAAAGTGACCGTTATTAATCTGACGTATTAGTCATTTCTTTAAAATAGAAAGGTCATAGGGCGTGTGATAAGGTATTGATAAAGAGTTCATTTAATCGCCTTGTGATTAGGATAGGTTTTCAGTTATCACGGATTGTTTATTTAATTTTTAAACGTCAACGGCACTAGGTAGATAGGTACTTGTCGCCATGTGTCAGGAAATTTAGATAGAGAAAATTAGATAGAGAAAAATCATTAGAACAACATCTACACGTAGTATTAGAATTATTATCTGTGCATCTACTAACTAAATAAGAACATGACCTGAAAAGAGTCGGTCAAAATCATTCTGCAATCTGCCGCCTGCCCCCAACTATGTTGGGGTCGACTTCCAGTGTAACCAGATGCAGCTGAATACCAGTATTTTACACGGAGCGACTGCCTATCTGACCTCCACAACCCAGTAACTGGGTAATTACCCCTTTACGACTGGTTGTCAGACTTTCGGGCTTCTGACGAGCAGTAACGACTGTCAAAGATCCACGAATGACAGCCGGGACCAGCGGCTTAACGTGCTTTTCGAGGCACGGAGGAGTCTCGGTGTGTAAAGATGGTCACCGATCCACTGACCAACCCCGGCAAGCGTAGCTTAACCTGATGGATCGACCCGTGAGGCTGTTATTAATTAGCCACGAGCTCCTCAGAGTCAGTCAAAATGTTAGCAGAGAATATGTGTCGAAAATTATGATGAGGTGGCCGTTGTTTTTCATGAAACCCATAACATCACAGTAGGTCGCTCTTTGCCATAACTTACCAAAGACAAGTAAACACCATAAATAAAGTCTAACGTTATCGAACTTACGTGGAAATTGGGAGAGAAAAACAAATGACAACGCCATGTGTTATTTCAATACGGACACACGGAAATGCGTGTTTTCCGATAAATCGTTTGTAGGTAGGTACTTAGATAGTTAACTATTGTTTACTTAGATAGTTGAGTATCAATATAGGACTGTGGATAGCATGAAAGGCAACATCAAACACGATGCCGCGATAATGTGTCCATTATGACTATTAATTACCTATGACACGAATAGAATTACTTGATAAAAGCAAATAGTTTTTATAACAGCCATAAACTGCATTTTTTATGTGGAGTAGAGTTTTGGACAGGTAAGTACATACAATGGGTGAAACTAACATTTATATACCATGAAAATAAAATCCCGTGCACACGATGGACACATCTGTTAGCAAGCGTTACTATAGCGGCCCAGCGCTGCAAGCAAGACTATTCTTGCTTGCAGCGCTGGGCCGCTAAGGTCTATACCTTACGGTGCGATGTTCGTTTCTCCGATAATACCTAATTGGGAACACCCTACATAGGACTTCAAACATTTTACAATAAGTACATACTGGCCATTAAAAATAAAAATAAATAATTAAAAACCCAAATCCAAACTCATCAATGAAATCTAAGACAGAACAAATCGAGTAGCTAGCTGCATCTCCAAAAGACGTCAAACAATCTCAGAATACAGTCGTAACTATCAATAAGGTGCAGAGCACATCGACGGTGCAACGTTCACCCGTATGCACCAGCACCAATTACAGCCAATCACAGACTATTGACACTCTATTACGGACAATCTGCCCGCAGACAGCTATCGAGTAAATCATTGTTGTATTCGACAGTATATCAACTGTCATCAAGACTTGAAGAAACACTGCATCTTACTTTATGTTGTACTTGCTTTTGCCTGCAGCTTGACCGCGAGGAGGAAATTATACCACGGGAACGTACAGCCTGGATAAACAAAGTATCCTATGTTCTTAATCAGGTCATGGTCTACGTTTGTACCAAAATTTCATCGAAATCCGTTCAGTCGAAAGGTAACAGATAACCAGATGACCAATTTGAACCGTGCACCTAGCTTGTGACGTTTCTTAAGTGCCCATGCTTAAGTGAAACATTAAAATATTTTGATTTTGAGACAGTTACTTTCACATTTTTAAATTAATAAAGTATGGATGTGAAGAAAACCAGGCCAAAGATGTATGTGTGAAAGATGATAATAATATGGCAAGGAAGAAAGTGAACTCTGAGAATATGGCGACTATAGAGATGTATCATGTATGGTAAAAAAGACAGGTAGGTACTGTGCTGATTCCAATTTATTTTGGATTAGGAAGTTGATGAATGAGACGGATCAAGAGGAAAGTACACCCATTCAAGGAGAGATTATTCATCATTCTCCTGCCCTTATCCCAACTTATTTTGGGGTCGGTGCAACATTTTCCATACTTCTCTATTAGTCGTCATCTCGGTAGTCACCCCCTTTCTATTCATATCATCTTTCACACAGTCCATTCATCGTTTCTTTGGTCTTTCCCTCTCTTATACGGACTTATACCCATCAACATTCATACTCAAAACTTTCCTCAAGCCATTTTCCTCATTCCTCCCCATCATATGCCCATACCATGACAACCGATTTCCGCACAACTTTTAAATCTTCCTCATAGTACTCATTTCTTATTCTATCCATTCGTGTAAAACCACACATCCCTATTGCCTTTCATTCATCCCTTTTGTGGTCCAACATTCTGATTCAAGGAGAGTTCAAACGTTAAAGCATAAAAAGTTAAGGAGTGAAATAGAGAAATCGAAAACATGAGAGTTTGTTACACCGGTAAATGCCCAACACTAATAGATGGATGGATATCTTAGGACATATGCAAAGGTAAATAAATTATTCATTTAGATAAACGCACTGTCTTGGCACTAAGCCATATTAGTTGGCAATATGCCAAATCTAGTTTTATTACTCCCTAGGTTCCATTGATTATGCAAATGCAAGTGAGATTCCTATTTTATCTTTTAGTAATATCTCATATCCTTTCAGACATGGTAGAAATGCTGATTGACGACAAATATGCAATGTTAGAAGTTCTAGCATACCTAACCCTCATTTGACTATCACAAAACCTAGATCTCGGCTAGTAACCTCTCATAACTATAACATTCCAAATAAAATTGCTTTTACCGACGTATTATTCAAATCCACACAATCTAGGTAGCAATTATCTTTGACAACCAGGTTACCAACCTAATGGATGGTACCACTATTTGTTGGAATGTGGTGACCGCTCGCGTGTGTCCACTCGCCCTTATTTCACTAATGTCTCAAAAACTTTCGACCTAGCTGTTGTGCATTAATAATGATTTCTGTTTGGTAATCTGTGTACAAGAGGACGTTGACTTGAAATTGATTTTTTGTTTTAATTTGGAACACCATAATGTCGTGAAACTTATCAAGAACATAGCACTTGGGGTAAGATAAAGAGAGAAACTTAGCGTAAAGTTACGCTTCAATCTGTTAGAATCACACCAAAATGCACTGATTCTGACAGATCGAGGCGTATGTTTCGTTTCTGTAGCTGCACTACCTGCTTCGTCATTAAAAGAGAGTTAGTTAACTTTTATGTAAACTATTTTGAAATAATCCTTTGAAATACTCGTATTATCTTAAGTCTCATTTGACTAACCGATTGAAAATGCATACAAAATTGAGCTATCAGCCTACCATGTTGCTCCCTTTGACAGCTTCTCCTCTTCCTATAATTTCACATATCGCCATACATTCCAAGTTTCCAACCATAAAAATCTACTTTGCATACTAAGTACAGTTAAGTTTTCCACCTCATAAAACGCGCGACACCCACTATGATGTTAATGCAAGTGTAATCTTATCTAGTCCAAGGCATCTACCCCTGGAATGTGGTCACACCACCTCATGCGACGTCCTTAGGTACTGCAACCCTACCACGAACATAATATCAGGGATCTACATATCTAACATCACACTTGTAGGTATTCTACGAAGGAGTACGCCTAGGCAGTGGTGTAAGCCTGAGACAGGAAAAAATAACTGATGAAATTTTTTTCAGTCAAGTTACAAGTTCGGGGGTTTGAGGATTTACTGCACACTAAATTATTCGTAATGGAGAAATCCAATAAGAAATACCTGGCCCAAGTATCGAACCCTGCAAGACCACAAGTTCAACAACTTCGCAATCGCAACTAAACTATCAAAGCGATTAAAACATGAATCTGCGTAACTCGATACTACTCGATAGCCGTTTCTCTTACATATTTTGTCTAGATTCTCACTATGTAGATAAAAAAAAAATATCTCCACAAATAACTAATAATAATAAGATAAGAGATATTATTACTAGATGTTAATAATTTATTTGCCAATATAAGTACACACATCAAAAGTGTCTAGGGATCAACATATATTTTTGCAATAACTTTTCTCCTGATTGATATTAATTAAAATTTTCTTTAAGGATTCATCAAATAAAGTGTTTTCGTTTGTCACAGTAACGATAAACCAAGTCACCTTTGCATTAATAAAGAAATTTGCCATTTTCCTAATAAAGGGATTTTTGACATTTGAACCACTAACATTAAAGTTCGAAAAAAAGACTGAAATAACAGTTTTCTTTAAAATTTTATTGGGTAACTTAAACAATTAATAATCCGTGTTTCTACCGCGAACACTAACAACACAAGAACATCGGTTTGGCATACTCAAAATGAGTTCATCCAAATCACGCTGTGGAATGGCCGCCCATGTTCGTTGCAACAACAAAAAAAGGTCTTCTTGCGACTGGATACCCTCCATATTCGGCAGAGCTCTTCTCTGTAGCATATCCCATGCATGCTCAATCGGGTTCAAGTCTGGCGACTGAGCAGGCCAGGGCAGGACATTGATGTTAGCTGCGGCGAGAGTCTGTCTTACAACTCTTGCGGTGTGCGGTCGTGCATTATCATGCATTAACTGAAATAAGGGACCGATTTGCACTTGTAGAGGAACGATGACGTCTGATACAATCGTCTCAGCATAAATTTGAGCGTTGAGGTTGCCTCTGATCCAAATCAACTCAGTTCTTCCGCCGATCCAAATACCCGCCCATACCATGATGGTTCCACCACTATAAGGATGGACTTCCTGGCAGGATTTTAATCGCTGTTGGCGTCCAGGGGTTCTCCAGTGTCGTATACGTCTTGTATCCGGTCTCATACCAAAACGAGACTCATCAGAAAAGCACACGAAACGCCATTGTTCTTCTGCCCAATTTCTGTGTTCAAGAGCCCATTGATATCGAATCCTACGATTGTGCATTGCTATAGGTGGTACCCGTAGCGGTCTTCGGGAATGAAGGTTCACTTCATGCAAGCGGTTTCTGACTGTTTGGTCGCTAATTAAGTTCCCTGAAGAGTGATGAAGCCTCACGGCTAACATCATGGCGGTTATAGTTGGAGCTCTTCGAGTTAAGATTTGAATGTATCGGTCTTGTCTCCGTGTGGTGCAGCGATACCGTCCTCCATGGCGCTCAGCCACGGTACCAGTGCTTCGGTAACGTGTCCAAAGTCGACTGATAACACTCTGACTTGTATTCAGAGCTAAAGCCACAGTACGTTGCCGGGAACCAGCTTCTATCATTCCCACGGCTCTGAGCATTTCTTCCCTGCTTAAATGACGTCGCCGCTCCATAATAACGTTGGTTTTAATCAGTAGTAGGGAAACAGTAGCACTAATAATGTCTTCAATGCGTTGTATGTTTTTATAGGGAAAATATTGACAGCTGATTTTCATCTTTTACTCGAATTTGATTCACAGTTCCTGATTCAAATTATGAAATGCACCAAAAAGGATCCATATAAATTTATAAAATCATAAATTTGTTACAAAGCCACATCTCAATCTCAAGAAATCCGCATAAAAATGCTTGATCCCTAGACACTTTTGATGTGTGTACATATACCGCTGTTACAATACAATCGTCATTCAAAGTTGATGGGGACACAACACAATAATGGTCGCAATATTATTAGGTCTTTAGCTATATGCCCTGGGCGGCGGGAATCGATTGCCGATTCCCGGCCACCGTAGGCGCGGGCTTGCGGACGACGAGTAATGGGCAGCTCGCCGTCCGGTAAGGACCAGGCCCGGGTCGACGGCGCGTTGTGTTCCACGCGCGCCTCAAAGAGATGTCAGCAGTGACGGGGTCAATTGGGCCGATGCCGCCGGGGTCGCGGGTAGTTCGAAAGAGATACCGTGGCCCTGGCACGGGCAGCTGAAGGAGCATGGGTGGGTTTTAGTCAGTAAAAGTCTGACACGCCCTCCCGCTCTGCCCAGAGCGGGAGAAGTCATTTGATCATTTCCCATCCACAAAAAAAAAGGTCTTTATCTATATAATATTATGTATATAAAATTTCGCTAATTCTTTTTTTGTTGTGTTTATGATTGTCAGGAGAAGGTTCTTATGAAAAAAAATTAAGAAAATTAACTTCACGCGTTTACATTAGAATATTCATAGCCAAGACAGGGCAACGTCTGTCGGGTCAGCTAGTTACCTATGAAATTGTCGTTTGACATAGCAAAAATCAAACAATTTTTTTAAAAAGAAACATTGTCGATGCACTTTTGCCATTTTAATGAATGTTCGTTGACCCTCTTCTATAGAAATCCTGGGGTCCTGGGGATGATGAATTCTTTAAAGGCGTTTTTCACCGCCTCGTTGGATTTGAAATTTTTCCCCGGGGCTCATTGTTGAGATCAACATTTCCAAGAACGGAAGCGATCAAACTAAAAACACACCGTGCGATCCCTTGTCCATAATAGACGTCGTTAATATAGCGTGCTGTCTGTGCTGCATTGGTGCCACAACAGAACTCGTATTTGAAAATAGCGCACCATTTCGATTTTTCCATGGTTACAGAAACATCGATAGGTAAAAGAAAAATCGAACGGCGGGAAAACAAATGAACAACTGATTTTTTTTTAATTTCATGTGTTATAAAATTAATTTGAATTTGGAATTCTAAATACACTCACCGGCACGGAAACTTGGCCACTCGTGATTTTGCTGATTATTTGCATAAAAAAAATTGTATTTGCATTTATGACAATAAATTAAGGGTAAGTGGCTTTAGTACGTGTCTCTTATGCTTTAAGAACTTAGAAATAAAAAGATTACCTCACCAATAAATCAGTTTTTTAAAATCACGCACTTTCACTGAAATTAGGAATTTTTCACTATAAATTTAAAAACAGTACAAAATAAAAAATAAGGTCTTTTTCGTTAATGTCTATACGTTTTAATATCGGGTGTTTCCTCCTCTAGCCCTGATAACTGCCTACATTCGATCTGGCATACTTTGGATGATGTTTCGGACATCAACTTGCGGTATACTGCGCCAAGCGGCCAGCGCTGCAGTTCGGAGCTGGTTTAGAGTTTCTGGCGGGTTGGAGCTGGACTTTATCTTTCTTTTGAGCATGTCCCAGATATGCTCAATTGGGTTTAAGTCTGGGCTACGAGCTGGCCATTGCAATTTTTGTATGCCAACCTCTTCCAGATATTCTTCAACGCAATGTGCAACGTGTGGGCGTGCATTATCGTGCATTAGGAGGAAATGGTCTTGTCCAATGAACCCCGAATATGGCATTACGTGTTCCTGAAGAATTTCCTCGATGTATTTCGATACATCGAGGAAATAGCTGTTAGCCGATTATCGACAATAACCAACTCTGTACGTGCGTCGGAACTTATACCTCCCCATACCATTATTGAGCCTCCATGGAAACTCACTGTTTGAGTGGTAGTAATGGGTAAAAACCGCTCTCCTCTTCTTCTCCACACTCGTTCTCGACCATCTGGAGAACGTAAAGCTATTCGATACTCGTCTGTGAACAGTACTCTAGCCCATTGCTCGTGGGTCCAGTTAACGTGTTCTCGTGCGAAGTGAAGTCGAGCTACTCGGTGCTGTCTGAGAAGTTCTGGACCTCGTGCTGGTCTACAAGCTTTTAAATTGACTTCCTCCATTCGTCTTCTCACCGTACGCTCACTAACATTAACGCCTCTCACAATTTGAAGCCGCTGGCGTATCTCAACAGCGGTCAGGTAGCGGTTTCTCAAAATCTCCAGGACAATAAAGCGGTCGTCTCGGGCCAATGTGCACCTTACGCCTCCACTGCCTGGCCTGCGGGTGTACTGGACTGTCTCCTGGTATCTTTTAAGGGCATACTGCATTGATGACCGTGGTACGTTAAGAGCAATAGCAACTTCACGCTGTGTCAGCCCTTGGTTAATTAACGCAACTGCTTGTGAAACCTGTGCTGGTGTTAGAGGCATTTTTATTGCTTTTAAAGCACCTTTACTTATTGAATTAAAAGCATAAAATCACAATAATTCAAAAACCGAACAGTAAACTTTTCACAACACAAATTTAAAACGTGAACTTAGTCGCTCAAATGACCCGATTCAACTGTAAATTAAAAGTTTCGTCGTGGTGCACTTAAACATAATGGATTACCCTCTTGAACTAAAAGTAAACATTTTTTGACATACCTGCACAACAAACACTCATCAGAAACACTTTAAACTTTTGCTATCGCGAGATAAGCGCTTGGCCAAGATTCCGTGCCGCTGAGTGTAGTATGAAGATCAATATCTGTCATTCTATCTGGTATTATTTGGTTTGACGTTCGTACCTACTTCGTGCTACGGACTATACTTAGTGTCAAGTTAGTATGTGCTCTAAGTGCTGTGTTTTTATGACAGGGGGTAACGTCCAGTCTAGACTCTATCGATCTGTCTAAGGGGCAACCCAATGTGTAAAGCTGTCATTAGGTGAGCCATGTGGAACGAGTAGATGTCATGGTGAGATTTCGTCAAAAGACAGCTATCGTACAGTCAACACAACGCTCATCAGTAATAGTATAAGTAACAATTTTTCGACCTTGTCAAACTTAAAAAAAAAATAAAAATAAGTTTATTGTACAACGAGATACACATATAACTTTATCTGTTCAGTGTATATAACACATACACTAAACATGGCAGTACAAGTGGTAGTCAAAATCAGCACCCTAATTGCGTAACACATTATCAATCGGATTTGGTTTCATTTTGACAGTTCAACAACATTCATTGCGTTATCTACGTTGTCGAGCAGACACATTTTTCAAACAAATGAAGCAATGGATTAGCAATTTGTTTCAAAATGAAACCAACTCCGATCGATAAAGTGTTACGCAATTAGGGTGCTGGTTGAACAGCTGGCTCCTGAGCTAAATAAAAAGATACTTGTATCTCAGGAGCCAAACTTCTTCATAGACATTGCAAATTACAACTAAATACACCTACCTAGATAATAAGTGAACGATGTGGTCTCCTGTAATAGGGATGATGCCTGGGTAAAAAAAAAGGAAATTCTAATCCGTCAGTCAAATAATAAAAAAATATTGGACAATATTTTTTGCCTTATCTTAATTAATAAAAAAAATACTTAAATAAAACGCGTAAAAGTTGGGGAGTAGGGGCTCTCTACGTCACAACTGTAACAAACTGTGACGTCATGCCACATTTTAAGGCGAGCAGTGCCGCCAACTAGCAACATGGAACATTTTGAAATTTCCTATGCTCACATTTTTTGTCAGATGGGTAGAGTAGCACTCGAACTTTGCGTAACTGAGACTGACTGAGATTTCGAAGCGCGAACGTTTCGGTCGTTTTATATGAAGATACGTATGTACGTATGTTTATAACATTTTTATACGTATGAATCATTATTATACTCTGGTTTTATTGACTTGTCCAAAGACTAAACGTATTCTAGTTCTAGTAAAAGTTGGCTTGGATTAATTAGCAATGTGATCAAAAAGGCAACAAGCAAAGCAAGGCAAGGAAACTACTGAACTGTATTTTTAGAATTCATACAGACACCTAAGTACTTAGACTGGAAGACTTTTTTACAGTCTTCAAAAAAATAGGCTATAATAGGTGAACGGAGTAGAAGCATATGGCATAACAAACTTAATTTTTTTTTTTCTTAATTTCTGTTTGTATTGTTCTAAAATGAAAAGTTTACATCGAATTTGTAGTATTTATTGATACTTACTTAGATGTTTTTTTCTGACTAAAAAAAAACTAGGTACCTATGCCATAGGCTTTTACTCCGTTCACCTAATATACCCTTTTTTTTCAAGACGATAAAAAAAGTCATCCGGTTTAATAATGGTAGCCGGTCTTTCAAAACACTCTCCGTGTTCAGTAAATACAATTTTATTACAATTAAATAACAGTACTGCATTATTGATTTTCCAATTAGCAACCCCAGTGGGTGGCGTACTGTCCGAGTTCCTGGTATTGGTATCGGAATCGAGTGCATGGCATCGCACGGGCTTCTCTAATTACCGGTATTGACCGCAAACGGCGCTGGAAGGGGTGGGTTTGACTAGTACACCACTGCTAATTAATTGCATGTACGAAATTGAGATAATACAATTAGAATATTGAAGAATACACCAATAAGACTTTAAGTAAGTACGAAGTTTGGGAGGAAATAAACGATTTTTTAGTCGTCAATGTTTTATTTTTTCGTTTCTTATGTCTCAAGGCTGTTGTCTGGACCTGGGGGCCAACCACCACTTCTTAAAGCAGTATTATTTTAATGTTACTTCAGTGTGAGAAAGAGATGGAGCTATACAGTACGTCTAGCTCCATCTCTTTCCCACACTAATGTAAGATTAAAATAATACTGCTTTAAGAGGTGGTGGTCTAGCTCCTGGCCTTAACCAAAGGAGCAAAAACCAGACGTTGACTTTTTTTGGATTCGAAAAACGAATACAAACTCATGAATCCTCAAACATATGTTTTTGTCTTTGTGTAATTTTGTAGGTTTTTTTTTCAACTTTTTTTTTTCAACTCTTTTTTTTTTTAAACTATTATTATTTTGTAAGGTCACCTTCATATGTTACTTAAGGTATTTGTGGAAATTACACTCATGACTGGAACGTGATAGTTTTTACTTTTTCATTTTTGCGTGTCCACTACCCAACAAATTACTTTGGAATGCTGGTAAAAACCAGACAATAACGATTTTTTTATATTGGTAGGACAAGAAATTGAATAAGTACAAACTTGAATTTCTAGAGAATACATTTTTGTACAACTTATGGACTCCAAGTCTGAAATAAGGGTATTTTTTTTTTTTTTGTCTGAGTAATTTAATAAGAAGCTCAACTCGTTTTTTTTAAAACATTATTTTTAAAGGTCACCTACATATGTTAGTTATCTGTGGCAATTACGCTAATGGCGATTGATGTGACCACAACATGCAACACAATAAATTACTTTCGAATGATTGTTAGTTTACATTGTCGTGCAATGCGTCCTTAAAATAGGTCACACACAACCGCCTAGGAAGACACAACCAGAGGTAAATACAAATGCTTGCGCTGATTGGACAGCTCCACTCAAATTTGTATGTTTGTTTCCTCAAAATACCATTTCAGACATGGATCTACATGGTCCTCTCATGATCTGACCAAAATTATGTCTGGACTTTAAAATAAAAGAGACTGACCCCTGAGTTTGTTTCGCCATTTCTTCTCAGGTAGTCAGATATGAAAAGTTATAATTATTTTTTATATTTTTTTAATATGACGTGTAAAAGTGATTCCGATATCCTATTTACACAATTTTACAGAATAAACAATTTAATTTAATTTAATTTTTATTCAATGTAGGTATACCTACTTATGATAATTATTTTTATGATGACGCAGGGAAAGTCTGGAAGCGCAAGTAGTTCACTAATTTATGAACATTTATGATCATGAATTGTTTAGGTGTTGAACAAAATAGAAATATTGGTATTGATAATCTGTACTTAATCAAGTACAGATTTATGTGCAAAAATGTGTTCGGTAATTCAGACTTGAATTAAAGTTAGTCAATCGGAAATAATACTAATTGAAAACAGATGAACTTCATATTGATTAGTTCATTCGTAAGGACAAAAGACTAAATCATATCTGCTTGTCATTTTCAATTAAAAAATTTAAAAAAAGTGACAGCTGTCCGATCAAACTCAGCTTGTCCAATCCAACGACTACAATTTCTGAGAATGTGCAGTCTGACCGAAATATAACTGAGCACAACAAATAACAGTACAAAAAAATTTCATGGCAATACCAGAATCGTGATAATAAAAAGGTTACAGCCACAAATCAATAAAGAACATTAAAGTGAAAGTACAACCTGTCACACGATCGTTACAAAAATATAAAATTCCCAAAAAAAGTGCAAGAGCGAAAAGGCTGCCAACACCGTTGTAAAGATGGCGAGCGCGCGAACCGTGCGGCCGCAGATAACTGTACTTCGACACTAAAAAGTTTAGTTGTAATTAATTATGATCGCGCGATGATTCGACGAGACGTAGGAAATACATTAAGACGAAGATAGCTGGAGTCTGATAAGGGAATCTTATGACCAAAAGCATTTCTTGGTACTGCTTACATCGATGATTTGCGATCATGAATGTTGTGGGTTAAGTTTTTCTTTGCATTTTCCTTATTTGCATTATCCCTTAACGGGATGAGGATCTGAACAATTCCAGGCATTTTTGGCATTTGGTTTTCGCTGTAACTTGTCTTCTACAAGACTGTGTCTCTGTGAGTAGGTACGTAGGTAGAATAAAATTGTAATGAAATATTCAGATGTTTCATAAAGTCGTAAGCCATAAAACATTATATTGGCTTGTCACGTAAGAGTTACGAACTTAAGTTAAAGACAGATCCAGTGCGTGTTCGATCACATTCCAGCTAGGCAAACATTCCCACGGAGATTTCAAGTAATCCTATTCTCGATGCAACACGTTTGCTAGTTAGAATAATTTAGAACCATTTCCTAGACACTTATTTGTGATGGCATTCTTAATAGATCCAACATCAGCGTCCATAATCTCTGCTTTGACAGTTTACATGCTTAAATCTTCAAACTATTTGATTTTAAAGCTTTCTGAATTCCAGCACACAAAACTGTAACCTTTTTTGTTGCTCGCCATCTTGAAGACGCTCTCCGTCTCCACTGCAATTTGAAAATAGAACGTAGTATTCTTTTTCTTATTGCATCGCGCGTTGGCCGTTGACATCAGACTGCATTTTATTTTCGGCCAGCCTCCGGGAGTGTTGCCATAAATGGAAGACTAAATATACCTTGTAAGACGACACTGGGCAGACATCCACATGCATGTCTGGACGCTAAAATATCAATCGTGGGGTAGGTAATGAATATAAACTGCGGACATCTAATCACTGTGTCGTGTTCACAGGATACAAAGGTACAAAAATAGCGAAATGACAGGTTGACAGCAGGAAACCCTAATTCCAGTTTCCTTTATTTGAACACAACCGGATGACAAGCAGCTGATGCACATTTTTCTTTCACTACACATTATTGTACTTTTCGAGAGCGAGAGCGAGAGGACCGACAAGATGGTGGTGTCTACCTTCATAACGTAGAAATAAATAAGTTTTACCGTTTTTAAAGGCAAGACATAAAATAAAAAATCAAGGGCTGCGTAGACATTGGAGTTGGAAACAGATACTGCTGACGGAGAGAAAACATATACAGCTTACATTACGTACGTAGGTAGGTAGGTAGGTATCTACTTAAATTACTTAAATAACTAATAAGTTCAACTTTTATTATTTCATGCACGAATTATGAGAGAAAAATAAACAAAAAAGTAGTGAAATGTAATTATATGTATGATGTGTGTGAGGGAGATTACGTGTGTTTACTTGAATTGTTCTGATCTCCTTCTCTTCCATGTGTTAACTTTGACAGCGGCTTAAAAGGCAAAAGGGTTTCTTGTACTATCCTTAAATGTTTTCCTTTTCAGGTTGAATTGAAGATGATGTGACTGAATTTCGATCTTGATTGTTGATTTGAAGAATGGTTTTTTACTATTAAATAAACGGTAGGTACAATCTGTGTATTTTATCTAGCAAATCTACATTGTGTCAGCGCGAATTTACAACCTCTGCACGACACGCGTCAGCCACACGTTTATTATTCCTTCAGACTGTCAAGAAAAATACTAAAACAATAAACATTTCATGTTCTTACGTGAGCAAAGTGCTGATACTTCACCATTATCCATTTATGAACGTAAAACACGCGTCAGCTTATTTTAAAAATATCCAACATAAACAACTTGCCGGGAGTGTGTTGAAACAAGGCTAAATGTAAACATTCCGTAGCCACTTGCTCTTATTGAAAAAAAAAAGTAACGGAAGCAGCCATATTGAAATTTAAAGAGGGAATGAAACATTAATTGCTTTAAATAGAAAAATAAAACGTATATCTTAGAATTGCATTAATTATGCCGTATTTTAGTTAAGGAAAATAACCATTTTACGTTATAATTGGCTTTTATACTGATTGAAGGTACAAAACAGGACAAATTAACAATCAGTAGGTACCCAATAAGTATTAGCAATTCCATTATATCGATGCACTATAATTATGCCAGACACAATACCTAAGCTGACATTTACCTTGATAGTTATAGGTGTTAATTAATTGACATATGCATCATGAATACTATAATAAACTGATTTATGTTCTACCAAAACTGTAAGGCAAATAAAATAACTCTAAAAACAACAAAAGGATCCCTACTTATCCCATAACTCGAGGCGTGAAGATACTTCGTGCATAAGTAGTTAAGTCCATCAGCCACAGACAGACAGATTAGCGATTAGTCAGCGGCAGGGGGCAACGACCCCGACAGTGCAGGGAAAAAGTAATCATGTATTGTACTTATTTAGTTTGCAACACTGGAGACGGCGGGAAATTGCAGGTAATTAATTAATTATACAACAAAACCGGCTCATTAAATTATCACGTATGTAGAAGAAATTGCTTAAAGACAAAATTATTGTGCTAAGAAGCATGGGATCGTGATCGTGTTCGCGGCGCTCCATCTTCCTTTTTTTGTTGATCTGAGGTCAATCTGCCTAGCCTTTTCCCAACTATGTTGGGGTCGGCTTCTAGTCTAACCGGATGCAGCTGAATACCGTTATTTTACATGGAGCAACTGCCTATCTGACCTCCACAACCCATTAACTGGATAATACGATACCCCTTGGTAAGACTGATTGTCAGACTTTCGGGCTTCTGACGACCCGTAACGACTGTCAAAGATCCACGAATGACAGCCGCACGGGTCGATCCATCCGGGTAAGCTACGCTTGTCGGGGTCGGTCCGTGGATGGGTGACCATCTTTACATACCGAGACTCCTCCGTGCCTCGGAAAGCACGCTAAGCCGATTGATCTGAGGTCCCGTAGTAAAAGTTATTCAGTTCGATGGTCTAACTAATGAAAGCACAACTTAAAGTTTTTAGAGTTAATTTTATAACACCTTATACAGACAAATAAATAAAATTGAAGCATCTGTTTGTAATGTCAAAATAACAGCTTTTTATTTTACTAAATGCATAATGAAAGTGTATAAGGTACTTATAAAAAAAACAATTTAAAAAAAATAGCCTGTTTGTCTGTCTGTTTGTTACGGATAATCTCCGAAATAACTAGACTGATTTTGACGGGACTTTCACTGGCAGATAGCTGATGTTATAAGGAATAACTTAGTCTTTTATTTTAGAAAAAGAATTAGGGGTTCCGTGAAAAAAAATTAAAACCCATGAAATTGTGAACAAAATCCGATTCAATTAGGGAGATTCCACGCGGGCGATGCCGCGAACAACAGTTAGTGTAGGTAAAAAATACAAAAATAGTTAGTTTGGTTAGTGTAGGGAAAGAGATTAAGGATGAATATTTGTGTTAGAAGTTTAGAGCTAACATCAAAACTTTTTCAAGTAGATAAAAAAAACACTTTTTTACAAAAAAATACAACCGACTTACAAAAACAACACTACAAAGTGAAAAATAACTTTAATTTCGGAAGTCGGTGGCGTATTAAAGTTATTTTTCACTTTGTAGTGTTGTTTTTGGAAGTCGGTTAAGTATATTTTTTTGTAAAAAAGTTTTTATTTTTCACTTTTTAGTTGTGGTACCTACCCCACACAAATTCTAATACCACTACCTGCAAAACAAACTAGAACATCATCCATATAAAAGTGGGGAAAAAATACGTATTATTGAAGCTAACTCAAAAACTACCCAAGCAAAGTTAATCAATTTTATATGGGACCAACTGTGATGTATACCCTCTCGAATAAAACAAAAAAATGCAAATCGGTGTAGCCATCTTCGAGTAATCGGGAAACATACAAAAAAAAAAAAAAAAAAGGTTCCGACGAATTGAGAACTTCCTCCTTTTTGAATTCGGTTAAAAAGAAGACAAAGAGTTAGTTGGTTTGAATTGTTCAAAAGAATAACTGTTTCATTTTGGAAAAAACTGTAAAAATCAGCCAGTTATAAAGATTTATGTAAGTACTTATACTCCATTTGCAATAAGATTAGACATTTAAACAAACCTTTTTTACAGTCCAATCAACTGATTTTGACTTCTATTCCGTAGACTTAAGGATGGCATTAAACGCACAAAAGTGGTTACAATACCAATGTTTTACTGCAGCTGCAATTTGTCATGCCACCAACGTAGAAGATTGCAAAAAAACAAGTTGCAACTTGCGACGACCCCAAATCAGTTGGGATTCCTAAGGGCAGCAGAATGATGATGAATTGTAAATATCAACCTACGCAGTTTTCTGATTGGTTCAAATGCGTAATGAAGGGATTTCCATCTTGTAGGGAAATTGTTGACGTTAGTAGTATCTATCATTCAAAGTAAATTGCTACGGAAGTAATCTATCCTAGAGTCTTGTGGAAACCACAAATTACACTTGAGTCAGAGTAAGCTAGATGTCGGGAAGTGACATTCAACAGCCGAAAATTAGACTTAGTCACGAGTTTGAGGCCTTATTGGATTGTTATAATCGGCAGTGGAATAGCTACAAAGATACCTATAGCACAGAATAGAATACATTCTATAAGGTGTAACTTAAATAACGCACAACCTCTTAAGGGGTCTTTGTGAAGAACTTGACAGTCGCTGTTTCAACTTTTACCCACATAATATCGATGTTCGTCTATAAAATAGATAGTTAAACATTCTGTATTGCGTGTCAATACCCGGGGCGTACAAACCACATGGATAACGTTCGCACGAGAGTGATATGTGTATGGTAAAGATTAAGGGAATGTTGACAAGATAGCTACTATTAAAAATAAAATAAATTCTTGGTAAAAAAAAAAAAAAAAAAAAAAAAACTTTTACGATGGGACCAAACCTAATATTGGGAAAAAATCTGCTGTTCTCTGTTGCTGTTGTTTATGTTCGCATAACTCGCCAAAATGTAGGAAAAAGTAGATTTTTTTTCGGTCATTCAATAGGTTTAAGATCTGCAAAGGTAAGAGATAAATAGATTCTGTGTGATTGGTCTCTTTGCTGGCAACCCTCCCCTCCTCTACCCTACTTCTTACTATCCTACAGCCAGCCCAGCTGTGGGTGAATGCCCACGCTGGTTTCCTGGACCAGGCAGACAGGTATTTATATCTATGCTTTGACACGTTGAAGATGCCAAAATGATGAAAGTTATAACGTAGAGTGATGGAAATGTTACTCATGTAGCTTAGAGTTGCCAACCGTCTTGTTTTCCCAGGACATGTCCTGCTTTTTGGGATGTCCTGGAGTGTCCTGGATAGTTTTTAAGTAGAGTCCTGGGTTTTTAAAACGCGCTACTAGTTCCTTACGTTTACTGGTCGGCCGAACTTTTTAGGGTTCCGTACCCAATGGGTAAAACGGGACCCTATTACCCGCTGTCAGTCTGTCTGTCCGTTTGTCACCAGACTGTATCTCACGAACCGTGATAGTTAGACAGTTGAAATTTTCACAGATGATGTATTTCTGTTGCCGCTATAACAACAATACTAAAAAACAGAATAAAATAAATATTTAAGGGGGCTCCCATACAACAGACATGATTCTTTTTTGCCGTTTTTATAGATATGGTACGGAACCCTTCGTGCGCGAGTCGGACTCGCACTTGGCTGGTTTTTTATACGTATTTCATATTGTATATTTTAAATTTTAATTGAAGAGACTATCATAAACCCTGTTTTCATTGCGTCTTATACTGCGTCCTGATTTTAATCCGAAATGTCCTGGTATTTTCACCTTCTAATCCTGGTTTTAAAAATTCGGGGATGGCAACCCTATTATAGCTCAGTTAGGAAAGAATGGAGTAAAAGATCATTGGCACCCAGATTTCTTGAGAACCTATCTACAAAGCCTTGATTCATCTATTCAGGATGAATAGCATTGAACTCGCAAATTGCATGTGAACCGAGGAGTTTGCCCAGTGCGGCTGTGCTCGAATTAGCCGAATCATTCAATTATAGGATTACGCACGAATGGTCTGGAACTCTGGATCTAGATCATCAAATTGACTTTGACCGTTATTATAACGTGACTTTGAAAAGAGTATCATGTTTGTAGATTATCCTTGGAGTGGAAGAGATAGACGAGACCATTGAAAAAAAAACATTATTACAAAAAAAAAAAACAACCGACTTCAAAAAAAAAACACTAGGTTTTCGGAAGTCAGTGTCTTTGGTTTTGTATTTTTTGTTTTTTGCAACCAAAGTTATTTTTTCACTTTGTAGTGTTTTTTTTTTGCAAGTGTGGTTTTTTCTTTTTCTAAAAAAGTTTTTGGTTTTCACTTTTTTGTTGTGGTATCCCTACCCCACAGAAGTTCGAATAAATAAACCTGTAAAATAAATTAGAACACATAGACTAAATGGAAAAAAAATAAAATACCTAGATACGTATTATTGAAGCTAACTCAAAAACTACCCAAGCAAAGTTAATAAATTTTGTATGGGACCAACTTCCCTCTTGAAAAAAATAAATATCGTTCAAATAGGACTACTCTATAAAAAGTTACGCGTGGTCATACATAAAAAAAAAAAATACGCCTCGACTTGAGAACCTCCTCCTTTTTTTTCGTGAAGTCTGTAAAACACTTGAGCTATAAGAAGATTTACAGAATGGCAATGCATGTCATGTGCTGATGGCATGATCATACGGCAGAAAAACATATGAAATTCATTGAATGAAATAGCTGAAGAAGATATCATTGTGAAGGAGAATAAAATTTCCTGTTCCCAGTAGTTATAATTTAAGAAGAAGGAGACATGCTGCGCTGAACCCAAATAAAATGGGATAAAGGCAGGACGATTAATATGTATTTAGGTAACAAATATCTACTGATTCTTCAAGATTACACACAAACATATCACACACACACATGCACACACACACAACACACACACACACACATCACACACACACAGCGCACACACTCAGATACTCTCGCGCACAAACATACAAATATACCCTCGCGCAAAATTAGAAATTAGAAATTATAATAGTTACGAGTATTATGTATCATAAAACCTTGTGTGCTTTTTTATTACGAGAGGACACTGGCTCCTGCAACACAGTTTTAACTAGTGCAGGAGTCAGAGAATTCCATATCTGATGTACCATCTGTTTTATGCCAATAAATATTTTTTTTTTTTTATTTTTTTTTTTTTAAGCCCCTCTCAATGCTATATAAATGATCAAACGCTGGTGGTTATCATAATATTGTGGTACGTATAATACGAAAGAGTTTCATGACAAATGAACTGTTGATTCAACTTCCAAACTTGAAAATGACATGACATAGTGCGACAAAAAATCCAAGACCTTAGTTCAAAAAGTAGCGTACCAAAGAGTTTATGTAGTAGATCAACTTACTCGTTGCATCAGATGGCGTCAAAAGTTCATTGCTTTAGGTGATGAATAAATAAAGAAATAATTGGTCTGAACAATAGTCTATTTTTCAAACCTAATCCCTACATTCACTTCTTTCTCAGAAACTAAACGAATGAGTAATTTACGATAAAAAGTTAGTCTCCAGCTGTTCACAGAAATGTTGAACGAATATATGAATCAGGCCCATGTCTCAGACAAATGATAGCAACGTGAATAACTTTGTTTATTTTGGCTAAAGATAACACAAATATACCTAATAAACTTGAATCATAAACAAGGTGATTATAATTTAATGAAATACTAATTTATTTCGCTAAACCGATAGAGGTACGAGTCTAATATGTGGTCATATTGAGGAAACAATATTAAAATAATGCGCAGTTCCCTGGCCCCATGTACGAATACACACGTTGGCTTTTACAGACATTATAGGGAATAACATAATACGTTTTAAAAGTTTAATAAACACTGAAATTACAGTGTAGACAAGGGATAACACCATATTGTTATCAGCAATCTATCTGACAATCAATATTCATTACAAGTAGCGTTTCAGGTGATCCAATATGGGTATATTTTTTCTCTAAGCAAAAAAAGGCAATTAAAAAACGATTTGTCATAAACTTCTCACACAAGAGGTCTTCTAATGGTCTTATATTATTATCGACACTGATTAATAGATCTAATATTTCAACCCGTTTAATATAGTCTATGTTTCTGAGCCAAACTTGCTAGTTCAGTAACAAAAAAGCGCCTTTCATCATTTCATTAACAACCTTGAGAAACAAAAAAAGGATCTTTTTGTTACTGAGAAACGTACCTACAATATACACATGCATTCGATCGGCCCTGGCATTGAAATGGTCAGTACACTCGAATAAAAACATATAAATGGAAGGGAGACTGGACTCAATAAGACAGTGGACTGACATGAAAGGATGATAAAATATGGAAATATGTTGACTTGAAGACGTGGAACAACGAAACACACTTTTTGAAACAGTGTGATTGTGTAAAGAAGGCCCAAGTTGGCCAAAGCAAACTATTGATGAAAAACTAAATATTGAGATACCATGCGACAAATGGTTAGTCTCAGACTCAGAGCCAATGTAAATATTACAGAAATATCTAAGGCGATGGATGACATTGCTCTAGCTAGGAAGAAGTTCATCTCACTGTCTTAATTCTATATTCGTTCCAAAAGGAGTAAAATGCAGGACCAGTCAGTAACCCAATGAATCAAGTCATTGCCCCACCATCTCCATCACCTTATGTACCAGAAAATTAATGGATGTGACTCTCCAGACAATAGGAAATAATTACTTAATATTAGGCAAATTAGGTATGAACCTTGTGTTGACCGACCCACGTCCAAGGGGGCGTTACATGTTGACTGACTAACGAATGATATAGATAAATCTAGGAACTGTATTTACGATGTATAACTATGATAATGCCTGTGTCAACCTGGGTCGTCAGAAGCCCAAAATTCTGAAAACCAGTCTAATCAAGGGTATTACCCAGTAACTGGGTTGTGGAGGTCAGATAGGCAGTCGCTCCTTGTAAAATACTGGTATTCAGCTGCATCAGGTTAGACTAGAAGCCGACTCCAACATAGTTGGGAAAAGACTAGACCGATGATGATGATGACTAAGACTAGAAAGTACTAGGATAACAGGAAATATAAGGCATTGATAACCTAATAGACGAAGAGGGTAAAAGAAGCGATGAGAAACAAACATTACTCACTGCTGAAAATCCTAGCAATGGAACCCACATAGAACAGAAACTACCAGGAAACCATAAGAAGATAGAGCAACACAAACTGAGAACAGTAGGAAATCAATCCTTGAACATCGTACGTGGAATGTTATTTTTAATCTGTATCAATGCCCTTGCCTTCTCAGTTTACCGAGCAAATAAAACCAATAGCTTATCTGTGGTTTAAATCTATTCAGTATGCGCTATAGAGATCCTTGTCTGTTGGCATCATGCAATCCATACCAGTTTGATAAACCATGGAGTATTTATACTTCGTTATTTAGCATCAAACGTTTGAATCAACATTGAATTACGCCCACACGTAGCAAGTCGGGAATCATCATTGTTTTATAACAAAGAAATATGACTTTGAATACGTGTAATTGAGATGCATTATTGCATGCAGATTTAGGTACAATTTTGCTGTAGAATATATAAGGAAAAGATGCTAAAAAAGTCGAAGATACAAGTTTTGAAAACCAGATTGGATTGTTTCGCTAGACATGAAAGCGAAATGTTTTTGTAGATCCTAATTCAACTAGTTTTGGTTATAAAATTTCTGCATTATAAAAAATAACTTTTAAAACCTGTCTTGTATACAAATCAATCTGCCTAGCCTTTTCCCAATTATGTTGGGGTCGGCTTCTAGTCTAACCAGATGCAGCTTAATGCCAGTATTTTACATGGAGCGACTGCCTATCTGACCTCCACAACCCATTAACTGGGTAATACGATACCCTGTCGATATGCGAAAACCTGTCTTGTATACAGACCATCAAACCGAACAACTTTTTCCATGGCACCAACATCGTAATCGCGATAAAATAATCAGCCGTCCCATACGAGTAGTATTGAAATTTTCTATGGGCAGTTGAAAATTTTTTCGCGATTACGAATTTGGTACCTAAAATTTGACGAGAATGCAAAACGACACGTTATAGGCATGCCGATATATCGCGTCAATATTCAACGCCATAAGCCGTGCCGTATTGAACTAACTGGCCCAAATTGGAAGTATTATATTTAACACACTTATCTGTAGCAATCGTTAAAATCCTACGGAACTGCTCTACATCGGCGTCCATTAAAGTCGTGTTAGAAGTAACGCAGTGGCAGTACGTCAATTGTTTACAGCTGCATTTTTAAATAAAGAATCAGAGAACGTTAGCAAAAGTAACTTCTAATGAAACGCAGGAAAGGAGTTAAGGAAGGCTGATTATCGCCAGACTTGCCAATATTTTGAGTTCTGCTTATGTGGAACTAGCGTGAAATTAAAATAGTAACTAAAATACGATGTTAATCTAAGGAAATCTCATTAAACAACTGCGATTATATTTCAAGTTGTACGTGTAACTGTATGATGGTTGCCACACCAGAGAAAAAATGGCAGTTAGGCTGTTGACGCATCCAGTACTTCATCACATTGATTGTTAACTTATGCCACTCCTTGTTATCAAAGCGATATGATTTAAACACCAATGTACTCACAGATAAATAAACTATTATCTGGAAAAAGTCAAATGAAAATTCATTCAGTAATTTCCAAGAAAATCGCAACAGAATCCGCTCTAAAATTTACACTTTTAATTAAAACAGAGGATAATTTTACTTACAATTCCAACGAGGATGTAACGCACAACACGTCTGACTCAATAGCAGGTAAAATTATAACTAAACGTATGTAAATACATCAATACATACACACAGACACACAGGCCGGCTTTAGAATTAATTCGCGCTTCTCAAGGGTACGTATTGGAGAGATATGGAAATTCTTTTCAAATACTTTTAGGAAGTCGATCGGAAAAGACCTCGTCTTTGAAACGTCTGAGAAAATGTGGCTTAGATATTGTTGCGTTGTTTATTTATCCCTATTAAAGCGGAGTTTTTTCCCTAATGCAGCAATAACGATGGACGTAGTGGAATCAGCTGTCATGACGTTGTTCTTCAGGTATCTCAGACGTCAGACAACGCCCATTTTTATCAGTCAGCGATTGGACCTTTCTAGAACGGTAACTGCTTATGCAAAGGCATAAAAGCACGAGTACTACTCGTTGACGTAAATAACAGACGTCACGTGTCACAGCACACGCAGGTCCGACCGTATAACACTGACTGCACTTACAGGGAAAAGGTATAGGAAAATATATAGCCCTTGGTTGGGTTTTTCTGGTATGACTATCCTTTTTTGGTGTCTAGAGGATAGGCAGGAATATCCTCCAACAGTAGTAACTATACGGGGAACGAACGTTTACACTCTTCAAGTGAGTTATACTAATTTATAAATCCAAAACCCCTAGGGGAGGGGGGTTAGTTGCGAACCCCATAGGTTCACAATTACTTAGGATGGTTTTTTTTTCCATCGGATGATGTTTTTTTACGTTTATATGTATAATATATAAGCTTATATACCTATTGTGTAAAGGGGTTTCTCCTTATGCACACATGGGGTGCAGAGAGCCTTTGAGGGGTTAAATAGAGAGTTGACCTAAACACTGTTTTTAGAAATAGTGGTCACACTAGGTAAAATTAGGGAAATACATTTTTAAGCAAATTGGCTACCAATTTAAATGTCTGGCGGTTTTGAGTATTTTGTAGGTACTGTCCTGCAGATCTGGTAGCGTCGTGTGACGGATCGTTGAGTTCCCTAAAATAGGTTGTGCTATACGATGACTGATGCAAGCATGCCGTTTGTTAGGACAGATCAACTCGAAGCTGCAATGACTCTTTCTTCAAAAGGCCCTTCCAGACATCATCTTCCTGCATTGTTAGACTCGCATCAAATTTAATTTAATATTATTTAATTATATGTATAAACATTTAATTTCATTTGAAATGGTCCGCATATTCAAATCACAACTGTCATTCTTTGGCAGTAGTATGATATGGCTATAACCTATAACACGGCAAATTGTCGTAGGGTACCTTACAATTAATTTCCCAGACTATCTACCTAAACACTGAGCGTAAGAACAGCTTTGCTCAGCAGTTAGAGGAATAGAATGAGTAGAAGATACATAAGAAGAAGGCACTAAGTATCGAAAACCCCTAGCTACAGGCAAAACGTCTAGTTTGGGGATCGTCGTTCAATCTGTATTGGAACCTCTCACGCGTCGCACGATACACCATTGGATCTTAAGAAAAAACTTTACATAATAATATATGTAGGTATATAAACGTATATCATCCTAACTATCCTAATCTTAACTAATATTATAAATACGAAAGTGAGTTTGTTTGGTTGTTTATTTGTTCCCTTTCACGCTAAAACGACTGAACAGATTTGGATGAAATTTGGAGCACGGGTAGACCATGACCAGCACCCTAATTGCGTAACACATTATCAATCGGAGTTGGTTTCATTTTGACAGTTCAACGACATGCATTGAGTCATTTACGTTGTCGAGCAGACTTTTCGAACATATGAAGCAATGGATTAGCAATTTGTTTCAAAATAAAACCAACTCCGATCGATAATGTGTTACGCAATTAGGGTGCTGGAATAGGACATAGGATATTTTTTATACCGGTAGTATGTTCCCGTGGGATAATTTTCGAAATGCACGTGGATGAAGCCGCTGACGAATGCTAGTATAAACGTAAAATAGGTACCATCATCTAATGGCGACTGCGTGCGGTGCGGTTGACATTCGAGCACACATTGACATGAATCTATCTGGTATGGTACATTGAAATTTGAAATAACAGTGGAATATTAGGGAGTCACATGAACATCCGGAATTAGGAATTAGGATCCAATATTGTCCATCCATTGAGACAAGACTTCAAGTTATCTTGGCAGCAGCACCCTAATTGCGTAACACACTATCAATCGGAATCTGAATCATTTTGAAGCAAATTTCTAAATCATTGCTTCATATTTTCGAAAAATTTGTCTGCTCGACAACGTAAATAAAGCAATGAATGTTGTTGAACTGAAAACAAAATGAAACCGATTCCGATTGATATTGTGTTACGCAAGGTCAGTCAACCAGCTGTCAAATCAGGCTTATATTCTATCAAGTCAGTTGTTGTGATTGGTTAGGTTATGTTAGGTTAGATTTTACGTTGCTATAGATTTGGAATTCTGGTTACGGAGGACATCAGCTTCTATATTCTCGAATCTCAATTCAGTTTATTTTCTCAGTAGGATTATTCTGAATGTAAACACCAGAGCAATTTATATTATAATTTTAATGCTCTGAAAATATACAAATCTTCTTTATTTTCACTTGTACCAAAGAGTTTGTTTTAATAAGAAAGTCTATTGAATGCGATTACTTACAAAAGAAAGAAAATAAGCAAAACATTTATTTATGTATTTAAAACATGGCTTCTTATTTTAGGTATAGTTTATTTGAGAAGGTAAGTAAGTAGGTACATAACAAATGATATCTTATAGGTCAGACACTTGCCGGCATATAACTTTTTTAGTGAAGTTCTGCGTCAAAGAACATTTGTGACGTCACCTCTGTGCGTCTAACGCAGACAGTATTGCAGCTGTTAGTTAATTTTCTTTAATAATTTCGGCATTCAAAAGATGTCAATTGACTTTATTCATACAAAAAAAACCGGCCAAGTGCGTGTCGGATCATGCACAATGAAGGGTTCCGTAGTTGTAAAGAATTTATCCCAAATACAAACTTAACATTGAAATCCCCAAAAAAAAAACAATTTTTAAATGATGAAATTATAAATTAACAAATTTCGGACTTTTTTCTTTAATTGTGCTATGAAACCTTGCTTCTTGCCAAATTTCATGATTTTAGGAGAACGGGAAGTACCCTGTAGGTTTTGATTTACTTGCGAGTATCAAAATATATCGCATAAATAGCCGTATGTTTTTATTGCGTTGACTTAGAAGCTTGAGTATTTTAGGACTCCAAGGGACCATAGACCTATGTATTTGATATTAATTTAAATTTGATACCTCTACGCGTTCCTGAGAAAAAAGGTCTTGAAAAGACAGACAGACAACAAAGTGATCCTATAAGGGTTCCGTTTTTTCCTCTTGAGGTACGGAACCCTAAAAAGTTAAATTAATTAAGTTACAAAAATCAAATGGTAGGTAGAAGTCGAGAAGTGGCTAGTTTCGTAAGTTAAAATAAAAGTAGGTAGGTACTAAAAGTATCCATTGTTATTGTGATTTAACTCGGTAACCTAACTGACGTTTGATGAGCAAGATAACCTAAAAAGCAGCTTTATTGTCCAACATATGGGCAAGAAATCCCTTATTTTGCAAGTGACGTCGTCAGACGTCCAAATAAGATCACCCACCATAAAAGTAAGACAAAAACAGGCCGGATATTCGTCAGCTGAGGCGCATAGCACAATGCGCGACAATATGGCGCCCTCGACCCGCCATTATTAGCAGCTAATGACAATTCAGAGCATGCGTGCAACTTCCCAGCGCTATCATGATTCACGGCCGGCTGTGGAGCGATTTTTGAATTTCGAATGATCCTATTTGATTTATTGTTTTTATTGTCAACGGACCATGACAATAAAAACAATAAATCCGTGTTTGTTTTACGGCCGAACCCAATAACCTATCTGTCACCAGTTTCGGCACACTGGAGATAGAAAAACCTATGAGAAAAACCTGTCTACGAGGGCGGGTCAATAAGTCCGTGACTTTTTAAATGAAACACAAATTTTTAGATAAAAAGTTATTTTATTTTTCAACGTAGTCTCCTTTGAGCTCTATACACTTAGCCCAACGTTTCTCCAATTTTTTTATCCCTTCCGAAAAATATGATTTGTCGAGGTCTTTAAAATAGGCATTTGTTTGTGAGATGACTTCGTCGTTGGAGGCAAATCTCTTTCCACCGAGCCATTTCTTTAAGTTTGGGAACAAGAAGTAGTCACACGGGGCTAGATCGGGAGAATAGGCCGGATGAGGGAGCAATTCGTAGCCCAATTCATGGATTTTTGCCATAGAAACTGCACATGTGTGCACCCGTGCATTGTCCTGATGGAAAAGGACTTTTTTCTTGGCCAAGTGCGGTCGCTTTTCTTTCAATGCCTCATCGAATCGACCCAATAAGTTGCTGTAATATTCGCCATTGATTGTTTTTCCTTTTTGAAGGTAGTCAATGTGGATAATACCGCGTGCATCCCAAAAAACAGTCGCCATGACTTTGTTGGCTGACAAACCCACCTTTGCCTTCTTTGGCGCCGATTCACCCCGAGAAACCCACTGTTTTGACTGCTGTTTGGTCTCCGGTGTGTTGTGGTGGATCCACGTTTCGTCCACGGTTACGAAACGGCGCAAAAACTCGTTCATATTGCGATTGAACAACGCCAAACATTCCTGCGAAATTGTCACACGTTTGCGTTTGTGGTCGATTGTGAGCAAACGCGGCACCCATCTTGCGGAAAGCTTTCTCATACCCAAATGATCGTTTAAAATTGAAACCACTGAGCCATGCGAGATGCCTATGGCTTCCACAATCTCTCTCACTTTTAATCGCCGATCGGCTAAAACCATATCGTGGATTTTTTCAACTGTTTCGGATGTGGAGACCTCAACTGGGCGTCCAGAACGTTCGGCATTTTCCGTGCTGGTACGGCCACATCGGAATTCAGTAAACCACTTTTTTACCATGGAAATGGATGGTGCAGAGTCCCCATAATATTTATCAAGCTTAGCCTTGGTTTGCGTAATGGATTTTTTCCGCAAAAAATAATGCTTAATGAGCACACGAAATTCACTTTTTTCCATTTTCTTCTCAGTCAACGCGGTAGTCTGATATTAACGGCTGTCAAAAACAAACTAAATGTCACAGCTTGTTCAATTTTTGACAGGAGTCATCTGACAGATGACTGTTGACGGGAGCAGTGTTGCCATTTCAATTAAGAGACGGAAAAATCAAAAAGTCACGGACTTATTGACCCGCCCTCGTACCTATGTTTTAAGCGCCCCATAATCTAAGACAGATAAAGAAAATAAAAGAACACGAACGAACGAAAGGAACATAAGGGCAGATAGAATTGTATTGTCTATGAGCAGTAGCGATCTTCTTTTGTGGGCTTTTACTGACAGTCGGCCGTTAACGTGCATCTGATCAAAAGGATGAATCCAAAATGGTTTAAAAAAAATATGGAACGAAATAACATCCATGTAAGTTCAGTTCCATGAGTCATTCACTGAAACTAATTTATTTGTTTAAAGGTATTAGTAGATTACTGCGACTTACCTACGTGTTCAACAGAATCAGGTTGAAAAAATAATCGTGACTCAAATCGCTCATCAGTTTAACACGACAGAAATTCCCGAAATTGCAGTATCATGTTTTCCTAAAAAATCTGTGAAAGAGTGATTCATTGGCAGCTATCTTGATTTTTTCATGAAAATAAGGCCGATGATTTTCCACAAGGCGTGACAAACATAATCATGTTGAATTTTTCAAAATGAACACTTATTATCTTTAAATGATGACTTATGCGTTTGTAATTGGATAGATGATCATTAAGCCGAACACGAGGCGTTATTGTTAACGCTGTTAGTTGAATAATCGAGCCTTAAACGTCTGTTCTATTTGATAAATGATCAGAAATTCAGAACATGATTAGGCAATATCCTCTATTCCTAAATGGAACGGTAGCTCTGTTTCGACCAAAAAGTTTTTATTCAAACTTTCTTGGAATATTCCAGCCAGTCATATATCGGATTCGGGATCGAAAAAAGTATCATTATGTTTTTAATTACTTTGTTTGCACTAAGAGCGGTTGGCGAAAAAAAGACAATTAACTATTTATGTTGTACATAGTTTTTTGTTAGAAGCACTTAAAGTGTTGATCTTGGACTGTCGAAATACATTAATTTGTGTTACAAAGAACATATTTTCGATCTTATTATTTCCCTCTATACAGAATAGCCGATGTATTTAAGTATATGGCCTGTCTTAGTCTGCCTAGTGCCTATAAATGCGTCTAGACAGACTTTCATTAGTTCAAAGAATGACAGTGTGTTGAATTAGGTAGACTATGTTTATGGCATACAATAAACAGGGAACTCGTACTGCTAATTTGCTACATAATATATACATATACAAATAAAAAGAGAAGTCCTGATTGACTGACTCATCATCGCCCAGCCCAAACCCTTGTACCTAGAAAGCTGAGACTTTGCACAGAGGTTCTCTTTATAATGTAGACAACGGATAAGGACGGAATTCCCGGTAGTACGTTCCCGTGGGATGTTTTCTGACATTCAAGCGGGCGAAGCTGCTGGTAAAAGCTAGTTGTCTATATTTTCTCAAGAAAGCCTTTTGACACAGTTAATCTTGCATTAAGATTTTATAATCAAAAGATGCAATCAAGATTTTGTGGCTTATAGTTATATTTAATTTAGAAAGGTAATTTCACACCTCACAGTCAGTACCTACTGTCAGTTTTGTTAGCTAAGATTTCAAAAATTATTAACAAAAACGTACGGGGTCCCACAGGGAACTATCTTGGGACCCGCAATGAAATTCTTTAGAAGACAAAATGAGGATAAGAAAATAGAAATCCGGTATCAACATTTGTCTAGTCTTTATGTTTACCAGTTTATGAGGAACTAATGTGAAAATAGGCATTTCAAATTCATACATTAAAATTTAACACTTCTGACCACTGGCTGTAGATAATTTTATTTTTAATTGATCGAACGTATCCAATCAGATTTTAAAATTGACTGGTGATTGGTTCGTCGTATGTAGGTACACAGAACATTTATGTCTGTGCATGTTGGATCTGGCTGTTTTTTCCTTCCGTTTTTATGAGCGGCTGGGTTCCTGCAAGTGATACTATTGTTGAAGGACATTTATGCCATATAGTATGTTGGGTAGCTATTGTATCGGGTTCAGATTTGAAAATTATTTGAATGTTGATATTTACTTTGTAAAATAAAATAGGATACCTATTTGTCTACTTGAACAAAATACCTTTTAATAGCTCAGTTGTATTTTATTTTGTGATCAATGTATTAAAAGCATACAACCAGCTACTAAAACCTCATTAACCGACTTCAAAAAGGAGGAGGTTCTCAATTCGTCGGAACCTTTTTTTTTTTTTTTTTTTTTTTTTTATGTATGTTCCCCGATTACTCGAAGATGGCTGGACCGATTTGGATTTTTTTTTGTTTTGTTCGAGAGGGTATACATCACAGTTCGTTCCATATAAAATTGATTAACTTTGCTTCGGTAGTTTTTGAGTTAGCTTCATTAATACGTATTTTTTCCCCACTTTTATATGGATGATGTTCTAGTTTGTTTTGCAGATAGTGGCATTAGAATTTGTGTGGGGTAGGTACACAACTAAAAAGTGAAAAATAAAAACTTTTTTACAAAAAAATACAACCGACTTCCAAAAACAACACTACAAAGTGAAAAATAACTTTAATTTCGGAAGTCGGTGGCAAAAAACGAAAATACATTTAACTAGACACCGACTTCCGAAATTAAAGTTATTTTTCACTTTGTAGAGTTGTTTTTGGAAGTCGGTTGTATTTTTTTGTAAAAAAGTTTTTTTTGATTGACAGCTCTTCCGTCAGAACTTCCAATACCGACTCAATACAATAGATGCATTTCAATCATACATCAGTCATATTATTACACTTATTTGAAATTATTCTATCACTTCTATAAAATGTAAGTACTGTTAATAACGGTCGCTTGCTCATTTTATCTAGCTTTTTTTTTTAATAATAGTTGTAATGACAATATGAATTATCGTATGCCGCTAACCCGCGGTGAGAGGCAGTGGCAATCATCTACGAAATCACTCGATGTTTAACGTCAAGAGAATCAGCCGGTATTAGCGAGTAAAGTAACTGCAAAATTCGATGAACATGAATCATCTGCAGATAATAATGATTCTGTATGTGTAGATGTGAAACCTAGCTGATAGCTTCTTATGTGGTCAAATAAAAGAGTAAACAAATTATTATTAAAAACTTTTTTACAAAAAAATACAACCGACTTCCAAAAACAACACTACAAAGTGAAAATTAACTTTAATTTACGGAAGTCGGTCATCTGCCTAGCCTTTTCCCAACTATGTTGGGGTCGGCTTTCAGTCTAACCGGATGCAGCTGAATACCAGTATTTTACATGGAGCGACTGCCTATCTGACCTCCACAACCCAGTAACTGGGTAATACGATACCCTTTGGTAAGACTGGTTGTCAGACTTTCGGGCTTCTGACGACCCGTAACGACTGTCAAAGATCCACGAATGACAGCCGGGATCAACGGCTTAACGTGCTTTCCGAGGCACGGAGGAATCTCGGTATGTAAAGATGGTCACCCATCCACGGACCAACCCCGGCAAGCGTAGCTTAACCTGGTCGATCGACCCATGCGGCTGTTATTACTTAGCCACGAGCTCCTCATTTTACGGAAGTCGGTGTCTGGGTTAACCCAGACACCGACTTCCGTAAAATGCATTAAAATTAAAAAATTAAAAGCATTTAAATGTATTTTCGTTTTTTGCCACCGACTTCCGAAATTAAAGTTATTTTTTGCTTTGTAGTGTTGTTTTTGGAAGTCGGTTGTATTTTTTGGTTAAAAAGTTTTTTATTTTTCACTTTTTAGTGGGTCAGTTTATAATTTATCTAAGTTATGTCAACTGCTCATCACCTTTTACAAAATATTGCTTTTCCCGATACAGGGACGTTAATTGTTGAGGAGTTCTCCTAGTAAGGAACCAGGAGAACTGGAATTGATGGTGAAGTCACCATCAGCTTCACTACACCATATACATTGTAACGAGCATAAATTGCTTAGCAACCATATTAATGTAATCGAATCGCAACCCGTGAAATACGTATTATTGAGTAGTTTCGATGGCCATCTGTGGTCTTCCTCATCAGCTCCACTTTACCAAATGGTGCTTTTCGGGAGCAAATGCACAAGTTACTATAAAAAATACCTAAATAGCTATAGGTGTGCCTATAAAATTTGAGGGTTTCCCTCGATTTCCATGGGATCCCCTCATCAAATCCTGACTTGGTGGAACCAAGTCAGGATGGGACCACCTCGGAAGTGCACTCTTTCGAATAAAAAATGAATTTTGAAAATCGGTCCACAATTGACGGAGAAATCGGTGAAAATAAATAAAAAAAATATACAGTCGAACATAAAACCTCCTCCTTTTTTTTGAAGTCGGTTAAAAATACTGAGAATAAATACAGATTACAGGAAAATTGATTCGAAGTTTTAAAATAACAGTGTAAATCACTCATTCTATCAATCTGCCTAGCCTTTTCCCAACTATGTTAGGGTCGGCTCCCAGTCTAAGCGGATGCAGCTGAATACAATTTTACATGGAGCGACTGCCTATCTGACCTCCAAAACCCAGTAACTGGGTAATACGATACCCCTTGGTAAGACTGGTTGTCAGACTTTCGAGCTTCTGACGACCCGTAACGACTGTCAAAGATCCACGAATGACAGCCGGGACCAACGGCTTCATGTGCTTTCCGAGGCACGGAGGACTCTCAGTATGTAAAGATGGTCACCCATCCACTGACCAACCCCGGCAAGCGTAGCTTAACCTGAAGGATCGACCCGTGCGGCTGATATTACTTAGCCACGAGCTCCTCCATAAATCACTCAATATTGAACGCACAAACATTGCAGCAACATTTGCAATTGAAATGTATGGGGAACATGTTTTTCAATTACAACGTTAAGTTTGTTCTTGGGATAAATTCATCTTAACTACGGAACCCTTCATTGTGCGTGCTCCGACACGCACTTGGCCGGTTTTTTTTTTCTGTAGGCCGGGTAGGATCTTTTAGTATCAGTTTTCTTGTAATTAATGTTAAAAGATTTGATTGCTCTAAGTACTTAGGCAGTATTTTATATAAGTTGGCCACTTCGTACTAAACAAAGCAGCATTTTATTGTCAAATCAATTACGTTCACCACAAATTTCACTCACACCTGCCTTCAAAAGCCGCTGCCTTGAAAGGAAAGAAACGTGACCGACACATTATTACTTCTAATTACTGTGCCAAGTCAACGTACTGTTCCATTTATAAAAGTATAATCAAATCTGCCGTTGCCGTTGCTGTTGATGTTCGGTTCAAATAGTGAGGTTATTATGATTACGACCTCTTTTGGAAGTCGATTATTTGTTCCTGTTTTTGAACATTTTGGGGATATTATAACCTCAAATGAGGAAAGTTTTGAGTATGAACGTCAGTGGCTATAAGAATAAGGGAAGACCAAAGAAACGATAAATGGACTGTGTGAAAGATGATATAGCTAGAAAGGGGGTGACTACTGAGATGACGACTAATAGAGAAGTATGGAAGAAAGGGACGTATTGCGCCGACCCCAAATAAATTGGGATAAGAGCAGGAGAATGATGATAAGGGGATTGGGATATAACAGCACTAATCAAAAATAAATACGGCATAGATAGAGAAGAATCTAGTGAAGACAGTTGGAATGAAAAAATCCCTTTGAGTTGGTGACTCTAAAGCTACCATTTACTGGGTACGTCTTTGTTTGACTTGAATGTGCCCTAGCGGCTGAGAGTATGTGACGCTCACTCTAATGTCTCGCTGATGGTGGCGCGTGTTGGATCATTTAGCCAATCCATGCGTCAGGTTCGTGAATAAGCGCTGTCAGTGAAGGCTGGGCATACCTTAGCGGCCACGGCTTATTTTAATTTAATTTAAATATTTGAATTGTTTTTTTTTTTTAAGGACGCTTTTAACGTTCTGCATCGTTCTCACATGTGAAATTTCAACATGAATGATGTAACCATTATTTTGTAACCATATCTTGATTTAAAAGAGTGTCCGTGGAGTTTCTTGCCCGTTCTTCTCCATAGGTACCTACTATGCTTTGGAATGGGCGCCTAGCTTCATCTTTCTGACTGACCGACCCCTTGACAATTCAAAAGTGCCTGTAATTGGTTTAATTGAAATAAATGCTTTGAGTTTGAGTTTGAGTTTGATGAAATTTATGATAGGTATAAATTTAAAGGAGGATTTAAAAAACAAATTCAGTAAGTACCTAAGCGTTTTTTAACAAGTCTACGAATTAGTCGCACAATGAAAGCCGTTAGTTTCGCTGTTAAATTAACTAGGTACCGCTAGTTTGATATCACAAATGCAGACAGTTATTATTGCTATTATTTTTCACTGCAAAACTGAAATAGCCTGGTTACTGAAACCGAAAAATTGTTAAAAGTAACCATTTTACGTTAGAAAGCATATCATTTTGCTTTGCTCCAATAAAAAGTAGTAAAAGCGTAGCAGACGACCGTTATACTGAGTAGAATGAAAGCCGGCATAATAATAGATCTTTGCTATTTGAAAGAAGAAAAAGAACAACGCTTTAAAGAAAGTAAACTTTTTGATGGAGTTGATGGAGGTAGGTAGTATAACTTATTGACATGTTTTAAATTTAGATCAAACTAAAATTAAAAAAAAAATATTTTGATAACAGAGAAAAAAAAAATGGGGAAACAAATAAATTAAAATGGCAACATTGGTAAACACTTATACATCAGTCATATTATAGGTATTCGAAATTCAAACGTTTTATTTTGCTTTCCATTTTAAACGAACAAACATTTTAAACGAATATCTTTTTTATATTGGACCTTTGTTTAAGCCAGCAAAAACTCAAAATTATTAAGGAAAATCGAAATGATTTTCGTATAGGTTGATAATTAATGATTGTTTTTAACGCCACGTCTTATGTGCTGGTTTAGTTTTCGTTCACGCGATACCGGTAGCAATAACACGCAATACTGACCGTAGATAACATCTTAATAATGTACCTAACTGTGCTTAAATTGTAGAAAAAAAAAACGTAAAAAGAAAAAAAATGTACGACTAGCCATATAATCTCGAGTTATAGCACTCTTAGCTAAGAATATTAAAAAGATGTTAACCCAGACCAATATTTAGAGTTACTTAAATAAAATGGGGTAACCACAAATTATGTGGGAGCCTATTATACACTAATATTATAAATGCGAAAGTGAGCTTGTTTGCTTGTTTGTTACACTTTCACATTTTAACTACTCAATGGATCATCATGAAATTTTGCATACACATTGTCTGAGGTACAGAAAAGGACTTATGATAAAACGTGAGCGAAGCCGCGGACAAAAGCTAGTAATCTATAAATACTCTAACATCTTCCTTATTATATCTTTGAAAATCTTTTACAGAATCGAACATCAATAGTCCTCAAAGGCTGTTCACAGATCCAAAACCCGATAATTTGGTCAGTTTAAATCAAATAGATGATCGTCATTCTTCCGACTGCTTTTCGCTGACGCTGAATGCTGAATGCAGAAATTGAAAATGTGTCAATTTCGATACCACATCCCGTCGCATGGTTGTGACTATGCAGCTATGCAGGATTGGCTGCCTTGCTATTGAAGTATAGACTGGTAGATCTATTTGATGTTTTCAAAGCAAAACGCACCTTTCATAGGTAGCAAACATGTGTAAATTAAATTATACTAGTTTCTATAAAAGTATTTAGGTAAGCTAATGTGTTAAGAACTTGGTACTACTAAGAATTTGTAAGTTTTGCAAATGTATTACTTTGTAAAAAGGACGTAAATAAAATTATTTTAAAATTATTTATTTATTTTATTTAATTGAAAGGTAAACTCGTACGTTCAATAAACAATGGTTAATCTCAAAGTCCTTGGTGCTTTCGAGTGGTATTAAGCCTAGTATAACTAAAGTTTAGAGGTCTGCTAATCTCGTATATTCAAGAGAGCGTGAAGATAATGCTATCGTGTTGTTTTTACAGCCGATTATGTACTTCAGTGTCAAGATGTGGGGTGGCAATAATTTGATATTAATTTTCGGATGACGCGTGTACGTAACGTGTCATTATTTTAGTTGCTGAAAACTTTTCAGAAAATGTTTCGACTCATTTATGCCAAAATTTCCAGTTGTACGAAAATAAATGACAATTTAAAAAAATATGTAATCCTAAAATGCTGTCATAGTTATATCTAACTGTTATTGTCTTTTGGAACAGACTCAAAAACGTCAAGAGAATGTTCTTGTTCTTCGGTATAATAGGTTATATATAATAATAAAAGAATATAATCAGTATTTTTTAAACGAGTCATCTGTCAAAGAGTACAATTTTATATTAATCGCTAAACCAAAGTCTTGAAACAAACCCAATGAAACCTTGTATGGCTGATTTTCTATGCTGATAATACTAATAATTGTTTTCTCTTTTAAATAACTTAAATAAGATTAAAGTTTTAACTTATTAAGTTGGAATAAGGAAACTGACGTGACACGCGAGGAAAGTTTTGGGTATGTATGTGGATGGCTATAAGAGTAGCGAACACCAAAGAAACGATGGATGGACTGCGTGAAAGATGATATGCTATAGAAAGGGGGTGACTACTGAGATGACGACTACGTAGAGAAGTATGGAAGAAGAAGACATGTTGCACCAACCGAAATAGGGATGTGGGCAGGAGAATGGTGATGAAGTTAAAACTTTTAACTGATTTAATAAGTAAATATTTATATTTAACTAGCTACGCCCCGCGGTTTCACCCGCGTAGACCGGGATAAAAAATAGCCTATGTGTTAATCCAGGGTGTCAACTACCTCCATACCAAATTTTATCAAAATTGGTCCAGCGGTTTGAGTGTGAAGACGTCTCAAACATACAAACACACCCTCTAACACACACACACAAACTTTTGCCTTTATAATATTAGTGTGATTCTCCTATTCAGATAATTAGGTATTACTTATTTATAATTTTGTTTGCGGAAAACTTGACGCAATGTCAGAACATTTTCAACAGAATCCGATGCGCTTGTTCCATCAAATAACAATATATAAATGTAATGAGCAATCAAGTTATTGTAATTAAAAACTTTACAAGGGTTAAGTCAATGTGCTCGGAATTTGCATAATTAGCTACGTCTGCAATATTAATTATGTATCTACCTACTTCGCTTATTTCTTATTTTCGGCTGCCGCTAACTTAGCTTTAACTTAACTTTATTCAATTTTAATAGTCTTTTATATGAGGTAAGATCTACCTTTTAGGCTTTAGGTAAAAACAAACTTTTCACAAAAAAAAAAATCAATTTCGGAAGTCAGTGTTATGCCTGCCTGCTGCAACCTCCGTTTTTGAAATCGGTTAAAAAGATTATCATATCCCTTACATAAATCATCTTCATTCGACATTGCGCCTGTATTTTTTTAAGTAGGTTCAGGACAGTGCCATTTCGAAGTAACTAGTAAAATGCATATTTTTACGATCAGTCAGCAATAGAATAATCCGTTAAGTCATCATTTCTATTGTCATTTTGTTACATGCTATTGTTTAATATTTTTTAAACGTGATCAGCATTCGATTCATTTTCATTGAACATTCATGCAATAGTAATTTTCACGTGTGTTTATTTTAGGTATTTTCCGCCAACTGAATTTATCAAAAGGTCAAAAAAAAGGAATGAGCATTCTATGTACGGTAATCAGATAAATACCCCCATACAAAAAAAAGTTAATGAATGTATTCTTTATCTTTTGGCACCCACATTATACTCACAAAGTCACAACACGAAATAACAATGCTATATAATAATATGAGGAAATAATTTACTAATTCCGTACATAACTACTTATTTCTAAAACCTGAGCATCAGGAACATTAAAACGTTTTAATGCAGAACTTGGTAAAAATATCGAAACAGTTTCAAAACTTCCATAATTTTAACAGCAAAAATTAGGGCAAATTGACAACATTATTATAGTATATTATTATTGGGCACATTTGACGATATTATTTCTTGCGCAAGAAACAGACTTTTAAACAAAAAAAAGCAAATTTTGACAGCTGCAGTTGTCAAAAGGAACGTTACGAGTTTAAATATAATTTAAAAGGTGTACTCACTTTGCCTCCGATCTGGTTACCGCATTGTCCGGCCTGCAGGTGCACTATTTCCCTCATACTTGTTGTGTTAAAATTTCTATTTTATTAAACTAATTAATGTTAGTTTGTTTCTTAGCGCGATCCCGTCACACGCACGGACGGACGGCCCGAATGAAATGAAATGAAAAAGGAACGGTGAACGGCGAACGAATCAGTTCTGCTCGGGGTGAGTGTGTGGCCACCGTATGAAATTCTCCCCGATTTCCGGGTAAGTGGTGTTTTGTTGTATGTTTGGTATGGAAATAAGGTTTACAATGGCAAGCGTAGGAAATATATTGGATGGGAATGAAGATAAGAATTGCTAATAAAAGTTTTGTGTATATATGACGCATGTAGTACTCAATAATGATTCAGAATTTAAATGTTGTTTTAGTGTCTGTTTGAAAAATACATTTAATTGCTTCTTACGGATTGATGACTGATATTTTGTACCTATCCTGCCAAAATTAGCCCGTAGTAAGTAGAAATATTTTAATCCTAGTATTTTTTGGCATTTCTTTAGTTTTTATTTTATTACTAGCTGACGCTACAGACGTTGTCCTGCCCAAACTTGAATAATTCATACAAAAAAGGACGTTCAGTTTTTACCGAATTTGAAGATTTTCCGGGAAACTTTTCCAATGTTTCTTTCCGGAAGAACTTGATTCGAACTATTACAAACATTTTAAAACAAAAAATAGCCTAATCGGTCCAGCCGTTCTCAAGTGATGCGTAGCGAACAGCATTTAATTTTTATTAAATGCTGTTTGTGTAGATAAGTCCTTCTTAACTTAGAATAATTACTTATAATATCTTTATTTTGCATAAAATATGGTACATATAAGGTCTATATTTTCACATATTTTGCTTACTTACTTCATTCATCATTCCACAAATACCTGAAAATAAATTTAGCCTAGTTATATTTAACTACAATTATTTTGTATTACAATAACTGAACTTTTTAATACCTAGAAAGGGTACTTACTGTCTTACATTTTTTATCGTAATTTCTCCATCTTGTAACTAGCAACCCAGAGACATGATTCACCGAGCGGACGCAAGTTCACGTCGACAATGAAACCATAAATTATAAATTAATTCAAGCACTAATTACATTCTCTATGCCGACGACCCCTGACGGCTTTCAGTTAAAAATGTATCAGCTAGGAATCTTGTAATTGAGGAAAAGTCTTTAAACCCTTGAGAAATGTCCTTACTGAAATAGGTGCTATATTTTGACCTTGTGTGTGTAAGCAGAGATTTAGTGTGAACTTGTGATGTTACAGTGAGTCATCGTGTCCAAATTGGTAGCTATTTTTAATTAGTTTTATGATTTCGTATCCGAAGGGTCCAAACGGAGCCCTATTGCTGTCACTCACGTGTCCGTCTGTCCGTCGTCTGTCACACAGGTTTTACAGCCAAATGGTCGGAGCTACAGTCTTAAAATTTTCACAGTTTTCATCTTCTTGACCCAAAGCCGTACAAATTGTCAAAAACAAATTTTTAAATGATTTTAAGGCGGGCTCCTATACAGATAAAGGGGGCGCGAAAAAAAAATGTTGACCTACCTCAACATCGAATGGAGTATCGTTATTTAGAACTTGTTGCATAGATAAATACCGTATTTTTGGTTTTAAAAAATATTGGAAAACAAAGGAATGAGGTCACCAATGTCAGCTTTTTTGGAACCACTGTTCTTTAGCACCCGTCGATTTTGTATAGTAGCTATTTTTGTTTGGGTAGATAGACCCTTTTTAATGTATTTTTGAAAACCCCAAAGTGTGCAAAAAAGAATTGCCGAGAAAAAAATTTTTTTTAAGGTCATTTTGAAACGTCTCGAATGTCAGGGTCACATAAATATAAAATTTTTGTAGCAAGGCGTGGTCGACGGTCCTATTTCTGGGTAGTTTAAAAAAAAATTACCGCGAAGGGGATGGCGGGATCTTTTAGACCCCGCCATCCCCTTCGAACCTAACATGTCCGAGTCGAGGTGCCCCAAGTCCCGAGTTCGCTTCGCTCGCTCTTGCATCTTAGGTATTTAGTGTGATAGGTTGACATAAACTTTAGAATTTTTTTTTTCTCAAAAACTAATAGTTTGCGCAGTGTAATATTGCGAAAGTGTTTTGCTTGAAGACATCAACACACTATAAAATTGTAAAGTTTCGGAAGCGCGTGTGTTCAATATTATTGTGTAACTAAGTTTGATTTTCTGAAACTTTAGATTGTTTTTCTCAAAAACTAGTTGTTTGCGCAGTGTAATATTTTGCGAAAGTGTTTTACTCGAATTCATCAACACGCTATAAAATTGTAAAGTTTCGGACGCGCGGGTGCTAAAGTACAGTGGAGCCATAATGTTTGTATTTTAATAACAAATATCAAAATATTGATAAATGAGATTTGGTACGGGCCCTAAATGTGCGAAGACCGACACGCACTTGGCCGGTTATTTTAGTGTTCTGTACCCTAGTCCTGTCCGTCCATCTGTCTTAAGGATGAATCTTTTGAACTGTAATAAGTAATAGACACTTGAAATTTTCACAGAATGTGTACCTATTACTATTGCCGCAATAACAAAAAAAAAAAAAAAAAGTTTAAAACCACAGAACAGATAATTTATCTTTTCTGTGGTTAAAACTAAACTCTTGTTTTTATAAGTATTTTTTTTTAGTAGGTAGTGTTAAATATTGTACGGTGGTATGGAACTCTTCACTATGCGCATACACACAAATGGCCAGTTTTTTTTTTTTTTTAGTTATTTAGTTTTTACTTTATTTAAGGGATGTCTGAACTTGAGTGAGGCATTATTTTAAACTTAGGAAATACATTTAGGAAAGGTCAAAATAGCGAAGGTATATTCTACAGTCTGCGTCGTAATATTTGAGGAAGTTGACAGTTAAAGAAACTGTCGTTTATGTCGGCTACTTTTTGACTAATGGATATGAAATTCCAACAAAATAAGAAGTGCTGAAATATTCAATTTTAAATCATGTTAAGTACTTACAAATGCAACACGGCCAACTTAAAAGGCCATTTCATTCCATTCTCATCGTATAGAAACTTCCAACTTTTCAACACACCAATATTTTTGCTTGGTTTACACCATTCGTCAAGTCGCCAGTTTTATTGGTTTCTTGAGTGAATGCCGACTCATAATAAATTCCGTTATTACTGAGCATTACTCTCACGCAAGTGCAGTCTTTGTGCAACAAATACTTAGATCTTGCTTTATGAGTTTTATGACTGAGAAATTGAGAATGTTGTAGAATATAAAAACTCTTTTGTATTAGCAATTAATTAATTTACTGTCTCGCAGTTAAAGAAAAAGAAAGGTACTTATACTTATCAGATACTATTGCATTCATTGGTCACAGTTCTTATTATAGCTGCAACTGTTTTCTATCTCATCTTTTTAACCGACTTCAAAAAGAAGGAGGTTCTCAATTCGTCGGAACCTTTTTTTTTTCTTTTTTTTCCTCACTTTTATATGGATGATGTTCTAGTTTGTTTTGCAGGTAGTGGTATTACAATTTGTGTGGGGTAGGTACCACAACTAAAAAGTGAAAAATAAAAACTTTTTTACAAAAAAATACAACCGACTTCCAAAAACAACACTACAAAGTGAAAAATAACTTTAATTTCGGAAGTCGGTGGCAAAAAACAAAAATACATTTAACTAGACACCGACTTTCGAAATTAAAGTTATTTTTCACTTTGTAGTGGTGTTTTTGGAAGTCGGTTGTATTTTTTTGTAAAAAAGTTTTTTTCTATCCTTGGAATAAAAATTCTTAGATTATATCTTACATCAATTCAACACCACCCTCTTTCTTCTACCAATTTCTCCGTAAAAATGTTAAAGCAACTGTACATCAATTAATTATTTTGATTCAAAAATGGTAATTTCAAAAGGGATGTTGGCAATACCTTAACAATCTATCATTTATGTCTATCCATGCTATCTTCAAACCAATGCATACTTTATTAAATTTATCATAGCAATCGATACCAAGGCCGCTTATGGTTGCAAAGTTTTCAGTCTTGTCCAGTCTTCGTGGAATATCACAATCTGAATGATTTTGAAGCATGTTGCTAATCCATTGCTTCATGTGTTCGAAATTTAAAAAAATTAAGAATAAAAAGTTATGACCATACAAACCAGAAAACAAAGGTTGAATCAATGATATTATATGTAAAAAGACGTAGATAGGTTACCGACCCAACATTCGGTGTTCAAAAACGGCACAATTTCGTACGATTAGATGACATGTGGAAGTAGGACGGCATGTCTTAATTATCGGGAGTGGAAAAGAGACAAGACGACGAAAATGTGGCTAATTAGCCAGATTTTGACGTGCCACTTGCGGAGCGTGTGTAACCTATCTACCTCTTTCTACATATAATATCATTGGGTTGAATAGGTACAAGAGTTACAACGTAGAGGTCACTCTTGACGCTGCATACTGGTAAGTGTGTTCCTACGCGATTACCCCGCAGGATTCCATGAATAAGATGTTTTACCTTTGTTACAGGTCAATGAGGTCTTAAAAATGACATTGAAATGTCTTAACAGTGTTGAACCTGAATAATAAAAACTTGTGACTTTTTAAAAGACAGTTTTTTAACATTTTATAATCGGAAAAGGTAATGGTTTTATAGCGAAGACCTTAAGCTCCCCGACATTTCTCAGAGAAGCACTAAAGAGAATAATTTTCTAACTTAGAGCGAAAAGTTTTTCATGCTTACTTAATACATAATTTTCTTTACGAGGTCACTTTTTTGTTTAGCTACGTTTTAACACCATTCACACCTCGTTCTATTTGCCATTTAAGAACTATTAAGAGCAATGAATGATAAATAAGAAAGTACAGAAATTAGGCCACTACTAATTAGGACGGCTAATAAAGGTACTTTTTAGGATTCCGCAGTCAACAAGGAACCCTTATAGATTCGCTATGTCCGTCCGTCTGTCCGTCCGCAGCTTAGCTTAGAGACTCTTAGTACTAGAAAGCTATAATTTAGCATGGATATACATATTCATCATGCCGACAAAGTGGTTGGTGTTTGTGAAAACAATTTTTCGATTTAGGGATCCGTTTCTGAAATATTAAGCTTTAAAGTGCTAATTTTTGTTAGAGTCAAATGTCCCCTCTGTCAGCTAAACGGTTAGTTTTGGATGGGTGAAAAAATTCACGGTAATAGTATATAACGAAGTTAAAAGGAAAATTATCACAGCTAAGTAGGCTTTTCAAGTTATACTTGGAAAAGTAAAAATTTCTTTCAAATTCCATTAAAATTTACTTATATAACGTTGTTAGTTGTGTAAAACAGGTAGTAAATATATGTTTATGAACCATGTACAAATATACAAAAATAAAATCATAACATTCTTATTACTAATGATTTCTAAATGAATTGTGCAACTACGGAACCCTATTACTGTGCGTGGCCCGACACGCATTTGGCCAGTTTTTACTTATGGCTACGGCTAGCGTGAACCATAAGTAGCAACCTATGGAATTCAAATTATAGCAACAGTAAAGGTTCTTTTTATAGTGATTTTATGACTGCATTTTTCAGCATGAACCTAATTTTGTGGCTAAGTAATATCAGCCGCACGGGCTGATCGTTGCCGCGGTTGGTCCGTGGATGAGTGACCATCTTTACATACCGAGACCTTTCCATGCCTCGGAAAACACGGGCCCGGCTGTCATTCGTCAATACCTAAAAACTAGGATTCAAAACTGGGATCCAACGAAAATAGGTGACAGCAACCGCCATACCACATTTTATAAAAATTGGTCCGGCCGTTTGAGCGTGAAAAAAACATACAAACACACACACTTTCAGAAACTATCGCCTTTATAATATTAGTGTGATTATCGGGCGCATGCAAGCAAAGCCGCGAGCAATAGCTAACAATTTATATATTTTTGAAATGTAAAACAGCACAACAAAAAAAACAATTTATTTACTTCATGACTTTAGGTCCTCTAGAGGGCGCCATATTCAATTTATTGTGCCGTCCGTCACACAGCATATAACCAGCGGACGATCAAGACGCTTCCAAGGATTCCTCATTTGTCAAATTATGATAAGTAATTTAGAAGTTATGAGGGAACAGATGAACATACATACATAGCCATAACCCTCCTTTTTGCTTCGCCGTAGTAAAAACTCATAGTAACCGAATTTATGAAAATTTTAAGCAAAGAATCGTTGGCAAAATCCATGCTTTGCGATACAGCCTAAATCCACAATTGAAATGTAATAATACTTTCCCCTTCGTTTTACAGTATTGTGTGTACCGCCCGGCGCCCGTCCGTCTAACAGTATTTTCGCTAATACACCCAGATTCATTATGGCCGCCAAACAATAGCCCACGCAAAATTGCCGCCATTTTTACTGTCAATTTGACAGCTAGACCTGCAATTAGGGATGCCAGCCGTTATTTTGTTATTACCTTATTTGAACTGTAAATCTTTGACCTGGCTGGATTGAATCTGAATGTCTGAATTGTGATCACTTATTTTGCTGCCGATAAAACTTGTTTTCTACATAAATCATATTCACGCTGAGCGGACAGACAACTTAAATTAATACCTAGTAAAAGTTATTAAAATAAATGAAGAATCTAAAACTAACTTATTTATTATTAGTAGAACCAGTAGCACCACGTAGCACTGTTAATGACGAATCTATTAATTTATTATACCGATCTATTTATTACCCGACTACGACGAATCAAAAAGAAGGGTTATGATTTTGACCGGTATTTATCTATGTATGTATTATTGGAACGTATGCGTTCTCATATCCTCCAGGTGTAATAATATAGGTACTTGTAGATTACAAATAAAAGGCAAATCACTTTGTTAATGCTGTATTTGCTAACAGTATTTATTTATTTATTTGCTCTCATGCACATCACACATTTTATAATATTACTGTCGGTTTTTGTACATGAACCCTGTCAGGGCGCTGCAAAACACAATGTTGGTTTGCTGTCGAGTTTGTAGACATTAATTAATTAACATAAAAATTAAATACGATAACATAAAATGAGTTAAATAATTAAGATAATTTCGGAAAAATATTTGTTAGGTCTAGATGTCGTTAAGATGTCCAAGTTGTCATATGTTCCCTCATAACTTCTAAAATACTTATCATAATTTGACAAATGAGGTATCGTTGGAAGCGTCTTGGTCGTCCGCTGGTAACAGGCTATATGATGTTACATTAAATTGAATGTGGCGCCCTCTAGAAGACAAAGTCACGAACAAAAAGAAATAATTTTTTAGTGGTACCATGTTTCGTATCAAATGAAAGGACTTAATTAGCACATTTCAAATATATATATATATATTGTTAGCGATTGCTCGCGGCTTTGCTTGCATGCACCCGATAGTTAGGAATAATTTCTAAAATCACGCCTCAGATGTGAGCCAAACATATTTTCTTTCCAAACCTACCCAAAATACATATAATAATTATTATTATTATATATTCTTAAAGGAGATGTACAGGACAGCAACAACTATCGAGGAATAAAGCTCATGTCACATAGTATGAAGGTATGGAAGAAAGTAATAGAGAAAAGACTGCGAGAGGAGAGTGAAATTACCCCGAACCAGTTTGGGTTTATGCCAGGTCGAGGAACAATGGACGCCACTTTTGCACTCCGCCAATTGTGCGAGAAGTAGAGACGTGCACACAAGAACTTGCACATGGTGTTCATTAATCTGGAGAAAGCGTATGATAGGGTACCTCGGGATGTGTTGTGGTGGGCCTTGAAAGAGAAAGGTTTGCCCGGGAAGTATGTAGAGTTAATTCGTGCTATGTACAGTCAATCTCGTACCTACGTCCGGTCGGCTGCTGGGAATACCGACGAGTTCAATGTGGCTGTTGGCTTGCACCAAGGGTCGGCTTTAAGTCCTTACCTCTTCCTGTTGATTATGGATGCTCTGACGTCGAATCTACAGGAAGAGGCACCCTGGTGCATGCTGTTTGCCGATGACATTGTTCTTGTCAGTGAAGATGTACCTGAGATTCGGAGCAGATTGGAGAAATGGCAACAGAAACTGGAGAATGTTGGCTTGAAAATCAGCAGAACCAAAACTGAATATATGTTTTGCGATTTCGGCGGTATCTCCAGTTCTGGAGCCATAGCGCTTGATGGTGCGCTTCTCCCAGTCTGCTCCGTCTTTCGGTATCTCGGTTCACTCGTGCAAAGCGATGGCGAAATAGATCGGACGGTTAAGCATAGGAGTAACACTGGATGGATGAAAAGGCGGCAGGTCACGGGAACAATCTGCGACTCCCGCATTCCCCTTCCCCTTATATAAAACAATGGTTAGACCTGCTGTCTTGTATGGATCAGAATGTTGGGCCACAAAAGGGATGAAAGAAAAGCAATTGCATGCAGCTGAGATGAGAATGCTAAGAGGGATGTGTGGTGTTACACGAATGGATAGAATAAGAAATGAGTACATAAGAGGAAGTCTGAAAGTGGCACCGGTGACGGAAAAGTTGTGCGGAAATCGGTTGTCATGGTATGGGCATGTGATGCGGAGGAGTGAGGTAAATGTCGTGAGGAAAGTTTTGAGTATGAATGTCGATGGCTATAAAAGTAGGGGAAGACCAAAGAAACGATGGATGGTTTGTGTGAAAGATGACATGGCTAGAAAGGGGGTGACTACAGAGATGATGAATAATAGAGAAGTATGGAAAAAAGGACATGTTGCGCCGACCCCAAATAGATTGGGATAAGGGCAGGAGAACGAGAATGATATGACTCTTCTTTAAAAAATGTAAAGCGACTTTGCAAATATTTTATCACGCAATTATAACCCCAAAATAATTTAAATAAAAAGTAAGTTCAAAAACTAAAACCACGCTCTAAAAAGTGCATCAAAATATGTGACAAAAAAAAGAGACGAACCATTTCCGTTCTAATCTCGATATAAAAATTCAAAAGAAAATAGCTATGTAGGTAAGTTGGTACTATTTTCGAGTCTGAATGAGGAATTTGTGGTCAGGCAATTATTGCCATTTCTAATATTATATGAATGAGGAAAGCAGACAAAGACGGGTTTTTTTGCGGTTTGTCTGAAATTAGACTTCCAGATCCTGGGTCCTTGGGTTTTGATATGGAAATTCTATGTGTCAATCCTGGGTGGGCTATGAGTTTTTGCCTCGTTTTTATGGTTCCGTACCATTGTTCCCTACCCAAAGAGTGCCAAAAGACCTCTAACTGCTAAGGCTCTGCTGTCCATCCGTCTGTCACTGGGCTATATCTCTTGAACCGTAATAGGTAGACACTTGACTTGTGTGCTACTATGGCCGTTAGAACAACAAATAATAAAAATAAAATATAGTTAAAATTCGTTTAATTTTTAACTTTTATTTTACATAAGTACTTACATGGTCTACAAGAAAAGTATCAAACTCAAACTCAAAGCATTTATTTCAAATAAACCAATTACAGGCACTTTTGAATTGTCAATGGGTCAGTCAGTCAGAAAGATGAAGCTAGTTGCCCATTTCAAAGCGTAGTAGATCCGTATGGAGAAGAACGGGCAAGAAACTCCACGGACACTCTTTTAAATCATAATATTTTTACAAAATATTGGTTACATCGTTCATATTAAAATTAAAAATAAGCCATGGCAGCTAAGAGACGACCAACTGACGGCGCCCGTTCACGAACATGACGCATGGATCAGCACCAATTAGCTCAACCATTTTGGAGGGAACTTAATGATCCAACACACACGCCACCATCAGCGAGACATTTGAGTGAGCATGACATTCTCTCAACCGCCAGGGCACATTCAAGTCAGTGAAAGACGTACCCAGTAAAAGGTAGCTTAATAGTAGCTACATAGTGCTCACACATGTGCTATGCAATTATATAATACTAAGAGATTGAATTTAAACAATGCAAAGAAAGTTTTCTCTCGTCTTAATCTTCAGCAGCTCCATTCAGCATTCCAGAATTGTTACGTTGTTGTTGTTGTTTACGAAACCCTTCGTGTGCGAGTCCGACTCGCACTAATTCCCACTCTTCAAGAAGGCTGTCAAATTAAGTATATAAACTCTAACTCCATAAGTCCATAGAGAGCCACGTGTTCCGAATTTGAAACCAAACGGTAGCCATCTTGTAATCTACACCATAGCTCATTTAGTTTCAACAATTACCTCTTTGTGCTCCATCAATGAATCTCTGATAACTTATTTTTATGGGAAGCGGAGAAAAAAACGGATGCATTGGGTGTAAGATTTCCATGTTATGTACTTAACCTTATAAGTACCTACGTTTCATTTTAATGCAGCCTGGGGCCTGCCTGCCCCAAAGAGAAAAAGGTCCTGTCCCTGCACACTGCACAGTATCCCCGCAAGGGGAGATAATAATCGAATGTTAATTTGGTCGGTTGGGCAAAGAGCCAAATGTATGTGAGTCAGTGCGTCTATGGTAAGTTCAAATTGTCGTTTAATTTAGAGAATTCTAACTAAGCTGTCGAAGTTTACTTGAAAAAAGGTCGGTGACGAAGTAACAGGTACTACCTACTATTCTCTATTCATAATCAGCCTATAACGTTCCCACTGCTGGGACACAGGCCACCTCTCGGTGAGAGGGAGTGGGCCCAGTACCATACCAGTACTAGTGGTAGATGTCACATGTCTTCGATCTTTTTTGGTTCTAGGACATGCCGGTTTCCTCACGATGTTTTCCTTCACCGTTTTGAGAGCAGTGGTGATGAAATTATTTACACAAAGTAAAACACCTGTCGGGTTTGAACCTACGACCTACAACTCGTAAGTTGCGGCCGTTACCGCTGGGCCACTGCTCTCGGCCGCTATTCTCTATTCTTGAAGGATAATGGTAAAAAGTCATCATCAACCTGTAGCAGTCCACTGCTGAACATAAGCCTCTCCTATCGCACGCCATTCAGCTCGATTCTCGGCAACTCTCATCCAGCTACTACCATCAGCCACCCTGCGAATATCGTCACTCCACCTAGCCTGAGGACGTCCTACCTTACGTTTGCTGATTCGCGGGCTCCACTCGTGAACTTTTCTACCCCAGCGGTCATCGGTTCTACGGCTAATATGGCCGGCCCATTGCCACTTCAGTTTGCTTATACTTAATCTATGTCGACAACTTTGGTTCTGTAGTAAAAAAAAAGTAAGTTATGTTAAAAAAGTAAGTAGCATGATTTTAAGAAGAAAAACACATACCGCAAGTAAGTACATGCGGTGTTTTCCAGGCCATTGGGTACCCTCTAATTACTTAATTGGTCTTTTACTTTCAACATAACAGCCTAGCCTTTTTCCAACTATGTTGGGATCGGCTTCCAGTCTAATCTGATGCAACTGAATACCAGTATTTTACATGGAGCGCCAGCTTCTGACCTCCACAACCCAGTGACTGGGTAATACGATACCCCTTGGTAAGACTGGTTGTCAGACTTTCGGGCTTCTGACGACCCGTAGCGACTACCAAAGATAGCTATTTACCTATAAAGTAGATAATCTAGATTACTAGTAACAGTTAAAAACTAGACCGTAACAAGATAATTTGCATATTAATTAAGTATGTGCGATGCACTCACATAAGAAAGTCGTGGTTTTTTTATAAGCTAAGTGTTGTCTCCACATCTGATTGGGGGACTAAGGCTAAAAATAGGTTAGGCCCACGTGTCGCTGTAGGGTTACCCAAAAGTTGAACTTGAAGCATATCATTCATCAACACCATCATTATTCCACTGTTGGCCATAGGCCTCCCCTAAGCACCATCACTTCGACCGGTTCTGTGCTTCCCGCATCCAGCGGATTTTGCGGTCTTCACAAGGTCATCGGTCCACCTTGTGTTAAGTCTCCCAACGCTACGTCTTTCGGTACACGATCGCCACTCCAGAACCTTTCGGCCCCATCGGCCATCTATTCTGCGAGCAATGTGCCCTGCCCACTGCCACTTAAGTTTGGTAATTCTTCGGGCTATGTCGGTTACCTTGGTTTATTTATTTATTTATTTGGTTCTCCTGCGGATCTCTTCATTTCTGATTCGATCACGTAGGGAAACTCCAAGCATAGCCCTCTCAGTTGCTGTTTGGGTGACTTTCAGTTTTCTCATGAGGCCCATTGTGACCTACCACGTTTCAGTGCCTCAGATCATCATTATCATCAACCGATATTCTCGGTTATCCAGCTGTTACCAGATACATTGTTTGTGAAGTCGTCGCCGTCGCTCCATCTGTCTAGCCCGACTTAGCCGGAAAGTCACTCAAAAAAACGGTGTCTACCCCAGTGGTCATCGTTTGTAAGGTAGCTTGCTTATTCTGTATAAAAAAATAAACTATGTATAGGTATATGTATAATAATAGTAGATTATTCACTAAGCAGTTAAATCCCGAACGTAACGAAGAATTCTAGGGCTCTCGAGCGCAGCGAAGGAGCTAGCTGAGTTAACTCCTGAGTGAAGCGAGGGAATTAAAACTAGAATCCTGAGTACAGCGATGGATTCAAATTAGCCCAAGACGAAGACTCCTTTATCCTCCAGGAGAGTAAGTACTCTTCTTTTCGCACCCATTGCGAGGTATAAAAACCAATTCGATTTCGAATTAGTAGCATAAGAAACTGTCGAATAACCGGAGAATAACTAAACGTGCAGTTTTATACATAATTTTATCTAAACTCATGCAATTTCATCAAAAACACAAAAAAAATATTGTCGTCACTACTATGACGCCCAAATTCAACATGCTAACGCGCCAAAGTAAATTAATAAAAACAATACTTATTATGTTTTCTGTTTATGGGCAAGTCCAAAATTATTGAATAATCTGCATTATAGACTCGGCAAACCGCTGTTTTTACATTATCTGTGGTAGTAATGGCGGCATGCCATCGCAACAGCTGATCGGTTACCAGACTCGATTACTTACTCCAATTAACCCACAGATTCACACTAGCCCATGTAGCCTCATGCTTCATGGTGCAACAGAGACTTTTGCATATTAAGGAGTAGACCAGGGGGCGCGACAAGGGTAGGGTAGACGTGCCCTTAGGATATGGAAGGATTATTAGCCGTACCGAATATGCATCTTACAGTAGCAATGGAATTGTGGAGAGATGGCTGATATTTATCTATGGATCCAGGGCATCTTTTACCGACGCGGCGACGTCGCCGCCAGGTTGGTTCAGGTCCAGCTTCAACGGTGAATGTTTTGGCAATTAGAAGGCACAGAGTAATTTAGATTATACTGCACAGTATTCTGCTCGGCCGAAGTATTGATTCATTTCTGATGCGCTACGGGTGGTGGAGGAACAAATCTAAATATATAAAACTCAAAGGTGACTGACTGACATAGTGATCTATCAACGCACAGCCCAAACCACTGGAGGGATCGGGCTGAAATTTGGCATGCAGGTAGATGTTATGACGTAGGCATCCGCTAAGAAAGGATTTTGATAAGTTCTACCCCCAAGGGGATAAAATAGGGGATGAAAGTTTGTATGAAGCTTTGTCAATTTTAAACCGATCGGGCTGAAATTTGGCATGCAGGTAGATGTTATGACGTAGGCATCCGCTAAGAAAGGATTTTGATAAGTTCTACCCCCAAGGGGATAAAATAGGGGATGAAAGTTTGTATGAAGCTTTGTCAATTTTAAACCGATCGGGCTGAAATTTGGCATGCAGGTAGATGTTATGACGTAGGCATCCGCTAAGAATGGATTTTGTTAATTTCTACCCCCAAGGGTATTAAATAGGGGATGAAAGTTTGTATGAAGCTTTGTCAATTTTAAACCGATCGGGCTGAAATTTGGCATGCAGGTAGATGTTATGACGTAGGCATCCGCTAAGAATGGATTTTGTTAATTTCTACCCCCAATGGTATAAAATAGGGGATGAAAGTTTGTATGAAGCTTTGTCAATTTTAAACCGATCGGGCTGAAATTTGGCATGCAGGTAGATGTTATGACGTAGGCATCCGCTAAGAATGGATTTTGTTAATTTCTACCCCCAAGGGTATAAAATAGGGGATGAAAGTTTGTATGAAGCTTTGTCAATTTTAAACCGATCAGGCTGAAATTTGGCATGCAGGTAGATGTTATAACGTAGGCATCCGCTCAGAAAGGATTTTGATAAATTCTACCCCCAAGTGGATAAAATAGGGGATGAAAGTTTGTATAAATCTTCTTAAATTTTCGACTGATTAAACTGAAATTAAAGATTGGAGCTACTATGATGAAGACGTCCGCTTAAATAGGATTTTTGCTGAAGTTTTAAAGAGTACAAAAATAATCGTGTGGGACGAAATAACGATGGCTCATAAAGGTGGTATTGAAGCCTTAAACAGATCACTAAGGGATATAAGGGGTAATACAAAATTAATCGGTGGGGTACCAGTTTTGCTGGCCGGAGACTTTCGGCAGACTCTACCAGTGGTGCCAAAAGGAACCAGAGCTGACGAAGTAAAGTCGTGCATTAAGAAATCTAATTTGTGGCCCCAGGTTAATATTCTTAAGCTCTCTAAAAATATGAGAGCACATTTGGGCGGGGATGAGTATGCTGGTAGATTTTCAGATCTCCTTCTTAAAATCGGTAATGGTGATTTTCCATCGTTTGATGGAATGATAACCATCCCGGAAGAATTGTGCACAGTTGTTACTACGGTTCAAGAATTACTGTCTAAAGTTTATCCAGACATTATTCATATACATGACAAGCCTATTGAATGGTTATGTGAGCGTGCCATACTTACTCCAAAGAACGATCAAGCAGCAGCTATCAACGATATCCTGCTCATGTCGTTAGAGGGCGAAGAAAAGGTCTATACTTCGATTGATACTGTGGTTAATACAGATGACGCTACTAATTACCCTGTAGAATTTTTAAATTCATTGAAACCGCCAGGTTTTCCTTATCATAAGCTTATTCTGCGTGTGGGCACTCCAATTATGTTGTTGCGAAATTTAAAACCACCAAAACTTTATACTGCAATATAATAATAGAGACTGCAAGTGAAAGCGTTATATCGCAATATAGTGGAAGCCACTATATTAACTGGGTGTGCGAAAGGGGAAACTGTATTTATACCACGAATCCCATTAATACCGAATGATATCCCGTTCGAGTTTAAACGATTACAGTTTCCCCTAAAAGTCTGCTTTACTATGACAATAAATAAGTCTCAGGGGCAAACTCTCAAATTTGCGGGTATTGACTTGAGAGAACATTGCTTCTCTCATGGACAGTTTTATGTTGCTTGCTCACGAGTAAGTTCACCCAATAGCTTGATAGTTTTAGCGCCTAATGACAGATTAGTTAAGAATATTGTGTACAAAGAAGTTTTGTAGGCCCTAATTTTTTATTCACGCTAAACAAAAGTAAAGCCGCAAAAAATATACCTAATTAATAATAATACTTAACGCGAGCGAAGCCGCGGGCAAAAGCTAGTCTAAATATATAAAACTCAAAGGTGACTGACTGACATAGTGATCTATCAACGCACAGCCCAAACCACTGGAGGGATCGGGCTGAAATTTGGTATGCAGGTAGATGTTATGACGTAGGCATCCGCTAAGAAAGGATTTTGATAAGTTCTGCCCCCAAGGGGATAAAATAGGGGATGAAAGTTTGTATGAAACATTGTTAATTTTAAACCGATCGGGCTGAAATTTGGCATGCAGATAGATGTTATGACGTAGGCATCCGCTAAGAATGGATTTTGTTAATTTCTACCCCCAAGGGGGTAAAATAGGGGATGATAGTTTGTATGAAGCTTTGTCAATTTTAAACCGATCGGGATGAAATTTGGCATGCAGGAGAGGGATAGGAGGGTGTGAGGGGGAAGGAGGTGGAGAGGGGGAAAAGGGGGAGAAGAGGAGTTGTTGAGGGTAGAGGGAGAGGGGAAACCGGTGAAGGGGAATGTTAGCGGGAAGGGGATGTGGTGAGGGGGTAAGATGGAGAGGGGAACGGGGATGGAGAGGGTGAGGGGGTGAGAGGGGTGGTGAGGAGGTTGAAAGGGGTGAGAGGGGAGAGGGGGGGGGGGCGACGAGTGCCTTTACATCTTAAAGTTGCTTTTTGTATAGCACTGATTCATTGAAGAGAGATTGAGTTGAGACTTTTGAATGATTGATTGCAGAGCGGGACGAGGTGGAGAGGGACAGGAGGTTGTAGTGAGGGGGGAGGGTGTAGTGAGTGGGTAGGGTATGGAGAGGAGGGTGAGAGAGAGGGGAGGTGTTGGCGAGGCTATAGGGGGAAGGGAAAGCGGTGAACGGGGTGTAAGAGGGAGTAAAAGGGGGAGGGGAGGTTAGCGAGAAGGGGTTGCGGTTAGGGGGTGAGACGGAGGGGGATGGGGTGGGTGAGGGGGTGAGAGGGGGTGGTGAGGGGGATGATAGAAGAGAGTGAGAGGAGGATTAGAGGGAGAGGAGGAGGGGTGAGAGGGGGCTTAGAGGGAGACGGGGAGGGATGATGAGTGCCTTTATACCTTAAAGTTGCATACAGCATTGATGCATTGAAGAAACCCTGCCCGACAGAAATGACCGAAAAATAGAAAGTCGGCACAAAAAACAGAGTTTGAACGCGCTAATCTCTGGAGCTACCAGGCGGACTTTAATAGTTATTTTTGCATTTGATAGCCCAATTCTTAAGGAAGGCTAGAGGCATATTTAACATCACTCTAGGACTAAGGTGCCGAGCAAAAAGAAAAAAAGTCTGAAAGAACGCTAAGCAAAAACGAAATAATAGCGTGGCCAGGCAATGCGATGCGACTGGGTGGGTCGGGGCACAGATAAAATTTCAGCAGCAAGGAATTTCAGAACTTTCGAAGGAGCTATCTATCTATATAAATAAAAAGAGAAGTCCTGACTGACTGATTGACTGACTCATCAACGCACAGCCCTAACCCTTGGACCTAGAAAGCTGAAATTTTGCATAGAGGTTCCCTTTATAATGTAGACAAAGAATATGGAAGAAATTCCCGGTAGTACGTTCCTGTGGGATATTCCCCGACATCCACGCGGGCGAAGCCGCGGGCAAAAGCTAGTATTTGTATAAGTTCTGAGTCTAGATATGGCTACGAATTCCGAGTGTCGAGTTTTAATTATTTTTTACCAATTGTACCGAAAGACCGAGGAGCAATCAATTTGGCCACTAAGAGAATTAATTTCGTCTAGACTCATTTGAATTCGGTCGACCAAAAGAATAATTAAATAACGTTGCTACCTAAACTGGCAGGTATATCTACGTACATCTTCATAAGTTCACTGCAAACATCTTTAAGGCGAGTAGTGCCGCCAACTAGCGCCACCATTGAGAAAAAAATCATAAGTCTGGAGATATGGAACATTTTGAAATTTCCTATGCTCACATTTTTTAGTCGGCTAAGGTAGAATTTTTTGTATCAAAAAAATCAACACTAATCCTCCGAAGTTCAAATCCTTAGTAGTTTACGCCGAAGTCGGCCGTTTTTCGTATCTCCTGACTTATTATTTTTTTCTCAATGGTGGCGCTAGTTGGGAGCACCATAAAGGCCTTCAAAAGTCTGCTACAAGTGCTACAACTAGTCCATGTTCTTCTTCTTAGCGTGTCGATGGCAAAAGTAACTCAAAAAAACATGCATTTTTTAATTTGTTTGGCCCAAAATTCAGCAACGGGACTACCGTTCGCTGACGCTGCCATTAGATCCTCACATGTGCAGGTAAGTAGCCATAGTTATTAGCCCAAGTAACTACGGTTATTTTCTCTGTTCTGTAGTTTCTGCCCAAGGGAAAAAGGTGTGAGTTTATGTATGTACTAGCTTTTGCCCGCGGCTTCGCCCGCGTGGATGTCGGGGAATATCCCACAGGAACGTACTACCGGGAATTTCTTCCATATTCTTTGTCTACATTATAAAGGGAACCTCTATGCAAAATTTCAGCTTTCTAGGTCCAAGGGTTAGGGCTGTGCGTTGATGAGTCAGTCAATCAGTCAGTCAGGACTTCTCTTTTTATTTATATAGATAGATAGCTCCTTCGAAAGTTCTGAAATTCCTTGCTGCTGAAATTTTATCTGTGCCCCGACCCACCCAGTCGCATCGCATTGCCTGGCCACGCTATTATTTCGTTTTTGCTTAGCGTTCTTTCAGACTTTTTTTCTTTTTGCTCGGCACCTTAGTCCTAGAGTGATGTTAAATATGCCTCTAGCCTTCCTTAAGAATTGGGCTATCAAATGCAAAAATAACTATTAAAGTCCGCCTGGTAGCTCCAGAGATTAGCGCGTTCAAACTCTGTTTTTTGTGCCGACTTTCTATTTTTCGGTCATTTCTGTCGGGCAGGGTTTCTTCAATGCATCAATGCTGTATGCAACTTTAAGGTATAAAGGCACTCATCATCCCTCCCCGTCTCCCTCTAAGCCCCCTCTCACCCCTCCTCCTCTCCCTCTAATCCTCCTCTCACTCTCTTCTATCATCCCCCTCACCACCCCCTCTCACCCCCTCACCCACCCCATCCCCCTCCGTCTCACCCCCTAACCGCAACCCCTTCTCGCTAACCTCCCCTCCCCCTTTTACTCCCTCTTACACCCCGTTCACCGCTTTCCCTTCCCCCTATAGCCTCGCCAACACCTCCCCTCTCTCTCACCCTCCTCTCCATACCCTACCCACTCACTACACCCTCCCCCCTCACTACAACCTCCTGTCCCTCTCCACCTCGTCCCGCTCTGCAATCAATCATTCAAAAGTCTCAACTCAATCTCTCTTCAATGAATCAGTGCTATACAAAAAGCAACTTTAAGATGTAAAGGCACTCGTCGCCCCCCCCCCCCTCTCCCCTCTCACCCCTTTCAACCTCCTCACCACCCCTCTCACCCCCTCACCCTCTCCATCCCCGTTCCCCTCTCCATCTTACCCCCTCACCACATCCCCTTCCCGCTAACATTCCCCTTCACCGGTTTCCCCTCTCCCTCTACCCTCAACAACTCCTCTTCTCCCCCTTTTCCCCCTCTCCACCTCCTTCCCCCTCACACCCTCCTATCCCTCTCCTGCATGCCAAATTTCATCCCGATCGGTTTAAAATTGACAAAGCTTCATACAAACTATCATCCCCTATTTTACCCCCTTGGGGGTAGAAATTAACAAAATCCATTCTTAGCGGATGCCTACGTCATAACATCTATCTGCATGCCAAATTTCAGCCCGATCGGTTTAAAATTAACAATGTTTCATACAAACTTTCATCCCCTATTTTATCCCCTTGGGGGCAGAACTTATCAAAATCCTTTCTTAGCGGATGCCTACGTCATAACATCTACCTGCATACCAAATTTCAGCCCGATCCCTCCAGTGGTTTGGGCTGTGCGTTGATAGATCACTATGTCAGTCAGTCACCTTTGAGTTTTATATATTTAGATGCATGTAAACGTAAAAAGAAAGTAGGTAGCTACCACAAAGAAACTTCTATTGCATTCGTAACCAAGGACCAAAAAAGCTATCACAAGAATCCGGAAAAGAAATATTATAAAATCAATCCATGGAAATACACGCCACAAATTGGCGCCACTTTGACAAGAGGTCTTTCATTTTTATGATGATCATTAGTTTCATTCATTCGTTCATCATTCATCATGATATAATTCCATCTCCACTGCTCTCAAAACGGTGAAGGAAAACATCGTGAGATCGGCATGTCCTAGGACCAAAACTTCGACACGTGACATCCACCAACCAGCACTGGGCCTGCATGGTGGATAACAGCCCACTCCCGCTCATGGTGAGGAGGCTGTGTCCCAGCCCAGCAATGGGAACATTATAGGCTGATTATGTATTTGTTCATCATTCAATCACGACTAAAGGAAATATAGGTATTTTGACTCGTTTGACAGCTTGCTGGACCAACGTGTCAATGCTGGCAGCAATGGGACGTCAGGTCCGCGGCAACCTAGTGAACGTCATTTCAGAAAACCCTCATTGACATAGCTGCCTGATGACATTCATATTCATCATCATGACAAATAAAGTATTCAAATTCATATTCTATCAGAGGCTGATGTGAACCACAGACAGTTTATGTTTTTCTTATATTTTTTACCGCTTTAAATTCTCCTCGCATACAGTGCGCCCGTAGAGGATTGGCGTCGATTTATTTTATATTGGGTCGTGGAAAGTGATTCCCATGTGCTTGGTATCTCTGTAAGTTATTGTTACCAAAGTAGGATGATACTGACACAAAAACAATATACTCTTTGTCTATATCTATACATCTATATCTACTTATTATTGACCGAGCGAGTGTAACGAGATGGTAACGAGCGAAGCGTCTCTGCTTCAAATCGGACAAAATTTGCTTTCGTCCTTCGATCGAAGCTTTCGTCTGTCAGTTTGTTGGTACTCCTCTACAGGTCGTATTAAACAACCAATTTGTACGAAACTTGGTGTACAGGTTTTACGACTTTAAATATTTTTTTGTCATCGGGGATTTTTGATTAGAGGGGTACTTCATCCAAAAAGGGGCAAAAAGAGGGCTACTGGATATCTCCGCCTTGTGAGATCCGATTTCGATACGATACCCCTTGGTAAGAAGGTTTACGTGTAATAAATACTGTAATATATTAATATTAAACTTACATATATCAAACGAATCTGGAAGTTTTGTTGAGTCGTAAAAACCGAGCCAAAACAGGGGTGGGTCGCTAGTTATAAATAAAAGAAAAGGCAAGGCGTTGTCATTTAACTACTTGATCCACACCTACTAGAATAAAATTTCTGTCTGTCTTCATAGCTGTCGAAATTACAGTAGAAGTTTCATTTTACTGCAGCTAATTAAAAGTCCGACCTTAGATATTATTTTCATTAGCTATTGGTGCCGATTCTCTTGTGAACGCACTAAACTAAAATTACGCACTAAACTAAACTAAAAGGACGGCTATAGCTATGAACTAAGTTGGAGATGTCAAACTAGTTCACGCCTTGCGCTTCACCGTGTTTTTTAGTCGACATGTTTTTACGTGTCGTCTAAATGTCTATGGAAAAATTAGTTCTAACTAATTTGACAGCTCTAATTTACTTTCGTCCCTTTCTTGTCATAATAGAGAGAAAAAGTTAGCAATAGCCTAAATTAAGTTTAGTTTGTGCACAACAGAATCGGCACCGTTATCTCTTTAATTACGTCGTGTCTGAAAGGCAAATATCAGATATTAGGTAGACAGAAACATAAATGTCAAAAAACCTAACGCACTTTTACCCAGACCACTCACGTCATTACCTTCTCAGACAACACAAAAAAAAAAGTAGACTTGCCAATACTGTTAACCACGACTATATAGGTACTCCCGTTACCCGCAGACGAAGCCAGTCGCGCAAAAAGTCGACGACAACGACGCGACGGCGTCGCAGGCGACGACGCGGCGACGAAGAGGCGCTGTATGGTCAACCACATTTCAGTACTACAAAAATAGCCCTTGTGACTAGGACATAAAGGCGATATTAGATTGGATATTAGTGTCAAATTGTTGCAATGGTCTTGCGGACTATGTAAGTGTAGCATGTAAGAGGTGGATTTTTAATGTTTTACATACAATGGTACGGTCCCATAATGTCAATATTGTGTGTGTTTTACAAAAGGATAAAAGAGAAGAGAATGCAAATTACACTAAATGCGGAGTTGGATAACATTGCACTGAGGGGACGCGGACAGTCGTCGATGCTTGTGTTGATGAAACTTTGAAGCAAACGAAAGGACTTAAGATTTATAATCATAATCTTAATCATTTATTCATTTGCTAATATGGGTACGTAAACAAGAAAAAGGTCTTAAATAAACAATAGTGTCCATTAGCCATATCCTACCATCAGGCATGCAAGTCTACAAAATACGCAGTTAGATCTATGAAAATAGAATTTAACAGTAAAAAAAAAAAAAAAAAAAAAATTAAAAAGAGATCATTTAAAATATTGTATGGAGTAACATTATATGTATAAGTTTATCCTGTAAATATTCAGTGACAGAGTATTATGCTTTTTCAGTAATAATGTTTTAATGTTATTTTTAAATATATTTATATCACTTATCTCCAGAAGTGAACTTGGTAAATGGTTATAAATGCGTGGGGCCATACTTAATATACTTTTATTTAATAGCGCTGTTTTATTGCTTGGTAAACATATATTGAATTTGTCTTTTGCTATGTAACTTATATATTATAATAATATAATATAATATATAAGCACCAGGTTACCGAGAATAGCTGATGATATGATGAAGGACTGACAGGTTGTACTATAAAGCCGCTAATAGACTTGAGCATTCACTTGTATTGAGCTTTCTAGCGAATGTTCTAATAAAAAAAAAAAAAAAAAAAAATATGTTTGGACATATCACACAACGCCATCTAGCCCCAAGCTAAGCAATCTAATGCTTGTGTTATGGTAACGAGATGGCTGATAAACTACTTAAATACATTTTTTTTTTTTTTGTAAATACATACATATTATAGATAGAAAAACACCCAGACTCGGAACAAATACTTGTAGGTCGTACAAATATTTGTTCCGTGCGGGAATCGAAACCGCGACATGCTGCGCAGCAGTCAATCGCTCAACCACTGCGCCAACCGTGTCGTCAAAATGGAGCGTTTTAGCAAACGTTGCAGCGAGCATTCTAGCGAGCGTTCTAGCGAGCGTTCCAGCGAGCATTCTAGCGAAACGACATTAAATTTGCTTCGAGCTTTTTGCCGAGCCGAGCAATTTTCAAGTCAAGTCTGACATCTTCGTGAAGAATACATTTTTAACGAGCATTTACTAGAGCGTTCGCTAGAATGATCATGAAAATATTCGTAGCAATGTTTGGCTACATGCTTGGCTCTGTTTGTTGTTCAGTTCGACAAGTATAAAAACGGCGAATGCTCGATGCAAGCGAATGCTTATGTCTATCAGCGGCAGTAGGTAAGTGCATACTAATTCCATGCTGGCAGGTAGTCTGTCCGTCCGTCTGTCTGTCTGTCTGTTACCTTTTCACGCCGGATCTGATGAAATTCACACAGATACACCTGGGTTTGAACATAGGGTACCTACTTTTTATCCCTTGGGATAATTTCCTACATCCACGCAGGCGAAGCCGCGGAACAAAGCTGGTATAATATAAAGTCAACGGTGTCGTGGAGTCTCCTGTAATGCTCATACAGAGACATGGTTTCCTCAAGTTCCATAGGTGTATAAAACTAGTTGACAAACAAAAACTATTTAGCACGCGAAATTCAAATTTTCTTGTGTTTTTTGCCATTTGCAGGTCAGTGTCAGGTTGTAAGTATCTTGATCTAAATATTTTTCGCGACTATAACAAACATTTATTTACATAATTATATTCATAAGAATCATCAATACATCTCTCTAAGTTAGATTTGTTCTAAAATCTCATGACGTCTGAAATCGCGGATTCACGGGCTACCTTTGTGCATTCACCTTAGAGGAAAGTCGAAGTAAACTTGGAACTTTGTAATCAAACAAAGCTATCACTAAGTGCACGTTTCTAAGAAGTCAAGTTTAAACTTTTAAAAGCAGTTATAACTCCTGGTTTTATCTCTAAAAGGTTATTTACGATGTCGATACTGTAAGTATGCACGAAGTATTTCACCGTGCTTGTAATCTGCCGACGCGACGTATAAAAGTGATGTGACTTAAAACAGATAGTGATCATCATGGACATGGCAAATTATTTGTAAAGTACTGTTTGACCACAGATATTATTTACCTGATTGAACAAGACGGCTCTACGGCTGGGACTTTCGGACTGTGGATGAATGGGGCATTTTGTTCGACTCCTGTGCGTGCTATGCTCTTTTTATGTCATTTTGACGTTTATGTTATGTCATTCTAGTGACGTTTATTTGGTTTTAAAATCAGAGTCCATAATATTACCAATATTACCTACGATAGATACGTTTCGTTCCTTTTCTCCAAAAATATTCAAGCTCATGGGTTGCCATAGTTCATTACTGCGTACATGACTGCGTACGATGTGAAATACCACTATGTGTAATGCTTGCCATGCTTTATGTGTTTTCATACGCCTATTTATATAACCTCATTGCTGCCTGCAGTGCTGTCCATATATTGGACACCGTTTTTTTTTTTAAAAGAAAAAAAATGTGTTAAATTTTTTTTAATCCTACTCCGTATATTATATAATAGGTCTTTACCTTGCCGTTTTGTATGAAAAAAAAACGAATTTTTTTCATGCATTTTTTATTTGTATTAATCGAAGTAATCACCCATGCAATCAATGCATCTTTGCCAACGCAGTGGCAGTTTATTGATGCCCTTCTTAAAGAAATCAGCTGGACGGGAGGCAACAAATTCTTCAAAGGCATTTTGTACTGCCTCTCGGGTATTGAATTTTTTTCCCGCCAAGAAGTTATCAAAATTCTGGAAAAAGTAGTCTGTAGGCGCAAGGTCTGGTGAGTAGGGCGGATGACGGAGAGCTTCCAACCCCAGTTCTTGCAACTTGGAGACCGTCTGCTGTGCAATATGAGGTCGCGCGTTGTCGTGCAGGAGCAGCGGAGACGAGCGATTGACCAATGGTGGCTGGAGATGTGCCAGCTTCTCCATCATTGTGTTCAGTTCTTCACAGTACACATCTGAAGTAATGCTCACCCCGTTTGGTAAGAAGCTGTGATGAATCACACCGGCGCTAGACCACCAAACAGTGACCATCACTTTTCTAGGGATAAGTTTTCGTTAAGGGCATTGTTTAGGTGCTGAACCAGGATCCAACCAACTTGCTGAGCGCTTGCGGTTATCAAACAGAATCCATTTTTCATCGCAGGTAACAATGCGGTTCAAAATTCCTTCATTTGTGTGTCTGTTGAGCAGTGCAAGGCACGTCTCGACGCGTACTTCGCGCTGGCGATCATTGAGTTCGTGGGGCACCCATTTGTCAAGCTTTTTTACCTTGCTAATTTGACGCAAATGGACCAATATTGTTTTGACGCTAACGTCGAAAGCTGCTGCTAATTCAGCCGTAGATTGTGTATCATCAGCTTCCACAATCGCCTTTAATTCGTCATTGTCGACCAAAGTCTTCGGACGACCGCGAGGTTCATTTTTCAGGTCGAAATTTCCAGAACGGAAGCGAGCAAACCAATAACAAGTGGTGCGTTGGTTTGTAGTGTTAGCTCCGTAAACGTCGTTGATGTTGCGTGCCGCTTGTGCCGCGTTGCTGCCACGACGGCGACGGTACTCATATTCCATAATTACTCGAATTTTTAACGTATCCATGATGGCGAAAAAGATTGAAATGCGATGAAAATGTAACACTAATCAATAAACAAATCACTACTTTTGGAAAAAAAATCCATGTTTTTAAAATAAAATTAATTTGAAATTAGAATTCATAGCCAAACAAAAATTATTTTGATTTGAAATGGCCAGTACTGCAGAACGGCAATTTCATAGGTAAAGACCTAATATTATGTAAGTACAAGTGTTTTTATTTTTATAAGTATGTCCATTTCCTCTGCCTTAGGCTGTAGATAGGTACTTCCAATGAAAAGCTATGTGTCAATTATAAAATAATATTCTGTATCCCGATTTTGTTTCGATTGTTAATTGGTAAAAATCTGGAAATTAATCTGATAAAAAAATAAAGAAACCTAATATTGTCAGCAACAATGTAAGTAGGCAGAATTCTGCTCAACCCTCTTCAGAAGTGACGCATTGTCCTCCATAAGGAAGGCAGACCAGACGCCTGTGCTCCAAACAAGTGGGACCAACCATTGTTAAGTCTAGTCAAAGAATAATGTCTGGTGCATAAACAGTGCATAATCTGGCATTTAGCACAGTGGCCTCGTTTTCTTTGTTGCGTTTTATGGCTTCTGCGCACAAGCATCTTTGTTGAATCTAATGACTAACTAAGCAATATTATAATCTTCACTATATGCCTGTCTGAGTCTAGGGTTCGATTTTCTATTTTTAACCGACATCAAAAAGGAGGAGGTTCTCAATTCGTCGGAACCTTTTTTTTTTTTAATTTTTTTTTATGTATGTTCCCCGATTACTCGAAGATGGCTGGACCGATTTAGATTTTTTTTTGTTTTATTCGAGAGGGTATACATCACAGTTGGTCCCAAATAAAATTGTTTAACTTTGCTTCGGTAGTTTTTGAGTTAGCTTCAATAATACGTATTTTATCCCCACTTTTATATGGATGATGTTCTAGTTTGTTTTGCAGATAGTCGTATTAGAATTTGTGTGGGGTAGGTACACAACTAAAAAGTGAAAAATAATAACTTTTTTACAAAAAAAAAATACAACCGACTTCCAAAAACAACACGACAAAGTGAAAAATAACTTTAATTTCGGAAGTCGGTGGCAAAAAACGAAAATACATTTAACTAGACACCGACTTCCGAAATTAAAGTTATTTTTCACTTTGTAGTGTTGTTTTTGGAAGTCGGTTGTATTTTTTTTTTTGTAAAAAAGTATTTCATTAAGAGGTTTTCAATAACAGCCTGAAACCTGGAGTGGTGCTGGTTGAATGACCGATGGCCCCCTTACATAGGTATACAATAACTGTCGGAATGGGTTTAGGTACCTGCACTATATATAGTAAACATTGGCTTAATTTTGTTTGTGAATGTACATTACGTAAATTTAAGTTGCGGAGAGCGGAGTGTCCTAATACAGGCATTTATTTGCTTAAAAGGACATTTCTATCACTAGCTATGTAGTACATACCATGTTAAAGAAAATAAACTATTTGTATTTGTACTATTCTCTAATTACCCCTTAGGAATAGAAACATACGAGATGTCACGTACCTACCTACCTACCTACGTACTTAGGCACATATAAATAACATAATAAATGAATTTGATTGCACCTCTAAAGTTGAAGAAAGTTGCATCTTTGAAGAAACAAAGTTTGAACTTAGTAGCACCGTGCAACTAAGTTCAAACTTTGTTTCTTCAATCAGCGGGGCAATTGCGTAACACGCTATCAATATTGACAGTTCAACAACATTCATTGCGTTATTTACGTTATTCAGCAGACAAATTTTTCGAACATAAATGGAACAATGGATTGGCAATTTGCTTCAAAATGATGCAGATCCCGATTGACAGTGTGTTACGCAATTATGGTAAATTTCCTTTGAGTTCTTATCACAGAAATCTAAATAATAGTGCCTTATTATTTAGATTTCTGTGGTTCTTATGGTCAATAGTTTTGTAGGTACTTCCAAACTACGCAAAACTCATAAACTCATAGTCGTAAACCCTTAATACAAGGCAATGAAGACAGTCAATTTTGTAGCGAAGTAAGGAAGCTAGTCGTGTTGGCAAAGTGCCAGCGATGTCGTTGACTGCCATCAAGTCAGCTGCTGGCGCCAGCGCTCGCAGGAAACAAAACGCATTTTTAGTTTTTTAATTTTGTAAGGTGTGTACCTATTTTTAGCTAAGTTGTATAGTTAACTTTGAGAGTTTATTGAATCTATTACTTGTTATGTTTAGTTTGCTATTTCTTTGGTGATTTCTAATGTGAGTGGTAGGTATGATATTAAAATTAGTTGCGTCTCTTCAAAGAGAAATAAACTGTTACTTTCCCCCTTATTTATAAAACACTAAAACGCTCTAGATTTTAGTTAAAATAGTGTTTTACTCAAATCATAATTCGAAAGAAATTGACAAAACACAAAATCTTTAACTAAAATAGGTCTGTAGAGGATTTTAGCAACGGAGCCATATTGCTGTCACTCAGTGTCCGTCTGTCCGTCGTCTGTCACACAGGTTTTACAGCCAAACGGTCGGAGCTAGAGTCTTAGAATTTTCACAGTATAAGCATCTTGTTGACCCAAAGCCATACAAATTATCAAAAAATATTTTTAAATGTTTTTAAGGGCTCCCATACAGATAAAGGGGGGCGCGAAAAAAAAAATTAACCCACCCCATCGAGTGAAGTATCGTTGTTTAGAACTCATTGATTAAATAGATATTGCACTTTTTGTTTTAAAAAAAAAATTGGAAAAAAAAGGTATGAGAAGCGATCAGTCAGCTTTTTTTTTACAAAATTTTGTTCTGAAGAATTTTTTTACTTCCCATTGACCTATGAACTTAAAATTTAGTGATAATGTTTATTATTACGTATATTTTACTAAGGAATACCAATATATTGATAAATCAGATTTGGTACGGAACCCTAAATGTGCGAAGTCCGACACGCACTTGGCCGGATTTTTTAAGAATATGGAAATTGAGAAACACAAAAGAAATTTATGGCAATAAAATTGATTAATTGCAATTGATCAATTTGGGGTCTCCTTAGAAAATGTATGCCCGCTTTCACTAACACTACGAAGCACCTAAATTTGCGCCTAAATATTATTGCACTGCTGCACTGTTGCGATTGTCAACACTTTTATCTAGCTAGGCATTAATTTAGGTGTCATCTAGTGTTAGTGAAATGGTTCACAAAAGATTAAGTTTGTAGGCAGGACCTTGTTTAGTGCTCACAATAATTTATTTTTATCTATATCTACGCGGTCTTTTCGGTAACCAAAATTAAAATTTACTCCACGATTTCCTTTGTTCCAATTACCGGCTTGTATCAAAGCCCTCGTAAAATTCCGAACGTAGCCCTAATCATAACACAAAAAAAAAGTTGCGCCATTGTCGATGGACATTGCGCAGTATCTATGGCAAGTATGGCGGGCGGCACACAGCTGTTTGTTTATTTATCGTGAACTATCTCTGCGATCCGGCAGTGTTTACGTCAAATAGGCCGTTACCCTGTTGCCAGTTCCGTGTACGATGTGTTTGAACATTTATTTTGGATTTTTATGAGTTTATTGGCAATTATTTAGCTTTGCAATGCGTCAATTCCCGTCTGTAAACGAGCCAGTAACTAGTTGACCGTAAAAAAGTGAATGCACTCGATAAAAATCCAAGTATTTTCACCAAATGTTCAATCACTCACGCAGCTCCGCGCCTTTGGAGATCACAGAAAATCTGTCAAATGCGCGAAAACCTGAATACTACTTTTTGGGTATTGCTACTGACTAATTCCTGATGTAGCGCATAACAGCGCATTCATATTCATACGGTATGCCCAGAATTTCCCCCTCTAGGCAAATAACAAAACTGTCTGTAGCAGCGCAGCGCATTCATACGGTATGACCAGCATTTCTCCCTTTATGCTCCTAAAAAAATTGTCTATCGCCATTATAATTACAGGTCGGGGAAAAGTTTTTTCGTATTTTATAGTGTTTTTTCTGTTCCGTGTTTAAAGGTATAAAATTGTAGTAAAATCTCTTTGGGCTGGCTTTTTGGCTGGTTTTGGTATCATTGACATTTTAAAAAAGAAAAATAAAAAGATAACATTTTATAAAGAAAATGTTAAAACGATTTCCCGCCATTTTTCAACTGTTTTTCTGTCCGCCAAAATGAGTGAAACTAACGAAGAAAGTAAAAAAAAAGTTTAAAGTAGGTAAAAGAAAAGAAATTCGATACATTTTGAAGTTTTATTACAAAAAAGGGAAAAATGCAACAAAAATCACGAAAAAAATTTGTGACGTGTAATAAAGCAGTGTCAGTAAGTTGCATTCAAGCGTTTTCAGTCCGGGAATTTTGATGTCAGACTCTGGTCTGGGCCGGTAGTCTCGACATTCGTAGAGACCCCTGAACGACTGAAATCGCTCGCTAAGTCGTAATGGGGTCCCTAGATAGCCAAAATGGTTTGACAAGCATGAAACAATCATTTTCAGTTTCAAAGCAGTTGCGACGAGGACCGTTTTGACGACTGGTTTTCGTTTTATGGAAAACTGCAGCGTTTCGTCGTCAAAATAATTGACTACGACCCACCACAAAAATCACGTGTTAGTAGCAAAGTCCTAACGATCCGGATGTAACGATATTTGGTAGCCTTGAAACTCAAAGTTAACGATTGTCATCTATATTTAACCGAATCTCTATGATTTTCGTAATGTGTACGACTACAGTCAGCGACCAATTTTGAGAGCCCGCTAAGTGATTCGGTTGGTAGCGAATTGTAAACTATACTTACCAAATGTTTTGGTTTTTAAGTCAATACAAACATAAATTATACGGATCGGGCTCGAAGATGGGTTTGTACCGATGAGGCTTTTACGTCCACTTATAGGTTCGGAATATACTCAACATACTAAGTGCGAAAGCGTCGCCGATATTCATAGCATTCGTTCATTTATTATATTAATCTCTTTAAAGGGTGAGAATCGTGCTATTTTTCGTTTATAAATAAATAACACACAACCGTACCTAAATCATGTTTTATTTAACTTTATTTAATCTCAATAAAGTATGACAATCATCTCCTAAGTTCACACATTCTAATAATCTAGATCTAGGCACTGTTTATACGACACATGTTGCATACCTATCCACATGAAAATAACAATGCACTCGGGAGTTTAATAAAGTGGATTGAAAGTAATAATTTAATTATAAATCTCCAAAAACCAAAATCATGCACTTTTGCCAACGGGTATCCATGAGTAATTAATGTAAATTAAGTACACTAGTCAAGTAGAAAAAGTGAATGTTAATTTTTAGGGATCTTAATTAACACCCAGTTAATGTGGAAGTCACAGCCAGAGGACATTATTGTAAAAGTGTAAGTACATAGGTAGCGGTTCAAGCCATTCATAACATTTAAGTGTGCTCACATCACTAATGTTTTGTTTAGACTTACTACTGTCAATATAATTAATTGATACTTACCTACTTAACTTTTCATACAATTGTTATACTTATTAATTCTTTTATAAGCTGCATAATTTATCAAAAAGAGTAAATCTGCTGACAATATTGGTTGCCTTATGCCTAGGTACCATTGTTTGATACTTTACAACCTGGAAGTAGCCGCATTTGTAAAACCTATATATAAACATTTTAATTTTCTACCTCAAATTAAACTAGACAATGTGGTACAGATATGAGATCTCAATATCAGAAATTTTGTGCACGGTATTCTCAACTTCTATACTCAAGAAAAAATATTAGTTAGGTATCTGTATGGCACCTGTAATTTATAATAAAATACCTAACAATAATAAAGACCTACCTTGTAGGAATTTAGAAAACAGCTAACAGTTTTTTTATTATTCTGTACAAGATTTCATAGCGGATAAGTTAACTTAATTGAAATTTAGTTTTTGTAATTTGTTTAAATGTACTAAATTTGCATGCTATATTAGCTAGAATGTACATGGATTCCCCACAACTGTAAAAACTGATTTCAGTTTCAAATGTAAATAAATATTCTATTCTATTTAATTGAAAAATAAACAACAACCACAAATCATGTTTTCAACTTTATTAAATCTCCATTATCACAATCATCTCCTAGTTTACACATTCTAGACACTTTACACGAGGCATGTTGCATACCTATTGAAAAATCTTTCACATGAAATTTTAAACTTTCACTATTCATTTATTTCAACATGTTTTCTTCTACGTCGTGCCTTCAATATATTACATTTCCTCCAAGCTATGTGGCCTTCCGAGGTGTGGACCGCTTCTTACTTCATGCTGCCTCCCAGTCTTCAGACACCCTTGTTAGGGATAACTTTCTGTAGAATCCCAATCCATATCCAAAGTATTTAAACAGTAGTACAAATCCCCAAGTATCATTACGCAGCTATTATGTACTATAATGAGAAACTATAAATGCAGTGAGGTCGCCGCTTAAGCCAGAAATGTGTTAGCCGAGCAATATAATTTGCTGACAAATTATTTGTTACTAATGAAACAATTATTAGGAAAATACGAAAATAATGCTATTCAAAATATATAGTTTCCAAAGACAACTTACTAATCAAACTATAGATTTCACCTTGACACTGACAGTGATACTTGCTTGCTATTAGAATAGTAATGTTGCAAGGAGGCAAATTTCTAAATCCTTAGATATTTAACAATTTAAAGTTATTGCTACTTATTAGTTTGAACCTTGAACCATGAAAAATAGTGTTTCCAAGATAAGGTTTACATATTCACTATAATTTTCAAGAAAAACAATAATTAATTTTATTATTAATTATAAAGTTCACTTTTAAGGTGATTGCGCAGTAGTAGCCCGCGAAATTCAAATTTTCTTCCGTTTTTTGCAATTTGCAGGTCAGTACCTATGTTGTATGTTGATAATAATATGATACGCGGCAATCAAAATATGTATTTGAGCGTTTTCAAAAATAAGTTTACCCTTATGATAAGAGCGCATCTGTTTGGCCACTCGTAACACGCGGTGAACGTTTACGCCTGAAATATTTAAATGAACTAGAACCAATTTTTCAAAATCTTAACATTATTTGACTCATTGAGTTCAACTGGCTATGGTTTGACTAGAATAGTCAATAGAAAAAGCGATCAATAATGAACCGACAAATTAGATTAGAAAAGGTGTTGTAGTTTGAGGTCGGGTACTTACTTGACGCCGCTCGGACCCGGGCCTGCAGCTGCATCTGCTTCTCTTCCTCCAGTCATTTTATTTTATAAGAAATAGTACCTACTTATTGAATAACGAAACAAAAGAATATTTTGGACGCGAAGTGGATCAAAGATAGTAGGTATTGAAAGTAATTTAAATCAGGTAGTAATATAGGTACTTATTGGTTGTCTATGACACCGACGTTACGAAGGAGGCAAATTTTTATGTCCATAGATATTTGACAAGTTACTATGGCTTCCTATGAATTTCCATGAAAAATAATGTTTTCAAGATAAGGTTTACGTAATTAATTTCCAATTTTCAAGAAAAACAATTACTTTTATTAAATCATGATCTCCAATTTTCCTCGTTATTAAAGAAGATTTTGAAGTGGCCAATAATTGTCTTTGATAAAACCGAACTATTACCATTTGCCCGTCTAGGGGAGCTCATTAGGACCACAGAGCATGTAATTAGGACTTAGCGAGCGATTTCAAGTCGCTATGAGAACGTAGCGAATGTCGAGACTGCCGGCCCTGGGCGCCTAATGGTCGTCCTGTTACAGATAAAAGTCGATGCAATTTTTGAAAAAGTGGATCATATTAGTAGTTACGACATAGCCGAAGAGTTCGATTAGGGGTTGACCACAAAACAGTTTTAACCCATTTGGCACATATACCTACATATTATAAACGAATGTAAATAAACTATGAAGAAAATGTCTTGAATTTGTATATAAAATACGAAGGAACTTTTTTCCCGAATATAATTTAGACCGCAATTGAAAAATCTATCACTCACGAATATTTCTTCAATTCTCAATAGTGTGAGTGAAGGTATTGCATTATCTACTGACTGATGACTTATACACATGCTAGACGAAAGCAACTGATCTTTAACCCACCACGTTTTATGCCAGGACGTATAAGTCAGTGACCGCTAGTTCTGCTTACCCTAGAAAGGAAACAGGGCGTAAAGATAAGTTTCAAGTGCGCGAGTACGTGGTTTGGCAGTTGGAAGATAGATGGCGCTGTGCTCAACTTTGATTTAGAACGTAAAACAAAAAGTGGATTTGATGAAGTATCTAATCTACTGGCTTAATTTTGTCGAAGAATAAACAAGCTATAAACAATATACTTTGCTAAAGCTAAAAAAAACACATTTCACGGCACCCTTACCTTGTTAACAAGCGAAAATAATTTTATTGAATTTCCCACAGAAAATAAATGAAAACGCTGTAGGACTGTCAAGTTTGGAATTAAATTAATTTAGCAACGTCTACGTTTCCGAAAATAGTCACAATCACAAATACCCGACAAGGCAGACCAAATAAATAAAAGAAAAAATTAATTCACTTTCTGGGCTCTAAACCAAGAATAAATTATCTTATGGCAATAATAATAAGGTTCCATATCCAAAAGTGCCTCTGTTTGAAAACTTTGGAATGTGTTGTCTATTCTTGTATAACGGATGACAAAATTAACAGTGACTGTATAGTGTTTCAATCTAAAAACTATTTTCACGTTCGCCACACGCGAAGCTTATCCCGATTCCCGCCCAAGCTGAGATGTAGGTACTGTACATTTTTATCAAAGTCAAAGGCAAATAATTTATTTAAATTATACACAAAGGCACAGCTTTTGATCGTCAAAATTTACAAAACCATGGAATTGATTCCAGTCGCCCCTTCCCAAAGCTAGTTTCGTATGGAGAAGAATGGGCAAGAAACTCCACCGTTACAATGTTTTGTCTATCTACATTCATTTTATAATTATTATAAGTGAAGAAGATGCACTGCACTTTGGTAAAATAAAATAACTACATAAACCACAATATGTAAAATACTTTTTTACAATAAATTATAACCGACTTCCAAAAACGACTCTTTAAAGTGAAAAATAACTTTTATTTCGGAAGTCGGTGTCTGATGTATTTTCGTTTTTTGCCACCGACTTCCCAACTTAAAGTTATTTTTCACTTTATAGTGTTGTTTTTGGAAGTCGGTTGTATTTTTTTGTAAAATAGTTTTTATTTTTCACTTTTTCCCCACACAAATTCTAATACCACTACCTGCAAAATAAACTAGAACATCATCCATATAAAAGTGGGGAAAAAATACGTATTATTGAAGTTATCTCAAAAACTACCCAAGCAAAGTTAATCAATAAAATTGATGTCAGCAACATGAGACCAACTTTGAGGTTTTACCTCTCGAATAAATCAAACATTTTTCAAATCGGACGACTCTGTAAAAAGTTATGCGTGGTCAAACATAAAAAAAAATAAAAAACATACGTTTCGAATTGAGAACCTCCTTTTTTTTCGTCGGTTAAAAATAATTAAAAATGAAGCAATGACAGATAAATTAAAACGAGACGACGAAGAGACGTAAAAATATCGCGGCGGGATTTTATCGCGCACTGGATTTTTAACTCTCGGTGTTGAGCCGAGCATTGAGAATCCAAACTAACAACAACAGAGTGCATCCCAGCGCGTCGAAAAAACACTATTGGATTTTCAACTTTCGGCGCTATGCAGAGTGTTGAAAATCCAGTGCACGAAAAAAAATCGTCGCGATACTTTTACGTTCGTGCGAACGTCGACTTAGTTTTATGTAAGTATACTTACGATTGTCCTAAAACTTTAACAAGTAAGTAATAGTACGTCAGTTTTGAGTTAAAGTAATTACAGAATGTAAAGTCAATATCATAGAAATAACAAATTTTATAATTAAATTAGCCACGGATTTGATTTTGTCTAGACACTAGGCTGCCCTAAGGAGCAGGACCAGCATTTTTCCAAGCATTTTTATCTTCGATATAATCCTCCAATTTGTATGCTTGTATATCAATCAAGTGATACAAAATAAAAGTTTTTTTTAAATGATAGTTACCTATTTAATTTAACTCAATGTGAAAAGGTTTTGTTACGAATAAATTCTCTTCTAACTTCTTATTTCAACTCATATACCCAATGGCTCAATGGTTTATTAGGGTTCCGTACCAAAATGGTGAAAAGGAACCCTTATGGTGCGACTCAGTCTATCTGTCTATCCGTTTGCCCCAGCTGGATATCTCAAGAACTACTAATACTATCAACATGAAATTTGGAAAAGTTTTAGATGGCGTTTGCCCAACTATTTTGCAAATAAGAAATAAATATGTTTTTTTGCAACAGGGACTGAAAGGGGGTCTTAAAAATTCGAAGTGGGGCTACTAGGGCATGTGGGATATCATATGAAAGAGCGTTGTTTGCACATTCTCAAACATTTTCTTTTCGATGAAAAATGAAAAAAAATACCGCCAACCCCCCCCCCCCCCCCCTTATCTCGGAAGTTTGCATGGAGAAAAATCTAAAATTATTCAATGGGACAGAAGTTTATGTAAAGATTACAGAAAAAATAAAACGATGTCTCTAAATAGCACACTTTTTCAGAAATCTACATTTATATTATGATGGTAAGGAACTCACAGTGCACGAGGCCGACTCGCTCTTGACTGGCTTTATTTTCGTCAGTAGTTCGAAGGTCCACTGTTGTGTCAACCAAGGTATGACATATTGACTATATAAGGTTTTTAGAAATAGAGCATTGAATTGACAAAAGAAAATGGGTTTTCCGATTTTATTAAATTAAAATACTTATCTTATAATAATTATCTGGCTCACTATACGTACAATAAAATACGTTATTCAAACAAAACTGAAAACATCTCTATGATACTGTTTAGTTAATTATTATTATGGTTAAAATACTTACAACTTATAACCGATTATATAACTGAATTATTATCTCAGCTTCTATTATATAATCGTGAGATTATTATGTATCCTGTGCCGATATCAAGTTATGTTAAGAAAATGCTTTTATCTACTATGGTTTAATAAATTTATTCTAATTCTTATTGAAGACTAGCTGACCCAACAGATGTTGTCCTGCCCAAATTTCAATAATTCATACAAAATTACCATAGAAAATTCACTTTCAGTTTTCCCGATTTTTCAAATTTTCCCGGCAACTTTTCCAATTTTTCTCATCATAAAAACCTTCTCCTGACCATAATAAACACAACAAAAAAAGAATTAGCGAAATTGGTCCATCCGATCACGCGTGATGCGATGACCAAGGGAAATAGGGATTCATTTTTATTATTTAAAGATTAAAGAATTGATCCTATTCGTCATGAATTCATGATTGTATCCAACCTTGACATTGACTCTTAATTCTTACAATATTTTCCTGTTAGAAACTATCAGTAGGTACCTAGTCTGTTATCAAAGTGAAAATCAAAGGTAGGGATTCAAGTTTCATCTGAGATGTAACTAGATAATTTTTGATAACATCATGGCCGATGGCGTCACCTAAATCAATAAGTACCTATATAAAAGCGCGTCGTTGGATTTTCAACGCTCGGCTCAGCGCCCAGAGTTGAAAATCCAACAGTGCAATATTGTCCAAAGCATTCAATTATCAGTCGCCTAGCGTTTAGTGAAAACGGGCGTTAGACTCTTTTTTATTTAATATTTTTACTGTGTTAATTCGTCGTTCTACACCGGATCAGGCGATGGTTTGCCATTTAGCATTTTATAAGTGGACCTAACAATATAGCTAGCTTCTAAAAGGTCACTTGTTCTATTATATTTCTAAATTATATTATTGTTTTGAATTTTTTTTTTTTTTTTTGTTCGTCTGACAAGTGGCAAGCGAGAACATTCCTCGTTCGTTGGCTACTCGTAAAGGCTCACAGGGGCTGCAGTCTCGACAGATAGTGATGCAATCACTTTACGACCGAATTCGATCGCAAAGTCCTAATGGGGTTCCATGACGGTCAAAATTGCTTGACAAGCAAGGAAAAATCACCTGCTTGTCAAGCAATTTTGACCGTCTAGGGACCCTATTAGGACTTTGCGACCGAATTTGGTCGTAAACCGATCGCTCTTTATGTCTGCAGCCGCAGGAGTCACAGGACGGCTGTGACGCAAGCATGGCACGGCAAAAGCCCGCAAAGCATTACATTATATTTCCCGCGTTATGCTCAAGAACCCTTTGTGACGATATCAACGAAATATGAGTGCTAAAGGTAGCAAAATAAGATTCAAAATCATTTCCGCTTACGACAATCCTCTGCCCTGCCACACGCCGGCCGTGCCGCCAGGTGAGCACCGTCCTTAGTTACTGTAGCGACTGCTGAGCGTGATTGAGTTCGATTTCCAGGTCGAACAAAGAGTTAATTATTGGTTTTTCCACTGGAAAATTCTCAGTTGCTTACTAGATTTTTGTCCCCAGTTGCTTACTAGGTTATTAATTGGCTTTTTCCCGATAATATAAGATTAGCTTCTGACCGCGACTTCGTCTGCGTAAAATTTCGGCCTCCGACCCATCTCGTCGCAACACATCACACGTCCGCGCTATTACTTCGTTTTTGCTTAGCGTTCTTTCTGACTTTTTTTGTTTTTGCTCGGCTCCTAAGGGTTCAAGCGTGATGTTAAATAGCTATAGCCTTTTTTAAGAATTGGGCTATCAAATGCAAAAATAATTTTTCTTCTCCGAATGGTAGTTCCAGAGATTGGCGTGTTCAAACATACAAACAAACTCTTCAGCTTTATTATTAGTCCTTTACCTACTTAGATAGTAGTTAAATTATAGGATTTGAAGATGATGAAGAAGAATTAAATTTGAATTTGCACCTCTGCCTACTCTTTTGTGGAATGTAGGCGATATGTTATGTTGAAACTGTATCAAACTTGTTTTTAAGGAGAGCGGTCATCAACTGGTCAAGATTATCTACTCTTTTCACGGAATTTATTGATCGGAAGATAAGGACCTAGAGATAAGTTGGGGATTTGTTATCACAACACAATCTAAACGGAAAAATACCTATTAGGCAAATCATTGATATTAGCATATCCTTATTTTGCATAAGAGATTGTACATTAGTAAAAGGTCGTATAAATAGTTCCACACATTTAACTTACTATTTCAGGATACAAAAAACACCTTAAAAATAAAATTACAAACAAAAAAACATTACTACTGAGATGTGATCAAAAAATATTTTGAAAATTAAGCTATTTATATTACTAGCTGCGCCCCGCGGTTTCACCCGCACAGATCGGTATAAAAAGTAGCCTATGTGCCAGGGATGTCAGCTACCTCCAAACCAAATTTTATAAAAATCGGTCCAGCCGTTTGAGCGTGAAGAAGTATCAAACAAAGATACAAACGCAAACACACTCATGAACTTTCGCCTTTGTAATAAGCATTAGTGTGACAATAGGTTTAAATAACTATTAATAGCTGCACTTCCTAGAATTACTTATTAGAGATAACTTTAGAAAGAGAACAAATAAAAAACTAGATTAATTTTCCGAGAATTGTCAACAAGTATGTTTTAATCCATATTTACATTGTGCCGATAAATTACTTACAATAATTACAGAATAAACTTATTCTAAAATACTATTTTAAAACGTATGTAATTAATTTATGTAAGACTAGTTCCCGCCCGCGAAGTAGTCTACCAGGGATAATGTAGGTACTTATGCAGCTTCTCATTAGCGAAATCATTTTCGGAATCGGATCAGTAGTTCCGAAGATTACCACCTATTTTATAAGCCACTAGCTTAGAAATCGCGTGGAGGTCGGAAGTTATCCCACAGGAACGTACTACCGGAATAAAAAGTATCCTATGTCCTAATTCAGGTCATCGCCAATCCATGCGCCAAATTTCATCCAAATCCGTTCAGCCGTTTTAGCGTGAAAGCGTAACAAACAAACAAACTCATATACATAACATTAGTTAGGATTATTGCCCCACTTCTAGGCAAAGGCCTTCCTACTTTGTTTCCACCTCTTCTGTCCAGAGCTGTCAAGTACCAATCTTTATTAAAGGAGTCCAGCGCATCCCATCATCTCCGTCTGGGCCTGCCGCGATGTCGTTAGTACCTACAATCTCCTGAATCAGAGGCACAAGGCAGCTCAAGATTTAAAAATGGGGAAGTCTTCAGTCATCTTCCCTCTACACCAAAAGTAGTATCTAGTATTCTCAAGTAAATGTGCAACCTGACCTTCGACAAAATGAACCTGTTCACATAATTACTGAGTCATTACTGAGTCATTAGCTTATCGGCGACATATACTTATACTATATTAAATTAATGTAGCAATATGACGCAGAGATTTTACTAATAGTGCGGTGGAAAGTTTGTCTAGGTATTTATTTAATTGAATCTGCATCGTTAGTCAAGTCGTTAGTCGTTAGTCATCTAGTGGATGTAAGTTCAAGCATGGGTTCCTGTTCTGGGTATTATGCTTCCTACGAGGTAATTGCGTAGAACACTTCAATGGCTGTCAAAATGAAAAATGTTGCTACTTTAAGGGCATAGTTCACGATGTCCGAAACTCCGAATGTTGGAATAGCCAGTACTCACCGAATAAATTCAAAAATGGAACAAAATTTGTATGAAATTATCTGCTAAGCACCTACGTTAATAAGAACTTAATCGTAGGTGCTGAAACAGGCTCTGAGGGCCTACACAAATGGCATTCGCTTCGGAGCTATTCTATTTCTACAATCGCTACAGCTTTAAAGTGACATTGACATGATCACGTGACATTTCGATAGCTTATGTCAACCCCATAATTTTTTTGCTTTTCTATTAACAATCAATCTGCCTAGCCTTTTCCCAACTACGTTGGGGTCGGCTTCCAGTCTAACCGGATGCAGCTGAATACCAGTATTTTACATGGAGCGACTGCCTGTCTGACCTCCACAACCCAGTAACTGGGTAATACGATACCCCTTGGTAAGACTGGTTGTCAGACTTTCGGGCTTCTGACGACCCGTAACGACTGTCAAAGATCCACGAATGACAGTCGGGACCAACGGCTTAACGTGCTTTCCGAGGCACGGAGGAGTCTCGGTATGTAAAGATGGTCACCCATCCACGGACCAACCCCGGCAAACGTAGCTTAACCTGACGGATCGACCCGTGAGGCTTTTCTACTAGCGTCATCGCTAATCGAATGTTACTTTGTCTAGGCCCCCTGGGCCTATTTCACGATGTCCGAATAGCCAATCACCGAATAAATTCAAAAATGGAACAGAATTTGTATGAAATTATCGACCAAGTAAGTTAAGTGAAACCGGCTCTAAGAAGGTACTAACTAATTTTATAAAGGAAGTGACTACGCGGGCAAAAACTATACTTTGCAAGTTATTAACTTCTTTCTTAGTTAGCACTGTTAGCAGACGTCGACATGTTTATTTCATTATGTCTGCCCGATAGCTCACGACTACTTGTGTGTTCAATTAAATATTGAGACAATTTAAATAATTCGCCATTTTGGAAATTCGACATTTTTGTTTTGGACGTTATGTGTCATTTTTGAATTATCAATCGATAAAAAAATTACAGTGACATTTTGAAAAAATAATTAGGTAAATGTTTTTGCTTATTTGATTTTGTGTTGTTTTCAAATTAAAAGTGTGTCTATCGTCGAGCGGAAGTTCTTCAATTGAATAGAGGGAAATGATTCATTGGTCACTGGTGTAAGGCGCTGGGGACGCTGGGGTCCAAGATTTCGGCCAGTAATGCATCAATGTGGCTCATAAACTAAGCATTGACCCGTGGTCCTTCGCACTGAGGTGACGTTCATAGAGGAAAGAAGACATAAGTTTTAAAAGGAATTCCTTGAAGAATCGTAAGTATTTTGTTTAAGTAATGTAAATAGCATGCAATCTGTTGTTTATTATTGAAGCGCAATTTGTTTATTTATCGATTGAGAGAAATTATGTAGTTAGCAAAATGCAATAAATTAATATGGATGTCCTCAAGGATACAATTTGAGGACATTCATATTCATTTATTGCATTCTTGTTATAAATATGAACGGACTAGAAAATAAATGGGATTCTTTTTTTTTTCGACAATGCTATCCAATTAATGCGAAAAGTGAGTTTGATTGTTTGCTACGCTTTCACGCTAAAACGGCTAAACGGATTTGGATGAAATTTGACACATTGGTAGACCATGACCTGGAGAAGGACTTAGGCTACTTTTAATCCTGGATCGCAGACGAAGTTGCAGGCAATAGCTAGTTGACAAAAATTAACATTTTGAAAATAATTAATCAAGGTGGCCTATGAGATAATTCTTTGAATACAATGACAGTCGTTGTTCTTAAAAACAATTTCATTAAAACTTTTGATTTATAGCATTAAACTTATCGTAATCGTTATGAGGACAACACTATTCGTTGTGAAGTTTTGGTAACTTTTATTTTTAAAACCGTTTGAGACCGGTTCCGCGTCCTAGATTGAAATTCCCAATGTAGATCAAACTCAAACTCAAACTTTGCCTTGAGTCAAAATTAAAAACTTTTAATTATGAGGTGGATGTGTGACCTATATTATTAGGTTCAATCCTTCATGGGTTTACTTACTGTAAGTCAAACTCAAACTCAAAAAACAAAACATGGTACATATTCAAGGTACCAACGGCGTTTGGTAAAAAATAATGATGTACTTACTTACCTACTTTTAACTAAGAGGTGACTAAATCAGTTTCATTGACACTGATTACTTACCTTCTAATTAGATTTACCTAATCATTGCTTATTTTGCTAATTATCTGCACCACAAAAATACAAACTCAAACTCAAATCATTGAATAGTCAAGGAGCCGGTCGGTCAGAAAGATGAAGTTAGTTGTCTTGTTGTTGAAAAGAACGGGCAAGAACTTTATGGACACTCTTTTAAATAAAAATATGGATTGAAAAAAAGTAAGTTTAAAAACTAAAACCCGACTACTGAAAAATCACGTTCTGAAAAGTATGAAACAAGAAAATATTCTCATCTGAAATTAGAAAAAGGCAAACATTAAAAATCCGGAGTCACACGTCATGTTACAGGGCATAAATCGAACAGATTACGTGTGACTCCGGTTTTTTAATATGTTTGTCTTTTTCTAATTTCAGATGAGAATATTTTCTTGTTTCATACTTTTTAGAGAGTGATTTTTCAGTAGTAGAATTTTAGTTTTTGAAATTACTTTTTATTTAAATTATTTTAGGGTTAGGTATTTATAAGATAACTTATGTGCTGCTGTGTAAAATTAATTTAAAAACAGTGCAACTTATTTCGTATAATAATTAGTGTCATAAAATCTACAGTATCACCGAAATCATGGCCCGTCAGCATCAAAGCTTTATTTTGCAATCTATATAAATGAAAAGAGAAGTCCCGACTGACTCACTCATCAACGCCCAGCCCAAACCCTTGAACCTAGAAAGCTAAAATTTTGCACTGAGGTTCCCTTTATAATGTAGACAAGGAATAAAGAAGGAATTCCCGGTAGTACGTTCCCGTGGGATATTTTCCGGCATCCACGCGGGCGAAGCCGCTGGCAAAAGCTAGTGTACAATATTATCGTACAAATGTGCTTCCGCGACACTCGTTTCTCGTCGCATTTGATAGTGAAAATTAGTTTTGCGATATTATAAAAATCGCGCTTGGCACGAAAGTATTTGGATTTCATGAAATTAATGCATGCAGCATGAAATTAGAAGTTTACACGTGAAAATTGTTAGTGAAATTAATATCAAGAAAATAATTTGATGTCACTAATTTCGTTATGTAAATCCGGCATCACTAGACACCTAAACGAAACTTATAATATCTATGTTAGACACCTAAATGAAACTTATATCTATGCTAGACACCTAAATGAAACTTATATCTATGCTAGACACCTAAATGAAACTTATATCTATGCTAGACACCTAAATGAAACTTATATCTATGCTAGACACCTAAATGAAATTTATATCTATGCTAGACACCTAAATGAAACTTATATCTATGCTAGACACCTAAATGAAACTTATATCTATGCTAGACACCTAAATGAAACTGATATCTATGCTAGACACCTAAATGAAACTGATATCTATGCTAGACACTTAAAGTCAAAGTCAAAGTTTTATTTGCAGATAAATATGGTTACAAAAGTTCATAAAATTGTAATATTAGTAGCTTAGCATATTCAATCATAACATAATGACATGCAAATTTTGGTTATAGGCTGGTACAATTACATTACTACTTACATTTAAATTGAAAAAAATCTTTTATATTATAGAAGGGATTCTCAATCAACCACCTACGTAAAGCCCCTTTGAAACGAACCATTGGAAGTTCCCTAATTTGGTTAGGAATCCCGTTATAAATCCTAATACACATAGGATAACAGCTTCGCCTATACAGCTCCGTTCTCATTCTTGGATTAATTAGTCTATTAGGATATCTGGTTTTGAATTCACATTTATCTCCCAGTTTTTCAACCATCTCTGGATGAGATTTGGTAAATTTACATACTTCCTCAATATAAGTACCAGTCAATGTAAGTATTCTGAGTTTAAATGACACATATCTATGTTAGACACCTAAATAAAACTTATATCTATGCTAGACACTTAAATGAAACATATCTATGCTAGACGCCTAAATAAAACTTATATCTATGCTAGACACTTAAATGAAACATATCTATGCTAGACACCTAAATGAATGTACCGCTTTTATTTAGGTATTTATTCATTTCAGTGTCACGTATCCTATAACAATAATGTCAAAGAAAGCTTAGGAATTTTCCGCCAAAACTTGTTCGAAGGTCACATAGAACCTTATGGTCATACATTCTTTTATGTTCCGATCAGCAGGTCGAGCCGTGGTGGCTATAAATAAAACGCTATTATTTTATTTACTAGCGACCCGACCCTGCTTCGCACGGTTTTGACTATTTGACAAAACATTGAGATTTCCTTATTATAATTATGTAGGTATCTAACTTTAATATTAATATATTATACACATACAACCTCCCGGAACAGATTTTCTTTAATGATGGTAAAACCGCATCTAAAACCTTTGTGACAGACAAACAGGAAAAACTACTTTATATAAATAAAATAAAAAGAGAAGTCCTGACTGACTGACTGACTGACTCATCAACGCGGCAACGCCCAGCCTAAGCCCTTATTAGACCTAGAATTCCTAGAAAGCTGCAATTTTACAAAGAGGTTCCCTTTATAATGTACATGCCTAGACAAGAAATAAGGAAGAATTTTTGTTCCCATGGGATATTTTCCGACATCCACGCGGGCGAAGCCGAGCGGGAAGTGCTAGTTTATAATAATTATGTACTTACCTATTAATGGGTGCTAATGAATGCATCAGTAATTAATGGATAACCTCTTAAGGGGTCATTGTACTCATCATTATGAACAACTTTTATTATGGGACAAAACCTGAAATCGCGAAAAAAAAACAGCTTTTCCCTACATTTTATGTTAGCATCACTCGTCAAAATGCAGGGAACAGCAGATTTATTTTTCGCGATTTCAGGTTTGGTCCCATAATAAAAGTTGTTCATAATGATGAGTACAATGCCCACTTACTAGGTAATCCATTAATTACGGGACACCCTGTAAGTATATCTAGTTGTCTATTGCCCTTTTTCTTTTTTTTTTTTTTGGGGGATGGGATATCATCAAATGACTTCTCCCGCTCTGGGCGGAGCGGGAGAGCGTGTCAGACTTTTACTGACTAAAACCCATCCCGCGTTCCTTCAGTTGCCCGTGCCAGGGCCACGGTATCTCTTTCGAACAACCCGCGACCCCGGCGACCTCGGCCCTATCGGAACCCATCACTGCTGACATCTCTTTGAGGCGCGCGTGGAACACAACGCGCCGTCGACCCGCGCCTGGTTCTTAGCGGACGGCGAGCTGCCCATTGCTCGCCGTCCGCAAATTCGCGCCTATGGTGGCCGGGAATCGGCTATTGATTCCCGCCGCCCAGGCGTCTCCTGCGGCGACTAGGGGCGTGAGGAAGGCGCGACAGTTGCCTTTCCCTCACGCGTTCCGCGTCCTCCTTCGCGAGCATTACTGCTTCGCAGAAGGAGGTTTGTCTATTGCCCTAGATCATGTGCTCGTATATGTATTCTTAGTAATATAGTTCTGTACCGCTTTCATAGAACTTTATTACGGTCTATTTATTTATATCCCTAGGGATATAGCTATAAGTACTGCTCGTTAGTCGCGGCCATTTCCATCCACTGCTCTAAACATGCAAATTCCTAGGTTTCGCGGTTGGTTTTTTTTTTTTACGATTGTAAAAAAAGTAATTAAAAAAACTAAAAAACCCTACTGCGGTAAAAAACTAAAAAGCTAAAAACAAGCCCATTTAAAATTAAATAAAAGTTGGAAGCAGGCGGGACCCATTTGAGTTAGAAAATATAAAAATGGAATGGGTCCCGCCTGCTTCCCACTTTTATATAATTTAAAATGGGCTAGTTTTTAGCTTTTTAGTTTTTTACCGCAGTCAGGTTTTTTAGTTTTTTTAATTACTTTTTTTTTATTTCCAGCTTTTTAGTTTACAAATGTGAAAGATTTTGCAGACGATTTAGTTCTTGCAAGGAGTTTTGGTTGTGAGAGTAATTTTTTTGGATCAAGTGCACAAAAATAGCCAAGCCTTTTATTTACGTGTTTTTTTACGATTTGTCACTTTGAATTACTTTTATTAGTTGCATATGTTTATTTTTTAGTTGCATATATTTATGTAATCACCTTTAAAACCCTTCATTTTGATATCCCACTCGATGGCATTAGAAGAAAAAAAAAATCGATCTTTACAATAAGGCACTCCAAATCCGCCATTTTAATTTTTTTTTTTATTTTAATGTAGCCAGTGACAGTTGCGCTACCAAGACAAATCTAAAGACGTATAACTTATTCAAATCCGTTTATTCGTTTAGGAGTTACGAGGGAACAAAGAAACGGACATACATACATACATACTTACATACTGGTCAAACACATAACCCTCCTTTTGGACTTCGCCGCAGTCGGGTAAAAAACAACAACTGAATGGTTGAGATCCCTAACATATGAAGAAACGGAAAATATTCTGAGCAGGATAAGCTGATAAATAAATAAATAATAGTCAGAGATAATAATAATAATAATGGTAATGAATAAGACGATACACCTACACACACACCCCCACACACGCATACCTACACACACACACTTACGCTCAGGTGCACACCTTACACGCTGAGAGCTGCTAAATTAATGTTTTACTTTATTTTTTTTTCTAGTAGCTTATTAGCCTTATCATTGTTAAGCTACCACTTAGGGAAGAGCGAGACAGCTGCGACACAAGTACTATTGTAACTTACTGGGGCTGCCTCAATTTATGTACAACACAATGTTTAGTTAAAAATAAATGTTTTTGTATTTTTTCTTTTTCTATTTCAATATTCAATTCAGTTCAATTCAAAATATTTATTTCGGACAAGGTATATCCATATTTTGGTTAGTGATAATATAGGTACTTACAAAACTATGTTAGTAATGACATATTATAATTATACGTTAATTGGGCAACACCATGACCAATGAATAAAATTCTAATGTAGGTAAGAACTTCATCCACCATCCACAACTTCACACCGACCGCGTCCCTACAGACACCGTGTACACAAATGCGTATGTACCCAATGCCCAAGGAAGGGACTGTCGACTTTACCACTCAATGTCCTCAAGATAATATTGGAAGCCTCCCTCACTCTGCTCCAATGATATTTTAAGTAAAAAGACGTAGATAGGTTACCGACCCAACATTCGGTGTTCAAAAACGGCACAATTTCGTACGATTAGATGACATGTGGAAGTAGGACGGCATGTCTTAATTATCGGGAGCGAAAAAGAGACAAGACGACGAAAATGTGGCTAATTAGCCAGATTTTGATGTGCCACTTGCGGAGCGTGTGTAACCTATCTACCTCTTTCTACATATAATATCATTGCTTTGCTCATAACTGAGGCGTCTCTGTTGCGAAAGATAGCGTAGAAATCGTCTGTTCGTGCACGCGCAAACATATCAGACGCACTACAGTAGCGAGGCAAACCCAACATTACCACACCACCACCACCATTACATTACCCATTATTATATTGATAGCATCAAAGTATTCTAACAATCCTAGCTCAAGATGATTTTTAGTCCATGATGTGCTAACTGCTAAGTTTTCAATCTGATGCTTAACGTGATATACTTACCTACCTACCGCATGCAATTAGGCATCCACATAGATACCTAAATATATAGAGACGTGCGCGCGCAAAAAAATACAATTACTTACAGTTGATAATGTTAGATGCTTGTTAGTTAGCAAACTAAATGTCATTGATTCCGGTTCTTGTACCAATCTTCCAAGGAGATGATGAAACGTTTTAACATATTATGGAAGTGTGACTATAACCTCACCAGTTTTAAGCCTCTTAGACGGGCCATCTTTGCCATTAGCCACTCTGGGCACTTGCCCAGGGCCTCGCGATCCATGGGCTCGCCTAGTTTATTCAACACTTTTATTGCATTCCATATGTAGGTTTCCATAAGTGGTAAGTTAAATTCGGTCATGTGGACCCTGTCGGGCTCAGCAAAATAAGTGAGTTAGGAGAGGAAGCATTTGTTAATTATCTAACACTATCTACCAATCAGCATTTCAGCCAGCGTCGCAGTTAGAGGTGATATGTAAAAAGCGAACTGGGCGGGAATAAGAAAGTGACAGAGTCAATTACTTCCACATGCGAAAATAAGAAAAAGTTATTAAAAAAACTAAAAAACCCGACTGCGGTAAAAAAGTGAAAAGTTAAAAAAACAAGCCCATTTTAAATTAAATAAAAGTTGGAAGCAGGCGGGACCCATTTGAGTTAGAAAATATAAAAATGGAATGTGTTCGCCCTGCTTCCAACTATTATTGGGCTAGTTTTAACTTTTCAGTTTTTTACCGCAGTCGGGTTTTTTAGTTTTTTTAATAACTTTTTTTTTATTTCCAGCTTTTTAGTTTACAAATGTGAAAGATTTTGCAGACGATTTAGTTCTTGCAAGCAGTTTTAGTCGTGAGAGAAATAGTGTTTTTTTACGATTTGTCACTTTGAATTACTTTTAACCATGTAAGTAGTATAGGTATATTTTTGTAATCACCTTTTGAAACCCTTCATTGTAATATCCCACTCGATGTTATCAGAAGAAAAAAAAAAAATTCAAACTCCACAATATGGCACCCCAAATCCACCATTATACTTTGTTTTTGATTTTTAATGTAGCCAATAAACACTCGCGCTACCAACACAAATCTAAACACATTTAATTTATCCAAATCCGTTAATTCGAGTAGGAGTTATGAGGGAACAAAGAAACGGACATACGCATATTCATTCATATATACAGGTCATACACATAACCCTCTTTTTGGGCTTCGCCGCAGTCGGGTAAAAAGAGAGCACAACAATGCGCTGGAACCAATATAAAAGCGCCAAACCAAATAAAAATTGTTTAAAAATAAATTAAGCTATTTAGCAAAACTACTTATTTTCTTTTTTATTATTAGTGTGATGGTCGTTACCCTAAAATTTATTGAGATATTTCTGATCCATTATAAATCGAAAAAGAACCGAATGATGGGACAAAAACTTTCATTAACACTCTTGAAGTTCTGGGTCCTTTAAGCCGACGTACGCACGGACGTAAAAATGTCGCGGCGGGATTTTATCGGGCATTGGATTTTCAACTTTCGGTGTTGAGCCGAGCTTCCAGAGTCCAACCTAACAACAACATAGTGCATCCAAGCGCGTTGATAAAACACCCTGTTGGATTTTTAACTCTCGGCGCTAAGCAGAGCGTTGAAAATCCAGTGCGCGAAAAAAAAATGGCCGCGATATCTTTACGTCCGTGCGAACGTCGGCTAACTGTGGCATGTATGAGGGCCGTTTTGTCCAAATTCTGATTCAATATTGTCACAAATTGTCCAAGGTTGCACAAGATTTTATTAAAATAACTCTACGATATATATATAGTTCTACATCAATGGAAATGACGTGGATACTCCAAATAACTGACAATAACATGTCATGTATTAAATAGCAACCGGTTTTAATACTGAGAGCACGGAAATATGATGTCCTGCTGGGTACCTACCTACGTGCCAGATTTTATTACAACATTGTATGTAACCTTATTCAAGGCTTCATCCATCAGTAGCATAATAATAGCATAAAAATCAATCTGCCTAGCCTTTTCCCAACTATATTGGGGTCGGCTTCCAGTCTAACCGGATGCAGCTGAATATCAGAATTTTACATGGAGCGACTGCCTATCTGACCTCCACAACCCATTAACTGGGTAATACGATACCCCTCGGTAAGACTGGCTGTCAGACTTGCGGGCTTCTGACGACCCGTAACGACTGTCAAAGATCCACGAATGACAGCCGGGACCAACGGCTTAACGTGCTTTCCGAGGCACGGAGGAGTCTCGATATGTAAAGATGGTCACCCATCCACGGACCAATTCCGGCAAGCGTAGCTTAACCTGATGGATCGACCCGTGCGGCTGTTATTACTTAGCCACGAGCTCCTCAGCTCCACGAGCTGCTATGAACCTTTATTAACAGTAAAAAACTTGGGTTCCACCACAGGGTTGCACATAGGGCTGCCAAATATTAAAAAAGTTGGCAACCCTATGTGCAACCCAAGTTTGCTATGATGACGTTCTAAACAAAGTTAAAATCGCTTCATTTGCTGCACTACTTTTCTTGAATCATAAACAACATGTCGTTTTGCATCCTCGTCAAATTTCAGGGTGTGATACAGAACATCAAACCGAACTACTTTCTCCATGGGACCAACATCGTAATCGCGAAAAAATTTTTAACTGTTCCATAGAAAACTTCAATACCTACTCGACGCAAATGTATGGGACGGCTGATTATTTTTTCGCGATTACGATGTTGGTGCCATGGAAAAAGTAGTTCGGTTTGATTGTCTATACCACATCCTTAAATATGACGAAGATGCACAACGACACTTATATTACTGAGTTTTTATATCAATGGTTTAAAACCAACCCGTTGGCCGGGGGCCCACGTGGTGCATGGATTACGGCCCACTCCCTCTGGCAGAGAGGAGGCCTGTATCCCAGCAGTGGGAACTTTCGGATCATGTAGATAATCCTAACTTTGTCTCCCTGTATTTTCCAGACGATGTTATCCCTGGAGGAGCTAGCGGTACGTCTGTTCGACGCAGGGGCGGTTCGTCTTGGAGACATCGAGGCCAAGATCGGCAGACGAACGCCCATCTACTTCGACCTAAGAGTCGTGGTGTCACATCCACAGATCATGGTAAATATTGATACCAACATGGACTTAACATAACATCACTCCTGCATGGAAACACAGTGGTCCACAAGTCTGTTAATCCTTATACGGAACTGCATTGATTAGCAATTTGACATCATATAAATAAATCGTGAAAGTTGACGTTTCTATAACTGACAGTAGCATTTTTCTGTGAATACTATTAACAATTACTTAGATAGGTACTTATTATTTAAAACTAAGAACGTTTTCTTACTTAAACAACGGTTAAAGTATTACGTTCAGTAGGTACTCTGCATTACCTGATCCCTTTTACAAAGAAGAAGGATGCAGAGAAAATAGAGAAATTACTGTTGCTACCCTTATTGCCCCGTCTCAAAAATCCACCCTGTATAGTACACCCACAGCGGTGGCCTACGGCCATCAACCTGCACCCTAATTGCGAAACACAGTTTGTTTCGGAAATAGATTCCCAATTTAAACAAACTCCTGTCGGTTCTGGCTTCCATATTTGGAATTGTGAAATAAAAAAAAATCCAATCCATTAGAATTGTATAGAGTTGTACTAACCAATTGCTCCTAATCTGTAACGTTGAAGCGTTTTGTTTCATCATATTGGAATTATTTGTTTCCGAATTATTGTGCTATAATTTAATTTTGTTTTAATTGCAACTGATGGTCTACTAATGCTTATAAATAAAGATGTTCAATCATTGCCGAAAAATTAAAAAACAATTTTTAAAACACTTTCTACCAAAAGCTACCATATTTGAAATAGGTAACGAAACGTTTTTCTTTTCACATTTTTGTAATCTGTAGCCAATGAAAATATCATAGAAAAGCAGTGTTATCAACTTAGTAGAATTTCCACTAAACCTGGGGGTTTTGGCACCCCTACTGGCGGAGAAATTTTTCTTTTAGTGGCTGGTGGTTTTGTCTAGTGGTTAGTTTAATTCAAATTGTAGAAAACAATACAATCAATTTCCAAAACTTTTAACTCTAGAAAATGTTATATTATCACGATTATGGCACGTTTTATTGTTTGCCTAAAACCAGTGTTAATAATTTTACGATTTTTTCTTTCAAATACCAAAACCTTTGCGGATTTACGCTGATTTGGAAAGACTGTTCAGCATGACAAATATAGGGACGAATGTAGTGTGAATGGGCTCCACCCGAGTGGAGATCCAAAAAAACGTCATTTCGAAAAAATTGCCCCACGGGAACATAATTCCGGGATAAAAAAAACTAAGCCATTATTGTCTGTCTAACAAAAATCCAAACATCTTCTACTAACTTTTTCATTCATTATTTTGTGATATTATAGTAGGATGATGAAAAAACCATGTTTACTATCATACCTATGTTATGTTTTATTTTCATTTTCAAATCTTCAAATGGACCTCCAAAACAGTGACCGAACGTCGGTAATAGGAAGATAAATAAAATTAAAAAGTTGTCTAGTTTATTTATGATAGTTTGAAGAATCGCCGCTAGCTAGTGGACTAGCGAAAAAGAAGTTGGCAACACTGATAAAGAAGAATCCTTCCATTATTATTAATAAAATAATAGTTGTTACATTTTTCAATATACAAATACAAATTATCTCATAAAGAAACATGGGCCTATAATGAATATTGAACTAGTCACCACGTGGAGTTACTCTATCTACCTATAGTGGAGATTTCTCTAGTCAAGAACTAGCGCTCTGTTGATGATAAAATGAGGGCTTTGTACAAGGTGCACTAAGACTAAGGCTGTTTTGCTCAATAGCGAAAGTGCCTATTTCGATATCATCACTACCTACAAGTAAGTAAGCCAGTTTATATAGAAATAACGTGTGTAGATTTGTAGAAGTGTCAAGTGTATTTGTGTAGTGTGTGTGTACTTATCTCATTAGATTATTGTAGCTGTAGCATTTTTATAAATCAATGAGCTGTAGGTACATTATTGGTCAGTCTACATATGGACAATCATTCCTTTGTTGCGTAGACAAGCAACTTACGTGATGTACTTTTTTATACGTCCATGAGTAAGGTTAACTATTTTTTGATGGTTAATTAATTTATTATACATATGTCTGTCAACCTCACATTCTAACAACTGAAATAATTGTTAGGTAGTTGATATTCCTGTACATAAGTAGATGCTAAAAATTAACCACTAATTGAATAACAATTAACTATGAAACATTGATCATAATATTTTCACAGACGGTGCTAAAGCTGAAAATACAAGAATTGAACACTGCCCTACCTACATTATATATAGCGAGGGATTTTCTAACAAAGAAGTTGGTGGCAAGGCATGAACATTATTGAATATGGCTCTTCTATAAAAATCATTGAAGGTACCTAAGCTTTTTGACACATATTTAAGAAACAAGCGTAGCAACTTACTAGGGGAAACAGGACACTTGATCCCTCGGGAGACTTGCTCCCCAGGCCATAACTAAAAAACTAATAATCACATCAGTGAACTTTCTACATAGTCAAATAAAATAGTCACATCATATATTTTATGTATGCCCAACTGTTTTAAAGCTTGTGGCTAAGCAAGCCATACTGGTCGATCTATCAAGTTAAGCTACGCTTGTCGGGGTTGGTCTGTGGATGGGTGACCCATTTTTATATACCGAGATTCCTCCGTGCCTTGGAGAGCATGTTAAGCTGTTGCTCCCGGCTGTCATTTAAGGATCTTTGGCAGTTGTTACGGGTCGTCAGAAGCCCGAAAGTCTGACAACCAGTCTTACGAAGGGGTATTGCATTACCCAGTAACTGGGTTGTGGAGGTCAGATAGGCAGTCACTCTATGTAAATACTGACATTCATCTGCATCTAGTTAGACTGGAAGCCGACCCCAACATAGTTGAGAAAAGGCTAGGCAGATTTATATCTAACTAATGTTTACTGTACTAATTTAGTGTTACAGTTAAATAAAAATATCTAGAGACTGAAAAATCAGATCCTGAAGAAACTAAACAACCGGCAGCAATGACTAGGCCGGTGGCTTTTGTCCAGCCATGGGCTGATGAAGGCCTAGTGCTACATAATGTTTATTTACTTTATTTGAGCAGAAATAATGTGATTTTGTTTTAAAACTGTAGGAGAGTTCCCGGGGTGGTTCACCTATGAAGATATGAAGGCAGCATAAATGATGTCGCCCATTGCTGCTATTTACTTGACATCACTGCACAGCTCCTCTGCAACTACTTCAGTTTCCAAGTACAAAAGTAGAAACGAAGATTTTTCATAAAATATTGTCATCACAACAGCAATATAAAAACATATGATATTGTGTTAATTGATAAGTGTAAACTTTAATAATTATAAAGTGTTTCATTATGAACTATGAAGGTACAAATAAAAATAACTTGTTATGAAGTATTTAAGAATTGAGTACCTAGTACTTACTATGTTTTTTATTAAATAAAGAAGTGATTATTCTAGTGATACTATTTAGAAAATAGTGGTGTTTAGCAAAATTAACTGTCATTCATTACTTTCATTAGGTATAGATAAATAGGTAGAAATAAAATATGGTAAACAAAAAAACTGTTTTATTTATATCATTACATTACAACCACTGACAAGAGCATTTAGTATTTGGACATGAGGCAAAAAGAAATAGAACAAATATTTATAATGTATGCATTGGTGGAACTTGGTATTCTAATGTCTTCCTGTGGAAGTCATCATGGATTATTTATGTACTGCTTGAATAATGTAGTTGAGCCTGACACCTGCAATATAAAGAAAAGAATTTAAGTAAATCCTTATCCCTTAAACAATTCAATGCACAATCTATTAATTTTATAGAACAACAATATTCTGTTACCTATAAACAATGATTATGTGCCTTACAACTCTATTGATGGATGCAGCATACTTGTCTAAAAAGTACCTAAAGAAAGATCTTATAAAACCTCGGCAAGTATTTTTATTAGATAACAGACAAAAAGGTAGATGAACCTATGATATATAGGTACAGGATGTACCAGAAAGGGTAATCAAATTTAAGGGTGTGGTACAGATTATCAAATTGAACAACTTTCTCCAAGGGACCAACAATATAATCGAGAAAAAATGATCGGCTGTCCCGTACAAAACTTCAATACCTACTCGACCCAAGTGTATGGGACGGCTGATTATTTTTTCTCGATTACGATGTTGGTCCTATGGAGAAAGTTGTTCAGTTTTATGGTCTGTACCACATCTTTAAATTTGACCACACTTTTCTGATACATCCTGTATATTGCTAAGTACCTTTCAAGGAAAACCAATTCAATGCTAAAGAGTATTTTGAAGGGCTCCATAATAAACTAACAATCATCTTCCTGCCCTTATCCCATGTTACTTGGGGTTGGCGCAATACGTTTACATAAACTAACAATAAACATTAGAAATAGAAGTAGATAAGTACTATAATATTTAGAAAACCACCTTCAAAGCTACTCTGATTTTGAGGATTCACACAGGACATCATAAAGGTTTATGACAAGATACACGTTTCTAGTAGGTACCTACTTACACAATAAAATATATTGAAAAAATTTAGATAGCGTTTACTTAGCAGGTACTTCAGCTGTACTTGGATATTATTTTCAATACTCAATACTTTTATTGCATTCTACATGTAGGTATTCTTAGGTGGTAAAGTTATAAATAGATCATGTGGACCCTGTCGGGCACAGCAAAATAGTGAGTTGGGAGAGAGGAAGCATTTGTTAACTATTATCTAACACTAGGTACTTAGCAAACTACTATATTATAATAATGATGTGGGTATTTACTGAGATAAGCTAATGGCTTTAATATAAAATATAAACTGGTATCTATTGAGAGATGTAATAACAATTAATAATTAATTTCAGTTGCCTAATACTTTCTTTAGTTTGTTGTTATAATTTGCTAAGTAAATGAATATTCATAAAGGTAGGTAGTAGGTATGTATGGTACCTACGTTTATTGGTGCCTTACCTATATATTTTGTATTCACCAGTAACAAGAAATATGTGGTTTAACATTGTTGCTGTGCTTAACACACATTTTGAAGCTCAGACTAATTACAAAACCAAGACAGTGCTGTCAACAGTGACGTGAGGCTTACGTTTCAGGTATCGTAAACTTGTGCACTACATAGTAAGGTGTAGTTTTATTGTAGTTTGGTGTAAATATGTGCATGTGAGCGTGTATGTACATAGTGAGGTGTAGTTTTGCACATGCTTTACTGTAATGTTTGCAGTGCTAGGTATAATGTCTTAGTTTTTTATTTAGTCTGAGCCTTGAAGATTCAACTCTTAGATAGAAAATAATATTGATATTACCTTGAACAGACAATGTTTTGGAAATAGATCTATGTATGGTGGTAGGTATGTTTTCTGGATTACCACAAGAAAAGAGAGGCCTACGCCCAGTAGTGGGCGAAGGCGGGCTGTGGATGACAATGATGATGGTGGTATGTATGTTCAACAGTCCTTACATAATATATTGACATAAAATGCTTCAAACTGAGCATTTTTTGTTCTTCCTCTATATATTTACTGCTTTTCCAATGAAGCCCTGAAATAAAATGATGTTATTTCTTTAAGCACATTTTTTCAAGATACATGTTTAAAGCCGGGGTCAGTGGGTCGTCGTATGTAGGATATAAGTTTTGGAATGGGCAACTAGCTTCAACTTTATGAATAACTGACCAACTCCTTGTCATGTTAAAGTGCCTGATAATCTATAAAAATAAAAAGAGAAGTCCTGACCGACTGATTGACTGACTCATCAACGCCCAGCCCAAACCCTTGGACCTAGAAAGATGAAATTTTGCACAGAGGTTCTCTTTATAATGTAGACGAGGAATAAGGAAGGAATTTCCGGTAGTACGTTCCCGTAGGATATTTTCCGACATCCACGCGGGCGAAGCCGCTGGCAAAAGGTAGTGGTTTAATAAAATTCAAATAATGCTTTGAATTAGCCAACCTATGTTAGAAATGTTACCTTGCCTTTAAGTCTGTGCGTACAGCAGAGTTACGACGTCGTTGCAGAAGTGGAAATACTACCTCACAAAGTCTCAAGAGTTGAGGCACTCTTCAAAAGTCTGCGGCTTTTAATAAGCCCGTCTTTGAGGCGTTGCTTTTCCGCGTTAAGCAACAAATAGCCTCGGTATTGAAAATACCAAAAATATTGATTTATCGTTGCAGTCAATTGCGGTTCTACACAAAAACACATTCACAATTTATCAAGAAGCTGTTCACTTACAAAATTTCGTAAAAATTATGGAGATTTTATGAGAAAATCGCAAACAAATTGCTATCAAAAATTATTACGGGCAAGACGTTGCCCTCTGTTTGAAAAACGACTGCTCGTTGATTTCAAACCAACTTCCAGCTGTCAAAATAGTTTCACAATTCGAATATTTGCCTTTTTAGTCGCTTTTCGTTCACTCTTTACTGTCTCCAAACCACGTGACACAGACTGGAGTTGGTTACACACTCTATTGTAGTTTCGCAATTCGAAAGACATAAAATAAAACAAACTGCAGTCAAAGCCAAATCAATTAGACTGACTCGGATGACGAAAATGTTTTTCGCAATTAGGTAGCTGGTTGCTTTGAAAATTCCTAATGGAAAACCCACTAACACTTTCCCAGACATGGGAATGACCTCACAAAACCTACATAAGCATGAGTCCACTACTGGGTCTTATTTTTTATTCGAGTGGAGGATGGACCCTGTAATTTTGTTTGCCTAATTATTTTTCTGGTATTAAAGGCTAATTAATCCCTGTTGTTGAAATAAATAAATGTTAAGTAGGTAAATTGTCTAACTGTTGCTAAGCCAATAATACGTTGATAAACAAATACTTATGTCAACCAACCTCGCCATCTGTTTATTCAGGCTCGTTTGTTTACACTCCCCTTAAAAAACGAAGAAATTATTGCCAAAAAAGTAATTCATACTCCTAATTTTACATTTCAGCTGTCAGTGGCACAACATTTAGAGAAGCTAGCAAGGGATATTGAACACGATTTGCTGTGTGGGGTCCCGTATGCCGCCCTACCGCTCGCAGCAGTCATGTCAGTCAACACTAACACACCTATGATAATGAAAAGAAAAGAAACAAAGATGTACGCCACAAAAAGAATCCTAGAAGGAATCTTCGAGAAACACCAGAAATGCCTTGTTGTGGAGGACGTAGTGACATCTGGCGGCAGTCTGATGGAAACTGTTGGCACTTTACGTTCTGAAGGTTTGATTGTGACGCACGCCGTAATAGTTCTCGACCGAGATCAAGGTGGCGCTAGTGTATTGAAACAGAATGGAATTCATGTAAAATCGATATTCACTTTAACCGGTTTGTTGAAGATATTGAATGAAGCCGGCAAGATTAATGTTGAAACTGTTGAAATTATATTAGATCACATAAAGGAATGTCAGTTTAACAATTCAGATTTCATGAAGGACAATTTGGAGATTATGCCTGTATAAAATTTTCAACACCTCCGAGTAACTAGACGATAGATTGGTGAAATTTTACGGTACCAAAATTCTCAGTTAGGTCCTATCTCATTTAATAATCGTTGAAGAAATGCCATCATTTAGGGTTGATATCATCTGCCCGAGTAATTCATATCAGACTGTACCACATCACAGAATAAAGACCAAATGTTGAAGCACTGCAATGGCGGCAGCGCAACTATGTGTGAGAGACTGAAGGTGTCACTGTGTAAGTGAATGACGGGTTGTCATCAGTAACAAAATTTCCCCATTTTCCAAATAATCTGGTTGTTTGAGTAAAAATATTTTTTTGGATGCGCAGTGTGATTATTGGGCAAGAAATATTATTAAAATACTAAAACTGAAACAAAAACACTAAATTATAGGGGCAAAAATAACAATTAAAATGTGTTCAGTAAGAAACACAAATAAAAAACGCAGTAAATAAAAACAAATATTTAATCTAAAGCTATAATCATATCTTGATGAGAACAAAGTTTAAATATAGGTTCTTTAAATTGAAATGTCAAACACTGTTATGTATTTAAAAGACTTATCTAATAAAATTATACCTGTGGCTATGTGTTCAATTTCTATGTTTTAAATAAAAATCCCGTCCGTCATTGACTTATTGGCTTCCATTCATCAACCAAGCCTTTTCCCATTTGTGTTGGTATGTAGGTATGTATACGTCGGTTTCCAGTCTAACCAGATGCAGCTGAAGATATTGCAGCTACTGCTGATCCTGGCTTAGTTTATATGTTCACAGGTACACGAACTTTTCTTATTTTGAATATATTTTTCATATACATTTTTAAAATCTGTTTGAGAAATTTATTGCGATCTACGAGACGTCTAATTTTTTGGTTCAACGTTTTTATCTTCCTTTTTTGATTTTGAACTGTCGTTTGTGCCATTACGAGAGATCTCTTCAAACGCCGTTCCATAGGAGTGTTTAGTGCTGATAATGGTTGTTCCAAATTAATGTCGATAGTTGCTGTCTCAATTTTAGGTAAATTCTAAAATGCAAACAAAAACATTAATTAACATCTCCGAAGGTGACACACAGCTTCAACAAACGCAAGATTACAAGATATCGCCGAAAAATAGTGCAAAAAAATACATAACGCGTTAGAGTGAAAAATGCGAAAAAGTCAACTTTACAGGAGGAAGAAAAGCTGCCCCTGTAAACTTTTATTACCACTGCTTCTTCAAATACTTGTGTATTTTAGTGTACAATTTGAACACTTACATTTTGAGATGCTTAAGAAAGATATATAAATATTTCATTTTACTATCGTAAAAGCGTATAATGATACTTGCAAGCAAAAAAAAACATGGTTTGCTCGTGGCAATTACATACAAGTTCATCAATGAAACAATATGGATATAAATCGATGGTACTTTTTTTTAATCCATTTAATAACTACTAGTCCTAAACATAATTATTCTTTAAAAAAATTCTAAGTGTTGGTAAATTGAACATAAAATAAAAATGACCAAAATTGCATTCCCGAGCTTTTCACCTAAGGCAACGATAAATAGAAATATATTAAGTAGGTATGTATTTGGAAACAATAAGTTCATCAAGTTTATAACGACTAGAATCTTGTTTTTTCTAGTCGTGTGCAATAATTGTGTAAAGAAAACTACATACTCGGGCTAAAAGAAAGGATGTGCTTGGAGAACTAGACTGTTTATTTGTCACTGGTTGTCCGAAACTTGAGGCATCCATCACTATTGAGACCTAAAAGAAAATACATTGCAATGTAAAAAAACAGTAAAAGTACAACTGTTTAACTGATAATGTAGAATATTTCATAATTTTATTATATTATATCAATCGCAGTTACGCACCGTTTGTATCGCATTGAAAATATTCGGTGAGACAGATTGGTCCTCTTGCATATTTTGAGGCTCAAATAAAACCTAAAAAAAAACAGACAAGATAATACAATCTCTCTCTGACTCTATGTAATATTTTGTAGGTGCAAAAGAAAATACATACTGGGGATGGGCTTGGAGAACTAGGTTGTTCAATTTTCACTGGTTGTTCGAAATTTGAGGCTTCGGCATCCATCGCTATTGAGATCTAAAAGAAATAAATATTATAACGAAAAAGAAAATACTTGGGAAAAGTAAGTATAACCGATATGTATTAAAGTCATTAGGTAAATCATTTCGCACCTCTTCTATGTTATTGGAATAATTTGGTGACGCAGGTTCTGCCTTCCGCACCTGATGTGGCTCATATAAAAGCTAAAAAAAATAAAAACAACGTTTAATATTGATAGTCAAAATGGTAATTATTATTTATCTTAATTAATTATGAGGCTACAGTAGCACGTATTCTGTTATTTTTTTAACTGGCTGCCTGTTTGGGTTAAATAGACTTGACAGACAGAGAGATAAAATGGCGGTGTAGGCTTAGTCATTTGGGCAAGGGACCTTAAAAACAAAGTCAAAGATAAGGTGAATGCTCTCGTGTTACTTAATAACTACAGCCCATGTTGACCAGAAGGTACGGTATGCCACAAGTCAGTGATAACAAAACCAGCCTATAAGCTGGCCTCTTATTCTATACCCTCTCTCCCCTCCTCTCCTCTCTCTCTCTCTCTTCTCTTTTTCTCTTATTCTTGTGTTACCTCTGACGTGCGGCCTACTGTACAGTAGCTGTAGAGATCTTCCTAACTAATATAATGTATTAAAGTCATTAGGTAAATCATTTCGCACCTCTTCTATGTTATTGGAATAATTTGGTGACGCAGGTTCTGCCTTCCGCACCTGATGTGGCTCATATAAAAGCTAAAAAAATAAAAACAACGTTTAATACTGATCATCAAAATGGTAATTATTATTTGTCTTAATTAATTATGACGCTACAGTAGCACGTATTCTGTTATTTTTTTAACTGGCTACCTGTTTGGTTTAAATAGATTTGACAGAGTGATAAAATGGCGGTGTAGGCTTAGTCATTGGGCAAGGGACCTTAAAAACAAAGTCAACGATAAGGTGGATGCACTCGTGTTACTCAATAACTACAGCCCATGTTGACCAGAAGGTATGGTATGCCACAAGTCAGTGATAACAAAACCAGCCTATAAGCTGACCTCTTATTCTATTGAAACTCCGCACTACGCTAGCCTAGCTCAAGGTCAAATGGGTAACACTGTAGTAGCTGTAGAGATCTTCCTAAATAGCCGCTCACAAGAGCAGGAGCACCCGCTTAAAAAAACTAGTCGATTGTACCACCCGCTGACGTCATTCGGCCCGCTGCGCGCGTTTGTTTACAAATTGCGATAGCGGCACAGTTTCTGGGAATTCTGTAGCTCCTGTTCATTTCTTGGAAAGCTTTTGTCTAACACTCTATTATGGTGTGTGATTCGTTTGAATTTGTTATTGTTTACATTTCTAGAAATGGTTAAAAAGACAACAAAGACAATGTAGCTTCAGATTTCAAAGAAATGGCTCTAGTAAGAAAAAACAAGCGATGACCTATATGTTTTAAGGTTTAAAATGCATGGTGTGTTAATAAAACACTTTCACACTCGACCGACCGAACAATGACATGTAAATGCGAAAGTGAATTGGTTCGTTACGCTTTCACGCTAATACGGCTGAACGAATTTAGATGAAATTTGTCACAGGTAGACCATGACCTGGATTAGGACATAGGATATTTTTTATCCCGGTAGTTCGTTCCCGTGGGATCATTTCCAAATCCCACGCAGGCGAAGCCGCGGGCATAAGCTAGTTTACTATAAAACTGCATGCCCCTCCACTGCTTCTTGCATACCTACACTTTTAAATTTAGTGGAGGGGCGGGCAGTTTTATGGTAAAAGATCTCTACAAGATTAGTTATTTACCTTTGTCGGTACTGCATATTTAACAATACGAAGTAGCCCTCCTTTAGTTATATAGAAATCTTTTGTTTCATAATGAGCGCTGCAAATTGCACTATGTTTGGATGGAAGCCAATTTTTGTCGCCTCTACTCTCTCGTATAACATCAATTAAATCGTTCCTCCATTCTTCATATTTTGATGGAAACCTAAAAAACATTAAAAGTACCGAAACACGGAACATAGGATACTCATTAGGGAGGTACGAAAAATTAAAGAAATGGTTTAAAATGTAAAAAGTATCAATCCTCCCTTACTTTCGGGTGATTTTCCCTTTAAATAATTGACAACACTGGTCTTGTTATTGACGTTTTACATTCCTAAAATATTATTTCACGTTCCATTATTTATGGAAAATGCGATAAATTACTCACAAATGAAAGGTGATTCCTTCACGCCGATGTATACCACTACTATTATTTCGACAGCATTTTACCACACAAGACGGCATTATTTTATCTTTTTTGACACTACAGACACCGACCGGACCGGCTTCCTAGATCTTGACGTTTGTAAGTTTTTGTTGTTGCGCGAAGAAACTGCAAAATGGCGGCCGCCCATCTGACAACATGCCTGATGTGAATGTGTGCGTGCCAGCTCGCTCAAAGTGGTACAATTTGACATTCACATCGCCTCTAATTTGTAGCAGTAAGGTTAATTTTAGTGTTATCTATGTTCGAACTTTACGTTGAACTGTTCAAGCGAGCCGAAGTCTGCCGATGTGTATGAAGGGAGAATAAGAATGCTTCTTTCATTCATTCCTGCCAATTTCCGTCCGCCTTTTTAACCGACTGGGCGACAGCAAAGACAGGGTTAATTTTTTCATCTTTGTATGTGAGATTCTTACCCTCGTACTATATAACATCATTGCCTCGAAGCATCACGACAGGATGGATTTTAATAATGATGGTGGTGTTGATGGTGTCTATCGACTCGTAAGGCTAGGCACATGAACGAATTTTAACCACTGGACTCGGGAGTCTCGGACATAAGGCGGACGTTTACCGTTCTTATCAGTAACCAGTATGTAAGTAAGTACCTATATAATTGAATAAAAAGTCCATAACAATTTAATTAAAATTTAAATACCGGAAGCTTACCTTACCTTCATTCTTCCTTTATTTCCTTTGTCTAACAGCTTATTTATGATACGCCTTTTCTTTCCCATTCGAAGGTTCTGGGTTTGTTTGATTGTTGGTGTTGGTGCAAAATCAAACAATAATGTCAAAAATTTTCATTCATTCGTTCATCGATATATTAGGTCTTTACCTATGAAATTGCCGTTCTGCAGTACTGGCCATTTCAAATCAAAATAATTTTTGTTTGGCTAAGAATTCTAATTTCAAATTAATTTTATTTTAAAAACATGGATTTTTTTTTCCAGAAGTAGTCATTTGTTTATTGATTAGTGTTACATTTTCATCGCATTTCAATCTTTTTCGTCATCATGGATACGTTAAAAATTCGAGTAATTATGGAATATGAGTACCGTCGTGGCAGCAACGCGCGGCACAAGCGGCACGCAACATCAACGACGGTGACGTTTACGGAGCTAACACTACAAACCAACGCACCACTTGTTATTGGTTTGCTCGCTTCCGTTCTGGAATTTTCGACCTGAAAAATGAACCTCGCGGTTTCGGACGACCGACTTTGGTCGACAATGACGAATTAAAGGCGATTGTGGAAGCTGATGATACACAATCTACGGCTGAATTAGCAGCAGCTTTCGTTAGCGTCAAAACAATATTGGTCCATTTGCGTCAAATTGGCAAGGTAAAAAAGCTTGACAAATGGGTGCCCCACGAACTCGATGATCGCCAGCGCAAAGTACGCGTCGAGACGTGCCTTGCACTGCTCAACAGACACACAAATTAAGGAATTTTGAACCGCATTGTTACCTGCGATGAAAAATGGATTCTGTTTGATAACCGCAAGCGCTCAGCAAGTTGGTTGGATCCTGGTTCAGCACCTAAACAATGCCCTAAACGAAAACTTACCCCTAGAAAAGTGATGGTCACTGTTTGGTGGTCTAGCGCCGGTGTGATCCATCACAGCTTCTTACCAAACGGGGTGAGCATTACTTCAGATGTGTACTGTGAAGAACTGAACACAATGATGGAGAAGCTGGCACATCTCCAACCAGCATTGGTGATTCGCTCGTCTCCGCTGCTCCTGCACGACAACGCGCGACCTCATACTGCACAGCAGACGGTCTCCAAGTTGCAAGAACTGGGGCTGGAAGGTCTCCGTCATCCGCCCTACTCACCAGACCTTGCGCCTACAGACTACTACTTTTTCCAAAATTTGGATAACTTCTTGGCGGGAAAAAAATTCAATACCCGAGAGGCAGTACAAAATGCCTTTGAAGAATTTGTTGCCTCCCGTCCAGCTGATTTCTTTAAGAAGGGCATCAATAAACTGCCACTGCGTTGGCAAAGATGCATTGATTGCATGGGTGATTACTTCGATTAATACAAATAAAAAATGCATGAAAAAAATTCGTTTAAATTTTTTCATACAAAACGACAATTTCATAGGTAAAGACCTATTATTATGATTTAAAAGAGTGTCCGTGGAGTTTCTTGCCCGTTCTTCTCCATAGGGATCTACTACGCTTTGCAATGGGCAACTAGTTTCATCTTTCTGACTGACCGACCCATTGACAATTCAAAAGTGCCTGTAATTGGTTTATTTCAAATAAATGCTTTGAGTTTGAGTTTTAGTTATACATTTCCAGAATAAGCTTGATCTCGCATTGTATAGGATTTCCTTACAATGAGAGGTCAGTGTAAACTGTAAATGTATAGCTTGATGTGTAGCCGTGTGTACCTAGACGATTCCAAAAATATAACGTAGGTACCTACCCACTAAAAGGTTGAAAAAAAAAATTGCCAACTGGGGACTGCCGACTGAAGTGAAAACTTGACAGTACCTAGGTACAGTCAACAAAAGAGATATCTAGGCAGGGCACACCAACACATTTGTATGTGAATTGCTTCATGTTCAATTTTACATTATATTACATTGTTTTTGCAATACTCCTACATTGTAACACATCAACACAAAATTGTATATTTTCACGAAATTGAATATGAAGCAATTCACACACAAATATGTTAGTACACCCTGCCCAGATATGAGAGGAGCTCGTGGCTAAGTAATAACAGCCGCACGGGTCGATCCATCCATCAGGTTAAGCTACGCTTGCCAGGGTTGGTCCGTAGATGGGTGACCATCTTTACATACCGAGACTCCTCCGTGCCTCGGAAAGCACGTTAAGCCGTTGGTCCCGGCTGTCATTCGTGGATCTTTGACAGTCGTTACGGGTCGTCAGAAGCCCGAAAGTCTGACAATCAGTCTTACCAAGGGGTATCGTATTACCCAGTTAATGGGTTGTGGAGGTCAGACAGACAGTCGCTCCATGTAAAATAATGGTATTCAGCTGCATCCGGTTAGACTGGAAGCCGACCCTAACATAGTTGGGAAAAGGCTAGGCAGATTGACCCTGCCCAGATATCTCTTTTGTTGACTGTACCTACTCACCTAACATTAGTGCATATCGGTGACGCATGTCGCATGTCGGTAATGCGAACTCAAGATTTTCCCCTACCAAAAAAATCGCTCACGCGCCTTAAGAAGTTTTCGACTGCAACTAAAAAGTTACGTGATGGGATGTATAAAATAGGGAAGATAGGCCACTCCCTAACGTCACGTAAACATTATTGGACTAGAAACGTGTTGGGTATCGATTATCGATATCTAAATACGATAAAACAAGAAAACAGTTTTTCTCAACGCATGCTTCAAGTAACAACAAATTAGGTACCTAAATTATAAACCGACGTAACAAATCTTTTAAAAATATTATATTTCGCATGAACCTACCTAGGCGCACGGTTCAATTGGTCGTTCCCTGGAGAAGAGCCGGCAAGGAACTTCACGGTTACTCACTCGGAGGTCGGTGCTCTCTTGAAGTTCTGGATGATAAGAGGTCCTTCCCGAATAGGGACGTAGCATCTTAGCATGTTAAATGGAAACATTGGATTTTGTTACTAAACACCTACATAGTACTTAGGTCCAGACGCCAGCACATCAAGCTACTACAATCTGTCAAATTTCTTTAATAGATTTTCATCTTTATCGCTAAAGCATTAGGTTCAAGGTTGATTGGGAAAATTTGACAGTTCCGGGTGGCTTGACCTGCTGGCGTCTGTACCTACTTAGAGAAATTCAATAGGGGTAGGGTTGCCCTTATGATATTCTGATATTTGGCTACTGATTCCGACTAATTAGCGACTAAATTTGTGAGAAAACAGATCTTCGCTAGGTGTCCTAGCTTTTGAGATTCAAAATGGGTCACGCTGGGGACTCCAGATCGGCCACCTATAAACCCTTATATCTTTTCAACATGTGACCGGCAAATTGTGATATTTGGCGACACAAATTTTTTGTGTTATCAAAATTAAAATCCGTGATGGTGGCCATGCCAGTGTCAGCCACACTGCTTTCTGTTGATTGTATCCATTTAGTTACAGGCTATGTATTACCACAGAATACGTAATTGTACAAATAGTATTAGGCCGGTCGCCCTTATGTTTTTATTATTTTGCTATGTGTATTTTCTGGTGTACAATAAAGTATTTAAATAAATAATAAGTACCTACCTAATAATAAACAACAAACCTTTACCTACGGTCAATAGGTAGCATTCATAGCTGTAAGATTTTTTTTATATTTCTATGTTGGGTGACAGGTAATTAGTGACCGATAGTGATTGTAGGTAGGTAGGTACTCTCTCTTGGCCGGATCACCACCCTGGGATCTTGACGCCAAAAACCTAGCGTCACTATATCAGTGGCGCCGGAACGCGTTGGAGCGGGGCGAACACCTGATGCCTCGTCATGTCGAGGTGTACAGGGCTGAGCTCCGCCAGACCCTAGTGGTGGAATGGGAGCAGCGACTTGCGCAACCCAGCGCTGGGCACGCTACCATAGCGGCGGTAAGACCCGTTGTGAGGGAGTGGCTGGAGAGACGGCATGGCGCCCTTACTTTCCGGTTGACACAGGTGCTATCCGGACATGGGTGCTTCGGAAAGTACCTGTGCCGCATAGGCCGGGAACCAACACCCTGTTGTCACCACTGCAGCTGCCTCGACGACACGGCGCAGCACACTCTTGAGGAATGCTCTGCTTGGGCAGTGCAGCGTCGTGACCTCGTCGCGGCGGTTGGTGCTGCGGACTCTCTCTCGCTTCCGGGCATGGTCCAGTCCATGGTCGGAGGTGAGAGCGCGTGGGACGCCGTCGCCTCCTTTTGCGAGGAAGTGATGGTCGCGAAGGAGGCGGCGGAAAGGGAGAGGGAGGATACAACTTCCCTTCCAATCCGTAGCAGACGCACCGGGTGCCGGAGGGCGCGAAATGATCTCCAGCCGCCTTAAGGTGAGGCCTGCAGGCAAGAGACTGGGGGAGTTTGTTGCCTGAACAGTGAAAGGCCCGAGACGACGGCGCGCCTCTCTGGAAGGATTGCGGCCGTATAAGGCCGCTGAGGGTGACGGGGTCCGCATGAATTCATGCGGGCCGACACCTAGCCGGGGGAGCGTGACGAAATGCGCAAGCACTCCAGCAGCAGAACACCGTGTGGTCACCCTCCTCCTGCCCCAGGGTGGAGGACATCCATGAGGATTTCCACACGATGTAGGTAGGTACCTACTCTAATAACAAGCAACTTTTTTTACTAAGGACCAAACCTGAAATTGCGAAAAAAAATCGGCTTTTCCCTGCATTTACCTATGTTCGCATAACTCGTCAAAATGTAGGGAACAGCTGATTTTTTTCCCCGCGATTTCAGGTTTATGCCATTTTATGGTGAGTATACTGCTAACTAGCGGAATGGTTTGAAAAAAAAAATAATGTCTGGAGATATGGAACATTTTGAAATTTCGCCCACATTTTTTTTGAAGGTAGGTAAAGCAGTTTAACGCCAAAAACCATTTGTTCCCAACGAGTAACACCCTCAAATGTCACACTGTTACTCGATGGGAATGTTTTTAAGAAAAAGTTCCCAACCAGTCACACTGTTACTCGATGGGAACTTTTTATTACTAATTTCCCAACCAGTCACACTGTTACTCGATCTAGTCGTTTCTGGCACTCGCCGGCCGCTGCCGCGGCACCGCTCGCTTCGCTCGCTCGGCTCGTGCGTAGAAGGTCACAGTTTTAACCTAACCTAACCTATGTAATGTTGTTATTTTGTTGATTTTAATAAAAATTTAAAAAACCGATTTAATTCTTATTTTCATTAAGTTCTGTAACAGTGTGTTCCCATCGAGTAACAGTGTGACTGGTTGGGATTTTTTTCTGAAGAAATTCCCATCGAGTAACAGTGTGACTGGTAGTGTGACCGGTTGGGAATTTTTTCAGAAAAAAATCCCATCGAGTAACAGTGTGACATTTGAGGGTGTTACTCGTTGGTAACAAACCCCAAAAACGGCTGTTTGGCGTTAACTGCTACAACTTCGAACCTAGGTTATGTTGATTTTTTGATACAAAAAATTCCATTACCTCATCTGACTAACAATGTGAGAATTGGTTTCAAATGTTCCAAATCTGCAGACTTATTAATTTTCTTCTTAATGGTGGTGCTAGTTAGCAGCTGTACTCGCCTTAAAAGTAGTCGTTGGGTGGAGCCATTTATATTTTTTTCATTTTATGTTTGTTTAGGCTAGTACCAGTCCATATAATATAATAACCGTACCTTTGGGGGCTCGGCAAAATATGTTACCTATGTGAATCCAATCCCTAAGCAATTTTCCTGTTTTTAGTTACTCTAATAGGTAGTAACGTCTATTTTAGTACTCGGAACGAACTGATAAAAGCCGCTAATAGCAATGCGTGGAGCACCGTTATCCCCTGATGAGGAAAAGGTCACGTTCGGCGAATGCAAATCGGTTGCATTTTTTGTAAATAGGAATTGCACGCAAGCTAATCACCTAGCTTTATATTGCTGGTAGGCGACTATGTATTTGTATTGACCACAACATATACAGGGTCAAAATAAATTAGTTAGCAAAACTCCTCCGCAGTCGTGATGGGTATGATCTAACAAAAAATAAATTTATGTGTCATCGACTCGTTAAAAAACAATTGTCGTTAATTTCATTTTAATCATTTATTTACACAGTGTACAGTTTGGAGAAAATTAGCCAGCGAAACCCTTTGATACTGAATTAGATGGCCCGCTAGAGTCTAGTAAGCCGTCTAATTCAGTATCAAAGGGGGCAATAAAAGGTGAGCAATTGACATTTTTTTTAAATAAAATATCTTCAGGGTATGGTGTGGTGTGTCATTTAAGTGTTTTATTTCTGATAATATTCTGTTATTATGACTGCCAAGAAAGATTAAATAAAACAATTTAAGTAAAATCATTGTAGTTTTATTACTCACTGAATATAATAATTAAAAACCTTTCGATTTCGAAATGTTGTACTAGCTTCTTAGTAAAAAAGCCAATTCAGAATAACACATTATCTGACAGTATCAAACGAAGTATTAAAATTAAACTTAGGCATTAAAAATAGTTCAGCCTTATCAAAAAAAAGATCTTTTCCTTTGTGTCATCAGTGTGTCTGTCGACAGCACTGTAGTAGTGATCAGGCGAAGGGCCCACGTCGCTGGGGGAACCTGTTTACAGCCATAAACATCCGAGAGTCGCCCCTTCGGTCAAGGAAAACACACACGGGAATGTAGACGCGACGTCAACAACGAGTAGATACGTTCTACGTAACATAAGTCAACGACGGTACAGTTACACGGAAATACTAATGCAAATCAAAAGACGTCCCGTGCGACGCGCCGGACGCTCGGATCGGGAGCAGGGGGCAGGGTGTTAGGGTTGCGGGAGGGGGAGGTTGGGTGTGAGTGCTTAGTTGTCCTCGATCTCCTGTTCTGCCTCCTCATCGAACTCTGCGTCCTCGTCGGCGGTGGCCTCCTGGTACTGCTGGTACTCGGACACCAAGTCGTTCATGTTGCTCTCCGCCTCGGTGAACTCCATCTCGTCCATGCCCTCGCCGGTGTACCAATGCAAGAAAGCCTTGCGCCTGAACATAGCGGTGAACTGCTCCGAGATGCGCTTGAACAGCTCCTGGATGGCGGTGGAGTTGCCGATGAACGTGGCGGCCATCTTGAGACCACGAGGTGGGATGTCGCACACAGCGGTCTTCACGTTGTTCGGGATCCATTCCACGAAGTACGATGAGTTCTTGTTCTGGATGTTGAGCATCTGCTCGTCCACCTCCTTCATGGACATGCGTCCACGGAAGATGGCAGCCACGGTCAGGTAGCGGCCGTGGCGCGGGTCGCATGCCGCCATCATGTTCTTGGCGTCGAACATCTGCTGCGTGAGCTCGGGCACGGTGAGGGCGCGGTACTGCTGGCTGCCGCGAGATGTCAAGGGAGCGAAGCCAGGCATAAAGAAGTGGAGACGTGGGAACGGCACCATGTTGACTGCCAGCTTGCGGAGATCCGCATTCAGCTGGCCAGGGAACCGCAGACACGTCGTCACGCCGGACATGGTGAGCGACACCAGGTGGTTGAGGTCGCCGTACGTGGGTGTGGATAGTTTTAGCGTGCGGAAGCAGATGTCGTACAGTGCCTCATTGTCAATACAGTAGGTCTCGTCTGTGTTTTCTACTAATTGGTGGACTGATAGTGTGGCGTTGTAAGGTTCTACTACTGTGTCTGACACTTTGGGCGAAGGTACAACTGAGTATGTGTTCATAATTCTGTCGGGATATTCCTCTCTGATTTTGGAGATAAGAAGTGTGCCCATTCCGGAACCAGTGCCGCCTCCGAGCGAGTGTGTGAGTTGGAATCCTTGAAGGCAGTCACATGACTCTGCTTCCTTGCGTACGACGTCTAATACTGAATCGACTAGTTCAGCGCCCTCGGTGTAGTGACCCTTAGCCCAGTTATTACCGGCTCCGGACTGTCCGAACACGAAGTTGTCCGGTCGGAAGATCTGTCCGAAGGGTCCCGAGCGCACCGAGTCCATGGTGCCGGGCTCGAGGTCGACGAGGATGGCGCGTGGCACGTACTTGCCACCGGAGGCCTCATTGTAGTAAACGTTGATGCGCTCCAGTTGCAGGTCCGAGTCACCATGGTAGGCGCCGGTGGGGTCGATGCCATGCTCGTCGGAGATGATCTCCCAGAACTGAAACAATCACAAACAATACTTATTTAAATGAACAAGACACCTATGAGTAGAGTCACATGTAATTATTGAAGTAAGTTAAGGCCCGAGGCGAGAATGTCTATTAGCACAAGGTAGGGCGTCTGTGCTCAGTGTGTGTGTAGGATGAGTCACGGTCGCCCCGGCGACGGAGTTCGCAACAAACGACGGCTCCTGAGGCGTTGCCTCGACATTAACATATTTACGAGGTCGACATTATCGATCCAACCCACAACCATAAAGGTACATCAACGATTTAAATCACGTCTTAAACCGATGAACAAGCATAATTGCAGCAAAAACATTATGGCCGCCCACTTTCGTGTTTATGTCATGTTGCCTTAAAAGAGGAGAGCGCGGAGCAAGTTTCTCGTTTGGTCAGACAGCCTGTCGAAGTGTCAAACAATAAATCAGGCAGGTCGGAGTCGCGAGTTGCAGTGTGCACACAGCGCACTCGTTCGCGTGGCATTTTTAGGACAAAACACAAGTCATCCATTAACATTGCAGCGAGGTTTTATCACGAATCAATTGAGAGGCTTTCTAGTAAGTAAATGAAACTCGGCGAATAGAGACGCTGAATGGCCGATAAGATCGGTTGTTGACTCATTCGTGGCGAGATTATAATGTTAAAGAGATATTTTTTAAACAGTACAGTCACGTAGCATGTTTTAATCATGACTATTTCAAGTGTTACTAACGCTAACAATAGGCAATATAGTTGTCTGAAAAAGGACGATCTTAGCGCTTACTCAGCAGTCGGCACGCAATCCATTGCTTTGACATTTAGGCTCAATTTACATTGCCGCGGAACGGAATGGATTTCATTCCGTTCCGCGGCAATGTAAATTGAACCTTGATTTGATAGCTAGCCTACACGATCTAAATAAAATTCTAATGAAAAACCTGCCCAGTTCTATCATGTTGATGAATTTGTTGTTGTAAAGATTATCTTTATCAGTATTTTTATAACAATAATCTATACTATCTCTTAATCAATAGAAAACACTTTGGAACTTTTCGTGGAAGTCTTAAATAGAGTGTGCGTCATATTGGTGGACGTGATGCGATGATGCACACCACGACTTCATCATAACAGAATAATGTAGCGCCTTGTTGGTGAGCACACAAGCAAGACACTTCATGTACCTTCATTGAAGCGCATAACATCTAACATTTACCTTGAAATAACAATAATTAAAAAGGGTGTTAGGTTAAACGAGGGATATACTTTAACGGAGTGTAGTACTCATGAAATTGAACAATTTTTACCATGGAACTAACCCTGAAAAGTGAAAAAAAAAAGCGCGCACGCGCTCGCGTAGGTTTTGCACTTTGTACATTTTCATGAGTACTCAATCAATCTGCCTAGCCTTTTCCCAACTATGTTGGGGCCGACCCCAACATGATTGAGGCAGACTGGAAGCCGACTTCCAGTCTAACCGGATGCAGCTGGATACCAGTATTTTATATGGAGCGACTGCCTATCTGACCTCCACAACCCAGTTACTGGGTAATACGATACCCCTTGGTAAGACTACTATTTTCATGAGTACTACACTCCGTTTATGTCCCTCGTTTAACCTAACATCCTGTAGTTATTAGTGGTCTTTATAATCTCAAGAAAGCTGAATTTACTACCGATTCGGAACATTTTATCGCCGGAAAGAGAGTCGTTCGATACGTTGATCACGCTACAAAAAGCGGGTCAACGCGGAAGAAACCGCGGGATTGGCTTAGCTCGTAAAATCACAGACTGGCACGGAGACAGTCGCGTGTCGCCGGCAATTACCGTCAGAGACATGCAAATAACTATGAAAGTTTAGAAAAGTACGTTTTATTAGCAATTAGGTAAAACAATGACTGTGAATGTTGATGGTTTTCTGTGAGTCGGTAACTTTATAATATTATACATTACTCACGTTAAACTCATTTCTAGTCATTCTACAAAATACCTATCATACCTACTCATTTCCATACATACAATAAGTTATCTACAAGTAAATTTGCGAAGATTACCAACTAATGCAACGTATTCTTCAAAATGTCCTCGAACTTCTCAGTCAAAAAGTTGGTTAAAAATACCTGAAATTACTCAAGAACGTATCGTTGCATTTCTCAAAAGCGCTTAACATTTCTGTAAACTGAAAGAAATTTAAAGCTCTCCGCTGCACGACACGGTGGGCTATTCGAAGAGTTCGGGCATTTTGCCAAATGCTGGAAAAATCGCTTCCGACATCTCGCGCACGTTGAATAAACCGGGATATAGGTAGATAGGTAACGTGCTCACATTTTGTATTCAAATGAAAGTTCATTGAATGTTTTGTTTGCTAATGTGAAGGTGCCTAGGGATAGGGTAGGTATTGATATTCCTATCTTTCTTTTCGAATAATTTTCTAGAAATTATGATGCAATCGTACTTAATTATCAAAAGATAATGATGTATTTTCAAGAGAACATAGTAACAATAACCTACTCAAAATAAACATGATGCATTATTTTAATCATTACCTGCCTGTCATTTTACAGTAAGCAAGTACATAAAACAAGATAGGAAGAACACGTCACGATAAATTATTGATATTGCACTAATTGAAGAACATAATTTATTGGTCAACTTTGTATTTATTCAATTAGATAAGTCTACATACCTAAATAATACCTTAAAGACGTTAGTTGGTTGATCGACAATAATTGTCTTTACAACTATACCTAGGTAGTTTAAATGGAATCGGAATTAACAAGTTTAATTAAATTACGTTAGTAAAATAATCTTAGGTAATCATTCAATTTATTGTACTTTATTCATTAAATAATTGGACCGTTCACGTGTTTTATCCAATTAATCCTATTATGGCTAACTGAGGCTCAATAGACCTTGTTGACAGATTTAAAAAAAAAAATTGTCCAGAGATACTCTTTGAATTAGGTCAATTTTGTTCGTCTTTCCGGCTGTCAAGTATTTATTTAGGTGTTAGATAGGATTACGTAGGTGCAGAAAATATACTAATAATCTTGTTAATTTACAGCAGAGACAAGAGTTTGAAATCGGCTGTAAATGTTTTGACATGGTGTTTTATGCAAATATCCAAACAGGATTCTTTACAATTTTTTGCCGAACATTTACAAGTTTAAAATGAAGTCGCCTTTAGAGGCGTTGTTACATGTTACATCAGACTTATAGGTAGCCAATTTTAAGACATCAAAGAGACTACTAAACATCAAAACAGTTCCTGATTATGAACACGCCACAGGATAGTTTTCTCGTCGTAAACTTTGGTTCAACTAACATATATGTGCTAAGCTGTGCTATTTCGGCTGCCGATGCCGCGGAAGAGCGTCGGTCATTGAACTTCTGTCTACCGCGGTATAACTGCTACAACCTACCTATTTAAATTTCATAATTAACTTTTTGCAGTACGCGCATGAAATTAAAATCCGCAATTACGCGCGAGCTTTTTTTATTGGCTGCTATATTTTTTTATGTGATGAAGTAAAAAGAAATCTCGCGAATGTGCGATCATTGTTTACGAATTTAATCATACTTAATCATACCTAGCTAGGTACCTAACTTTAAAAAAATCTAAACTATTTTTTTGACTCAAATTATTGATTAATTCTATATTCAAATTACAACAGGAATGCGTCACTATTACAAATGTAATACCTACTACTACAACAGCAAAAAAAAAACGTTTTTTTTTCCTGCATGAAAAAAACGCGCCCGCGGCATCTGGCATACATAACATTTGGCGGATCCCCGCACCAACGGATAGGACTCGAATTTCGAACGTTACAAACGGAGGCCTACGATTGGCCGGCCCTTATCATGGGACGCGGCCGGCCAGCCTTGAGCGGGGATCCAAACATGCGTGCCCTTTATTTATAACGGTTTTTACAGGTAAGTATGAAGCTAACCTATCTAAAGAAAGTTCTATGAACTACCTCTTTGCAGCATTTTTATCAATGACAGTTACAACTTACAAGAGTACAGTTATGTACTATAATTATAGTACCTAATAATTGTACTCTAGTATACTACATTTAACAAGCTATACACTTCCAGTATAAGCTAACCTGTCATTGTACGGAAATCCTATACAATGAGATGTTTCCATAGACTGGAAATGTGTAGCTTGGTAGCAGAGTGAACAACTATTATTAATTGTACATGTGCAACTACTCTTACAAGAGTACAATACTACTCTTACAAGAGTATAAATGTACTCCTGTAAGAAAAAACTATTGAATTGAATTTCTTTGTTTGAAACAGGCTTGTGGGATAGTTGCCCCTAAGATGACCCACTGACCAAAACTTGCCAAGTGCACGACCAAGAGCTGTATTCTTCATACATAACCAAAAACATGAAATAAGTAATACGCGTAAATCGATAATCCAAATCCTCAGTTGATCCGCCAACCGGCGACTAACACGTGGAAGTAGTAGGCGACAACCGACTTCCGAAGTTCCTGCCTACGTATTGATCGATAACTGCCCGATACGCTAGGTGCGGCGGCATTCACTAACTCGCCTTTTACATAATATTTACACGATAACTGCTGACGTGACAGTGAAAACCAAAGACTCAGAGAAAATTTACACGATAATGTAGACCATAAAGGTCAACGAAGAGTCCGTAATCCACGACCACACCCACTGACTCTAAATATGACAAACACTCGGCCACCGTTAATAGACCACAATTTAGACAACATTAACGTGAATTAATATAGGAAACAGTCGTCAATTGTTTCATTATTGGAGTCGTGGCGTGAGGCCGGCGTCACAAAATGCCGGCCGCTATGCCTGTGCCCAATGTTCGAAATTAGATGTTTAAAAAACAAAAGAATAGCTTACCTTGGCTCCAATCTGGTTACCGCATTGTCCAGCCTGAATATGCACGATTTCCCTCATTTTGTTTTATATGAACTTATTTTACTTAGTAACTATAAAATTTGTTTTTCTGCTCCGCACAGCACACACCACGTACTCTCGTGGTTGCTTGAAGAATAATTTTGTACCGTTTCGTCCGATCGACCTAAGCTACGGATGCGATAGTGCTGTGGTGAAACCAGTACGGTGATGTATCGATAAAAATTGTCGCATTGCGACATACTTTTAAAATAATATTGAGAGAGTAAACAATATACATACGCAATACATTTTTTTCCCGTAAAATTTCAGGTCTGTCTATAATATCTTTACGAAGAACACATAGGGTTTATTTTCAGGAGACAAACCCAGTTGTTTATTATCAAAAGTAAGAAAAAGGCTACTGTGTGTTAACCGATAAGATATATCCTGTAGAACTTTCAGATACTTAATTTAAATAAGAATATAGCACGTGCAACTGCATCTTCCATTTGCCATTCATTTTGATTATCTGCCGGTAAGGGTCAGGCCACTAAAACTTTTCAGACAAAATATGACTATACAGCCTCGTCCTCACACCTGCTTATGAAATTTCTATTACCAATACTGTTTTTATGCCTAGCGCGTCCATTTGTAGGTTGAGACGAGACGTATAGTTTATTGTACTCTCAGAGTACAATCAACTACACGTCTGTGGTAACACATGCATTACGAAAACCGTCCTTACACCTTTGTAAAAGAGCCCAGGAAAATTAATCTTTTTCTGTAAGGCCAATCAACTCAACATTTTAAAATTATCAAAAAAACTGTCAAACTCCTGCCAAGTAATTGGTTATCACTTATCACCTGACAACTCATCACAGTTGACAGTTGACATGAATTAGTCGCTTATTTTTACTTTTTGTGTTTATTAGCCGACAGTAACCTAAGTAACCTGCAAGGTAATTGCGTAACACACATAAATTAACAATTGATCGCAATAGGTTTCATTTTGACAGTTCACTCACGTTAATTGCGTTATTTACGTTGTTGAGCAGACAAATTTTTCAAACCTATGAAGCAATGGATTAGCAATTTCTTTTAAAAGTCTCGGATTGTGATACGATTACGCAATTATACTGGCTATTACCAAAAGTACCTCCTTTTTTATTACCCGACTGCCATGAAGGATTATGTTTTTCCCGCATATCTTTGAATGTATGTGCATGTAAGTTTTATCACATGTGACAAGACAGGTGACACGGCAGTGACGCTGGGACCCGACTTTTAGGATTCCGTACATTAAAAGGAAAAAACGGAACCCTTATAGGATCACTCGCGTGTCTGTCAGTCCGTCTGTCACAGCCAATTTATTCCAATGTACCGATTAAGTTGAAATTTGGTACACATATGAATTTTTATGACCCAAACACGGACTTGTAACGTAAATAAGTGAATTTTGATTATGGGAGTAACTTTTGGGCGGCTAAAAATAAAAAAAAGTTTTGCAAACTGTACCGTGTCATCAAATGAAATAAGCCCTTTCGGCTTACTGTGAGGGTCTCAAATAGATTTTTTTTATAATTACGCGACACGTGTCGAATTTTCAAAAAAAAGTAACTTGGTTGATTTTAGATTGCATTAAGTCGTGATTTTTTAAAGTAAATGAAAGGTTAGCCTTGCAATATTATGGTAAATTAAGAAGTTAAAAAATTTTAAGTGATGGCTCATCATCAGCAATAACATCATAAAAAAACCGGCCAAGTGCGTGTCGGACCACGCACAATGAAGGGTTCCGTAGTTGGGATGAATTATTCCAAGGACAAACTTAACATTGTAGTTGAAAAACATGTTCTTCCGTACATTCCAACTGTAAATGTAAGTTTGTACTCACAATATTGAGAGATTTACTATGTTATTTTAAGACCACAGACTTCTTATAAGTTTTCCTGTAATCTACAGATAAAGATATATTTTCTGTATTTTTTTCACGAACGCGGTGTGAATCGGGTCCGTGGATCATTTTATATAATATTGTACGTGGTATGAGTTCTATACCAAGAAAATATTTTTTTATTATTATCGTTGTTCCATCACTATTAAGTACTAATATCGAATTCTATGCATTTAATTTGATGCGTTATCTATTTCCGAACGATTTAAGATACGTCAACACTGACTGAGACTTGTCTATGACATTAAAAAATTTTTTTTTCTCTGACATGTCATTGTTCAGTCCGTCGACTGTGAAAGTGTTTTACTCAGTTAATAGTTTAATTGTACTGTGGTAAGTGGGTTTATTTATGTTTCATGTTAAGAATTAACACACCATGCATTTTAAACCTTAAAACATATAGGTCATCGCTTGTTTTTTCTTACTAGAGCCATTTCTTTGAAATCTGAAGCTAAATTGTCTTTGTTCGTCTTTTTAACCATTTCTAGAAATGTAAACAATAACAAATTCAAACGAAACACAATATAATAGTGGGTTTAGCCCAAAGGTTTCCAAAGAAACGAATTGGAGCTACAGAATTCTTAGAAACTATGCCGCTAGCGCATTATATAAACAAACGCGCGCCGCCGGCCGAATGACGTCAGCGGGTCGTACACTTGACTAGTTTTTTAAGCGGGCGTACCTGCCGTGTGAGCGGTTATTTTTAGGCTCAGCAGTTTCGGAGATAAGGGGGGGGAATGGTCAATTTATTTTAAAATTATAAAAAAATATATATTTGAGACTCTCATATTAAGTCCTTTCATTTGATATGTAACACGGTATAGTTTGCAAAACTTTTTTTTTAAATTTTCTTATTTACCCCCCAAAAGTGACCCCCATATTCAAAAGTCATTTATTTACTTTACCTGTCCGTATTTGGGTCACAAAAATTCATATGTGTACCAAATTTCAACTTAATCGGTCCATTAGATTCGGAGCAAATTGGCTGTGACAGACGGACAGACTGACAGACGAGTGATCCTATAAGGGTTCCGTTTTATCCTTTTGAGGTGCGGAACCCTAAAAGTAATGAAAAGAATACAAAATCGGCACATCGATACACGCCACGGAACTTTGTGTCGGTGAAGTTAGCTGCGAGTATTCTTTTTATGTTATTTTTTTTTTCACAAAATTCAAGAGAGCAAAAAGGTGTTCAGCATGACTAGCATATAAAAACGCTTCAAATGCACATTATCATCATCGTCATTTAAGCTTCGAACCATCCTCAGCATAAATATATTTTTTAAATTCCGTAATAAATAAGAAAATCGGATCTACAGCTAACTTTACAAGTACTCATTAACCTTCATGTTTTTTTCTTGTATTTAAAATTGACAATGACCAAATAATTATAAATCTTCATCATCTTCTTACCTAGAGCATTATCCCAATTTATTTGAAATAATTATAAAATTTGTGTAAGTAAATTCAGAAAATGTCGATATCACGTATCGATACGTAGACAGCCCAGTTTTCCTAGCTGCTTTCCTATTGGTCGGATGACGCAATATGGCGGCCATGGCTGCCAACGTAACAAAAATAATTGGCGTCCCATTTTAGTGATGAATTTAATATTTCTTTCATTTTACAACTCTTTGAAAGGCCAGGGTGTATAAATAAACGAGTTATAAGTTAATAAATCGTTTACATGTTTTAATTTTGATTGGTGTCATTAATAAAATGCAATATTTTTCGTTCTGAGTCACAGATGTATCTTTTTGTGATGTTGGTATTATTCCTCGGTGCTGGCAACTAGCGATGGCCAATACTGGCGATACTTGGCACGTCATGGCGCCGGCCGGCGAAAAATGCCAAACAAAAAACTTAATTAAATTAACTCTAGATTAATATTATTATCGGCTCAAATTATAGAATAAAGTCCCTTATTCTAAATTCTGAGATTATCGGAGACCTTTCTTTGTCTTTGACCTAATAAAATAATGCTTGTCACTAATAATAATTATGTATGTTATTGATTTTTTTAACGGTGGTTAGTACTGAATTCCTAAGGTCTAATTAATAGTATTTTCCTCATTAATGCTGAAACTTCCTTCCTGTTAATGAAACTAGATTTATAATGAACTAAAATCACGTCTGTGTCGCCGAAGGGGTAGACAGGCAGAGGCATACCTAAGGTTAAAATGTGTAGGTACTACGTGATTGATTACACATTGAAGCGCAAATTGATCGTCTACTAAAATAGATCTTGATGGCAATAGTGATGATCGTTTCGGGGACCCATAATATGTCATTCGCTTCAATTGCACTGGGTAGACGATCAATTTGTGCATCAATAATGTACTCTATCCATCACGTAAAAATTGACCGTTGTAATTGATCGCTTCGGGGACCCTTTAGGCACCCACACAGAAAAGCTGTAGATTCTTTTACCGCAAAATATTATATAAGTATTTTTTTTTATTGCCATGCCATACCTACCTCAATAAATATTTAATCATAATTTTTACAAGATATTTTGTTAATTTCATTTTTTTTTCGCAGCGCTATCTATCATGCATTAATGGAAGGGAATCATTGGAGAATGTTGCGATAAATCTGCCAGCCTGACATTACCTAAGTGTACCGATTGTGATTATTATATTAAAATATCATGTATTTCAGTATTTTTCAGGTATTTACCTATTGTATAATATGTGTTCTATTTGTAGAATGTAAATCGATCTGTGTTTAATTTACCTACTGGTTTGTATACCTAGCGCGTAGGTGCTTTCATGGTAAACACACACTCTCTCACACACACACACACACATACGCACACATACACACGCTAACACACACACAAACACGCACCACCTACACTTATGCAATCACTCACACGCATACGTGTGCACGTATTCAATTATAAACATTGTTGTAAAAAGTATATATATATGTACTGTTTATTGTAACTTTTTGTAAGGGACAGGGACTGTTATTCCTTAATACAGGTTATTCTATAACCTAGCTAGGAAAACAGAACTTCACCCACTAGATTGTGCTTGACATGGTACAAAATATGTATAATTCCAAAGATGCCTTATGTACTACAATCTCCATTGTTTATGAAATAAATTTATTATTATTATTATTTCCTTTATTTCATTTATGTACTTACATATATTTCACATTTTTAAATATTTTTTATAAAAACATAAAAAAAAAACATTTAAAAATATAAAACATAGTAGCCCACCGGTATCGGGAACAGGGTCCAAGCTACCGGCGGTCAGGGCTCCAGAGAGAGGAACCTCCTAACAATGCGCGCCGTGTCCAGAAGTACCGCTCTCTGAATCAGGCCCTTAATCCAGCTGCCCAACGAGAGCCTCCTTAGATGTTGGTCGAGGCTCTTGGCGATTAAGCCATTGGCTGATACGACTATCGGCACAATGATCGCTGAGTCCACATCCCACATGTCGACAACCTCGCGAGCCAAGTCAAGATACTTGATTTGTTTATCTTTCTCGGCTTTCACGAGGTTATTATTATTATTTTGTCTTTGGCTTATCTCGGGACCCTGGGGTCCCGGACCTTTGGAAGGCGTACGAGGAGCCGAAGCCAACTCGCAGAGGCCCCTTAGACCATTTTAAATGAAAAGAAGGCACCAGCCAACGATTATCCCTGTATGCACTATGCAATTGCACCCAAGGACAACCCCCGGTTGGTGCAGAACTATTGCAGGACATGGAAACAAAACACATTGGGTCTATGGGTTTGGGTGGCTACATGGATTGGGTACCTTGAGCTATGGAAGAACTATGTCCCCTGCCTGACCAATGTTATATAATATACACAGATAAATTGGCAGAGATACGGCGGTGGGGTTATTATTATTATTATTATGGTAGAAATTAAAGTGATCGCTTTGCGTTTTCCACACTGCTTTCATGTTATGAGAAGATAATTATTATGGTAGACCGTGTCTGTCAATCCGTTGAAGGACAATTTCCGTATTTAAGGCGAGTAGTGTTGCCAACTAGCGCCACTATTGAGGAAAAAAAAGTCTGGAGTTAAGGAACATTTTGAAACCTATGCTCAAATTCTTAGTCAGATGAGGTAGAATTTTTTGATAAGTACAAAAAATTGTTAGTTGGCCGCATTACTCGCCTTATTGGAAAATTAAAAATAAATCAGTCAGTCAGACATACAAAAAATTCTACCTCATCTGACCTCATCTGACTAAAAATGTGAGCATAGAAAATTTCAAAATGTTCCATAACTCCTGACTTATTCATTTTTAGGGTTCCGTACCCAAAGGGCAAAACGGGAGCCTATTACTAAGACTCCGCTGACCGTCCGTCTGTCCGTCTGTAGCCAGGCTGTATCTCATGAATCGTGATAGTTAAACAGTTGGAATTTTCACAGATGATGTATTTCGGTTGCCGCTATAACAACAAATACTAAAAAATACAAACGACTTCCAAAAACAACACTACAAAGTGAAAAATAACTTTAATTTCGGAAGTCGGTGTCAAGTTAAAATTAAAGTTATTTTTAACCGACTTCAAAAAGGAGGAGGTTCTCAATTCGTCGGAACCTTTTTTTTTTTTTTTTTTTTATGTATGTTCCCCGATTACTCGAAGACGGCTGGACCGATTTGGATTTTTTTTTGTTTTATTCGAGACGGTATACATCACAGTTGGTCCCATATAAAATTGATTAGCTTTGCTTCGGTAGTTTTTGAGTTAGCTTCAATAATACGTATTTTTTCCTCACTTTTATATGGATGATGTTCTAGTTTTGCAGGTACTGGTATTACAATTTGTGTGGGGTAGGTACACAACTAAAAAGTGAAAATTAAAAATTTTTTACAAAAAATACAACCGACTTCCAAAAACAACACTACAAAGTGAAAAATAACTTTAATTTCGGAAGTCGGTGGCAAAAAACGAAAATACATTTAACTAGACACCGACTTTCGAAATTAAAGTTATTTTTCACTTTGAAATATTCACACATATATAGTTATAACTAAATATTCACTTTAAAAATAAATAATTAAATTAAAATAAAACAAATATTTAAGGGGGGCTCGCATACAACAAACGTGATTTTTTTGCCGTTTTTATAGATAGTGGTACGGAACCCTTCTTGCGCGAGTCCGACTCGAACTTGGCCAGTTTTTTTAAAAAAAAAAGAAAAAAAATCATAAGTCTGGAGATTATGGAACTTTTTAAAATTTCAGCTCACATTTTAAAATTCTTTGTATCAAAAAACTAACATAGGAAATTAAAAATGTTCCATATCTCCTGACTTATTATTTTTTTGTCAACGTTGGCCCGGGCAGCGCGGCGCTGAATACAATGCGAACGGAATTGCCCCTCAGGTGATTTTTGTCATATTATCTAATCAGCAAGAAAATGTTTGGAAAAGTCAAAATGGCGGCCATATAGCTCGCCTAGACAATGCCGCAATTTAGCGGGTGTGTTCCCAGCTCGATACCCGGGTGCCGCCACGCCGCAGCAGTGACGTCACGGACTCACGGCAGGCAGGCCCGGTCGTTGACATGCACTTTAGAACTTTAATTTAAGAATGTTTTTGTAGCTGCTCCTCCATGTTTTTTTTTTAAATTACACTAAGAAAAGACGCAGTAGAGTTATCAAAGGGTTTTAGTTGGTAAAGTTTTATTTTTACTTCTGAAATTAACTTGTTTTGTATTTTTGGAAAGGATACTTAGATCCTGAATGTTTCAATTACTTTGCTGGCCTGAGTATGTTTCAGCGTTAAGGCTAAGGTACTACTCACACTTATTCAGCTCCATTCGTGTTTCGCTGAACGATTTTGGTCACATTTATACAGTTCTGCTTCTATCAGCCGCGTACAGCGTCCTAAGAATGAGAAAAGTCGTCATAGCGTGTTATCTCCGCTGAAACGCTTGTGACGAAATGTGGTGAACTATGAACAAATATCGAAAAAGCAAGAATATTTTTGCACTAGCAATAAAGTTTCTCTTCAAAAGTTCAAAAGTCTAGCCTAGCCTCTAGCTAGCATCATCACCATCAAAACCTGAGTTGTATCTCCAAAATCAGTATTCATTTCCGACCACTTCGTTGGACGTACATAATAAATATCTACATTGTCTGTCTCCGTTAGGGCTGCCAACCCTACTATACTATATCCTGCTATATATGGTATCCTACTATATTAGAGGCCAAAATAAAAAAAATAAAAAAAATATATTTATGTTCTTATATATTTATATATACTAGGTGAAACTACTTTAATTTAGATGAAAAATTAAATAATATTATTGTTTTAAAATAAGTGTAAAGTGAAACGCAGCCGTTATCTGTTTTTGAACGAAACACATACAATGTGACGGCCATTTTGTTTTTGTGGGTTTTGGTGTAGAGTATTTCTGGGTGGTCTCGCGTGGTAGACGATATCTCGAGTTTTGTATGGGAGCTGTATATAAAACTGTTATTGGAATCGTTATGAAATAAGCTAACACATTAAAATGGATTAGTCTTGATACAGTTTATGAATACAAAAACAGTCAAAATAACGTCGGGAGCCGATAGGACCACTGGGGTCCGATTCACAGACAGAACTATTTTTGGACCTTCGTGGTCCGTGTCGCAGTTAGAAGGAAGCTGAATTAATGGTATTTAGTAACCTTAATTTACAGTATTTACATATGTCTTTATGAGAAACATAAAAAACCTGTTAATAAAGGCACTGAATATGCATTTAAAAAAAAAAAATTGAATGAAGTCTTCGAAAGTACTATATTCGATATAAAACAAGTTGGCAGCCCTAGTCTCCGTCTGTCTGCCAAGCCAAGTAAATAGGTTAGTATCGACTATAGGCACAGTGTAGTGCGTCACATCAGTCTGCACACAAGCTGACCATCTGTTCGGTTCGCACTGGAGATGGATGAATTTCTCCAGTCTGTGGCGCCGAGTAGTGCCTGGCGAATGTTTTGAGTTGGATGGTGTACATTGAGCGTTTCTTTTTCCGTTTTTACAGACAAACAGAGAGTTTATCATTGTGATTTTTGCTCTTTGGAGCCAGTAGCCAGTATCTAGTTACGCAAAATTCAAAAGCGAGTTTCTCGTGTACCTAATAATGACTAGCGGCCACGGCTTCGCCCGCCGATGTCGGAAAATATCCCACGGAAACGTATTACAGGGATTAAAAGTACCTTAGGTGTTAATCTAGGTTATAAATTACTATCTGGGTGCCAAATTTCATCCAAATCCATGAAGCCGCTTTTGCGCCAATCCGGAACATGTACATCCTGAATTCCTGACAAACACAAAAACGGACAAAAATTCTAACAATTCTATATTTCCGGCATACATCTCGTAGTAATTTGGTAGGTAGGTACTTACTTACTTTTTTTCAAAAATATTCAATGTACAGACACCAGCACATCAAGCTACCCGAAACTGTCAAATTTTCCCAATCAACCTTGAACCTAATACTTTAGCGATAAAGATGAAAATCTATTAAAGTTTGACAGATTATAGTAGCTTGATGTGCTGGTGTCTGTACCAGTTTTAACTTTGTTTTGACTATTTTAATAAATTATCTTAGATTTCAACTTTGAACTAGAAAAAACCTATTTCATAATTTAGTATGGTTTCGAGAATAGCATGTTCGTAACACTATACTACACATTAATAGGTACAATAGTTACTTTACGAGTTTGCTTTCCTGTTTGTAATGTCAAAATAAAGCTTTTTACAGCAAAAATTCAACAGCTGTTCATAATAACACTTTATAATTTTTGTTATATATATAACACTTTATAATGTTAGCCTACACACTTTGCAAAGGTCATGAACCACTAAGTACGACCAGCAGTGGCCTACTATGGCAGGCGAACGAAACAGAATATGATTGATCGTCTATGGTCGACCGAACTTATTGATATAAAAAGAAAACAATAATCCGTTACGCGTTAGGACTACAAATTACAATAAGACAAATTGAAACTGTATTTTCTTTTCGATCGTAGTTATTCGTACTTATAACAATGGCCAGTATTCAGCTGGATCCGGTTACTCTGGAAGCCGTCCCCAACGTAAGTGGTTGGAAATAAAAGAAGACTAGGCTAGACGTTATCTTTTGGCGCCAGAATGACTTTGAAATTGTAATGATAAAAAGTAGGTTTAAAAACTAAAATCCGACTACCTACTGAAAATTCACGCTTTAAAAAGTACGAAACAAGGAAATATTCTCATCTGAAATTAGAAGAAGACAGATAAATTAAAAATCCGGAATCACAGCCACAGGTAATCTGTTCGATTTATGCCCTTACATTACTGTGTGACTCCGGATTTTTGATTTGTCTGTCTGTCTTTTTCTAATTTCAGATAAGAATATTTTCTTGTTTCAATCTTTGGATTTTAGTTTTTAAACTTACTTTTTATTTAAATTATTTTGGGGTCATAATTTCGTGATAAATTATTTGCAGAGCCACTTAATTATTATATTATTATATATTTTTGGTAGGTTTGGAGAGAAATTTGGCTCACATCTGAGGCGTGATTTTAGAAATTATTCCCAATCAATGATATTATATTAAATCATTGTTCCCAATATTATCCGGTGCATGCTAGCAAAGCCGCGAGCAATAGCTAATAATATATATATATTTTTGAAATGTGCTAATTAAGCCCTTTCATTTGATACCAACTCGCCGGCAACATAAATTTTATTTTTCAGTTCATGACTTTATGTCCTCTAGAGGGCGCCATATTCAATTTAATGTGACGTCACATAGCCTATAATCAGCAGACGATCAAGGCGCTTCCAACGATACCTCATTTGTCAAATTATGATATGTAGTTTAGATGTTATGAGGGAACAGATGAACATAAATACATTCATACCGGTCAAAATTATAACCCTCCTTTTTGGTTCGCTATAGTCGGGTATAAATAAATTGGCGGCGTTAGTTCCAAAACAAGCCTCTTTGCGTACATCTTGAATCATTCCAACCAGCCAGCAATGTACACCTAAGTACTTCATCTCCTCCACAATGCGTACTATTTCGTAAATCCTCATGAGTCACAAGCACGACTTTCTACAGCTATCGATCATCCAATACGGCGCGAACGATGTATGTTTGGTAATGCTTAGCACCGTATATGGTAAACATGCTGAAAGTTGCGAAGTTATATTAAAATCATGTTTTATTTCAGTTGAAATGGGAAGGAAATAAGACTAAACTATTTGTGAAAAACGGTTTATTTTTAAAATGTAAATGTTACCTGTAAATTGATGACATTTTTTTTACTTTTTGCATTGCAGGATTCCTTGTTATTACCAGATTTTGTTATGGTCGCCATACCTATTTATTAATATTGGTTTAAGCCATAGGCTCTCAGAATAAGCAAGCTGAAATGGCAATGGGCTAGCCATATTAGCCGAAGAACCGATCGGTGACCGTTCAATTGCCAAACGTAAGGTAGGACACCCTCAGGCTAGGTGGAGCGACGATCTTCGCAGGTGATGAGTGTTGCCGAGAATCGAGTTGAATGGCGTGCGATATGAGAGGCCTATGTCCAGCAATCGATTGCTATAGGCTGATGAAACTATGGCGCCCGATGGTATTCCCCATCGGCAAATGACGAACTTCCATACAAACTGTCATACCCTATTTAACCCCTTTAGGGGATGAATTTTCTAAAATCTTTCCATAAGTATTTCCCTTTCGTCACAAAAAAAATCCGCTGTCAACAGCAACATTTTGACGAGTTATGCGAACATAAATGTATGGAACAGCCTCAGACTAAATAAAATACCCAGAGATAGCGCTGCGAACTACACAGTGAAACACTCGCAAAACTACACCTCGCTCTGTGCATACACGCTCACACGCACACTTTTAAACTAAACTAAAACTAAACTACACCTCTGTTTACGAAACCCGAAACGCACGGCCTCACGTCACTGTTGAAGCGCTGTCTTGGTTTTTTATTTAGTCTGAGGGAACAGCTGATTGTTTTTTGTCCCGTAGTAAAAGTTGTTCATAATTGTAACCAGTAATTTAAATGGTGTGCATAATAAAGAGTATTCTATTCTATTCTATTCTATTCTATGATGAGTTCAATGACCCCTTAAGAGGTTGTGCGTTATTTAAATTACACCTTGTTTAAGGAACTCTTGTGCAAAATTTCATGCTCCTAGATGATGTGCGTTGTCTATCAGTGAATTAAAGGAGAAAAAAAAGGTGGTGACTAATATTTACTTTGTCTATGGTCCTCTATTCGCGCTAAAACCATGGAACAGCGTCTAATTTAAATAAAACATGGCGGCCACCTGATGTTATGCGGTAACGGTAAGCGCTGCCTATTACAACTGCAATAGGTACCTCATAGGTCACAACACTCACAACGACCTGCATTTAGGCCGTGTTCTGCTTTCCAAGCAGTCTTAGCAGTTACCTACCCAATTTATTTGTGTATGGTGCAGTATTACATAATACAACTGCTGTAAGTAGGTACAATTTTCGCACGTAATTTTTCGGTGACCACTGAAGATCAGCGTTGTGCTGTGGATCCCCATAGCACATCATCGTGCTGTATGGAAGTTTTGTCACAGTCATGATGTGCAGCAGCAGCCGACGTGTGCTGTTCTGTGCTCGTGATTATAAGTACTTAGATCTATTTTGTTTTCTTTATTATTAAGGGTCCCCGAAACGATCAATTGCCATTGTGAATATTTACGGGATTGATACACATTGATGCGCAAATTGATCGACTACCAAGTGCAATTGAAGTGATTGACAATTGTACTACAATGCACATTGTGGCTTAGTAATAACAGCCGCACGGGTCGATCCATCAGGTTAAGCTACGCTTGCCGTGGTTGGTCCGTGGATGGGTAACCATCTTTACATACCGAGACTCCTCCGTGCCTCATTGGTCCCGGATGTAATTTGTGGATCCTTTGACAGTTGTTACGGGTCGTCAGAAGCCCGAAAGTCTGACAACCAGTCTTACCAAGGGATATCGTATTACCCAGAAACTGGGTTGTGGAGGTCAGATAGGCAGTCGCTCCATGTAAAATACTGGTATTCAGTTGCATCCGGTTAGACTGGAAGCCGACCCTAACATAGTTGGGAAAAGGCTAGGCAGATGATAGAACTCGGAACTTAACAAAGTAATTGACTTGTACTTCTATTATTTCTACAAACCTCGATTCTCTAAGTGTGAAGCACGTACCCACAAGCCTACATACATGATACAATACAACACTGATTGACAGCTAAGGTCACCTCACGCGAGACTGTCACTGCGAGTTAAGGCTGTGCTGTCACTGTCACCTTACTAGTGATGTCATTCACAAGAGGACTATTTATAGCTGCCAGTGTAATGACACGTTAGATATCATTATTATTCATGTTTGTAATAAAGGTAATTGGTTGTTTTGTTAAGGTATTAGAACTGTAGATGTCATGTTACTGTGTGATTTTTTAAATTGTTTAGGGGTTGGCCACTCACAGAACAGATAAAGAGGTCTGTTCTGTGGGGCCACTGTTCAAAATCAAAACTTCAAAAGTCATTTATTCAAATTAGTCCGAGAATCAGAACAATATTTTGTAACCATATTTTGATTTAAAATAGTGTCCGTGGAGTTTCTTTCCTGTTCTTCTCCATAGGTACTGTAAAGGATTGATGCTTTGAACAAGCCTCGTTAATATAATACCCGGCGCCTCCACCACTATGTGAGGGCTCGAACCTCACAGTAGGAGATTTACTAAATACTACGCTTTGGAATGGGCGACTAGCTTCATCTTTCTGACTGACCGACCACTTTACAATTCAAAAGTGCCTGTAATTGGTTTATTTGAATTAAATGCTTTGAGTTTGAGCAATTCTTGAACGTCAAAATTACATACGACAGTCCCCACAAAACGCCCACCCTTCACTTCCTACTGCTTTAGCTGGGAATAAGAAGTGGCGCAACAAACTGCCCAGCAGCACAGCTGTCTGTTCAGTTAGAAGATAGACCAAGTTACCGTTGAATTATCTCCGGGATTGTCAGACTATAATAAAATTACTAGCCTGGATTTCGTAGATTTCATTCAGCCAAAAGAGAATTTTTATAGGCTCCCGCAGACAGGTGCGACGCGAATACGGTAGAACAATTTTTCATAGAAATTTTTCTACCAGAGTCGCGTCGCTCCTGTCTGCGGGAGAAAATCGCTTATAGAGTTTTGTCTGCAGACTGAAAAGTTAGAAAACTGAAAAAAGCAGAGTTCACACTGGACGGATATCGTAAATAAGTTTTCAGAATAAAACTTTTTTACAAAAAAATACAACCGACTTCCAAATACAACACTACAAAGTGAAAAATAACTTTAATTTCGGAAGTCGGTGTCTAGTTAAATGTATTTTCGTTTTTTGCCACCGACTTCCGAAATTAAAGTTATTTTTCACTTTGTAGTGTTGTTTTTGGAAGTCGGTTGTATTTTTTTGTAAAAAAGTTTTTATTTTTCACTTTTTAGTTGTGGTTCCTACCCCACACAAATTCTAATACCACTATCTGCAAAACAAACTAGAACATCATCCATATAAAAGTCGGGAAAAAATACGTATTATTGAAGCTAACTCAAAAACTACCGAAGCAAAGTTAATCAATTTTATATTGGACCAACTGTGATGTATACCCTCTCGAATAAAACAAAAAAAATCCAAATCTGTCCAGCCATCTTCGAGTAATCGGGGAAAAAGTTTCCGACGAATTGAGAACCTCCTCCTTTTTGAAGTCGGTTAAAAAGCTTATATTTTTGCAGAACAGCCTGGTATCCTTCGGCGTAAAGGAAAAAACGGAACCCTAATAGGATCACTTCGTTGTCCGTCCGTCTGTCTGTCTGACAAGACCCTTGGAGGAGCTCTAAATAAAACAAGCTTCCAAGTTAACGTAATAAAAAATACGGCAAATAAACAAAACCTACAGGGTTAGATCCCGTTGACCTAGAATCATGAAGTTTGGCAAGAAGCAAGGTCTCATAGCACAATTAAGTAAAGAAAAATTGCCGAAAACCCTCGTCACCTCTCTCGCTCACACGGGATCGAATTTTTAAGATTGTTAAATGAAAAGATGTTTTTTTGAAAAATGTAATCAATTAGTGAACTAGTACTTAAATAATATTAATGTAATAGGTAATCATTAAAAACACATTTTTATTGTGGCATTTAATTAACTCATCTCAAAAACGGATAAGTAATACTTTTTGATCTGAGTTTATTAGATAACACTATATAAATGCGTTTTAGATAATTATACCTACCTCAATCTGCCTAGCCTTTTTCCCAACTATGTTGGGGTCGGCTTCCAGTCTAACCTGATGCAGCTGAATACCATTATTTTACATGGAGCGACTGCCTATCTGACCTCCACAACCCATTAACTGGGTAATACGATACCCCTTGGTAAGACTGATTGTCAGACTTTCGGGCTTCTGACGACCCGTAACGACTGTCAAAGATCCACGAATGACAGCCGGAACCAACGGCTTAACGTGCTTTCCGAGGTACGGAGGAGTCTCGGTATGTAAAGATGGTCACCCATCCACGGACCAACCCCGGCAAGCGTAGTTTAACCTGATGGATCGACCCGTGCGGCTGTTATTACTTAGCCACGAGCTCCTCCTATAATAAGATAATTATACCTACCTATTAAATTAATTTTATTTACTAGTTCGCTAATTGATTAAGTATCTACATTTTTCAAAAAAGCATCTTTTCATTTAACAATCATAAAAATTTGGTACCGTATGAGCGGTGACAAAATGCTAGCCCTCTTAATTTGTAGTTTTATCACATTTTTTTATTTTGCGATTACAAACTTACATTTGCAGTTGGAGAATTGACTGTGACGTATATCAGTGTATGGGAGAACATGTTTTTCAACTACAATGTGAAGTTTGTTTTTGGGATAAATTCATCCTATTCCTAACTACTGAACCCTTCATTGTGTGTTGTCCGACACGCACTTGGCCGGTTTTTAATTTAATGGAACCTTTGACTCTTTAATCTTGATACAATATGGTCACAAAGGACACAGGAAACGTAAGATTTCTGCATAACATCCACCTACACCCTACACGGTAAGAATGAATCACTTTTACAAGTTTTACATAAGCAAGTTGTTGTAAAAGTGAAGTTGACTCACGTTACATCACATACAACCTTTATATTGACAGCAGTAACACAATACAAGTGAAACCGAGTGTGATTGTGGACAAAAACTGAACGGCTCGGGAATCGGCGCAAACGCAGCGTGGGTGCAACAAGTTCGACAGCCTTGGTTTTGATTGACATTTTAGGACATTAGAATCGAAAACCTATTTGGACAGGAATTGGCAGAGATGTAGGTATATACATCTTTTAAGTACATAAACAGCCAGATCAATTTTATTTATTTGTAGGTATGTCTTAAAAATAAAATTGAAGTGTTTGTTTGTAATGTAAAAATAACAACTTTTATTAAATGCATATTATGATAGTGTATACGCGGTACTTATAACAAAAAAAACATTTTTTTTAAAAATCTCTGTCGAGTGTGTCCATCTGTCGGTCTGTGTATCTGTTTGTTCCGGCTAATCTCCGAAACGGCTGGACCGTATTTGACGGGACTTTCACTGGCTGATAGCTAATGACAAAAGGAGTAACTTAGGCTTTTTTTATTTTAGAAAAGGAATTGGGGTTCCGCGCAAAAAAATTAAAACTCGTGAAAGCGTGAACAAAACCTGATTCAAATAGGGAAGTAGATATTGGCACCCAATTCCACGCGGGCGAAGCCGCGGGCAACAGCTAGTCATTTATATGAATAGGATCTGACAGAGATGTACATATAAAATGCCTGAAAAGTGAGGCAGTACAGTGAGCCTATTTAAGCGAAGACAAATTCAGAGTTTAGGCTGAGAAATAATTCCAAATAGATAATTCAAAAGCAATTCAGTAGTGCTATTCTGTAAATATCTCACCGTGAAAACGTGAGTGAAGTGATCTTAAAGTGAGCTGTCAATACTGTCAACCCCCTAGCATCAGGTGGAATGACGGCTCACTTCACGCTCGCTTCACCTGAGTTATCACGGTGAGATGTTTACAGAATAGCACTACAGTGCCTACCTATGGAAGTCCTGACTATTCCTTTTTTAAAAGGTCACTTGACAGAAATTCCGTTCCTTTTGTAAAAAATCTATGATGATAAAAAAAAAAACAAGCGACTAGCAACAAGAACAGTGTTGCACACCGTAGGCGCGTCACTCACTCTCATTCATTCAGTCGCCGACAACAGCCTTGGATTGCCGCCTTCAAGTGACACTGTCAAAACACCTACGTTGTTAGTGTTACTAGGCGTTTTAAAGTTCTACGAAATACATTAGCTGCAGAAACAAGGCTATTAGTAGTTAGCGGCTAGCTAGCAATAATATTGAAGGTTTGTGGACTGCCAAAAGCATAATTTTGATGAAAAAACCCATAGGTTTATAGACGAATGCAGTAAGTATGCATTTTTATTGCATTAGGATACTGCTCGTAATTCTTCGGCTAGGCGAGTAATACTGTGAGGATAGAGGAAATAGATTTAGCTACTCTTTAGCCCATTGGCAAAAAGATGATCATCACTCAACTTCTTGGTTCTCTGGTGTAAGTGGATAATATAATCACCTTATTTCAAGCCTTAGGTAATTTGCAAAATCAAAAAGTAAAAACCGACTTCAAAAATAAAAAACGAATAAAATAACTTTCATAAAAAACTTAACAGCTTCTGAAGTCGATGCCAAGCTAAGGTGCATTGAAGAATGGAAGACACCGACTTCAGAAGCTGTTAAGTTTTTTTTATGAAAGTTACTTTATTCGTTTTTGGTTTTTGAAGTCGGTCTTTACTTTTTTTAAAGTAAACTTATTTTTCCATTTTTATGTACAGTCAACAAAAGAGATATCTAGGCAGGGTAGAGTAACATATTTGTATGTGAATTGCTTCATGTTCAATTTTATATATATTACTTTGTTTTTGCAATACTCCTACATTGTAACACACCAACACAATATTGTAGGAATATTCTCACGAAATTGAACATGAAGCAATTCACATACAAATATGTTAGTATACCCTGCCTAGATATCTCTTATGTTGACTGTACATTTACATACTTAGGTAAGCCCAAGACGAACGAAAAGAAGATCATCAAAATTGGTTTAGAAATGCCGGTGATACAGTACTTTTATGCATATAACTTCATACATAAGAATAATTACCTAATGTATTGTATAATACAACCTTCCTGAAGGTATGTAGATCACGTTAGTAAAAGAATCATCAAAATTGGTTCATTAGTTTTTGAGAAAATCGCGGACATAGTACAAACATAGATACATACGGGTCGAATACAGAACCTCCTTTTTTGAAGTCTGTTAAAAATGGCGTACAATCCTTCCACTAGAATCAGCATTTGGAAATAACCAGGCTCTTGACCCAGCAATAGCTGAATTCACAGATAACTATAAATAATTTCTGAATTCCAGTACAGTCTCGCAATATTAGCAAACGCTATTTTGATTCTGCTACCACTCACACTAACCCACTAGTGGCAGCAGCTGCCAGATACACACCATCCCAAATATCACGCACACGTCGTCCTAAACACGTCCTATTAGATAAGGACGATGACATCACTCTCCTTCAAGAGAGTCTCAGATTAGCTCACCAAAACACAACACATGACCGACACCCTACCTTTAGGTACCGTACTCGACGGCGAGTACCAACGCGTAATAGTAGAGTTCAATGACCTCCCCGACCCTTGACCCCGCCCGCCCGCCCGCGCGGAGCGAGTAGTTCCAAAAATAATGTCCCTAATAATAATAATAAGACCGACACTTTCAAGTCCCCACTTGCTCAGTAGTCAGTAGCGCCCTAAGCCTAGGTTCGAGTCCCACTATGGGACGCCCTTAGCTGTGCTACTTAATAATTATTTTGCAAGGCGAGAGGCCCATCTGGCCCCGCCGACGCCCGGTTAAGCAACAGAGGCTCCCGGAGCCAATTGCGAAAAGGTCAGTACCAAAAAAAAAAAAAAAAAAAAAAAAAAAAAAAAAAAAAAAAAAAAAAAAAAAGTACAGTCTCGCAAATCTGGCAAGTTACAATCAAATTGTAACAGTGACAATAATTGATTCGTTTCAAGACTGGCCCATAGACGCGTTCCTAATAACGACCATAGACAAAAAGTCTTATTTTTAATGCGTCTAGCGGACACAATGCTAAAAATGAAAAAACTTCGCAGTTTGAATTTCGAACGGATGGCGTCCGAGACTAGGATTTCCGCCATGACTAATAATGAAATAAGCAGAATAAACATTTAATTAGTAGCTTATATAAACGTTAATTATGTTCGAGGTATTCAAATATAACCTGATGGACAAAGTTCTCCGATACCTGTGTTAAATTAAATGCATGCACCGTTTCATCCACGATAGCTCACGACTTTACGACGAACGAAAACCAAATAAAATAGTCAAATCAATACTTTTTTAGACAAAAGTATGTTTATTAAATAAAATGCTTTACATTCTTAAAATGTTTTTTGTCCAAACTGTTGATAGATGTGCATGGTACAATTCTGAACTATAAATATAATTTTAAATAGGTACATTTTCTCAATATAGGTACCGAAGCAAAAATTTTCAGTCCGGTACATTTATTGAGAAAATGTACCTACTTAAAATTATATTTATAGATCAGAATCGTACCGTGCACATCTATCAACAATTTGGCCGAAAAACATTTTAAGAATGCAAAGTATTTTATTTAATAAACATAAAAAATAAAAATAATAAATTTATTTCATAATTATAGCATATTTGGCTTACAATGCCTGTCGAGGAGTCTCCATTTAGGCATATAATATGCCTGTAGTTGAAGGCTCCGCTCTTCCCTTACATTAGAAACATACTTTAAACATACTTTTGTGTATAAAAGTAATGATTTGACTACCCATTTGTAACAGCGTCCTTAAATTTTTTCATGACAGATTTTTCTACTCCTTACCCCTTACGTCTTCGATCGTTTTTTTAGATGGGATTTGGACATCATCAGGCTGTAGCTTTGGTATTTCGCGAAAGATCAAGCCCAGCGGAGTAATTTCGTAACACACTTAGAGGAGCTCGTGTCTAAGTAATAACAGCCGCACGGGTCGATCCATCAGGTTAAGCTACGCTTGCCGGGGTCGGTCCGTGGATGGGTGACCATCTTTACATACCGTGTCCTCCGTGCCTCGGAAAGCACGTTAAGCCGTTGGTCCCGGCTGTCATCCGTGCATCTTTGACAGTCGTTACGGGTCGTCAGAAGCCCGAAAGTCTGACAACCAGTCTTACCAAGGGGTATCGTCTTACCCAGTTACTGGGTTGTGGAGGTCAGATAGGCAGTCGCTCCATGTAAAATACTGGTATTCAGCTGCATCCGGTTAGACTGGAAGCCGACCCCAACATAGTTGGGAAAAGGCTAGGCGGATTGATTGACTTACAGCAGGAATCAGTTTAATTTTGACAGCGTTCAAAAACATTCATTGCATTATTTACGTTATTGAGCAGACAAATTTTTCGAACAATGGATTAGCAATAAGCATCAAAATGATTCAGATTCTGATCGATAGTGTGTTACGCAGTTAGCCGACGTTCGCATGGACGTAAAAATATCGCGGCGGGATTTTATCGCGCACTGGATTTTCAACTCTCGTTGTTGAGCCGAACAAAAACAACAACAGAGTGCATTCTAGCACGTCGAAAAACACGCTGCTGGATTTTCAACTCTTGGCGCTAAGCAGAGCGTTGAAAATCCAGTGCGCGAAATAAAATCGCTGCGATAATTTTACGTCCGTGCGAACGTCGACTTAGTGTGTTGGCCAGTTGGAAAACCAGTTTGCAGAAACTGTGATATCAGTGTGCATGTGCACAACAACAACACAAGTATTATCAGGTTGGCTTCCAAGCTGATTGAGAATGATATGCATACCTACAAGAGACGGCCGGAGCGTTGCATCTGTAGATGCTAGTTACAAGGCTGCAAACGAACCCTTTGGAACAGCTTTGATAAAATAAAAAAAATAAGTATTACGTTCCAAAGAATGAGAAAAAATCTGCATTCTAATGTTACATATTCTCTTAAGGCTCCTCCTCCCTAAAATACGGCGAAACTGAGTAGGTAACTTTGTCTCCAACTTTTACAGTAACTAAAGCATCTTTTTGATAGGAAAAATACCTAGCAATCTACATAGTATATGAAAGAAGAAAGAAGTTTTTTATATTTCTATGGCAATCTATATTAAAGAAGTAATTTAATTTGTCAATCCGCCGCGCCGTGCTCCTCAAATCTATTTTAATTTATAGAACTAAGGAAAAATAAACTAAATTCAGGTCTATTTCTGTATATTTTTTCTAGTTTTTACCTTATTACTCCTACAATTTTCATTAAAAGTGTTCATAAATTTATACAGTTCTCTACAAAATAATAAGGAATGAATTTAAGGCACTTCTTTCTTTAGTGCAATCAATAGATTTTTTGTAAATTGACAATTAAGTACTTCATATTTTGCAAGTGCAGTCCGACCACAGAAAAGATAAATCTCTTTATCTGTTCTGTGAGTCCGACAGTGACCGCGCTTTTTAACCGACGAAAAAAAAGGAGGAGGTTCTCAATTCGACACGTATATATATATTTATTTATTTTTTTTATTTATGACCACGCATAACTTTTTACAGTATCGTCCGATTTGAAAAATTTTTGTTTTATTCGCGAGGGTATACCTACATCAAAGTTGGTCCCATATAAAATTGATTAACTTCGCTTGGGTAGTTTTTGAGTTAGCTTCAATAATACGTATTTTTTCCCCACTTTTATATGGATGATGTTCTAGTGTGTTTTGCAGGTAGTAGTATTAGAATTTTTGTGGGGTAGGTACCACAACTAAAAAGTGAAAAATAAATTTTTTTTTACAAAAAAATACAACCAACTTCCAAGAACAACACTACAAAGTGAAAAATAACTTTAATTTCGGAAGTCGGTGGCAAAAAACGAAAATACATTTAACCAGACACCGACTTCCGAAATTAAAGTTATTTTTCACTTTGTAGTGTTGTTTTTGGAAGTCGGTTGTATTTTTTTGTAAAAGAGTACGTAGTAGTTACGGAAGACAAATAAACAATACGGTTTATTACTCGTATATACCAGTAGCTTTAATAATAATATAAAAAAAAAATCATTTTTTTCACACAAATGTCACATTTCACTGTCATGTCACGACATAATAATTGTCTCATCACGACTTTTCTATGAGTGATCCGATCAAGCTTATTCAGCGGCCATTTTTAACCAACTTACAATGTTAAACAAAAACATGCTCATATTTAATTAGTCGAGAAAGTTAATTTAATAGCAATAAAGTTATTCTTGTAAATAAAATTATACACAGTAAATAAATAAAAAGTGAAAGTAATTTGTAAAGAAAGTAAATATCTACCTACATAAGTGTCGTATATTTTTTATCGATGCTTATTATTCGCGGTGCAAACATTTTATCTGCCGGAGATAAGTGCTTATGAAAGGAGCATCCTGCTGTGTATTTGGATAAGGCAATCCAAACAAAGAATAAGAAAACTCCATCGATGAATGATAACTGATTCTTCGATCCTCGAACCTGGAGTTCGTTGAAAGTCTTAAAAAGCTGACTACTATTAACAGCAAGCCCCGTTGTTCCTGTCTTCAAAATAAAATAAAAACTCCTCAATACAGCCTGACCATGGGCTTGCAGCTAAGTAATGACAGCTGCACAGGTCCTTGTCGCGGTTGGTCCGTGGATGGACCATCTTTACATACCAAGACACCTTTGTGCCTTGGAAAGCCACGGAGAAAGATTTTTGACAGTCGTTACGCGTCGTCAGAAGCCCGAAAGTCTGACAACCAGTCTTACCAATGGGTAACATAGTATTAACCAGTAACTGGGTTGTGGATGTCATATAGGCAGTCGCTCCATGTTAAATGCTGGTATTCAGCTGCATCCGGTTAGTCTGGAAGCCCAAAATAGTTGGGAAAAGGCTAGGCAGATGGTGACAGCCTGACCAACACACTCACACACTCATTATGATCACAGCCCGACTTCACCCACTGCTGGGGTCTCTCTTTATATCACAGCCCGACTTCACCCACTGCTGGGGTCTCTCTTTATATCACAGCCCGACTTCACCCACTGCTGGGGTCTCTCTTTATATCACAGCCCGACTTCACCCACTGCTGGGGTCTCTCTTTATATCATAGCCCGACTTCACCCACTGCTGGGGTCTCTCTTTATATCACAGCCCGACTTCACCCACTGCTGGGGTCTCTCTTTATATCACAGCCCGACTTCACCCACTGCTGGGGTCTCTCTTTATATCACAGCCCGACTTCACCCACTGCTGGGGTCTCTCTTTATATCACAGCCCGACTTCACCCACTGCTGGGGTCTCTCTTTATATCACAGCCCGACTTCACCCACTGCTGGGGTCTCTCTTTATATCACAGCCCGACTTCACCCACTGCTGGGGTCTCTCTTTATATCACAGCCCGACTTCACCCACTGCTGGGTCTCTCTTTATATCACTTCTATTCTATGCAATATAATAGAAAAAACAGAGTGGCGATAGGTTATCACATTAAAGGGCCTATTGAACAATGTTTGAATAGCCACGACTCACCGAATAAGTTCAAAAATGGAACAGAATTTGTATGAAATTATCGGCTAAAAGTTAATAGGAACTTAATCGTAGGTGGTGAAACGGTGAATAATGGCTATTCGGATATCCTGAAATAGGCTTTAATTGAAACCACGTACTCAGTAAGTACTACTCGTACTTGATTCTGGATGCGTTTACATTTTTCGTCGGTGATTAAAAAAAAATCTGGTGTTTCTTACAAGTGCAATACCTACGTGGTCAAAATGTGTGCAACAGCTGATTTTTTTTTAACCGACGAAAAATTTCAACCTAAGTGGGTTCACAATCATGTACTGAATACGTGGTTTCAATTAATGTGATATCCTATTCGCCACTCTGTACCTACTTACTATTAATATTAAAGATCAAAGAAATTCCGCTGGGTAACCCGCCAACACATCGCTCCTTGCTTCACTGCATGAGGAGGAGTTTTTGTCCTGCTATGGAGCAGTACCTACCTATTGTCATTCAATCCTTTCTAACACATAGTCAATTTAGTTCACAAAACCATACTGTGATGTAACTGAAAGCAATGACGTCTGTTCATTTAAATAACCTCGCGTTGAGACACTGATGCAGTACGACACAACTTAGATGTAGCATCGGCAAAATTCGTAAAAACGATCACGATCCGAACTGAGAGCGCCTTCAACATCACCAATCTTTAATACTGCTTTAGCCGAAAATGATTTTTACGCATACGCAATAACTTGTAGTGATATATAGGGTGTTTGGAAGTTGGGTGCAAAGTCTCAAGGGCGTGACAGTACACCATTTAGAGCATTTTGAGTCATACATGTCTGAGACGAAGTATGTTTTATTTTAAATTTTTAACTGCAAACTTTTAGTAAAAATAAACAAACAAACTGTAACTGAGGCAAAAATAAAAAAGCATTCTTCGTCTAAGACATGCATGGCTCAAAATGCTTCCAAACACCCTATATAACCAAAAATACATTCGTAAAATTTAAATTAATCATACTACATCTAAGTTGTGTCGTACTGTATAGTAATATAATAAATAATTGTTTACTATCTGTATGTTACGAGCTATTGTGTGGTATACACAGTTCAGTGAGACAGTAGTAACTAAAGTTTGTGAAGATACTGAAGTCCCATGCTGTGGTATTGTAAGTTACGGCTCAGGTATTAAACCAGGAGCTGGGGCTAGTAGCTTTTACTTACGAACTTACAAGTGATAATCCCAAACAGAAAAGGACCCAGAATATAGCCTTGCGGCGCGCTTCCTTTTATACGAGTTAGCGTAGGCTTTTTTAATGTATTCTGAAGTATTAGTAGTATAATAGGACCTATTAATTGAACCAATAAATCAAGTGGTTTATATGCATCGAACAACTATCGGTGAGCTGCAATGCACATAGCTACCTTCTTCATATGCAACGTCTACAAAAAACGTAAGTCGGCTGACAGCATGACTACTTATCTGAATCATTAAATTATTATCTTACGCATGTTCAAACACATAATTACGTGTTAAAACCTAATTTTTTTATAGCAGTCGATAATTTCAAGATCAACAATAATGTCTAAGATACTGCATAACTGCATGTTTTACATTGAGTCCGAGAACTGTGACCCATTTGTCGCAGAATGTCAGCTTATCTGTGATGTAGTCATTCTATAATAATGCCAGCACTTTATTATGAAAACATTAAGACATCTCTATTTTTGGAATAGTGCAGTTTGCTCCGTGGTACCTTGGCTTCAGAACCTCCTTGGTAAGGACTTTTTTGGTCATGTTGCCAATGATACGACACTGAGGAACAATTCAAAATTACAATGTTACTTACCAAATTAATTGGCCCACTTTGGTAGTAGGTAATGGCTTCAGCGTCTCTTGGGTTCGTTATTTATTACTTGTATGTTGTTATGATAAATCTTTAGCAGTAGATATCACAACTCTGATGACCCAACAGCCAACAGCGGTCAGTGACAGGCCGTGATGAATGATAAGTCTCTCAGTTTGCAAAAGTACATAATGACTAATTATAAATCAATTGACATTGTGTTTATTGTTGATTGTAGCAATGATACTTTAAGAACTTTTTTGCTTCTATTAGATTGGTCATCGGTGTTGCTAAGACTTTTATTCTATGCAATATAATAGAAAAAACAGATTATTGTCTTAAGATAGTCTATGCTATGACTCAAAATTGTATGCATTCTATTTTTCAAATTCGGAACTTAGCAAAATGTTGGCAGGATTCCATTTATTTTATTTCGTATAAGTACGTTTCGGACAAGATTAAAGATGCTTAAATGTGGCGCAGCCTGAACAAAAAATAAACAAAAATAGTGAAAGTTCTTGAACCATAATTTTCATTCATCAATTTTTAGATAGGTAAGTATTATCGTAGACGTCTAGCTAGACATTCTGGTGTAGTCTCTGTGTTTTTCTTTTCAGTCTCTGGATTTAGAAGCTTTACGAGAAGTAATGCTATTCTTACTAAGTAAGTACCAAGAATGATTCAAGAATTCTAAATTCAAGTTTATGAAAACCGCTAAGTAATAAAAATTTTAACATTTGAATGCAACAACAACGTAATCTTAATATTCGAATGTCACACAAACCCACATGACATAAGTTGTTTGTTTATGATGAATGCTATGACATCATCCAGTTATCACCTGACCAATTTAAATTGATACCTCTCGGCCCCCATCTAATTCGTTTATTAGTACAAATAGAGGCGATAACGGGAACTGACAGCGTCCACTCAAAATGGCCGACGTATTATAAGTGCATTTCTAAATTTAGTCCGAAGCGATGATGTCATTGTCAGGTGCGTATTGCCTACTTTTTTACTGTTACTAAGTTATTAAATGAATCGTTCACTATCATAAATAGGTATTTAAGATAGTTGAATGTAACAATGGATTTTATTGTCAGTAATTTTGGACTATTATTTATTACTATTATTTACTCTGTGCTTGTGTGCTGTCCAATATCCATGTAGGTACTTAGTGATATTTTTGGTCATTCTACAATACATAGAATATCTTATCTGTGGATTGTCATGGCAGTTGTTTGTTTGTCGTCTAATATAAATTTTTGTTGATATCATCAGCGTATTACGGCAGTTACCTTCGACGAACTCATTTAATACTTGGAATCTTATTAATGTAAGTATTTGAATCAAGACGTAAGTCTTGTCCACCTTGATAATGGAATAGATAGAAAGAAAACAAACAAATAAATAGAAATCTTTATTATATACATTAAATTATATTGTTGAAAACAATTTTAATCGTAATAAAACTTCGGTTATTGAAGCACTCTATAATCTTTCTTTGTATGCCCATGTTTGGAGACATTTTAACTTTATCATAAATACATAAAGAGTGTCTATCAGCCTTAGAAATGTTCAGATCTTGCTCTCAACGAGGCCAGGCATGGAATCACTAGGAATGTATATGTATACAATTACATAATATATGCGCACGAGTCGCTTAATGTCATATCCGGGGTTTTAGTCGTGCGTTCTGTTAAAAGTTAGAAAGCATGCTTTTCATTCAAAACACATCGTAGGAATCATTAATGTTACTTAGACATAAAGTAACGAGTAAATACAATGGCAATGTACTATGTGGGTGTGCAGTGCGCGCCCTCTAGTGGTGGTCGTCGAGCTCCTGCTCAGCCTCCTCATCGAATTCTGCGTCCTCGTCAGCGGTGGCCTCCTGGTACTGCTGGTACTCGGACACCAAGTCGTTCATGTTGCTCTCCGCCTCGGTGAACTCCATCTCGTCCATGCCCTCGCCGGTGTACCAATGCAAGAAAGCCTTGCGCCTGAACATAGCGGTGAACTGCTCCGAGATGCGCTTGAACAGCTCCTGGATGGCGGTGGAGTTGCCGATGAACGTGGCGGCCATCTTGAGACCACGAGGTGGGATGTCGCACACGGCGGTCTTCACGTTGTTTGGGATCCATTCCACGAAGTACGACGAGTTCTTGTTCTGGATGTTGAGCATCTGCTCGTCCACCTCCTTCATGGACATGCGTCCACGGAAGATGGCGGCCACGGTCAGGTAGCGGCCGTGGCGCGGGTCGCATGCCGCCATCATGTTCTTGGCGTCGAACATCTGCTGCGTGAGCTCGGGCACGGTGAGGGCACGGTATTGTCTGCTTCCGCGGGATGTGAGGGGAGCGAAGCCGGGCATGAAGAAGTGGAGACGTGGGAAGGGAACCATGTTGACGGCAAGTTTGCGGAGATCAGCGTTCAACTGACCGGGGAACCTGAGGCACGTGGTGACACCGGACATTGTGAGGGAGACCAAGTGGTTGAGATCGCCGTAGGTGGGTGTGGACAGTTTTAGCGTGCGGAAGCAGATGTCATAAAGGGCCTCGTTGTCGATACAGTAGGTTTCGTCTGTGTTTTCTACGAGCTGGTGAACTGAGAGAGTCGCATTGTAGGGTTCAACGACGGTGTCTGATACTTTGGGTGAAGGGACGACTGAGTATGTGTTCATGATCCTGTCAGGGTACTCTTCACGGATCTTTGAGATAAGGAGTGTACCCATACCGGAACCGGTACCTCCGCCAAGTGAGTGTGTGAGCTGGAAGCCCTGTAGGCAATCGCAGGATTCGGATTCTTTGCGTACAACGTCAAGAACTGAGTCGACTAGCTCGGCGCCCTCTGTGTAATGACCCTTCGCCCAGTTGTTACCGGCTCCCGACTGTCCGAACACGAAGTTGTCCGGTCGGAAGATCTGTCCGAAGGGTCCCGAGCGCACCGAGTCCATGGTGCCGGGCTCGAGGTCGACGAGGATGGCGCGTGGCACGTACTTGCCACCGGAGGCCTCATTGTAGTAAACGTTGATGCGCTCCAGTTGCAGGTCCGAGTCGCCATGGTAGGCGCCGGTGGGGTCGATGCCATGCTCGTCAGAGATGATCTCCCAGAACTGGAACAAAAGTATTACCGTTAGCGGAACGAAAGCAGTGGTGTAGTGAGCGCGGAATAGAATGCAGTCAATTAAGATGCCTACACGAAAGCTCTTGGCGGACTATTTGTAAGTGCGCCGACGCTGCTTTCCAACCGGTTCTGTGTCGTGTTAATATCACGGGAGAGTCGTCCCTAGCGAGTTCCGTTCGAGTTTCAATGGACACTTTCGTGATTCTATTCAAATGTAGTCTTCTAAAGGTTATAAAGCTCAATGAACCGTCGTAAAAGGTAGACAGGATACATCATTAATGAACGCTCAGCTTCGGGAAGGGTTACGCAAGACAATGGCATGAGTTATGACGGCAGCACAATAGCTCGCCTCGACGACGGCCGACGCCCACGTCCTCCCGTATTTGGTTTATCTCGCCGTATAAGCGGAGAATGTCTTGAACTACTCGGCTTATTAGCATTCAATTTTTCGATGCCCCTTGAAATCTGCGACCTGCTTTCAGGGCTGACGGCCATATGGTCGCCGAAATTTCGCAATGAAATCATTACTTTATGTTTATTTTCTTGAATCAAAGTACCTAATGAACCCGTAGTTGCGGATAATATGTGCAAATAACTGACGTAATCGCCACGCCTACCAATTTGGTGATCAGAAGTCGGAACCAAGTTTTGGGCATCGACGTCGGAACTTGTATTGTCTCGGGCGTTAATCTGAAGTCTACGATCGTTCACTAAAAGCTTACCGCATCATAAATCAATTTTTCAACGCTTACGTAATTTCTTAAACGCTGGTGAAAATACTTAGCGGCACAAGGCTGTATGAAGCGATCGTTGTCGTGTTGCTAGTACATTAAAATTCAGCGGCGTGTGCGCGCCGATCCTAGTGATGTCATCAGCGAGTGGGTACAACTCGACATGCTCATATATGGTAATATGACTAAGATGGCTGCCTTTTTGGTTCAGGGTTTAACTTCGACTCTTGTTTATTTAGTGTAGATGTTTAAATTAACTCGAGTCCTTATGAGGCGATCCGTATTTTTAGAATGAATCGATTTTAATTTTGGATGTTGTTAAAGTGTCTCTGAGTTCTTTGGCATCGCCAAAAGGAGATCGGTGAATTAGTTTTAAAGTATTTTTTTATTCTCTAGCTGGATTAAATCGTTTAAGTGTCCATTTATGCCATAATATAACACTTTATTAGCTGTAAATTATTACTGCGGTCACGGACTGACCAGTTTTGACTTTTTGGAAAAATGCCCAATTTTATACGATTCAGATAAAACGTAGGCTACAATTTCTAGTCTTGCAAATTAGACTTTGCGAATTCCAAAGAGATATGCTGTCTACGTTAAAATCTCGATAAAAATCCAATTCGCAATACACGTCAATTCATCAAGACTTTCATAGATGACATTGTAATGATTTTTAATAACAGCGAAAAGTGAAAGGTGTGTTCGAAAGGCATTGCTTTCTGAGTAACTAGATAGCAAGCAAGTCGAAAGTATCGTGTGAACAGACGAAGGGAAACTATGGCGTCTGTGTAATGGTTTCATGGTCGTAATACTATTACCATTGTGTTAGATTTCACCTTACAGTCCGTTCTCGATATGTCTGACTTTCGCAGTTTTGAACATGATGAATGAGAATATGTCTTTGGCTTTTTGCAATACCTATATCTTATTGAACAGAAACATTATGTAATGGTTGGTTTTCATTATTTTCGAGCTTGATACGTAGACAATAGCGTTCAAGAAAGTAATCCTATCTGCTATTCAATTTATTCTCCGTCTGATACTCGGAATCCAATCAACTTAGACCTTGCGAATTCCGGAGTTCATTGCTCCAGAATTTAACACAGTTTATTATTGTTGGCTTCATCGCTGACTTCCTGTAGTTAATCCATCCGAGATGTGCATGCTGGGCATTATAGTTATATGGTAACGGTACTGTGCATGCAACTCTATGGCGAACCAGGGCGACTATGGCCGCTATTTATAAATGGGCATCGACCGGCTGCCGTCGGGGCGTTGAACTATGTAATCTTTAGCTCCTATTGCCAAACGACTGATAAGATAAGCTCCCTTGTGAGCACAAATAGGAATGAGAAAAGCCAGATCTTAATGGTCATCTTAAACGCTTTAGAATGAATTGCTCTCTGACGTTGCGTTGCCTTTTGATTGCATTTTATTGTTCATAATAACTTTATAGTTCGTTGTCTGATAAATCGGAAATTTATCGTGAAATCGCTTTTTGATTATTCATTTTTGGAATACGTAACTGACTCTCAATTAGTCATTTTTGTGTTCTCTATTAACTCTTTTTGTACAAATATGTTTATCGATTTATTGTTCTCTGACTTTTCCTACTTTTATAATCGCACCTCGGCTCTGCCACACCACTTCTGTGTGTGCAAAATTCTCCTAACTGTTTCACTATAAGCCATATCAATAAATCACTTAAAATGATTCACGGCACAATGATCTTTATAAAAACCGACGGACGTCATAGACAATTTTCTCGGGCAGTGAACGGATGAAATTGTTCGCAACTATCTGATTTTATACAATGGTTATAAGTAGTTACTATAAGTACATCATTTACAACAACTATGAGTAATATTGAATTTGTTGTTACTCATTTGTTTTGCCTGCTAAGTTTTTGCTGTAGTAAGCTAGTTCCAAGGTACGCTTAAACGTGTCATAGAGGCAAAGTTTAGCGTCAATGATGTCATTTATTATGAGGATATAAAAAAATGAGCTCACCATCCGACTGTGATCAAGTTAGATGATATTTCCTTTAACATATTGACACCTACAATATAAAATACGTTTTCAAAATGGCTTCTCTTCTTTAAGATGTTAACACAGCTGTTTTAAGTAGGTATTTCCTATAAGTGTATCTCTGACTCGCATTCATTTCATGTACCAAGACTGCATGATTCATATTCTGACTAACTAATGACTTACAGACGTAAATAGTTATGAGAGCTTGCCCAATCAATAACAATCTGAGTCTCAATTTGATGAGAACTCTTTGGTGTAACATCGTAAGTTTTTGAAACTTGAAAGGTTCTTGTTGATAAATACGGGCTAAATTTAAGTTTTTTGATGTTGGTAGCTCTTCGTATTGATGTGGCTCTTTATTTTAGGGCGTTAGAAGATTTATGTGATCTTGTTTTGGATTCAAAATAAAGGACTGCGCACGCGCGGGCTTTGGTTAAGGAATTTGGGTCTTGAGGAAGTTTTAAACATGAGTCACATGAAAATACGGAGATTGAGGATGCTTTTGCACTCTTGCTTGTATTAGCAATCAGGAAATTCTTATAACTGCGAGCCATATCATAAGTGTTCTATTGGATACTCCGTTTTTCCAATTAATACTTATATTAGCTCCAAAACTGGCAGACACGAATACCGACTTGGCAAACACTCGCTGGAGCGTAAACGATTATTTACTGTTAAATCCAATACAGAATCGTTTCATCTAACATTGTCTTGATTGAATTAAAAACACGTGAGATTGATGACTTAGAATTGACCTCAATATGTCACAATCACTTGTTTTGCTCACTATGCTAACACAGCTTGAATATCAATATTGCTGCTGGGGAGTTTGTTGCGCCATTTCTTCTTCCCAGCTAAAGTACTAGGAAGTGATGAAGGGCGGGCATTTTGTGTGGACTGTCTCATGTATTTGTGACGTTCAAAAAGTACCGATTCTCAGTGCAGTTAGAAATGACTTTTGATTTTGATTTTCAATAAGAATTGGTACAAATCCAATCGAGGGTGGAAAAAATATGTGTTAGTTTGCAAGTGCGTCTGCTACTTCTCACATATTTTTTGTGTTAGACCATCGTATAGCATGTTATTCATGCACAACGGTGAATAGCGGCATTTTTTCTGTAGTATTTGATAAAGAAAGTATTTTAATTACTGTTAATTTGCATGGTAAGTAGCTAAGCTGTATGTAGGACGTCACCTTATCGGTTATGGACTGCCGGATTTGGAAGATACAGCACACCATGTTGACATGGCAACACCATCTGTGCAGATTTTGCTAAATGCAATAATTTGAGGTGCATTTACATCTGACATCTGTCAAGTGTGAACGAGTGTAGAGGTCATAGCCATTATGTAGTCTTCCTGTATTATCTCTGAATCCAAAGCTGTCTAAACGAATTACAGTGCAATCTTGGCCTGCAATTTTGCTATGATTGTTATTCCAACGTCAATACCTATACAGTGCTCTCGAGACGATTCAATCAAAACTTGAATTATACGAGCATAAAACGGATACGGGGAATAGAGAAAGGAGATCTCAATTCCACTTGATTTACCATCTGTCAAACTGTAATGAAAATCTTTCTTTATGACTGACATTTACCATAGAGATTAAAATGGATTTATGATTGCAAAACAAGTCCGTTTAGTCAAAACAAGTATATTATTTATATTGATCCGTGGATCATTCGATTCTCAACCAGTTTCATACGTAAATCCTCCGTAGTATGAATATTGACCAATGAAACTGTACCACATACACTAAACGTGACGGCAAGAATGTCTTTGCCTATTTTAGAAATTAGAATGTTATTAGTTCAACTATTTAAGTACCTATGAACATTCTAGAAAAAAAAATAATCAAGAGCTGTATTCGATAAATGAATTTATTGATAAAACTGTTGTTGAAAAAACCTAGTATCAAATTGATATAAACAACTTCAACGTGAACTGAAAAAACTGTCTGCATAATTCGTGTACGAGACATTTTTTGTGTCTTTATGATTTAAATCTCATGTCATTGCCTTTTGTTGACCTTCTAATAAAAAAAAATATTGTCAACCTACCTACATATTCTACATCACACAACTAATATTAAACACTTTATTGGTACAATACAGTTTTTGATCATGCGTGTTAGGGGATGACAGTGGTGTCCTCCTTAACGGTGCGTTCGAGCGCGAAAAATAACCGTTCTGTCATTGTCTATTCCCGAATTATGAACAGAGATATGCAAGAACACAGCATTGTACCGGTCGACCTGGTTTTGTAAGAATAGTCACTTTACAAAGGTATTTCTAGCTGCATTATTATTAAATATACTGTAAACAGCGAACTAACATTATTCCAAGTACGATTTCAATTGTATTTCTAGCGGATGTCAAGGAAAAGGCGGTTAGCAACATATCCCGTACCGAGTCTAAAATGAGAACAACAGTGGGAACACATACCTTAGCTCCAATCTGGTTTCCGCACTGGCCGGCCTGGAGGTGCACGATTTCCCTCATGTTTGATTATTAAAAAATACTTTGTTTTGTAATAAATAAACTATACACTATACGCGACTCTCGCACTACACAACTCGCAGAATTGATCAGCCGATCCGCCCGGTAGGGATTTTTGAGGCTTGCTTCGCCTCCGCGCTGCGGCCGGATAGCGCGCTGTGATTGGTCGATCGCGACAGCACGCTGCCAACTTCACATTACACGAGACGCTTATCAATTCAAAAATGGAATCATCCCACATTTCTATGTATGGATATTGTCCGCGATTGTTTTCTCGTTCAGTAACGTTCGTTTTTTGTTTGTTAAGGTGTGATCAACCAAAAAGTTGGCATGTTTCTCGTTATTTTATTTAATTTGTTTTTGATGTTCATTTGTTTTTGGTTCTCTTTGACATGACTGCGTGTCAGGGTGTGATCATGCGTGTATTTTTGACGGGAACGGGATAGTTTTGTGTGATTAGGTTTTATAGCGTATCGCGTCACCCGGCACCCTAGCTTACCGCCCCTAAACACGTAAACTGTCTGTTTGTTCAATAATAGTTGTCTGTCATGTAACTAAACGTGACCCAGACGTATAATTAACTTCATGTTTATTTATTTTTTTTTGTATTTTCGGTGAAATGGGTTTCCTTCATGTTTATTTCATATTTTTGCGTGCACAATCAGATAATAGATAAGCGAAGATAACAAAAAAATAAAATAAACAGAGAATTCTACAACTAGCCTATAATTATGATTAATTGATTGCTTGACATCTTAAAAATAATAGCATAGCATAATAGCGTAGGTACTCATGTTATAATTTTCCCACTGCTGGGACACAGGCCTCTCAGAGTGGATTACGGCCGGCGGTCCGTAAACCACCACGTGGGCGGTGGGCCCAGTGAGGGTTGGTAGATGTCAAATGTCTTTGAATTTTTGGTTCTAGATTATGTCGGTTTCCTCACGATGTTTTCCTTCACCGTTTTAAAAGCAGTGGTGATGAAATAATTTACACTAAGTAAAGCGCCTGTCTAGGTTCGAAGTTCGAACCTACGACCTAACTCGTAACTGGGTCACCACTGCTGCAAAATAATATAGGAAAAATCTTAAAATAATCCTTATAAATAAAAATGAATAGCTAAATGTGTTGCTAAGCGCAAAACTCGAGAACGGCTGAACCAATTCGGCTGTTTTTTTTTTAAATATTTGTTGAAGTCCGAGGAAGGTTCTTATGAAAAGAAAAATTGGAAAAGTTTCCAGAAAAAATGGAAAGTTCGGGAAGAAAACTGAAAGTGCATTTTCTACGGGAATTTTGTATGAATTATTGAAATTTGAACAGCTTGTTGAGTCAGCTAGTAGGTAGGCAATATGCCTATCTAATCTTATTAGCGGTGTGAATTAATAGAACATCACATTTCAATAAAGCAGAGGAGCTCGTGGCTAAGTAATAACAGCCGCACGGGTCGATCCGTGGATGGATGACCATATTTACATACTAAGACTCCTCCGTGCCTCGGAAAGCACGTTAAGCCGTTGGTCCCGGGTGTCATTCGTGGATCTTTGACAGTCGTTACGGGTCGTCAGAAGCCCGAATGTCTGACAACCAGTCTTACCAATGGGTATCGTATTACCCAGTTACTGGGTTGTGGAGGTCAGATAGGCAGTCGCCCCATGTAAAATAATGGTATTCAGCTGCATCCGCTTAGACTGGAAGCCGACCCCAGCATAGTTGGGAAAAGGCTAGGCAGATTGATTTATTTATTTATTAGATAGCACAATAGAAATGTGTTTTAATAATTAGGTAGGTACTTATACTTACACATTAAATTAACATTATTTACTAGTCCTTTAATTGATTACATTTTTCAAAAAAGCATCTTTTCATCCTGTGTGAGCGAGAGAGGTGGTCTCATGTAATAGGGGGCGAGCCTATTGCCACCAGCCGGGCACAAATCCAGACTCCGAGCTGCTACTGAGAAGTTCCTGCTGGAGAACACAATAACACTTGGAGTTATTGGAACGAAGTTCCTTATCGCGCGTTGTGAAAGGGGGCTAGACGGAAAAAATTCTCACGAAAAGTTGTAACGACACTTTTTGCTATAGTAAGCTATTGTAAGCTGTGCGACGTGCGCATGTTTCTCTGTCTGCCTCTCTCTCTCTTATAGAAAGCAAGCCAGATATAACAAAAAAAGAAAAAAAAAAAATTATTACAATTCCTTCACTAATTAATCGAAACGAACTTCGTGCCATCCGGGTGTCCCTTGACACCTCTCAACTTTTTTTTATAGTAATAATTCATTCAATAGTTTAGGTATCTACGGGTCAATCATTACCTACCTGCATAATATTATCTCATTCCTAATGCTTCGGGATGTGATGTGGGCGAGGGAAGACATTGACAACAATAGAAGTGTTTTATTTTACAGTATTTACATCTAAATATATAAAACTCAAAGGTGACTGACTGACATAGTGATCTATCAACGCACAGCCCAAACCACTGGAGGGATCGGGCTGAAATTTGGTATGCAGGTAGATGTTATGACGTAGGCATCCGCTAAGAAAGGATTTTGATAAGTTCTGCCCCCAAGGGGATAAAATAGGGGATGAAAGTTTGTATGAAACATTGTTAATTTTAAACCGATCGGGCTGAAATTTGGCATGCAGATAGATGTTATGACGTAGGCATCCGCTAAGAATGGATTTTGTTAATTTCTACCCCCAAGGGGGTAAAATAGGGGATGATAGTTTGTATGAAGCTTTGTCAATTTTAAACCGATCGGGATGAAATTTGGCATGCAGGAGAGGGATAGGAGGGTGTGAGGGGGAAGGAGGTGGAGAGGGGGAAAAGGGGGAGAAGAGGAGTTGTTGAGGGTAGAGGGAGAGGGGAAACCGGTGAAGGGGAATGTTAGCGGGAAGGGGATGTGGTGAGGGGGTAAGATGGAGAGGGGAACGGGGATGGAGAGGGTGAGGGGGTGAGAGGGGTGGTGAGGAGGTTGAAAGGGCTGAGAGGGGAGAGGGGGGGGGGCGACGAGTGCCTTTACATCTTAAAGTTGCTTTTTGTATAGCACTGATTCATTGAAGAGAGATTGAGTTGAGACTTTTGAATGATTGATTGCAGAGCGGGACGAGGTGGAGAGGGACAGGAGGTTGTAGTGAGGGGGGAGGGTGTAGTGAGTGGGTAGGGTATGGAGAGGAGGGTGAGAGAGAGGGGAGGTGTTGGCGAGGCTATAGGGGGAAGGGAAAGCGGTGAACGGGGTGTAAGAGGGAGTAAAAGGGGGAGGGGAGGTTAGCGAGAAGGGGTTGCGGTTAGGGGGTGAGACGGAGGGGGATGGGGTGGGTGAGGGGGTGAGAGGGGGTGGTGAGGGGGATGATAGAAGAGAGTGAGAGGAGGATTAGAGGGAGAGGAGGAGGGGTGAGAGGGGGCTTAGAGGGAGACGGGGAGGGATGATGAGTGCCTTTATACCTTAAAGTTGCATACAGCATTGATGCATTGAAGAAACCCTGCCCGACAGAAATGACCGAAAAATAGAAAGTCGGCACAAAAAACAGAGTTTGAACGCGCTAATCTCTGGAGCTACCAGGCGGACTTTAATAGTTATTTTTGCATTTGATAGCCCAATTCTTAAGGAAGGCTAGAGGCATATTTAACATCACTCTAGGACTAAGGTGCCGAGCAAAAAGAAAAAAAGTCTGAAAGAACGCTAAGCAAAAACGAAATAATAGCGTGGCCAGGCAATGCGATGCGACTGGGTGGGTCGGGGCACAGATAAAATTTCAGCAGCAAGGAATTTCAGAACTTTCGAAGGAGCTATCTATCTATATAAATAAAAAGAGAAGTCCTGACTGACTGATTGACTGACTCATCAACGCACAGCCCTAACCCTTGGACCTAGAAAGCTGAAATTTTGCATAGAGGTTCCCTTTATAATGTAGACAAAGAATATGGAAGAAATTCCCGGTAGTACGTTCCTGTGGGATATTCCCCGACATCCACGCGGGCGAAGCCGCGGGCAAAAGCTAGTATTAAATAAACTAACAGATTTAAAATAATAATATGTACATGGAGGGGAAAGGATCATAGGGCATCAAAAAATTCGTCCGCATCGCTGTCAACAAAAAAGTGCCCAAAAGGCTGGCAGCATTGCCACGTTGTATGGCAATGCTGAATCTTTGGCCAAAAAATAGGCCAGCCCTCTGGTCACGTGAGGAGTCGACCAACCGGTTAGCGATGTCTTGAAAAACCAAGTGTGCACTCGGACCCCATGGCCCTAGTGTTTCAGTTGAAGTACGATCTTTATTTGTAAGGTCTTGCACTTGCTCGAATAGGTCATAGGTCAGCACCCGATGATTTACTTTCAAGAGAGTACAGTCTTGGGTCATGGTGTCATCATCATCACGGCAGATAAAGGTCTAAATATAAATACCAAGATATTAATTTTTTTAAATCTTATTTTGTGGTTATTTAATTTCTCCTGTACTTGTAGGATAGTGGACTCATGCAAATATCACGTTTATTTCTTGTAGGAATCGAACCCGGAGCGCAGGAGCCAAACAACCACTGCGTCAGTTGAGACGTCTAACATTTTGTTTACGTTTGTAAGCGCTTTGTTTAAGGCCCTACATCGAAGCATGGTTTAGTTCGTTGTGTAAGTGAAATGGCGTTATGGCTGTCTAGTTTGACGCGCGAGATAGGAAGACACCGGAACTAAACGTAGATTTATGTGACGTGCTATATGAGTACTTAAATCAACTTTTAGCTTAGTTAGGTCTTATTGACATATTTAAATACCTTCGTTTTAAAACTAATTTTACTGCACATTAAGGAACTGTTTACGTATACTTAATAGTATAAAAAAACTTTTTTACAAAAAAAATACAACCGACTTCCAAAAACAACACTACAAAGATAACTTTAATTTCGGAAGTCGGTGTCTAGTCAAATGTATTTTCGTTTTTTGCCACCGACTTCGGAAATTAAAGTTATTTTTCACTTTGTAGTGTTGTTTTTGGAAGTCGGTTGTATTTTTTTTTGTAAAAAAGTTTTTATTTTTCACTTTTTAGTTGTGTACCTACCCCACACAAATTCTAATACCACTACCTGCAAAACAAACCAGAACGTCATCCATATAAAAGTGGGGAAAAAATACGTATTATTGAAGCTAACTCAAAAACTACCGAAGCAAAGTTAGTCAATTTTATATGGGACCAACTGTGATGTATACCCTCTCGAATAAAACAAAAAAAATCCAAATCGGTCCAGCCATCTTCGAGTAATCGGGAAATATACATAAAAAAAAATAAAAAAAAAAAGGTTCCGACGAATTGAGAACCTCCTCCTTTTTGAAGTCGGTTAAAAATACAAAATAGACGGTGCTACTTTGGATTTTTTTTCTATCGAAAAAATTTTTTGTGTCATCCATCATGTTTCGGTTTTAGTACAGCAGTAGACAATACAGTCAAATAACACAATGGCAAATCAAATGATTTAACCAACCATATACATAACGTGTCGTTTTGCATCCTCGTCTGATACAGAACATCAAACCGAAGAACTTTCTCCATGGGACCAACATCGTAATCGCGAAAAAATTTTCAACTGTCCCATAGAAAACTTCAATACATACTCGACGCAATGGCCGGCTGATTATTTATTCGCGATTAATACGATGTTGGTGTCATGGAAAAAGTTGTTCGGTTTGTTGGTCTATAAGTACCACACCCTTAAATTAGACGAGGATAAAAACTACACGTTGTATACATTTGGTTTTATAGGAATTTTAGAAATACAAAATAATCGACGTATCCCCTTAACATAGAGGGATAGAGGAGAGAGAGGAGGGTTTTAATAAATAAATAGACAGAGGTAGCCGTGACAACGGGGGATGAGATCTCCGCGTTCAGTCAATTACCTACTAAAGCAAGCTGCTGCCATTTTCTATACGACGCTTAAAACCACCACCACGCAGAAAAGTCAGCCACGTAGAAAAGTCGCAGACTACGTCACAGGTTTAAAGATTTTTCGTACTATGTGCTTCTGGTCATTCGAGTGGAGATCAAAATCTGAACACCCACGCTCAACACGACACAGCAGTTGGGCTATTAGCTGCCGCTTAGTGAAAATAAAAACCTGCCAAGTTCGTGTCGGACCACGCACAATGAAGTGTTCCGTAGTTGAAAAGAATTTATCCCAAAAACAAACTGCACTGCCTTACAACGGGACGATGCTGTCAGTTTCTTGGGTACATTACCAGTCGACAGCGATGCGGATGTATTTTTCGACGCCATATTTTAGTTTGTGAATAGTTTAATTAGGTTAGGATATAAATTTGTTATTTTTATTAATTCATTAGTTATACGTTATTATTTACGTCAATGTCATTTTAATTCTGAATAAAGCAACAAAAACAAGCTTAAAATTGCAGTTGAAAAACAATCATGTTCTGCCATAGTAGAAAAGTCACACAGTATTTATTAAAAATCCCTGTACCTAGGATAGAACTATTCAGGCGCAGTTGTGTGTATATGGCGCCACTTATATATAACTCACTACCTATCTGGATAACAGAACTACCTTACAAAAAATTCTGCGTGGTTTTGAAAAAATGGTTGATATCGCATAGTTTTTATTCAATCGGCGAATTTCTCAACAAAAAATCGTGCCAGTCCTACCACTTCAGGAATGCATTGTAGTCAGTTTTAGTTAATTTAAGTTCCTTTGGTAATTACCTTGTCGCTACTTACCTTACTGTTTAGATATGGTGTGTAATTTTAATTCAAATTGGTATTGCCTTGATTTTAATGTTATTTTCGTTCATAGAATTCTGTTATTGTGTCTATAATTTTATTGTATGTTAACTAAATATTTGCATGCCATCACTGCATGGCGGAATGTGTCTTCGCACTAAATTTTATATGTAACACCTTTTGTATCCACCACATTATAGGCAAATAAACGATTTTATTATTTTTTTATTTTTAATCATAAGTACATTGATATACCTACTTACTTACGTTACGGTCAATTTTTTAAGTACGCAAAAAACTACAAATTTTAATGAACAATTTTCGGACTTTTTCTTTACTTGTGCTGTGTGAGACCTTGCTTCTTGCCAAATTTCATGATTCTAGGTCAACGGGAAGTACCCTATAGGTTTTGATTTACTTGCGAGTATCTAAATATGTCGCATAAATGACCGTTTTTTTATTGCGTTGACTTAGAAGCTTGATTTTTTAGAGCTCCAAGGGGCCATATACCTACGTATTTCATATTAATTTCAACTTGATACCTCTACGCGTTACTGAGAAAAAGGGTCTTGACAGACAAACAGACGAACATCTAAGTGATCCTACAAGGGTTATTTTTTTCCTTTTGAGGTATGGAACCCTAAAAAAAACAATTAAGTAGGATAAATTAAACTTACTCTGTTTCACAATCTGAATACTACTTACTAAAACAATGATGTAATAAGAGGTTTCCATCGATATTAATAATGAATATTCATTATTGGATGTGTCAACATTGATAGTAAAACAATGTTAGGTTGTGTGTCTTAACCACAGAATACACTCATCACAGATCTGACGGCATGCATTATTTGAGCCTGCAAGTGTGCTTACATCACCGTCCTGCCCTGAACTATTTGGGGTTTCTATACCTATCCTGTAAGCCTTCATCATTCAGATTCCTCTGTCCTAAGTTAAACCATCATTTACAAAAACCATCAATCTTTTTCTATGGTCTGCCTCTCTTGTATCAACATTCATACTTTACGCTGTTCTTCTTTTGTCACAGCTTATAATAGTTTTCCTAATACAGAGCATTTTGCAGTAATCTTCTCATACAGAGAAGGGACGTGCATTGATCACTATGTTTGCGCAAGATTTGAGGATTTAGACCATAGATCTGAGTGTTGATTGAGAACGTGGCACGTAATGTTCTGTCCTATGAGAAAAAGGCGAAACTGGGCAAAATTTGGGTATACCTCTGCCTAATACTTCTGGGATAACAGGCCTGATGTTATGCGAGAGTATATGTATTTAAGTCCAAGTTTTCTCAAGAAACCCTATACCTATATAAACATTTAATACACACATAAATAACAGTTTTATGACAAACATCTGTGTCCTTACGATGTCATCCACTGCCGTGCTCAAGGCGACATGAGTCAAGTTATAGAATATCATGTTTTACACTTTTTCCTCCATTTGTAAACTGTTTAGCAATGAAATGTGTATGTAATAACTTGATCAAATAATTAAAGAAAATTGTATGTAAGTCATTAGTTGAGTGTGTCGTTTGATAATTGCAGTGGCCCTAGGATAGTGCCTTGCGGGACCGGACTATGTGGGAAGCCTGTATTTAGTAGTGGGTGTCTACTTTCTGTTATTATGTAGTTTATTGAGTTTATCAGAGTTGCTACAGGTTAAGTCTATATTAAATTATACTTGAAAGAATTGATAAGAATACATTTCTAATTTGGAATAGTGTTAAAAAAAAATCAAAATCATTTATTTGCATAACATTGATAAGGTACTTACAGAAAGTCGTGCAAATTTTACTTATTTTAGTACTATTTTAAGAAATTAATTAATTAAGTCGATTAATGCATGCAATTAGTTAATTACACATTATATTAAATTCACAAAAATTTGGTAACCATTAATTCATAAATGTCATTATATTACTCAAACTCGTGTATACACTAGCATTTTTCAATAAGTTGTTTGAAAGTGTTTTTATTGTACTCGGAATTTTACTATACAATTTGATGCGCATGATATTATAGCTGTTGTTGGATTGGTTAAGAGTGAGTTTCTCGATATGAGTTTGTTTCATTATGAGATCGAGGGGCATAGTAGCTTGTCGCTTGCTGAAAAAGAATCTTTAAATTATTGAAAACGACACGTGATACGTGTGTTGATACGTGATTCCAACATATAGATACACGGTAAAATAAGTATCTTATATGTATATTCTAAATAAAAGGGCGACAAAACTATATTTGTTTTACTTTTTTCGCATCACAAATGGTCGATCAATTTCCACACAGCGACCCCAAAGAATGACACCATACCGCAAAATGGAGGATAGCCGTGGTATGTAGTTACCGAGATGACGATTAATAGAGAAGTATGGAAAAAAGGGACATGTTGCTACGACCCCAAATAGGTCGGGATAAGGGCAGGAGAATGATGATGTAGTTATTGCGGCGTTTCGAGATATCTCGCAGCATACGCTTCAGAGGGTAGACAAAACTATTAATTTTACCGCAAACATGATTGTGTGTTGAAATTTATCAAAAGCTTTAATTTGTTTTTGCAAAGATTCTTAACTTTTAGGGTTAGTCCATAACCTTTAATATAATGTTACTTATTTTGTATATATTTATTGATTATTGTCACCTAAAGATTTTACTACCCATCCTCGTGACAATTCCTTTTGCATCCCTTTACGACCCATTCGAGAAAATGGGTCATCAATTTCTAGATATCGCTTACTATCAAAGTTATGATTTATACAACAATGAATAGGACTAGATAGAAACTGTATTTGACCATAAATTTACCGCAAATCAAGTCAGACCAATCAACATTGTAATAGGCATAAGATAACGGGAACTAAAGAGGTTGGTTGTAAAATGAATGATGAAGATTAACGATGCCTTGAGGAACTACTTGTAGGCGTATGAGATGTATTTAGATTGACAACACCGAATCAAATGAGTTATAATAAGCTGTTTATGATATCTTAATATATACTGCCCACGCTGGTATTACGCATATTGTTGTTAAGTTCAGTTGTGACCAAATAAGTGCAGTTGGTAATAAGGTTGATCATGAGAATATGTTACCAAGCGAAGCTGGTTGAACTTACGGGTTACGTTACGAACTATTTTATAGATTATCAACTTATGAGATCTAGGTAACAGTCAGTAAAAGTACTTATAGGAACTGATATTGTTAAAGTTGCTTAATCGACCAATAGGCACTGCAAACAATAATTCTGCAATCTATTGTAGATTTGTAATCGAGCAAAAAACCGTTATTGGATTTCTCTGAAAAGTAGGTACTACATAGTTCTTTGCATAAATTCCAAAATGTGGTTGGAAAATGTTGTATATCTTAGAATGGCCGATGATTATCTTGATTTTTATGACTACTTGAAGGTTTGTAGTGGAAAAAGCATGGACCATAAACATAATATTTTCTCCGTTGCAGAAAATCCTACGAACTAATTCTGCAGAGAAAGCAGACACCGACGTCATTCCAAACACAATGTAATGTATTCTTTTGAGTTAACATATTACTAATTGCACTATTGTACACACTTAGTGTAGGCCTATCTCCAACAATGGACGCCTTTCGGCTGAAATGACAATGATAATTATGATGAATATAAACACTTATAAAATGAATATATTTTTCGCGTACAGCGGTAAACTTATCAAAATTTGAGTGGTTTGATATCAATTTTACAACCGATAGAGTCATTAAGAGATACCACTACTATATCAAGTACCTACACACACACACACACACACATTGTAACACTTAACTACTATCGAAATAACCATCATAAAAGGGCCAAACATTCTACAATACCCGTAGAAGGAAAACCCCGTATTTACAACTGAATGTTAGCAAGTTCTAGCTAATGTTAATTATGATGCCAAGGACGCTAGTCATAGCTGGCTCATCGGTCATCGGATGAGTTTCACAGAAATCAGACAGTATTATGAACTTGCGGTTACAGAAGTACTCGAAAATAACTACAAAATAACTTATTTGGGTCATCATTCACAAACAAATGCAGCTGTGAGCTGGAATTGTTTTTATTTTAGTCGAAGCTGTAACAGGAAAATTTTATTGGCACTAAGCCGTGATTGGCATCGTCATTTTGGTATACAATAAAGCAATATGCTATATATACTTGTACCTATCTATGTGCTGACTGTGCTGAGAAATTTATTACGTTTTGGAAGTTAAATAGACAAGATTTTACTGCTTTCTTAAGTAATTTCAATTCTAACGTTGGTACTTGGACATCTCCCGCTGCAGATTATATTCGTACCACGTCCACGCCAAACTCCTACGTATTACAGCACAATCCTGATGATCTTGAAGCTGTTGAAACCATCGATTTATATCGAAAGATTAGCCCTACCGCATCAAAAGATGGTCACGTTTGTGCGTAAGTTGTCATCTGTCACACATCTGTTTTGGGGACGTAATTTTTTTTATATCATTCATCACGTCAATCATCACATCATCCATCAAAATATTTATGTTAGAAATCGTAATTAATTTGAAAAACATGTACTTAGATACACTTGGAAAGTAATACCTTTAGCTTTATTTGAATTTTTGGAATTATAAGTACATTTCCTGAAGGCCCTAGACATCTTTTACAGCACAACAAAGTCTTTTTTGTCACGAACTGTTTTTGAATGAGCGATGTGCGACGTCGCACAACTTAGCATTGAAGCTTCTCGCGCTACGTATACGAGGGCAAATCTTTGATTTATATCTCTGGCTGAACAACTAATATGATGACCACTTTATAAATGAATGTAGCATTACGTGACGCAGAGATTTTACTAATAGTGCTGTGGAAAGTTTGTCTAGGTATTTATTTAATTAAGTTAGTCTGGTCATCTAGTGGTTAAGTTCAAGCATGGGTTCCTGCTCTGGCATCCTGATTATCTACACTTCCTGGGTTCAATCTAGTTCAACCCCACACGGGTCGGGCGGTGTACTTTTGTTCTTTAATTTGGGAATTCTTTGCCCCTACCTGTGGTACCTCCTTGGTGCTTGTGGAGCTCGTCCAGGGGCTCGTGGAAGTAATAAAAGCCGCACAGGTCGATCAGTCAGGTTAAGGCGAGTAGTGCTGCCAACTAGCGCCACCATACCGAAAAAAATAATAAGTCAGGAGATGTGGAACATTTTGAAATTTCCTACGCTCACATTTTTAGTCAGATGTGGTAGAATTTCTTGTATCAAAAAAATCAACACTAAGTAAGTCTCCTAGGTTCGAAGCCTTATAGCAGTTTATGCCAAAAACGGCCGTTTATTCGCCTTAAGCTACGCTTGCTGCGATCGGTCCATGTATGGATGACCACGGTACGTATGGGGGGGTCTAGCGAGACTACAGAACAGATAACTCTAACTATTCTGTGCGCGAGACCCCCCCTTGCTTCGGAAAGCACGTTATTGAGCCTGTACTGGCTGTTATTCTTGCATCTTTAACAGTCGTTACAATACAGCACCCTAACTGCGTAACACTTTATCGATCTGATTTGGTTTCATTTTGAAACAAATTGCTAATCCATTGCTTCGTATGTTCGAAAAATTTGTCTGCTCGACAACGTAAATAACGCAATGAGTGTTGTTGAACTGTCAAAATGAAACCAGCTCCGATTGATAATGTGTTACGCAATTAGGGTGCTGAAGCCCGAAAGTCTAACAACCAGACTTACCAAGGGGTATCTTATTACTGTGGTATTACCCAGTAACTGGGTTGTGGAGGTCAGATAGTTAGTAGCTCCATGTAAAATACTGATATTCAGCTGCATCTGGTTAGACTGGAAGCCGACTCCGACATAGTTGAGAAAAGGCTATGCAGATGACAATAATAAAGTTTTATCAAGTCGTAAAAATCTGGCGCGTTGCTAGTGTTTACCTGTGTCCGCATTCTTGATGCAAATATGACACTAATATATTGCAAAATCAGTGCAATTTCCGACATAAACCCCTTTTTCACCACAAAAGCCAGCCTCAGAAACTTTTCAGGTCATCGTCCCGCCCTGCGTTGCACCAAAGTTCATCTTGGTCGGAAATATTGATTCTGTTGCAGCGGGGAACCTGCCATAGAGCATAAAGCATAGAACTTGTTTGTCTATGGGTGCGTTGTGCGTTTTGCGCATGTCTGTTTTGCAATGGAAACTGCAATTAGGCTGGGGGTGATGACCTGGGTATGTACCACAGAACAGATAAAGAGGTGTGTACTATGAAGTTTGATAAATTTAGTCTGCGTCATGCATTTTTTCGCGATTACGATGTTGGTTGCATGGAGAAAGTTGTTCAGTTTGATGGTCCCTGTACCTACACACACTTATACACGCATTGCTGATACACGCTGTATTAATAATTATCAATATCTAACTATGGTACTACTAGGTTAAAACATAGGGTTATTTGTGGTAGGTACTTATGGTTAAGTTATTTATAGGTTGACAATTTGTCACACCATAGACAATTATTTATCATCTATTAACACATTCATGCTAAAATTGACAATTGTCGCGAATTGGACGAGTTGTGCAAACATATTTTTAACCGACTTCAAAAAGGAGGAGGTTCTCAATTCGTCGGAAACTTTTTTTTTTTTTTTATGTATGTTTCCCGATTACTCGAAGATGGTTGGACCGATTTGGATTTTTTTTTGTTTTATTCGAGAGGGTATACATCACAGTTGGTCCCATATAAAATTGATTAACTTTGCTTCGGTAGTTTTTGAGTTAGCTTCAATAATACGTATTTTTCCCCCACTTTTATATGGATGATGTTCTAGTTTGTTTTGCAGGTTATTTGAATTTGTGTGGGGTAGGTACAGAACTAAAAAGTGAAAAATAAAAACTTTTTTACAAAAAAATACAACCGACTTCCAAAAACAACACTACAAAGTGAAAAATAACTTTAATTTCGGAAGTCTGTGGCAAAAAACGAAAACACATTTAACTAGACACCGACTTCCGAAATTAAAGTTATTTTTCACTTTGTAGTGTTGTTTTTGGAAGTCGGTTGTATTTTTTTGTAAAAAAGTTTATTTACAGAATTTCATTATCAACAACACAATTTTTTCTTACAATAGGTACATAAACCGGTCTTTCTTATATCTATCGGTATACCTAACGTTTAAGATCGATTTGAGAAGCACTTTATGTAACTTGCCTCTAAACCAAGAGAACATTGTCTAAAGATGGTTTAAAACATGGTTAAAACAGAATAAGTTTAAAACAATAAGATTTTGACGAGTTTCAAAGAGTGGCTTGAAAATGATTCTGAGGTATTCGTGACAAGAACAGAAACAGTAGTGCTATTCTGTAAATATCTCACCGTGAAAACTTAGGTGAAGTGATTTTAAAGTGAGCTGTCAATAGTGTCAACTCTTAGCATCAGGTGGAATGACAGCTCACTTCACGCTCACTTCACCTAAGTTATCACGGTGAGGTGTTTACAGAATAGCACTACTGAACTTTGCCCAATGACTTACAAATTTATAATCATTGACTTTGCCTTTATAACTTAAAACAAGAATTATTTTTTCTCAAGTAATACCATAATTAGGTGAAACCAGCAGACGCGGTATCGATCTCCCTGCGCCAGTCTAGCTCAAAACGGGAACGCTAAGACCTAAGGCGACCTAACACTAATGTAACATAATGCGTCAAAATAAAGGAATTGCAGGCGAATGGAGTTACGTTGGCAAACCATGTGTGTGTGTGTGTAATATGGGCTGAGTTACACAGGGTGAATTGTTCAAGTGGGCCAAACTATGAGGAATATTGTAATGCTGAATGCATTACAATCCTTGAGACGTCGAATCCAGCTAAGTATTGAAAGCAATGGTCATCATTTTGAACAATTAAACAGGCAAAGGAAAAAAAAAATTATTTTTATTTGCCGTATGTCATTAACTCTTAATTCCCAGAATTTGATCTTATTAGCGACACTATCGAATCGTGTAATAGTAAACTGTTTTTTTTTTTCAAAATCAACAGGCTCGACTCCGGGCTAGTAATATTTGATTTTTCAATAATCCAATTATGCAGTTTTAGTTTTCATCAAAATCGAGCCCGAGACTCCTTTGAGTACTTTTCGCTATACTTCATAGTTTCGGATTTGGCCATCCACGCCCACTTGAAAAATTCACCTGTATATTCCTATATGACTGTATCAACACGTATCAGCGTACAATCTCACAAAGATTTAAAGTGTTATTAGTTTAAGAAATTGTTGTACCTACTTTGGAAATAAATATTTATTATATATTATTATATATATTAATGTCTGTACAATATGTGTGTGAGGGTGTGTGTAGGTATGTGTAATCAGCTGGTCTGTTGTGTCAAAATCTCACCGTGACACCTCAGGCGTAGTGAGCTGTCAATAGTGTCAATCCCTAACATCAGGTGGAATCTCAGCTCACTTTAAAAAAAAATAGTCATGTCAGACCTCAAGACCAAATAAAAAACGAAGACATAGCGCTGTCAACAATGAAGTGAGGCCGGTTTCGTAAACATGTGTTCGTGTGAGCGTGTATGCACACAGCGAGGTGTAGTTTTGCACATGCTTCATTGTATTGTTCGCAGCGATATTTCTTGGTTTTTATTTGGTCTGAGGCTCAGACAGTAAAGACATGGTGATATTCAATGCATAGGACCAGTGGCAATCGCTTTCAAAGGGATTCGTATTTCTAAAGCATTTTTCAATGGGATTGGTATCATAGCTTTTCGGTAGCATTGTGTCACTCCACAAGTCCACATACATTTTTGACTTTTCCACCATCGTTATCCTTAGCGCTGATACGAGCAGAATGTAATTTTTTTTAAGCCCTCTGGTTTCTGAAAGCTTATGACGTCAACTTTGAGAGAGTGAGTGGTTGTTATATTGGCAAAGGAATCGCAACCATGGTAATCTATGTACTTACGTATTTTTATTAGAATATCCTTGGTACCAACATTATACTTTACAAATCAATCAATAAAAGATAATAGACATAATACGAGGGAAGGAAATATGTCACGGCCATAGAGAAAAAAGAGAAAAAAAAATTAGAAAATTCAATAGCTTTGGTTTTTGTTTATGGCTGACTACACAAAATGATGGTTAATCGCCTCGCGATCGGTGGTGGTTACTAATGTTTGGTAAATTACTATGTTTGTTGACAATAACACGTTAAATAAAAAACAGCTCATTATCTATTCACTTATTTATGTGAATAATTCTGGCTGTACGACTGCCATCATTCGGCTATACATAATGATAATAGGTATGAATTTATTGGAATCTGAGGGAATACAATCAATCTGCCTAGCCTTTTCCCAACCATGTTAGGGTCGGCTTCCAGTCTAGCCGGAATTAGCTGAATACCATTATTTTACATGGAGCGACTGCCTATCTGACCTCCACAACCCAGTAACTGGGTAATACGATACCCCTTGGTAAGACTGGTTGTCAGACTTTCGGGCTTCTGACGACCCGTAATGACTGTCAAAGATCCACGAATGACAGCCAGGACCAACGGCTTAACGTGCTTTCCGAGGCACGGAGGAGTCTCGGTATGTAAAGATGGTCACCCATCCACTGACCAACCCCGGCAAGCGTAGCTTAAACTGATGGATTGACCCGTGCGGCTGTTTTTACTTAGCCATGAGCTCCTCAATCTGAAGAATACTTCCTCAGGTAATCTGAGGAATACCTACACAAGATTTAATGATAAAAACCGGCCAAGTGCGTGTCGGACCACGCACAATGAAGGGTTTCATAGTTGAAAAGAACGGTAGTTTTCGTTGTCCCCGTACGCAGTGTCCCCGTCCTACGGGGACAGCGGTACTTCAGTTAAATATTTAAAAATACTTTCCGTTGTCCCCGTACACTGTCCCCGTTAATATAGTTGAATAAAATAAGTAAAAATTATTGCCCACAGTCCCCGTTTTTTTCTTTTTTGTGTAGTATTATGATCATTAAACAAAGTTTTTTATTTGGTATTTAATCAAATGATTTATTACAGCAAACAATCTTTAGACAATAAACATTTGGTCGTTTTGGTCAAATGATTTGTTATGACAAAAATATATAGGTTAGGTTAGGTTAAAACTGTGACCTTCTATGCACGAGCCGAGCGAGCGAAGCGAGCGGTGCCGCGGTAGCGGCCGGCGAGTGCCAGAAACGACTAGATTTTACAGAAAAAAAAAATGTGGAAAAAAAGAGATTATTTTTAACAGGCTATCAAGAACCGAACTAGTTAGAGGACAATGACTCGTGAAAAGTTTGCTTCCCGTTGTCCCCGTTAGCCGAATGTACGTTATGGGGACAGCGGGAAATACATTTAATCACGTCCCGCTGTCCCCGTGAAGGGGATATGGCATACGGGGACAACGGGAATAAACCGAAAAGAATTTATCCCAAAAAGAAACTTAACATTGTACTTAACCCAAAAAAATTTTTTCTATGTGTTAATTTTACAAATTAACAATTTTTGGACTTTTTCCTTTACTTGTGCTGTGAGACCTTGCGTCTTGCCAAATTTCATTATTCTAGGTCAACGGGAGTACCCTACAGGTTTTGATTTACTAGCGAGTATCAAAATATTATGTCGGATAAATGGCCGTATTTTATAATTGCGTTGACTTAGAAGCTTGATTTTGTTAAAACTCAAAGGGACCATTGACTTACTTAGTTAATATTAATTTCAACTTGATATCACTACGCGTTCCCGAAAAAAAGGGTCTTGACGACTGGCAGACGGACAACGAAGTGATCCTATAAGGATTCCGTTTTTTTCCTTTTGAGGCACGGAACTCTAAAAATTGGTTTAATAAAGGTAGGTACTTAGGTGGTATTCAAATAGGATTATCAATGTTCTTTTTTTTTACAAAAGGATGTACGAACAACTTCATAATCCTCCAATACCTGCATTTATCCCTCCAAGTCTGAGTAATTTCAAGAGTTTCAAGAAGAGATGATGCGATTCAGAGATCTAATGAGCTAAACCACAGGACGGCTGAAAAATTACTGTATTTATTGAGTAATTCTCAAAATTAGCTCATAGTGTCTAAACAATACACAGAGGTTGCCTTCTTACTCAACAAAATAAATACAAATAATTATTCATTATTTGTCTCACACATTTGGCGCGAAAATGAGTCATATACTATAAAAACATGGCGCCTTTTTCCACAGATATATAACAATATTTATACAGCCAATATTTTTGTATATGAAAAGAATATTTTCTGTGGCATGAAATTAAAATTAAATATTAAAAGTGACCTTCAGTCTTGTTTTGGACAGAAATCTGACGTAATTTAAATGATGTCAAGTATTGATAGTCGTAAACTCGTAATGCTTGTTCGTAGAAAAAAAGGCTGAGCTGATGGATTAAATTAATGCGTATTTAAAGAGACCGCTTTGACCGTGACAACTTGGTGAACAAAGATCCAGACAGCTAGCTGGCTTGCCATATCTACCAGTCCGAATGTCAAAGCTTTAAATAAGGAAATGGACGTGATGTCGTTTCTTCTTCAACATTTTCCAAATTTTTGCGGTTTAAAAGAGGCGTGATTTTGAAAAATCGAAATCATTATACGGATATCGGATTACCAACACCATAACTTCGTTTACTGCTCATGACGTTACCCTTAAGTGGAAAAATCTTCACCTGTAAGCAGCCATCTGGCTTCAGCTATTATTTGTATTCTGTGGTTCAGCTTAGCTTAGATTTTGTCAGTCGTTTGATACTTGACGAAGCTTTAATATGCCGCTACTGAAAACGCTTTTGGACTTAGCGGCATTCGTTTTTGGTAAAATTCGCACTGAGGAAAACAATTGGTTCTCTCCACCAGTAACTTACCTTTTCTCATAACGTTTAGTCCACTCTCGGCCCCTCGACCCCTAAAAAAAGATTTGTTTATTTGTTTCCTCTCAACCCCTAAACATAGTTCACACTCGACCCCCAGGGGGGTGAGACTGAATTTTCATACAAAGGACAGGCATACCTCGTCCACTTTCGAGCCCTAGTTCGGTAAGTCATCATCTTCCTGCCCTTATCGCATATTACTTGGGCTCGGCGCAACACGTTTTCTTCTTCCATTCTCCCCTGTCAACCGTCACGCTATCATTCACTCCCTTCTCTTTCATATCATTCCTCACACAATCCATCCATCTTTTCTTTGGCCTTCCTCTGCCTCTCCATCCATCAACATGTATATTCATCACTCTTTTAGTCACATGCGTTTCGTCTCTCCTCATTACATGCCCATACCAAGACAAACGATTTCCTTTCAACTTTTCTGTTACTGGCGCCACTTTCAAACTTCCTCTTATATACTCACTTCTCACTTTATCCATTCCCGTCACTCCACACATCCATCTCAACATTCTCATCTCCGCTGCGTGTAATTTTTTTTCATCCGTCCGTAAGTTCGGTAAGTACCTAAAATTCATATTTTGGTACAGTAAGCAACATTATGAGTAGGTACGGTCAGCAACAGAAGTAGATTAACAATATTAATTTTACATGTGAAATGAATAGACCCTAAATTATTAGTACACTACTTTTCAGTATTATAATGTAGGTAATAGCTAATAGTTTTTATCATCGGAATTTAACAACTGTCCATATTTTTAGTTCGCATGTTGTACCTACAAAAATTGTGTTAGAGAAAACTGAAGTGTTAATCGACTTTTGTTGCTGACTGTACACACCATACACCTATTCTCATTCACTCATTGAATACCTAATCATTACAATTCCAATAAACAAGTAATGTCAACATTATAAAATAGGTAAACTAATACTGGGTCAAATTATATTAGCTAGCGAGACTCCGCAGACGGGGTAAGTAAACATGGTAAGCAAAAAAATAATTAATTTGATGATTTTTGGGGTCCTCCACCGCAGTGTAGTTGAAATATCATTTTAAAAATCAGTTTCTAAACAAGAAAAATTAAAAAAAAAAAAACAGAGTTCTAAACCAGCGGTCATTGACCCCTAAAAAAAACAACATATCATTTTTATTTTGTCATGTTTAGGTATGTATACTCATTATGTCTGCGGAGTTTCGCTAGCTAATTTAATTTGACCCTGTATAATGTCAAACCGGTTCCGGTATGACCATATGTGGTCATACCTGTTTATATACCGGTGCCAAATCATCGCAGTTCGCGGTAACACCCACTTCATGTCGAAGATTTTCAACGTGTCTTGCCATAAAGAAAAATGTAACTGTAGTATTGATTTCCAATAGATTTATTGCTTCTGATAATAGCTAATAATAAAATAGAGAGTAGCTCTATAGAAGTTTAGTTATTTTCTAAAAATTAAACTGTCCAAATCAGCTTAGAGGAACATCATTTTTTTTTTTGTTTCTCTAAAGGCTTTTGACAACTATAAGTGCCTACCTGTTTTCAATGAAAATTAATAGTCGTTTGTTGTTAACTGGCAAGGGGCTCGTGGCTAAGTAATAACAGCCGCACGGGTCGAACCATCAGGTTAAGCTACGCTTGCCGGGGTCGGTTAGTGGATGGGTGACTATCTTTTCATACCGAGACTCCTCCGTGCCTCGGAAAGCACATTAAGCCGTTAGTCCCGGCTGTCATTCGTGGATCTTTTACCAAGGGGTATCGTATCACCCAGTTACTGGGTTGTGGAGGTCAGATAGGCAGTCGCTCCATGTAAAATACTGGTATTCAGCTGCATCTGGTTAGACTGGAAGCCGAGCCCAACATAATTGGGAAAAGGCTAGGCAGATTTTGTTGTTCACTGGCGAAATGTGGGTGTATCATAGGTGCATCTCTGCCTAACCTGCGGGGATTACAGGCGTTATGTTATGTTATGTGTGTGTGTTAATTGTGCCACATATTTATTGGTAAGCGAAGTATGGAAACCAATCAATCTGCCTAGCCTTTTCCCAACTATGTTGGGGTCGGCTTCCAGTCTAACCGGATGCAGCTGAATACCCGTATTTTACATGGAGCGACTGCCTATCTGACCTCCACAACCCAGTAACTAGGTTATACGATACCCCTTGGTAAGACTGGTTGTCAGACTTTTGGGCTTCTGACGACCCGTAACGACTGTCAAAGATCGACGAATGGCAGCCGGGACCAACGGCTTAACGTACTTTCCGAGGCACGGAGGAGTCTCGGTATGTAAAGAATGGTCACCCATCCACTGACGAACCCCGGCAAGCGTAGTTTAACCTGGTGGATCGACCCGTGCGGCTGTTATTACTTAGCCACGAGCTCCTCGAAGTATGGAAACCACAGATACAATAAGATATTAAAAAAATAACTTTACAAAAGAGGTGCTTTAGATCATCGAACTGAATAACTTTTACTACGGGACCAACCTTGCAATCGAAAAGAAAAACAGCTGTCCCATACAGTTTAGAACAATAGGTAATTGGAATTAACTTTAGTATGGAACAGCAAATTGTTTTTTCGCGATTTTATAGTTTGTCCCGTAGTAAAAGTTATTCAGTTCGATGGTCTAATCTTAAAGCACTCTTTAAAGTTTGTAAAATAAATTTTTGAACACCTTAAACAACGTGTTCCTTTTGATATCCCACATTTTGAACAACTTTTACTATGGGGCCAAACCTACATTACATATTACCCTACATTTTGACGAGTTTGATGTAGCTATATGTAAATACAATGAACTACAACATAGTAAAAGTACTTTACTATGAACATATTAAAAGTTGTTCAAAATTAGGTCTCATTAATACCCTTTTTTTGTGGATGGGAAATCATCAAATTATGGGAGGGCGTGTCAGACTTTTACTGATTAAAACCCACCCGTGTTCCTTGTAGGCCTGTGCCAGGGCCACGGTATCTCTTTCGAACAACCCGCGACCCCCTGGAGTTATGGGATATCACAAGGAACACGTTGTATATCTGTGATGGAAAGTGGAAACCATGATTTACTTAGCGTTATTTGGGGATGTTGATGATAAACTTCAGTCGATTTCAAAATGATCCTGCTTCCAATCTTGCTAATTAGCGAAAATTTTTGTCGTAGACACGAGTAAATCATTCAATCATACCAATACGTAAATGAAAGTACCAACTGAAGTATCGTCACCATTTAGCCACTTTCTCACACAAATTTCCGAAGAGCCTCCACAACTTTTTTTAAATCGCTCCATAGACTACAAACGTGATTTTTTGCATGTATGTCATCTGTGCATATTTTCCTCGTATGTCCAGCTGCTGTATAAGGCGGTGTTCCCAATAGCGGGGCCACGTATGGAAGCTTGGCGCTGCCAATCTGTATGTAGGACGGCTGATTTGTGTGTGTAATCGCCTTATCAATATTATTATAATGAGGTTGATTTCATGTGTGATTGTTAAAGTTATGTAATTATACATTATATAAACATTAGGACTCAAACAAAACTCAAAAACTGGCGACGGGAAGTGTCTGACACAATCATATTATATTAAATCATTGGTCTGACATATTGATTATTAATTATTAACAATATTCTGTAAAACATACATAATAAAAATCAACAGTTAGACTTTAAGAAAAGTGAGTAAGTAAGTAATATTTTTACGAACTTTACTAAGTACCTCTGAATACCTGAAAATTGGCCGTCGGCCCAAGCTAGCGGGTATGCGTACGTTCAAAGTACATACTGATACTACTCTATCCCATACATTTTGTTGATCAGAAAATAAGTAAGGTCCTCTGGGAACTTGGAACATAGGTATTCTAAGTGAAGTTGACAAGTCTTGGGTGACAGGACTGACAGGATTGATACTAGTGTTCCAGCCAGTGTGCGTAAGATTTACATAAATCCATAAGCCAGTTACGACACTCCTTGATAGATATAGATTGATTTGTAATCGTGTGCGCGCAAGTGCTAGTCACCGCCTGAGGTATGTGAGCGGTGAGAAGGGGGAGGTAGACAAACGTCAAGCTAACTCAGTTTGCCAATCTTGTCAATCACGCCTTCCCCCATCTCACCGATCACCTACCTCAGGCGGTGACTAGCACTTGCACGCATACTATACTTTACCTATATTACGTCATTTCGCAGAATAAAGTTTAAAATAACTTTTTTACAAAAAAATAGAACCGACTTCCAAAAAAAAACACTACAAAGTGAAAAATAACTTTAATTTCGGAAGTCGGTGTCTGGTTAAATGTATTTTCGTTTTTTGCCACCGACTTCCGAAATTAAAGTTATTTTTCACTTTGTAGTGTTGTTTTCGGAAGTCGGTTGTATTTTTTTGTAAAAAGTTTTTATTTTTCACTTTTTAGTTTTGGTACCTACCCCACACAAATTCTAATACCACTACCTGCAAAACAAACTAGAACATCATCCATATAAAAGTGGGGGAAAAATACGTATTATTGAAGCTAACTCAAAAACTACCCAAGCAAAGTTAATCAATATTATATGGGACCAACTGTGATACCCTGTCGAATAAAACCAAAAAAATACAAATCGGTCCAGTCATCTTCGAGTAATCGGGGAACATACATAAAAAAAAAAGAAAAAAAAAAGGGTTCCGACGAATTGAGAACCTCCTCCTTTTTGAAGTCGGTTAAAAAGTACAATCACAATCTTGAATAGTCTTGTGCTTGAAGGCTCTGAAAGTTCTCACTTCCCCGTAAGGAATGTATGTAAAAACCTCAGACCAAATAAAAAGCCGTAAAAACTTGAATTAATTAGGTAGCTACGTAAACTTTTTTTAAACGATGCCTCATTACAATGTATTTAAAGACAGTAACTTGTCAAGAGGTGCATTGTATTGAAAGTGATATGTGTAGGGTGAAACAACCTGTTGTCAGCTTTTAATATCTGTCAACATACAAAAATTTACTTTTAAAATAGTAAAAACCGGCTTTAAAAACCTAAAACGAATAAAATAACTTTCATAAAAAACATAACAGCTTCTGAAGTCGGTGCCAAATTAAGGTGCATGGAAGAACTGAAGACATGCACCGACTTCAGAAGCTGTTACATAAGTTTTATAGGAAAGTTATTTTATTCGTTGTAAGTTTTTGAAGTCGGTTTTTACTTTTTTAGGGTTCCGTACTAAAATGGTGAAAAGGTACACTTAAGGTGTGACTCAGTCTATCTGTCTGTCCGTCTGTCACAGCTGGATATCTCAAGAACTACTAATGCTATCGACTTGAAATTTGGAACAGTTTTAGATGACGTTTGCCCAACTATTCAACAAATTAAATAACAAAAAACAAACAAACAAATTAAACACACAAAACAAACAAACAAATGAACAACAAACAAAACAAATAAAAAACAACAAATAACAAACAACAAATTAAACAAACACAAACAAACAACAAACAAACATAACAAACAAAACAAACAACAAACAAACAACCACAAACAAACAAACATTTAACAAATTAAATTTCAACATTGTAACATTGTAACCTGTAATTTAAATGGTGTGCATAATAAAGAGTATTCTATTCTATTCTATTTTGCAAATAAGAAAAAAAATATATGTTTTTTTGCAACAGGGACTGAAATAGGGTCTTAAAAATTCGAAGTGGAGCTACTAGGGCATGTGGGGTATCATATGAAAGAGCGCTGTTTGCACATTCTCAAACATTTTTTTTTGTTGTTTTTAAGCCGTTTAGTTTTCGACTTCTGATGAAAATTGTTAAAATAACCCTCCTTCGGCAGTTGGGTAAAAAATACCGTTCCCCTTCATATCTCCGAAGTTTGCATAGAGAATAATCTGAAATTATTCTATGTGATAGAAGATTATGTATAGATTACAGGAAAAATAAAATGATGGTACGGAACCGTCGGTGCGCGAGTTCAACTCGCTCTTGACCGGTTTTTTAAAGAACATTTATTTTTCCATTTTTAGTTGAAAATACAATTACATAAGCCCAAGACGAACGAAAAGAAGAATCATCAAAATCCGCTTAGAAATGCCGGAGATACTTACATAAGAATAATTACCTAATGTATTATATACTAAAATCTTCCTGAAAGCATGTAGATCACGTTAGTGAAAAAATTAAAATGGGTTCATTAGTTTTTGAGAAAATCGCGGACACACAAACATGCATACATACATACATCATTCATACTCCTTTTTTGAAGTTGCTTATAAACTCACCCTTACATTCCATGGAGGTAGGCAGTAACTACAGAACGCCCCTAATACGATCCTTACACACTCTTTTTGCTTCGTTTACGTTCATACATTGTTCGTTCGTTGTAGTAATTAATTTTACGCGTCAATTACAGTAGATTTACTTTCATAAGTTTTCTCTCACTGTGCTTATTAACTAAGAATTACAATAAAACTGGAATGACATTTTCTTTCACGTATTTCGCAGCTATAATTATTTTTCATTTCCTTTGTTAGTGGCTATAAAATATAAATAAAAGGAAGCACTTATCTGCTCTGCTCTTAACTGCTCGCAATAATTCATTACTGGTAATTTAGGGAACTAAGATGGCGGATGTCGTACAAGGTTACAGCACAGATTACGTTACAGTTGCTTGTATTGTTTTTATTATTTGATAGCCATCATTTCATGGTACCGCAGACGACTATTATAAAATAGCCGAAGAAAAAAAAAAGAAAAAAAAAAGAAGAAAAAAAAAGAAGAAAAAAAAAAGAAAAAAAGAAAGAAAAAAAAATTTAAATAAATAAAAAAAAAATAAAAAAAAATTTATAATTTATAGGTTTTCAGTTTAGAGTACCTACCTACCGTCCATAAGCTTTTATCAACCAACCATAGAAATCTTCTTTCTTTTTTCTTTCTTTTTTTTTTCTTTTTTTTCTTTTTTTTTTCTTCTTTTTTTTTCTTCTTTTTTATTTTATTTTTTTTTTATTTTTTTTTTCTTTTCTTTTTTTTATATCTATGCTACCAACTATCATCTGTGTTAAAGAATGGAATTAAAAGGGGAAGTTCTAATGTATATTTCCGTCCACGATAACGTTACCGTGCACGTACTTTCAGCGCTCCTGCACACGATGCCGCCACCGCGCCGTCGCCGCGCCGACGCCGCACAACTACACTGTACATACGAGTCGCGCGAAGACCGCCACCGCGCCGCCGCCGCGCCGCCACCGCGCGCGGTCCCAGTTATTTCATTATCCTGATTCATTCCATTGCCGGCCGCGTATGAACATGCACGTGATAACTTTTTAAGAAATTATCATGGAAAGTTTTGTTTTGGACCGCGCGCGGTGGCGGCGCGGCGGCGGCGCGGTGGCGGTCTTCGCGCGACTCGTATGTACAGTGTAGTTGTGCGGCGTCGTCGGCGCGGCGACGGCGCGGTGGCGGCATCGTGTGCAGGAGCGCTCATACATTTCACTTCCAAGTTATCGTGATGCCGTGGACGTCCACGATAATATCGTCACTTCAGATATTATAAAAGCGAACATTCTGTGTCAGAAGTCAGAACGCCATCGTTGGTCAATCTTCGAAGACATACGACAAGTAAAACAAAATAAATGACTACCGACAACATTCCCCCTTACCTTAAAAATATTTCATCCAAAAACGCTCGTTTCATGGGAAGCTGGTTTCTGTTCAAGTATGGCAATCATAACTAATATTATAAATGTGAAAGTTTGTTTGTTTGTTACTTTTTCATATACGTTGCATATACGTTGTCAGGTGTACAGAAACGTACAGGTACCTTTCACCCGAAAAAAAGTACTGTTCCCGAGGAAAACAACAATAACGTTCTTATGATAATAGATGGCGCCACGTGGCTTTCGAATCATGATTGAATATTACTACAAGCAAAGTACATTGTCAAATACTAAATTAACGCGAGCGAAGCCGCGGGCAAAAGCTAGTAAAGCAATATATTGCAAGTTGCAGGGACTTGGCAAGCAGCTCCCACTGGCTCGGCGAGTCGGTAGCTTGGAGGTGAATTATGGCAGCTGTACACGCTCGTCTCGTCTCGTCTCGTGCCTCTCGTCGCGTGCCTCTCGACACGCTTGCGAGAGCGAAGAGGGCCGCGAGACGCTCCGCGACGAGAGGGTAGCATAATACACACTCGTATTCGGCCTGTCTCGTGGTGTTTCGACGAGCGTGTGCAGCCGCCATTATATTTTTGGAGACAAGGCCCGTTAAATGCTTGTTGTTGATTTCATTTGCTGATACGCCTAAAAGGCCTTTTAAAAAGTAAGTATTTTTCTTTAGGTCAAAGTACTTATGTAAGTAAGTAATTCAGTAAATATCCTCAAATGGAAGTGGTGTACCTGCTGAGTATTGCTGGAGGATGGACATCAATAAAGTTCTAGGTATATGGAGCTACTGATAATTATCTGAAAGTCCTTATTAGTTATTACTTATTATACAGATTATTATACAATAAAAAACTTTTTTACAAAAAAATACAACCGACTTCCAAAAACAACACTACAAAGTGAAAAATGACTTTAATTCCGGAAGTCGGTGTCTAGTTAAATGTATTTTCGTTTTTTGCCACCGACTTCCGAAATTAAAGTTATTTTTCACTTTGTAGTGTTGTTTTTGGAAGTCGGTTGTATTTTTTTGTAAAAAAGTTTTTATTTTTCACAAAAAAAATTCAAATCGGTCCAGCCATCTTCGAGTAATCGGGGAACATACATAAAAAAAAATAAAAAAAAAAAAAGGTTCCGACGAATTGAGAACCTCCTCCTTTTTAAAGTCGGTTAAAAATAAAACGTCAATTAACGCACAACTTCTTAAGGGCTTATAAAAATCAGCTGTTCCCTACACTTATGTTCGCATAACTCGTCAAATGTACGGAACATCTGATTTTTTATTCGCGATTTCTGGTTTGTTCCCATAGTAAAAGTTGTTCATAATGATGAGTACAATGACCCCTTAGGAGGTTATCCATTAATTACGAGACACCCTGTATACATACAGATGGCGTTCTATTAGTTACCTTCCTACCCCCATGGGAAGAAGGCGTGTGTTTAAATAGGTATGTATGTACTAGGTGAATAACATAATATTCAGTGATTATTCTCATCAGGATTAAAAATGTTCAAGTCACTAATTACTTTCCCCTGAATCTATCTGCCTATACCTTTTCCCAACTATGTTGGGGTCGGCTTCCAGTCTAACCGGATGCAGCTGAATACCAGTATTTTACATGGAGCGACTGCCTGTCTAAGTAGCTGCCCTCTACAACCCAGTAACAGGGTAATACGATACCCCTTGGTAGATCATCATCATAGATCTAATGGCCATACCAAATCTATACAACGTGTCGTTTTGCATCCTCGTCAAATTTAAAGGTGTGGTATAGACCATCAAATCGAACAACTTTCTCCATGGCACCAACATCGTAATCGCGAAAAAATAATCTGCCGTTCCATACATTTGCATCGAGTAGGTATTGAAGTTTTCTATGGGACAGTTGAAAATTTTTTCGTGATTACGATGTTGGTCCCATGGAGAAATTTGATTGGTTTGATGTTCTGCATCACACCCTGAAAGTTGATGAGGATGCAAAACGACACGTTGTATATGCGGTGTTAACCTGATGGATCGACCTGCGGCTGTTACTACTTAGCCACGAGCTCCTATCGCCCAATATTCATTGGACATATTCCCAGACATAGCATGAGAAAAACCCATTTTCCAAACTTTTATCCAACAAAAACATCGTACCTATTTTTGTAATAGAACGGTCTACCCAAAAATAAATATCACCTCACAATTCCCACACCTTTGCCATTACGAACCAAAAAATATTTATTCCCTGCGTGTGCATTACTGAAATTAACATCGTACTGGGTTTCAACCCCAATGTCCCCAACCCTAGGGTGACGTGTCGTGACATCACCGTCTGACTCACACGCCGCCCCTGCAATCGATAGACTAACCGGGTTTCTTTTGTAACTTCCACCTGCTGTTATATGTGTATTTGTTTTAGTTACCTAGATTAATTAAAATGGCGGTGTTGGTTTCTGAGTTGAGAATTTGAAGTTGAGATCTTGTGTAGCTCTACTTCTTCTAAATCTTTGGTTTTCTTGATTCTTTCATCATCAACATCTTCCTGCCCTTATCCCAAGGTACTACGTGGGGTGGCGCACCACGTTTTCTCTTTCCATTCTCCCCTGTCAACCGTCACACTATCATTCACTCCCTTCTCTTTCATATCACTCCTTGTGAGGAGTGATATGAAAGAGAAGGGAGTGAATGTGTGCAATCCATCCAATCTTGACGGATTAGGGTTCTTTTCCTAATAGAACCATAACTTTTTTTTTCAACATTGTTTTATCAGCCTACAAACATACAACTATTATAAATATTCTAAATCAGATTTTCCTAATATTGAGTGAGGTAGCTGATTGTCTAAAAATAATATATATTTCACTTTTCCTCATGGCATTCCAAACAGGTAATCTATTTACAAACTAATCCATAAAATATGAACACAAATAGCTGTCAATTTTCCCGTGACTAAGTATACAATAATATAGTCTGATTCACCGCGATCCTAAAAATAATAGACAACATGTATCAATCAGAGTTATTATCGCAAGGGACATGTCACGTGGTACTATGTGCCTAAGTACATATATAAGCATACACCCTTATGTACACATACATACACACACAAACTCACGCCTTCTTCCCATGGGGGTAGGCATAAACTACAGAACGCCACCTGCTACGATCCTTACGTACTCCTTTAGCCTCGTTTACATTCATACACGCACGCCTGGTTGCAAGTACCACGCACCTGATCTGAACCTTATTTTTAGAAGACAGTATTATTAATCTTTCGAAAGAAAGATACCTAATTCGATGCAAGAGATACCTAAGCTGTATGGATTGACCTCTCCAGTCATCTTACATTCTCTTCTTACGATGGCATACGATGTGTTACGATGGCAGAAAGTGCATATATAGTGTGTGGCCCAAAATACGACACTGTAATGCCGAATCTCCATTTTCAATTACACGTTCAGTACCGGGAGCTCTCCTGAAGGGTCCACTTGCAATATGTATGGCGGCACGGCGTACTTATATGCTCTATGAAAAGTAAGTGGAGTCGAAAGTGATAATGAAGAATTTTCCTAAAATGATCCATGCGTCATGTTCGTGAACGGGCGCCGTCAGTTGGGACTGGTCGTCTCTTAGCTGCAATGGCTTATTTTTAATTTTAATATTTAATTTAGTTGTTTTAGTTTTTATCTTTTTATTACGGACGCGTTTTAACGTGCACGTCTTTCTACATTGTTCTCACATGTATATTTTCAACATGAATGATGTAACTAATATTTTGTAAAAATATTATGATTTAAAAGAGTGTCCGTGGAGTTTCTTGCCCGTTCTTCTCCATAGGGATCTACTACGCTTTGGAATGGGCAACTAGCTTCATCTTTCTGACTGACCGACCCATTGACAATTCAAAAGTGCCTGTAATTGGTTTATTTGAAATAAATGCTTTGAGTTTGAGTTTGAGTTTTATTCAACGGCTCTTGTGCTAACAATATCTTATATATCTATTAATTCGAGACATCTAAATTGTAGCTTATAAAAGTCCTTTTAGATCCCATTTTCCTATTCTTGAAAGAAGCAAAACTAGTACTAATCCTATTCACAAAGGAGTTTCTCTGATTTACAGTTAAATGCAGATAGATCAAGAATTCTTTATAAGCTGAATTAATCATAGCACCATAATAAGCAGCAGCAGGTCAACGACCTTTCGCCTACGATCACGTATCAAGCAGCAATTATAGGAAACCTCTATGTATAAACAATTTCATTGTTTTTAGTATTTCCCACCGGCCACGATTCATTGTTTCATTTAGACTTTAGGGCGACAGGATGGAGTTACCACACCATTACCTGAAAATAAGGAACACCTGGACTTGTAGTAGGTAATACTCGTACAGGTATTAGGTCGGCAATCCAATGTAGGAGAGCTCATTTGCAACCAAATTACTCCTTCTTATGACTCTTGTATGTGTGTGTGTGTTGTCATTTGACAATATGCTGAGTTGAGGTCCTTTTGGCATTACAATCTTTGTTTTATATTTATATAATCTTAAGGTGTATTTATTTTTTGCTGTAATGCCAATTAAACGCATTTTTCTTTCTTTCATGTCTAAAGAAGATAAACAAACAAAAATTGTTTTATTTGATCGAATATATTATAATTTAATGATAACAAAATCAATTTAAATCCATATTACGAATGTATTTGCAGGAGAAGGTATGTTATGAGCGGAATTGGGTTCAGGACAGGTCACCGTGATGATAAAATAACACTTTGTAATTTTTTTTTTGGGTATATTAGAGGGTAAATACCAATGATTTTTTTTGCCAAGGTAGAGAAATACTTACGTTGTTGAGAAAAAATATATAAAATTAATAATCAGCACATTGCACTACCGTTCTCAGGTTTGCCGTGTATTTTTTTGCTTGGGCAATTCACCCGTAAATGTCAACCATTTTAGTCAAAAAATCTGCTCAAAATTATGAATATTGTATCGATTTTTAGCTCTGATTTAAAAACTACTAAATATAATTGTAATTTTATGGTTGATTATTATTTATTGAAGTTTTAGCAAGCAGATAATTATTATAATAAAAAAATATCATGGTTTTTTTTTAATATTCAATTTTGGACAGGTGCTTATCGCAAATATCTTCAAAAAATGATATAATGTCAAATTACTCGAAAATTGTTGACATTTGAGCAGGGCTCAAAAGGGGTAATTTGGTTGCAAATGACCTCTGAATTACCAATAACCCTGCGAATAAGTAAGTAAGTATCAGTTTCAAATCGCCAACCCGTCTTGATCAATGCTCATGCCTTCTCTGTATGAGAAGAGGGCTTTAGACTGGTATTATTAAGGAGTAGAAAAGAGACAAAACTATTTGAAAAACAATAAATTGGTCTACATCGATGGGTGTGTAAGTGCAAACGAAAACTCAAAAGCAGAAAACAAATGAGTTTAATTTATTAGGTCAGCTGTTTCGTGATTGAGCTTAGAATCTATTGCGTGCTAACCATAGATATAAGAAAGTTTATATTTCTATGGTCCTAAAACATTAACTAATTTTATGGCAATAACCACGCCATCCATCCACCACATCAACCATCTTTATTTATGTGGCTATATACGGTATAATGTGGCCTCTACCCCTATATTCTCGTTTGAGTGTTGTAAAAGAACCGTTTCCACGAAACAAGGCCATATTTGACTATAAAATAATACCTCGGTCTTTCCTAACATAACTTATAGGTACTATAAATTTCTGTGCAACATATCAACGGATCTGCGGTATTGCATTAAACGTCTTGAAGCACTGACGGCCTTGTGACTAAGTAAGAACAGCCGTAAGGGTCGATCGAACAAGTTAAGCTGCGCTTGCCGCCGTTGGTCCGTGGATGGGTGACAATCATTACACACCAAGACCCCTCGGTGCCTCCGGTGGTCCCGGCTGTCATTCGTGGAACTTTGACAGTCATTACGGGTCGTCAGAAGCCCGAAAGTCTGATAACCAGTCTTCTTCTTCCAGTCTAATGTAAGGGAAGAGCGGAGCCTTCAACTACAGGCATATTATATGCCTAAATGGAGACTCCTCGACAGGCATTGTAAGCCAAATATGCTATATATGAAAATAAATTTATTTTATTTTTTATCGTGTTACCAAGTAACTAGGTTGTGGAGGTCAGATAGGCAGTCGCTCCATGTGAAATACTGGTATTCAGCTGCATCCGGTTAGACTGGAAGCCGACCCCAACATAGTTGGGAAAAGGCTAGGCATCATCTTGAAGCATTAGGATTAATTTATCGAAGTTTCTAGTAGGTATGGCGATAGTGCAATCGGAAGTAAAGACTTCATTATTTCGTAAACGATTACTAGAAAAGGCTAGCAGATGATGATTGTATTAGAAGCCATATGGCATTCAGATGTGAAAGAGCAGGAGCTCTTTAAATTAGTTAATTTAATCAATTAAATAAAATAAATTTAATTAATTAGTTATTTTAATTAATTTTCTTTTCTTTAAATTAGGGAGGACCCTAATTTTCAACTTCCTGAAATGGTAGCAAAAACATCATCATCTGCACAGCCTTATCCCAACTGGCTTCACTCTAATCGGATGCAGCTGAATACCACAACCTCCACATCCACATCCACAACCCAGTTACTGAGTAATACGATACCCCTTGATAAGATTAGCTGTCAGACTTTCGGGCTTCTGACGACCCGTAACGACTGTCAAATATCAAAGAATGACAGCCGGGACCAACGGCTTAACGTGCTTTCCGAGGCCCGGAGGAGTCTCGGTACCTATGTAAAGATAAGTCACTCATCCGCGGACCCAGTGAAAACATCTTTTTTTTTATCCTTTATTAAAAAGAACCAGTCTTAACCCGTCACGTAATTAATTACAATCTAGAAGAATAATAAGCAATTTTAATCTAACTTATTCTTTACGTGTTAATTATTTTAAAACTTAGTACTTTACACAAGTCCGTTCCACTTTCTTAGATTGTGATATAATAGTATATTATAAATACCTACGTCGTTCATGTGTTATAATTAGGAGTGACAACGTTTTACTTAGAGTACCTACATACAGTTTTCCACCAAGAAAACTTCAAAATCGTCTCAATGTAGCCATCATAAAAGTCTAGATTCATCTCTCAATTATTCAGCTAACATCCAGCCAGGCTCAACTCCGTCGCTGCCATATTAGGCTCGCTATCGACCCGACGACGTGGCAGCGTGGGCGGAGAGACCAACTTACTGCTTGAAGGGAACTCGAATAACAATTAGTTTTATGTATACTTCGCGCAGTTTTTTTGCTGTTGCTATGTTATTTTGCGGGTTTATTTACGAGTTTGGCGTATTTAATGCCTTTGCTGGGTAAATACTTAGGTACGGTCAGCAACAGAAGTCGGTTAATACTGTTACTTTTTGACATCATCTAAATTAACACAAAATGATTCGATAAACTGCTTTTTTTCGTTTAACTGTTAAGAGTTAATGTTCTTAAAATTTTAAGTACTTCTGTAGTGCTATTCTGTAAATACATCAACGTGAAAACATAAGTGAAGTGATCTTAAAGTGAGCTGTCAATAGTGTCAACCCCTAGCATTACGTGGAATGACGGCTCACTTCACGCTCACTTCACCCGAGTTATCACGGTGAGATGTTTACAGAATAGCAATACTGTTCCGATTTGAATTAAATTAATCGACTTTTGTTGCTGACTGTACCAGTAGAACTATTTTCTTAATGTCCCTCGGCAAACTTCGTGTTTCGTCAGTCGTCGGATTTCTATCAGTGTTGACTTGGAATAGAGTTCCAAGTCGATTGAGAGCGTCCGATCTGCACAAAGTGCAAAGGTCAACTGATAAAAATCATCAAAATCATCTTTCACGCAGTCCATCAATCGTTTCTTTGGTCTTCCCCTGCTTTTATAGCCATCGACATTCATACTCAAAACAATATTTTTCAAATTACTTGGCTCCAATTACTTAATCTTTTTCATATTTTTGATTTTTTTACCTTAAATTTATTCCGGTATTTTACTTTTCAGCAGAAAATCGTAGTTCAATTCTTTTCCTACACAATTCAAAATGTTCTCAGCTTGCGCGTTCGGGAACTTCGCGCGTTTACATTAGAATATTCATAGCTAAGACAGGATAACGTCTGTCGGGTCAGCTATCTAATAAGTTAATAACTTACATGACGGACAACCAAATTTTTTAATCATCATACCTATTGAACAAATAAAATTAAACTGTCTACTAACTTTTCTTCCCATCATCTTTGCCATTTCAGTCATAACGTACACTATTGAACATTATGGTCACAATGATCGCAAGTGATACATGACAATATCTATCTTCATGACTCTGTGATTCTGTGTCATTCATATCCATATCAGTACCTACTATCATCTTTTCCTTACATTTAAATGCAATATCCATGATCATAATCTTGTTTATCTAAGAGCTAAGCATCTCAAGCCTCCATAAACACAATAAGCTCATTACATTATAATAAGGCTGCATTTCCACCAGAGATGTGCTATGCTACGTTGCTATGGATGCGTTTGATATCCACCAATCATATTCGTTGGTCCACATAGCATATCACTGGTGGAAACGGGTGCAACTAAGCTACGTCTTTTATATGGAAGGATGCGTGCTATGGATGGGAGCTTATAGTATCTACGTACTACATACATTTTACATCTTAAACTTACACTTTACATTCATTAATATATTATATGTACCTATATATCATACTCCTTTATTGATTTTGCATTAGTATTTTGCGAAACGGTCTAAATCGATTTGTTTTCTTTAATTTTCTTAATTTACAATGTTATGTCAGGCTGTCTTTATTAGCTATGCCCCACCCGCAGGGCAGCATGTGGCGAGCTGTTGGGCAGTAGCGACCCCACGGACCCTATTTCCCGGGAGAAGTCTTGTTCTTCACCTCTGGCTTGCCTTTATTGGCCGGCTGGAGTGAACACTGACGGGAACAGAGCTCTCACCTCATTCTTGCCTTTATTGGCCGGCTTGAGTGGAGATTCGCAAGAGCAAACGTGTTCGGAGGAAGGAAATATTCCAGTAAGTGCTTGTAGGGATCTTGACCATCTTCCGGGCGCTGGGATTGTTCTGAGAGCCGTGGAATACCTCTCCACTCCTCAAGCACACAGGACATGTTGCCCCTTGTCGCTACGTCACTATGTGCTAGCGACCGTTTCCGGGGGCCCATTATTGTGTGTGCAAGTCACCCCCTGCCAATTTATCTGTGTATATTATATAATATTGGTCAGGCAGGGGACATAGTTCTTCCATAGTTCAAGGTACCCAATCCATGTAACCACCCAAACCTATAGGCCCAATGTGTTCTGTTTCCATGTTCTGCAATAGTCCTGCACCAACCGAGGGTTGTCCTTGGGTGCACTTGCATAGTGCATACAGGGATAATCGTCGGCTGGTGCCTCCTCGTCATTTGAAATTGTCTAAGGGGCCTCTGCGAGTTGGCTTCGGCCCCTCGTACGCCTTCCAAAGGTCCGGGACCCCAGGGTCCCGAGATAAGCCAAAGACAAGAAATAATAAAAACGTTTATTTCGGAAACTTGCTCTATAGATCTTTGTTAGTGATACAACTTACGTAACTATGTTAGTACTTACATTTAATTAAAAATAAAATAATATAAAAATAAAACCTACAATTATATCAATTCATGTATTCTCCTGCAGTATCAGACCCGTAGCTATGCATACGGGACCAATACTCCAGGAAAACGCCGTCCAGCCTATCCCCAATCACCTTCAGGATGCCATTGGCACTCCCACGAATCCTGCGTAACAAAGATGTCGTTCTTTTCCTCATGATTGCTGAAAAACTATCGGTAGTAGATTCAGCAAACATGGCTGACGCGCTACAGAATCGCGGTAGCCCCAACAACACCCGGAAGGCATTGTTGTACTGGACACGATGCGCTATGGATGCGCGAGTGGTGTAGCTATACGTATGTGCATCTTCTTCGCACAGCTACCTCGCGGCGGCGCATCTTCATAGCACATCTCGCTCCGCTACACAGCTTAGCATTAGTGGAAACCACAGAACAGATAAAAGATGTCTCTTTATCTGTTCTATGGTGGAAACAGTCACATTGTTTCGTAGCTTACGAGTAGCTTCACATCCTCGCAGCATAGCTGCGTAGCACATCTCTGGTGCTGTAACTGTAAGTTTAAATAATGTTCTAAGCTGACTGGTGCCGCCATCTTTGTACTGACGGGTGGCGCCATCTGTGTGCTGAGGCTGACTCATCGATTATGAGTAATAAATAATTTAATGATGGTACCTATTTACTAAGGATAAATGTACGTATTTATTTATAATAAAATGTTGAAATAGACTACACTGTTATATTAATTACGGTACGCTTTTAGTATTAATTAAACTATTATGGATACTTCTAAGCATGAGGTCCTGGGTTCGGTTCCCGGGTCGGGCAAAGTGTTATTGGGTGTTTCCACTTTGAATTTCTTAGTAGCAGCCTGGAGTCAGGATTTGTGATCGGTTGATGGCATTATAGGCTCACCTCCACTAGCGGAATGTGGGTGTACGAGTACTATCAGTACATTTCTGCCGAACTCTTCGGTGATTACCTACCCTGACAACAACGTGTGTCGATACTCTTGCGCCATCCCATCTTCCTGGCTCTGCGTGCTGTGCTGGCACTGCTGCTGCCGCTGCGGAAAACCTCAAGCGGCGAAAGTATAATAACCTTATCGGTAATTATATTTTCGAGCCGTTTGGGGTTGAAACCCTTGGGCCGTGGGGTCCGAGTGCTCATAGTTTGTTCAACGAAATCTCCAAACGGCTGGTTGACACTTCCCGTGACCCAAGGGCTGGCTTTTACCTTGGCCAGCGGCTTAGCATTGCCATACAACGTGGCAATGCCGCCAGTCTCTTGGGTACTTTACCAGTCGACAGCGATGCGGAGGAATTTTTCGACGCCATATTTTAGTTTTTTAATAGTTTTAGTTAGTATATAATTTTGTTATTTTTAGGTTATGTTTACAGTTAACTAAATAGTTGTAATGCCCTGACAACTACTTTATTTAATGATTCTGAAGGAAATTATGATTGTGACTTTGTATGGCTGCTGGTTTCTTCAAAAAAACACAACCTGTTCAGAACACCCTTCACAAAAAACCCCACGCCGAAGTTCAACCGCACATTGTAACAAAACGGACCCTGAACGTGATTACTTGTTACAACAGACCCTCGTACAAGGTCACCGCGGTGGGGTGACACGTCACGTGGCTGTAGGGGTGAGCCACAACGAGGGTGGGATCTGTAGGGTTGTTCCTACGCGTAACTACAGGTTAAGGGAGGCTAAAGCCGGTTGCAGACCGAAAACTAAGCTATGCCAAGCAAGCTAGGCTAAGCTAAGCTAGAAATAAATAGCGTGCACACCAACAGCTAAGCCAAAGCTCAGTACGTACAACAAAGAACACTGGACAGCACTGGCGAAGGATGTGCAAAGGGTGTGCGGGGTAGCGGGAGGGGCTTAGCTTAGCTCGTGTAGTTGCGCATCGGCATACACAACTAACTTAGCTTCGCATATTTTAGTTAGCTCACATAGCTTAGTTCGCATAGTTTGCGGTCTGCACACAAGTATGGAAAACTGCGTCAGCTATGCGAGCTAAGCTAAACTAACTTAGCTTAGCTCTTGGTCTGCAACCCGTATAAGGGTGACGTAACTTTCAATAAAGTGTTTGTTTATAATGTTTTTGTATTGTAACTTTATAAGTAAACGTTCCAATAGTCTAAAGATAAGATGATGGTAATTTATAGTAATAGCTTCTTTCCACATTATGAGGCCAATCATCATCTGCCTAGCCTTTTCCCAACTATGTTGAGGTCGGCTTCCAGTCTAACCGGATGCAGCTGAATACCAGTATTTTACATGGAGTGACTGCCTAGCTGACTTCAACATCCCAGTTACTGGGAAACACAATACCTCTTGGTAAGATTGGTTGTCAGACTTTCGGACTTCTGACGACCCGTAAGTAACGACTGTCAAAGATCCACGAATGACTCCGAGGCACGGATGGTTCTCTGTATGCAAAGATGGTCACCCACATCCTCGCACCAACCGCGGCAAGCGGCGATCGGTCATCGACCCGAGCGGCTGTTAGGTATTACTTAGCCACGAGTTCCTCTAATATAAGGTCAATAAGAAGAATAATATTTATTACACACACAAGATTCATGATAGGTACACAAAAGCAGATGTACAAAACAACAAAACACAGATATCTACATAAATCTACACAGTTCATGTAACCCTGTCTCCTAAACTAGGTAGTCCTGTAAATCATCAACCCTTTTGGCAACAATTCAGTATTTACAACGCTCATTGCAAATTAGAAGGCTCGTGTTTAGCAGTAAAAGCACAAAAGTATTTTTGCACGTATCAGCAGGTAAGTACAGCTAACTAGCGCCACCATTGGGGAAAAGATTTTCAAATTTCAGAAATTCAAATTTTCTAACGCTCTTTGCAATTTGCAGGTCAGTGTCAGGTTAAAAAATATGATACGCGGCCATAATTAATATGGCTTTACAGAATTATAATCATTAGAATGAGCAATACAACTCAATAAGTTAGAATTGACCTCAAACCTCATGATTTCATGAAATCGCTAGATTTGAGGTCAATTGGAGGAGTTGTATTGCCGATTCTAATGATAATAATTCTGTAAAGCCATGTTAGCTACGGCCGCGTCTCATATTTTAATCAACATACAACCTGACACTGACCTGCAAATTGCAAAAAACGTAAGAAAATTTGAATTTCGCGGGCTACCTTACCGCATCCCCCATAAGGAACATTTTGAAATTTCCTGCTCACATTTTTTTAAAAACGGCCGTTTTTTGCATCAACTGTGCTATAAGTTCGAACCTAGGAGGTTTATTGGTTGATTTTTTTGATACAAAAAATTCTACCTCATCTGGAGCATAGGATATTACAAAATGTTCCATATCTCCAGACTTATTGATGTTTTCCTCAAAGGTGGCGCTAGTTGGCAACTCTACCCGCCTTATCAATGCTGCAATGTTTATATCACAGAAAAGATACCTCTTTTATTACCCGACTACGGCGAAGCAAAAAGGAGGGTTATAATTTTTCTGAATAGAAAAATCATAACCCTCCTTTTGCTTTTTTACCACAGAATTGTGGTATATAATATGCTGTGGTCGAAAAAACGTGTGCGGTCGGGGAACCCCCGTTACGCGACACTCGCACGCACACACACACACACACTCGTATAAATCGAAAGAGGCACAGAGAGAGAGAAAGTCACATGGACGGGGCTTATTGCTTTTTCCTTACGTGACGATTTCTACCAGTCATCTCCTACCGTAAGCCGGACGTAAAAATATCGCGGCGGGATTTTTTAACAACAACAGAGTGAATCCAAGCGCGTCGTAAAAGACACTGTTGGATTTTCAACTCTCGGCGCTAAGCAGAGAATTGAAAACCCAGTGCGCGAAAAAATACCGCCGCGATATTTTTACGTCCGTGCGTACGTCGCACGTCGTAAAATAAAACCCATTCAGCAACGTGGCAGCTTCGTTGTGGAAGCCATTTTAATTCACAAAAGTTTATGGGCTAATAAGACAAGTTGAAATGCGGATAATAACAGCTGTGTAGGAGTAAGTAATATGAAGGTAATAAAAAATTACATAAACATTTTAAACGACAATATTAATCTATCAGTAACCGGAGAAACCAACACGTAAACCAACAGACGCCCTTTCTTCATAACTATACCTTCATCCCGCGATTTCGTCCGCGTGAAATTTCTTGCTCACCCATCCCACCGCATCGCGTCGCCGGGCCCACGCTATTACTTCGTTTTCGCTTAGCATTCTTTCTGACTTTTTTTCCTTTTGCTCGGCTTCTAAAGGGTCGTAGCGTGATGCTAAACAGCCTAAACTTCCTCAAGAATAATCATAATCATCATCATAATATTGCATTCATGTAGTATACAATGTTGTTACAAGTATTTATAGGTTTCATTCATAAACCCTGCTAGGGCACAGGAATATAAATAGTTTGAAGAGCTACAGACTCACAATCACAGAAAAGAGAAATCTGTTCTGTGGTCACAATAATAAACAAACCTCTGTGAATCATCATCATCAAACAAAAATACTAACCAACTTATCTGTGAAATGGCGAAAATTGGAACTACGGCCGTCATGTTGAAATGTCATTGGATTGTGTCGACGCATCGACGGTGGCGTCCTCTTTCAGTTCACAGATAAGTTGGTAGGACTGTAACAACTGTCATGATGATGACAGGATAGGGTGAGAACAATTAATTGGTCATAATTTCCATTCATAAATTAAATTATGTTAAAAATTGGGCTATCAAATGCAAAAATAAGTTTACAAATCCGACTGGTTATTCCGGGAGATTACCCCCAACATACAAACTTACAAACAAACAAATTTTACTTACCTCTATATAATATTAGTTTATATAATAAACTCGATATCATTTCATTACCGACCCACGTTGCAAGTGTCAAGTATTTTCATTCAGTTCTCCTTGAGTGCAGGCGCCCACAGCGATGACTTCAGCCGGCTCCGAACCTGCTACTGACTCATACTCGTCCGCCTACTGACTGCTGTGCCATATGGATGTACTTTCTTATGTTTTTACTATTTGGTTGGGATGTGGGACATGAGGGCTAGTGGGAGGTAATAGGGGATGAGAAAGGTAGGGGTGGATATTAATTTTAAGTTGGGGTGATTATGTTAAGTTTTTGATGTTGATTGATTCAGTTAGGCAATCACGCTAGTGCATTGAATGGTAGCTAATTTAAATGCTGAATTTTATGGAATACTACCAATATTAACCCATGACTTCGTTCCCGTGATAGAAATTATAATAATCCTATGGCACTCAGCAATTATTAATCAGTGTAAGATTTTTTTTGTTTGAACACTATCGATCAGAATCGGTTTCATTTTGACAGTTCAACAACATTCATTGCGTTATTTACGTTTTCGAGCAGACAAACTTTTCGAACATCTATGAAGCAATTTGCTCCAAAATTATTCAGATTCCGATTGTTAATGTATGTTACGCAATTAGGGTGCAGTACTTTCTTTTACAAAAAAAAAGATTTCCTCTTACAAACAAACAAACATTTTTAAGTTTTTATTTGATACCTAGATTTGATTACCTAGGTAAGTATACCAAAAGATCACAAGTCAATAAATTGCACTGCACGGTGTATTTATGACCATATTTAGTGCTCCTTAGAGCAAAGCTCATAGATAGACATAGATTCAAAGCTCATATTGATATGTTCTTGTTTTCAGAAACTTTACCTTTTAATCTTAATTAAAAGGTAAAGTTTCTGAAAACAAGAACATATCAATATGAGCTTTGAATAAATCTACAACCTTGAAGAACAATTTCCTCTGCTAATTGATGACTTAATAATATTCTCTGAACTGTAGGCGACCATATCAGACCATATTATACAACGTGTCGTTTTGCATCCTCGTCAAATTTAAGGGTGTGGTATAGACCATCAAACCGAACAACTTTCTCCATGGCACCAACATCGTAATCGCGAAAAAATAATCAGCCGTCCCATACATTTAGGTATTGATGGTTTCTATGGGACAGTTCAAAATTTTTTCGCAAATACGGTGTTGGTCCCATGGAGAAAGTTGTTCGGTTTGATGTTCTGTATCACACCCTGAAATTTGACGAGGATGCAAAACGACACGTTGTAATATATCACTTCTAACTACCATTTCTTTCATTTTAATTAATTTATTAATTGGAATGAGTTTTATTGAAGGTAATTAATTATGTAGTTTGATACTAGTTCAAGAAGCCAGCAATCTCATTGGATATACCTAACTTAACAATTAATATAAATTATAATTTTATATTTTGTTTTATACAGGGTGTATCAGAAAGGTGTGGTACAGACCACCAATCTGAACAATTTTCTCCATGGGACCAACATCGTAATTGCAAAAAAATAATCTGTCATCCCGTACAAAACTTCAATAGGTACCTACCTATTTATAAAAGAGGGGGAAGGCATAAAAATATTCGTTCACGTTGAATGGCAATGCTGATTCTTATGCCTAAAATTAGGCCATGGGCTATCATATGATAATAATTAGCTAATGGTATTATTACACCACCGATCTCATGGGATATAACAATTTAACAAGCAAATTACGGCAGTTTTATTCGTCTGCCGAACACTTTTGGGGATCCCTGGTCTACATAATGGTTATGCCTTCATTAGAGATCGTTAGTCAGATGTGACAATGGCTTTGGGGTTCTGTAGATTAGCGCTACATGCTTTCAGACAAGTATAATATAATAATATAATATAATAATGTTTATTTCCAGTAAAATTAACAAGGTTACAAGTAGGTACAACATATTAGTATTATGATACAACTTAAAGTGCATTCAGTATTATCTCCTGGCACCCAAACTAGGTTTATAGCCTGTGACTTGGGCACCAGTGATTCCATGAGGGTAGATAGTTGACCAAAAAGTTTAAATAAAACTGTTTTCACCAGTAACATGGTTAACATAACAATATAAACATTATTTATGTGTATAGAAAGAAGAAAAAGCAAGAATAATTAATAATAAAACTGTTTGTAAGTGTTTGAGTGAGAGTGGATTGGTCGTGGTAGGTGTTGTGAAGGTGCGGTTTGTGTATGATGTGAATGTGTCCTGGTAGGTGTAGTAATGGTGGATGTGTTAGTAAGTGTGAAAGTGGGGGGAGTGTACTAGTGTTTGTGTATATGTTAAATCTTTATTTGATACCAGTTTCTGTGTTGAGCTGACTTTAAATAGTAGTAAATTTATTTACTGATACAATAACCGCTGTTCCCTGATGGGTTTTAATAACTCCTGTTGGTAATCTTCTATTTATCCATACTAATATTAGAAAGTAACTCTAACGGCTTAATTGTCTGTCTGACCTTTTCACGTCTACCTAAACCACTGAACCGATCTTAGGCAGCCTTAGCCTGGAACCTGGAGAAGGCTACTTTTCACTCTGGATATTTGAACAAAAAAATTAGGAAATATAAAATACACGCTGACGAAGTCGCAGTATGTTATAACTTATATATAGAGTGACTGGTAATTAGTGACCGATATTTAAACACATGATTATACACATTACAACAAACTACTTTTACTATGGGACCAAACCTTAATAAAAAAAAAATCAGCTGTCCCATATATTCTTCGCATAACATAACTCGTCAAAATGTGGGGAGCAGCCGTTTTTTTTTTTCGCGATTTCAGGTTTGGTCCCATAGTAAAAGTTGTTTGTTGTAATGTGTATAATCATATGTTTAAATATCGGTCACTAATTACCAGTCACCCTATATATTGCAAACATCTGCGAAACACGATCATTTCCATGTTACCTACCTATAAGACGATCCTATGGTGGGAATGTCAGGATGTTGCATTGCGGAGCCACTTCACATCATTCCGTTTCCTTTCCACTCGCAGTCGCTACGCTGCACAGTCCATTCAAATCGATGACAGAGCCTCAGTGGGCGTAGCAGTTATCACCTTAGTACCTACTTGCAATCCTGTTTACCCCGACAATACCTTACTTCACAAGTAATCGTCAACATGAACCACCAAAACACGTTTAAATGAACCCAAGGCTATCAAAAACTTCCGTAGGCGTTCAGTAGGCGATTCTTTCCTATTTCTCTTACCAACTTAAGTTTACAGTCATTGGAGACTTTATCTTTTAAACGTTAAAAGTCATATTCGTTTGTGTTTCAGCTGTTTTTGATGAGGCCATAAAAGTCACTTGTGCCGGCAATGTGTCTCAATTTACGCGGTTGAAAGCTATCAGGAGCGTCTGTCGGTCTGTCGGTCAATATGCGCAGACGACGAGGTAGATTGATAGGTGACTGCATTTAGAATAGTAGGCAAGTTTAGAATTGGAATAGGAGATGATGTAAGGAGGTTCAATCATCGAGGATGCCTGTTTCACCATCGAATATTATTGTATGCTCAAAATCCAAATTTAAATGCAATGTTATGGAAATTATTATAACCCAATAATGATAATAGGAATGTAAGCTACTCTAAACTTTACTATTTATATACTTGTTTTTTTTTTTTTTTTGTTTTGTGTTAGTTGCCAAGAAATCAATTATAATTTCTATTTTGCATGATATAATTAATTTATTATTAATGTGATGTAATTATTTATTAGTTTTATTGCCTATCTAGTGGCACTCATTATCATATTTTCTTGTGTTAATATGCGGATAATGTAGTGGGCTGCAATATTGATAATATTTTGTATTATCTTTTCTCTGTTTCAACACATATTGTAGCTGTTTATTGTCCCTGAATAAAATAAAATAAAATAAAAAACCTCGAATGCTTTTAGCAGATCTATGGTAAAGTCAACTGAAGCCAGCCAGCTCAACTGCAGTCAGCTGAACTGAATGGGGCTTTAGTTGCCTTTACCTGCGGCGTAAAATTAAATTGAAGCCACAAATGACATAGACGGTGCTACTTAGGCCTATTTCACGATGTCCGAGTAACCACTACTTACCGAATAAATTCAAAAATGGAACAGAATTTGTATGAAATTATCTGTCCTTTTCCCAAAAGTTTTGGGGTCGGCTTCCAGTCTAACCGAATGCAGCTGAATACCAGTATTTTACATGGAGCGACTGCCTAACTGACCTCCACAACCCAGTTACTGGGTAATAGTACGATACCTATTGGTAAGACTGGTTGGTAAGCTATTTATTCAAATAAGGGGAATCCCCAAAATAGTTGCGGGGAATGGCGACGAAGTGTATCAAATAGGTCTGACTTTTTATTAAATTTCTTTTCGAGCTATTTCGAGTCATAAACATTTATAACTTTTAATTTAGGTACAGAGTAAAGAGTAAACTTTGTATAACGTCTTTCGATATAACGTAAAACTTCATATAACGTAGAAATTTGTTAAATATTACAAAAACTTTTTTACAAAAAAATACAACCGACTTCCAAAAACAACACTACAAAGTGAAAAATAACTTTAATTTCGAAAGTCGGTGTCTAGTTAAATGTATTTTAGTTTTTTGCCACCGACTTCCGAAATTAGTTATTTTTCACTTTGTAGTGTTGTTTTTTTTTTGTAAAAAAGTTTTTATTTTTCACTTTTTAGTTGTGTACCTACCCCACACAAATTCTAATACCACTACCTGCAAAACAAACTAGAACATCATCCATATAAAAGTGTGGCAAAAATACGTATTATTGAAGCTAACTCAAAAACTACCGAAGCAAAGTTAATCAATTTTATATGGGACCAACTGTGATGTACCCTCTCGAATAAAACAAAAAAAATCCAAATCGGTCCAGCCATCTTCGAGTAATCGGGGAACAAACATAAAAAAAAAAATAAAAAAAAAAATGGTTCCGACGAATTGAGAACCTCCTCCTTTTTGAAGTCGGTTAAAAATGCGCGTAGATCGCGTAGATGCATGCTTTCCTCGTTGAAATTGAATATCTACTATTAGTTGGTTGGTATAAATAACAAGTACATATTTGGTAAAAATAGTTCGTTTTCTCTTCTAGAATAATAATAATACCTAAAGCTATTTTTTAAATTATTTATTTATATACTTAGCAATAATCGTTCTCTTGATGCATGTTTAAGCAAAAAGTTATGAAGAGCTGATTTGAGAGCTCTCTTTGCAGATTTTGTTGATTATAATACATCAAAATTAATTGTCTTACATTACTAAATATATCTTATACTTTTATAATAATAGAATACATTTTTGTTAGATGCCTTTTATATAAAGAAAAAACGATTGGACTGGAATTCAATTATCTACTGAAAAGGTTTGGAAACAAGTCTGAATAGCTCCAAAGTTTTACTGATACTGTAAATGACTAACTAACTAATTATACAAATAAATACAAAACAAAAGGACACTTAGGCGTCGAAGTACTCGTCCGCTTCGATGTCATCCGGAAACGTGCCCAGAAGACTGGCAGCATTGCCACGTTGAATGGCAATGCTAATTCTTTGGCCAAAGAACGAGCCAGCCCTCTGGTCACGTGAAGACTCAACCAGTCGGCGAGAAATTTCCTTAAAAAGTAGACGCGCACTCGGGCCCCATGACCCGAGCGTTTCGACCCCAAACGGCTCAAAACTGTAGTTACCTATAAGGTTACAGTATTTGCGCCGCTTGAGGGTCTCAGCAGCAGCGGCGCCAGCACAGCACGTCGTGCTTGGAACATGAGATGGCGCAAGGGTGTCGACACAGGTTGCGTCCCACACCAGAGGCCTACCCATCTTCCAAGGCAACAACGTCATGCCATCTGGTCTCTTCCCATCGTCACGTACCAAGCCGTTTGGTTCTAATACCGCTGGTACGCCGGCGGTAACAAGAGCTCGACGAATAATGTCGTCGATGCTGGCGTGCCGTGCTATGCGACCTGCGCTCCTGTAGCAGGACAGGCCATGGTGCCCGAGACTGTCGACAGCTTCACCGCAGTGACACCGATGCGGAGCAACACAAAGTGCGCCCAAGCACGTAGCACACACACAAGTTTTACTTATGTACCTACATCATTTTGAAGTACCTAGTATTTATAGGTATATACTTACCAAAATCTATAAATAGATAAATTAAATCTAAAATTAATTAAATAATAAACATTTGCTTAAACAATAGGTACAAACATTTTTTTTTAATAGCTTCTTTTATTTTTGAATAAATAAAACAAAAGTAAGTACTATTTAGTTCACCGCGCAGGCGCTGCGATGTACTCAGCGCACAGTATCGCACAAGGAACATTATTTGCTCTCGCTTTTCGACGACGCGACGGCGACGGACCTACGTTGTGTGCGTCGCTAGCCGTGTCAACACTGCTATAGTGTGCGTGTTAGTACATCGTTAACTACGACCACTGTGTTTGATCCTTGTGAAGTTTTAAAAACTTTTTTACAAAAAAAAAACAACCGACTTCCAAAAAAAAACTACACAGTGAAAAATAACTTTACTTTAAACTGTGTTTTAGTTTTTTTGCCACCAACTTCCGAAATTAAAGTTATTTTTCACTTTGTAGTTTTTTTTTGAAGTCAGTTTTTTTTTTGTGAAAGAGTTTTTTATTTTTCACTTTTTAGTGGGTCAGTTTGTAATTTATCTAAGTTACAATAGCCTAATGTCAACTGCTCATCACCTTTTACAAAATATTGTTTTTCGGCAGGGATGTTAATTGTTGAGGAGTTCTCCTAGTATGAACCAGGATCACCATATGCATTGTGACAAGCATAAATTGGTAATCGAATCGCAACCCGTGAAATATTGAATAGTATCTATTATTAGTAGTAGTTATTGAATAGTACCGATAGCCATATATGGTCTTCATCATCAGTTCCACTTCACCAAATGGTTCTTTCCAAGAGCGAGCGAGTTACTATAAAAAATACCCAAACCTATATAGATGTGCCTGTAAAATTTTAAGATTTCCCTCGATTTCCATGGGATCCCCTCATCAGATTCTGATTTGGTGACAATGGGACCACCTCGATGCATACCCTTTCAAATAAAAAAGAGTTTTTAAAATTGGTCCACAATTGACGGAGAAATCGGTGTACAGATATAAAAAAAAAAATATACGCGACGAATTGATAACCTCCTCCTTTTTTTGAAGTTGGTTAAAAATCCACAAAGACGGACAATTTTGGCAAGAAAAGATGTCACCAAAGTTGCAGGCTTTTTATGAAAAATGTGCACTTATTGCCTAAATTATCGATTCGAGAAAAAGCTCGATAAATGCTGAATTTCGTGGGATTTTTTTTATTTAGGTTCTATCCCATCCCAATGTATGAGGGTAGATCAAGTAGTGTAGGAAACTGCACATAACTAGGTATTAATACAACAGTTTCATAAACTACTATTATTATACAACATTTCACATGTTATCTTATATATAAAATTATCGTGTCACAATGTTCGTTCCCGTACTCCTCCGTAACGGCTTGACCGATTCTCATGAAATTTTGTGAGCATATTGAGTAGCTCTGAGAATCGGCTAACATCTATTTTTCATACCGCTACTTTTTATCCCGGTCTACACGGGTAAAACCGCGGGGCGCAGCTAGTATTATTATAAAGTTGCTACGAAAACTTATACTGCGGTGGATCAAGATCGTTTAGTCGCCATACTCACAACATCATGGTGCGAGCGAGTGAGAAGATGTGATAGAAGATAGAAGGTATCGCTCGTGTTTACTCGCCGCGCACTCGCTTCGTAAAAAATACCTAAGTTAGAGCAGTGCCGAGATGTAACAGGTATACACTCTGTATAGCGCAACAGCCATTCTCTATTACGAAGAAATAATATACGTTCATAAGCAGACGTCAGTAAATATATTCAGCATTACTGTTTATGTTACCAGATTACAAAAGGCTCCGACTAAATCTTATAAGTGCCGTTTCTAAGAAAGACACCTGAGATCGTAAACAGCCGCCTTGCATTGTCTTTAGGAATGCTGGCCCCAGTTACTAAACACACTAGGCGTAGGCACCTCTCGTATTATCAGTCATAAACCAACTTTGAAACTGATAACATGGCTAGTAAAAGAAAAGTGTTGTGTGTTGACGAAAAAGTGTGTTTGATACGTGCTATAGAAAATGGAGAAAAGAGAAGTGATGCTGGAAGACGTTTAGGGCTAAGTCCATCTACTATTGCTACGATTTGGAAAAACAAGGACAAAATTCTGCAGGCGGAGCTAGAGTGGAGCGGAGGAAAATCTCGTAAAAAAATAAGGAAGCCAAAATTTGAAGATTTGGATCAAGCAATGTTGGCGTGGTTTAACAATCAGCGCCAGAATAATGTACACATCTCAGGGCCAATCGTTAAAGCCAAGGCTGAAAAGTTGGCCGAACAACTAGGCATTACTGAGTTTAAAGCATCAGAAGGCTGGCTGGGGAAGTTTAAACACCGACACAACATTACCTACGGTAAAGTGAACGGAGAGGCGCGAGATGTTGATGCGAATGTTACTAATGCCTGGATTAATGAATTGTGGCCTATATTAAAGGAAAACTACTCTCCAAACGACATTTTTAATGCTGATGAAACGGGACTTTTTTTCAAAATGACGCCCGACAAAACTTTAAAATATAAAGGAAAAAAATGTGTGAGAGGAAATCTCTCTAAAGAGCGTATCACTATTCTAGTAGCTGCCAATATGAGTGGCACAGAAAAAAGAAAGCTCTTGGTTATAGGCGAATCGAAAAACCCTCGGTGTTTTAACAACATAAAACAATTGCCAGTCACGTATAAAGCCAACAACTCAGCTTGGATGACATCGCAGCTCTTTGAAGAGGAAGTGAGAAAATGGGATACTGAATTAAAGGGACGGAAAATCTTGCTTCTAATAGATAATTGCCCTGCTCATCCTCTCATATACAATCTTCGAAACATAGAGTTAGCATTTTTCCCAGCTAATACAAGCAGTATCTTGCAGCCGATGGAACAGGGTGTGATTAAAAGCCTTAAGGGTCACTATAGAAGAAAATTGTTGATGGACCTGATCGAAACTGATGGCAAGGCCTCGATTAATATGCTACAAGCAGTGAACTTCATATCGAAGGCTTGGAAAGAGGTAACAGCAGTAACAATACAGCATTATTTTCGTCACGTGGGACTATGTAACAGTCAGACAACAAAAATGGAGCATTTTGATAGTGAGGACAATTTATCACTGAGCGATTGGATTAAACAGTTCAACATATCAGACAATTTTAATGAATATCTGCAAACATACGAAAATATAGATCAAGACCTGGCTACAACCGCTTTACTTACTGATGAAGACATTCGTGATTCAGTGGCAAAAACCAAGGAGAAACAAAATGAAACTGAAGAAGACGATCAAGAGGACGATTCTGAATCACCACCAACTGACCAACAAGCCCTTGATGCCGCTAAACTAATAGAAAAATTCTTATTGTTTAATGAAGATGATGCAACCACATCCCAAGACATGCATAAAATACTTATAAAAATACAAAACAAATACTGGCATAGCAAAAAACGTCAGGCAAATTTACAAAAGATTTTACTGTGTAATTTAGAATAATATAAATTACAATAAAGAAATTAATCTATTATTAAAAAGTATTGTGATTAGTAATTGGTTGTTTCTCTTTCTTCACTCCACACAACGAAAACTTTCTATAACGAAAATAAAATGTCAGTCCCTTGGGTTAGTTAGTTTTCTTTGTAACGAATAAAGACTTTTTTGCACTTTCCACTCATTAGCTATTAAATTTAGATTAAAATTTAGTTTTTTTCTTAATATTTAAAACATTGTTAGAAACTTGTTTTAAGCTGTGATTTGTTTTATTTTATACTGTTTTACATTGTTAAAAATATGTGTTTTAAAACATCTTGTTTGTTATATGGCAACCCTGCCTAACAGACTATTGTTACGTCAATTTCATTTACTTATAATTGAATTAGAAACGTCTGGTTATTTTCGAAACTGTTCTTAATTATAATCTTGAGCTAAGAAGGGCTCAGAAAAAGTATTAGTGTCAAGACAACTTGACACCTCTTGACTTTCTTACAAATAAATATATTCTCCTTGTGACACTTTTGACGAAGGAAATTGCTGAAATTCGTCTGTACATACATAAGTAATTATATTAATATGTGTTTATGCCATGTGCCCGATGGGATTATTCCAATCGACAAAAATTACGAATTTCCATACAAACTTTCATCCCCTATTGACAGTTTATCTGAGGATCTCAGCAACCGGGCATCTATTTACCCCTTTAGTGTAGGCATAACAAAGAGGTTACCATATAAAATAAATAATAATAATTTAATGCAGGCACTTTTAGGTAAAAATAATTTATGGATGCCATTCATCATAGTGCAAGTGGGGCTCAAATCAAAAATCAAAAATCAAAATCATTTATTTGCATAAATAAGGTACAGAAGGTTGGGAATATTTATAAAATTGTCCTCTTATCCTGCCTTTAATTTCGGCGTGCAAATATAAAATCATATTAATATTTTATTTAAATTAATTATGGATCATAACATGCAGTCATTAAACAGATAATCCCATAATCATGTCAATAATAAAATAAAAAAATAAAAATAACAATAATAATATAGAATGACCATGCAATTTACAAAACTTATAATTTATAATCTAAAAACTCATGTACACTATAAAAGCATTTTTCAATTAAAAACCTCGTCAAATTATTTTTAAATCTAGCAAATGGTAGAGTTTTTATGGAATTTGGTATTTTGTTATACAATTTTATGCACATAATATAGCTGTTATTACCCGTACATGTGAGATTCGTCCTCGGTTGAAATAACTTATTAGTATACATAGATCGTGGGGCATAATAGCTTGTCGCTTGCTGGAAAAGTCTCTTATGTTTAAAAACAAATATACAGGATTCTAATATATAAATACATGGTAGAGTTAGTATTTTATATTTTCTAAAGAATGGACGACATGACTCTATTTGCTTCAACCCAAATATAGCTCTTAGACACTTTTTTTGCATAACGAATACTTGCTCAATCTCCACACAACGACCCCACAGGATAATACCATACCTTAGAGTGGAGGTTATATAGCCATGGAAAGCCATTATTGCGGCATGTCTGGATACCTCGCAGCTAATACGCCTCAAAGGGTATATGAAATTATTTATTTTAATACAAATGTCATTTATATGATTTTTCCATGAGCAAAATTTATCTAAATTTATTCCAAGAAACTTAACAGAGTCAGCTTCTGCCAGGGCGACCCCTTTATAAGATATATTTAGGGCCTGTGGTTTTGATCGATAGGTATGAAATTGCATAAATTTTGTTTTATTAATATTAACTTTTAAATTATTAGCCTCTAGCCACTCGATAGTTCTTTGAAGAGCAATGTTTATTTCTTGTTCGTATGAACTTTTATCTTGCCCTTTGATTATAATTGTAGTATCGTCGGCAAACAGTACACATTTGTGATTTATAACTTCTGGGAAATCATTTATGTATAGCAAAAACATTGGCGGCCCTAAAATACTGCCCTGTGGCACGCCATATCTATTATACATAAACGAAGATAGCTCGTGGCTAAGTAATAATTAACAGCCACACGGGTCGATCGATTAGGTTAAGCTACGCTTGCCGCGGTTGGTCCGTGGATGGGGCCGTTGGTCCGGCCGGCTGTCATTCTTGTATCCTTGACAGTCGTTACGGGTCATCAGAAGCCCGAAAGTCTTATCAAGGGGTATCATGTTACCCAGTAACTGGGTTGTGGAGGTCAGATAGGCAGTCGCTCGCGGCATCGTCGCTCTTGTGCAAAATTTCATGCAAGTCCAGACCTGTTCCAGACCACTCGGCCTAAGGCGTGCGCTGCCTACCAGTGAGTGAATTTTCGATTTTTATTAAGGGGGAATTTGCTGGCTTTCTATTTCAATCAAGCCAGCATAGTCACCAGGAACGTACTGATGGCTTCGTTTAACAATAATGTAGTTATGTACCATACCATAGATAAAAACATATTTCTTAACGTTTTGTAATTTGCCATTTTCTTAAGCCATGGACCACGTTCCACGTTTTGAATTTATTTTTTTAATAACCGTTCCCCAAAAACTTCTGGCACATTCTCTGTTTTTCTTTTACACAATACAATATTTCTTGAAGCTTCCAAAAACGTGCCAAAGTTACCCGTCAATATTGATCCAAGAAACGAGAAAAAACAACATTTAGTTATAACTTTGCTTCTCCTATGGAATTAGATTATTATCTAGCATATTTTGCAGTCAATTGCTTGAATAGGTCAGTAAAACTCGGCGACACTGCCTTATTCAGTCAGATCCCGACCATTACGTAATTCTATAAAATATTGTCGCATTGGACTACCTAGTCTTCTCCCGTTGTCATGACAACCGAACATACGACTATAGCTCCTCGAGTGGGAGAGGGACGGGAATATTGCTGTGCTTGTCGCTCTTAGAGCTCAGACGTATTGCAGGCACCCCACCCACGGCCTAGCCTAGGCCCGAGAATTGGGCCTAAGCTGTATAATAATCTAGATAGGTAGGTCAAAAGGCTGGTGGCACTGTTTAACTTAACTGGAGTTTAAACCGCGGTTAGGCGTTGAAAAAGTGGCGTTTTAGTAGGTGAATGAGCTAATGTTTAATTAAAAGTTATAATATGGTTACTAAGTATTTCGTTTGTTAGTTATTCACATGCTACCAAATAAGTGTTGCAACAGGGGATAGTGCCATTTCCCCTAGCTTTAATTTCACCTGGCTTTCACTGCACCCTTTACTAATCGACTATGACTTGACAGTCAACTAACAATGGGGTAGGTAGCGGTACCCATCTATCCATAGAGCTTACAGTTCAACCCCAAACACAAAAGCGCAGACCCCTCCGGCTAATAATAATTGCAGCAGCGCGAGCATCGATATAATAATGTCAGCTTGTGGGTCACGTCGATTTTGGCGTCTCTTTGTCCAAATCAGAATTGTGAATTAGTTGTATGAACCTATCAAAATGTTCTAGTTATTTAATTGTTAGTTTCACGAAATGTCTACAATCGATACAGTCTGCTACACTAGAGTGCTACAAGGATCTTTTGGCGCCTGAATGACAATGATGACAGTAAAATCATTTTTGAGTTAGATATTCCTTTAATTTTCTGTTAAATTTGGTTTCTTCTTTTATTTGTTCCGGTAATTTGTTAAAAAAAAATTACTGACATGTATTATGGGCTATGTTAAAGCATTTTGATCCGAGAGGGTGGAAGATGTAATCTAAGTTAACAAGACTTCGAAAGCACAGATTTCACTAATAATTCTTGCATCATTAAACAATCTGAAACATAAACTAATGACTGGCTGAATCACTCCAAGGTTCTACTTTTACATAATTAATAAACGACCTCTAATATATAACATGTCAGTATTTCAAGAGGGACGCCCACACCTTGTGACTGTAACAAACAGTCTTGAAGTAGAACAAAGTAAACTAGATAATTGGACAAAGAAATAATTTGTAATAGGCCTTTAATTACGGATACATAGAGAAGTCATTTTGAAAGGCACAGCAGAACTGGCTGTCTTCAACCCACGTTCATGTTAGTTGTTCTGATTATTCATTGTATAAGACTGTAAAATGGAGTTGCACAAGAATGCTTACCACCTTTGAGTAAATTGCGGAAGCTGCTCTTCGTGTTGCGAATAAAAACTTTAGAAAAGAATACTTAGCTATAAGCTAAATGCAGCTGAGAAAGAAACCAAAATGTTTGAGTCCAAAACAAATAATCTTACGTTAAAAAAAACAAACCCTAGCATAATAATAAGCAATGAGGAAACTACACGAAACCATACAAAACAATAACCTAATTACGACAAGACAAGCAATATACCAACTTCATATTCCTTCAATTCAGATAACAATCACGCTAACATCCGCTGTTTTATTCATGTCAAACTGACATTTGCATGGAATCACGCAGCTAAACCTTAACCACGGTTAGTGTGGTGCCAGCCGCCCTGGAGCGAACGAAACTGTATTGATTTCGTGGTATAACGACTTGACACACACACTCGCGATCACACACACACATTCACGATCACACACACATTGACAGCTAACTTGTATGTGTATATAGCTATGTCTGAGAGTGCATGCGGGCCCTGGATTTTCAGTAAATAAGTACGTTTTATGTTATCTCTGCATGTATATTTTTATCATGCTAGTACCTAGTACGCAGGTTCGTTTGGTATTGATTTTCGCTAGGCCGCCTAGTTTTTACGCAGGAAAGGTTTCACGAAAATAGTATTTAATTAAATTTTGCTAACTGTGCAGGGAATTAAAATAAGTAAGTTGTAGGAGTTTTGTTTGAATTATCCAGTATCACTGGCCACTTGGCTAATGGTTATGTAATGGATGGGTGACCAACCATTACATAACGAGCGAGACCCTTTCGTCTCTCAATCCCGGCTGTCATTCGTAGATATTTGACAGTCGTAACGGGTAGTCAGAAGCCCAAATAGTGTAACACCATAGTGTTACCCAGTAACTGGGTTGTGGAGGTCAGATAGGCAGTCGCTCCATGTAAAATACTGGTACTTATTCAGCTGTATTCGGTTAGACTGGAAGCCGACCCTAACAAAGTTGGGAAAGGCTGGGCAGATTGATATATTTTGGCCACATTAAATTCCTCATTAACTTTTATCCTTACATACTTACCTAAAACCAAACTGTAGCAAATTATACTCGTTGCTGTCTCGTTCTCAATGATGATTGAATACAATGGTAGTAGGCGTTTAGTCGAGTCACTCGTCACATAATTTTGAAGAAATAACTAAAAAATGAACGCGTCCTAACGCGTGCTGTCACCCGCGGCTGCAACTATATTCATTCGGTTTTTATGTCAAGTAACAGCGTCACATATTTCCGCATTTTTTTATCATTTTGTGTAAAAAATGTTTAATTTCACATAAAAATGGAAAAGTGGAAGTCAGAAAGGAAAACAAAAAGATCACACTTACGGAGGAAGATTAAAACACTCGAAAAACGTAAAGAAACTTGAATTCTCAATTCGAAAGGCGGAGGTAAAAAATTTACCGCATGGTGTGATATTTTCTGTTATTACTTGCTTATAGTTTAGGGCACTGGTGTTTATAAATATATCAATGGTCTAAGGACCTTCAAGAGTAGGTATAATGCTACCTTATCCAAAACATGAGTGTGATAATTGTGTTTTGTGTCATGCGGCTTTGCACATGGTTGCAATCAAGAATTAACATTTTTAACCTCAAATGGCAATATGCCTGGCCTGTGGGGCGCTCTGTGGGAGCGCACGTGGCTAAAAATGGCTATGTTGTGAGCTAAACAACCTGTGGGATGTTCCTAAGGAATACGTGGTTGACTTTTTTATAACTGGAACTGAAGCTCTGCCTGACCTGTGGGGTGTTCTGCGGGGACACACGTGGTTCAAAATGGCAAAAATGTGAGCGATTTGCCTGACCCTGGGGCGCTCTGCGGGAGCGCATGTGGTTTACAATGGCTGTGTGTGGTGCTTGTGAGCTAAGCAACCTATGGTTGACTTTTTTGTCTATATAACCTTAAAGGGAAGTTCTGCGGGAACTTACATGGTTATTTGATACAATGTGTGCTGCCCTTACGGCATGCATAAAGTATATATTTTTTCCAGATATACCTCAATAAGCAACTCATCTGATACACATGATAGTAATGAGAATGTCCATCAAAAATAATTCAACCAGATTGAAAACACAGAGAGAGTTTGAGAAGACCTGCTTAAACAGATGCCTAAAGATGGGACATTATACTTCAAAAAGCTTAGTAACCGAGCAGTTAATGTTATAATCTGAATCAAACAAAAGTTAGCGTGACAGTTCAGGAAATATCAAGAAAGTGAGACTAGATAACACATTTAAGGCAGCAGCAAATTACACAACACTATCATGCCCGGGCTCGGGTCTTCAGCTGTGCCTGAAGGACATTTAAAGCCAGATGATATTTTTTTTTAATTTAAAGACTGAATTATTCACAGTTATGGTGTTACTGAATCCAAGGGGACATTGATCACTCCTACTATTTGCCCTTCCCTCCGGACCTCGACAACGAGCACACGTGTATCAACTCTGTACCATTTTTTATTTAACTTTAAATATAAATTTTTAACGCATAAAAATCAAAGAAAAAAAATAGGAGTGCATAAATTCATAGAAGCTTCAAGTTACTCACCGAGTGTTAAGCTGCCATCTTCGAAACGCGCCGCTGATCCCCCTTGCGCACGAGTACTTAGCAGCCATTGGAAGACTGACGGCCCCACCCAGCGCTCGGCCCACCAGTGAGGAAAAAAGGTACACGCCCCAACTTTGGTCATTGGCAAAAGCCCCGTCCGTGCAATAGACGTCGTCGCCAGCTTTCCTTCGCTCGCTGCGCGCCTGGTACTTTTTTTGTTGAAATATCATTTCCCTACCATAAGCGTTGGGTAGCAGTACCATACGTCATTACGCTAATTAAATAAATCTACACTACTGGGCTTAAGAACAAAACTCGACACGTAGTGCGTTGTCCTTTTGCTTTCTTGCGCCCTGGTACTTGCAGAGTAAAGAAACATGCCAATAAACAGATCTCCACCAAATACTCCTGCCCCGGTTTCGTCACTCGCAGCGCCCTCTACGAACACTTTGCATCATAGCTCCTCTGAACCGAACATAATCAACACTAACCAGTCAACCCCGATTAAGTGCGAGTTTTCCAACGTTACTCTCCGTAACAAAAGCAAGTGTTCAGAGTCTAGGCGTGATCAGGATAGTCAACTAACAGTGTTCATGTCAGAAATTAAGAGCATGTTTCTTGAGTTCAAGGAAGAACAAAATAAGAAAATTGAGCAGTTATGTGTGTCTGTCGAGGAAATAAAAATCCAAAATTCTAGCATTCAGTCTACTGTAAATTCTTTGTCCCAAGACTATGAGGACCTCAAAAATAAAATTCAACACCTTGAATCCCAGCTCCAGTCTGAACGGGAAAATAATTCCAAGTGCTTAAGAACTTTGGAGGATAGACTGGATTACCTGGAACGTGGTGCGAGATCATCATGCCTGGAAATAAGGAATATACCCGCGGCGAAGTCTGAAACCAAGGATACCTTATTAAAAACGATAACTCAGATTGGCTCCACCCTTAACGTACCCTTCCAGCCCCTTGAAGTAAAAGACATTTTCCGCATAGGTTCGACAAGTTCTCAAAACAGGACTATTATCGTAGATTTTACCTCAAATCTACTGAAAGAAAAAATTGTGCAAAGGTACAAGAACTTTAACAAGGGAAATAGCAAGTTATCTACTGAGCACTTGAAAATAGGTGGACCTGCACAGCCTGTGTTTCTGTCTGAAAATCTCTCACCTAAAATGAAACGCCTCTTCTTCCTGGCCCGTGACTTTGCGAGCACAAATGAGTTCCGGTATTGCTGGGTAAAAAATGGCAAAATATTTCTCCGTGAAAGAGATGGTGCCGAACATTTAATGATAAAAGACGTATCTGATCTGCCTACTCCGAAAGAGAAATGACTATATTATGTTAACCTCCCTGAATTTGTTAAATATTATTGTTATGCTGTCGGTTTGCTTAAATGGTTCCATGTTAGTGTGTATTCTCTTGCTTGCGTCGATGATGGCGTAAAATTGTTGTACTTTTTATTGATTTTTTATCTTATTGTTAGTATACTTCTTACATATAATTTTAAACACTCATTACATCACCTACACACACCTATTTACACCCATACCACTACATTTCGCAAAGGAAGAGCTTATCTTAAACCCAACCCTTTATTTCTGATCTTGATTGCTTTCGAGTCTCGACTGTTTAGCTGTCTAATGGTATCCACTGCATCACTAAAATTGTTCCCCGAAATATTAATGTTTTTGTTACAAATGTTAATTTTTGAAATCATCTATGAATGATACGGCACGAATTATCGATGATATTGAGGAGCTTTCAGTGTCAGCGTCTTATCAATGTTCCCCTGAACAGGTAGGCTTATATCTCCATGATATGACCCACAGCCTGAAGATATTTCACGTTAATATTAGAAGCATCGGCAGCATCTCAAACTTTAACAATCTTCTCATATTACTTCATCGGATAGGGACTCAATTTGACGTCATTGTGTTATCTGAATGCTGGTTACATAAATGTCCCCATCTTCCTATAATACCTGGCTATGCGTCCACTTCTTCTGATTACTCTAATCAAAACGATGGCGTTGTTGTTTATACGAAAGTGGACATAAAAATTACAGTTGAAAAGCCAACTCTGAATGATGCTAACTGTCTTGTCATTAAATTCTCCACAGATGTAGCTGTCGTCGCTATTTATAGATCTCCATCAAATAGGAATATACAAAACTTTATAACTAGTCTAGATTCTATCCTTTACTCCTTGAATACTTTTAAATCTATTATTTTAGTTGGAGACATTAATATAAACATTGCTCCGAGCTGTTTAGATGTAAACACTGACACTTACTTAAATGCTGTTGCATCTCATGGTATGTTACCAGCTCATGTTTTCCCTACACGGAACAGTAGTTGCCTTGACCACGTGATTATCAAATCAAATAAACCTTCCAAAACCTTAGTTCTTGATTCTTTATTCACCGACCATGCTCCGGTTATAGTTTTTGCTAATCTAAGATTAAATACCCCAAAATCACCCTCAAAATCTCGTCGTGTGGATATAGCTGCCTGTGTTGAGATGCTGAAACATACCGACTTCTCCTCAGTCATGTACTGTCGTGATACTGACATTGCAGCTTCTTCAATGATTAATCTTATTTCTTCAGCAGTTGATCAAAATACTCTCGTTTCAAATATGCCAAGCAAAAAACGAATTATGAAGCCGTGGATTACACCTGGGCTTCTTAGGTGTATGCGAAACCGGGACAGCTTGTTTCGTAAAACTAAAAGAGATTCTGCTAACGTTACCTTAAAAACGACTTATCTTCGGTACAGGAACTTTTGCAACAATTTATTGAAGAAAATAAAAAGGCAATACGAACAGAATGAATTCGAAAGACATCGTAAAAATCCTAGGGCTACTTGGAATCTAATTCGGTCTATCTCGAATCTCCAAAAAAATAAAACTACTGCCAGTGAGCTGCTGTCGATTACCTCACATCCATCCCAATCGGTTGACTCCATAAATGGTTACTTTGCTGACGTAGGACCTAATCTAGCATCTAAAATATTAAATTCCCCAAACTATATGCTTCCTTCCGTAACCAACCCTTCCTTACTCAATGTCAGTGGCAATTCGATGGTTGTTCTGGACACCGATGACGAGGAAATTGAACGTCTCATCCTTGGACTGAAACTTAACTGTGCCGTGGGTTGGGATGGCATCCCTGCCAAACTGATTTATAGTGCAAGGCACATCCTTATCCCTGTTATTTGCCATGTTTTTAACCTTGTTTTATCAACAGGTATTTTCCCTCCAGTTTTTAAAAAAGCTGTCGTCCATCCTATCTACAAGAGCGGGGACAGAGGCAGTGTCAATAACTACAGACCCATTTCTGTATTATCTACTATTTCTAAGCTCCTAGAAAAAGTTATAAATAAACGTCTGCTGGACTACCTCAAGTCGAATAATGTACTTTCTGACAACCAGTATGGTTTTAGATCGGGTAGAGGTACTGAAGATGCGGTTTTGGAATTACTAGGTCAAGTAGCTAATAACCTAAACAATAAAGACAAGACTATAGGTATCTTTCTGGATCTCTCTAAAGCGTTTGACACCGTCTCTGTTCCCCTTTTGCTAGACAAGCTCGAAAGGATTGGTGTTAGAGGCCTGCCACTTGACCTATTCAAAAGTTACCTGACAGAACGTTCCCAGGTCGTCTTACTAGATGGTTACACCAGCGGGGAGGTGTCTCTAACTTATGGGGTTCCTCAAGGAAGCGTTCTTGGACCATCGTTATTCCTTGTTTACATTAACGAGCTCTGTAAGCTCAGCGCAGCTAACTCTAAGGTGATCACCTACGCTGATGACACAGTCATCCTGGTTCACGGTAGGGATTGGTCGGAGGCCCGTCTCTTTGCAGAATCAGCGTTGCAGAAAGTTATGAAATGGTTAACTCAAAATTTGCTCACCCTAAATCTTGATAAAACAAGGTTTATCGCATTTGGTCCAAAACAGGCATCACAACCTTCCCCAAACTACTGCTTGATAGCTCATGTGTGCGATTCTGGTCCGAATGTGGCATGTACCTGTGCCAGAGTTGTACGCACGGACTCTATTAAATATCTGGGAGTAGTAGTTGATAGCAAACTTTCATGGAGCGAGCAGGTCAGTTATCTGGTTTCTAGAGTGAGAAGATTGATTTCTGTTTTTAAAAACCTTAGAACTTCCGCAAATGTTTCTACCCTGAAAACAGTTTACTTTGCACTTGCTCACTCCGTTCTTACATATTGTATAACGGCTTGGGGTGGGGCTGGGAAGTGTCTTCTCCTTCGACTTGAGAGGGCACAGAGAGGGGTCCTTAAGGTTATGGCACATAAACCCATTCGTTTCCCGACTCACGATTTGTACTCGTTATGGAAGATACCTACTGTAAGGCAGTCTTTCATTCTATGCACAATGTTACGGAAACACTCGGAGTTGCCTTACGACCCTAACGCCACTATTGAGCGTAGACGTGGGTGTAGATCGGACAGAGTTTGTGGCATAGTGTCGGCGAAACTTGAAGTGGTCCGGCGGCAGTACGATTTCTTTAGTTTGAGGCTGTACAATAAGGTAAACAGTGTACTCCATGTTCATTCTCGTTCTTATAGGGACTGTAAAAAACTCACTGACGACTGGCTTCAAACCCTCACCTATGAAGACCTGGAGAGCTTGGTCAAACCCTGATTTGTTTCCAATATCGACCTCTTCCTTCCGAAATAGATTCATAACATATAAATTAAGACACACTCACGCACACACACACACACACATACTCACACACCTATGCAAACACCCACACGCACATAATACATTCGCTCGTACCTACACATAGTCACATTTTTAACCTATTATTCTAGTTTGTAATCTATCTCGTGTTTAGTATAAATTCTAGAACGCTATCGTCTTTTTCCTGAGGTGGGCGTTAATTCCTACGACACAGTATTTTACTAATGTAGGTATTATCGCACTAAATGTTTTTGTCATACTGTGTTTTCGTTCAATAAAGAATTTTATTATTTTTTTATTATTATTTTTTTATTATTATTCATAAAACAGTTTTCTGGTACAGAAACGGAGTCAGAAACTTAGCTCTTCATTGAAAATCTCTGCTAAAATAAGCACTGCAAGTTCATTGCTTAGATCAAACATTTTTTATTTAAATAAAACTTAAAACTGGCAGAGCCCTCCTCGCGCAGAAGCGAAAAAGAGGGGGGGGGGAGGAAGGCGTCTCCTGGAGCACCATCGGAAGTGCAGGATAGGAGGAACCATCAACATCGCAAGTGAACCACAGGTGGGCACATTTAATTCTCATAGTTTTGTGATTTGTAACTAATCACCACAGATCTTGTATTCCTGATCGCTTAGTACGGTATACAAACCAATTCACATAAGTGACACCAGAATAAGATTAAACTCTACTGAATGAAAAATTCTTTAGAGTCCTTAGCTACAGGTAACACCTGTTCTGAAATTAATGGATGACCTGTGTATAAAGGTACTTACAATTGTTATTTTTCAAACTATTCTTAACAAGTTTGTTAATTACTTCTTACTTTGAATTGGGAGATGACACTATTGTTAAGATAATAGGTACTTACATGTCAGATTGGGAAAAACTACCTACCAAACAGTAGAAAGCTTTACATAAATTTACTTCTTGTAAAAGATGCAATTACATGACCTACATTAACATACATAATCGGAAATACTTACATGGTGTGTTTTTTATTTTCCTAAGAAAAATACTAATTAGTAGGTATCAATTTCATATTTACCATTTGTTTTGGCTTCAGTAACATTTACATGATAAACTATGAAAACCTGTTATAGCTTCAAAGAAAGAGGCTTTATTATCAGACATAAGTATATTTAAGATGGTCTTCTTTGAATATAAAACATTCACATAGGTACCTACTTACCTACATTGTTTGGATAGTACTACCTTTTTATAATATACTGGAAAAATTAGATTTTATACCAAAACAGCTTTAAGTTAATAAACATATAATTTTTTAGCCTTAGGTATTGATAAAAACGTTTGGGTAAAATGGAATTAGGTGTTTAGATTTCATGTTCAGGTTATTGTAATTCTAATATAATATACTATATATAATTTAATATCCAATTATTACAAGTAAATAAATTAATGATGACAATTATGATATAAACGCTAGGTATATTGAATCCTGTACACATACACAATCTTCAGTGGTGGTCAATAAACTTGGCCACATCGGGAAAATTCTTTTAGAAAGAATATACCTATTTCAAGTTAGAGATCTACAGATGCCTCCTCACAGGGTTGGGAACATCATGTAGCTCTCAGGCTGCACATCAGCAATGGACTGAGAAGGAAGCTCAGCTTCACATTTATTCCCTGTTATTAATTGCTTTCCTGGGATAAAAATGTTCTGAAAGATTTTTATAAGGTTGTGGAATCTAGTTTAGTATTTTTTTTTCAATATCTATTACTGCAGTATCATGCAACAATGGTGAGAATCGAGAAATTTCTAATATTTTGGTACCTAATAGAGAAGTATGGAAGAAAAGACATGTTGCGCCGACCCCAAATAAATTGGGGTAGGGACAGGAGAATGATGATGATGACATAGGTATACTAAAAATAACGTGTGTTAATGGTTTGGTGAGTCTAAAAAGAGCTACAAGGAGGGGTGATAGCAGGCTTTAGCCATGAAGAATTGGCGACGAATGATAAACATTATCAAAAGATTAGATACTTCTTTAATTGGTGAAACTAAAATTGATTTATTTAAATCACAGATCGACACATAGTGCCAATGTGGAACCCAGATCCAGGGGTTGTGGCAGTGATTAGTTTACATTGTGTACGAGTAGGGCTCAATATTATCATCTATTTTATATTTTTCCCTCTATTCTCTATGGTTCTCTAAACCAAAGAAACCATACAAGCCATACAAAAATAGAACCAACTATAAAAGATAATTATAGACAGAGCAACAGTTTATTATACCTATTTTTCACCAGAAATTGACAGTAGAATATTGAAATTATGAATAAATTAGCATCTGAAAGTACCTACCTACATTTGTAGCATGGAACATACTTACTGTAATTTATAAAATACAAGTATTTTAAAACTACCATTACCAATATTAGATAATATTTTCACTCGGATTTTTAAGAAGGAATTTCCTGTAGAAGCTAAAATTCCATTAAATCAAATCTAACTTTAATTATAAATGTTTAGTTACTCTACAGCTGATGAAGTTAAAAGCTATTCATAGGTTTTCTATAAAAAGACTTTCAAAACCTATATGTAATACTAATAATATTCTTGTTGAAGTACATTATTTATGAACTGAAAATAACTATTTTCACCAAAATAATTTTTAAAATTAGGTATTAGGTACCCGCAAACTGTGACTTTATAAATGTTAGCAACAGGCCAAAGGGCGCTAACGATCTCACAAACTAATTAGGTATTATCAAAAATACAGTGATCAAAGAACACTGATATGATTAAAAAATTTACTAATTATATTATTATAGGTAATAGAACAAGTGCACGCAGTTTACAGCAGGCTGTAGTAAATTATTTAGAAGTGACAAAAATGTCTGCACTGTTCTAACTTGCATAAATTATGAACAAGAAAGCCCTAAAAAGCTGTGAGCTATATTATAATTAGCTGTTGGAGAGTGGAATACTATTACAAAAATTACATTAGTAGATACTATGGGCCAAAGTTCCGCATGATCACCTCAAAGGCTATAATCGCATAGCAAGAATCACGACTCGAGCGCACAATGTTCGTTTGTCACTAGCTGCGCTCTCACAGGAATATTTTCTTAAGTGAGCATGCTTAAGTTTTGTCCATAGTACATTCTCTTACAAAAAGGGATTGGGCCGAGCTAACAACATTAGTTTGATTTGATTGAATACCTTACTAGGTTTACTGTTGATAGTTATCAACAAATTTTGTTGTATAATAAAACTATGCTATTGTTGTTGATCATAATATCCATAATGGAAACTGGAACTGGAATGAACGCAATGGAAACTTTTCTGAAGCCATTTTTTACTGCTTACTAAAATGATTTAGTGCAACTTGAATTAAGTAGGTACTTAGGTAGTTATATATTTGTAACTAATGATAAAGAATTAATGCCCGTACAAGTATTATGGGCCAAAGTTCCGCATGATCACCTCAAAGGCGATAATCGCATGCACGGCTCACGACTCGATCGCATAATGTTCGTTTGTCACTAGCTGCGCTCTCACAGGAATATTTTCTTAAGTGAGCATGCTTAAGTTTTGTCCATAGTACATACCTTGAATGCAAATACCTTTAATAAAAGTAACAAATTCTTGTTATTTTTTTTTATTAGGTATTTTTTATTAAGATTTATTGTTTTTTACAACTAGTCTTTGAACATCTACCATTGTATTCAATCATCATTGAGAACGAGACAGCAACGAGTATAATTGAATAGTCAAACGAACTTACCTGTAAGTGAAGTTCGACGGTAATTATACTCGTTGCTGTCTCGTTCGAAGATGATGAGTCCCACCCAACCCAAACATTCCATGCTATTATATACCTAGGTATATGATATGAGCATGGGCCCTGTGTTGTAAAACCAATAAATCGCTATGAACTTAATGAATATAGTTGCAGCCGCGGGTGACAGCACGCGTTAGGACGCGTTCATTTTTTAGTTATTTCTTCAAAATTATGTGACGAGTGACTCGACTAAACGCCTACTACCATTGTATTCAATCATCATCTTCGAACGAGACAGCAACGAGTATAATTACCGTCGAACTTCACTTACAGGTAAGTTCGTTTGACTATTCAATTATTAATGAGATTATCATAGGTAGGTAAGTAGAACCTTTTTGTTTAGTAGTGGGAGAATAATATCTGTAAAATGATGATGCTGTTATAATTACACTTTAGTAAGTCAGTTGGGACTGGTCGTCTCTTAGCTGCCATGGCTTATGTTTAATTTTAATATTTAATTTAGTTGTTTTAGTTTTTTATCTTTTTTATTACGGACGCTTTTTAACGTGCACGTCTTTCTACATTGTTCTCTCATGTATATTTTCAACATGAACGATGTAACCAATATTTTGTAAAAATATTATGATATAAAAAAGTGTCCGTGGAGTTTCTTGCCCGTTCTTCTCCATAGGGATCTACTACGCTTTGGAATGGGCTTCAACTTTCTGACTGTCCGACCCATTGACAATTCAAAAGTGCCTGTAATTGGTTTATTTGAAATAAATGCTTTGAGTTTGAGTTTGAGTAATCAACTTACAAAACGGACAAAATCAAATTATGACGTAGAATAGATGCTCTTCCCACCACCGTTAGGTACTAATGGCCAGCCATGCATGTTGGAAAGGCAAATAGGTATTTCTGATTCCAATGTGTTTCAGGAAAATGATTCAACTGCCATGAAAATCGAATGTAAATTAACTCCAAAAGAAAGTTCTTTAGTTAGTTTAGGAGTGTTGTAACTATGAAAGTAATAATAAGAAATATAATATGATATTAATGTACCGGTTATTAACATAATGATGTATTATAAAAGTACCTATGTTACTGCTATTCGTGTGTATAATCAGTTACCGCCAGCCATTAAACAATTAAACGGAAATAAATATAAATAATAATAATAAAAATATATTATGATTATTGACATAACAGTCCCGCATGACGAGAACCTCGTGAAAGCCGAGAAAGATAAACAAATCAAGTATCTTGACTTGGCTCGCCAGGTTGTCGACATGTGGGATGTGGACTCAGCAATCATTGTGCCGATAGTCGTATCAGCCAATGGCTTAATTGCCAAGAGCCTCAACCAACACCTAAGGAGGCTCTCGTTGGGAAGCTGGATCAAGGGCTTGATTCAGAAAGCAGTACTTCTGGACACGGCCCGCATTGTTAGGAGGTTCCTCTCTCTGGAGCCCTGATCGCCGGTAGCTTGGACCCTGTTCCCGATACCGGTGGGCTACTATTTTTTATATTTTTAAATGTTTTTTTATATATTTTTTAAGAAATATTTAAAAATGTATTTTATAAGAACAAAAATGAATAAATAAAAATAAATAATAATAATATGTTTAAAAATAAATTGAAAGAAATATTAATTAATAATGTATTTTATAATCTGCATGAGTTTTTTGATAAAAAATAATATTTGTAAGTACCTAATTTTAAATAAAATACTATTGCATATCCGACTTGGGTACACTGTTGGAACTAAAAATGTAATTAGATCTTAATTAATGTACACAGTTATGCATTTATATATATCTTTATCTTTATATTCTGCAATTATGCAAAATTTCACTCGGTATTTATCTTCATTCTCCTGCCCTTATCCCAATCTATTAAAGTCGGCGCAACATGTCCCTTTTCTCCATACTTTTCTAGACTTTCACTTGGTATGTTCTTATGTAAATAAAAACTTTTTTACAAAAAAATACAACCGACTTCCAAAAACAACACTACAAAGTGCAAAATAACTTTAATTTTGGAAGTCGGTGTCTGATTAAATGTATTTTCGTTTTTGCCACCGACTTCCGAAATTAAAGTTATTTTGCACTTTGTAGTGTTGTTTTTGGAAGTCGGTTGTATTTTTTTGTAAAAAAGTTTTTATTTTTCACTTTTTAGTGGTTCACATGTGCTTACCCCTTCACAGCTTACTGGCGTGATGTTATGTTATGAACTGGTGTGAACAACAAACAGACATGAGATTTCAGCAATCCCAGTCCATTTGCTATCATTTATTGAGGAGTTCCGTTGCCTATCTCAGAAGTTCTTCATCAGATCTTCACCAAATTGAAATGGAACCACTCCAAGAAAGTACTCTTCCAAAAACTATCCAAATCGCTTCAAGTGTGCCTATAAAATTGGAAGAGTTCTCTCTATTTCTCCAGGATCCCATCATCAGATCCTGACTTGATGATCATGGGACCACCTGGGAAGTATACCCTTTCAAACAAAAAAAAAATAATCCAAATCGGTCCAGCCATCTTCGAGTAATCGGGGAACATACATAAAAAAAAAAATAAAAAAAAAAAATAAAAAAAAAAAAAAAAGATTCCGACGAATTGATAACCTCCTCCTTTTTGAAGTCGGTTAAAAAAAATGCAACCATTTCACCTACTAGGTACTTATTAAGTAATTTGCGGCATATAGGTACAGGCGGCGCATTGCGGCCTCCGCCACTTAGCATAATATCAAGTAGGTAGGCTTTTTATGATCTTACTTGAATGTTATTGCATGTTTTTCAACAACCGCTAACTCACGAGCATTTAGGGCATTAAATATTGAACATAACATATTCCCGCAGGGTTAAATTAAATTAGCTAGCGAAACTCTGCAGACGTGATGGGTCGATACTTTAATGTAAAATGATGAAACAAAAATGAAAATTGATTTGATATTTTCTTTTGGAGTCAACAAGCGTACGTTGTGTAGTTACTTGAAATATCAGTTTATAAAATAAGTTTTATTTTTTATAAATTGCAAGGAAAACAAAAAAAAAAGTATTTTCTCAACACATACTTCAAGTAAGTAACTACACAACCAGCGGTCGTTGACCCAAAAAAAAAAAGAAAACATTTAATAATTTTTTTTTTTTTTTATCATGTTTAGATATTGAGATCCACCCATCACGTCTGCGGAGTTTCGCTAACTAATTTAATTTGACTCTGTATAATGAATAATGATGTAGGTTAGGTTTGACTTTGCCTGTCCTAAGGATTGAACCCAGAACCTCTGACTTGCGTCCACCAAACCAAGGAGACAGTGCAGGCACGATATCATCTATTATACGTCAGGATAAACCATGCAAAAACACGTCATAGATAACCTCACATCTTTACAGGTATAGTGCACTAACTCTATAACGTTTCGTTTGGCATCCTCGTCAAATTTCAGGGCGTGATGCAGAACATCAAACCGAACAACTTTTTCCATGGAACCAACATCGTAATCGCGAAAAAAATTTCAATCGTCCCATAGAAAACTTCAATACCTACTCGACGCAAATGTATAGGACGGCTGATTATTTTTTCGCGATTACGATGTTGGTGCCATGGAAAAAGTTGTTCGGTATTATTAAACACAATTAGGTTTAAAACACATGTATTTATTAGCAAATTGAGATTAATAATATTGGCATCGTAAACCGCACGAAAAACAAAAGAAAAGGTGTGTCAAGTGACAGCTCGTAGTGACGGGCACGCGTCTTCGATTGAGTAGCGCTGTGTAGACTCGATTTTATCTCGCTAACAGTATGATTGTCTATACCACATCCTTAAATTTGACGAGGATGCAAAACGACACATTGTAGAGTTAATAGACAATTTATGAAGAGTTACTACCCGCTGTATGCGGTGGTGACATCAGTCAGTGCATGACATAGCTTCACGCCTTGTTTCCAAGGGTTAGGCAGAGGACACCGACATTTCATCTGTCTAAAGGGGGGGGGGGGGGGGGGGGGCATTTACCCAGCACAAATTCTAACTCCGGACAACTACTGTACTGAGAAATTCCAGAAGCAAAAACCTATAGAAATATAAAAAAATGCAAAATCCTTACGCTATACGCCAAGTGCATGTCACTTACAAAGTGCACTGTTACAGGATTACGACTTATCATTTAAATCCATCATATCAGCTGATTTAAAGTATCTAGGTTATTATCTGGTAGGGAAATTGGTCGTTGTGTGGCAGCAGACACGTAGGCGACTGAATTGTTTGCGAAGGTAATTATGATGCTTTATTGCATCATATTCTAGGATACGTAGGACTGGGAATGTCATCGTTGCTGGCTCTCAGACGCCGCCGGTTGGAAAATGAAAATTAGTCCGGTAACGGTACCATGGAGGACCAATGTGAGTCAATGATGTATTCTGCCACAACTTTAGTTGAACTTGGGGTAAGATGAACTTGGGTAAAGGTTAGCTTGGGGTAAGGTGAACTTGGGGTAAGCTGAACTTATTTTTCATGAATAATGTTTTGCGTTTTGTTTTTGTTTTCATGAATTTTTACTCACATTGGTCCCCCGATGGTATACCGTTACTGGACTAATTTTCATTGGCCTGTCCTTTTTTTAGGGGACAAAAATCGGTTGTCATGGAGGAATGAGGATAATGTCATGAGAAAAGTTTTGAGTATGAATGTGGATGGCCATAAGAGTAGGGGAAGACCAAAGAAAAGATGGATGGACTGTGTGAAAGATGACATGGCTAGAACGGGGGTGGCTACCGAGATGACGACTAATAGAGAAGTAAGGAAGAATGGGACATGTTGCGCCGACCCCAAATAGATTGGGATAAGGGCAGGAGAATGATGATGATGATGTTCAACTTAACAAAAGTACTAGATGATTCATAAGAAAGTCTTTAGTGTCGGTAATGTCGTGCCTCAATTATGAATCGATCATGAGCCAGGTGCCTTGTTTCATCATCATTTCAACCGAAAGACGTTCACTGCTGGTCATGAACCTCCCCCAAGCACCGCCACTTCCGACTAGTTCTGTGCTTTATGCATCCAGGGGATTCCTGCGGCTTTCATGAGGTCATTGATCCACCTTGTGGGAGGCCCTCCAACGTTACGTCATCCGGTACGCGGCCGCCACTCCAGAACCTTTCGGCCCCATCGGCCATCTGTTCTGCGTGCAATGTGCCCATTGCCATTTAAGTTTGGCAATTCTTCGAGCTATATCGGTTATCTTGGTTCTGCTGCGGATCTCTTCATTTCTAATTCGATCACGTAGGGAAACTCCAAGCAGCAAAGAAAAGTCACCCATGCCCAAATGGCAATGGAGAGAGTTTGGGTGACTTTTAGCCTTCTAAAGGCCTATTGTGAGCGACCACGTCTCAGTGCCGTTGGTCATCACTTGCGTCTTGTTTACTGAAAAGAAAACAAACGGAAATACAAAATCCTTTTATCAAAATAAATAAGATACGTCAATCGAATCAATTGTTGTAATCTAAAAATGCGACAAGGTCAAGACGAACTGCCGAAATATAATCGCGACCATATTTCATTCGATTGTCTATGGGCAATCGACTGTGGTGCCGGCCAGAGACAAGGCATTTTTATTTTATATCGATGCATCATTTCAGGCACTGTTGGTCTTTATTGTTCGTTCACTAAAATTAGGAGCATTCTTTAATAGTTTTTGACTAGGACTCGTAAAATTTTTACGATTTCGTGAATTTTATTACCATTTGTTTACCTAGTTAGTTCAGCTAACATTGTTCTAGAACCAAATTAGGGTTTATTTATTACACATTAAGGTTTATGACATTAAGGTTTGTGACAGTTAAAGCTTATCCAGGTTGATCTAGGAATTTGGACCTGAAATAGATAGAATTCCCGATTATCTTTTGCTACCCGAAACTTAAGCCTAAATAAAGGATTTTTCATTTCGGGACCAGGAGCAGCAGCTTTTCTTCTGGTGATCTCTTCACATCACATTCAACCTCATCTGTAGATGCTGTGGTTCTTTGCTTTGAATTCCGCAAAACGAGCATGGATACGTTACATTAATATTCTAACTTTCCTGTTCTCCGTTTGCCAAGATAATATTTTAAAGATAAAATTAAATTAAATTGAAGTGTCTGTTTGTCATGTCCAAATATCAGCTTCTTACTAAATGCATATCAAAGTATAAACGGTACTAATAACACAAAAACAATTATTAAAAACTTTTGTCTGTCTGTTTGTTCCAGCTAATCTCCTAAACGGCTGGCCGATTTTGACGGGACTTTCACTGGCAGATAGCTGATGTTTTAAGGAGTAAAGGTAAAGATAAATTTATTTGTTAAAACATGTGTAACAGGCATGATACATGAATATGCACATATTGATGGAAAAATATTTTTATCGGATCAACATGTTTTGGCTCACTCAGCGTACAAAATGTTTATAATATTATGTTGTTAATTAAATTGGCAATTATAAATTATTAATTAATGTCAGTTTCTTAAATAAAATTAGAGTCAGTGCAAAATATAGTCAAAACACAATAAAAATTAAAATCAACAATAAAAGTCAAACATTTAAAAAATCAAAAATGTTGCAGTAGCACTTATCAGTTAGCAACTAAGTAAGTATTGTAACTTGGCTACTTTTATTTCAGAAAAAGAATAAAGGTTCCGCGCGAAAAAATTACAACCCATGAAATTGTGAACAAAATCCTATTCAAATAGGGAAGTATTTGACACCTACGCGGGCGAAGCCGCGGGCAAAAGCTAGTTTATAATAATGATCACTGCTCCTTGTATGTCTGCCCACATTACAAGCAACTATCTATGAAGATACAGGGCCATACTGCCATTTCATCGCCCGCCTCGTATCCTCCGTGGACCTGAATGTATTGAGTCATAACTTCCGCAATGTGTTGTATTGCATGCTATTTAAGCCGTACGCTTGGATATAATAATGATTGATAGTCCACTGTTCTTAGATAACACCTTCCTAGTTGCATTAATCTTTATTTTATCAAATTCGGCTGAGAAGGTCGTCTTATGTTTTCTCCTAAGGCGTAGCGATAGAACTCAACAAGCCATCAGCATTCCAAGCTAAGGAAAGTGACCAGGGTCTCTAATAGTGACAGATGTGGTCTGGGGGCTGGGGGCTAGGGGTCAATTTTGTGAAAAAAACACCACGGTCAGGAACTCAGGATGATGAAAACAAAAATTCAATTTTTATCGCAGAGCTTTCGTCAATATTACTCAGGATTTTTTCAGTTGTATCCATTCTATTATCATCAGATGCTGTATGAGATTGAAGAGTACCCTGTTTAGTTTTATGAATGTCAGAGAAATAATAGGTAAGTACTTGAAAGTTTTTTTTAATATCACCTTACTGCGGTTCTGCGGTCACCGATAATCTTTCAAAGCGTCGAGTGTAGCAAAGTGGATAATATTTACCATCCCATCTAGCATCAAATGTCATAGAATTAACTAGCAAGCAAGGATAACCTTCAAGCAAGTTCTGGCAACTTGCCAACAACACGCCACATCAATAGACGCATCCTTCTAAAGGCTGATTGTTCAATAGTCAGATAATTTTTATCAGAGGAATAAATATGTCGGTTTGACAGCAATTGTATGGAAAATATGTCAAACTGTCACATTTATTCTTCAGGTAAAAGTTATCAACCTATTGAACAATTAGCCCTAAGACCTATAGCATAGACAACATCTTTTGTGACCAACCTTTTAACAGGAGACATTAAAAAAGTTCCAAATTAAATAATTGTTATTATTTCTCCGTACGATTCTTCTGAATAGACGGGACGACCTTCAGAACCACTTACTCATCAATACTTGTTAAACTGCCTACATATTGATACTGTAGGCAGGTAGGTACCTACATGACTAACAATGATATTTTCAAAACAGCAACATTGAATAAAAAAACATTAAATGGTAATGTTGACATCAACTTTTTCTGTGGCCCTACTTAAAACTATTGTTGACATTGAATTGATTACATCATTCATTACCTACCTAGGTAGGTACATAACTTTTGATTTACAAAACGTGGTCTACAAAAAACTTTTTTACAAAAAAATACAACTGACTTCCAAAAACAACACTACAAAGTGAAAAATAACTTTAATTTCGGAAGTCGGTGTCGGTGTCGGTGTTAAATGTATTTTCGTTTTTTGCCACCGACTTCCAAAATTAAAGTTATTTTTCACTTTGTAGTGTTGTTTTTGGAAGTCGGTTGTATTTTTTTGTAAAAAAGTTTTTATTTTTCACTTTTTAGTTGTGTACCTACCCCACACAAATTCTAATACCACTATCTGCAAAACAAACTAGAACATCATCCATATAAAAGTGGGGAAAAAATACGTATTATTGAAGTTAACTCAAAAACTACTGAAGCAAAGTTAATCAATTTTATATGGGACCAACTGTGATGTATACCCTCTCCAATAAAACAAAAAAAAAATCCAAATCGGTCCAGCCATCTTCGAGTAATCGAGGAACATACATAAAAAAAAAAATTAAAAAAAAAAAAAAGGTCCGACGAATTGAGAACCTCCTCCTTTTTGAAGTCGGTTAAAAATACCTCTTATCCTAAAAATTTTACAAAAATTATAGCGTAGGTACATGGTACAGTGGCGGATTTGCCGTGAGGCCCAGTAGGCCCGGGCCTTGGGCGGCCAGATATTAGGGGCGGCCAATCTGAAAAAAAATTCACTGATGATAACAAGAAATAACTGAAAATACCTAAATATTCTAAAGCCTCGCGCACATTATGGCGGGCCGCACTGCACCGTATCGTATAGCAATAATCTTCCTAAATCACTTTCGTACATCTAAATATACAGGGTTACTGGTGATTGACCAATATACTCTTAAGGGGTCATTGTACTCATCATTATGAACAACTTTTACTATGGGACCAAACCTAAAATCCCGAAAAAAAAACAGTAACTAACTAGCAGGAATCGATTTCGATAAAAGTTGGCAATAAAGTAAATTCGTTATGTAGTCTATAAGATGGGTGCTGGACTGCTGAGAAAGGGGCGACTGGTACTTACTACATGGCCTGGGGCCTAGGGCTGCCAACACTGCAAATTCGCCGCCACTGGTTACGTATCTATTTACTTAATCGAAACCAAATAATTCTCAATTTGCTTCCTAAAAATATTATAGGTACTTATATGTGGCTATGTACCTAATGAATGCGTTTGTTACCCGTAGTCCCTGGAAGAGACCACGGGGAATTTTGTTTCGCGTGGTCTTTGCGAGAAAAACAAAGGTCGGTAAAAGGTTGCCTCGAAAATATGATTCGCGACAAACAAATAAGTAGATCTGATTTCCGAAATCAGACCAAACCACGACAAATCTAACTTAGAGAGATGTATTGATGATTCTTATGGTTATAATTATGTACTTAAATACATGTTTGTTATTGTCGCGAATCATATTTTCGAGACTACCATTTTAATTCGGCAGCATTGTATTTCTCGGAGGGACCACGGATAACAAAATCCCCCGTGGTGCTACGGCAGGGACCACAGATAACAAACGAATGAATGTGCCTCTCTTTTTGAACCTCTAATAATTCTTATTTTGGGGTCCTAAAAATACTAAACAAATAATCAAATCAAGTACAGACGAGAAGTTACTACAATCTGTCAAATTTCTTTAATAGATTTTCATCTTTATCGCTAAAGCATTAGGTGCAAGGTTGATTGGGAAAATTTGACAGTTTCGGGTGGCTTGACCTGCTGGCGTTTGTACCTACCTAAGTAATTTAACTACGAGCAAATTAAAAGAGAGGTCATAGAATCTATCCTATAATGTCCTCAGAAACTGCATAATAGTGCACTGTACCTAGCACAGAACATATAGATTTCTTTATAGACCTCTTTATCTGTTGTGTGGTACTCGTACCTACACCAACCTACAGCTGCTTCGTTGATGAATAACCTTGACTTGTATTGATGCTTATGTCATGCATGCTTATCAAGCTGTTTAGGTACTCCAATCAGATAAGAAACATTCCAGATACCTAGTTTGATATCATTCATGGAACTTTATCGAAACAGCAGTGACCTTGTTCATCAATATCATAATTTCAGCCGAAAGACGTTCTCTGCTGGACAACAGCGTCGCCACATTGACCGATTCTGTGCTACTTGCATTCAGCTGGTTCCTGTGGCCTTCACAAGATCATCTGCCCACCTTGTGAGGCTTTCTAACGCTGCGTCTCTGACTCTGTTATTTAAGACCATAGGGATTCAACCAATGTCCATCGCTGTTGAGGTCTGAAATCTTTCATCAGTAGGTACCTACAACATAATCTTCAGGAGAATGAATGATCGATTGTTATATAATAAGTACCTCAGTGTAGAATTACCAACCGTCGTGTTTTCCCAGGATATGTCCTGCTTTTTGGGACGTCCAGCAGGGGGAGCCTAGACAAAATCCCTTGTCTGTAAGCGTTAACGCCAACGGAAAGATCAAATTGTGTGGAGTTGACATTAGCTTCAGAGATGTCACGTGACTGCTGCTGTCAACTTCATACGCTTACAAAAAAGGGATTTTGTCTAGGCCCCCAGGATAGTTTTTAAGTAGCGTCCTGGGTTTTTTTATAGTTTCCTGGTAAAGTCCTGAGTTTCATTATCCCTGTTTTCTTTGCGTGTTGCTGCTCTTATACTGCGTCCTGTTTTTAATCCGAAATGTCCTGGCATTTTCATCTTCAAATCCTGCTTTTAAAATTTGGGGATGGTAACCCTACCTTAGTATAATAGGTACTTACTACTAATAGAATTATCACTAAGAGTAGGTATGATCTTTAACAATTATTCCGGTAATGTCCTATGATAGTGAAGTCAGAACTTTACTCTTCATCAAAGGTTTTAAGTTTAATAATTAACCAGCAGTAGGTAGCAGTAATTCTATGCTTACACTCTGTGACCATAAATTCAGCTTCTTGCGCAAAACTTTTTTTACCTTCTTTGCATCATCAAAAAGCGTCCCTGTACCTACCAACTCCATCCAGAATATTTAGCTGCCACATAGATAAGTCACGTCCGTCACCCGTTCCTCCATTTACAAATACATTAATAACAATATGTACCTAAGTACTAGTAAGTAGTTCGTTCGTGTACAAAGACGTTGCCGTCCTCGCCACGCCCGTCGTCGGTCGTCGCTTTCCGGCAGCTCGCGTGTGCCGTGTCGTCTGTGGAGTTAGTGATGGATGTGGGTTGACGGGAAAACAGCCACTGAGCGTCCTCCTTGCAATGTGGAGCTAAGGCAACTGTTGAGTGTAGCTAGGTACCTACAGTAACTTCCCTATAATACAATACAACCAATGAGGTTATATAATAACATCATTGCAGAAAACAATGTAGCAGCATCGCATCACGTAGGTACCGACTTTTTTCGGTTGGTTCGAACCTCTCAGGGGGATAGCTACGCTATGAAATTGAAGAGGTAGACGGGAGGCAAGAGGGCCGAGGGCCACTTTTATATTTCAAAGACTCAATATATCACTGTCCTACCAAAGCCCTAGCTACAATCTGACTCCACCGTTGAACAAAAGCTAGTTCCGCTTTTCTTCGAAAGTAATTCGATGTTTAAATGATAGAATGTCTGCCAGTAATATACTAAGGTTGATTATAATGCAACAAACCTCTGCAGTAGGACCTACTCATAGATATATTATAATTATTTCTATTTACCTACCTCTATTATAAATGCCCCTTTCTATCACGCCTGTATTCTCCGAAAGGTTAGGCTGTCACAGTCATGTCGGATGTACCCATCAGTTGTGTTTATACAGGATGTCTCAAACGTAGTGGTCCAATCCAAAGGCATATGGGGAAAAGCGGAGGTGATGGCCACCAGTCATTTCAAAATGTAAAAGTTGGGATATTCTCAACAGTTCAGAAAATTTTACACTGTCACTTGGATTTTTCGTCAATGTGAACAAAATTTTCGACGTATCGAGTTCAAATCTGACTGAAAGATACCTTGACCTTACGTTGTTGTAGGTACAAGATTGTGTTACTATTTACGTTCAGTGTGACTCTGCAACGCATTTTTTTTTTTTTTTTTTTTGTGGATGTGAAATCATCAAATGACTTCTCCCGCTCCGGGCAGAGCGGGAGGGCGTGTCAGACTTTTACTGACTAAAACCCACCCGTGTTCCTTCAGTTGCCCGTGCCAGGGCCACGGTATCTCTTTCGAACTACCCGCGACACTCTGCAACGCTTCAGATTTTATTTTTACCTTTAAGCCCAGATTAAAAAAAAATACTAAGTACCTACCTACATAATATCTCAACTTTTAAATGATAGGTGGCTACCACCCTCCTCTTTACCCCATTTGCCTTTGGATTTTGGACCACTACATTTGAGAGACGCCGTATAATAGGAAGCCAGTCTGTTGTCATTATTTAACCTCTCAACTGTCGATTGGTAACAACAGAAATTTAATTGTCTCATAACATAACTGTCAGTTGAAGGTCTGATAATGAGCAATGTCTGATAGAAAAACCCATTAGCACTGCACGACCGGGGATTGAACCCAGGAACCCACGCTCAAGCATCGCGCTTGCGATCACTATGGTAACATCAAAATAACAATTATTATTTAACTATTTATCGTAATACGTCGTGAAGTAAACGAAGCTAAAGGATTATGTGGATCGAGTGATCGGGTTCTGTAGTTTTTGCTTACACAGACTACATAGAGATACATGGGACAAAGGCACAGAATAAAAATACTAATGGTAAATGCGTGAGTTTAAGTACGAGTATGTGTATCACACTAATATTAGGGGTTAAAGTATGAAATTGCCGATTTATACTGAAAAATTGAAATTCGATTTTTTTTTTTAATTTAACATATTTATTTAATCAAAAGAATTAGGTACCATTATTATCTATACATTGCTGCCATCTAATAGGAAGGTCATATACCTAAGCCTTTGCGATAGAACTCTCGTGATCTAGATTCGACAAACTGTGTGAAAGCATTTTGTACTGCCTCCTGAGAAGAAAACTTTTTATCACGTAGAAAATTGTCCAAATCACGAAAAAAATGGTAGTCCGTTGGAGCAATGTCTGGCAAATACGGAGAGTGACGAATGGTTTCTAATTGCAATTCCTGTAGAGTTAAAACGGTTTCTCGTGCTGTATGAGGTCTCGCTTTATCATGGAGCAATAATGGTGAAGATCGATTCATGACTCGGGGCTGTTTCACTGCTAGTTTTGCTATCATTGTTCGGAGTTCGGCACAGTAGATATCTGCCGTTATTGCTTGACCAGATCGGAGAAAGCTATAGTGAATAACACCATGCTGAGACCACCAAACAATTACCATGACCTTTTTATTGGTAAGCTTTGCTTTAGGACACTGTTGCGGCGTTTGACCTGGGATCAGCCATTGCATTTTTCGCTTACGGTTATCGTACCTAAAGAATCCACTTTTCATCACATGTCACAATTCGATCCAATATTCCTTCATTTCTGTATCGATTCAACAAGGCAACACAAGTTTCAACACGCGTTTCTTTCTGCAGATCAGTCAAATCATGAGGCACCCATTTCTCATATTTTTGTATTTTATTGATTTGACGCAAATGAGTCAATATTGTTGGTAAGGTAACGTTAAACCATGCCACTAATTCCTGGGTAGTTTGGCTCGGATCGGCTTCCACTATCTCTTTCAATTCATTGTTATTCACCTGTGTGGGCGGTCTTCCACGTGGTTCGTTCTTCAAATCAGTTTCCATCACGAAAGCGTTTAAACCAAAATCGCACGGTGCGTTCATTATCAGTCCCCTCTCCAAACGCAACATTGATATTGCGAGCTGTTTCTGCCGCGTTAGTTCCGCGTCGGAACTCGTATTCAAAAATAACTCGAATTTTCGAAGTATCCATCTTTCTTGTCTAAGCTGAATAAAAAAAACAACTGAAAGTCTATAATGAATATTGCGCATTTTTTAAAAGAAGAACTTCATAGGTACCATGTGAAAAAAGTTTCACTCAAAAATCTCAAACCATGAAAGTTCTATGTCAATTCGAAGTTCCTAATACAATAAACAGCAATTTCATACTTTAACCCCTATTATTAATAGGTCTTTACCTATGAAATTGCCGTTTTGTATGAAAAAATTTAAACGAATTTTTTTCATGCATTTTTTATTTGTATAAATCGAAGTAATCACCCATGCAATCAATGCATCTTTGCCAACGCAGTGGCAGTTTATTGATGCCCTTCTTAAAGAAATCAGCTGGACGGGAGGCAACAAATTCTTCAAAGGCATTTTGTACTGCCTCTCGGGTATTGATTTTTTTCCCGCCAAGACGTTATCCAAATTCTGGAAAAAAGTAGTAGTCTGTAGGCGCAAGGTCTGGTGAGTAGGGCGGATGACGGAGAGCTTCCAACCCCAGTTCTTGCAACTTGGAGACCGTCTGCTGTGCAGTGTGTGAGGTCGCGCGTTGTCGTGCAGGAGCAGCGGAGACGAGCGATTGACCAATGCTGGTTGGAGATGTGCCAGCTTCTCCATAATTGTGTTCAGTTATTCACAGTACACATCTGAAGTAATGCTCACCCCGTTTGGTAAGAAGCTGTGATGAATCACACCGGCGCTAGACCACCAAACAGTGACCATCACTTTTCTAGGGGTAAGTTTTCGTTTAGGGCATTGTTTAGGTGCAGAACCAGGATCCAACCAACTTGCTGAGCGCTTGCGGTTATCAAACAGAATCCATTTTTCATCGCAGGTAACAATGCGGTTCAAAATTCCTTCATTTGTGTGTCTGTTGAGCAGTGCAAGGCACGTCTCGACGCGTACTTCGCGCTGGCGATCATTGAGTTCGTGGGGCATCCATTTGTCAAGTGAAACGGGGTAAATGAAAATCTGGCAGAGTTTCGTCTAGATCTTGTAATCAAAATCAGAATGCATAATAAATGGCTGGCTATGGCTTATATTAACACTTCCCCACTCTTAAGGCGAACATCTTGGCTTGGCTCGTGGCTTGGCTGGAGTGGGGTGTCAATATGGCGGCTTGGCTTCGGCGGGCTGCATGTTGGCTGACGTCACGTCCGTTACACTCGGCCTTCCTGGCATCATTGCTCCCGCAATGAGAGAAAAAGAACATTAATTAGCTTTCTAATAAATCAATTAGGTCTTCGGCTTCCAATTGCTAACCACGTAAACCCTGTATGCTTCTAATCCGGTATCTATCATTCCCCACTACTTTAGTTACAATATACGGGCCTGAATAAAAGTCATCCAGTTTGGTATTGGCTATAGCTGCGCTACTTGTAGAGGGGCCTGCCTCCAATGAACAAAATCTCCCCTTTTGTACACATGAGCACTTTTGCGTTTTTGATTTTTAATTCAGAAGCTTTCTTTCGTCGAGACTATAGATTCAGACTCCTGACCGGGATTTGAAAATATTCGTAACATATCTGCCTACCAGAAAGAGCGAAAGGTTTAAAGGTTGTGGGTTGGTTGGTAAAGGTGTTGTTGTTATTAATTCCCCAAATTATGTCAGGCAAGGAATTGGCCCAGTTACTGGAAGCTTCACTCTGATCAGTAGCTCGCAATGCATCGAGAATGGTTCGGTTTGTACGTTCTACCTGACCGTTAGCATGTGGACAAGCAATAGCATTTAATGTATGCCTAAACTGTTTATCATTGCCGAATCTTCTAAAGTACCTACTTGTTTGAAAGCCTTCCCATTATCTGTCACAACACGATTGGGTTAGCCAAAAAGGCTAAAATGTCTTTTCAGCGTACGAACGGTCTCGATAGAATTGACAGTACGTGTTGGCTCAGCAATTACAAATTTGGAAAACGCATCCGTCATTACAAGCATGTACTGGTATCCTTTTTTTTTTTGTCCTACTGAACGGCCCTAAGTGACCTATATGAACCATACGCATTGGTTCAGAAGGTTTAGGAATTGGATGCAATTTTCCTTCTTTCCTACTATAGCTGCCCTTGCCATATGCGCACGTGACGACATGCGGTCACATATTTTGTAATTAACCGCGTCATTTATTTATTAACTCCATGCAACGATTCAAGCCTACGTACGTGCCCAAGATCATCATGGTGCATTTGGACTATTTTCCATCTACCTAAGTTTGGAACTAACAGACGATGCCCGTTTAGGGTTTTTCTATAAGGCCTATCGTCAACAAACAATTGTTTATTATGTTCGAATCGGCGGTGTTAGTTTTTAGCTGGTTAATTATTGAACTAAGCTTATCGTCCTGGCATTGTAATGTATAAAACCAATCAGTGACTACTGGTACTCGGCTGCCCATAGGTAATACGGGCTGGTATCCGCAACTCCACGACAATGCGCGTATTTTGCGTATGGCTCGGCTGCCCATGTAGTACCATATTAATCAATTATTTTTAATACACCATCATCTCGTATAATTTTTAGAAGTGTTATATGGTAAACAAGGTACAAACACGTCTTAAATTGAGCATAACATTTAGGCCGCTCTAGTCGCCTGGACGTGGCTATTTATCCCGGCCTTGACAACTAAAGATGCCTCGGTGTGCGAGTGGTCATGTTTACGTAACGTACACGCGTAACCTACACAAAGAGTCTACAACTGTGTGGGAGCTCATAGCTATGGTACATGCTTTCCTCCTTACTTGTGACACGACTGAAGTACACGACTGGTCGCAATTAATTGTCCGCTAATTGTCTTTACGGCAATATGCAAGCGACACCTTACTTACATGCGTCCGTATGTATTTTCGTGTGAAGCGTCCCCCATAAAAAAGCTAGCACGGGCTTAGAACACAAACTATTCTTCAACTACTTTTAAAGGGCGCGCAATTAATGCAAAATTTGGGATAAACTTCCTAATATAACTGCACAATCCGATAAATTGACGTAATGTACATTACTAGACAAAGGAAACTGTGACACAGCCAACAATTTTAACTCCCCCGGCTGTATGCCATTGGCAGATATTTCGTGCCCGATTTGATTTTGCAAAAACGAACATTTATTCATATTTAATTTTAAATTTTCGGCATTAAGTTTTTTAAGAACATTTTCTAAAATTATTAAGCCAGAATTTTTACGTCAGTTGAGGGTAGAAGCAAATCGTCAAAAAATATTTAGTTTTGTGTATTGTCTGACCTACCAACGGATTCTACTATTTTAATAATCAATCGCGTAAACACTGAAGGTGCGTTTGCTAAACCGAATGGAACCCTGTTAAACTCATAGTGACCTTGAGGAGTTATAAAAGCTGTTTTATGAGTATCATCTGGATTTATTGTCAATTGATGGTAACTTTAGGCCATATAATATATACTGGTGAAGTACTTTTTGCTAGCTAACTTACAAATTTGATCTTCTATATTATGTAACGGAAACCTTTCTTTTACCGTGATAGCATTTAAAGCGTGGTAACGAACGCAAAGCCTACTACCGCCGTTCTTTTTTTTTTCTAAGATCACAGGAGAAGTGTAACTGGATTCCGAGTCTTTGTTAATGCCTGTATCTAATACATTCAATGACTTTGGATTTTACTAATGCTTGTTCACTATGCGAAAATCTATAAGGATGTTGGTATACAGGTTGATCACTGGTAAGTATTATTTTCATCTGCACTAAAATTCGTACAACCCAATTCGTGTGTACCAGAAGCAAAACAATTGTATTGAGTTAATAAACTTATTAAATCAGTGTTTTTTTTTTTTAATGATCCCATTTTTATATCGCCTATTTTAACTCCCCCTATGCTAGAAATAGTGGCTATGGCCTGGCTACAAATAGAGTTATCACTAGCGAGAATATGGCAATGATCAAGACAACACACCTGGCTGGCTGGCTGTGGCTCCTGGCAGCTTTCGGCCCTTGTCAGGACCTCTCCCGGCGGCCATACGATAGTCTCGCAGCCCGTGTTGAAGACTGATGTAGCCCTCCTCACCACGCAGCAGGGTTACCGGAAGAGCAGCGTGAAGCTAGAGTGTCGCGGAGGCGTCACCACGTCGTTCTCCGCTCGGTTACAAAGCACACGGACTTGACGCTCCATGTATAAGCTCCATGTGTGAAATGATTTTGTAGTGTCATCCCATCCGTGAATCTCGCCAATTTGTTCAATTTTCCGCAGCCAGGAAGCGACGGCACATTCCTCGCTTTCCGGGACAAATTCTGGAATCAATGACGCGGCACGGTATTGCCTGGATTTGCTGAGAACGGGGCCGTCTTCTTGGAGATCCCATGCGCCCTTGGAAACCTTTTTCTGGAGCAGACTCTTCAAAAGTTTCCTTGCCGTTGGGACGGAATCGCCGTCATTATCTTCTTCAGATTCGGGTTTTTCCTCGGAGTCAGAATGAGAACTTTGCGGTGGTGGCGTGGATATATTATTATAACGACGCTTCATTTTGCTTAGCCCACTTCTGAGTGAAACGGGGTAAATGAAAATCTGGCAGAGTTTCGTCTAGATCTTGTAATCAAAATCAGAATGCATAATAAATGGCTGGCTATGGCTTATATTAACACTTCCCCACTCTTAAGGCGAACATCTTGGCTTGGCTGGAGTGGGGTGTCAATATGGCGGCTTGGCTTCGGCGGGCTGCATGTTGGCTGACGTCACGTCCGTTACACAAGCTATTTTACCTTGCCAATTTGACGCAAATGGACCAATATTGTTTTGACGCTAACGTCGAAAGCTGCTGCTAATTCAGCCGTAGATTGTGTATCATCAGCTTCCACAATCGCCTTTAATTCGTCATTGTCGACCAAAGTCTTCGGACGACCGCGAGGTTAATTTTTCAGGTCGAAATTTCCAGAACGGAAGCGAGCAAACCAATAACAAGTGGTTCGTTGGTTTGTAGTGTTAGCTCCGTAAACGTCGTTGATGTTGCGTGCCGCTTGTGCCGCGTTGCTGCCACGACGGTACTCATATTCCATAATTACTCGAATTTTTAACGTATCCATGACGAAAAAGATTGAAATGCGATGAAAATGTAACACTAATCAATAAACAAATGACTACTTTTGGAAAAAAAAATCCATGTTTTTAAAATGAATTTGAAATTAGAATTCTTAGCCAAACAAAAATTATTTTGATTTGAAATGGCCAGTACTGCAGAACGGCAAGTTCATAGGTAAAGACCTAATATAAAGGCGAAAGTTTGTGTGTGTGTATGTTTGTTACTTCTTCACGCTCAAACGGCTGGACCGATTTGGATGAAATTTGGTATGTAGATAGCTTATACCCTGGATTAACACATGGGCTACTTTTTATCCCGGTCTTCGCGGGTGAAACCGCGGGACGCAGCTCGTAATTTATAAATACTAGTCAATACTGAAACTATATCTTTGAAACTATGCACGAAGTGTATTAAACTGTTGACTTCAGCAATCAGCTCCACCCTTCATAATACATAATTATTCTGAACACATCGGGGTCAGTCACAGAAAGGTTATTTATACAGTAGGTAGGTAGCTAACATTAATCAAAGAATCGTCAAAAAGCTGCTAACATTATCCTAACACGCGATTTCACTAATAGTGTGGGAAAATTATCTTTATGTTTATTGAAATAGAGGTTATTATGTCATGAAAAGGGGCTGGTTGCGTGATTTTTTCACATGTTTAGTGTTGTTTCTAATATTGAGCGTATTAATACAAATTAGAAGAGAATAATATGCTTTTGTTTGTGAGAGAACAAGCCGTTGGTATACCCGAAGGGATTTCCTGTCCTTTCATCCCCTATTATTTTAATTTAACCTGTTTATGGGATGAATTTTCAAAAATCCTTTCTCAGCGCTTATTTTCGTTACACAAGGAATTCGCAAAATTTCATGCTTCTAGACAAAATCCAACTAATCCAGAGCAAATTTAACTTCGAGATGTATTGATTATTTTTGTGGTTACAATTATGTAAATACATATTTCTTATTGTCGCGAATCATATTCGATCAAGATACAACCTTACACTGACCAGCAAATTGCAAAAAACGCAACAAAATTATAATTTCGCGGGCTGCGTAGATTTTTTGCTGTCCCTACTGACCTGGAGAGCTTGGAAAACCAATTATTCAGGGTAGGTACCTAGCTAAAGCCGTCAGGAGGCAGAACAAGTTTCTTTATAAGGCTGAATTATATAAGAATCAATCATAAACCTGGCTTACCTATCTAACCAAAACGACCACATGTACTTAAGTGATAAGGTCAAGGTAAATCATCTATGCAGACGATGAGACGAATTTTCGGGATGACTCAATTGTTTTGGCAAATAAATCTAAATCATGTCTCCTTGATGACCAAGCTGATCATAATGGCTTGCGTGCGTGCACCAATTTGAACAAATCATCACAATCCGACAAGCGACCTCTACCGGGTCTGTTTGTAATTGTATAATAGATCTATTTTTGTGAGTGTGTCATTGTGTCTTCAATCTAGGTCATGTTACTGCAATCAAGGCTCGCTATTAACTGGTGAAATGTAAGAGTACTTAGGTGATGTGAACTGTTCACTTCTCCAAGATTTTACAGTGAGATTTTTCCCAGTCATATTTGGATAAACTTGACCATGCTAAATATTCTTCTGCCTACCCCTGCCGAGCCATCAACTCGGAATGAATGAAATCGCGACAGGTTACAGGAACAACTTGCGACCCACGGACGCCTCTCAAGTTAAAGGGGAAAATTTACAAGTCCGCGATAAGACCTGTCGTACTTTATGGATCGGAACGCTGGGCAGTGAATGGATGAAAAAAAATTGCATGCAGCGGAGATGAGAATGTTGAGATGGATGTGTGGAGTGACGAGAATGGATAAAGTAAGAAATGAGTATATAAGAGGAAGTTTGAAAGTGGCGCCAGTGACAGAAAAGTTGAAAGGAAATCGTTTGACTTGGTATGGGCATGTAATGAGGAGAGACGAAATGCATGTGACTAAAAGAGTGATGAATATACATGTTGATGGATGGAGAGGCAGAGGAAGGCCAAAGAAAAGATGGATGGATTGTGTGAGGAATGATATGAAAGAGAAGGGAGTGAATGATAGCGTGACGGTTGACAGGGGAGAATAGAAGAAAACGTGTTGCGCCGACCCCAAGTAATATGGGATAAGGGCAGGAAGATGATGATACCCCTTCCGAGCCATATAGGCGAGATGTTATGTTAGATAATGGTAAGAGTACACAAGTTAGCTACCAGGATGGTCATCATGTTCTATATAAATTCTAATCATATCGCCAAACAACCTAGAACCTAGGAGGAAAAGGTCCTGTTATTTGTAGAATCAAAAATTCTAATTTTATAATGATAAAATTATTAATTTTAAATTAAAATGTATGTTATGCTTTCACTGCTGGCCAAGCGCAACATGTCATACTCATATCTACAGATATACTGCTAACATTAGGATGACGGTGACCCATAAGATTTTCCGCAAAATCACTCAACGTGCCAAATGAACCCTTCACTACAATAAAACAACAAAAATTCCTTAATAAAATATATTAAGAAGACAGTTGTGCCTACGCGTCGGCGATGGTGACCTCGACCTCTACGCCCGGCTCGATGTTGATGGAGGTGATCTGCTTCACGATCTCAGAGGGAGAGTGCAGGTCGATGACACGCTTGTGGATTCTCATCTGGAACCTGTCCCAGGTCTTGGAACCTTCACCACAAGGAGTCTTGCGGGTGGTGATGCGGAGGATCTTGGTTGGCATGCGGACGGGGCCCTGGAAGAATGGAGATGGTTGGTTAGTTAGTTAGCTTGTACTTAATTGCTTTATTGCAATACCAGATGATTTCAGAGGATAATCATGGATTTTTTACAATAACCTGAAAGGAGTAACAAGGTCACAAAACTATGCTGTTTTTTTTCTGTTATGCAGTACCTACTAATTTAGGGATGCAAGAAGTATTAATATAATATAGAATCTATATAAAAAAAAAAAATTATAGTCTGAAATTTTCTGAAAAATATTTGTAAACACTTTATGAAATTCTATTGCGTTTGTTTTTTATTAATATAAATACCAAACTAGGAACATCATTTCTGTTGTTCAATCATAAATTAATAAAACATTGATAAAAATAAGTCTACTGTTTTACAACTGAATTCCAGCGGCTTTTGGAGATGTATTGTATTTAATAGATTTTCGATACTAGATATTTTATATTGATATATTGAAATAATAAATATTGCCAAAAAATATTGATATATCTATTTCTACAATACTTAATACAGGACACAATCTGTTGTGTCCTGTATTAACTAATCAAGTTAGTCACTTACTAGCAATATTTTTATAACATCCCATGTTGTGTTAGAAGGTAATTATTAATAAAAATTCAATCTACCTAGACTTTTCCCAACTAACTTGTTGGGAAAAGTCTAGGTAGATTGTTTTTTTTTTGGGGTTGGCTTCCAGTCTAACTGGATGCAGCTGAATAACAGTATTAGTAGTACATGGCGCGACCGCCTATCACACCTACACAACCCAGCAACTGGGTAATATGATACCCCTTGGTAAGACTTGTTGTCAGACTTTCGGGCATCTGATGACCCATAACGACTAACAAAGATCCACAAATGACAACCGGGACCAACGGCTTAACATGGTTTCCGAGGCACGGAGGAGTCTCGGTACCCATCCACTAACCAACGCCGGCAAGCGTAGCTTAACTTGATGGATCGACCTGTGCGGCTGTTAATACTTAGCCACAAGGTCCTCCTAAATTTTAATAATTGTCCATAATTTTATTCTCATCACCCAGACAAATAATCATGCAATCCTACAAAATTTACAGGTTTACAGTAAAGAAAAGGCTTACCAGATTGCAAAACAGTAAAAACAGCATAATATTGTAATCAGGGGGCAGACCTTTGCCGATCAGTGAGGAAATACAGGTAAAAAATGCACTTAATTAAATAAAAGTGTAACTCTCTAATGAACAATATGCAGTGTGATGACTAGCATAAAGCACTTTTGAGAGTATTGCTCTGGCGCCATTTTGGTGAACACAGCTGTACGGAACATGCTGTGTCTTCATCTAGCGCAGTATATGTGGCTAAAATTACTGGACAGTGGGATAACTTTGTAAATACAATTTTCACTGATCTCTTCTACATAATAACTAATTATACTTATGTAAGTGTTGCAAAATGAAATCCACAGATTCAAAAATATACACTGATATTTTTTATAGATACGAGTGACCAGTGAAAACTATTGATGTAAGAAATGGAGAAAAGTTGTCATTCAAATGCGTTTCTTTCCATTCCATACTAAATTGGTAGCTGAATTTAATCTACAGGATATGGAATCTAGGTATATTCAAAAATATAAGTGTACATTACATTCAATTATGACTAAAACCCACCTTAACACGGAGCTTCTGTTTCTTGGCTCCATTGATGAGGTCCGCGCACACCTTCTCCAGAGAGCGCACGTTCCGGGAGGTCAGGGTGATCCTGATGCGGTGGATGGGTGAGATCTCAGCCTGGGGCTTCTCGATGTCCTTGCCTGACACGACTGCGGCTGCCTGGAACATTTACAATACAAATTAAGTTTGTGGATACATTTTGAGCTGCTAGAGGGGTTAATGTTTGTGGAATTGTCGTTTAATCTTTGCCAGGGTGAGAAATGTAGTGGTAAAAACAAGGAACGATACTTACAGCAATTTATAACAATTTCGAGTTTCGTACCCAAACTAAAGAAACTTGTCAAGATCATGTTGGGCAATAGCTTATTGCGACAATGTATTAGAAATAGAGACTGTGAATGGCGGAAGTTTGTGTTGACACGTGCATACATAACCTTAAAATCTGAGGTCCTATTTAAATCTTGGAATTTCCCCGAATAACTTCATTTTACATACAAAATAATATATCTTGTCATTAAAGCGTTTATAACTTACCATTTTGATGCGATATTCCGGCCGAGATAAACAATTTTAAGACAAAATTGCACAGCGCTGAACCGGAGTACAGCTTCACTTCACTTGATGAGAGAAAGAGAAAGAAAATAAAATGTCACCTTATGTCATGTCAACGCGTTTCGTTTCGTGTGACAAAATAAACCATACTATTTTAATCACAATTTTTTTTTATCATAAAGATTTTATCTGATAATTAGGAATTTGTTGAATGTTTGTTTAATTGTTTCAGCTTTTTAAGAAAAGTTAAGAGATACTAAATAATAGTTTACTCTAAAAATTTATAATTTACTTTGCGATTGCGACTAATAAAACGCAAACGAAATAATTTTGTCTACAGTTTTAATCGGTGTGTTACCATTAAAACTTTATTATTTTCCCATGATATAGGCAAATTTCAGAATTATTATTATACGACTGCCTCGTTGGTCTAGTGGTAGCACTACTGCTCTGAGCATGAGGTCCTGGGTTCGATTACCGGGTTGGGCAGTGTTATTGGTTTTTTCCATCTGGAATTTCTTAGTAGCAGCCCAGAGTCTAGATTTGTGCCCGGTTGATACTATAACTGCATCCATTGCCCTCCCCTGTATCCGCGCCTGGATAAAACCAAAAAGTTGGTATTCACGAGAGCGTAAGGTGGTTTTGGACTAATTATTTAGAACAAACCGTTTTCAGTAAATAATTAGGTTTATTCGTAAAGCATACAAACAATCAAACATCGTCCGATGTTGATTAACTTATCATTAAAATTAGAATACTTAGTAATAAATGGAGGAAATCATTCAGTATGATCTATTTTAGCACATTTGTACTTAAGCATAACATAGCAATACACCAGGTTTACACGTTGTTGAGCATGATATTCTTCACTTGTTTGTCGAATTTCCTGTAAAATAAAAATAATGCATTAAGTAAAGATATTTCAAGCTATTTGCACTTAGATAAAATTGAGAGATTATTGGCTATTTTAGGGGCTTAATCAACCGAAATGATTTAAAAATTCTTACTGCGAAGTGATTTGGTCTCCAGGCAAATGGAATGGGTTACAAATGGCATCAGCGTACAGAGCGTGCAGCCGACGGAGCGCTGTCCTCACTTCAGCGTCGCGGATGTTGGAGCCGCTCGGAGATGTCGATGACGTCACAAGGACCAGCTTGATGCGAGTGTTTGTCACGTACCCGTAACTGGAAAGAGGGGATTCGATACAATAATGGAGGCTGAGAGGTTAAGCATTCTAATAAATTAAGTGTAAGTATTAGGCATTAAATCGTTTATGTATATTTGTACACACGAAAAATGGGGAAAGTAAAGTTACTCTCGAGTTGTGTCACAACTTACATTTTATGAGTATCAGTCGAATACAGCAGCCCAAGATATAGATCCCTCAGATCGGTCCGCGCGGCGTTAGAGTTGGTACCAGAGTTGTTGGTGTTAGTGCTCGCAAGTCTCTCCTCCAACGCATCTAACGCCGTATGCACGAGCCACTGGCGGGACAACTCGTTGTCCGTGCTCGTGTCATTGCCAATACCACCGATGTATAAGGGAGAGTTCTGGAAACATCGAAAAGTTGGTATGAAAAGAGATTAAATTCAGGGAAGTTATTCCTGACTAAATTATTGTATATATTCAGTTTCACGCTAATGCCACAAAAATAACTTGTTTTAACTGCCCGTATTCGCTGCATTGCAATATTGCAGTCCGAATGTATCTGCTGGGGGTAATTTATAGAGGTAATTTAATTTTTCACTTGGCAAGTATGAATTTGTGTACATTTTGTCTATGGCCTAAATAATAAATTCAACAAAATCGCAGGGATTTGTTGTTTCCGAATCAAAACTCTGATTTCCGAAACAAAACAAATTATCTTTTATTAGTGCTGTGGATTAGGGTGCTATTTAATTGCAAATGACGTCATCATGAACAATGATGAAGTGACGTGTGTGAGTGCGAAAATACATTGAATTCCGATTCACTCCCATTATTTTGGAAACATGGTGCAACTGTTTTTTATGGTGTAATGTTATGCTCTGACTCTGTCTATCATTGACTAGTATAGTGTATCGAAGTTCAATTAAAAAATAGTGCATTAAAACTTACATCTTTGCCGATAACTGCTACACAGACTGCCATTGTTGACAATAATTCGACGGAAGTGCACTCGACACTACTCGCGATCGAATCACCAACATTGACATTTCGTTCGCCTAATTTAGCGGGAACATTCAAAACTGAGTGCGAATTTTCGCCAAGTAAAATTATTTATTAGTGAACTTTCAGTGTAATATCATCGAAAATGGCTATAAATGACGTTTTAGTGTACGAAGTGAACGAAAAAGGTGAGAGTGTTTTAGTGAAATCAATCAATTCTGATCGTCAAGCATTCCTTCGCTTCACAAATCGGACATCTCGTCCTGTGGATGTTTGGTGGAGAGATTTCGATGGGAGACGGCGATTTTACGAGCGTATGGAGCCAGGAGCATTTTACGATATCAATTCATATCTGACTCATCCATGGGAGTTTACTGATGCTTCAACTAGGGAGAGTTATGTGATCAATAACAAGTATATATTCCGAGCTCCCGATCATGTGGGTGACAGGATGTATAGAACAAACTGGAATATTACTGTGGCTGTGCGTTCCCTAAGAGGCACTACAATGTTGACGCTGGCTTCATTGCTGCCGAACCCAGAGGCTGCTTCCGAGCTTGACCTGCCAGTGGTACTGAGCCGAGAGCTGAAGGAGTTGGTTACTAGCCTCCATCTTCCACCTCTGACTCATGAGATAGAAGAAGACCGTGGAGACTCTGACTGATGTTGGCTGTACATGCCAGTGGTCGTAATAATTCTCACACTGGCAGCTATTATTCTCTTCTGGTGCATAACAATTACGAAGAAGCAAAAATTTGCATTAATTATCCTTTTCTTCTGCGTTTATCATCTGATGTATGCGTTACAAAATCCTGCATCAAACCTCATCGACAATATTAATCAGCAAATGATTATAAGAAAATTGTTTTAAGTGGTGATACTCCTAGTCTGATTGTTTCTCTAAGAGACGGACTGCACAGCGGTGCTAATGATGGAAAAAATATGAGTGTAGTGAGAAAAAGACCTTATTCTATTTACCTTTAAGGTATCAATTAAGTAATTATAAGTATAACATAATTTATTAGCATTTAACTGTATTATAGTTTATTTTGAGCATTTATATTATGTTGTTATGTTATTGAATGTTTTTTTTTTATATATTATACTTTATTTGCATATAAAATTTTTTGTTCCTGTTTTTAGTTTTGTATCTGGTCTTACTTTCTGATTGCAACTAAGTAAAAATAGGTAGAATGTATTTATGAATATAATTCACCTTCACAGTTTTATATACTTAGGTAAAAGATAAATTATTTATTTAGAATTTTGGCCTAAAATGCCCTATTATATTTTTCTTGAATGAATCACCAAGTGGCTGTGTAAACTTGTCAAGCTAGTGACAGTGAATAAAAGCGATATAAAGATCTGAGAAAAAACTAAGAAATGTGGCCCTGCCAAGCAAGTCCTTCTAAATAATAAACTCAAAGCATTTATTTCAATTAAACCAACAAAACAGGACTTTTGAACTGTCAAAGAGTCGGTCAGTCAGAAAGATGAAGCTAGCGTAGTAGGTACCTATGGAGAAGAACAGGCAAGAAACTCCTTAACTTAATGACTAAATCAGTAATGATAATGTTCTGCCCTTACTCCAAAGGCATTCCTACAGATTCTATTCAATTAAGTTCTGCAGTGCTAATTGAATTTGCCACTCAAGAGAATATTAATTGAAATGATTCAATTCCAATTTATCGGGAATACCTAAACGAAATTAATTTTCCCATGCCTCGTAGCCATAGCTATAAACAGGCATAAGTACCAAAAAATTTGATCGACTTTCCTTGTATTTAAATAGTGTGCCAAGACTAAAATACTGACCTTATGTGTAAAAAATATCATAACTAATATTATAAATGTGAGTGATTTAAGATTATGATTGTTTCGCTTTCACGCTAAAACGGCTGAACGAATTTGGATAAAATTTGGCACATGGGTAGACCATAGCCTGGATTATGTCATGGATGCTTTTTATCCCGGTAATACGTTCCCATGGGATAATTTCCGACCCCCACGTGGGCGAACCCGCGGGCAAAAATTTTGTTTGTTTATCTTTAGTTGGTAAGGTAACTGCTGTAGTAGGTAATTGGCCACGCTTTAGTTTAGTAACTGACCACTCATAAAAAAAAGAGATGGAAACAAGGTAATGCCGCACACTCGTAGATAAAAAGGACCAAAAATATATATTTTCGTCCTGTTCATTCATGAGCTTGTTTCTTCTTGTTTCTACCTCTTTTTTTATGAGTGGCCAGTTACTAAAGCGTAGCCAATTACTACAGCAGTTGCCCTACTTGGTACAGTGACCCAATTGACGCAACGGCGAGGCATCCGCCTCAGATGATCGGGTCATGGGTTAGATTCCTGTTGCGATTCGAGTATTTTTTATACTTTTTGTGAGTTTAACTTTTTATCCTACCTATTTAGAGTAACTGACTCCGGTCGAGTCCGAAACTAGTCGGGCAAAACCGAAATTATCACGTGTCGAAAACCACACGTTCTTAGATATGGATGCTCATTGCTCAGTTATTGAAGAAACACGTTTGGAATTTTTAAATTATATTCCAGGGTGTGGAATATAATCTGGGACTAAGTATATTTTCTGTCTCCTAAGATACAGGACTACCTAGTTTAGGAGACAGGGTTACAGATCTGTGTAGATTTATGTAGATATCCGTGTTTTGTTGTTTTGTACATCTGCGCTTGTGTACCTATCATGAATCTTGTGTGTAATAAATATTATTCTTATTCTTATATTAGGTACTTTAAAAAAAGTAAAAACCGACTTCAAAAACGTAAAATTAATAAAATAATTTTCATAAAAAACTTAACAGCTTCTGAAGTCGGTGCCAAGCTAAGGTGCATTGAAGAATTGAAGGCACCGACTTCAGAAGCTGTTAAGTTTTTTTTTATGAAAATAATTTTATTCATTTTAGGTTTTTGAAGTCGGTTTTTTTTTTTAAAGCAAATTATTTTTCCATTTTTAGTTGAATACTTATACAATTACATACGAGATTAATGAAAAGAAGAATCATCAAAATCCGCTTATAAATGCCGTAAATAAATACAGTAGGTAGGTACCTACATTTTTATGCATATAACTTCGTACATAATAATAATTAGGTAAGTACCTAATAAATAATACAGAACCTCCCCTTTTGATGTCTGTTAAAAACACGCAAATAACAGCATTCTCGTGATAATAGTAAATCAGTAAATCAAGTATTTCTTTCATAATTAATTCCATCGTGTGTAGGTACGTCGCTTGGTAATAATTGATAAGCCAGATGATGATGTCAACGCCCACTCGAAATATGTAGTTTCGCTCAACACAGCATTATCGACTGGGTCCGATGTAAATGATATTTTAAAATTGCCTGATAGCTTTTGCCCGCGGCTTCGCCGTTGGAAAATATCCCACGGGAACGTACTACCGGGATAAAAAGCTGTGTGCCAAATTTCATCCAAATCCGTTCAGCAATTTTTGCGTGATTGAGTAACAAACATCCGAGGAGCTCGTGGCTAAATAATAACAGCCGTACAGGTCGATTCATAAGGTTAAGCTGCGCTTGCCGGGGTTGGTTCGTGGATGGGTGACCATCTTTACATACCGAGTCTCCTCCGTGCCTCGGAAAGCACGTTAAGCCGTTGGTCCCGGCTATCATTCGTGGATCTTTGACAGTCGTTACGAGTCGTCAGAAGCCCGAAAGTCTGACAACCAGTCTTACCAAGGGGTATCGTATTACCCAGTTACTGGGTTGTGGAGGTCAGATAGGCAGTCGCTCCATATAAACTACTGGTATTCAGCTGCATCCGGTTAGACTGGAAGCCGACCCCAACATAGTTGGGAAAAGGCTAGGCAGGGAGTAACAAACATCCAAACTTTCACATTTATAATATTAGTGTAGAAAGCAAATATGTGTAAGGCCACCATACCCTACGGCAGACTTGGTCTAAATGGCCTTTGAGGAATAGACTGGAATGGCTCAATTAGGTAGATAGTTGACAAATGTATCAGTTTGTGTAGGTCGCAGCCGACTAGCTTAATTAGCCGATTAGTTAACAGGGAATTAGCGCTCGCCGGCCGCTGCCGCGGCACCGCTCACTTCACTTGCACGGTTCGCGCGCTGTTGGCCACATTTCTAACCTAACCTTAGGTCGGGGTGCCCTGTACACTGGCTTAGTTACTGCGACCAATATTCAGCTCGCGTGTGGTCGGTCACAGTTCCGACCTATGATTGAATATCATTCAGGCCAATCAGACCGCTAGTTGAACGGCGCCGTTTAGTTAAAAGACTGGCTCATTCAGCTAGTTGGCTGCGACATAATATGTAGCAAACGTGGGACTAGATACTAAAAATCTTGTTTGTCATAAATAAGATTCTCAAGAAGAGGATTAAAATTAAAACCATGCTTTATTCTTACTCCTCCTTTCCTTGCTAATTTTCCACTTGTATATTGAGGACTGATTACATGATGCCTGCCATAGAAATATAAAAATATATCTATGATGCCTGCTTGGTTCATGCTCATCTCCATCCTCCAATTGACAGCACAGTAGGTGCGGTGCGCACACCGCAGTGGTTGGTCAGTCAACAGCACATCAGGTTATGCCAAACTGTAAAATTTCTCCAAATGATTTTAAACCTTAAAATGTTGACGGTTAAGTTCAAAATCGAATGAGAAAATTTGACAGTTTGTAGTAACTTGACCTGCTGCTGTGTGTACCTACCTACCTACTGTCTACCTCTATTTTGTGACGAAAATCTTGTATCCATATCCACTTAAGGTAGATACATAAATATAAAAATGTACTCTGTGGCTTCATTAGACCATTACTTTTATTTACTAGCCTTACCCATGGAAGTAGGCAGAAATTACAGAAATCGACCAGCACACAACACATGTAGGTACTAAACGTTGGCCTATTTCACGATATCCGATTAGCCACTACTCACCGAATAAATTCAAGAATGGAACATAATTTATATAAAATTTCCTGCCAAGTAAGTCAATGTGGTGAAACAGGCCCTTAGCGTTCTAAAGTTAGCTTATTTTGTGTTAATAAACACAAAATAAGCACTCTTCCTCCTCACTCCTACTATACTGTGCCCGACAGGGTCCTGTGTTATTATGTTTAAGCTTACCAACTGTTTTACATTATGGAATGCAATGAAGAATTTAGCTTTGGCCCCATATTATTTAGATTTTCCTGTGGGATTGACCGTTTGTTACCTGTGGTACCCTGCCGTAGTCCCTGGAAGGGAGCACGGCGAATTTTTTGTGCCCGTGGTCTCTCTGAGAAATACAATGCTGCAAAATTAAAATGGTTCGCGACAATAACAAATATGATTTGCTGACGTTTGGTCTGATTTCCGAAATCAAACCAAACCACAGCAAATCTAATTAGAGACATTGATGATTCATATGGTTATAATTATGTAATATTTGTTGTTGTTATTGTCGCGAATCATACTTTCGAGACTACCTTATTAATTCGGCAGCATTGTATTTCTCCGAGGGACCACGGGTACAAAAGTTCCCCAAGTAATAAACGGGATTGACGACAAATAAATTATTAAACAACCCAATAATGGTATGTCAACTTGTGCAATCTGTTGCAATGAGGAATGATGAAAATGTGGTGAAAGATATTCGCGTTTAAAATAAGAATTGTATTGTAGGTATTGCGCAATCATGTAAATTACAATACATAATAATTTAGGTAGATATTATTTTGTAGGTAGGTAAATAGGAAGCATCCTAGAGCGTGACGCGTCCTTTGCTTGGTTTAAAACCGATTTATACTTCTTTTCGGCAATCGGCCTGAGGCGCGGTGCGTCCCTAACGTGACGCAACTCCGCTTCATTGGTGATCACTCACACAAATGCAAAGCTCAGCTTCAGCCTCGCGGACTATAAGTGAATAAACCTACTTAATTGTTCACTAGCTACTCGGAATAATTGAGTCTAGAATTACTTCATGTATACTCTAACAATTTAAAGGATATATATTATAATTTATTATGTATTGTGTTATTTGTGTTGACACTGTGTTTTCCAATAAGTAAATTAGGTGTGGATAGTTAATTTTTTTAAATTAAAAATCTTTATGTAGTTATCAATCACGTTGTTATGAATGTGCCATAGTCCATATTTTTTAAATTTTACTGTTCTGCTTTCAATGTGTACTATAATATTGTTATTGTAAGAGGATGATAAATATTGATGATTACTACTGTAAGACACGCGAAACGCCATTTATAAAATAAAGCATTTAAATGTTCAATGTGATAAATAATTTGTTTTATTTACTTCTCAATTTTGAGGAGCTCGTGGCTAAGTAATAACAGCCGCACGGGATGATGATGATAAGCAATGCTTGTCGGGGTTGTCTGTGGATAGGTGACAATCTTTACATAATGAGACTCCTCCGTGTCTCGAAAAGCACGTTAAGCCGTTGGTCCCGGCTGTTATTCGTGGATCCGAGTTGTTACGGGTCGTCAGAAGCCCGAGTCTGACAACCAGTCTTACCAAGGGGTATCGTATTATCCAGTAACTGGGTTGTGGAGGTCAGATAGGCAATCGCTCTATGTAAAATACTGGTATTCAGCTACATCCGGTTAGACTGGAAGCCGACCCCAACATAGTTGGGAAAAGACTAGGCAGATTGATTTACTTCTCCATTTTGCCTTCATTGCATGTTGCTTAGAAAAAGCAATTTTCGAAAAGACCAATACCTACAACATGAAATGATTCAAAACAGACATTGGTAATAAAACCACAAAATACCGGGTATAAAAAATAATTTATTGTAAAAAAAAACAAATTAAGTATTGCAATCACATTACTGGTTATGGCAAGTCAATGTTTGATCTGCTGCATGTGCGACACTATGGCGAGCGCCCCGCCCGGGATGAACCGCACGAAGTTGTCCGCGGTCAGCGGACCCAGTGCGTACATACCCTCGGGAGCGTTCAATATCTCGTGAGAAGATTTGTCTATGGCGATAGGGTTGGCCCTCCCGTCCACAGCCTTTTTTGGATCGATACCGAAACCGAGACCAGAAGAATAAGGGTTAATCGCTTCACAAGTACATTTCACCTTTTCTTCATCCGAATATGGAATGATTTGACATTTCTCGATCTTATCGCTATCTTTATCCGTTTTATCATTATTTCTCTTGTTACAATCCGGTACAACGCATTTGGTGTCAGTGTTGCCATTAATTTCGGAATAATTTAAATATCTGGACTTGCAACTCTGGATGCTTTGTCCGAGCATAGATTTGATGTAATGCCAGTGGTTTTTCAAGAAGCATTGTTTTTCTTCGATCTTCCGTTTTGTGGTTTTAGATTCGTCGATACATTTTGCGCAGTCTATTTTTATGTCAATGCAGTCTAGGAAATTGGTTTGTAAGAAGAATAGGTCTGGTTTGGAGCCGATAAAGACACCGATGAGGTAGACTTGTATTTCTGTGATCTCTTTCGTGCTGAGGTTGAGTAGTTTGACCCGTTTGAGCGATAAGGCGTAGTCCTCAATGTCGTCGGAGTTCAATTTGTGCGTGTGGTCGTTCTCTGGTGTTACTTCTACGATCATGTGTTCCGGGTACGGCGTGTAGTTGTTGTGGTTGCCGGAGGGGCCGTCACACATCATCTTGTATACCTGGAAGGAGAAGTGAAGACCGATTAGAAAAATAAAACTAAGAATTTGTCTCCTACGTTGAGAATGTATGAGTTGGCTAGTTAGTCTATTGCAGGTGATCTAATATAAAGTTTTATCAAAATATTAAATTGGGAACAATCAATCTGCCTAGCCTTTTCCCAAACATGTTGGGGCCGGCCTCCAGTCTAACCGGATGCAGCTGAATACCAGTATTTTACATGGAGCGACTACCTATCTGACCTCCACAACCCAGTGACTGGGTAATACCCCCTGGTAAGACTGTTTGTCAGACTTTCGGGCTTCTGACGACTCGTAATGACTGTCAAAGATCCACGAATGACAGCCGGGACCAACGGCTTAACGTGCTTTCCGAGGCACGAAGGAGTCTCGGTATATACAGATGGTTACCCATCCACGGACCAACCCTGGCCAGCATAGCTTAACCTGATAAGTCAACCCATGCGGCTGTTTTTACTTGGCCACGAGCTCCTCCTCGAGGAACAATGTGGACGCAAATAGATAATGTCCATGGTAATTAATCGCTCAGTCAGTCTTCCAAAAACAACACTACAAAGTGAAAAATAACTTTAATGTCGGAAGTCGGTGGCAAAAAACGAAAATACATTTAACCAGACACCAACTTCCGAAATTAAAGTTATTTTTCACTTTGTAGTGTTGTTTTTGGAAGTCGGTTGTATTTTTTTGTAAAAAAGTTTTTATACATTTGATAGCCCAATTCTTGAGGAAGACTATAGGCTATTAACATCACGCTAGGAGCCTTAGGAGTCGAGCAAAAATAAATAAAAGTCAGAAAGAACGCTAACCGAAAACGAAGTAATAGCGCGGGCAAACTATGCGATGCGACGGGGTGGGTCGGGGGAACAAAATTTCACGCGGATGCGCGTCAAACTGTACTGGAAGACTATTGTTATTTCGATTTGACCGTCTGCTTGCGAGCCTGGCGAGCGTACTCCCGATGCTCTCTTGAATATTGACCCCTAATGATCCCGCTGTTACAGGTCAATGACCTCGCTTACTTCCAAATACTTAAAAATACTTGATAATAATGAATACCGTACCTGACAGTAGTCCGGGTAGGCCTGTGGCTCCAGCCTAGCCAGTGCTTCAGCAGGCGTCCTGTGCAGGTGTCGTGCGTGTAGCCCTGCGCGTAAGGACAGCCACACTGCGTCCGCTGCGGATACGCCAGAGCCCACGATGAGGACTGATGGGGGAGTTGGTGATGCTGGAATAGGGGAGAAAAATGGGTTAAAACTGTGTCAAACTGGAACATTTATTTCAATTAAACTACGATTCCGAATCTTAGTATGAATCTTGCCCTGAGACTTCAAAATTCCTTCAATGCAATGTGGATAGCACGAGAAAACTTTACAAATGCTGATTATTTCTTACCATGGCTACTCAACACTTGTACTGCCCTTTCAAGCGGGGCCAGTGAGTGTACAGCATGCCTGGCCACTTCGTGCGCGAGAGTGTTGGGTCGGTCGCCGCCTCCACTCGCGACTACAACACGACGGCATAAGTAGCGGAATGGACGGCAGGACGAAGTGTCGTAGCTGGAATAATATAGAATTTACGTTAATTATTATGTTTGGTGTGGGTGCTGAAGAAATATTGATCATCTTGAGGATTTTTAGTCATTGATGAAGGTGAAAAACAAGAAAAAATTATTTCGCTCTAAATAAGGTCGCGTTTATATGCATTGGTGAAAACTGTTGTTATTTCGCTATTTATAAACTGGGCCCTACTGCAAAAGTTGTTTATATTCATGAGAAGTTCGACTCCCTGAAAGATTGATTACACAATCAGCGACATCTAGATTTTTTTCGGAAAACCAATTGCAAAATAGGAAATTATATACACCGTTCACTACTAGATGGCGTTAGCTGTTATGTTTGTACGTTTACGTTGCGGATGCGATTTTCCCGAATCTATATTTCTTTACAAGATGATTTATGGAGAAATACACATGGCACAGTATTACGGGTTACTGAAGTGTTAAAGTGTATGTATGCTTACCCCGCCACGCAGAACTCAGCGTTGAGTGGACATTCAGTGTTGTGGCATCGAGGTGCACCGGTCTGAGGGATGCGGGTCACGCTGGTTACTGTCACGCCGGAACGGAAAAATTTCTGGAAATACAGACAGTATTGTTATGTATAATGTATGATGCTAACTGGAGTTTAGCTCATGTTAAGAAGTCCGGATGTGGACCTGTTTACCCCAATTATCCTTAGGATCTACATGTTTTAATTATTTTAAATACAGCACAGAATAATTCAATTATACGGTTTCCTCAGGATGGTTCAAGTTACTACTACAATGGCATTATTTATAGCTTTGTTTATAAAGTCTGTTACTTATACATATTGCTCCTTAGCAAACAAGAGATGAGACATCAAGTGCTGTTGACTTATTGGTGGCCATTTTGTAAAGTCGCTTGTGACTAGATTTAATTTACCAATAGGAGATCGTGATCTGGGGTCAGATTTGCTTGCAGTGTCAAGCAGGAAATGCTACCGTATTTCCTTTTTATAACTCTCTCTCGATGGAATTTTTCGACCTTAATCGAATGCACAGAATACTTGCGAGTTTTCAATACGAGTAAATTGGGTGTTCCGTCAAAATAATCTTCCAAGATGTAACTTAAATAAAGCACAACCTCTTAAGGCGTCATTGTATACTCATCATTATGAACAAACTTTTACTACGCGAAAAAACCTAGCTGTTGCCTACATTTTGACGAGTTATGCGAACATAAATATAGGGAACAGCCGATTTTTTTTCGCGATGTCAGGTTTGGTCCCTTAATAAAAGTTGTTCATAATGATGAGTGCAATGACCCCTAAAGGGGTTGTGCATTATTTAATTTACACCTTGTATAACTGTCGTTGGTTCTTACCTGCAGCTTGCACGCATGTACATATCGCCTGCAGTACTTGGCCACAGCGCGCGCCGACAGCCGCGCGGCCCCTGTGGCGGCGTGCGGCGGCAGCGACAGCCAGGCGCCCGGCGACAGCGTGCGCACGCCCGGCGGGAACGTGTGCCACGCGCCCCCTGGGGGGCCCCGGCCCAGCACTATGTGATCTATCTGTGGAGGGAAGATTGGTTAAGGTGATATGTAAAAGCCTATGCCCTTCGCTAGGTCATGGTCTATGCATGTGCCAATTTTCATCCAAATCTGTTCAGTAGTTTTAGCGTGAAAGCATAACAAACAATCTCACTTTCGCATTTTTAATAGGTATTAGTTATGATGACGACGCGTAACAAAAATATAGTACCTTCGTCCTATATATTAAATGGAGTCTCTCTGCAAAAGGTTGACACCATCCGTGACTTGGGAGTCCAGCTCGACAGTAAACTTTCGTTTATTAACCACATCGACCTAATCGTATCCAAAGCGACAATAATGTCAGGTTTTGTGAAGAGAACTTGCTCGGAGTTTCGGTTCATACCGACCCTAAAACTTCTTTTCAGCACGCTTGTTAGAAGTATACTGGATTACGCATCTCCGGCATGGAGTCCCACATATCGCGTCCATGTCAATAGGATTGAACGTATACAGAAGGCCTTCACCAGGTATCTGCGCTTCAGATGTTCTAGTTGCGATCGAGACACTAGTTATCCTCAAAGACTCAACCATTTCAATATGATATCTCTGGAACAACGTAGAAGTCTTTCCGATCAGATATTTCTGTATAAAATTATCCGTAATCGGTCCGATGTTCCAGAGCTATTATCTGAACTTAATATCACTGTTCCTAGGCGCACTATAACTAGATCTGTACGTAGAACAGATATATTTGCTATGTCCTCATCAAGAACAAACCTTGGTCGAAATGCCCCTATGAACCGATTTATGGCTAATTATAATATAATTCACAATAGCAGTAACATTGACATCTTTGCCGACACTTTTTCCCAATTCCGTAAAAAACTTATGATCCCAACCATTCATTCATAACATTTGATCACGATTATTGCAGTCGTCTTACGTGAAATGGATTTTCAGTTTAATTTTGGTGTGATTATTGTGCGTCAGTTGCGTTAATGGTCGCGCCGGGGTTGGACTGGGAATCTATTACTTATTAATTTAATTAAGTAAATTTGATGTTGTATTTTTTTTGCCGTCATCCATTGTAACAAAAAATTAGTTTCTTTTTTTTTTAATCACTTTTAACATGTCCATCTTATAATTTGTGTATATATTATAATTATGTTTAAGCTGTGTACTTCTGTAAGTGACGAATTCACCATAATAATATGTATACTTATAAGTTCATTTATGTAATATGTATTAGTGAACAAGTCGTTGGAGTACCTTTAAATAAATAAATAAATGACTCGCGCGATCAATCAAGTCGCGTATGTTCTTACAATGATACCCAAAGTGGTCTATATCGACCCCAAAGGGTCGACGTCAGCCTACGAGGGGTCCATGTGAGTGAAAATAATAATTGGGGAACCGTGAGATGTAAACGGGGGGTCCACGATAGTGGATCTCATTCTTCGCGAGAACTTCGACAACCGACACTTAAACTTAAAACCGACACTTAGACTTTCTTATGAATTATCTAGTACTTTTGCTAAGTTGAACATCATCATCATAATTCTCCTGCCCTTATCCCAATCTATTTGGGGTCGGCGCAACATTTCCCTTTTTCTATACTTCTCTATTATTCGTCATCTCGGTAGCCACCCCCCTTTCTATTTCTAGCCATGTCATCTTTCACACAGTCCATCCATCGTTTCTTTGTTCTTCCCCTACTCTTATAGCCATTGACATTCATACTCAAAACTTTGCTCACGACATTTTCCTCATTCCTCCGCATCATATGCCAAGTTGAACATATAATAGTTTATTGTAATAAAGTAAAATGATGGTAGATATACAGATACTATTAGTTACCTCTTTCTCTATGTCATATTTCCACTCGATCAGTGAGTCTGCCTGAATACCCATGTCTGCACAGGGCCTTAGCAAGTTGTCCATCTGGAACAAACGGAAAACAAATATTTAGTACACAGCAGCAACAAACACCAGAACCCAGAACAGGGTAGGCACGCAGAATCGAAATTGATTATCCAGAACTAAAATTGGTTACCCAAAACTAAAATTGGTTATCCAAAACTAAAATTGGTTACCCAAAACTAAAATTGGTTATCCAGAACTAAAATTGGTTACCCAAAACTGAAATTGGTTACCCAGAACTGAAATTGGGCCAAATATACGTGTATCTGGAGCTGAGACTTCTACGAGTAAGTCTTTGAGAAACCGCTTAGTCCTATTTGTTTTTATTTGCTTTGGAGCAACACAAAACTATGGTTAGGTACTTTATTAACCTAGCTGTTGCCCGTGACTTCGTCTGCGATCCAGCACCCTAATTGCGTAACACATTATCAATCGGAGTTGGTTTAATTCTGACGGTTCAACAACACTCATTGCGTTATCTACGTTGTCGAGCAGACACATTTTTCGAACATATGAAGCAATGGATTAGCAATTTGTTTCAAAATGAAACCAACTCCGATCAATAATGTGTTAGGCAATTAGGGTGCTGGATGCAAAGTAGCCTATGTCCTTTTCTAAGTCATGGTCTATCCATGCTTCTAAATAGCTTAATTGTAGCCAATTTCAACTTTTATTTTAATTTATTCAATTTGAAATTTACCAAAAATGTATTAGGTACTAGCTGACCCGCTAGACGTACTGTCAAAATTTCAATAAATCGAACGGCGGGAAAACAAATGAACAACTGATTATAAAATTAATTTGAATTTGGAATTCTAAATAGAATGAAAGATTCCCGACCGACGCGATTGCTCTGTCCAAATATGTAGGTATGGGAAAATTAATTTTCCTCATATTTTTTTTTGAGGTTTTTCCTATGTTTTTAATAGTTATTCTGCTATTCGGGACGGAAACAAATACAACAAACCAAAAACATGAAAATCGGTCCAGCCGTTCTGGAGTTAGAAGTGTTCGAACAAACCCGACTTTGTTTTATACATCTAAATTAAGATTTATTTAATGGTACCCAAGGTACAGGTTGTGCCTAGTTTGGGACCAACGACACCTCCATATTGTATTAATTTTCGAATGTTGCAATAAACGAAACGTAACGATTTTTTTTATTAAAAAAACTATTGTGCCAAATTTCATTCAAATCCGTTCAGCCGTTTTAGCGCGAAAGCCTAACAAACAAACTCACTTTCGCATTTATAATATTAGTTAAGAAGTTAGGATTTTATAATATAGTAGATACCTAAACAAGAACACGTTCCGTGACCAAACTCATTACCGTATTGTTTAAATAGTCCCATAATACTGTGTTTTTTATTAGCAAATAACTTTTACTATACTCATTAACATTTATGTGTCCCCATAAACAAGTTACTTATTGTTAATATTTTATCTTTGTAAGTTGTTGTGCTTGTCACAACGTGACCGTGTTACAACTTAGCCTAAGTTTAACATTCAAGGTTGTATTCGAGAATTTCCTTATTATAAAAAAAAAAAAAACTCGCGACATTTCTTCCTGTTCTGCATTCATGGCGGATTGAGGAAGTAATCGATTTTAGCTGGACGGAAGTTGATTTAATAATGGACTGTTTTTTTCAATAACAGATGGAATAGGTTAAATTAAAATAATATATATAATATATATATTTTTCTTTCAATATTGAAAGAAAAACATCCACCCCCGGCAGAAAATCTTCACCTTCCGGAAGCACCGGAGGAATCTAATGATGCCGCCGTTGAAGTGACCGCCCAGGAGGTATCAGCAGCCGTCGCGTCTTTCCAGAGCGGCTCTGCAGGAGGTTTAGACGCTCTTACGCCGCAACACCTTAAAGACCTATTGTGCGGCGGCACTGGCGAAACCGGTGAGACTCTGCTTAGAGACCTAACGGCTCTAATTAATTTAATGCTGTCAGGACGAGTCAATGGCGACATCGTAGAGATTCTTTACGGTGCAAACCTTTGTGCTTTGAAAAAGAAGGACAGCGGCATCAGGCCTATAGCCGTTGGGACCACGTACCGCCGTCTTGCAGCTAAAACTTGCTGCAAAAACGCGGGCCTCACGTTGGCTTCAATTTTTCAGCCAGTGCAGCTAGGTTTTGGCTCCCGAGGTGGCTGCGAAGCAGCCGTCCATTCCGTGAGGACATTTTTGAATCAAAATTGTGGAGATGTGCTGCTGAAGGTGGATGTTAAGAATGCATTTAATTCTGTAGATAGAGGAGCCCTTTTAACACAAGTTAAGGAAAATATTCCAAATTTATACAAATTTCTTTGGCAATGTTATGGTTCTCCCACAAAATTAACCTATCACGGCAATGAAATTTTATCAGCGGTTGGTTGTCAACAAGGCGATCCTCTCGGCCCAGCAATATTTAGTCTCGCCATTCATCCCATCATCCAACGTCTGAAGTCCAAGCTTAACGTTTGGTATTTGGATGACGGGACTTTAGGTGGCGATGCTAATACCGTATATGATGATCTTCGTAATTTGATAGACGAGTTTCATTCCATCGGCCTCGAACTAAATTTTTCCAAGTGTGAACTATACGTTTCAGACACATATGCCGCAAAAGATTTGATTATTCAAAATTTTAACAATTTGGCCCCCAATATCAAAGTCATTAATAAGTGTTCCCTTCGTTTACTGGGCTCTCCTATTCTTGATGAATCGTTCCCCCTCTTTTTTGAAGAAAAAATTCAAAAATTTTTACAATATTCGGACCGTTTATTTAAAATTAATACTCACATGGCCTTTACTATAGTTCGGTTTTGTCTTTTTGTTCCAAAATTTACATATATCATACGTTGTTGTCAACTTTGGAAACACGTAGAGATTCTTCAAAATTTAGACAACATCATAAAAAATACTTTGGCAACTATTTTGAATATAAATTTAGAAGAGCGGGCGTGGTTACAGGCTTCACTCCCTGTGAGATTGGGGGGTCTAGGCGTCCGGTCCATTTCTGGTGTAGCCCTCCCTGCATTCCTGTCCTCCATACATAGCACTCAAAATTTATCAAAAAAAGTTCTTGCGGCATCTTTAGACAGTTTTGAAATTACTTATTTTAACGAAGCCAGGTATGCATGGTTGTTAGCCTGCCCAAACACCGAGTTCCCAAAAATGCTTACATCACAGAAGCTATGGGACGGGCCGCTCTGCGAACAAGTACGGAAGCAACTCCTACACACGTGCTTGAACTCCGCAGATCGTGCCCGCCTCTTAGCCGTTGCCCAGTGGGAATCGGGTTTGTGGCTCCAAGCTCTCCCGTCACCGAATACTGGCACCTTAATGGACACGTCGACTTTCCGTCTCGCAGTGTCGCTTCGCTTGGGAGCATCGTGTTGTGCTCCACACCGCTGCCAGTGTGGCACTGCTGTCGACCGCCTCGGTCACCACGGCTTGTCTAGTATAAGCAGTGCTGGACGAATTCCCCGCCATGCTAGCCTTAATGATATCATCCGTCGGGCTTTTACCACCGCGAACTGTGCGGCTATTTTAGAACCTCGTGGTCTCTCACGTGACGACGGTAAAAGACCTGACGGAATGACCCTTATTCCGTGGAAGATGGGGCGGCCTTTAGTGTGGGACGCTACTTGTGTAGACACTCTTGCGCCGTCACATCTTCCTGGAACACAAAATAGGACTGGTGCGGCGGCGGAATCAGCGGAGGACCTCAAAAGGCGCAAATATAGTTCCCTTGATAGTGGATACATATTTGAGCCTTTTGGGGTAGAGACGCTGGGTCCGTGGGGTCCGGGAGCACATCAAATTTTTAAAGATCTTTCGGCACGTTTGGTCGAAGCTACACGTGACCAAAATGCTGGCCTGTATTTTGCACAAAGATTAAGCATTGCCATCCAGCGTGGCAATGCTGCCAGCATTTTGGGTACGTTGCCAACTGGTAGCGGTTTCATAGATTTATCATTTTAGTTTTAGTTCTTCTGTATATTCTGTGAGTATTGTTTTATATTTAGATATTAACTGTTTTTATTGCAAATAAATATTAACTAGCAATGTCTAAAAAAATAATATGAATTTAGATTTGTGAATGATGAGGATTATGTATATTTGGCGTACATTGAATGCATTGATGATCTTGCTAATTTCAACAATCTACAGGGTGTATCAAACTCAAACCATTTATTTCAAATAAAAAAATTACAGGCACTTTTGAATTGTCAATGGGTCGGTCAGTCAGAAAGATGAAGCTAGTTGCCCATTCTAAAGCGTAGTAGATCCCTATGGAAGAAGAACGGCCAAGAAACTCCAGGAACACTTTTAAATCAAAATATTTTACAAAATATTGGTTACATCGTTCATGTTGAAAATATACATGTGAGAACAATGTAGAAAGACGTGCATGTTAAAAAGCGTCCGTAATAAAAAGATAAAAACTAAAACAACTACATTAAAAATTAAATATAAGCCGTGGCAGCTAAGAGACGACCAGTCCCAACTGACGGCGCCCGTTCACGAACATGACGCATGGATCAGCACCAATTAACTCAACCATTTTGCAGAAATTTATCAGAAAGGTATGGTCAAATTTTTACTTACTTATGTAAGAATCGTACCACGTATGCTTTTAGTAGTTTCTACCATGGAAGAATGGCGTTAGTGCTTTTTCTTCTTAGGGCTAATTTGACCAAAGTCGGATATATTTTATCTGTGGAATAAAATTGACGACGAAAACTTTTTGTATGGAGGAACTGTCAAAAATTCAAAATTGATCCGAACTCATACTGGGTATAAAAGTTTAGTCGAATTCATCCTTTCGAGTGTCGGTGACAAATATTAGTTAACCTACTTATATGCTACCAACAGCTGGACTATTCTATTTTGGATCTAGAAACGTTGTATCGTCTTGGCAACATCCCTAATGAGTATTAATTAGGGATGGGCCGAACGTGGTTTGAACCGAATACGAACTTCTCTACATTCGATGAAAATAAAAGACTCATGCGACTGCGAGATAACGCAGAATCCTTGGTGCCTTTGCACCATAACCTGCCCTTGGTAAATTATAAATACCTACCAGTAACTATAAGATTTCATTTACTTAACAGTTTTATAAAAAAAAAATTTGTGATTTTTGGCAATAATTATTTCAATGTTTAGATGTCAATATTCTGATTGTTTAGATAATGCGCAACATTAAACTAAAGCTTATGATTTTATTTTACTGGATTAGTTTCATTATTTTAGTCAAAACAGTTGTTTTAATATTTTCTTGTTTCGAATGTTCGGCATTTGAACCTATTTTTGGCCGAATGTCAAGTTCGGTTAACCGAATGTGAAACGAATTTCGGCTCATCCCTAGTATTAATTGACTAATGACCACTGATCAACAACATCCCACTCGTTTGGAAGTCGCCACGTGTAAGTATATTGTCTTTACATTGTGCTACAGTGTGGTGAACACACTGGCGCACACGGCTACACATCAAGCTATTCATATCCAGTTTACACTGACCTCTCATTGTAAGGAAATCCTATACAATGCGAGACCAGCTTATACTGGAATTGTGAAGCCTTGATCTGTAGCCGTGCGTACACACAGCTACATTATCTAGCTATAAATTTTCAGTATAAGCTGACCTCTCACTGTACGGATGCGAGATCAGATTATACTGGAAATGTATAGCTTAATATGTAGCCGTGTGTACATTTGAATCATGATCGTTTCAGCCGAAAGGCGTCCCACTGCTGGACATAGGCCTCCGCCAAGCACCGCCACTTCGACCGGTTCCGTGCTTCCCGCTTCCAGCAGATTCCTGCGGCCTTCTTAAGGTCATCGGTCCACCTTGTGGGAGGCCTTCCAACGTTACGTCTACATAGTTACATTTAGTAGAAATTATATTTTCTAATATTAGTTAGAGTTCTCCACCTACGATTAGGTTCCTATTAACTTACTTGGCAGATAATTTCATACAAATTCCGTTCCATTTTTGAATTTATTCGGTAAGTTGCGGCTCCACTCGGATATCGTGAAACAGGCCCTTAGTCGTTTGGTACGGTTAGCAATGATAGTCGGTTATAAACACGGTTTTCGTATACGTATATTTATATTAGTTTGTAACAGTGCAGTCACCTGCCATGAGCACATAACATCATGCTTGTAATCCCCGAAATCAGTAGGCAGAGGGTACCTACACTTAAAAAAGGTGAAGGAAAACATCGCGAGGAAACTGGCATGTCCTAGAACCAAAAATTCGAAGACATTTGTGACATCTACCAACCCGCACTGCGCCCGCGTAGTGATTACAGCCCACTCCCTGTCACAGAGAGGAGGCCTGTGTCCCTGCAGTGGGAACATTATAGGCTGATTATGCTCATCTCATGCCTATCGTACACCCAGATTTGGGCAGTTATGTTCAAGTCCCATGTAATAGGGGGCGAGCCTATTGCCATCAACCGGGCACTAATGCAGACCCCGGTCAGCTACTGAGAAATTTCAGATGGAAAGACCCAATAACACTGCCTGACCTGGGAGTCAAAACCCAGGACCTCATGCTGAGCAGTAGCGCTTGCGACCACTAGAATATCTCTTAAATAAAAAAAATAAAAAAAAATATTTATCTCGTAACCATAATAAATAAAAAACCACAATTAGTGATTGGAGTAATTGCCTTGGTTATACTCTTTATTATGTAGGCACACCATACGAATTATAGATATAAATCAAGAAATTTTACACAATAGGCGGTCGTGCAACTTCTAGCTAGAGCAACGAGGCATTAAGTTGGATTTAAGTTGAGTTAGGTAGTTAGAGGTTACCCCCCCGGAGGGTTCCCGCATGGTCGAGGCGGGGGGGCTCAGTAGCCGTGGCTTGGTCACCCACGGTGAAGCAAAGAGGAGGCTTTTGCCGATAAGCCGACGACGTAGCGGCCAGCGGGTAGGTTGCGGTGGCCGTATGGGCGACACCGCAACTGAGGCGGGCCGCGTTGTCTTATGGGAGGCATCGCGGCTGAGGATTGGAGGCCGCGGCGGGAGAGGAGTGCCGGTATTGCGGTGCGCCGCTCTCCCTACCTTCCGCGGCCTTGACGGGGCTGCCACCGTTTGATGGCGGATGCGGTGGGGCCGCAGGGGAAGAGGAGTGTCGGTATGACGTCGGCCGCTCTCCCTATCCTCTGCGGCCGAAATGGCGGCGGAGCGCGCGCGGGAGGACGACCCTCACGCGGCGCCGCTCCGAAGGCGGAGGAGGGTTCGGAGCAGACGACTCCTCCCAGGTGGGGGCCAGCAGGCAACCGGTGTGGGGGCATCCTTGCCTGTATTGCACAGGCCCCCACCAGTGTCGGACGGGAATGGCCAGGTGTTCCCGGTCATACCCGTAGCCCCCCAACCGGGGGGGCACGCGGGGCCCGCCAGCTAGGCGGGCATGCGCCGGGAGGGTTGTGGACGTAAAGGCTGAGCCGCTTTCCCATGGCCCTCCCATCACGGCGATGTGGGAACACTGCTGAGTTTTAGTGGGTATACTGTCATTCTGACAGGAGTCCCACATACCCCGTCTCGTCCTCCACGAGCGGGGATGCATAAAGCATTTCTCAGCGTCAAAAAAAAAAAAAAAAAAAAAAAAAGGTAGTTTTAAAAGTAGGCCAAAAGTAGGTTTAGTTTTTAAGTTTGTTAAATGTTTTTATATGTATTAGTTTATAATTTTGTACCAATCATTTGTGTATTTTATCTATGGGCCCTAGTAGCCTGAAAATAAAGGAATTATTATTATTTTTTTTATTAAATAAGATTTATAAATATATATTAATTTATTATTGTTTTTAAGATAATTTTGTGTATTTTATCTATGGGCAAGGTAAGGCAACAAGTTGCCTGATAATAAAATGATTAGTATTTGTTGGTATACATTTTTGTATCTCGGCTGATCTGCCGGTTTTATAGGGAAGTGCTACCCCTGAAAGTGCTCACCTAGCTAAGTGATAGTGGAGCGTAATGGTATTACATTTTGACTTTGTGTTGCAGCGGTGAATGATGTTTGTGCGTGTCATGTATGTGCGTCACTGTCGTTCTGCAAGAATTTTCGGACAATTCTGCAAATGTTCAGGATAGCAGCTTTCTGTAGGGTTTGGTAGGTGGAGGGAGCTAAGTCTAGCGTTGTTAAATATTGGTGCTTTTGTTTGGGAATGACACCCGCGGTTGAGAGTACTACAGGTATAATGGCAACGCTACCTTATTATTTAACTTTTTAACCAACTTCAAAAATGGCGGAGGTTATCTAGGAGGAACCTTATAACGTAAATTTTTAGTAGAATGAGTGTAGGTAAGTATGATTGCGCTTTTAAGTGTTTATGAATATTAACCTTACTCAACAAACTGTTTTTTTGCTGTCTTCGTTATAATTTTCGACTCACTAAATATAGCAACTTTACGAGTAGGTGTCATAATTATCGAACGTATGTGGCCTCTCTAATTTATTATTCAAAGTGTAAACACACAACTGTAAAATAATTATAATCGGCAGTCACGAAAGAGTTAACTACCTCACTAGAAAATTCTCGATTTTTAATTAATAAAGGTTCTTTATGTGACCTTAGGGGCGATGAGTCAATTTGATAAATTAATTAATATATTAAAAGCTAAAATTTTGGTATTCCTAATAAATGAAACATAAAATAAATTGGTATTGGTAGGTAGGTATTTGTACCGTATCTAGGCTGCGTAAATCTATTGAAAGCCTACAGTGTTTTGTCATTGAACCAAAACGGTGATTACCCTGAGAGACCTAATGTACATGGTCAAATTAAATTAGCTAGCGAAACTCCGCAGAAGTGACAGGTCGGGGGGGGGGGGGGGGGGGGGGAATGTTTATTTACATAGAATGTAATGCAAATGAACATTTTCTATTCTGTTCTATTCTGCTGAATATATCTAGGTTATTAGACAGCAATTCAATATGTCTGGTGGGCCGGTGGTAACGGCCGCGACTTACAAGTTGTAGGTCGTAGGTTCGAACTCAGACTGGTGCTTTACTTTGTGTAAATTATTTAATCACCGCTGCTTTTAAAACTGTGAAGGAAAACATCGTGAGGAAACCGGCATGTCCTAGAACCAAAAATTCGAAGACATGTGACATGACATCTACCAACCCGCTCTGGGCCCACGTGGTGGATTACGACCCATTCCCAGCAGTGGGAACAGCATAGCCTGAGTAAGCTATGATGAATTAAAAAACTTTAAAAGCATATTAGTAGTAGTACTAACTGCTGTTAGTTACTCATTGATCTGTTTTGGTGACTTTACCTAACGACAGTTTTCCGTGAATTCCCGTAAATAAGAATAGGGATGACGATAAATTAAAAAAAAAAAAATTGGACACGATTTTTTTCTTTTTTAACATAGTGTACCTACGTAATCAAAAGATTACGGCGATATATTGAGTTATAATGTGGTATGACGTCACTCCTTGCTAGATTTTATACGTAGTTTGTTATAGGTGTGACGTAGCGAGCTCCCACTCCCCAACTTTAATGCGTATTACTTAACTAAGTTTTTTTTATTAAGTAATATGATATAGCAAAAAATACGTGTTAATTTTTTTTTCATTGTCTGACTGGCTGACTAAATAGAATTTCTTTTTTTTTTCCTCAAGCATCATCCCTATTATAGTAATTTTAGTAATGACGGGCTTTTGAATGACGCATACTTATGTGATTGACTTTTAACGATCGCTTACAATAGTAAGAAAACACAACAATAGCTGCGTTGGAAGTATTTTGAATAATAAAGCCGTGACTCAGGTATTTTTGTGAATCAACTAACGATTTGTAATACCTACTTACTTACCTAACTCACTTTTAAATTTAAATTTAAAGAGAGCTGTGCACCAATAGATTTAGCACCGTTTTTTACCAAATCGTTCATTTTCATATACCTAATATGCAGTGTAAAAATTTAGTTTAAAAAAAAGTAAAAACCGACTTCAAAAACCAAAAACGAATAAAATAACTTTCATAAAAAACCAAACAGCTTCTGAAGTCGGTGCCAAGCAAGGTGCATTGAAGACTTGAAGACACCGACTTCAGAAGCTGTTAAGCTTTTTATGAAAGTTATTTTATTTCGTTTTTGGTTTTTGAAGTCGGTACCTATTTACTTTTTTTAAAGTAAATTTATTTTTCCATTTTTAGTTGAATAGACAATTTCATAAGTAAGCCCAAGACGAACGAAAAGAAGAATCAACAAAATCGGCTTAGAAATGCCGGAGATACAGTACATTTATGCATATAACTTCGTATATAAGAATAATTACATAATGTATTATATACTAAAACCTTCCTGAAAATGTAGATTACGTTAGTGAAAGAAAAGCTTTTTTTTTGCTACTTTTTTTCTCTCATAGGCTCTACTAGAGTAATCCAGATGATTTTAGGAAATCAAGGACAAACGCTGATTTCTGATTGTCAGCCTATAACGTTCCCAAGAGGGACTGAGTCATAATGCACCGTGCCCATATAGGTACATTCTCATCTTTGGACGTGTACATATAATTCATTAATCAAATAAAATCTGTATGTGTATTTACATAATGTTAAGGCGAGTATAGTTGCTGACCGTCATCAGCGCCACTATTGAAAAATTAACAAGTCAAGAGATGGAACGTTTAGAAATTACCTATGCTTACATTTTTAGTCAAATGAGGTAGCTTTTCTTGATTCAAAAAAACTCTACCTTATCTGACTAAAAATGTGAGCTTAGGAAATTTCAAAATGTTCCGTATCTCCTGACTTAGATATGGAACATTTTGAAATTTCCTATGCTCACGTTTTTAGTCAGATAAGACAGAATTTTATTCTTTAATTAGGTTTAAAAGAAATCACAGAAAAAATAATCACAACAACACGTCAAATAACCCGCCTCTAACTGTACCTGGCGCAAAGGTACCCATAACACTTGCAGCGTTGCCACGTTGTATGGCAATGGCTAACCTTTGCTCCAAGAACGAGCCGGAGCGGGAGTCACCCGTTTTTTCACGGAGCTTATGCCTTATCTCACCAATGAGCATCTTGGCCTCAGTGCCCCAACAACCCATGGTCTCAACTGCAATGGGCACAAAATGATAACGGGTCGCCAACTGAGCGATATAAATTAATAATATTAGGTCTTTACCTATGAAATTGCCGTTCTGCAGTACTGGCCATTTCAAATCAAAATAATTTTTGTTTGGCTAAGAATTCTAATTTCAAATTAATTTTATTTTAAAAACATGGATTTTTTTTTTCCAAAAGTAGTCATTTGTTTATTGATTAGTGTTACATTTTCATCGCATTTCAATCTTTTTCGTCATCATGGATACGTTAAAAATTCGAGTAATTATGGAATATGAGTACCGTCGTGGCAGCAACGCGGCACAAGCGGCACGCAACATCAACGACCTTTACGGAGCTAACACTACAAACCAACGCACCACTTGTTATTGGTTTGCTCGCTTCCGTTCTGGAAATTTCGACCTGAAAAATGAACCTCGCGGTCGTCCGAAGACTTTGGTCGACAATGGCGAATTAAAGGCGATTGTGGAAGCTGATGATACACAATCTACGGCTGAATTAGCAGCAGCTTTCGACGTTAGCGTCAAAACAATATTGGTCCATTTGCGTCAAATTGGCAAGGTAAAAAAGCTTGACAAATGGGTGCCCCACGAACTCAATGATCGCCAGCGCGAAGTACGCGTCGAGACGTGCCTTGCACTGCTCAACAGACACACAAATGAAGGAATTTTGAACCGCATTATTACCTGCGATGAAAAATGGATTCTGTTTGATAACCGCAAGCGCTCAGCAAGTTGGTTGGATCCTGGTTGAGCACCTAAACAATGCCCTAAACGAAAACTTACCCCTAGAAAAGTGATGGTCACTGTTTGGTGGTCTAGCGCCGGTGTGATTCATCACAGCTTCTTACCAAACGGGGTGAGCATTACTTCAGATGTGTACTGTGAAGAACTGAACACAATGATGGAGAAGCTGGCACATCTCCAACCAGCATTGGTCAATCGCTCGTCTCCGCTGCTCCTGCACGACAACGCGCGACCTCATACTGCACAGCAGACGGTCTCCAAGTTGCAAGAACTGGGGTTGGAAGCTCTCCGTCATCCGCCCTACTCACCAGACCTTGCGCCTACAGAATACTACTTTTTCCAGAATTTGGATAACTTCTTGGCGGGAAAAAAATTCAATACCCGAGAGGCAGTACAAAATGCCTTTGAAGAATTTGTTGCCTCCCGTCCAGCTGATTTCTTTAAGAAGGGCATTAATAAACTGCCACTGCGTTGGCAAAGATGCATTGATTGCATGGGTGATTACTTCGATTAATAAAAATAAAAAATGCATGAAAAAAATTCGTTTAAATTTTTTCATACAAAACGGCAATTTCATGGGTAAAGACCTATTACTACGACCACTACGACTACGATCAGAATCTATCGGTTTTGATTGAACGAATAGCCAGGCAATCTGCGCAAGAGTCTGAATTTCAGGACATCTCGAAATCATGGATGGCCGCATAGTAGTTTAGGTTAGTCCTTATCAATGTCTTCACCTTCTCAATTATATTGATTTTATCCAAAAAGGTTAAAATAGGAAAAATGTGTCCAGTTTGCGTCCAGGGCTAAGTTAAAAAAGATCATGGATCCATCATGGTTCCGTTGAGAAAAAAGGATGGTGCTATAGGACGTATATAGCTGCGTCTCTCTCTCCACTGGAACCTTGATGAATTTATGATCTTTTTTCACGTCATAGTACGGCCCCAGTAGTACTTATCTCTACGGTTTGAAGAGGTAATACTCAAATATGATTGCTTCAGATCGGCACAACCATTATACAGGGTTAGTTTTCAATGACCAGCCAAATTTTCACAAGGCGTTCTACCCGTGAATATGAACAACTTTTACTATGGGACCAACTTTAAAATCACAAAAAAAAAAACACCTGTTTCATACAAAAGACCTACTCGACCAAAATATATGAAACAGCAGATTGTTTTTTCGTGATTTCAAAGTTGGTCCCATAGTGAAAGTTGTTCATAATCATGGGTAGAATACCCTGTGAAAATTTGGCTGGTCATTGAAAACTAACCCTGTATATATCAGTGGTCACTGGTCATCTAATGATAACTCCAAAATCGTAAATGTACAGTAATGACTGAGCGTTTGAAATTAAAAAAAAATTACAAATCGGTCGGTTTGAGCCTATACGGAAGTATACGGAGATATGACTAATGTACCACAGACATTGTGAGGTTTCAACCGGAGCTGGAGATATAAAGATTAGACCAAAAAAATCCTTGTTATTATTTTGTTTTTTATATTTATTTTCTCATTTCTCGCTGTCATTCGTGGATCTTTGACAGTCGTTACGGGTCGTCAGTAGCCCGAAAGTCTGACAATCAGTCTTACCAAGGGGTATCGTATTACCCAGTTAATGGGTTGTGGAGGTCAGATAGGCAGTCGCTCCATGTAAAATACTGGTATTCAGCTGCATCCGGTTAGACTGGAAGCCGACCCCAACATAGTTGGGAAAAGGCTAGGCAGATTGATTGATATTTATTTTCTCAGGTTGATAGAACCTGGTATTTTTAAAATCTCACGGGTGTTAACCAAGGTGAGATTTTAAGTTTGAGTAGATGGATTAGGTACTTTATACTGCATTGAAATTATTGTCTAAATCTAGCTGTAGGAATTTCCGGACTATACGACGTGTTTTATATAGCTGCTTTCTGAAGTGTGAGGCAAGTATAATTTGGAAAGGTTTATTGCAATTAAACTGTTAAATAACTGTTTTGGGACAATACCAGTCGTCGATACCACTATTGAGACTATTACTCTGTTCATTTTTAGTCGACTTCAAAAAGGAGGAGGTTATCAATTCGTCGGAACCTTTTTATGTATGTTCCCCGATTACTCGAAGATGGCTGGACCGATTTGGATTATTTTTTTTTTGTTTGAAAGGGTATACTGCCCAGTTGGTACCATGATCATCAAGTTAGGATCTGATGATGGGATCCTGGAGAAATAGAGAGAACTCTTCCAATTTTATAGGCACACTTGAAGCGATTTGGATAGTTTTTGGAAGAGTATTTTCTTGGAGTGGTCCCATTTCAATTTGGTAAAGATCTGATGAAGAACTTCTGAGATAGGTAACGGAACTCCTCAATAAATGATAGCAAATGGACTGGGATTGCTGAAATCTCATGTCTGTTTGTTGTTCACACCAGTTCATAACATAACATCACGCCAGTACGCTGTGAAGGGGTAAGCACATGTGAAAAAGTGAAAAATAAAAACTTTTTTACAAAAAAATACAACCGACTTCCAAAAACAACACTACAAAGTGAAAAATAACTTTAATTTCGGAAGTCGGTGGCAAAAACGAAAATACATTTAATCAGACACCGACTTCCGAAATTAAAGTTATTTTTCACTTTGTAGTGTTGTTTTTGGAAGTCGGTTGTATTTTTTTGTAAAAAAGTTTTTTCCAGACTCTGGTGATTTCTTCTTGTAGTTCTGTATATTTCCTAATTTTTTCCGAGATAGCTTTCTGTATATTATTAGTGTTTGGGACTGCTATATTTGTTATTATTATTCATTTATTTACACAACAAAGATCCATTGGGTTAGTAACAAATAATCTTAATCTATGTTAGTACTTAATTAATAACACAGACAGGTGTACAGGTGACCAGTGACGTCACCAACGGGCTGTCATGTCTCCCGGCTGTAGCGCGCAGAATGCTGCGGGAGCTGCCACGGAGTCTGTTTAGCAGCGAGGCCGCTCTCTTACGCCGTACAGCGCTGAAGCAGTCGGTACGTGCCTCAGCGAACATAGATGTCTTGTGTCTGACATAGCACGTTTGCACTTACTTATAACAAAAATACCATCATTTTGGAGCTGTCATTAGTTGACCACTGACAAAATTTACCGCCCTAAAGCCGGTTGCAGATCAAGAGCTAAGCTAAGTTAGTTGAACTTAGCCCGTATACCTGGGGTAACATATTGTGTTCATAGCTTGCGGTCTGCACACAGTACGAAAAACTACGCCAGCTATGTGAGCTAAGCGAAATTAACTTAGCTTAGCTTTTGGTCTGTAACTGGCGCGACGCGACGGTCTGGTGGAACAATTTCTATGAAAACATCATCAAAATTGGTCTACTGGAACCAGAATCGCGTTACGCCTGTCTGCGGGAGCCTTTATTTGGCGACTTGTCAAGAAATAAAATAGGTAGACAGGCAGACTGGCAGCCAAGCCCTAATGGCGTTAGCGACTGATGTCAAAATCGATACCAAAGTCAACAATCGGCGCGTACTACGAATTACGATCGATTGCAATGTTAGTACAAAAAATATAGTTATTTTTTGTATAATTATAGCAGTTCCATATGATAGAAATATTAATTTTATAGCTTTTATTATTAACATTAAAATTATTATAATATGGAGGGGCTCGTGGCTAAGTAATAACAGCCGCACGGGTCGATCCATCAGGTTAAGCTACGCTTGCCGGGGTTGGTCCGTGGATGGGTGACTGACTATCTTTACATACCGAGACTCCTCTGTGCCTTAGAAAGCACGTTAAGCCGTTGGTCCCGGCTGTCATTCGTGGATCTTTGACAGTCGTTACGGGTCGTCAGAAGCCCGAGTCTTACCAAGGGGTATCGTATTACCCAGTTAATGGGTTGTGGAGGTCAGATAGGCAGTCGCTCCATGTAAAATACTGGTATTCAGTTGCATCCGGTTAGACTGGAAGCCGACCCCAACATAGTTGGGAAAAAGCTAGGCAGATTGATTAAAATTATTATAAACAATTATTACAAAACTATTTACACTAATTACCTAGTCCCCTACTAAATTAAATGGCTAACTATCTAACTATACAAATAAATACAAAACCAAAAAGACACTCAGGCGTCGCAGTAGAAACCAAGTTCGTGATAGTCTGAAAGTGATTGCCATGAAAGTAATATCTACCCTGGATAGTTGCCAGGGGAAATAAGATGAAGTTATTGACATACATTTTAGAGGAAAAGAGTAATGAACTCACATTTATTTCGTTTCTCTTTTTTTCACTAAATAAAGACAATCATCATCAAGCACGTTAAGCCATTGATTGATTTGACAACCAGTCGCTGTATGTAAAAAAAACCGGTCAAGAGCGAAATGGATTCGCGCACCGAGGGTTCTGTTCCGATTTCTGAAAAAGTGTGCTATTTAGAGACATCGTTTTATTTTTCCTGTAATCTTTACATAAACTTCTATCACATAGAATAATTTCAGATTTTTATCTATGCAAACTTCGGACATACGGGGGAGAGCGGTATTTTTTTTTTTACATTTTTCATCAAAATCGAAAACTATACGGCCTAAAAATACGTTTGAGAAAAATGTTCAAAAAAAATGTTTGAGAATGTGCAAACAGCGTTCTTTCATATGATACCCCACATGCCCTAGTAGCTCGACTTCGAATTTTTAAGACCCCCTTTCAGTCCCTGTTATAAAAAAACCATATACATTTTTATTTCTTTCTTATTTGCAAAATATTTGGGCAAACGTCATCTAAAACTGTTCCAAATTTCAAGTTGATAGCATTAGTAGTTCTCGAGATATCCAGCTGTGACAAACAGACAGAATGAGTCGCACCATAAGGGTTCCTTTTTGCCATTTTGGTACGGAACCCTAATACTGGTATTGAGCTGCATCCGGTTTGTGCCGGTTAGATTGGAAGCTGACCCCAACATAGTTGGGAAAGGCAAGGTAGATTGATTGATGTAGAAATTCATCATCAGCTATTTATTTAAACATATTTTTCAAAATAATGTCCTAGAAAGTCGATGACGCCTTATATCAATGTGTAAGGCCTCGTTTACGGACACGCGGGGCGTCAGGCGGCGCGGTGCGCGGGGCGTCAAGCGTTTTCTCCGTTTATGGCACGCACGCGGCGGCGCAAGCGGTGGCGCTCGCGGTGTCGCATGCGGCGCTGCACGCGGTGTCATTAAGTATGTTATAAAGAAGTTAAACCGAAGAAACCCACCGCGTCTCCCGCTGCGTCACCCGCCGCGTCCACCGCGGCGTTGCCCGTCGCTTCAACCGCCACATGCGACGCTACAATTGAAACAAACGCGTGTAAAATCGCGTCTCCGTAAACGCTCTCATAGAACGCCCTATGTTTGAGTTTAGTGCGAGCCGCGCCGCTCAACGCGCCGCGCAACGCCCCGCGTGTCCGTAAATGAGGCCTAAGACTCCAAAAAGGCTACTCGCTTTATATATATTTGATACACTAAATAAAATGTTCCCATAAAAAGCTTTGACAAACACGTAGGTATAATACGATTCAGACATTAATAAATTATATGCCTTGAATACAATGCATGATAAATTAACTCCATGACATATTGATCTTGGTGATTAATCCCCAATATCATGGCTTTTATACTTATTAATATTTTGTGTATACTTTGAAAGTAATTTATTATAATTTGAAAAACTGTTTAAACTAAAAGATTCAAAAAATTGCCTGGAGGCTAGATTTCTAACCGGTTGATATATTGCCTATGGTCGCCTCGAATGCAGGCGTGAAGTTTATAGTGTTATGTTATAAAAAAAATAACTATAACATTTTGTTTTGATTTTATTTTACACTGCTCTGAGTATTGAGAATCGTTATTTTAATACTATGTAATCTATACATATAATAAAATCGTACAAATGATGTGTACAGACAACACTCGAGAAATGAGTAACAGAACGCTTTGTCGGTTTGTTTGTGCACGCACCACGTAAAAGCCACTCATTGGAATCTAAATCGAATTACTGAAAGACAAGAAGCTTTATTGTGAGTTACATTTAGCGTTTATTTCATCAAAATCGACCGACAGAACCAAAAGATATTAATTTTTTAAATGTTTACATACTCAAAATACTCATAGCGCCATATTTTTTTTTTACGAGTACTTTCCTGATCCAATCGTTTCGAAATTAGACAGGTATGTAGCCTGGGACCTTGAAAAGAACGTAGGCTACTTTTCAACCTGAATATTTGTGTATAAAAACTTTTTTACAAAAAAATACAACCGACTTCCAAAACCAACACTACAAAGTGAAAAATAACTTTAATTTCGGAAGTCGGTGTCTGATTAAATGTATTTTTGTTTTTGCCACCGACTTCCGAAATTAAAGTTATTTTTCACTTTGTAGTGTTGGTTTTGGAAGTCGGTTGTATCTTTTTGTAAAAAAGTTTTATTTTTCACTTTTTAGTGGGTCTGTTTATAATTTGTATAAGTTACAATAGTCTAATGTCAATTGCTCATCACATGTTACAAAATATTGCTTTTCCCGATGCTGGGACGTTAATTGTTGAGGAGTTCTGCTGGTAAGAACCAGGAGAACTCCTCAACAACCACTCACCACACGCATTGTGTGACGAGCGGAAATTGCTTAGCAACCATATTAAAGTAATCGAATCGCAACCCGTGAAATATTTATCATTGAGTAGTTCCGGTAGCCATCTGTGGTCTTCATCATCAGTTCCACTTCACCAAGTGGTGCTTTCCAAGAGCAAATGCACGAGCTACTATAAAAAATACCCAAATCACTATAGGTGTGCCTATAATATTTGAAGAGTTCCTTCGATTTCTCCAGGATCCCATCATCAGAACTGGATTTTGACAAAAATGGGACCATTTGGGAAGTATACCCTTTCCAACAAAAAAATAATTTTTCAAATCGGTTGGCAAGCGACGGAGTTATGCGCGAACAAACATAAAAAAAAAAAGAAACATCCGAATTGAGAACCTCCTCCTTTTTTAGAAGTTGGTTAAAAAAAGCGGACGAAGTCGCGGGCAACAGCTAGTGTTTACATAAAAATAATAAAGTATTACGAGCGAAATGCATGTAACCGTGGCAATCGCGAGCCGGCCAGTCGCCTGTGTGACTTGGTGAAGAAAATTGATTTGCCTCCGATTGTACAGTTAGTAAAAGAGATAGGTATTCTGGCAGCAATTTTCTTCAGCAGTGTAGTGCGAGTTAAGGAAAAACTAGAGGTCCTTGCCTTACAGTGCTGATCATACAGGTGACTTACATGTTGTGCATGCAGTCAAGTCTTTGACAGTCCCGTTCATGTGTTTTACGTTTGAAAAGTTACAACGCATGCGATTTTATTTAACTTGCAATGTTCGTAAGTTGTCTTCAAAATTTGCAAGTTAAATTTGACCCACTTCCCGGTGTTCCATTGAACTGAAGTTTGGCATAATAAAATTTGAAAAATAATTTTTGAATAATTTTTTTAAAATTTGGCATAATGGCATAGTAAAATTGGTGACAATGCAATATTTTGGTATCATCGCGCAGATCTGATGATGGAGCCGGAAGGTGACTACAGGAACTCCGTAATAAAACGACGCAACCCTATCGAGTTTGGGCGCGTTTGATTCGTTTTGACAAGGACTCCGGTCCTAGATGATATCCAGAATAATAAAAGACTGTTTAAAAAAAAAATGTTTTTTAATAAGACACTTGTTTTAAGTATCTACTCATGAAATATCAGGCATACTAATAAAATTAATTAATTGAAATATATTTGCTGGCATTGCAGTTTTGCAAAAATGTTAACTGTCCCTACACACCAAACTATTTCATCAACTGTACAAAATACGGTCAGACTGATAGATAGTCTGACTGCCACTTCAATTTTACTGTTATTTAAACAGTGTTAAAAATATGCATACATGAAACATAACAAGCATAGAAACATGCATGACTGCTACAATAGGCGGTACATACAAACCATAGCAAATAGATTATGTATTTCATAAATCGTAGTAGTAGGGATGCCTGGGTAAAAAAAAGGAATTTTATTAAGTTTGTTATGTGAAAAAACTACAAATTAACAATTTTTGGACTTTTTCCTTTACTTGTGCTGTGAGACCTTGCTTCTTGCCAAATTTCATGATTCTAGGTTAACGGAAAGTACCGTATATGTTTTGATTTACTTGCGAGTATCAAAATATGTCGCATAAATGGTGGTATTTTTATATTGCGTTGACTTCGAAGCTTGATTTTTTTACAACTCAAAGGGACCATAGACCTACGTATTTGATATTAATTTGAACTTGATACTTCAAAGCATTCCTGAGAAAAAGGGTCTTGACAGACTGCAGCTTTCTAGGTTCAAGGGTTTGGGCTGGGCGTTGATGAGTCAGTCAGTTAGGACTTCTCTTTTTATTTATAAAGTCAAAGTATTTTATAGATTATATCCTGAGATATCGTATATCGCTCGGTCAATCGAAAACATATTTATAGTTTGAGATGTAATATCTCTTCTGAGAGGGAGTGGGCCGTAATGTACCACGCGGGTTTGTAGATGTCAATTGTTTTCGAATTTTTGGTTTTACAACACCGTTTTGAAAGCAGTGGTGATGAAATAATTTACTCAAAGTAAACCGCGTGGGTTCGAACCTACGACCTACAACTCGTAAGTCGGGGCCGTTACTACTGGGCCACCACCGATCTTCTTGATTATTTAAATATCACCATATACACCCACACACCACACAAACCCCACACACACATCACACACACCCTATTGATTCATTTTGTCAATATTAAATTAAATTTATTTAATGGAAATGTGTACTTTTTTTTTTTTGACTGGACACCACGACACAGGGAATCCCAGTGTGGGCTCCAGAGAATTTGTATTTATTGTACCGTGTTTCTTTTTTTGTCTGAACTGAATAAAGTTTTTTTTTTATTTCTTCTCAATTTATAAATAGTTTCTAACAGTTTTCTGAACAATAATGACTTTTGATTTCTTTTTTTATTGAACACTACCGAGCCTTTTCCCAACTACGTTAGGGTCGGCTTCCAGTCTATCCGAATGCCTATCTAACCTCCACAACCGCGTTCCAAGCCACGGAGGGGTCTCGATATGTAATACAGATCACCCATCCACAAATCAACCTCGACAAGCGTAGCTTAACCTTCGATCGACCCGTACGACTCCCTCCTCCAATCCAATAGATACAAAGATTAAAAAAAATAAAATCATCGCCAAATGATAAGTTTTTTAGTCATTTATAATATAAATACAGTTGTTGGCAACATTTCTATACCTATACGCCATAGGAACTAGTTATGCGTATAATATAATACGTAATATACACTTCTGGACACATCTATTGGCCCACCTTAGAGTTTAGGTTTCGATGGCCCCTACCGAAATATGATTGCTAGATTGAACAAAAACTGTTGATGCAGTTTTAAACCTGATACATTTTACCATCTTATTCGATCGTATTGTTTTAAATTTGAATTCAGAATACCATACGACATGGAGCTACGCCTAACAAGTCGGATATGCGCCTTGTTAAAGGCAATTGATTTTTGAATAAAAAACATGTTTTATCAAATAAAGGTTTAATTTAATAACGTGTGTTGCCTCCATGGGCATCTACCACAGCTCTCATACGATTAGGCATAGAGTTTATCAACCGCTCTATGAAATTTTGAGGGATCATCTCCCATTCCTCTTCTATGGCAGTTTTCAACTCCTGCATCGCCTGGGCAACTGGCTGACGAGCCCTAACACGTCTTCTTAGCTCGTCCCACATGTGCTCAATGGGGTTCATGTCTGGGCTTCTGGCTGGCCAGTCCATAACTGTGATGTTCACATCCCGAAGATATTCCCTGACGATGCCGGCCGCATGGGCTCTTGCATTATCATGCATAAAAAGGAAATTTGGGCCCACATAGTCCGCGTATGGTATCACGTGAGGTTCTAAGCACTCACGAATGTACCTTTCAGCATTTAATGTTGGCAGCCGTGGTCCTGTAAGAACCTCAAGTTGAGTTTTGCCGCTCGCGGATATACCGCCCCAGACAGTCCATGAGCCACCGCCATAAGCAACCCTCTCTTCAAAGCAGCATTGTGCGAAACGCTCTCCCTTACGTCGGTAGACCTTCTTCCTTCCATCATTGCCATGTAACACAATTTTAGACTCATCAGAAAAGAGTACACGGCTCCAATCTTGCTGTGTCCAATTTAAATGACTGCGTGCGAAATGAAGACGCACTGTTTGGTGGGCTCGCGTTAGTTTGGGGCCATTAGCTGGCTTGTGTGGTACCATATCGCGTTCTTTTAACCTTCTCCGAACAGTTCGAGCGCTCACAGATACTCCGTGGAAGTCGCGAAGTTGGTTTTGTATCTCAATGGAGGTAAGGTGACGATTTCTCAAGCTGGTCGTCACGATGAATCGATCCTGCCTTTCAGTTGTGACCCGAGATCGTGGCCTTCCTTGGCGACGAACAAAGCCGCCATTCTCTAGGTACCTCCGATAAACATTTCGGACCGCAGATCGACTTAAATTAAGTTGAGCACTCACGTTTCTTTGGCTGTGTCCGGCCTGAATAAGTGCCACAGCTTGGGCGGCGACTTCAGGTGAAGTATCCATAGATTATTGATAGAACCTCACCTTAATGTTAAGAATAAGTAATGTTTGTTGCAAAACCAAAAATATCAATCACTTTTTCAAGAATTAAAAACAAGTAAACCAATAAAACCAAGTTTTCTTAGTATTCGATTGTTTGATATCAACAAACAGGCTCCAAATTGTCTTTTGTTTCTTTAAATTCTGTGTTCGAAATTCAAAAAAAGACTATTGAATGAAATTGTGAATGTGCCAGGTTCAAAACTGCATAAAAACTTTTTGCTCGACCTAATATAAAATTTTAGCTAGGACCAAACGAAACTGAAAATACAAGGTGGGCCAAAAGATGTGTCCAGAAGTGTATTATGTTATTTTTATATCAAACGCAATGGACCGTGAACTTTCTGACAAAATAATTATATCACCATGAACTTCACATCAAGGTTATGCAAATAAATGATAATATTTTCAGACGAAATTAGCGACAAGTTTTACATAATGGCAAATTTTGTTAATTTTTATGGTAAGTACGAAAAAATTGACTAAAATACTCGTATTTTGTGTTTAGATATAATTTTAACTGTACAAGGTAACTTCAATAACGTGCACCTGCTTAAGGGGTCATTGTACTCATCATTATGAACAACTTTTACTATGGGGCCAAACCTGAAATCGAAAAAAAATCTGCTGTTCACTAGATTTTGTTCGCATAACTCGTCAAAATGTAGGGAACAGGTTTGGTCCCATAGTAAAAGTTGTTCATAATGATGAGTACAATGGACAGTCCGTCTCCTACACTACAGTTCGTTGATGACAGCATGGTATTCGAAGTGGCGCGATTAAGATAGCGCCATTTTTCGGGCACAATGCCAATCCATGACTTGACGACTAGTAGGAAGTTAGGAACATTTTTCGACTTCGGTATTGAACTGGTACTCACACTAATATTATAAAGGCGAAAGTTTGTGAGAGTGTGTGTGTGTGTGTGTGTGTGTGTGTGTGTGTGTGTGTGTGTGTGTGTATATATATTTGTTACATCTTCACGCGCAAACGGCTGGACTGATTTGGATGAAATTTGGTATGTAAATAGCTTATACCCTGGATTAACACATATGCTACTTTTTATCCCAGAAACGTGGTCGCCATTTGATCGATCGGTCCTCATCATCATTCTATTCCACAATACCTAAGAAAAAAAGGCTAAACGCGGATAATAGAAGATTCCCGGTCTGGTTTACCAAAGATCTAATTACCAACCTAAAGCAAAAAATCAAACTCCACAATAAATGGAAACGTACTTCCTGTGAACGTACATATGCAAAATTCAATGCCTTACGATCGGATCTAAAACTCAGAACTCAGGAGGCTTATAAATCATACTCTCACCTCGTTGAAAAAAATATAAGGAAGAACCCACAACAATTCTGGAATTACATCTCTAATATGAGATCTAAGGGAGGTTTTGAACCTAATGTAACGTATAAGGGAGAGTCTATATCGGGTATCAGAGTGGCTGATACATTTGCTCAATATTTTGCCGGGGTATTTCTACCTGATATGCCAAAACTGGACCCAAGTAGCTTAAACCTGACCGCCGACGAAGGCAATTATATTCCTCTTCCCTCCCCGACTCCTTTAAATGTAGAAAAGCGTATTGAAAAACTTAACCCTAATGCCTCGATCGGCCCTGACAACATTCCGAATTATGTTCTGAAGGGATGCAAACGAATCTTGGCAACTCCCCTTTGTCACATTTTTAACTTAGCTTTACGATCCGGTGTTTACCCTAAGCAACTTAAAGTATCACGTGTTACTCCTATACCCAAATCTAGTGACAAAGCTTCAGTAGAAAATCATAGGCCCGTTGCAGTTCTTCCTACAATTGCCAAAGTTTTTGAGCACAGTCTTCATTCCATTATTCTCAAACAGATAAATGTGTATCTTTCAGATGCTCAGCACGGCTTTCGACCCGGACGCTCTGTCGATACTAACCTAATGATCCATGTGGACCTCATCTCCAAAGGGTTAGATTCCGGTAAACAAGTTGACGTCGTCTATTTCGATTTTCGCAAGGCTTTCGATCGGGTCGACAATGATGTGCTTTTGACTAAACTATGTGCCATTGGTTTATCCCCAGGCTTTCTTAACTTCTTCGCCGATTACCTGCGCGACCGCAAACAATTTGTCAGACACGGCTGTTTCGAGTCGGAGACTTATAATACGCGTTCAGGTGTCAGCCAGGGTTCAGTATTGGGTCCACTTCTGTTTCTGATCATGATCAACGATCTAGCAAAGGAAATCTATTTCGCAAAATATCTTTTATATGCAGATGACTTGAAATTAATAATGGAAGTGAAGACGGACGATGATTGTAGACGCCTGCAGAGCGACATTGACTCTATCCACCGTTGGAGCATTAAGAACAAGCTCTATTTCAATACTGATAAGTGTTACGTCATGTCATACTCTCGACGGTTGCTTCAAATCTGTCATGGCTACACATTAGACGGTCAACAAATTACTCGCGTCACTAACATTAAGGACTTGGGAGTAACCTTCGACAAAGGCCTGACTTTCAGAGACCATATTTCCGCCCTTGCAAAGGAATCCTTCAGGCGTTTAGGGTTCGTCCTGCGCAATGCCCGTGACTTTGACAGCCCATATGTTATCAAACTGCTTTATAATACTCTGGTTCGATCTAAATTAGAAGCAGGTGCATGTGTGTGGAATCCCTACACTGCAACTCAAACGTTGATGCTGGAGAAGGTCCAAAAAACCTTCCTTAGGTTCTTGTTTAAAAAGTGCACAAGTATTTTCCGTACACGTACCCAACGAATTACCTTTTTGGGATGTTGGGTTACAATTCCTTGGAAGTTAGACGAGGTTTGAATCAGATTGCGGTAGCCTGCAAAACCCTCAGAGGGCTTATCGACTGTCCTGAGCTACATAACCTATTTTGTCAATTATATGTGCCTGGCAACTATATAGGTCACCGCCACAGTAAGAGGCACAAATTGTTTGCTCAGCCAGCATGTCGTACGGTCGCTAGAGCAGAGTGTGTCGGACTCTGGAAGCCCTCAATGCCCTCCTGGCAGTCAATCCTGATTGTGATCTGTTTGCCGATGAATGGAGAGAGATAAAGCGAGTGTGTCTAAAGTTTTGCGAGAGAAAGTATGAGAGAATTTCCACTGTTATTTATTAAGTATGTAGTAGATATTACAATATTAGTATTGTGTTTCTAGGTTAATTATTGTAATTGGTGTATAACCGTTTTAATTAACTATAAATAAATAAATAAATAAATTCTCCTGACCTTATCCCAACTTATTTGGGGTCGGCACAACATTCTTAAATCTGTATATAAAGTACGGTAGTAGAATTTGAACTTAATTCTTCACGATAAAAATCGTCCAGTCGACAATTTTCCACTCAGTCAGTTATAAAAATTTCTTTATAGGCTCGTAATAAAAATAGAAATGTTTTGCATTAAAACAAAACAGTTATTATGTTATGAAAAACACAATAATACTCGTAGAAGAAAGCATCTCAATTATTGCCTTATATACTATAAATAGTTAAGATATACGTACTTACATTCCCTTTTAGTTACCTGTGTTCTTTCAACATGTAAGAAATCTTGCGGTGACTATGGTCTTAGCGAGCTAGAGTTGTCACTGTCAAGTGTCATTCATAGAAGTCTTCAAAATTCAACAGCAAGCGCCTTACTCGAGTATTATTGTGTTTTTCATAACATAATAACTGTTTTGTTTTAATGCAAAACATTTCTATTATGTTTCTTTCAAAACACAATAATACTCGTAGAAGACCTGTTTGATATCTGCTGGTGAAAGAATACCTGAAGGATGTAGACGCTATGTGAATTATAATATTATAATGGAATGATCGAATATTTCGGTCTGTAGGTATTCATTAAATATTCAAATAAATAATTAAGAGTTTTCCATCTATTTATCCTAGAAACTGCAAAAATGAACAAATCCCATGAAATGTTATAGAAACGTTCAACTGTCATGCTATGAGACACAATTTAATCACTATATTGTTGTTACCAACCTCTATGAGGTTGGTCGACAGTTGAATCAAATCTATTTAAGTACCTTATTTAAGGTGAACATGAATTATCAAGCTTTAATGATAATCCAAAATCAATAAGATCTAAAACTGAATTAAAATCATAATCTCATTACTAAAGGATAATTGGATCACTCATATACTTAATTAACACAAGTTAGGTAATGTTGGATATGAGTACTTGGAAGTTATGAGATCAATCAACAAATATTTCTGAATCTCATAATTTTATAAAGATGTGGAAAAACAAAATCAATGTCATTCATGCATGACACAGTTAAAATTCCATTGAAACTAAAATATATTTAGGACCCTTCTTTACACTAAGTACTTTGGTCAACAGATTAGTCTAAGTAGTAGACACATGTAAATGATCTAAGAAGGAATTCTAGTATAAGTCTCTTCATTTATCAATTAAAATGTCTTGAAATGTGAATCATGTACCTCTACACAAATATATTTAATAAATATTATAAATATTTTCATAGGGAATTAATAATTATCATAATGATAAACCCTATTCTCTCACAGAGAGGTGACCTTTGTTCCAAAAGTGGGAATCTTATAGGCTGGGCATTCTAAATTATCTTGAGAGGTAACCATCTCCTTTACTACTTTACAAAAGTAATAATTCTGTAAGCCTAGTGGCTCTTCCAGTTTGATTTCATTTGATGAACTATTCTCCAGTCAGCCTCCCGAAGGCTACCACATACTACTTTATGTACCTCCAGAAGGCTTTTCGTAACTTAGTCTGTTTAAAAATATTTCAAGCAAGCTTAGCCACACACGTTATTGTAAATCAAAATCAACAACGATTATGGTAGATTTTAAGTAAACTTCTTGATTGAACCACACCTTGGTTGCACTGTTATTCAACATTTAAAAGCTGTGACTTACAATATTAGAGTATGTAAAACTCTTCTGGCAGCCTCATCATTCTGGAATTAATTTCATTTCATGACTTTCTGGGTAGTGGTTTAGCTAAGGATAATGCTTTTGAAACAATGGACACAAAACTGTTTAGATCTAACATCTGTTGGTTGGTACCATAATTATGTGCTTTATGCATAAATATAAATAAATTGGGATCAGATTATTTAGGACTAATGCCATGCACTCTACACTATGATATTCACCTCTGAATAGGAGCTTTATAAGTAATTACTGTAGATTATCTCCAATTACACTTTAGCAAGGTTCTTGTCTACCAAGCCTTGCAACCTGATTGCCCCCCTCCCCCCCAACTTTCCAGGGTAGGAGTTGCAGCTTATCAGGTCTAAGACGATCTTACATAGATCTTATACTGGTACTGACTCTCCGAGGCCTTCTCCAAATACGGGAGCCAGTCACATTGGGTTCAGTATGGGGCGATTTCTACATAGTACGTCCCCGTCCCATTTCCGAGTTCACATGACTGAGCACTCTCTCTTAAGTCGGGCGAAGAAAAACCCATGCTAGTTGATGCTGTCACCTCTGACTGAAAGCATCGCAGAAGCTTGCCAAGCCATCATTTGAGTCCCATATGACGTACTGTCGCACAAACGGCCGACTTATCTGACGTGAAAACGTCGACGCCGGGGACGCCCCACTTTGTAACATGGCCTCCGAGGCCTGGGGCCTGGAGCAACAGGAGCCACTTCTGCTGGTCTGTTCCTAGATAAGCGGTCGGCTAACCCGTTGTTACACTTTTAACCTCCCCGGGAGGTAAACCGCTAACAGAGTGTTCAGCTAATCAGCTAACTTCCATCTTGCAAATTAGGTTCAGAAACGCTAGGGGACGTATCCCTCGCTCATCTTAAATGTGCGACAAATGGTCTGTTGTCGGATTGAACTCTGAATCTAATATGTGCACTCTGAAAACTGGCTTTTTGGCAATACTGCATATATGGCAAACATCTCTCGCAAGTTCAAGTACAATTTTTTCTGGTTTGGTCAAGTTCCTGACTAGAGTAGGATATAATAGAATATTCTTTATTATGTACACCTTACCACTAGGGTGACACAATGGGCAGTCTTATCACTAAAAGCGATATTTTAAAGACATCCTTTGGACTCCCTTTGCATGAATATATTAGCCCGTTCATGTAGGCTCCTTACCCTTCCTCCACGGAGTGTGGACAGGAAGTGGGTTACTCTACCCCTGTGTAAGTGAACTGAGCTGTGGTCTATCAGTAGCCTCTGGCCACCACATTAACTCTATGCAAACCAGCGGGGCAACCTTTTTCCATTTGTCCTGGTCTGCCCTTCTCAAATATTTGTCTGGCAACAAGCATTCCCATACAGGGATAACAACATTTTTGTGTTAATGAACTATGAACTTGTTTCAGGGAACAAAGTGTTGATATTATTATCTTCCTTTCAACCTTGCCTGCAGGCCGGGCCTTGTGATTGGTAGCAGTGCTCAAAAGAAGGCCTACCTATTGTAGCTCCTGATTGAGGTTTAGAATTGACTTAGGAAATTCACTCGTCACCCAAGCTTTGTTAGGACCCAGAGTCTCCGGGACAGAAATCAAAAATGCATCTTTTCCTAGTGGACCAGTAGGAAATTATCTAAACTAAATAAACAAGAATGCAGATACCACAGGCTCTCAAATTCTCTGTCATTCAGTTGCCCACCGCTTCACATAACCAGGGCACTGAAGAAATGTCAAAAGGGTGTTCTGTCAACTCGTGTGAACAATTTCCTTTCATTAACATATCATTGCTTCCGTCTTACTTTTTAGTAATAACAGAGTGTAAACAATAGGCTATTTGATTATAATCATAATCTTAGATTTCTGCATAGACTATTATAGATTTAATTTGTATTAATTATTTTAACTAGTAGCTTTATTACTTAATATATATAGCTCAAAGTAGAATTGTATTGAATGTTAATATTTTCAGTACTTCATTTCCTGTTATGATCTTCAGGAACAGAAACAGGTTTGCAGTCTTTCATTCCCAAGCTTTTACATGGTTCCTTAGGCAGCCTGAATCTTGTCAAAATTATGAATCTTGGCCTAGTTATTGTTGCTATGATCCAATTTATCATGTTTTTAAAATAATCAAAGAACTATTCCTGCTCTAAATAATATCTTGTCAGTTTTAAATTATTTGGTGGCTGTATTTGTTCCATTTCTAATTTTGATAGAGCACTTATGATCCTGCTCATAATTATAAGATTTCCATAATTATTACAAAATATAGAAAAAATATACAGTATACCATTTTAAATTATATATTTTTATTTTTTTTTATTTTTTTTTTATTTAGTACTGCTTATTAGTTAAGTACCTATAAAACTTGATGTAAACTTTATTTAGTAGTATTTTAATGTTCTAATTGCAGATTAGAGTTCATAAGAGGTGCTGAACCTCTTTAATTAATTTATTTATTTATATATAGGTACTCCAACAACTTATGCATTAATAACATATTACAAAAGAACTTTATTTTATTAGTGTGGTGAGTTTGTCACTTAAAAAGTACACAGCTTAACCAGAAATAGTAAATATATACAAATAATTATTTTAAAGTGATTTAAAAAACTAACTTATCTTTTGTTACAATGAAAGTAACAATTGCATACCACCTGCAAGCATAAACAATAAAATTGTAATTTAAATACACTTCTCGATGGGAGTGTTTGGACTTCCGAAAGGGAAAGTAGGATACAATTGTAGTGGGTAGGTTGCTGCCCAAATAACAAGTCCCTGTAGACCTTACTTTAGCAGCTAGCTCTGCCTGCTCTAGACCTACATTAGAAATCCCAGCCAAAACTCCCTCCGCGGGGGCTAAATAGTAGGATTTAGTTTTGTTGAGTGGCATAAGTACTCATTTACTTCTAATGCACTGTGTGAAACACATGGGGTGAGTGAGCATAAATGTAAGGTTTTCTTATAACGGATTATAACTTTTCATGGTTGAATGTCAAAAACTGCTTGAATAGCTTTAGCTCCTCAGACATTCTGCATTTGCTTTAGGAATTACTACCTAATTATCATAATTTGCACTGAAATCTTTAAGTTGTAATATTTCTGTCTATTTAGTTAGACACAACCGGGTTGTTTAGAAAACAACAATGCGCTTCTAATGTAAATAATAGCAAGAAGCAGGTTAGAAGTTTATTGATAATGTGTCTGAGTAAGGTCAGTGGGTCGTCTTAGTAAGGTTTGGTGATATAATGTGGAAATTGTGTCATGTTAGCAGAAACTTAACACTTACTTGGCTACTCTTAGTACTCATTCGGTTGTAGGTAAGTGCATAGAGTAGGTCGGTCTTACAGGAAATCATTTCGATCTCATTACCCTGGTTTTAGCCGGTGGGAAGAGCGTTCTTCCCCATTACAGCACTTAGGAGAATCGAAATACAAACGGTTGCTCTCCAAAGGCACTGGCGACCATGTAAATATTTTGAGGTATCGATCTCCACTTCGGCACTTCGCTGACTCACGATCAGCGTAACACTATATATCACTTACCACAAGCACTATTCTTATTCACTTTTAATAAAGTTCTAACTGAAACTTTACTCATTTTCGATTAAAATTATCGAGCGAAAATATTTTACGTATACATTGGCGGCAAAAATTTAGACGCTATGAATGACACTTGACAGTGACAACTCTAGCTCGCTAAGACCATAGTCACCGCAAGATTTCTTACATGTTGAAAGAACACAGGTAACTAAAAGGGAATGTAAGTACGTATATCTTAACTATTTATAGTATATAAGGCAATAATTGAGATGCTTTCTTCTACGAGTATTATTGTGTTTTGAAAGAAACATAATGAAATGTTTTATGTCGACAGCAAACATAATGTAATATTTTTTTTTCATATTGAGACTCCTCCGTGTCTCGGAAAGCACGTTAAGCCGTTGGTCCCGGCTGTCATTCGTGGATCTTTGACAGTCGTTACGGGTCGTCAGAAGCCCGAAAGTCTGACAACCAGTCTTACCAAGGGATGTCGTATTACCCTGTTACTGGGTTTTGGAGGTCAGATAGGCAGTCGCTCCATGTAAAATAATAGGTCTTTACCTATGAAATTGCCGTTTTGTATGAAAAAATTTAAACGAATTTTTTTCATGCATTTTTTATTTGTATTAATCGAAGTAATCACCCATGCAATCAACGCATCTTTGCCAACGCAGTGGCAGTTTATTGATGCCCTTCTTAAAGAAATCAGCTAGACGGGAGGCAACAAATTCTTCAAAGGCATTTTGTACTGCCTCTCTGGTATTGAATTTTTTTCCCGCCAAGAAGTTATCCAAATTCTGGAAAAAGTAGTAGTCTGTAGACGCAAGGTCTGGTGAGTAGGGCGGATGACGGAGACCTTCCAACCCCAGTTCTTGCAACTTGGAGACCGTCTGCTGTGCAGTATGAGGTCGCGCGTTGTCGTGCAGGAGCAGCGGAGACGAGCGATTGACCAATGCTGGTTGGAGATGTGCCGGCTTCTCCATCATTGTGTTCAGTTCTTCACAGTACACATCTGAAGTAATGCTCACCCCGTTTGGTAAGAAGCTGTGATGAATCACACCGGCGCTAGACCACCAAACAGTGACCATCACTTTTCTAGGGGTAAGTTTTCGTTTAGGGCATTGTTTAGGTGCTGAACCAGGATCCAACCAAATTGCTGAGCGCTTGCGGTTATCAAACAGAATCCATTTTTCATCGCAGGTAACAATGCGGTTCAAAATTCCTTCATTTGTGTGTCTGTTGAGCAGTGCAAGGCACGTCTCGACGCGTACTTCGCGCTGGCGATCATTGAGTTCGTGGGGCACCCATTTGTCAAGCTTTTTTAACCGACTTCAAAAAGGAGGAGGTTATCAATTCGTCGGAACCTTTTTTTTTTTTTTTTTTTTTATTTTTTTTTTTTATGTATGTTCCCCGATTACTCGAAGATGGCTGGACCGATTTGGATTGTTTTTGTTTTATTCGAGAGGGTATACATCACAGTTGGTCCCATATAAAATTTATTAACTTTGCTTTGGTAGTTTTTGAGTTAGCTTCAATAATACGTATTTTTTCCCCACTTTTATATGGATGATGTTCTACGAGTACTTTGTTTTGCAGGTAGTGGTATTAGAATTTGTGTGGGGTAGGTTCCACAACTAAAAAGTGAAAAATAAAAACTTTTTTACAAAAAAAATACAACCGACTTCCAAAAACAACTACAAAGTGAAAAATAACTTTAATTTCGGAAGTCGGTGGCAAAAAACGAAAATACATTTAACTAGACACCGACTTCCAAAATTAAAGTTATTTTTCACTTTGTAGTTGTTTTTGGAAGTCGGTTGTATTTTTTTTGTAAAAAAGTTTTTATTACCTTGCCAATTTGACGCAAATGGACCAATATTGTTTTGACGCTAACGTCGAAAGCTGCTGATAATTCAGCCGTAGATACATTTAACTAGACACCGACTTCCAAAATTAAAGTTATTTTTCACTTTGTAGTTGTTTTTGGAAGTCGGTTGTATTTTTTTTGTAAAAAAGTTTTTATTACCTTGCCAATTTGACGCAAATGGACCAATATTGTTTTGACGCTAACGTCGAAAGCTGCTGATAATTCAGCCGTAGATTGTGTATCATCAGCTTCCACAATCGCCTTTAATTCGTCATTGTCGACCAAAGTCTTCGGACGACCGCGAGGTTCATTTTTCAGGTCGAAATTTCCAGAAAGGAAGCGAGCAAACCAATAACAAGTGGTGCGTTGGTTTGTAGTGTTAGCTCCGTAAACGTCGTTGATGTTGCGTGCCGCTTGTGCCGCGTTGCTGCCACGACGGTACTCATATTCCATAATTACTCGAATTTTTAACGTATCCATGATGACGAAAAAGATTGAAATGCGATGAAAATGTAACACTAATCAATAAACAAATGACTACTTTTGGAAAAAAAAAATGCATGTTTTTAAAATAAAATTAATTTGAAATTAGAATTCTTAGCCAAACAAAAATTATTTTGATTTGAAATGGCCAGTACTGCAGAACGGCAATTTCATAGGTAAAGACCTAATATTAGTATTCAGCTGCATCTGGTTAGACTGGAAGCCGACCCCAACATTGTTGGGAAAAAGCTAGACAGATTGAATTTTGACTAGCGAAGATTAAATTTTATATACTTACGTCGTACTGATTTCGATAGTGTGAAGTAAGATTTTGTTTTTCCGTTTCATGATGATATGAAATAATGTTTTAAGTGTGGTTGAGCACTTGATTGTTATATTCAAGTCTCGTATAGCTTTATTTAATGAAATAATAATGGAAGACGTTTATTTAAACATGAATATCAGGTGCAGCAGATATTAAATTGTATACTTTTTGAGCAGTATTCCGTTGTTTCGAAAACTAATATTTTATAAAAAAAATCACTGAGACAGGCCCAGAAAAATTCAAAATATCGACGACTTATTTTAAAAGGTTACATCGAAGCGTGCTTTAGCTCGGTGTGTAAGTGAAATGGCGTTATGGCTGTCTAGTTCGACGCGCAACATAGAAGACTCACGCGCACCGATTTATGCCAATGTAGCTCAGTAAGTTCTTAACATATTTAAATACCTTTGATTTAAAGCAAATTTTACTGCACAGTAAGCAACTGTTTACGTATAATCGTATAAAAGAGAAAATAGACGTTGTTTCAAGTAAGTAATCATGTTTCGGTTTTAGTACAGAAATCTTCTGGCTGTTTTAACAATGTCTTCTTGTATTCGTGCAAAAAATCCCCTAATTAAACCTACTCTTAAATTTTTATCACCTAACACCGAAAAAATTCTGTAGGTAACCCCGGATAGCCCCACATGATAAAATACCAGGTTTTATCAAATTATAACAAAAACTTGTATAATATAGGTACAGTCAGCAACAAAAGTTCGTGGCTAAGTAAAGAGGAGCTTCGTGGCTAAGTAATGGCCAGCCGCATGGGTCGATCCATCAGGTTAAGCTACGCTTGCCGCGGTCGGTCCGTGGATGGGTGACCATCTTTACATACCGAGATTCCTCCGTGCCTCGGAAAGCACGTTAAGCCGTTGGTCCCGGCTGTCATTCGTGGATCTTTGACAGTCGTTTCGGGTCGTCAGAAGTCCGAAAGTTTGACAACCAGTCTTAACAAGGGGTATCGTATTACCCAGTTACTGGGTTGTGGAGGTCAGATAGGCAGTCGCTCCATGTAAAATACTGATATTCAGCTGCATCTGGTTAGACTGGAAGCCGACCCCAACATAGTTGGAAAAAGGCTAGGCAGATTGAGTCAGCAATAAAAGTCGATTAACACTTGCAGTTTTTTAATCTTAATTATCAAGAGAAATATTTAATTAAAATCGGAACAGAAGTACTTCAAATTTTAAGAACATTAACTCTTAACATCATCATTCTCCTGCCCTTATCCCAATCTATTTGGGGTCGGCGCAACATGTCCTTTTTTTCCCATACTTCTCTATTATTCGTCATCTCGGTAGTCACCCCCTTTCTAGCCATGTCATCTTTCACACAATCCATCCATCGTTTCTTTGGTCTTCCCCTACTCTTATAGCCATCGACATTCATACTCAAAACTTTCCTCACGACATTTTCCTCACTCCTCCGCATCACGTGCCCATACCATGACAGCCGATTTCCGCACAACTTTTCAGTCACCGGTGCCACTTTTAGACTTCCTCAATTAAACGAAAAAAAAAATCAGTTTATCGAATCATTTAGTGTTTATGAGATGATGTCAAAAAGTAGCAGTGTTAACCGACTTCTGTTGCCGACTGTACATGCTCGAGTCACGTTTATTATCATGAGGTTTGAGTAGGTATGTTAGTTATTATGCGTTTTTATGTAATTATGTCTTGATAATATGAGGTTGTGGCGTTACATGATTATGTATTATTGTCAAGACCCCTCATTAGTGGATCAAATAAAGATTGTAAGATATTGAGGTACGTAAAAAGTGACAATAACTAATAAGGAATTACAATTTTAGTTTGTTTGGGAATAAATATAAAAATAAATATAATAAAATAAAAATAATAATAATAATATAATAAATATAATATTTTTTTTTTTAAACATTATTTAAACAAGTCTTTCATATTTTTAAACATTATTTAAATAAGAGTCTTTCATATTTTTAGGGCATTGAAAACCATTTCTTACATTTTTAAATGACTACACTTGTGATTCGTGAAACCTATTCCTTATTTTTCTTTCTTAGCCGCCTTCAAAAAAGGAGGAGGTTCTCAATTCGGTTGCATTTTTTTTTTCTTGTTTGTTACCTCAGAACTCCGTCATTCATGAACCGATTTGGGAAATTCTTTTTTTATTTGAAAGGATATACTTCCAGATTGGTCCCATTTTTATCAAAATACAGTTCTGATGATGGGATCCATGAAGAATTGAGGGAACTCCTCAAAAATTATAGGCTTACATATAGCGATTTTGGTATTTTCATCAACAAATCAAGCATTTGCATTCAGAAAGTAGCATCTGGTGAAGTGGAACTGATGAAGAAGACCACAAATGGCCACGGGAACTTCTCAACTATAATAAGTATTTCACGGATGGCGATAAGATATCTCGATTATGATGAAGCGACTATGACGAAGCTTTAAATAAATGGTTCTGATGAAAATGGTACCATCGAACTGATCTGATGAAGAAGCCGGAAGGTAGGCACCGGAACTCAGTAATAAAACAATGTATTCTAGCCGTGTTTGGACTTATTGGAATTGTCATGAGGTGTACTCTGGCTACGAATGATTTTAATGGTAATTATATGCCACTTCAAATTGCGCTACTTGAGTTGCATGTTATGTGTGGCCTTGACTGTCAGAAGTCAGATTTCGTAGCCTCGTTGTCTCCGTCAACATAAAACTACGCCTTTCTAACTTCTGACACGGCTTAGCGCAACGTATCATCATTCTCCTGCCCTTATCCCATTAAACTTGAAGATATTTATAAGCGACCATCTTAAATAAAAGCTTTGCAAAAAGGCATAATTTAGCGCGACGTATATTATGCCTTTTTGCAAAGTTTTTATTTGAGATGGTCGCTTATAAATATCTTCAAGTTCTGATGCACCTTATGAGTTACCTTCAAGAATTTAATAAGTATTTTTCCCACATAGTCTATGTGAATGATGATCTAATTTATTTTGCAGAGTTGTATTCGAATTTGTGTGGGGTAGGCACCACTAAAAAGTGAAAAATAAAAACTTTTCAAAAAAAAAAAAAACAACCGACTTCCAAAAAAAAAAAAACACTACAAAGTAAAAAATAACTTTAATTTCGGAAGTCGGTGGCAAAATTAAAAAAAAAAATCTAAGACACTGACTTCTGAAATTAAAGTTATTTTTCACTTTGCAGTGTTTTTTTTTTTGGAAGTCGGTTGTTTTTTTTTTTTTAGTAAAGTTTTGTTAATAAAGTACTTTTATACGTTGAGTCATACTTAATTCTATTTTATAGAATGAATGTGCCTAAATCAAGTCTATTCAAGCTCAAGACCCCAGACACATCATTTCTATCAGACTCATATCAATAAGACAGTGATCTAAGTCTTCCACAACTCCACACAATGGGGTTGTTTACCGCCGCAAGAGAGCGCTCTGTGTTTGTCACTTGTCAAAGTCATCTTGAAGACAAAGCGACCAATCGGGGACAAGAAAAAACACTTAGCGCCATCTCGCGGAAAAGTTTTCAGCAAGAAACTCCAGTGGCAGCTGAATTAAAGTAACAAACACTTAGCGCCATCTACGCGGAACTAAGTTGGCAGTTTTCTTCCTCATTAGGCGAGTTATTTTTTTTTTCATCATGAACACAAACATGATATGTCCCAATCTTCTTACTTTCAACAGTATGCTACTAATGTTATTGTAGGTAGGTACTCACCAGCAGTGGTATGGGGTTCTGGCTTCTTCCCTCGAGCCCCTCAGCCAGCTCCATCAGGTCTGTTTCGTACAAACTTTGTCCACGTGGCAGGTTTGAAAGTCTGTAAAAAAAAAAACCACAACAATAAGTAAGAGAACATAAAACATCAACTGCTTCAGAACTACTTCTAAACCAAGTTACAGGTCTACAAAACTTGTAATTTAATGTGTGCGACTTTTTATAATTTCATAAAAATCATCATCTAGCCTGTTGCCAATTATGTTAGAGTCGGCTTCCAGTCTAACACAACCCAGTAACTGGGCATTACGATATCCCTTGGTAAGACTGGTTGTCAGACTTTCGGGTTTCTGACGACCCGTAACGACTGTCAAAGATCCACGAATGACAGCAGGGATCAACGGCTTAATGTGTTTTATTTTGAAAAAATAAATAAATTATGTCATCTTATAGTTTGAGTCTTAATTTCTATATAATGATACTCGGGGAAGTGTTTCAATTCTATTTGTAAGCAGCAAGACCAATCGTAGCGGTAAAACATCCCCCAGACACGCACCATCCACAAACCGTGTAAGTAAGTAATTATCACGCTCGCGCTCATACATCTCGCTCGTGGCTAAGTAATAACAGCCGCATGGGTCGATCCATCAGGTTAAGCTACGCTTGCCGGGGTTGGTCAGTGGATGGGTGACCATCTTTACATACCGAGACTCCTCCGTGCCTCGGAAAGCACGTTAAGCCGTTGGTCCCGGCTGTTATTCGTGGATCTTTGACAGTCGTTTCGGGTCGTCAGAAGCCCGAAAGTCTGACAACCAGTCTTACCAAGGGGTATCGTATTACCCAGTTACTGGGTTGTGGAGGTCAGATAGGCAGTCGCTCCATGTATAATATAATGGTATTCAGCTGCATCCGGTTAGACTGGAAGCCGACCCCAACATGGTTGGGAAAAAGCTAGGCAGATTGATTGCTCATACATACTAACAGCGGCCTTTTAATTGTTTCTGGGGGATTTTTAGCAGCTACGATTGTTCTGGCGGCTTACAAATAGTATTGAAATAGTTCCCCGAGTATTATTATATAAAAATTAAGTCTCAAACTATGGTCATCTTACTTATGAGTAAGATGACATAATTTTTTGCGAGCATTAAAGCGTCTGGCGGGAAAAACCGCCGACGGGAAGTGTCTGGCAGTATTGATTATTAATTATTAACAATATTCTGTAAGCAGTCCGACTTTAAGAAAAGTGAGTAATATTTTTACGTAACTTTAGTACCTAATACCTGAAAATTGGCCGTCGGCTCAAGCTAGCAGGTACCTATGTGTATGTTCAAAGTACATACGTACTAACACTACTCTATCCCATTAATTTTGTTAATCAGAAAATAAGTAACGTCTGGCGGCTCTGGGATCTTGGACTATAAGGTCCAATGTTTGCAGGTAAGCTGTTCTATTTACCTGGCTCTAAGCATTTCATCGATGGGTAAGTCATCTGGTATCTCTTTGAGGTATGGCACGTTACCGGCGAGCATGAACGAGGACACCATACCGCTCGGTCCATTGCCTGGTGAAGGAAAAAGTAAATTAGAGATATAAAACACATCAGTTAGGTTTGAAGAGTCTTCTAAAATGGAGAAGAACACCTCGATTAGAGCTTTGAATTTTTAAATTTTAAGGAATTTTGTGAATTTGGCGTTTCTTTCTAAGTTTTGTTTTTAAAGTACTTAATGATGGGATGAATTAATGATGATTTTTATTTGCTAGATAAGGCATCAAATCAATCTGCCTAGCCTTTTCCCAACTATGTTGGGGTCGGCTTCCAGTCTAACCGGATGCAGCTGAATACCAGTATTTTACATGGAGCGACTGCCTATCTGACCTCCACAACCCACCGGGTAATACGATACCCCTTGGTAAGACTGGTTGTCAGACTTCCGGGCTTCTGCCTACCCGTAACGACTGTCAAAGATCCACGAATGACAGACGGGACCACTGCTTAACGTGCTTTCCGAGGCACGGAAGAGTCTCGGTATGTAAAGATGGTCACCCATCCACGGACCGACCCCGGCAAGCGTAGCTTAACCTGATGGATCGACCCGTGCGGCTGTTATTACTTAGCCACGAGCTCCTCCTTGCTAGATAAGGCATATTAGGTTGAACTAAGTTGAAAAAACACAAAGGAGTACAAAGGATACTTTGACCATTTGGACTCATTAATGAAATGTGCATGAAATTTCTTGTTTTTTTTACTAAGTTTTAAGGCCCCAACTACCAAAGTGATTTGCATCCAGATTGGCAAAGAAACAAAATAACTTCCGAAGCCAAAACATTACATAACAAATTAAGTTAGCGATGTATATAGTGCCGCTAGTAAACACATAAAATCATTACCTAAATTGATTTAGCCTAGTCAGTAAATTGTCACGGAAATTGGACGCATGCCAGGTATACGAGGTGCATTCAATAAGTACCTAGCCTCATCGCCAGAGGGCGCTCTAGTTTCAAAAGAGTTTTACCACAGTGTAGCACATTCTTTTTTAATTCTTTTTTCAAATTTTCATTCCAATCCCTTCATTTGTTTTAATTTGACAACTTATGGAAGCGAACGTGTCGATCGGTTTTACAAAAATGGAAAAAGAGCAATATCGTTCGGTGATTAGATTCCTATTTTTGGAAGGGAAAACGCGCATCGAAATCAAAGAGCGCTTGGATGCTGTGTACGGTGACTCTTCTCCATCGATGGCCACCGTCAAGAATTGGTTCAACGAGTTTGCACGTGGCCGTACGTCGGTTTTTGATGAACCACGTCCAGGTGCACCGAAAACAGCTGCTACGGAGGAAAACATTAAAAAAATCCATGATCTCGTATTGGCAGATCGCCGATTGAAGGTTCGGGAGCTAGCTGAGACTGTAGGCATTTCAGAAGGAACAGTGTATCATATTCTTCACGAGGAACTCGGCATGAGAAAGCTGTCGGCGCGATGGGTGCCGCGTTTACTCACACCAGAAAACAAGCGCAACCGTGAGACCACATCGGAGACGTGTTTGGCGCTGTTTAAGCGGAATCCAGCGGAGTTTTTGCGTCGTTTTGTGACCGTCGATGAAACCTGGATCCACTGGTACACACCAGAGACCAAGGAGCAATCAAAACAATGGATCCAGACCGGGGAACGTGCTCCAAAGAAGGCGAAAATTGTAAAATCGGCCGGAAAAGTTATGGCCACCGTTTTCTGGGATTCACAAGGTGTGATCTACATCGATTACCTCGAGAAGGGTAAAACAATTACAGGGCTTTACTATGCCGATTTATTGGGCCGATTCGACGCCGAATTAAAGAAAAAACGACCCCATCTGGCGAAGAAAAAAGTGCTGTTTCACCACGACAACGCACCGGTTCACACGTCTGCCGTTGCCATGGCCAAATTGGTCGAATTACGCTACGAATTGCTGCCCCATCCACCGTATTCTCCAGATTTGGCCCCTTGTGACTTCTTTCTGTTTCCTAATCTGAAAAAATCACTCGCCGGGAATAGATATGGATCGAATGAGGAGGTCATCGCCGCCACGGAGGCCTATTTTGCAGAGTTTGACAAAAACTATTTTTCGGACGGGTTAAAAAAGTTGGAGCATCGCTGGGCTAAGTGTATCGAACTAAAAGGAGACTATGTTGAAAAATAAATTGCCACTTTTCCAAAATTTTCGTTTACTTTTATTTTTTATTTTATTTAAAAAGGAACAACTAACAGCTACAATATATAACATATAAAAAGAAATACACAAAACATATAGACAATATTGCAGCCCACAACGCTGTTCACAGATTAACTACAGGATACAAACAATGAGAATAATCGCTAGGGTTACAAATAAGTTTTTTTTTTTTTTTTTTTTTCTAAAGTACATTGCGTATTGTGTTTAAAATAATAATAATAAAGTGTACATGTGTAGTGTGTGTGGGGGTGTGTTTATGTGTGTGTAATGGGTGTGTAACAATCATGTAATGACACTCAAAAAATGGCACGAAAAAAAAAAATTATAAAATAACAATTCAAGAAAGCTCCTTGAGTATAAGGCTTTTGAACTTATAGGGAGGACATGCAAAAATGTCTATATGTTCAAAAGTCCTATTATAGGAATCGACCATTCTGCGAACAGGCGAACGCAAACCAGAGTTGGACTTGCAAGTGCCCACAACTACACTTACACTTTTTGTAGGCTAAGTATTTATTGAATGACCCTCGTACATGTATGTAAACATTGATCGTATGTGTGGAAATTGGTGAAAATACAGACTGAATACAAAGTAGGAACTGTACACAAATATCTGCAGTGTCATTCAGTTAAAAAGTACCCGGTCGGCCGACCTCTGCTCGGGTGAAAATAGAGAAAACAAATTTTCCCAGATATGAGACCTAGCTAGATCGATTTTTTGGCCCCGTAAACCTTTATATTGTAACTTTCATCGAAATAGTTAGACCCGTTTTCGAGAACGTGATTACAAATATGTACTGAATCCATGGCAACAGGTTTTGCGTCGATGTCCCTGCCACCCGGTTTAGACAAATGTTTGACAACTGGGACCAACATCTTAAAACGTGCTTTCCAAGGCATGGAGGGATCTTGGTATGTACCTAAAGATGGTCACCTATCCACGAAGCAACCGATAGATCGACCCGTGCAGCTGTTATTACTTAGCCACAAGCCCCTCCGACTTGACATACACACAACGATTAAAAATACTATGCCTAGAGTAATTTTTATACCCGCAATTGAAAAATAATTTTAACACTGGCAACACTGCGGAAGCAGAATTAATTAAAGTTTTTGCTGAATAACCCGTTATTAATTGTATAACAATACAACAATAGGAAGTCGATAATTGGATATATATTTTATTTTATTTTATTATAACATAAAATAGTCTTTGATATTACAAATAGGAAACACTCATACTGGTCATAATTGGTACTATGTGTTTTCCTGCTTATTCGTTAATTGTTTATTGAAATTAAAATTGCAGCTATGTGCTTTACATTCAAATTTCAATTATGCAATTTTAAAAAAAATGGTCAAGAGCGAGTCGGACTCGCGAACCGAGGGTTCCGTTCCGATTTCTGAAAAGTATGCTATTTAGAGACATCGTTTTATTTTTCCTGTAATCTTTACATAAATTTCTATCATATAGAAGAATTTCAGATTGATCTCTATGCAAACTTCTGAGATAAGGGGAACGGTATTTTTTTTACATTTTTCATCAATTTGAAAACTATGCGGCTTAAAAAAAAAGAATTCTTTCTTATTTCAAAATAGTTGCGCAAACGTCATCTAAAACCGTTCCAAATTTCAAGTTGAAAGCATTAGTAGTTCTTGAGATATCCAGCTGTGACAGACGGACAGACAGACAGACTGAGTCGCACCATAAGGGTTCCTTTTTACCAATTTGGTATGGAACCCTAAAAAATCAAACAAAATAAAATCAAGCAAATTATTTTAACCCTTAATACTGGTCTGGAATTGCAAAATTTTAAGTTTATCATTAGGACCAAATTTCGGGCTGCTGGAACTTAAATTATAATTATTGTAGTAGACGATTTCTCATAATTAAGTATGGCTAAAAGTGGCTCAGGGTTTAGTCAATTCGGTAGAATAAGAGAAAGATAGATGAGGAATCAGCGACCTCCCGTTTAAACTAAGCTAAGTCAAGAGTTCCGCAGGTACAGTCAACAAAAGAGATATCTAGGCAGGGTATACTAACATATTTGTATATTGATATGAAGCAATTCACATACACTCCTACCAACTTATCTGTGAAATGGCTAAAATTGGAACTACGGCCGTCATGTTGAAATGTCTTCGATTGTGTCGACGCATCGACGGTGGCGTCCTCTTTCAGTTCACAGATAAGTTGGTAGGAATGTACAAATATGTTAGTATACCCTGCCTAGATATCTCTTTTGTTGGCTGTACATAAATAAAATAAATAATAAAAACTTTTTAAATGAAGAAAGCAAATAAAAAAAAAAACAATTCATGAAAATACGGATCTTAGGGATTATGCCATTTCTAAATACGCCGTTATTATCAGAAACAACATAAAAAACAATACAAAACTAGGTCGGCCTCCTCTATTACTTGAAGGCCGAACAAGAATTTGAGTAAGATTCTCTATAAAACCTGGCTCGCGACCAATTCCTAATTAGAAGTCATTGAGTGTCAATTTTATGGAGCACTAACTTGTTGATGCACTTGACTTCGCTTGACGCCATATTAATAATAGAATGATAGTTAATGGTGCCGATTCTCTTGTACACCGAACTAAACTATCACTAAAATTCCTTACTTTTGGCTATGAGAATCTTAGAGCTATTCTGCAAAAAAAAAAACCTCTAAATTATAAAACAACTAGCTGCGCCCCGCGGTTTCACCCACATAGACCGGGATAAAAAGCAGCGTATGTGTTAATCCAGGGTATAAGCTATCTACATACCAAATTTCATCCAAACTGGTCCATCCGTTTGAGCGTGAAGAAGTAACAAACATACACACACACGCACACACTCACAAACTTTCGCCTTTATAATATTAGTGTGATTTTGACACAACTAAAATCGAATTTGACAATCGTGACTCCGCGTGGCATAGTGCCCGTAGTATAATATGACCCGGTGGCTTTAATTGGAACTAACGAAATCACTATGACAAGTGACAAGGCTTGTCATATTTTGTTCACCGAGCAGGGAGGGGGTAGCTTCAACGTGTTTTTTATGTTTTTATTTTTTTTATTTTGGTACCTACATGTTGCGGTTTAGGGGATTATGAGTTCAATAAAGGGAGGCCAAATTTTCATTATTTTTGCGATAGGGCACAACATTAAGATATAAGCAAAAGAAAAAAAAAATACAGTACTGTTTTTTCACTGGAAGTCGAGGTGTTGGTGTGAATTTTAGTTCATAACAGCTAATTTTATTCCACACCGTCTTAATCGCGGTTAAAAATAGTCTGATTTAGTTTGACAATTAAAATTTTAGGTGAAAACAGTGAAATTCAGAATAGCAAAATTGCTATTTTCACTAAACTAATAACTCCGTACAATCTTAGTGCTGTCAAACTAAAATATAGTTAAGTTGTGTCTCTTTAGTCAATTTCAGAATGGGAAATCGTTGTTTGACAGGAATAAAAAAAATTATAGAGGCATTTGTGACAAGAGAATCGGCACCATTATACTCTTTGATAATAAACTGAAACTGGCTGAAAATCAACATCATCATGTTCCTGCTCTTGTCCCATGGTACGTAGGGTCGGCGGCGCACACGTTTTCTTCTTCCATTCTCTCCTGTCAACCGTCACGCTATCATTCACTCCCTTCTTTTTCTATAACTGGTCGTATGACAGCTCCTATCCTGCCCTCTGTCCCAAAATATGCAGCCAAAGTGACCTCTGCGCTATCACAGATAACGCTATGGAAGTGACGAAGTTTTGAGCCAACAAAATTAGCCCAAAACTTCTGCAAATATACCTGTCATACCAGCGACACGTAAGAATATGGCACTTTGAAATTTAGAAACAGTTCGGCTTTGTAGAGCGTCCTCTCAGTCACCCATACCTGTATGACAGATTCTTTGTCGAGCGTCCTCTTTGTCACCCATACCTGTGTGACAGTACCTTTCTAGAGCGTCCTCTCTGTCACCCATACCTGTGTGACAGTATCTTTCTAGAGCGTCCTCTCTGTCACCCATATCTGTGTGAGTCTCTTTGTAGATCGTCCTCTATGTCACCCATACCTGTGTGACAGTACCTTTCTAGAGCGTCCTCTCTGTCACCCATATCTGTGTGAGTCTCTTTGTAGATCGTCCCCTCTGTCACCCATACCTGTGTGACAGTATCTTTGTAGATCGTCCTCTCTGTCACCCATACCTGTGTGACAGTCTCTTTCTAGAGCGTCCTCTCTGTCACCCATACCTGTGTGACAGTCTCTTTCTAAAGCTCAAAAGTGTCATATTTGTGCATGGTTACTGCAGATAGTTGTATAGTAGCAGATGCATAATATATCTAGGTACTAGTAGACAAATAGAGAGAGAGATGAAGGTCCAGAGATAGAAATGTTATCATGGACAAACTGGAAAGAAAGAGCCTGTTTAAAAATAATTGGCAGCGACGTAGCTTAGGGAAATATGGAAGGCCATTTTTCATGCCTACGCTAAAATGGGTCAAACAGAGAGAATATTTTTTGCTATAATAATAGAAGTAAACATTCATCAGAATTTCGGCCCAAACGATTACCCTCGGTCACAATATCGTGACGGTCATGGAAAATTCTGGAACGTAACTTAACGGGCAGGGATCGGCGAAGGACGTAACGCAACGGTAAACAATGCCAGATGTAATAAGCCAACCGTTAAACTGCGGTGTGTCGGTCATGGCCACGATGCCAGATCAACGGTAAACAATGCTTTGTGTATTGTTTTATGTAATACAAAATAATCAGATGGTAACAGTATCATCAGCTACGAAATGAAACACGATTCGAATTGAGAGTGAAATTTCAAGGATGCGTCATGTTTAGGCACATTTCCGTTACATGAGAGAGAAGAAAGATATAACCGCGATGGTTTGTGTGGTATGTTTAAAGTTTAACGAATGTGTGTAACTGTTTTGAATAATAAAAAAAACTCTCTCCGTTTCTCAGACTAAATCTCTCTTATTACTGTGTTCAAGGGTGTTGTTTTCACTTGAATGAGCACATAAAAAGCCCGTAACGTTCCCACTGCTGGGACACAGGCCTACTCTCTATGAGAGGGAGTGGGCCATAGTCCATCACGCGGGCCCTGTGCGGGTCGGTGGATGTCACATGTCTTCGAATTTTTGGTTCTAGGACATGCTGGTTTCCTCACGATGTTTTCCTTCACCGTTTTGAGAGCAGTGGTGATGAAATAAATTACACAAAATAATGTGCCTCGGCCTTTTTGTGTTCGAACCCACGACCTACGACACTGGGCCACCACACCACCCCTCAATCTATGAGTGAGCATATTTTGCGCGATTTGTCGGCCATAGTAGACATCATTTTCTTAAGAGCGTTGATCGCGCGCGGGCTGGCAACGTCGCATTTCTAGAGGTTTTTCGTGATTATTTCAATAAATTTAAACCAAAGGACAATTTCCTCTGACAAATTCTTAAATCGGTGGTATTTATAACTACAGTCCTACCAACTTATCTGTGAACTGAAAGAGGACGCCACGGTCGATGCGTCAACACAATCGAATGACATGCGTCGGCACAATCGAAGACATTTCAACACGACGGCCGTAGTTCCAATTTTCGCCATTTCATAGATAAGTTGGTAGGAGTGTAAGTATGCTATTTTTTGACAGTTATTTTGGAATTTACTCTTAAAAAATGACATATTGTCAACTCATTTCTATTTTCTGTACAAAGGCACTTTTGAATTGTCGAAGAGTCGGTCATTTAGTCAGAAAGTTGAACCTAGCTGCCCATTCCAAAACGTTCTCTATGGAGGAGAACGGGCAAGAAACTCCACGGACACTCTTTTAAATCAAAATAAGTATTACAACATCCTGGGTACATTATTCTTGTTGCTCTACATGTGAGAAAAATGTAAAAAAAAAAATGAAAAATATTTAAAAACAATTCAAAATTTAAGATTAAAAATAAGCCTTGGCAGATAAGGAGATATAGTGAATGAGCTTAGAATAACAGGCAACATGGAGCGATTGAGACGTTTTATTTGCGGCGAAGTCAATCAAGTCAAGTCGAAGTCAATTACCTTAGTGAAAAAAAAAAAAATCTAAAAGGGCGCCAAATGCATGGCTCGAACGGGGCGCCTAGCCTATTTTGATCCCTGAAGCTCTATATAAATTCTTATGATTGTGAGTTATATACCCCGCGAATCAAACTAATCTTCTTTGGAATTGATCAGTACATGATATACAAAGTAGCTACACAGCGGGTTGGAGGTCAATTGATTCGCCTGATCGTCTCGTCCATGTTGATGCTTGCTTGTACGACGGAAATATTCCGCTCATTCGTGCTCAGACCGGTAACGAAACTGATTGATGGCAAAGAGGGCCGAGTGGCCTAAATAGACGACAAATGTGGATGAAAAATTATACAATCCTCTTTTTAACATAAACTCACGCCTTCTTCCCATGGGGGTAGGCAGAAACTACAGCACGCCACCTGCTACGATCCCTGCTTTGTTTCGTTTACGTTCATACAAGCTCGCCGGTTGCGAGTACTACGCACCTGACCTTCCTGAAGAACATCACCAATAAGGCACATGTCCTTCTAGAACTTCCACTCACATCTGCCTTGTTAAAAAACCTTTTGTTAGTCGCCTTTCATTCATCCTCTAAACATGACCAAACCATCTATTTGTACTCCATCGGTTTAGGTAAAACTGCAAAATTGAAGAGTACAACTGTGTCGTAGCATGAGGACTGAAGTGACCGGTATTACGTTTAGTCCTTTAACCAGACATGTGGCTTTTTTTGTTTACCTTTATTTAATTACCTAAACTGATGGAGTATAAGTATACTCTTTTTAAAAGCTTTTATTTAGTTTCACCTGTCCGGTGTATGTCTGTCTGTAATCAAATCTTGCAAGTTAAATTTGACCCACTTCCCGGTTTCCGATTGAGTTGAAATACATGCATAAATGTAAATCAAATGGCAATGCAATATTATTATGACATGGAGCTGATCTGATGATGGAGCCGGAAGGTGGCCATGGGAACTCGGTAATAAAACGACGCAACCATATCGAGTTTGGGCTCGTTTGATTCGTCTTGACAAGGACTCTGTCCTAGATGAAATCCAGATTAATAAAAGCTTGTTAAAAAAAATAATTAAATAATACATTCGTTTAAATTTTTGTCACTAAGCACAAGATTCTCTCAGGGGGGAATAGTGGAATTACTCAAAATGAAAAGGGGACTTCCTGGTTTTTTTTTTACATTAGAGTCCAGATTTTCCCCTTTAGGGGGATTCTCTCAGGGGGAAATAGTGGAATAAGCGCTAAATGCAATGGTCTTTTTTGATGGAAAATATTATAATTACTTACCGATAATAACAACTTCTTTGTACATGACGTCCTCTGATAACGCGTGCTGGCAGGATTTCATACTGTCCTTCATTTTACTGTCCGATTTTATCGCATACAGCCTCCTGCGATCCAGCCTTTTTCCTTTTCTGTCACTTGTTTCTAGATTATCTGTGTCCTTAATCTATGGCTAGTTCTATTCGAATGGCGGATTTTTTAAATAGCGAATTCTAAATTCTAAATGCAGTCAGAATAAATACTTTTTTTTTTTTAAATAAAATTAATATCACACGCAGTTTTGAGTCTTACGGACTTTTTTAGTCTATTTCTTCTTCGTCGTAATTTTTTGGGTCTGTGGTAGGTTTTTGTTGTAAACAGCGTTTTAGTTTGGTTTATGTGCAGTCGTGATTGTTGCTATCTGAAACAAGAAAGAATGTTGGTTAGTAAACAGTCGCGTTACATAAATCCTAGATATTGATTGCCAAAACACTGCCAGTGATAGGTCCTGGCTCACTTCGTCAGAAGAAGTTATAAATCAGACTTTTTATGGCTACTATTAGTACTACTATTATAAATGCGAAAGTTTGGATGCATGGATGTTTGTTAGTCAATCAATCACGCCAGAACGGCTGAACGGATCGTACAGAGATAGATTATAGTCTGGAATAGCTAGCACATAGGCTACTTTTTCTCCCGGAAAAATGTACGGTTCCCGTGGGATAATTTCCGACTCCACGCGGGCGAAGCTGCTGGCAAAAGCTATGTCAAATATAAACTAAATCTTAGTCGCTGCAAGCAATGATATTGTTGAATTACTAGTGCGCATGCGCATGATCTGAAACCTACAACTGAATTGTTGGTGATAAATAATAATGTTTTTTTTTTTTAAAGGTTGCAAGTTTCTGTGATTTGTATTAATAGAATTAAACTGAGCCTTTTCTGGGTCGGCTTCCAGTCTAACCGGATGCAGCGGAATACTTGACAAGTACTTTACATGGAGCGTCTGCCTATTGACCTCCACAACCCAGTTACTGGGTAACATGATACCACTTAAATTGGTAAGACTGGTTGTCAGACTTTTGGGCTTCTAATTACTCGTAACTACAGTCAAAGATCTACGAATGACAGCCGGGACCAACGGCTTAACGTGCTTTCCGAGTCACGGAGGGGTCTCGATATGTAATGGATGGTCACCCATCCACGGACCGACCGCAGCAACCTTCGATCGATCCGTGTGGCTGTTATCATTTAGCCACTAGCCCGGTTTAGTACCTACAGGGTGTATCTATAATCTGTAAACACAGAATATGGTTCGCAAGTCATTCTCTTTAATCGGATGATATAAGTGACTGGCAGTACCGGATCTATAATTTTCCATGTTTTTATTGTTGTCCTATCGCAATAATTGCCATAAGTTCAAAAAAATATGAGTTACAATCACGGAGCTATCAGTTTTAAAATAATAATTGGCACCAATTACAAAATCGCTAACCTATAAGCATGGTCCTCACTCGATCTGACCAATAGTGTGAGTGTTTAGTATAAATTCTAGAACGCTATCGTCCTTTTCCTGAGGTGGGCGTTAATTCCTACGACACAGTATTTTACTAATGTAGGTATTATCGCACTAAATGTTTTTGTCATACTGTGTTTTTGTTCAATAAAGATTTTTTTTTTTTTTTTTTTTTTTTTTTTAATTGTCTGGACTTACTTCCAAAATCAAAAGACATTTATTATAAGAATCAGTACTTTTAAAAGACAAAATTACTCAAGACAGCCCCTAAACGTCTTCCCTTCCACTTCTTAGTGCTTTAGCTGGGAAGAAGTGGCGCAGCAGCACAGCTGTCTGTTCAGTTAGAAGAACTTGATTCTATAGGTACAATACATACCTACTATGCAAAGTAATTTAGATTGCAAAACTGAAAACATTAAATTAAATTATTTGCTATTTATGTAACCGACAGACGTTGTCCTGTCCAAATTTGAAAGAAAGAAAGAAGAAAGAAAATACGTTTATTTGCGGTAAACTCATGCGCAAAGGACAACAATCAATCATTCATACAAAATTCCCATAGAAAATGTACCTACTTTCACTTTTCAGAAATTTTCCAATTTTCTCGGAAACTTTTCCATTTTTTCTCTTCATAAGAACCTTCCTCTTGAATCACTATCTATTGTTGAAAACTGCATTAAAATCCATTGTGTAGTGTAAAAGATCTAAGCGAACAGACAGCGGAAGCGACTTTATTTTAAGATATGTCAGCTAGCACACGCCATTACACACATAATAAAAATAATAATAACAGTAGTGCTATATAATTGCATAGCACATGTGTGAGCACTATGTAGCTACTATTAAGCTACCTTTTACTGGGTACGTCTTTCACTGACTTGAGGGTGCCCTGGCGGTTGAGAGTATGTCATGCTCACTCAAATGTCTCGCTGGTGGTGGCGTGTGTGTTGGATCATTAAGTTCCCTTCAAAATGGTTGAGCTAATTGGTGCTGATCCATGCGTCATGTTCGTGAACGGGCGCCGTCAGTTGGGACTGGTCGTCTCTTAGCTGCCATGGCTTATTTTTAATTTTAATATTTAATTTAGTTGTTTTAGTTTTTATCTTTTTATTACGGATTCTTTTTAACGTGCACGTCTTTCTACATTGTTCTCACATGTATATTTTCAACATGAACGATGTAACTAATATTTTGTAAAAATATTATGATTTAAAAGAGTGTCCGTGGAGTTTCTTGCCCGTTCTTCTCCATAGGGATCTACTACGCTTTGGAATGGGCAACTAGCTTCATCTTTTTGACTGACCGAACTATTGACAACTCAAAAGTGCCGGTTTATTTGAAATAAATGCTTTGAGTTAGTTTGAGTTTGAGTTGACACAACTTTAGGTACATATGAGATTATTTTGGTGTTTTGTTTTCAGAGTAGTAGGATAGGAAAAATCTAGTTTTTTTTAAATATTATTGACATGTTTGTTTAAATCTCTTTACAGAAAAAAACCGGCCAAGTGTGTGTCGGAGTTCGCACATTTAGGGTTCCGTATCAAATCTGATTTATTAATTTATTGGTAACGTGTTAGTTAAATAATAAACATTATTACCAAATTTCAAATTCATAGGTCAAGGGGAAGTTAAAAAATTCTTCGGAACAATATTTTGTAAAAAAAAATCCTGACTTTGGTAGCTTCTCATTCCATTGTTTTCCAATATTTTATAAAACAAAAAATACAGTTTTTACCTACTCAACAAGTTCTAAACAACAATACCCCACTCGATGGGGTAGCTCAAAAATTTTTTTCACGCCCCCTTTAACTGTGTGGGAGTCCTCCTTAAAAACATTAAAAAAAAAAATTTGACAACTTGTACGGCTTTGTTGACCTTTGACTGTGAACATTTGAACACTGTAGTTCCAACCGGTTGGCTGTAAAACCTGTGTGACAGACAACGGACAGACGGACACAATGAGTGACAGCAATAGGGCTCCGTTTGGAACTTTCGGCTACGAAACCCTAAAAAAATACATGAAAAGTTATAAAAACATACGTTATAGTTCTTACAACATAATTATTCATGTCATACATGAGTCAACGCAATATGAAGATATGTCTAGACTTAAAAGAACCGATCAATACAATATAATAATAGGTTTTGTACTAGTAAACGTTTTGTACTGTCATTGTCAATCAATTGTGAAACACCGTAAGTAATTTGAATACCTATGTCCTCAATGAAACGACTGTATTTTTTTGTCACGATATTATTAAAATTATAATTAATATCCTCTCTCAGTAGCCCTGGACAGCCAGTAGCTTAGTCCTATTTATTTCTGATACAGGTGGGCCACTATTTTTTTTGTATATTTTTAACAAATGTTTTTTTATTAAATTATAAAAAAAAATGCTTATTTAAAGTTTCATTTGTCCATTTCGTTACGTAACGAAATTGAATAAAAACTTTTTTACAAAAAAATACAACCGACTTCCAAAAAGTTCTTTTTGGAAGTCGGTTGTATTTTTTTGTAAAAAAGTTTTATTTTTCACTTTTTAGTTGTGGTCAAAAATTCTAATACCACTACCTGCAAAAGAAACTAGAACATCATCCATATAAAAGTGGGGAAAAAATACGTATTATTGAAGCTAACTCAAAAACTACGGTACCCAAGCAAAGTTAATCAATTTTATATGCGACCAACTTTGAGGTATACCCTCTCGAATAAAACAAAATAATTTCAAATCGGACGACTCTGTAAAAAGTTATGCGTGGTCATACATCAAAAAAATAAAAAAATAAACATACGTGTCGAATTGCTAACCTCCTCTTTTTTTTTCGTCGGTTAAAAAGTGACCAGTGTTTTTGACGAAAATATGTGAATGCCGCCTAACCTCCCTCGCATACTTAATATAGCATATTCAGCACACGTTCCTAAGGCTGGGACACAGACCTCCTCTCTGTGTGAGAGAGAGAGAGAGAGAGAGAGAGAGAGAGAGAGGATACCTATCACAATTTGTCTCCGAATTTTTGGTTCTAAGACATGACGTTTTCTCACAATGCTTTCCTTCACCGTTTTGAGAGCAGTGGTGATGAAATAATTTACACAAAATAAAATGTGCCTTCTGGGTTCGGACCTACGACCTACAACTCATAGGTCGCGACCGTTCCCACTGAGCCACCACTGTTCTCAATGTCATAGGAGGGGTCGTCGAGGATATTTGATCAACATAAGCGAAATATACATATACCCCATGTCCGAAGTCCATTAGTAACTAGGTGAATGGAAACATTCAAACACTGAGCATGATTCAATAGTTACTATTGATCGAGTAGACAGCCACAGTATTGACTGTTGACTGCAAATGTTGTACCACAGTACAGTACACTAATATATATATAGGGTCAAAATAAATTAGCTAGCAAAACTCCGCAGACGTGATGGTGATCGATATCTAAACATGATAAAACAAAAAAAAAATACAACCGACTTCCAAAAACAACACTACAAAGTGAAAAATAACTAATTTCGGAAGTCGGTGGCAAAAAACGAAAATACATATTAACCAGACACCGATTCCGAAATTAAAGTTATTTTTCACTTTGTAGTGTTGTTTTTGGAAGTCGGTTGTATTTTTTTGTAAAAAAGTTTTTATTTTTCACTTTTTAGTTGTGGTACCTATCCCACACAAATTCTAACACCACTACCTGCAAAACGAACTAGAACATCATCCATATAAAAATGGGGAAAAAATACGTATTATTGAAGCTAACTCAAAAATTACCCAAGCAAAGTTAATCAATTTTATATGAGACCAACTTTGATGTATACCCTCTCGAATAAAACAAGAAAAATTCAAATCTAATCGGGAAACATACATAAAAAAAAGAAAAGAAAAAAAAAAGGTTCCGACGAATTGAGAACCTCCTCCTTTTTGAAGTCGGTTAAAAAAGAAATTAATTTCATGATGTTTTTTTTTTTGGGGTCATCAACCGCCGGTAGTACAGTCACTTAAGGACGCTGTTACAAATGCCTAGTCAAATCATTACTTTTTTACACAAAAGTGTGTTTATTAAATAAAATGCTTTGTATTCTTAAAATGTTTTTTGACCGAATTGTTGATAGATGTGCATTGTACGATTCTGAACTATAAATATAATTTTATATAGGTACATTTTCTCAATAAATGTACCAAAGTAAAAAATTTCACTTCGGTACATTTATTGAGTAATTGTTTCTTAAAAAAATTATATTTATAGTTCAGACCTTACCTTATATATACCTTGCACATCTATCAACAATTCAGCCAAAAAACATTTTAAGAATGCAAAGCATTTTATTTAATAAATATACTTTTGAGTAAAAAGTAATGATTTGACTACCCATTTGTAACAGCGTCCTTAAAATATCAGTTTTTTTGTGTAAACTTCACAGACGTGATGGGTATTGATATCTCAAAACAGTCACACTTCAAGTAACAACCCTACCAGCGGTCATTGACCCAAAAAAAAAAGTTTTATTTATATTTTGTCGTGTTCAGATATCGATACTTACTCAACACGCTGAGTTTCGCTAGCTAATTTAATCTGACCCTGTATACTGTGGTTGTCCGGACATAAAACATGACCGATTAACTTCACTCGTCAATATGATAACCTGCTATTGGCTGATAACTAGACGAAGGGGGCATTGATAAAGGCCTTTTAATTATATTCGATTACGAATAGGTTTTACCTACTTTGTATTTTAATCATTAGTCTAAAACTGCACCCCACTACGGATACCTTGGTAAAAAAAAAAAACTATTTAGCCCATCAGTCAGATAAAAAAAAAAATATTAGACAAGTATTTTTTGCTTTATCATATAAAAAATGACAGATTAAACGCATTAAAGTTGGGGAGTAGGGGCTCGTTACGTCACAACTATTAAAAAGCTACGTATGAAATCTAGCAAGGAGTGACGTCATGTCATGCCACATTTTAACTCAATCTATCGCCGTACTCTTTTGATAACGTAAAATAAATTTTTAGTCATCATCCCTTTTTTTTTGTGGATGGGAAATCATCAAATGACTTCTCCCGCTCTGGGCAGAGCGGGAGGGCGTGTCAGACTTTTACTGACTAAAACCCACCCGTGTTCCTTCAGTTGCCCGTGCCAGGGCCACGGTATCTCTTTCGAACTACCCGATTGTCAGTTTATGTATATACGGAATTACCCGAAGATGTGGCTGAAGTTTTACCAGAATTTTGCACAGACCGGCTCTCACACTATAATATTATAAAGGCAAAAGTTTGTGAGTGTGAGTGTGTGGGGGTGTTTCTATGTTTGTTACTTCTTAACGCTCAAACGCCTGGACCGATTTGTATGAAATTTGGTATTTAGTGATAGCTTATAAGTACCCTGGATTAACAAAGGCTACTTTTTATCCCGGTTATACGTTCCCGTGGGATAATTTCCGACTTCCACGCGGGCGAAGCCGCAGGCAAAAGCTAGTCTGTGATAAAGATAATGCAACCCAAATATGGGGATTACGAGTGTTGATAACCATTGTTTGTACATACGTATTTTGGACTACTCATGCTAACACAGAAAATATATTAAAGGCGAATTAGTTATTGATATCCGATATCTATGGTATACACCTACCGTTGGTCTGATAACTTTATCTTTTAATTATCTTTATCTACGAAAATAAAACGTTGCCTTGATAAGGAATATAATCAAATACAACATGTCTCAGACTAAAATAATTAGGTTGCAGATGACATCATGTATGCGTCACTGTCACTGTCATCATATGAATGAGATGACATATTTTATTGTATCATCGTGATTATTATAAAATCCAATAACGCTTTGCCTGACCAGCACCCTAATTGAGTAACACAATAATCAATCGGAATCTGAATCATTTTGAAGCAAATTGCTTATCCAAAAATTTGTCTGCTCAGTAACGTAAATAACGCAATGAATGTTGTTGAACTGTCAAATGAAACCGATTCCAACTGTAAGGGCGCTTTCAATTTAGACGTTTCGTGTCGGACCGCTGCGGTGCCGAAGCGGTGCGTCTGTCGTATTGCGCACGGACGGTCGTTTGTTTTCATACAAAGCGCGCGGCGCGGCAACAATGCGGCGTCGATATCGCGAACGCTCGGCAACCGGACGGCAACGTCGCAAACTCCACGTGTATGAAAACAAACGACCGTCCGTGCGCAATACGACAAACGCACCGCTTCGGCACCGCAGCGCGAGCGGTCCGACACGAAACGTCTAAATTGAAAGCGCCCTAAGAGTGTTACGCAATTACTCCGCTGGGAATCGAACCCAGGACTTTATATGCTCAGCAGTAGCGCTAGCGTCCACTAGACCAGCGAAGCAGTGGTTGATGTTATAGATGTCAAATCGAGCAATCAATCTGCCTAGCCTTTTCCCAACTATGTTGGGGTCGGCTACCAGTCTAACCGGATGCAGCTGAATTACTGCTTCCAGTCTAACCAGTATTTTACATTGAGCGACTGCCTATCTGACCTCCACAAGCCAGTAACTGGGTAATACGATACCTCTTGGTAAGACTGTTTGTCAGACTTTCAGGCTTCTAACGACCCGTAACGACTGTCAAAGATCCACGAATGACAGCCGAGACCAACGGCTTAACGTGCTTTCCGAGACACGGAGGAGTCTCGGTATGTAAAGATGGTCACCCATCTACGGACCGACTCCAGCAAGCGTAGCTTAGCCTGATGGATCGACCCGTGCGGTGCTGGCAATATATTTAGGGCGAATATGCGGAAAGCATTACTACTGTTATATACTATTTGGCAGCCGCTCAGTCGGCTAAAGATATTATTAGTGTGTTTGACTTAATTCTTTTTCACGTCTTTTGTTCTAGGTGACCGTTACACTAAAGTTTCGTTAAGTATGTTAAGAAACGGAAAACGACAGACGTGGAAAATTCTTCTCGTTCGAAGTTTTATCTAATCTCTAAAAATCTAGTTCAAGCAATCTTTTATTATTGAAACAAACAATGTACGAACATCTTTTTATAGGAATCTAGATCACAATTTCTTCAGTAAGATTTAATACAGGATACTATATCTAAGCGCAAATTTATTAATTTATCTGACTTAAATAGTTTACGCCAAACTTAATTCTTGGCACAGAAATGAACCCCAAGTATTTAGAGGCTTAAAACATGGTATCCATGCCAATTTTTGTAGGAAATAATTAATTTCCTTGTTTCGGAGATTTTAGCAAACAAACTACCCAATAAAATATATGTAAAGATGGTTTGTAAACCAGGAAATTAGCAATAAACAACTTATTACCATGCAAATTTATATTTAAATCAGGCAAAGGCCCTTGAAAATTGATTTATAATGTTGAAAGAACACGTGTATAATGTACTAGCTGACGCGACAGACGTTGTACTGTCCAAATTTCAATAATTTCATACAAAATTCCTATAAAATGCACTTTCAGTTTTCCCGAATTTACCAATTTTCCCGACAACTTTTCCATTTTTTCTTTCCTATATTTTGAAGCTTCAGGTGGCACTGTCTAAACAATCAAATAAACCAAGACTGAAGGCAATTGAGTGATAGATAACAACGATAACGGACTGAACTCTATATTATTGCTGCAAAAATAGCAAGTAGGAATAATATAACGTTCTACAACTTTATTCACAAAACAACAATTTTTTTTCGTATACAGTAACAGATAATATAACAATGTAAGAAACTTAACAACTAAACTTCAATCTGTCAAAATTTTTGAAAATCGGCCGTCTTCTGTCTCACTCACTTTTTTATATGGAGATTTTTTAATCAAAATTTTCCACTTTTCCGTATAATTTTTCAAATATTTTCTTTCATACAAACCTTGATCTGACAATTACAAACACAACAAAAAAATAATTAGCCAAATAAGTGCAACCGTTCTGAAGTGATGCGCGTACATTCATACAGTAATTGATTTTCATTTAGATGTTAGCAACAATAATTTGCACCTACTTAGCAGTAAATTAGCACAGGTGTCAAAATTACCCTTTTTATAATCTCACTAGCTGACAAGACCAACGTTGGCCTGACCAAATTTCAATAATTCATACAAAATTCCCATAGAAAATGCACTTTCAGTTTTCCCGAATTTTCCCGGAAACTTTTCTAATTTTTTTTTTCGTCGGAACTGGGGCCTTATGCCCTAAGCACGAAAATCGTAGTTTCGGCCGAAATTACGGGCGTTTCCAACTCCGTATCATGAAAGACAACACGATGTGACAGTGTTGTCCCTTCTCCCGATATGTATTGCCAGTACGAATTTTTTTTTTTTAATCTTTATTTATTTAGAGGCAAATTAAAATTAAATTAATTAATTAAAATTTAATTTTACACTTTTTTTTGACGGATCAACTACTTTTGGACGTGCCCGTATCTTATCTGATTCGAACTATTACGAACATATTAAAACAATGAATAGCCAAATCGATCCAGCCGCTTTCAAGTTATGCGCTTACCAACGAACATCATTATTTCATTTGTAATAGATACTTAGATAAATAACGATAAACAAAAATACTGGCACCATAAGTACTATGGGCCAAAGTTCCGCATGATCACCTCAAAGGCGATAATCGCATGCACGGCTCACGACTCGATCGCATCTCGATCTACATTGTTCTCACATGTATATTTTCAACATGAACGATGTAACCAATATTTTGTAAAAATATTATGATTTAATAGAGTGTCCGTGGAGTTTCTTGCCCGTTCTTCTCCATAGGGATCTACTACGCATTGGAATGGGCAACTAGCTTCATCTTTCTGACTGACCGACCCATTGACAATTCAAAAGTGCCTGTAATTGGTTTATTTGAAATAAATGCTTTGAGTTTGCACAATGTTCGTTTGTCACTAGCTGCGCTCTCACAGGAATATTTTCTTAAGTGAGCATGCTTAAGTTTTGTCCATAGTACACATATTGTAATCATTAAAAAAAAAAACTTTTAACAGATCAAGTTTGGCGGGATTCTCCAGAGGCAATTTTATTTCTATTTTCCTTATTATAAGTTTCCTAACCGCCCCAAGCGGTATTTACATTTTCCTCAATAAAAAAAAACCTGAATGAAAGAAGGAATAGTCTTCGTACATAAAATAAGTTATGTAGGTAAATACCTAGATGAATTCAACGTCAAATGATTCACTTTATTGTAACTTTTATGATTTAGGTACCTATAGGGAAGCCTAGGTCATTAATATGATTCGTCTCTGAATATATCATCTTCTGTGGTTTTCCCCACGCCATGATACAGCGCCATGTTGTCCGCATTACAAAAGAAGTTGGAATTATTAGAATATCATTAATGACCATGGTTAATACTGGTATTCAGCTGCATCCGGTTAGACTGGAAGCCGACGTCAACATAGTTGGGAAAAGGCTAGGGAGATTGGCAAGTTGATTGACCACGGTTAGTACGGCTAGGCTAAATTGCACAACAGCAGGCAAAAAAGATTTTTCCTTGAGCATAAAGATCTATCCGTTGGTATCATTTAAGTGGAAATTGTGTTATTGAGGTAAAGAAAACATATACTTAGGTAAAGTGTGAATTTTATTTTAGCCATATAAAGTAAGAAAATGTTAGGTTTTGCAGTCAGCAAACTGCCTAGCCTTTTCCCAACAATGTTGGGGTCGGCTTCCAGTCTAACCGGATGCAGCTGAATACCAGTATTTTACAACAATCCAGTTACTGGGTTCGACTTTCGAGCTTCTGACGACCCGTAACGACTGTCAAAGATCCACGAATGACAGCCACGACCAACGGCTTAACGTGCTTTTCGAGGCACGGAGGAGGCTCGTAAGTAAAGATGGTCACCCATCCACTGACCAACCCCGGCAAGCGTAGCTTAACCGACCGACCCGTGCGGCTGTTATTACTTAGCCACGAGCTCCTCAGGTTTTGCAGTCAGCATTAGCTCTCAATTGACTGAATATAATCACTTTATTGAGCGAGCGAACTTTGCTCGGGTAAAAATAGAGAAAACGAATTTTCCTAGAAATGAGACCTAGCTAGATCGATTTTTTGCCCCCGTAAACTCCCATATTGCAACTTTAATCGAAAACGTTAGAGCCGTTTTCGAGAACGTGATTACAAATTATATTATACAAATAATAATATTGCTCATTTTAGTATAGGAGATAAGATTTTCTTCACGAAAAACTTTCGTTACATAGGCACGTCTGAAATCTAAAATTGTAATTTATTAAAATAATCGAACGGTTCAAATTGATGATCCCAAAAGAAACACACACTGTTTAATGCGCCGATGTCTACACAAAGGCAACTCTTACATTCAGCCTATATGTCCTATATGGCCAGCTGTTGAATACGTCAATTTATGGAAACAACCATAGATCTATATCTGACGTCAAACTTATTGGTTTTCCGGTGGTTAACCGTTATCGTTTATCATTTAAAAAACCGCATATCTTGCTGTGAAAATTAGTTTCGTCATTGAGAATGGGCCAGTGGCCCGCCCTTACAATCATAGACTGTCAGAAAAAAGAAAGCCTCATCGGAATATTCTTAACATTATAATTCATTGGCGTTTCCCTTACAAAGTTATAATATTGACAATTATATAGGGATGATGCCTGGATGAAAAAAATAAATTCTATTTAGTCCGTCAGTCAGAAAATAAAAAAATATTAGACACGTATTTTTTGCTTTATCATATTAATAAAAAATGACTTAGATACTCGTAACACGTATTAAAGTTGGGGAGTGGGCTCGCTACGTCACTTCTACGTATAAAATAGCTAGGCGTGACGTCATGCCATATTTTATTTCAATGTATCGCCGTAACCTTTTGATTACGTAAAACAGAAAAAATACGTGTCCAATGTTTTTTAATAATCCAAATAACGAACGAAAAAAATGTTTAAGTAGTCATCATCCCTTTAAGTGCTTTGAGAAACATCTCATTGTAAGTTTTAAGATTTTGTTTCTGAATATGACAGTGTCCGTGTGAAAAAACTCACGGATTTTTTTTTTTTTTTTTTTAAGAAACTGCTCACTCTTGTTTCAAATACGTGCACAGCATAAACACTTTAGACAAAAAAAATAGACGTAGTTCTTCCACTGCTTGGTAAAAATGCCCCCCCCAAATTCTAGGTAAATATACTTTTCCGAGGCCATACAAAATGTAATACAACGTGTCGTTTTGCATCCTCGTCAAATTTCAGGATGTGATACAGACCATCAAACCGAACAACTTTCTCCATGGGACCAACATCGTATTCGCTAAAAAATTGTCAACTGTCCAATAGAAAACTTCAATAAAAGTAATTATTGAAGTTTTACATAGGTCGGCTGATTATTTTTTGATGTTGGTGCCATGGAAAAAGTTGTTCGGTTTGATGTCTATACCACATCCTTTTTGACGAGGATGCAAAACGACACGTTGTATAAGCTTGGGGATGAAAAACACTAGGACAAACGTCTGATTCAAAACTATAAATTTCAGACGGCGCTCAGACTTTCCGGCGTGGGTTCAAGGATGGCACCCTGGCAGAACGCCAGGAGACGATTTCTTATCTCGTAATATTATTTAGCTGTGCTAACTCTCAATTTGTTAGTCATAGTTATTAGTCCAGAATGAGTCACTTTTTCACAGTAATATTGTTTTTTGGGAAATAGTTGTCAGAATTTTCTTTGATGACGTTTTTCTGTTGAATTTTTGCTGTTGGCAAGACATGATTTTGGCTTGTAAATAGTATGAAAAGATGAGTTAGTCAGCACGTTTATAAAACCCACTGACAGGTGCATTCCATGTTAATCCCGCGTCGACAGAGTATTTTCTGTTTTAGAAGGACTTTTAATCGTATTCAGTAACTTGACAGTTCGAAGCAGAATAATTTTCGTTTTTAGGGTTCCGTACTCAAAAGGTAAAACGGGACCCTATTACTAAGACTCCGCTGTCCGTCAGTCACCAGACTGTATCTCATGGACCGTGACAGTTAGACAGTTGAAATTTTCACAGATGATGTATTTCTGTTGCCGCTATAACAAACAAATACTAAAAACAGAAGAAAATAAATATTTAAGGGGCTCCCATAAAACAAACGTGATTTTTTTTGCTCGATATTGATAACGGCAACAGGTAGACGCTTGAAATATTCACAGAATATTTAGTTATATATTCACTTTAAAAATAAATATTTAAATTAAAATAAAACAAATATTTAAGGGGGATCCCATACAACAAACGTATTTTTTTTTGCTCGATATTGATAACGGCAACAGGTAGACGCTTGAAATATTCACAGAATATTTAGTTATAAAATATATTCACTTTAAAAATAAATATTTAAATTAAAATAAAACAAATATTTAAGGGAGGCTCCCATACAACAAACGTGATATTGGTACGGAACCCTTCGTGCGCGTGTCCTAGTCGCACTTGGCCGGTTTTTAAATTACTTAACGTTTATATTATGGTATAAACGAATATAACGTGTTTCAATTAAAACTACAAGCACATCTAGGTAGTTTCGCTTATTATTTGTTTCACCTCATTTTCTTTCTATTGTCACGAATTTATCCATTCAACTGTCAAGTTACTGAATACGATTGACAGTCCAAGTTACGCGCGTTACAAGTTAACCCCCGTTCGCACAGGCGTAATAAAATCGCGGCGGGATTTTATAGCGCACTGGATTTTCAACGCTCTGCTTAGAGCCGAGAGTGCAAAATCCAACAATGTGTTTTTTCGACGCGTTATTTTGCGTTATTGTGAAGTTGGATTCTCAACGCTCGGCTCAACAGCGAGAGTTGAAAATCCAGTGCGCTATAAAATCCCGCCGCCATTTTATTACGCCCGTGCAACGGGGGTTTAGTGTGTTTACGCGCGTCGACGGTGCGTAAAATAAACGCCGCAGCGTTATGCATATGCTCACAGTGAATTGAATCTCTTGATGAATTTGCTGACTTATTATTTGGTTAGGTAGGTATTTATTTTGGTTCCATAAAACGAACTTTTATTATGGCTTTAATTTTTTTTCATTCACTGTTAGTTTACTATAGGAGGAGTACACCGACCTACTATAATAAAAACAATATTGCACAAGTTTTAATTACACTTCAGTAACAAAACAAATGAAATACGCTGATCAAACAAGAATTGCACCACTTACAAAATGATGCGAAAGTAGGTAATTATTGCATCACTTTCATTGACAAAAGATACTTTAGTGCCTCCTGCCCTATCCCAATTTATTTAAGGTCGGCGCAACATGTCCCTTTCTTCCATACTTCTCTATTAGTCGTCATCTCGGTAGTCACTCCCTTTCTAGCCATATCATGTTTTAAACAGTCCATCCATCGTTTCTTTGGTCTTCCCCTACTCTTAAATACAGGCATTTACATTCATACCTACTTAAAACTTTTCAGTACCGACCTGTACCGACAAATGTATAACCTGGTAAGTACTTTATGCAAGCTTTAACAAGGCTAGCCTTTTCCCAACTATGTTGGAGTCGGCTTCCAGTCTAACCGGCTGCAGTTTAATACTAGTAGGTTACATGAAGCGACTGTCTGTCTGCCCTCCATAAACCAGTTACTGGGTAGCACGATACCCCTTGGTAAGACTGGTTGTCAGACTTTCCGGCTTCTGACGACCCGTAACGACTGTCAAAGATCTACGAATTACAGCTGGGACCAATAGTTAAAAGTGGTTTCCGAGGCACGGGGGTCGCGATATGTTATAAACGGTCACCAATCCACGGTCCAGCCTCGGCAATCGTAGCTTAACCTTCGATCGACCTGTACGGCTGTGTTTAGCCACAGACCCTTTATGAAAGCACCCTAAAGTAGTGCCAACAAATGAACGAGTTTAGTTTCGGACTTTTCGTTATTTAGTTTTTGCTATCAATAAGGTTTTTTTTATCGATAGGTAATTTTTTTTTTATAGATAGGTAGTTTTTTTTATCGATAGGTCGTTTTTTATCGATAGGTAGTTTTTTATCGATAGGTAGTTTTTTATCGACAGGTAGTTTTTTTTATCGATAGGTAGTTTTTTATCGATAGGTAGTTTTTATCGATAGGTAGTTTTTTATCGATAGGTAGTTTTTTATCGATAGGTAGTTTTTTTTATCGATAGGTAGTTTTTTTATCGATAGGTAGTTTTTTTTATCGATTGGTAGTTTTTTTTATCGATTGGTAGTTTTTTTATCAATAGGTAGTTTTTTTTATCGATTGGTAGTTTTTTTTATCAATAGGTAGTTTCTTCCTTAACTAGGTATATAATGTTAGGTAACATAATAGAAATGTTTTGCATTAAAACAAAACAGTTATTATGTTATGAAAAACACAATAACACTTTGAAGAAAGCATCTCAATTATTGCCTTATATACTATAAATAGTTAAGATATACGTACTTACATTCCCTTTTAGTTACCTGTGTTCTTTCAACATGTAAGAAATGTCGCGGTGACTATGGTCTCAGCGAGCTTGAGTTGTCACTGTCAAGTGTCATTCATAGAAGTCTTCAAAATTCAACAGCAAGCGCCTTACTCGTGTTATTGTGTTTTTCATAACATAATAACTGTTTTGTTTTAATGCAAAACATTTCTATTATGTTTCTTTCAAAACACAATAACACTTTGAAGACCTGTTTGATATCTGCTGGTGAAAGAATACCTGAAGGATGTAGACGCTATGTGAATTATATATATATATATGGAATGAACGAATACTACGGTCTATATGTATTCATTAAATGTTCAAATAAATAATTACAAGTTTTCCATCTATTTATCGTAGAAACTGCAAAAATGAACAAATTCCATAAAATGTTATTAGAAACGTTCAACTGTCATGCTATGTATGAGACACAATTAAATCACTATATTATTGTTACCAACCTTTATGAGGTTGGTCGACAGTTGAATCAAATCTATTTAAGTACCTTATTTAAGGTGAACATGAATTATCAAGCTTTAATGATAATCCAAAATCAATAAGATCTAAAACTGAATTAAAATCATAATCTCATTACTAAAGGATAATTGAATCACTCATATACTTAATTAACACAAGTTAGGTAATGTTGGATATGAGTACTTGGAAGTTATGAGATCAATCAACAAATATTTCTGAATCTCATAATTTTATAAAGATGTGGAAAAACAAAATCAATGTCATTCATGACACAGTTAAAATTCCATTGAAACTAAAATATATTTAGGACCCTTCTTTACACTAAGTACTTTGGTCAACAGATTAGTCTAAGTAGTAGACACATGTAAATGATCTAAGAAGGAATTCTAGTATAAGTCTCTTCATTTATCAATTAAAATGTCTTGAAATGTGAATCATGTACCTCTACACAAATATATTTAATAAATATTATAAATATTTTCATAGGGAATTAATAATTATCATAATGATAAACCCTATTCTCTCACAGAGAGGTGACCTTTGTCCCAAAAGTGGGAATCTTATAGGCTGGTCATTCTTAATTATCTTGAGAGGTAACCATCTCCTTTACTACTTTACAAAAGTAATAATTCTGTAAGCCTAGTGGCTCTTCCAGTTTAATTTCATTTGATGAACTATTCTCCAGTCAGCCTCCCGAAGGCTACCACAGACTACTTTATGTACCTCCAGAAGGCTTTTCGTAACTTAGTCTGTTTAAAAATATTTCAAGCAAGCTTTTAGATTTTAAGTAAACTTCTTGATTGAACCACACCTTGGTCGCACTGTTATTCAACATTTAAAAGCTGTGACTTACAATATTAGAGTATGTAAAACTCTTCTGGCAGCCTCATCATTCTGGAATTAATTTCATTTCATGACTTTCTGGGTAGTGGTTTAGCTAAGGATAATGCTTTTGAAACAATGGACACAAAACTGTTTAGATCTAACATCAGTTGGTTGGTACCATAATTATGTGCTTTATGCGTAAATATAAATAAATTGGGATCAGATTATTTAGGACTAATGCCATGCACTCTACACTATGACATTCACCTCTGAATAGGAGCTTTATAAGTAATTACTGTAGATTATCTCCAATTACACTTTAGCAAGGTTCTTGTCTACCAAGCCTTGCAACCTGATTGCCCCCCTCCCCCCCAACTTTCCAGGGTAGGAGTTGCAGCTTATCAGGTCTAAGACGATCTTACATAGATCTTATACTGGTACTGACTCTCCGAGGCCTCGTCTCCAAATACGGGAGCCAGTCACATTGGGTTCAGTATGGGGCGATTTCTACATAGTACGTCCCCGTCCCATTTCCGAGTTCACATGACTGAGCACTCTCTCTTAAGTCGGGCGAGAAAAACCCATGCTAGTTGATGCTGTCACCTCTGAATGAAAGCATCGCAGAAGCTTGCCAAGCCATCATTTGAGTCCCATATGACGTACTGTCGCACAAACGGCCGACTTATCTGACGTGAAAACGTCGACGCCGGGGACGCCCCACTTTGTAACATGGCCTCCGAGGCCTGGGGCCTGGAGCAACAGGAGCCACTTCTGCTGGTCTGTTCCTAGATAAGCGGTCGGCTAACCCGTTGTTACACTTTTAACCTCCCCGGGAGGTAAACCGCTAACAGAGTGTTCAGCTAATCTGCTAACTTCCATCTTGCAAATTAGGTTCAGAAACGCTAGGGGACGTATCCCTCGCTCATCTTAAATGTGCGACAAATGGTCTGTTGTCGGATTGAACTCTGAATCTAATATGTGCACTCTGAAGACTGGCTTTTTGGCAATACTGCATATATGGCAAACATCTCTCGCAAGTTCAAGTACAATGTTTTCTGGTTTGGTCAAGTTCCTGACTAGAGTAGGATATAATAGAATATTCTTTATTATGTACACCTTACCACTAGGGTGACACAATGGGCAGTCTTATCACTAAAAGCGATATTTTAAAGACATCCTTTGGACTCCCTTTGCATGAATATATTAGCCCGTTCATGTAGGCTCCTTACCCTTCCTCCACGGAAAGTGTGGACAGGAAGTGGGTTACTCTACCCCTGTGTAAGTGAACTGAGCTGTGGTCTATCAGTAGCCTCTGGCCACCACATTAACTGTATGCAAACCAGCGGGGCAACCTTTTTCCATTTGTCCTGGTCTGCCCTTCTCAAATATTTGTCTGGCAACAAGCATTCCCATACAGGGATAACAACATTTTTGTGTTAATGAACTATGAACTTGTTTCAGGGAACAAAGTGTTGATATTATTATCTTCCTTTCAACCTTGCCTGCAGGCCGGGCCTTGTGATTGGTAGCAGTGCTCAAAAGAAGGAAGAATATTGTTGTTGTATTGTTGTTGTTGTTGCTCCTGATTGAGGTTTAGAATTGACTTAGGAAATTCACTCGTCACCCAAGCTTTGTTAGGACCCAGAGTCTCCGAGACAGAAATCAAAAATGCATCTTTTCCTAGTGGACCAGTAGGAAATTATCTAAACTAAATAAACAAGAATGCAGATACCACACGCTCTCAAATTCTCTGTCATTCAGTTGCCCACCGCTTCACATAACCAGGGCACTGAAAAAATGTCAAAAGGGTGTTCTGTCAACTCGTGTGAACAATTTCCCTTCATTAACATATCATTGCTTCCGTCTTACTTTTTAGTAATAACAGAGTGTAAACAATAGGCTATTTGATTATGGTCATAATCTTAGATTTCTGCATAGACTATTATGGATTTAATTTGTATTAATTATTTTAACTAGTAGCTTTATTACTTAATATATATAGCTCAAAGTAGAATTGTATTGAATGTTAATATTTTCAGTATTTCATTTCCTGTTATGATCTTCAGGAACAGAAACAGGTTTGCAGACTTTCATTCCCAAGCTTTTACATGGTTCCTTAGGCAGCCTGAATCTTGTCAAAATTATGAATCTTGGCCTAGTTATTGTTGCTATGATCCGATTTATCATGTTTTTAAAATAATCCAAGAACTATTCCTGCTCTAAATAATATCTTGTCAGTTTTAAATTGTTTGGTGGCTGTATTTGTTCCATTTCTAATTTTGATAGAGCACTTATGATCCTGCTCATAATTATAAGATTTCCATAATTATTACAAATATAGAAAAAATATACAGTATACCATTATAAATTATATTTTTTTTTTTTTTTATTTAGCACTGCTTATTAGTTAAGTACCTATAAAACTTTTGCAGATTAGAGTTCATAAGAGGTGCTGAACCTCTTTAATTAATTTATTTATTTATATATAGGTACTCCAACAACTTATGCATTAATAATATATTACAAAAGAACTTTATTTTATTAGTGTGGTGACTTTGTCACTTAAAAAGTACACAGCTTAACCAGAAATGGTAAATATATACAAACAATTATTTTAAAGTGATTTAAAAAACTAACTTATCTTTTGTTACAATGAAAGTAACAATTGCATACCACCTGCAAGCATAAACAATAAAATTGTAATTTAAATACACTTCTCGATGGGAGTGTTTGGACTTCCGAAAAGGAAAGTAGGATACAGTTGTAGTGGGTAGGTTGCTGCCCAAATAACAAGTCCCTGTAGACCTTACTTTAGCAGCTAGCTCTGCCTGCTCTAGACCTACATTAGAAATCCCAGCCAAAACTCCCTCCGCGGGGGCTAAATAGTAGGATTTAGTTTTGTTGAGTGGCATAAGTACTCATTTACTTCTAATGCACTGTGTGAAACACATGGGGTGAGTGAGCATAAATGTAAGGTTTTCTTATAACGGATTATAACTTTTCATGGTTGAATGTCAAAAACTGCTTGAGTAGCTTTAGCTCCTCTAGACATTCTGCATTTGCTTTATGAATTACTACCTAATTATCATAATTTGCACTGAAATCTTTAAGTTGTAATATTTCTGTCTATTTAGTTAAACACAACCGGGTTGTTTAGAAAACAACAATGCGCTTCTAATGTAAATAATAGCAAGAAGCAGGTTAGAAGTTTATTGATAATGTGTCTGAGTAAGGTCAGTGGGTCGTCTTAGTAAGGTTTGGTGATATAATGTGGAAATTGTGTCATGTTAGCAGAAACTTAACACTTACTTGGCTACTCTTAGTACTCATTCGGTTGTAGGTAAGTGCATAGAGTAGGTCGGTCTTACAGGAAATCATTTCGATCTCATTACCCTGGTTTTAGCCGGTGGGAAGAGCGTTCTTCCCCATTACAGCACTTAGGAGAATCGAAATACAAACGGTTGCTCTCCAAAGGCACTGGCGACCATGTATATATTTTGAGGTATCGATCTCCACTTCGGCACTTCGCTGACTCACGATCAGCGTAACACTATATATCACTTACCACAAGCACTATTCTTATTCACTTTTAATAAAGTTTTAACTGAAACTTTACTCATTTTCGATTAAAATTATCGAGCGAAAATATTTTACGTATACATTGGCGGCAAAAATTTAGACGCTATGAATGACACTTGACAGTGACAACTCAAGCTCGCTGAGACCATAGTCACCGCGACATTTCTTACATGTTGAAAGAACACAGGTAACTAAAAGGGAATGTAAGTACGTATATCTTAACTATTTATAGTATATAAGGCAATAATTGAGATGCTTTCTTCAAAGTGTTATTGTGTTTTGAAAGAAACATAATAACCAGTTTTAACATTCATCTTACATTGCCGCATAAATGAATACTAACGAAATAAATTAGCATGAAAGATTATCTAGTATGATTCTAGAACTGTTTATTGAAGAATTCATGACAGGATGACACAGCAGTTTTCTTAGATATTTCATACTAAGAAAGTTTTTATTTTCTACTTCTTATTTTTTAATTAAAAAAAAAATATACGCCTCGACTTGAGAACCTCCCTTAAAAAAGCGGCCAAGTGCGAGTCGGATACCGAAAAAAAAACTTTTTACCCGACTGCCAAGGACTGGAAGGCTTATGTTGCTTGATATTGTTTTTTTACCTTTAATTTTTTAACTTTATTTTATTTTTATTATTTGTTGTTATAGCGGCCATAGTAGTACACAAACTCTCAAAATTTCCAGTGTCTACCTATTCCAGTTCAAAAGATACAGCTCAGTGACAGACGGACGGACACGGAGGCCTTAGTAATATCCCGTTGGCAGTCTTTCATCAAGACGAACAGACTGTTCAAAATTATCTAATCAATTATGAAAATGAAATATAAACTCAATGACACGAGAAATGTTTCAGAATGAAGACAGTACACGACAACTGTCATTCTGACAAGAACTTAATCCAATTGAGATAAAGTTTAATTTTCTTAGTTGTTAAGATCATTTTGAACAATCTCTTCGTCCCGATATTTTTGACGCTGACTGTTAAGCTGACCTATTTAAAACCACCATTAACTTTACAAAAAAATACTAAATCGTAATCATTACCCGTTTAGTATACTAACCTGCACTAACGATGTGCAAAATTAAGCAACAATGTATTGTGTAATAGAGCAATTATTTACCGATTACAGAAATATTTATTTGATGATAAGCTTATAAGCTTATGCCATCAATTCTGGGACATGTTGTATATACCTAAGTATATACAACATGTCCCAGAATTGATGGCATAACCGCTTAAGGGGTCATTGTACTCACTGTATTCATTCATCAATTATAATCAGGTCGAAATTGATATATTTACTTACATGTCAGAAATCAGGCGTGAAGTGGCACTGGCAACGTATCTTTTCAAAGTTTTAAGGGGTAGTATACAAAACTCGGGTATACTATCAGAAATAAGGTTTAATTTACCGGATATGTACGTGGCGCGGCGGCGCAAGCCGCGGCTGCTGGTGGTACCGCGTGCGCGCACCAACTTGCTGGAGCGCGCACCGCTGACTCGCGCGCTGCGCACTCTCAACACGGTGGCGGAGGCCATCGACATATTCACCTGTGCACTGGGTGAGTTCACAAGGGCCACGTACTGTGTATGTGTAGCATGTAAGGTATAGATACCTAGTTAAGTAAAATTTTATTTTAACTTACTTTGTCGCATTAGATTTATTGATATCTGTAATGGCAAAGGAAACGTGTGTGATAAATAATAGGTTGGGGAAAAAGTTTCTTCGCATTTTTTAAGAAAATTCAAAACATTTTTTAATATACATTATTTACATTTATCTAGGAGATCCATCTGGTCGGTCGTTGAGTGCGGTCGTGTCCAGCTGCGCTCCGACAAAAATAAAAAGTCCCACGGCGCGAGACATACCGAAGTGGTTTGCGATCCTAGCATCGGTCATAAATACGAATTTAGCGTTTCTGCGGAAGTGCTCGCGAAGTAAATACAACCTGTGCACCGCACGCGAAGTAAATTCAACCTGAACTCAAACGAACGACCCGCTGCAAGAGTGGAACGGAGCATCCGCCGTAGGATCCTGAGTTCTAAATTCCAAGCAAGCAAAATCGGTGAGGCCGTTCCTTATATTATTTAGTCTAAAGTAATGCATGTTCATAAAATTATAGCATCAATTCAAATTACCAGGAGATAAAGTTAGACATAAAGTTTACCTACTTCTTAAATATTGCAAATCAACAAAAACCTCCGAACAAAAACTTGAACCTTTTTTTTTTGGTTGAATGTCAAGTTACGGCAAGATAAATTCTATGTTCACACAAAAAATTTTTTGCCCACACAGTAAAGCTTCAAACTAATGTCTTTGTTTTAAAACACGTGTCGGTCACCCTAACCAATTTTGTTTCTATTCCAACAAAAATATAACAAAACAATGGCCTCGATTGTACCAATGTTGAGGGACGGAAATTGTCTGTTTAGAGCTATAGCATTCCAAATAAACAATTTAATGGGGCTGACATTCGATCACGTGTCTGTTCGTAAAGACCTTGCAAATTATGTTTCGGATAACCGTAACGACGACAGAATTTACTTAGCACTTTTGAATAATATTCAGGACTTTCTTCCTGACAGCAATCTGTCTCAGGAACAACGTATAAAAAATACATTACCGCGCAGTTTAACGAGACGTTCTAGGGTGGTGAAGACATTTTAATCGCTGCATCCGAATTCTACCTCGTAAATGTGCATGTTCACACAAATAACGAGAACACACTGGTGTACGTACCTACCGGCAACTCATTGCCCGGCAATATTCACATCTTCTATAAAGACCGGCATTATGATAGCTGGGTCACGATCGACGATGATCAGTACATCAGTAGCCAACGAAGTCTAACGCAGAAATTATCAAACGCCAAGGCACCACAACATATAGAAAACTCAGCTAACCAGTACAACATACGAGTTGAGCAGGAACAGTCCACAGAACCCCGGTTCCAAATCACCAGCCCCCATTTAGCTAGCCCACTAACACCGTGTCATCAATTACCGTTATCACTAAGTACACCAATATCAGATGTAGTCGCAGATGACACTGGATACACTATACTTAGAAACCCGCCAACTACCGCAATTAAGCACATCTTCCCTAAGTTGCGTATTGCAACTGATTGCAACAAGGAATGTCCGCGGGGCCTCAAAACCGACCAAAAAGGATAAAATAGACGCTGAACTTTCACATAGGGATATCCACGTAGCCTGCCTACAAGAAACAGGGATGAATGAAGGAACGTACAGCTCCAGGCATTACGAATGGCACCTATATTCAGCCGCTAGTACAACACACCGGGGACTGGCAATTTTAATCAGAAAGGATGCCCAAATTGCAACACCGGTCATAAACATTATTTAGCGTTTCTGTTGAAGTGCTCGCGAAGTAAACACATTTCGTTAGAACTGTGCACCTGATCTCAAGCGAACATCAGTCCGTTGCAAGGGTGAAACTGATCAGCCGAATTAGGATCCTGAGTTCCAAAGTCCCAGCAAGCAAAATTGGTGAGGCCGTTCCTTATATTCCTCAGTCAAAAGTATTTATTGCATGTTCATAAGATTATAGTATGAATCCAAATTCCCAAGACATAAAGTTAAACAAAGAGTTTACCTACTTCTTAAATATTGCAAATCAACAAAAATCTCGGCACAGACCCTTTTTTTTTTTTGTTGAATGTCAACTTATGGCAAGCTAAATTCTATGTTCGCACAAAAAATTTACCCCATACGGTAAAGCTTCAAAATAAGGTCTTTGTTTTAAAACACGGGTTGGTCGTTCTAACCAGTTTTGTTACCACTCAAACAAAAACATAACAAAATTATGCTTCGATTTGTGAAATTGTCTATTTAGAGCTAGCATTACAAATACTTATACAATTTAATGGGGCTGACATTCGACCACGTGTCTGTTCGTAGACCTTGCAAATTATGTATCGGCTAATCATAACGACGACAGAATTGACTTAGCACTTTTGAATAATATTCAGGACTTTACTCCGTCTTCAATTCTCAGAATAAGATCTGCATTAAGCAGGAAAAGCACTACTAAAAAACGTTGTGAACAGGCCACTAGAAACGCTGAATCTCTATTACCATTCGAAATAAACTCAAAGATGGACTGAAAATTAGCCAGACTCATGTATCGAATGGTGGTCGTACCTTGTATGACACACGGTTTGAAAGTATCGGCACTCACCAAAGCTAACAGGACAAGACCGAAAAGATATGAGAGAGTTATCAAGAGTGACTTGATTAACCGCGCTAGGAATAAACCAACACGAAAGAAAATGCATGAAATCTTAAACGGAAAAACCGTAACCAAACGCATTAAGAACCACAGGATGTGCTATCTCGGACATGTCCACAGGCGTAGGCGTCGGGAACCGCACCTGCTACATGCAGCAATGCAGTACAGGGTAATATCCAAAAATTCGGCCGCCCTATTTACACATGGAAAGCAGGACATAATTTACTTCGATAAGGAAATCAACTTTTGGGTAGACACGGCTGAAGATAGAGATAAAATTAAGAAAGCTGCTAACGAGATTTACAAGAAACCTGAAATGGATAGCAGTGAGACCTCAGACGAAGATATTGGAAATAACAACTCAAACTCAAAGCATTTATTTCAATTAAACCAATTACAGGCACTTTTGAATTGTCAAGGGGTCGGTCAGTCAGAAAGATGAAGCTAGGCGCCCATTCCAAAGCATAATAGGTACCTATGGAGAAGAACGGGCAAGAAACTCCACGGACACTCTTTTGAATCAAGATATGGTTACAAAATAATGGTTACATCATTCAAGTTGAAATTTTACATGTGAGAACGATGCAGAACGTTAAAAGCATCCTTAAAAAACAATTCAAATATTTAAATTAAATTAAAATAAGCCGTGGCCGCTAAGGTATGACCAGCCTTCACTGACAGCGCTTGTTCACGAACCTGACGCATGGATTAGCTAAATGATCCAACACGCGCCACCATCAGCGAGACATTAGAGTGAGCGTCACATAGCAGCACAACGTGGCATAGCAGTGACACCAAAAGTGTCGAAAGCGCAGTTTAATTGCCAAAAGATTCACCGGGGAAGTTGAACTTGAAGCAACATGGCAGTGACGTCATAAAAAGAGCCCGTCCATAATCCTGTCGGGTGTGGCAACAGGGTACCATCCGTAGGTAGGTACTTGAATTGACTTCTCGGCTCGATTAAGAACTGAATGCGATTTCACAAAAACAGCAAAGTACTATCAACGACTTTTGTGCGTCACACCCATACGGAAGGTATTCGTATGCACGGGCCAGTGGCTAGTGGCCTCCATTGTTTTCGTCCACCAATAGCGCTTCGGCGCACATTATAAATGAAAAGGTTAGAACGCCAAGAAAAACAGCAATTAACGTTTAAGAAAAGGGACATTGTTTATTTTAGGGTCATCTTTCTTAGGCGACATTCTTAGTTCATTGGTCAAATAAAACAACTAACTGTAAAAAGGTCCATCCTTCATTCATTGGTCAAACACAAAAAGGGCGTTGACTATGATTTCAACGTGCAACCGAAAAAGTTTTGAAAAGGGTGAGGCACAAAGACTTTCGATAGTTGCACGCTGGCGCTCCCCCTTCGCAGGCGCCTCGCTCGGGTGGGACCGAAGCTTAAGATTTCTACAAAAACTGACAACCACCCATAAATAATAAAAAACCTAAGCACTATGATACGAGTAGCTGGGTCACGATCGAGGCGATCAGTACATCAGTAGCCAACAAATTCTAACGCAGAAATTATCTAACACCAAGACTCCACAACATACAGTAAACTTAATTAGCCAGTACAACAAACGAGTTGAGCAGGAACAATCAGAACTCCGGTTCCAAATTACCAGCCCCTAATTACCACAGGACAAGATCGACTTCAATAAGGAAATTAACTGTTCGGTGGACACGGCTGAATCAAGAGATAATATCGAGAAGGCTGTTAACGGGACTTACAAGAAAACTGAAACGGATAGCAGTGAGACCTCAGACGAAGATACTGGAAACAGCAACGTGTAATACAACATAGCAGTGACATAAATGGTGTCGAGAATGCAGTCTAACCTCGCCAAAAGATTCACCGCTGAAGCTAGATTTTAAATAACATGTTATTACTTGCCGCGGGTATACCGCATCCTTGCCGCGTGTGTACCGCGGTAGCGCGTACTTGTAGGGAGTGTACCGCGTCCTTGCCGCGAGTGTACCGCGGTAGTGCGTACTTAGAGCGGGTGTACCGCGTCTTTGCCGCGTGTGTACCGCGTCAGTACCACGTCCTTGCGCGTGTGTACCGCAGTCATTCGTTTGAGTGAAAGAAAACCTGTCTCATGTAATGTTGACATTTGTTTTTAAAAACGAACGTCACGATCGACGACGATCAGTACCAACAAATTCTAACGCAGAAATTATCTAATGCCAAGACACCACAACATACAGGATACGTAATTAGCCAGGACAACATACAAATTGAGCAGGAACAATCCACAGAACTCCGGTTTGAAATCACCAACCCCCAACTACGCAGGACAAGATTTACTTCAATAAGGAAATTAACTTTTCGATAGACACGGCTGCATAAAGAGTCAAGAAGGCTGCTAGAGATATACAAGAAACAGGAAACGGATAGCAGCGAGACCTCAGACGATGATTTTGGTAATAACAACGTATAATACAGCATAGCTGTGACATAAAGAATCAAAAACGAAGTTTAACCGGCAAAAGATTCACCGGAGAAGCTGGACTTGAAGCAACACGGCAGCAACGTCATAAAAAAGCCCATCCATATTATATCACCCGTCTCTCCACTATTCCAAGGCTTGCTTTACGGTGCATACTGGGTATGGCTCTTTATCCCCTCCATATCCTAAGGGCATGTCTTCCCTACCATTACCGCGCCCCCCGGTCTACTCACTGATATGCAATGGGCTCTGTTGCACCATGTAACATGAGGCAACAGGGTCTAGTGTGAATCTCTGGGTTCATTCGAGCAATCGAGTCTGGTTAAACCACGCTGGGGTCGGTGCAATTCATTCATTCATTCATTCATACATTATTTACATTTATCTAAATTATGTAGGTACCATTTTGTTCGATAACTTTTTGCCATCTTGTAGGCAGGGACATGATTCCATTGCTATAGAAATTTTGGGACTTCTGATCAAAATACCGCGACAAGTGGTTTTGGCAGTCCTCTTGTGATGTTAACCTGACACTGCCTAAAGAATTCTGAAGAGACCGAAACAGGTGGAAATCTGAAGATGCAAGGTCAGGACTATACGGCGGATGCATGAACACCTCCCAGCCAAACTCTCTTAAATTTTGCTGAGTGGCTAAAGATGTGTGAGGTCTAGCGTTATCATGATTAAAAACCACACCCCTTCTGTTGATTAATTCCGGCCGCTTTCTCACAACTTCTTGCTTTAATCTCATCAGATGTTCGCAGTAGAGTTCAGAATCGATGATCCTGCCTGGTGGTAACAGCTCATAATGAATAATGCCCTTCCAATCACACAGCATCACCTTGTTGCGAGTTAACCCGGGTTTCGCCACAGTCTGTGAAGCCTGACCGGCCTTTGACCTCGACCTTTTTCGCACGTTCTTGTCGTACGTGATCCACTTTTCATCACCAGTTATCAGCTTCTTCAAAAATGGTTCGGTTTCATTACGTCGTAATAAAGAATTACAAATGAGTACACGGTTCATTAGGTTTCTTTCAGTGAGCTCGTGAGGTACCCAAATATCGAGCTTTTTTGTGTACCCAGTTTTTTTCAAATGCGCCAAAACTGTTTTGTGATCAATTCCTAGTTCTTCAGCTACGTCGTCACTACTGATATGCCGATCTTGCTCCACTTTTTCAAAAATGGCATCCATTTTATCCGTAATAGGGCGACCAGAGCGACGTGCATCTTTGACATCAAAATTTCCGGATTGAAAACGCTTAAACCAAATTTGTGCTACTCTCACAGACACTGCACTGGGTCCACAAACATCTCAAATTTATTTCGCGGCTTGTGTTGCATTTTTACCTTTTTTGTAGTAAAATTTTAAAATTTATCGAATTTCTTCATTAGATTCACTCACCTTGACAGTACGAAAAACAAATGAAAATCACACATTTTCCTAATTTGAATTTGGAATTATGTTCTTTAAAATTTAAACTTTCAATGACACCAAAACCAGCCAGATACAAAGAGATTTTATTTTAAGTTCATACATACTATAATGCGAAAAGACTTTTTCCCCAACCTAATAAATAAATAAATAAATGTCACTGGGTGAATTCGTAAAAGTACTATGTTACAAATAATGATCTTGAGATGTATTTTGTGCTTTAATTTTTATTTTGGGTGTGTGCCTTGGTTATCGCATTAGGTCAAGACCTGTCATTTAAATAAATAAATTATTATGAACAACTTTTACTTTGGGTCAGTCTGAAATCGTGAAAAACTAATCTGCTGCTCCGTATATCTTAACGAGTTTGATGTAGATAAATGTACTGAACAGCAAGTTTGGTCCCATAGTAAAAGTTGTTCATAATTATGAGTACAATGACCCCTTAAGTGTTGTGCCAGCAATTCTGGGACATGTTGTCTATTAAGCTTCCTACATCAGTTATTTATTAATCTCTAATCCGAGTCGATAAGAAAAAAACGTTATTTTTTTTGATCGTCTAAAAAATTGAATAAGCAAATACAGGGTGGATTTTAACTAGGTTTTTTTTTCATCATAAATAAATATATATTAAAAATACTGTGAAATTCTTTAAACAAAAACGAACTGTCAAATTATCTTTTTTTTTTCAGCTGGTTTTTACTAAGAGGTCTTTGACTCTGCTAATATCAGTCACATAACCGGCTTGAGTATATGTATCTATGTTAATAATTATGCTACGGTATTAGTTACATTTCCAATGTAAATCAAACTGATTAAATAAATGTCAGATATTTAAATTAATATGAGGACAGTTTTTTTTTAAAGTAATTAATGATCAACACCTGCTTCGCACGGTTTTTACGGCTTGATAAAACATAGCGATTTTTTTATTATATATTATTATGTTAGTTCAATATTAAAGCATTATATTCTAACCCCCCTTATTCATAAAAAACTGTAACGCTTTATAACCTTTTTTTTAGATGTAGAAGTCTTTTGTCAATTTCTCTCGAAGTATGATTTGAAAGAAAAATACAAAACACTTCAAATTACTAAAATAGGTTTATAGAGCGGTCTGTTTTTTATGATTAAGGGGGAATAAATTCCCAAAATTATGGTGAAAACCGCATCTAAATCCGTTGCGTAGTTTAGAAGAACAATGCGGTGACAAAGACAAACACGATAATCAACGTTAATTTATAATACGTATACTTAAGTAGATATAGAAACAAGAAATAATCTAAAATAACCGCTAGATCACTAGAAGATATTTCGATTATTGAATCTTGACAGATTTCATTTGATTAATTTCAGTATATTTTCACCTTATCTTTGGGGTTTTTCCTAATGTCAAATTCTAAGGCTATAAGTAATTATTTTTTTCATAAAATTATTTTTTCGCAGTCCGAATTTTTTCAGATAAACCACAGATAGATTAGATTTTATTTACCTACTTGTTAAAAAAATATAATAGAATAGGTACCTATATAAATAAAAAGAGAAGTCCTAACTGACTGACTCATCAACACCCAGCCCAATACCTTGAACCTAGACAGCTGAAATTTTGCATAGAGGTTCACTTTATAATGTAGACAAGGAATAAGGAAGGATTTCCCGGTAGCACGTTCCCGTGGGATATTTTCAGACATCCACGCGGGCGAAGCGAAATTTTGAATATATTGTAAAACTTGCTAATAAAGGAAATTTGAAATTGAATGAACGGATCGTAAAAATGTAAATATCTAGTTTTTGATTTACAATATACAATGGCTCTTTCAATATTTTATTTATTTATTTTTTTTTTTTTTTCTAAAAAATAAAATTCTATACTTGTCCTACAATTATTTTAAGAACTGAATAATATCTTAAACTATGTTAGGTAACTAATGTTACTACGTCGGTTACAAGTACACTGTTTGACTCTTGTTTAGCTTTTATTGGGGCCCTGGTGACCTGTAGCACAGGTTTTTCCCAAAAACCTATATCAGGCACCAGTCTCTCACAAAGGTGGAATACAGCTGAAACATTTTTTTTTTGTACACACTAACTTTAAGTCAGCTTTGATAAATTAAAATGATATACTTACTTACTTAGGTTTATCTATATGGGCCAACTTTTTTCCACTTCAATTAAATTTAAATTAAGGTGAATAGTCTATTCAATATCAAAGAAATAAATTTTAAAATACATGTTTTGTAATTATCTGTACACGTACATTTAATTTAAATAAAAAAAAAAACCTCGAAAGTAATTTTCAGTCGCATGACGACAGCGATCGATCTTGCACAATAAAAAATTACTTACAACATTCAAATAAAAAAAAATACATACCCAGTAACACTAATAATCTACACTAAATGATACACACACAACACTAAGTACAGTAATTATTATGAAAACGATTATTAAAACAAATCTTTATTTTATTTATCGCGAATGTTCCGGTATAGCGTTTAGCTCGACGTGCGCATTCAATCGCAGTTGGATGCCGACTGAAAATAATACCGACAACTGACATTGATATCCGATTCATAATTTGAATTGTATAATGTACAGATAGCATACTGCAGCGAAGAGCCGGCGCAAACACGTGTTTCACACACTTTCATGTTTTTCTTGCGTTGTCAGGTGTGGATGGTGCGATTTTAATTAATCAATAATGGATAATTCTTGGCATATAACCATCAGCAATGGCGGCGGCGATGTTCAGCCTTCTCTGTATTCTGGCCAATTAATAGTAGGTAGACTAGGCACAGAGTATAATTTTCACTTGTTGGGTTCAATGAACTGGATTTTTCAGGGCTAGCATAAATTTCTTTGAATGACTTTTACGTTTCGTAATTTATTTTCATAACGTTATTTATGTTGAAATTACCAGTGTGTCGTCGTATGCGCGTCCCTTATAAAGCTGGGTCTGAAAGATCTTAGATCAAATTGGCGCAAATCTTGTGTCGTCTGCTAGAAAGAGAAGACAAAGTCTGAATTAGAACTGGCTTGCTTTTAGATCAAGTCATATAATATAACATATCATTTTAATTAATTAAAATATAATTTTAATACCAGCCTATTATTGTCCCGCTGCAGAGCAAAGGTCTCTTCTCACACAGAGAAGGCACGAGCATTGATCACCACGCTTGCTCAAAACGGTTGGCGATTTCAGAAATATAAACTAGGCCCCGTGGATGTCGGAAAATATCCCACGGCAACATGCTACCGGGAAATCCTTCCTTATTCCTTGTCTACATTGTAAAGGGAACGTCTGTACAAAATTTCAGCTTTCAAGGTTCAAGGGTTTGGGCTGGGCTGGGCATTGATGAGTCAGTCAGTCAGTCAGGACTTTTCTTTTTATTTATATGGATAAGTCCAGGTTTCCTCACGATGTTGTCCTTCACCGATGTCAGTAATGTCCAAGGTAAACTCAGAAAGTACATTATGAATTGAAAAAGTGACATTGGTACTGGCCCTGATTTGAACCTAACTCATGCACAACCTCATGCATGAGAGGCGAGGCCTTAACCACTGAGCCACCACGAAGCCTAGCTTATTTATATTTCTCATTAATTATTAATTATATCTACGCAACCTGTTGAAGTTCACGTCCGAACGATATAAGCACATGCAAAAATTACAACTGCCATTTTAAACACCACACTGTGTGTAAGCCGGGTTATTCGGTAACGCTGGAGTTTTTGTCTACAGAGTAGCAAGGGTCGTTCCATCAGGTTAAGCTACGCTTGCCGGGATTGGTCCGTGGATGGGTGACCATCTTTACATACCGAGACTCCTTCGTGCCTCGGAAAGCACGTTAAGCCGTTGGTCCCAGCTGTCTTCCGTGGATTTTTGACAGTCGTTACGGGTCGTCAGAAGCCCGAAGCTCAACACAGACAACCAGTCCTATCGAGGGTATCGCATTACCCAATTACTGCGTTGTGGAGGTTAGATAAGCAGTTGCTCCATGTAAAATCCTGGTATTCAGCTGCATCCTGTTACACTGGAAGTCGACCCCAACAATCAATCTGCCCAGCCTCTTCCCAAATTTGTTGGGGTCGGCTTCCAGTCTAACCGGATGCAGCTGAATACCAGTATTTAACATGGAGCGACTGCCTATCTGACCTCCATAACCCATTAACTGGGTAATACGATACCCCTTGGTAAGACTGGCTGTCAGACTCGGGCTTCTGACGACCCGTAACGACTGTCAAAGATCCACGAATGACAGCCGGGACCAACGGCTTAACGTGCTTTCCGAGGCACGGAGGAGTAAAGATGGTCACCCATCCACGGACCGACCCAGGCAAGCGTAGCTTAACCTGATGGATCGACCCGTGCGGCTGTTATTATTTAGCCACGAGCTCCTCGAAGCCGACCCCAACAATAGTTGGGAAAAAGATAGGCAGATGTGAGTACCAAGAACTTCGTTCAATAATGATCTTTGTGTAGAATTAAATCTTACACACTTCGCCTGAACTCCTGATTCTCCTCTCTAATAGCTGGTTTCTACCACCGTGCTATTTCCATTAACTGATAAGCACCACGTGTCGGAAACACGTTGGAAGACATGTGTGCCTGCCTTATAGCACTTGAGTATAAGTGGCCCGCTGATTGGCTAATTAATAATTCATTACAGCAGGCTATTGTTTTCCAAGTGCTTAGGAGGATACATCAGCTTACTTAGGCTTTATACTACTTCATATGATAGACTAGCTTTTGCCCGCGGCTTCGCCCGCGTGGATGTCGGAAAATATTCCACGGGAACAAAAATAATTCCTTATTCCTTGTCTACATTATAAAGGGAAACTCTGTGACAAATTTCAGCTTTATAGGATTGGGCTGGGCGGTGATGAGTCAGTTAGTCAGTCAGGACTTTTCTTTTTATATTATATATAGAGGTAGCTTCTGCCCGCGACTTCGTCTGCGTGAAATTTCTTGTTCCCCCGACCCACCCCATCGCATCTCATTGCCTGCCCGCGCTCTGACGTCGTTTTCGCTTAGCGTTCTTTCTGACTTCTTTTCTTTTTGCTCGGCACCTAAGAGTTCTAGAGTGATGTTAATATGCCTGTAGCCGTCCTTAAGAATTGGGCTATCAAATGCAAAAATATTATTAAAGTTCGACTGGTAGTTCCAGAGATTAGCGCGTTCAAACAAACAAAAAAAAAGTGTGTATGTCAGCTCCGACGCACGACTGAAGTTTACGCCTGTATTATGTGACGTTCCGAGTTTCCGACTTTCTATTTTTCGGTCATTTCTGTCGGGCTGGGTTTTTTTAATGAACCAGGGCTATACAAAAAACAACTTTAAGGTTAAAGTCCCCCCCTCTCACCCCACCTCTCTCCACCCCCTCTCCCTCTAAACCCACTCTCACCGCTCCTCTCCCTCTAACCCACCTCCCACCCTCCTCCCCTTACCGGGTGGTAAGGGGAGGAGGGTGGGAGGTGGGTTTCCCCTTTCACCCTCCCCTATCATCCCTGTCACCCCCTCACCCTCCCCATCCCCCTCACCACATACCTTTCCCGCTTACCGCCCTTCTCACACTCCCTTCACCGCTTTCCCCTCCCCTCTACCCTCACCAACTCCTCTCTTCCCCCTCTCCACACCCTCCTATCCTCTCTCCCTCACTACACCCTCCATTTCCTCCTTTCCCTCCTCACCACCCCTTCCCCTTCCACCCTTCCCTCTGGGGGAAAAACTATTAATGACAATTTGTATTACTTGCTTAGGCAAGTATTTGTGCCAAGGTTCAAGTTAATTAACCAAATGAATAATATTTTTCATATAAACTATATATTCCCTGTGTTCACCCCCACAGGGGTGGAATTTTAAAAAATCGTTTGGAATATTTCTGAAACTTGACTGAAAGATAAGGTAGATTTTTGAAAATCCCTTTTAGAGGTTATTCTTTATTTTTAGTCTTAAGTATAAATACAGAGTTTCGAGTTAATCGGACCGCGCGTTAAAAGTCCTCCATACCAACTTTGATACTTCCCAATTCCCCTTTAGGGGGTTGTTAAGAATTTACTGATGTAGATACTGCGCGGCTAGTCTATTTTAGTTACTTTCATAGTATCATGTCTTACGGTATTTTACTTTGGGGACGGGCTGCAGACATCGAGTCAATTTTTATTCTGCAGAAAAGAGCCATTAGAGCCATATATAATCTCCGCAAGCGCGATTCTCTAAGGGAACTGTTTAAGGAAATTAACATCATGACGGTACCTTGTCAATATATCTACGAAAATATCATGTACGTAAGGAAAAATTTACATCTTTTTAGTAAAAGAGGTGAAAGGCATAATTATAGTACTAGAAAAAGGGACCTATTAGCTCAACCAGGTTTCAGACTAGCTAAAGTAGACTCGTCGTTCATGGGATACTGTTTAAAATGTTACAATAAAATACCTCCACACATACTTCAACTGAATGAGACTAAATTCAAAACTTGTATAAAACGCACACTATGCAGGCAGGCAATTACACAAAATTATAAGTTTGGGGATTACATAACCGATAAAAATGCTTGGCTCAATGCCGGTCCTGCTCCACAGCCACAACTAATTAATTAACATTTGAAGATACTGTTGGAGATGCTGAAGATTGTAAGACTATCATTGCATTGTATAGACTCAATCTCCTTTGTATTATATAATTGCATAGCACATGTGTGAGTACTATGTACATACTCTAAAGCTACCATTTACTGGGTACGTCTTTGTTTGACTTGAATGTGCCCTGGCGACTGAGAGTATGTGACGCTCACACTAATGTCTCGCTGATGGTGGCGCGTGTTGGATCATTTAGCCAATCCATGCGTCAGGTTCGTGAATAAGCGCTGTCAGTGAAGGCTGGGCATACCTTAGCGGTCAGGGCTTATTTTAATTTAATTTAAATATTTGAATTGTTTTTTTTTTAAGGACGCTTTTAACGTTCTGCATCGTTCTCACATATGAAATTTCAACATGAATGATGTAACCATTATTTTGTAACCATATCTTGATTTAAAAGAGTGTCCGTGGAGTTTCTTGCCCGTTCTTCTCCATAGGTACCTACTATGCTTTGGAATGGGCGCCTAGCTTCATCTTTCTGACTGACCGACCCCTTGACAATTCAAAAGTGCCTGTAATTGGTTTAATTGAAATAAATGCTTTGAGTTTGAGTTTGAAACAAAAAATGACAAAAATCATAATTTACTTTGATAAATATTCGTGTCAAGTTTATTAACTCAAGGAATAAAAATTTTCAAACAAACTTCCACCCCTATTTCACTCTTTTACGGGGCGAGTTTCCTAAAATCCTTTCTTACCTGACATCTCCTACTCATAATCTACCTCTGTGCCAAATTTCATTTTCGTAGGACCGGTAGTTTTTGAGATTTCGTGTTTAATCAGCGAGTGAATGAACGAATGTATGGATGAGTGACCTTTCGCTATTATATTTAGAGATTAACGGCCTGTTTCACCACTTTCTGACGATCTCCAACTTTTAATACAAGGTGTAAATTATCGAACAAGTTTTATTACGGGACCAAACCTGAATTCAGGAAAAATCTGCTGGCCCAGACATTAATGTTCCCATAAGTCGATAAAATTTAGGGAACAGCTGATTTTTTTCCCGGATTCACGCTTCTTACAACACTTTGTATATCTGCTGGATGTTGCATAACTAGACATTGTGAATCCGGCCTTTAATCTTCAAAATATCATAATTATGTACTTTCCTTCACTATAGGTTATGGCCAAAAACTTAAGGTAAGAACCGTTGATACACCAAAAATACGCTAATATCAGATGTTTCCAGCATAAGCTATTAAGATTCGAACCTAGATATATGTGATTAGTTTGTCCAAAGGTTTCGTCCAAAATTAGGCAATTTTGTAAATTACACCGTATTTCAGAGAGTCGTTACTAAAGTTTATTTAGAACCAGCACCCAAATTCAGTAACACATTATCAATCGGAGCTGGTTTCATTTTGACAGTTCAACAATATTCATTGCGTTATATAAGTTATCGAGCAAACAAATTTTTCGAAAATATGAAGCAATGGATAGCAATTTGCTTCAAAATGATTCAGATTTTGATCGATAGTGTGTTACGCAACACCCTGGTTGTGTACAGGGAAAGAAATACAAGCGTTCACCGCGAATAGCTATAAGCTTCATATATAGCACATGTATTCGCAATGACAATTGACTTGGGGTTCTCATCGAGCCCGGTTGACAGGAGACATACAAAGGACATGTCCGAAAATAGTATTTTATTATTCAATAATTCAAACATGGATAAGTTAAATATATTTGGATAGACATCCCAAAAACTAGTGGTTCTAACTACATCATACATTTTAAAAGGTCTCCAATTTTAAGAAAAATCGTTTTTTATTTTAGTGTGTATTTACTCCTAGAACGAACAAACCTCTCTAATTATCTAGGATAATGAAGTGAACACGCCCCAAAAAAAAATTGTAAAGTTGTCAAAATTGATACACGGTAAATACTGTCATTACTGTCAGTCAATAATTCCCCAAAAAAAATTGTAAAGTTGTCAAAATTGATACACGGCAAATACTGTCATTACTGTCAGTCAATAATTCCCCAAAAAAAATTGTAAAGTTGTCAAAATTGATACACGGTAAATACTGTCATTACTGTCAGTCAATAATTCCCCAAAAAAAATTGTAAAGTTGTCAAAATTGATACACGGTAAATACTGTCATTACTGTCAGTCAATAGTTGATATAGGATGATGATAGGATGAGGCCTCATTAAGCCTGTCGCCTGAATAGAATCAATCATCTGTCAATTATGACATTGTCAGTGTGTGGGAGGTTTTGTTTGGATTGCCATCAATAAATATAATATTTAATTAGTTTATCATTTTTCTCTTAAATGAGGGCTAAAAAATATTATTTCAGTGATTCTAAGTTTCATATTTTTTTCGTATTTATTTAAGTGTAGTTTGATGCTTGTTAGATTTTTCTCGGAATAAAAAACCAACGTCCATACAAAAAGCATCTTCTTTCCGGACAATGATCCAGCCAGTGTTTCCAATATTAATCATTGTTGAGGTGAAAACACATTACATACAACAGTTACAATGATAATAGCTTCGTCTTCCAATCGCCCGTTTACTAGAACGATCTCTACAATTATGTGAAACGTCTTGTTGACAATCAGTAGACAATCATGTTTTATCTTCCACCAAGTCGGCGCAGGAAAACAAGCTTCCTTTCTATATTTTCCATTGGGTAGTGCGAGTAGGAACACGTCCAATATCACCATCTGCCTAGCCTTTTCCTATGTTGGGGTTGGCTTCCAGTCTAACCGGATACAGCTGAATACCAATATTTCAAACGGAGCGACTGCCTATCTGATCTTCACAAACCATTTACTGGGTAATACGATACTCCTTGGTAAGACTGGTTGTCAGACTTTCGGGCTTCTGACGACCCGTAACGACTATCAAAGATCCATGAATGATAGCCGGGACCAACGGCTTAACGTGCTTTCCGAGGCACGGAGGTCTTGGTATGTAAAAAGATGGTCAAAAGATGGTCACCCATCCACGAACAAAGCGACAAGCGTAGCTTAACCAGAACGATCGACCTGTGCGGCCACAGACCTCCGTCATAATCTACCTACTGTACCATTTATTAGTAAGATAAGATTGCTATAATATTGGAATATCTACAGTAAAACAAAAGTGAAAGAAAATAATGGTTACTGGCTAGGTCAGTACTGACGGCTGATACTTAAGAGATGTACGGAAGAAGAAAACATGGTGAGTCTACCCCAAATGAAATGGAGGGCAGAAGAATGCTGATAACGTTTGGGATTTTAGTATGAAGAAGCTGCTACATTTGGCAAGAAAGAATGGTGGATCCGAAGGAAAATACTAGAACGACGACATTCCGTGACAAACGTCAATTACAGAACAAGACGAAAGATGACTTGAAATTCTGACTGTCGAATGAATCTAGAACTTTCCACAACTGCAGCTTGTAAAACGACATTTTTAAACACAAGAACGTTCAATAATGATTAATGACATAAAAAGAAAAAATTGCAACCAATTATGTGTGAATAATTGACTTTCGAAGTTAAATTAAGTTTCGAAAATGTCTCCTGACCCTTGGAACCTTCAAGGTCTACGTCTGGAGTTTATTCTTGAAACTTCTCGTCGTGAATGGAGATAAAGTTAGCTGTAACGCAATAACCCGTAATATATATCTGAGGTTAGTTATCTGCCTGCCCTTTGCGACGTGCACCGATGCTAGATGAGTGACTGAAATGATGTCGCGTTAGTTTTGTAAGAGCCGTGGATTGGGTAAACTTGGCAGCATGATGTGTGTGTCCCTGGTTCCGAAAAAGAAACGCAACCTATGATGATAGGTCGGAATTGAACCTGTAAAATTCACAAAATTTTTGTGTATATACCTCTTTCTAAGTGATTTAAGGGATTGGAAATGTCATTGTTCGTATCTTGATGTAACATTTAGTCTTTCATTAAAATCGATCGACTCGGTCAAAAGTTATTTGTTATTAGAAAAGTCCCCCCGCCGCGTCTGTCTGTCTGTCTGAACGCGAAAACTCAAAAACAACCTAACGGATTTTCATACGGTTTTCACCAATGAATGGAGTGATTCATGAGGAAGATTTTGTGTAAATTGGCTGAAATATATGACAATGGTTGTTGAAGATGTCGGAAAAAATCATGCCAACTGCTATGGGAGCGCCGCGTAAACCAATAGAGTTATATGAAAACAATGTATTACGGAATTAATACATTGTTTATCTGGATTGATGGAACACATAAGGTAGGTACTTTTGCCGTCGGGGTCGCGGGTAGTTCGAAAGAGATACCGTGGCCCTGGCACGGGCAACTGAAGGAACACGGGTGGGTTTTAGTCAGTAAAAGTCTGACACGCCCTCCCGCTCTGCCCAGAGCGGGAGAAGTCATTTGATGAATTCCCATCCACAAAAAAAAAAATGCGTTCCATGTTAAACCCGCATGTTATGTTGAAACTACGACTCAATACCATGCAACTGTTGCTACAATCGTTTCATCTGCCGTTCCCTTCAGCACGACGACTAACGGGTAACGTCTGTACACTAGGAGCTCTAGACGACAACTAAAATAGACTGTGACGCATGTCTGCTGGGAATTACGAACTGCATGGATTAAGGATTGTCTTGTCTGGGACGAGAATGAACTAATCACATACTTGGGACTTTTTGCTGTTATTGAAAATGGCGACATTTTGGATCCGACCATAGTAACGACAAAAAGGTTCGTTTAAAACGTTCAGGGTCAAAATGTCCAACGGTGTCAAAATGTCCAACGGTGTCAAAATGTCCAATTGTCAAAATGTCCAATTCCCACAATGTCCAACTACCAAAATGAGACCAATCTTTGAGAATGTGGTAAACGTGTTCAATAACTCAACAAAGCGCTTTTTTATGAATGACAAAAAATAAATACAAAATACTGAAAGAACTTCGTAAAGGTGAAAAAAGCGCTTTGATGAGTTATTGAACACATTTACCACATTTTCAAAGATTGGACATTTTGGGAGTTGGACTTTTTGAGAATTGGACATTTTGACCCTGAACGGTTTACAAGTTGCGCAGGCCAGTTTATTTATGGCGGTGCCTTAGATAGGACCAGTGGGTAAGACCTAGTGGAAGGAACAAGGGTTTTTGTTGGTGCAGAGAGTCCAATGAAACGAGTATATGCAGCCACGTAAGAAAATGTTATAAATCATCAACTTCTTATTCTAATCCCAATTTATTTGGGTTCTACGCGGCTTTTTCTTCTTCTACCATACATCATGACTGTGATTTTAGTGCTCACTTTTGTTATATGCATATCATACCTATCCACCTTTTCTTCTGCCGATCTCTGCCTTATTTTTGACCGACGATAACTTTTTACAGTCGTCCGATTTGAAATTTTTTTGTTATGTTCGACAGGGTATAATATACCTTAAAGTTGGTCCCATGTTAAATTTATTTATACTTTACTTTTCTTTATTTTTTATTTTATTACTTTGCTTGGGTAGTTTTTGAATTAGCTTCAATAATACTATTTTTTCCCCACTTTTATGTGGATGATGTTCTAGTTATTTTGCGGGTAGGTAGTGGTATTAGAATTTGTGTGGGGTAGGTACCACAACTAAAAAGTGAAAAATAAAAACTTATTACAAAAAAAATAAATAGAACCGACCTCCAAAAACAACACTACAAAGTGAAAAATAACTTTAATTTCGGAAGTCGGTGACAAAAACTAAAATACTAATATTAATATTCGGAGACTTCCGAAATTTGAAAGTCGGTTGTTTTTTTATTTTTTGAAAAAAAAGTTTTTTGTAAGTAAAAAGGTATGTTGCAAAAGGGCAGTAATGTTTTGTCAGTGTGAAGATAATCTGCAGATAAAAAACCGGAATTAAATTTAAACACCTTACGTGTAAATTGAATTGTGCCCAAACTGCCTTGTCACTGCCTTGGTAAATAATCACTAGATCACGTCATTAGTGAATGACAAGTGTGGCGTGTGATGTCAAGCATCAAGACATGTTTGTTCTTGTCTCTTCATCAAACTTATCATTGATAACAGCTTAATGATGTAAGTAACTAGCTGCTGCCCGCGACTTCGTCCGCATGAAATTTCTTGTTACCGCCCCCCCCCCCCCCCCCCCGTCCCACCCCGGCGATCGCATCGCCCGCCCGCGTTATTTATTACTTCGTTTTCGCTCAGCATTCTTTCTTATTTTTTTTTGCCGTAGCGTGATGTTAAATGACCTACAAACATCCTCAAGAATTAGGCTATCAAATGCAAAAACAATTGTTCAAATACGACTAGTAGTTCCCGAGATTAGCGCGTTCAAACAAACAAACTCTTCAGCTTATTATTAGTTTTGTGCGATTTTTAATCTTATTTATTGTTTTAAAGTTAAGATTATAACTATTACCAATATTATAGATAAGGTATCTGTTTTGACGCGAATATCGAAAAGATAATTTTGTAGGTGTGGAATTATTCGCAGTTTTTGATTTCCTGTTTTAAGGCGTATTTTATTGTTGTCAATCAAATTGTTGACTGTATAGACCGGTTGTTTGGTGTAGGCCGATCTTAAGCTTATCTGATATGATAAGACTTCTTCGTATAGAGAATAGGATTGTGTTTGTAAGGAAACGTCATACGGTACTATCAGTTTTGCGTGATTTTAGTGATGTGATACGAATTCAACATGGTCAAAAAACAAATTACTTGAAAAAAAGCTACAAAATGCACAAAACATCACTAGTTTTACAAGCATTTTATTAATTTGCTTTGTTCCTATGTGTTCATAGTTATAAACCGAACTAGTATTCCATTTTTCAAATACTTCCTGACATTCGAAAAAAAAATCTGCTAAAACTTGGCTTAGGTAATAAACGGTGACTTGCAATATTATTTCACAAGTCAGTAAGTAATAAACGGCAACAATCATTACGACCTTCAATTTCCGGCAGTCAAGTGTTTTTGTTTTATTTAAGACGCAGATATACAGGTACGGAGGATGTAGGTAAAGAATGACGTCAATTAATTGACTGTATTCACATTCTGGCACAAACTACATGCAGTTATTAATTGTTTAATAATATTGATTTTATGTAACTTTTTTATTTTATAGCGTGTAGTACTTAAGGCGACGATAAACGACTTTTAATGATTTTAAACTGAAGAACACGTCTAAACGAGTAGTGTTAATGATTTGGAAAAAATGTATGTTAAATTAAAGCATTTTCTAACTTGATAATACAATAGAAATGTGTTTTTAATAATAGTAGGTACCTACCTATAAAATTAATATTAGGTCTTTACCTATGAAATTGCCGTTCTGCAGTACTGGCCATTTCAAATCAAAATAATTTTTGTTTGGCTAAGAATTCTAATTTCAAATTAATTTTATTTTAAAAACATGGATTTTTTTTTCTAAAAGTAGTCATTTGTTTATTGATTAGTGTTACATTTTCATCGCATTTCAATCTTTTTCGTCATCATGGATACGTTAAAAATTCGAGTAATTATGGAATATGAGTAGGTACCGTCGTGGCAGCAACGCGGCACAAGCGGCACGCAACATCAACGACGTTTACGGAGCTAACACTACAAACCAACGCACCACTTGTTATTGGTTTGCTCGCTTCCGTTCTGGAAATTTCGACCTGAAAAATGAACCTCGCGGTCGTCCGAAGACTTTGGTCGACAATGACGAATTAAAGGCGATTGTGGAAGCTGATGATACACAATCTACGGCTGAATTAGCAGCAGCTTTCGACGTTAGCGTCAAAACAATATTGGTCCATTTGCGTCAAATTGGCAAGGTAAAAAAGTTTGACAAATGGGTGCCCCACGAACTCAATGATCGCCAGCGCGAAGTACGCGTCGAGACGTGCCTTGCACTGCTCAACAGACACACAAATGAAAGAATTTTGAACCGCGTTGTTACCTGCGATGAAAAATGGATTCTGTTTGATAACCGCAAGCGCTCAGCAAGTTGGTTGGATCCTGGTTCAGCACCTAAACAATGCCCTAAACGAAAAGTTACCCCTACAAAAGTGATGGTCACTGTTTGGTGGTCTAGCGCCGGTGTGATTCATCACAGCTTCTTACCAAACGGGGTGAGCATTACTTCAGATGTGTAATGTGAAGAACTGAACACAATGATGGAGAAGCTGGCACATCTCCAACCAGAATTGGTCAATCGCTCGTCTCCGCTGCTCCTGCACGACAACGCGCGACCTCATACTGCACAGCAGACGGTCTCCAAGTTGCAAGAACTGGGGTTGGAAGCTCTCCGTCATCCGCCCTACTCACCAGACCTTGCGCCTACAGACTACTACTTTTTCCAGAATTTTGATAACTTCTTGGCGGGAAAAAAATTCAATACCCGAGAGGCAGTACAAAATGCCTTTGAAGAATTTGTTGCCTCCCGTCCAGCTGATTTCTTTAAGAAGGGCATCAATAAACTGCCACTGCGTTGGCAAAGATGCATTGATTGCATGGGTGATTACTTCGATTAATACAAATAAAAAATGCATGAAAAAAATTCGTTAAAATTTTTTCATACAAAACGGCAATTTCATAGGTAAAGACCTATTATTATTCACTAGGTCGCTAATTGATTACCTACATTTTTCAAAAAAAGCATCTTTTCATTTAAAAATCTTAAAAATTTGGTCCCGTGTGAGCGACAGATGTAATAAAATGCGACAGCCCTCATAAATAGCTATAGCTATTTTATTATTTAGCTATAGCTATAGCTATTCCGTTGTCTTCTTCCAACTACAGGCAAAACTCATATTTAGTGCGAGTGAGTAAAGACTTTAATGACCTATGCAAGCAGTTCTCTTTTGACTTGTTTTCAACCAAAGGCTCAAGCGTACGCGGCTGAACCTGGAATTTTTCAAAATTAATTCTTAGTGTTAATAATAGTTCTGTTTCTTATTTTACTTAATTTTTTTGTAATCTATTCCTTATGTTTGGCGGTGCCGATATGACGATTGGTGCTCATATTTTCTTGATGTCTTGTCGTGTGTAAGATCTCCTATTACAATGACTGTTTAGCTAGCCGTGAAAACCTGTAATTGGCTTCATGTTTCTTATTTCAGTATATTTATTGTTTATAAGTTAAGCTGTTGGTTTTCCACATGTTAAATAAATAAATAAATAACGAACTTTATTTCAGTTTAGAAAATGTAGGTGGGTCAATGACCGCTATTGCCATGCTAAAACGCGACAACTATAGCTGAAGCAAGAACTTATTTAACAGCCAAAATTATAGCTGTAAATTCCAGAACCTAAATAGTAGTGATCTGTCATTCGTGAGTTTTTGACAGTCGTTACAGGTCATCAGAAGCACGAAAGTCTGACAACCAGTCTTACAAATGGGTATTGTATTACCCAGTTACTGGGTTGTGGAGGTCAGATAGGCAGTCTCTCCATGTAAAATACTGGTATTTAGCTGCTTCCAGTTAGACTGGAAGCAATTAGGGTGCTGAAAAGGTATCTGTAGACCGAACAAGTACCTATTTCTAATCGATCAAACTAAAGTGACATGCCCAATCAGTCATCCACCAGACGGCATCACATCCAGACGGCATAGCAACCACATTATGATAAGATAGTTTTAATTTATGCCAATACACCCACGGAAACACCTCTCATCTGATAAAAGGTGAACGAACTTGAAGCTATATCTGATTGAGCAGAATCAAAGGTTATAATGAGTTCAAGTGCTTTGTGCTGATAGGTGGGAGTTAGGAGTTCACAAGTCTTTTTTTTTTGGCTTTTTCTTACCGGGCTATCCTGTGGATGCCTTCATAAATTAAGGCCTTCAGCCAGGGCATAAAACTTATAAACTAAGCGACTACTCGCTAAGGGCACGCTGTGGGGTAAGGACCACGGCTTCAGGCGTCGCTGGGAAGGCAGCAAGGGACAGGCTGGACCAACGGATGTTCTCAAGTCAAAAACAATTTTCTCAGGAACCAGGAGTTTCGTTTACCAGCCAACAATGTAAGAGTTCTTGCAGCTTCAGCCGATCCCGATTAGATCCAGTTGCTAAAACTCACCATATCAATGCTTAATTGAGTGAGGATGAGGAATATGCTTCAACTATTAATTATGTAAAAAAAAACTTAAAAAAAAAAAAATAACCGACTTCCAAAAAATACTACAAATTGAAAAATAACTTTAATTTCGGAATTAGCTGTTTGCCACCGGCTTCCGAAATTAAAGTTCTTTTCAATTTGTAGTATTTTTTTGGAAGTCGTTTTTTTTTTTTTTTTTTTTGTAAAAGTTTTTTATTTTTCACTTTTTAGTGGGTCAGTCTGTAAATCATGTAAGTTACAATAGCCTAATGTCAACTGCTCATCACCTTTTACAAAATATAGCTATTCCCAATACAATGACTTTAATTGTTGAGGAGTTCTCCCAGTAAGGAACCAGTAGAACTGGAACTGATGGTGAATTCACCATCAGCTACACTTCAACATGCGTATTATGACGAGCATAAATTGCTTAGCAATAATCGAATCGCAACCCGTGAAATACGTATTATTGAGTAGTTCCGATGGCCATCTGTGGTCTTCCTCATCAGTTCCACTTCACTAAATGGTGCTTTCCGAGAGCAAATGCACGAGTTACTATAAAAAATACCCAAATCGTTATAGGTGTGCCTATAAAATTTTAAGGTTCCCCTCGATTTATCTGGGATGCCATCATCAGATCCTGGTTTCCTTATCATGGTACCACCCTTGGGATATCTCCTTTCCAACAAAAAAATTATCATAAAAATCGGTTCATAAACGACGAAGTTATCCGCGAACACACATAAAAAAAATATATATATACGGTCGAATTGAGTAACCTCCTTTTTTTGAAGTCGGTTAAAAATCAAACAATCTAGGCAGATGTGCCTAGTATAACCGGTTGCAGCTGAATTGAACTGAACCAGTATTTTACATGGAGCGACTGTCTATCTGACCTCTACAACCCAGTAACTGAATAATACTATACCCCTTCGTAAGACTGGTTGTCAGACATTCGGGCTTCTGACGACCCGAAGCGACTGTCAAAGACCCACGAATGACAACCGGAATCAACGGCTTAACGTGCTTTCCGAGGCACGGAGGAGTTTCGGTATGTAAAGATGGTCACTCATACATGGACCAACCCCGGCAAGCCTAGCCTGATGGATCGACTCGATTATGTAAAAGTATGGAAGAAAAACACATGTTACGCCGACCCCAAACAGATAGGGATGATGCCTGGGTAAAAAAAAAAGAAATTCTATTTAGTCCATAGATATAAGAAAGATATATATAATTTCTATGATTTAGTCCGTCAGTCAGATAATAAGATTTATCATATTAATAAAAAAATTATTTAGATAACACGAGTGGGGGCTCGCTAAAAGAAAGAAAGAAAAATATTTTATTTGGGACACGCACAGGAAATACAGTTAAAAAAGAGCATATAAAAGTAACAAAATAAACATTAAAAAGCAAAAAAAAACAAAAAAAAGAAATCAGAATAAAAAAAAAGAGACCTGTGCGAGGCCAAAAAGGCTCCCATCTCAGCATAAAGCTGCGATATTTAAAAAATAAATACCGCAACGCTGGTATTCTGATAGGGCCTGTGTGATGCCACGGACATACCCACGGATATCAATTAAAAATAGCAAGGGGAATAAAATCAAATAAAATAAAATACAAATACTAGAATACTTGAAAAGAAAAAAACAAAAACCGTCAATAAGGTGTAAAGATCGACTCACGCTTGACGCCCGACGGTCCAACCTCACTTGTCTATGCTATAGACTATTGTCTATATTTATGACAAGCGATGAGACCATGCATGAGACGCGGGCGCAGGCGACTGGCTGTCAATGTGCATTAATGTAAAAAAGGAAGTAAAGTCACACAAATAAACAAAGAGTGAATAATAAATACGACAAGAAAATGGTGCAAATAAATAATATAAAGTATTGTTGAGTGTATAACTGAATGAGTTATGTTGTGTAAGTCGGAAGAAAAAAGAAAAATAATCAATCACCGAGTGAAAAAACAAAGCGTTCAAAGTTAAACATGCTGCTAGGAACACAAGACTCCGCTAAGGTCACCAATACCAACTACGTGCAGACCCAGGGTGAGTTTTGACTATCAGAGACTGGTTTCCTTTTGTATTCGTAACAAGTGTTGCTTATATTTAATACTAAAAGTACCAACTGTTTTTATAGCACGAAACGGCGGTGGCAAATCGTTCCAGCAGCGAGAGGCAGCGAATTTAAAGCTTCCACGGAAAGCAGCAGTTCTGTGCGTTGAGGCCAACAGAAGGTAAGATGACGCTACGTCACTTCTACGTATAAAATCTGACTAGGCGTGACATAACCCTCCTTCTGGCGCAGTCGGGTAAATATGGCATGGTGTACCATGCCATATTTACCCGACTGCGCCAGAAGGAGGGTTATGTTTTTCGAGAGTATGTAAGTATGTATGTATAATTGTTTGGCACGCGCTGCAGCCTGAACGGCTCGATGGATTTTAGCTTAAGAGGTGTCGTTAGATTCGTATTTACTGTGAGAGTGACACTGGGTATATCAAAATGAAAAAAAAAAAACAAAATGGCGGATTTTTGGCGCCAAATTATGTCTTAAAAATTTTTTTTTGTCTCAAAATCTGTCGAAAGGAGTATTAAAATAAAGGGTTTTAAAAGGTGATTACAAAAATATATACGTACAACTTATATGGTTAAAAGTAATTCGAAGTGACAAATCGTAAAAAACACGTACCAAGAACTAAATCCCCTGCGAAATCTTGCGTAATCTTAATGTATTTGTGTGTCATGTGTATATAGGTAAGTATACAAACTCATTAAATAATAAAAATAAAAAAAGTAATTAAAAAACCCGACTGCGGTAAAAAACTTAAGTTAAAAAAACCGAACACCTAAAAAAAACAAGCCCATTTTAAATTAAATAAATATTGGAAGCAGGCGGGACCCATTTAAAAATAAAATAAAAATGGTATGGGTCCCTCCTGCTTCCAATATTTATTTAATTTAAAATGGGCTTGTTTTTAGCTTTTCAGTTTTTTAACTTATGTTTTTTAGCGCAGTCGGGTTTTTTAATTTTTTTTATTTAACTCAATTTATCGCCGTAATTTTTTGATTACGTAAAAGAATAAAAAATACGTGTCCAATATTTTTCAATAATATACATGACGGACAAAAGCAACATTTTTAGTCATTCTCCCTATTGGAACAGGGGCAGGAGATGATGATGATAGTGATATTAATTCTGGTTAATTGAGTCACATAAATATCAAAGGAAATGAAGAAAGAGATTGTAGAGTTGGCAGAAATGGCCTAGCTACAAGAGACAGCTGGTGGTCTAGTCACAGACAAAGAATGACAAACCGATAGCGCAGCAATATTGTAGCTAGAAAAATGTTCTATACGATTAACATTCATTGTCTTTCACATGAATATATTTAATTAAACGTATCATCAAACTTAATTGTACTCCAGCCGTTTAATTATAAACAATTCACTTTCATTGAAGACAAAGGCAATAAATTATCATCAATTAGTTTTTCTACAAGTAGATATAGTAGGGTAGGGTTTGTATAATACTGTGTCAATTGACCCCCAGGTTATCGATACTGCGCAGAGCCGACATGGTGGTCAGTATGGAGATAAATCTTAAGATATGTCAGTGGTAGATTGACCCCTATCTAATTAAGAAATAGAGTATAAAGAACTTGAACATTATACTTTTTAAACTTTCGCGATTTGCACACATTATAAACAAAACTAAAGAACTTGGAATCCAGTCATTAGCAAATGCAAGCAACGCCGGTCGTCCGATGAGGTCCGCCAGTGTGTAGACGTCATTTAGTGTTGTGTGTAGGCGTACCGACAGTGATAATAATAAAAATTGTGAAGACCAAGTGAGGGTAGATGCCAATACCCGCACTTTACGAAGACGTCGCTGGTCTGTCATCAGTCCTCCCGTGACCACGATCGCTGCAAGGCGGTCGAAACGTCGGGAAACAAGTAGGTACCTGTTTACCTCGTAAAAAGGAATATCGCGAGAAGACCCGTTCTCAGTTTTATTTATAATGTTGTACATTATAGTCAAGAATATGAAGCTAACTTGAAGTGAGGAGTAAAAGAAAGAAAGAGATTGTAGCTGATAGGAATGGTCTAGTTGCAAGAGACAGATGGTGGTCTAGTCGAAGACCAAGAATGACAACCCGATGGCGCAGCAATAATCGCAGCTAGAAAAAAGATAAATACGATAAATATCTATATTTAATTAAACGTATCATCTAACTTAAAGAGAAGTCTGAAAGTGGCACCAGTGACTGAAAGGTAATCGTATGCGGATGCGCAGGAATGAGGAAAATGTCGTCAGGAAAGTTTTGAGTACGAATGTGGATGGCTATACGAGTAGGGGAAGACCAAAGAAAATATGGATGGACAGTGTGAAGGATGATATGGCTAGAAACGGGGTGGCTTCCAAGAAGAGGAGTAATACAGAAACGTGGAAGAAAAAGACAAATTCCGCCGACCACAAATAAATTGGGATAAGGGCAGGAGAATGATGATAAGAGTAGTACACCCAGTTACATGGATTAATCTAAAATAGGTGACTGGAACTTCTTGCCTAAATAAAGAAATAGAGTAACTCAGAGTCGATGTATTTAAAGTCGTTCATATAAAGCAGTCGAATGCTTAAATGGACTGAGAGAAGAAAGCGGATTAGCAAGAGCGTCGCGTATAGTAAATAATATAGTTCGAGGTGGCTGAGGCATACATGATTAGGAAGACGGAGAACCAGGCAGCATAATTTAAGAGGCCTATGTCCTTGTCCACTGTCCAGCAGTGAACCTCGATAAGCTTAGTTTAAATATTGAAAGAGAGTAAAAAAACTGCCAGAACACCAATGCCTTTTGAGTTGAGCAAGTCTATTTCTCGAGGCTCTATTTTTATTTGACGAAAAAAAAGGAGGAGTTTCTCAAGTCGACACGTATATTTTTTTGAACATATGGACGAACATTAGCACGTCTACATGACTTGTCTAGACATCCGTCTGTCGCTTGGTTTCATATCAAACGTGTACCTTTTCTATTTCAGAGGTTTTGTGTGATTACTTCCAATAAACGCATTTTCTTTAAGCATGTCAAGACTCAAATATGCAGACAGATCAAATACATAATTTGATAATTAGCTAGTTAGCTACATATGTTCAGTTATGCCATACATTGGTCGTTTGGTATCTGCTCAGTGAGGAATCCATTGTTGCTGGTTTGCTAAAAGGCTATCCTAATTTGTCTATAAATAATGTAATACAGTGGCTATATCTATTGTACATGAATCGTATAGCAGACTTTGAGACAACGCAACTCTTCCGAAATCACAGATATGGAAGTTTTATAGATAGTACCATTGTAAGTACTCACATGCGGTCAAATGTGGTAACTCACATGTTCGGTTATGGAGACTTATCGTTTGGGCTGATGATAACGATGTAGGTACCTACTCTCGTGTTACCTACGACGCTAAAACATTGTATCCACTGAAACCGTTCGCAGACCTTATCAAATTATTCCAATTAACCTTTTCGGGTTAATTGCTAACGTCCAGACAAAGTAATTGAAGTTTTTAGTCTGGGTGACTAAAACTGCAAGCCATAATGTGTTGTATGTGACCAAAATGTTTAGAAATACGAGTTTAAAAAATTAGATTAGAAATTAGATTCGTCGAACGAACGAAATCTAACGACTCTGCATGAATTCTAACTTATAGAGATGTATTGATGAATTTTATGGTTAAAATTATATAAATACATATGTTTTATTTCCGCGTATCATATTTTGATCAAGATACAACCTGACACGGACCTGCAAATTGCATAAAACGCAATAAAATTTGAATTTCGCGGGCTACGACAGCGCATCCTCCTTAACGTAATATACGCATAAACCGGAATAAATTATCTAAATGGTGATGAAAACTGCATCAAAATCCGTGCGTAGTTTAGAAGAACAACGCCTTCACACAGACCGAAGAAAGTTTGGCAAATAAAATTGTAAAAACAACAATAATTATGTTTGAGAACAATAACAAAAAAAACCGGCCAAGTGCGTGTCGGACCACGCACAATGAAGGGTTCCGTAGTTGGGATGAATTTATCTTAAGAACAAACTTAACATTGTAGTTGAAAAACATGTTCTCCCATACATTCCAACTGTAAATGTAAGTTTGTACTCACAATATTGATAGATTTACCATGTTATTTTAAGACCACAGACTTCTTATAGGTTTTCCTGTAATCTACAGGTAAAGATCTATTTTCTGTATTTTTTTTCAAAATTTTAGGCTCAGTAGTTTCGGAGATAAGGGGGGGGGGGGGGGAATGGTCAATTTTCGTCTATTTTCTTAAATAACTTTCAAACAATTTATTTTAAAATTATAAAAAAAAATATATTTGAGACCCTCATAGTAAGCCCTTTCATTTGACATGCCACATGGTGTAGTTTGCAAAACTTTTTTTTTTAATTTTCTTATTTGTCCTCCAAAAGTGACCTCTATATTCAAAATTCATTTATTTACTTCGCCCGTCCGTGTTTGGGTCACAGAAATTCATATGTATACCAAATTTCAACTTAATCGATTCATTAGATTCGGAGCAAATTGGCTGTGACAGACAGACAGACACACGAGTGATCCTATAAGGGTTCCGTTTTTTCCTTTTGAGGTACGGAACCCTAAAAAAATTAAGACAGCCTCGAAAAGCGACTTCAATATTTTTAATATGCATACTAGATTTAATAATGATTTATGAATAAACAGCACAACTTTTAGATTTTTATCAGTTAATTTAGTTTTTATTTGTATTCTGTAACCATAGCGAGGCATGACTACGCAGAAGCCGAAGGTCAAAGCCAATGACTTGCCTTCATACATACAATTACTATGCTAGTCATTTATTTAAGTTAAAAAACTTGTCTGCGACGTTGTAAGTATATATCAAGTGGATGATTGGTTACATACATATGTATTTATACGAAGGCTCGTGTAATTAATTGGTAATTATAAACCGACGAAAAAAAAGGAGGAGGTTCACAATTCGACACGTCATCATTCTCCTACCCTTATCCCAATCTATTTGGGGTCGTCGCAACATGTCCTTTTTTTCCATACTTCTCTATTATTCGTCATCTCGGTAGTCACCCCCTTTCTAGCCATGTCATCTTTCACACAATCCATCCATCGTTTCTTTGGTCTTCCCCTACCCTTATAGCCATCGACATTCATACTCAAAACTTTCCTCACGACATTTTCCTCACTCCTCCGCATCACATGCCCATACCATGACAGCCGATTTCCGCACAACTTTTCAGTCACCGGTGCCACTTTTAGACTTCCTCTTATGTACTCATTTCTTATTCTATCCATTCGTGTAACACCACACATCCCTCTTAGCATTCTCATCTCAGCTGCAACCATAGCGAGGCATGACTACGCAGAAGCCGAAGGTCAAAGCCAATGACTTGCCTTCATACATACAATTACTATGCTAGTCATTTATTTAAGTTAAAAAACTTGTCTGCGACGTTGTAAGTATCTATCAAGTGGAAGATTGGTTACATACATAATATGTATTTATACGAAGGCTCGTGTAATTAATTGGTAATTATAAACCGACGAAAAAAAAGGAGGAGGTTCACAATTCGACACGTATGTTTTTATTTTTATGTATGCATAACTTTTTACAGTGTCGCCCGATTTGAAAAAAAATTGTTTTATTCGAGAGGGTATACCTCAAAGTTGGTCCCATATAAAATTGATTAACTTTGCTTGGGTAGTTTTTGAGTTAGCTTCAATAATACGTATTTTTTCCCCACTTTTATATGGATGATAGTTTCTTTTGCAGGTAATTAGAATTTGTGTGGGGTAGGTACCACAACTAAAAAGTGAGAATAAAAAGTTGTTTCCAAAAAAATACAACCGACTTCCAAAAACAACACTACAAAGTAAAAAATAACTTTAATTTCGGAAGTCGGTGGCATAAAACGAAAATACATTTAACCAGACACCGACTTCCGAAATTAAAGTTATTTTTCACTTTGAAGTGTTGTTTTTGGAAGTCGGTTCTATTTTTTTGTAAAAAAGTTTTCATTTAATTTTCATGTAGGTAAGTAGGTACTTAAACTATTTTTTCCGTTTTTTGTATCCGCGGTCCCTGCGAGAAATATAATGTTGCCGAATTAAAATGGTAATTTCGAAAATATGATTCGCGACAATAACAAATATGTTGTAGATTTGCCGTCGTTTGGTCTGATTTCCGAAGTCAGACCAAACCTCGGCAAATTTAACTCAGAGAGGCATTGATGTATAAATAATGAATTTACTTCAATGCCAACTTTTATCGAAATCAATTCAGTTAGTTACTGTTTTTTTTTTTCGCGATTTCAGGTTTGGTCCCATTGTAAAAGTTGTTCATAATGATGAGTACAGTGACCCCTTAAGAGGATATTGGTCAATAACCAGTAACCCTGTACATTTAGATGTACGAAAGGGATTTAGGAAGGTAATTGTTATACGATGCGGTGCAGTGCAGCCCGCCATATGCCCGAGCCTTTAGAATATTTAGGTACTTTCAGTTATTTCTTGTTATCATCAATGAATGTGACTAAAAGAGTGATGAATATACATGTTGATGGATGGAGAGGCAGAGGAAGGCCAAAGAAAAGATGGATGGATTGTGTGAGGAATGATATGAAAGAGAAGGGAGTGAATGATAGCGTGACGGTTGACAGGGGAGAATGGAAGAAGAATACGTGCTGCGCCGACCCCAAGTAATATGGGATAAGGGCAGGAAGAAGAGAGGCAGGGCAGGGGAGGATCAATGAATTTTTTGTCAGATTGGCCGCCCTAGGCCCGGGCCTACTGGGAGTTAGGGCAAATCCGCCACTGCTTTGTTGACACAGGCATAACAAGAAGTGATGATAACATGTCCTTTCAAATTCCAGCTAAAATTACTCATACGAGATATAATTATCTTATCTGTTGGATAATCCTATAGATTACTGTATCTATTACATACGCAACGGGTTATGAAATTCGTATATTTGGTCTACTTATCTCTAAGCACATATAAAGTTTTAGTGAATAATCCATGCTTTTGAGGTTGAGCCGACTTAATTTAGGCACAATACATAGAATTCTGTTTCAAACAAATGGTGATGATGCGTGGAGTCTGTTCAGGTTCATGGCGCAAATTTATTATTATTTATTTAGGGTATGATGGAATTGTCATACGCATTGCGGTTAGAAAAAACCCTATTTAAAAAAAAAACTGCTTAAAATAGTTTACAATTTATAATAATGAGATCAATAGGGATGTTTCCTGGGTAAAAAAAAGGAACTCTATTTAGTTCGTCAGTCAGATATATAAAATCTAGCAAGGCGTGACGTCATCTCACATTTTAACACAAAGTAACGCTGTAATCTTTTGATTACGTAGAAAAAGAAAAAATATGTGACCAATAATTTTTAATAATATAAATGACGAACCAAAAAAAAATTAGCATCAACCCTATTGAGCTGTGAGTTAAAAGTACCATCCATTGAACGCTAGGAGACACCGTAGGATAACAGAGGCGAAGGATAACACGACGAGCTTGACTCCTACCGAAAGGACGGCCTGCATTAGCACAAGACAGGAGTGTATGGAAAAACTAAAACATTGCGATGGAAGGAGAATCTGAAAAGCCATTTGATGCATGGCTGCAGGACTTATTCTTAAAGACAAGATATAGACGGTAACTTGATGACCTGATCAAAAAACCTCCCAGCAATGTCTCTGAATATACTCGTATTTCCCAAAAGGGAGACTCATCTGTCACTATAAAAAGAAATATAATTAATCAAAGTGATAATCACTGCCAAGTGATTAAATGGAAGTGATAGAACTGTAGTTTGGCACCAAGTGATATTTTATAGCTGATTAAATAGCATTAGCACATGTCAGTAAGTTGTATTATAATTATCTGATACAGAGGTTTATTTGAATCAATCAACCTGCCTAGCCTTTCCAACTGCGACACGCAGGAGAAACGTTCCCGCAGATAGGTTGGTGTTTTAGGGTTGTGAAGGATGTTAAATAGCAGACACTATCCGAGAGTACCTGCGAAGTCGAATCGGGAGTATCTTGCGAATGTTAGAAACGTGATCATACTTTTAAGGTTATAAAAACTTTTTTACAAAAAAATACAACCGACTTCCAAAAACAACACTACAAAGTGTCTAGTTAAATGTATTTTCGTTTTTTGCCACCGACTTCCGGAATTAAAGTTATTTTTCACTTTGTAGTGTTGTTTTTTTTTGTGTTGTGTTGTTATTTTTTTGTAAAAAAGTAATAATTTTTCACTTTTAGTTGTGGTACCTACCCCACACAAATTCTACGAGTAATACCACTACCTGCAAAAGAAACTAGAACATCATCCATATAAAAGTGGGGAAAAATTACGTATTATTGAAGTTAACTCAAAAACTACCCAAGCAAAGTTTATCAATTTTAAATGGGACCAACTTTGAGGTATAGCCTCTCATATAAAACAAAAAAAAATCAAATCTGACGGACTGGACGACTCTGTAAAAAGTTATGCGTGGTCATACATAAAAAAAAAACATACGTGTCCAATTGAGAACCTCCTTTTTTTTCGTCGGTTAAAAAACAAAACGAATACAGATATTTTGCAAACGCTCCAGTTTATTTAAAAGCTCCTCGGTGGCATCCAAATAACAGGAATCAGCGTAGTCTACGATGGGCTGTATGCGAGTTTGAGCAAGGGAGATTTTGGTGTTCAAGGGCAAGAAGATCTGGAGGCATTTCAACGAATTGAACGTGTAGTGCGCTTTGTGGCTGACTTGAGCAATATGAACAATCCACGATAAGTAAGAGTCCATAGTCACTCCCAGATTTTTTTTAGCCAGCAAGTCAACTGCCCTGTTAATTTCTGTGCTGCCTGGCACCACAAAGGCTACAAACGTATTACTTTTGCCAATTCGAGCAAAATGACAAACAGAAATAAACCACAGCCTGCATGTTCAAGGACATAGATATTTCCTTCCTCTACAGACGGATTGAAAGATAACACCTGGTGCGTCACACATGAATTATTGATTGTGAACGTATACATTGTTAGTACTTAGTCCTGCTATAATATTACTATTACGTGTAATTTTATTACAATCATAATGGTGTTGACATAGTAAATGTCATGGGTGGCCAAAACATTGGCTTGTCACATAATATCGCACCATGGAAAAATACTCTAGTATTATCGTACTGTGAGATAAGAACAATAGATGAAGGTCGGTATATTATGTTATTATTAGAATCAATTAATTTGGAAATATCGAAACCACGCTGAATTTCTAAAGGAAGGTGCTCCTTTAACACTCTTGCTGTCAAATTGAAAGGGATTTTGATTACAATTGCAATCAAAATTAATTTCAACGAAATTAATTTCGACGACTATTTGAACGCAATTCTGTTCAACTGCCAAAGTTCGAACGAAAGCAATTGCGATTGTGAGTGTGTTACACAAACAGTTTCCATCGGAGGATTCCATCACTAATTTGGATGGTTATGAGGATCAAATGAAAATAAAAAAGGTAAACGGCGCCCTAATTACGTTATCATTATCAATCGGACTTGGTTTCATTTTGAAACAAACTGCTAATCCATTGCTTCTTATGTTCAAAAAATTTGTCTGCTCGACAACGTAAATAACGCAATGAATGTTGTTGAACTGTCAGAATGAAACCAACTCCGATTGATAATGTGTGACGCAATTAGGGTGCCGGATCTATTCACATATCAGTGACAAACACAAATTTTGTCGAAACCCACAATCAATCGTGATACAAATATCTTGTCACTGTAATGCAAATACCTGCAAGATTACGACACTGCATCGGTCATCGGCCAATGCCCGATACCATAGAAATATAAAAAACAGCGATACCAAACATTTCCTCAATGAAAAAATACTTCAAGTATAAACAAACATACACATTTATTGATTATACACATAAATATCAGTTTTGATAAGTGCTACGTATATATTTATGTACATAACATTATGTTTGTAAGTGCGTCATTCGCAACACACCTCCGAGCAGTGGTGTATATGTACTTATTTATGTATGTATGTATGTGTGAGGTGTGCCTGTTTGTGTAGCACTTGAATTTTCTGCTGTGTCATTGTTTTAGGTAAAAAGTAGTGATTAGTTTTAAGCTATTAACATTCCGTACCTTAAAATGAAAAAACGAAACCCTTATAGGATCCCTCGTGTCTGTCTGTCGTCTGTCCGTCTGTCACAGCCAATTTGCTCCGAATCTAATGGACCGATTAAGTTGAAATTTGGTACACAAGAATTTCTGTGACCCAAACACGAACGGGTAAAATAAATAAATGAATTTTGAATATGGGGGTCACTTTTGGGGGCAAATAAGAAAATTTTAAAAAAAGTTTTGGAAACTATACCGTGTGACAAATCAAATGAAAGGGCTTACTATGAGGGTCTCAAATATATTTTTTTTTATCATTTTAAAATAAATTGTTTTAAAGTTATTTAAGAAAATTGATGAAAATTTACCATTCCCCCCTTATCTCCGAAACTACTGAGCCTAAAATTTTGAACAAAATACAGAAAATAGATCTTTTCTTGTAGATTACAGGAAAACCTATAAGAAGTCTGTGGTCTTAAAATAACATGGTAAATCTCTCAATATTGTGAGTACAAACTTACATTTTCAGTTGGAATGTATGGGAGAATGTGTTTTTCAACTACCATGTTAAGTTTGTTCTTGGAATAAATTCATCCCAATTACGGAACCCTTCATTGTGCGTAGTCCGACACGCACATGGCCGGTTTTTTTAATATTGGGTGGGTGGTTTTATTTAACCTGTTTGACCTTTGGCAGAAATTCGGTATATTTTTCCGTGGAAGACATAAAGATGAACGTAGAATTGGATGGTCGGTAGTAGCATTAATAATTCTGCTTATCTTAAAATTTAATTACTAGCGACGTGCCCGGCTTCGCGAGGTTTCTATATTTTGAGAAAACATCTAGATTTCTTTTAAGTAAGTAAGTTTATATTCACATTATTCGCAAACATTCCGAGATAAATTCTCTAAAAGATGGTGAAAACTGCATCACAATCCGTTGGCTAATTTAGAAGAACAACAAGGTCACACAAACAGACAAGAAATGCGACTTTATAATTGTATAGATATAAATTACAGCAAGCTGTAAAAAAAAAAAAGCCGATAATAAAATAATAAAAAAAAAACAGATCAGTGAATGCGCTCAAAACTCGTGTTTACTGTTGTGATTGGTTAAACATAATAACGACGAATTTAATTAAGAAATACGCTTTTAGTGAACTAGAATTTTTGTTCCCGGGTTTAGATAAGCTATCCTACTAGCTAGGCAGACATATTGTCAATATTTCAATAACGTACTCGTCTATTCCAGTTCTATAGCACTGGTACAATGCGTGTCACGAAAGATGATACTTGACGAGCGCAGTACCGCGCCTCCCGCGTTCTTTCCGCCTCCCCGATGACGCCCGGTCCCTTCCCGTCTCAGACCACATACCGCTAAAGAGACCTATAAATCAGAATAATCAGAATTCAGAGAATTATAATTTACTGCGCAAGTCAAACTACGTGGTGTGTCAAGTCTCATCTTTGGTGGCACGACGCATTGTACTCTGCAATGGAATGGGTTTCATTATGACAGTTCAACAACATACATTGCGTTATTTATGTTGTTGAGCACACAATTCGAACATATGAAGCAATGGATTAGCAATATGCTTCAGAATCATTCAGGTTGTGTTTGATAGTGCGATACGCAATTAGATTGCTGAGCTGATGAATCTTATACGCCACTGTAGTATTTAGACATCATTGCACAACGGAAGCAGCTGTGTTGTCCCAGGCGGAGCCCAACCAACCAGCGGCTCCGAAAACCAGCTGTATCAATATAATTCACAGGCTGTACATAAGGTCACACGCAAGGCACATAATGTGCGTGAAGTTACAAGAATTATGTCCATAAAAAACGCTAAGCATAGAAAACACTCCTAGGTTGGTTTAGATACTCGTAATAGAAATCATACCTTGGGTTCAATTGCTTTTGACCAGCAACCTCATTGCGTAACTCTGAACGACAATAGGTATGAGGCCTGGGTTAAAATAAAGAAATCGTATTTAGTCAGATAATAAAAAAATATTAGGCAAGTATTTTCTGCTTGCCTTGGATAACACGCATTGAAGTTGGGGAGGGTGTGACGTCATTCCATATTTTAACTCAATGTATCGCCGTAATCTTTTGATAACGTAAAAAAAGAAAAATACGTGTCCAATATCTTGTAATAATCTACAAAACGGATAAAAAAAATCAGTCATCTTCCCTATTCCTTTCATTTTAACACAACAACCAATTGTTTTGGGACTGTCATTGAGATTTGAGTTACGTAATAAGGATGCTTCTTTCAAAATTTTCGGGAGTAATCCCGCTTCTGTAGATGAACCCTTTATTATGCGGAAAATCAATGCAGGCCGCTTCGGCATTATTTACTTTATTGTTACATAAGAGTTATTGAATCAGTGCCAAGTTCAGCGGGCAAGACCGTATTGTGTTACATATGAACGAGTTTTGTATGCATGAGGTTTTCAACCCTTAACACTTCAGCCATAGAGGTGGTAATGGCTTGTATCGTTTTGACAAAACCTGCACCACATGTTTCTTTATGAGTGAGGGATTTACATTCTTATACGGTTTACAATAGGAATGAATATAGCTTGTATGTGGGCTGTTGTTTCTACCGATTGTATGTCAACATAGTTGCGTCGTGTCGTAGTTACTTATATATCTAATTTAATCTAATTTTCTCTTGTGAGTTCGACGCTCGGGTTACTCAGGTGAAAATAGAGCAGTACCCTCGTTTATTTTTAGGTCGTTGTGGCAGGAATTTTCCGAGCATTGTCGTCGTCAGTACAGAAATTGCATTTATGACGTGAACTAGCGAATTCGACGATTCCACTACAACTTATACTATTAGATCAAAGCTCCGAGGGTACACACACACACACACTCACACACTCACACACACACACACACACACACACACACACACACGTACACACACAGTGCCAGTTTGACAGTCACCGTCTACCAAGACAGAATAAGAAACCAACATTAATGTGAAAGCTTCAGGCAAGAATGAGGAGTCACTTATCCCAGGTCAAAGAAAAACGTTCATAACAAAAGTCTTGGACAAGAGATATTGAGGATCTAGCGAGAGGACAAGCTGGCTGAATGATGTGGTGATTCTCATTAGAGGATGAGGAGCAAAGCTGATCTTAGCATTCCTGGCCCTTGGAACTTGATGACAGGGAAAGAAAGAAAAAAATAAAACCGTTTATTTGGACACAGTTCGTGAAAAACAAAAAACTTTTTTACAAAAAAATACAATTGGCTTCCAAAAACAACACTACAAAGTGAAAAATAACTTTAATTTCGGATGTCGGTGTCTGGTTAAATGTATTTTCGTTTTTGCCACGGACTTCCGAAATTAAAGTTATTTTTCACTTTGTAGTGTTGTTTTTGGAAGTCAGTTGTATATTTTTGTAAAAAGTCTTTATTTGTCACTTTTTAGTTATGGTACATACCCCAAACAAATTCTAATACCACTACTTGCAAAAGAAACTAGAACATCATTAACATAAAAATAACTCAAAACCTACCCAAGCAAAATTAATACATTTTATATGGGACCAACTTTGATGTACATTGTCGAATAAAACATTTTTTTCTTTAATCGGACGACTCCGTAAAAAGTTATGCGTGGTCATACATTAAAAAAAAATACGTTTCGAATTGAGAACCTCCTTTTCTTTTCGTCGGTTAAATAGAAAAAAAAAACAATGTGAAAATAATGCTTTGACAACTATAGTATGTGCCTCAGGCTGCGCCAAAAAGGTTAATTTCAGCTGCCAGACAGATGCTGTCTGACGCTGGTTTTCTAATGAACCTTTAGAGAAAATTCACTTGGAAATTAACTGAATGGAAAGCGATTTTACTCTTTATTTAGACTCGCTTGTATCCTTTGTAGCATAAATACTAATAATTACGCCACTATCCTTGGTCTACCCTTCTGTACTTTATTTTGTCTATCTTATCCCATCTGTGTTGAGGTCGGCTTCCAGTCTAACCGAATGCAGTTGAATACTAGTGTTTTACATGGAGCGACTGCCTATCTGAACTCCACCTTGGTAACATGATAGATACCCCTTGGTAAGACCGGTTGTCAAAGATCTACGAGTGACAGCCGGGACCAACGGCTTAAGGACGCTGTTACAAATGTGTAGTCAAATTATTACTTTTTTACACAAAAGTATGTTTGTTAAATAAAATGCTCTGCATTCTTTAAACGTTTTTTGGCCGAATTGTTGATAGATGTGCATGGCACGATTCTGAACTATAAATATAATTTTAGTTAGGTACAGTTTCTCAATAAAGATACCGAAGTAAAAATTTTCATTTCGGTACCTTTATTGAGAAACTGTACCTACCTAAAATTATATTTATAGTTCCATGCACATCTATCAAAGCATTTTATTTAATAAACATACTTTTGTGTAAAAAAGTAATGATTTGACTACCCATTTGTAACAGCGTCCTTAACGTGCTTTCTCGTGGGTCTCGATATGTAAATGGATGGTCACCCATCCACGCACCGGCCGCGGAAAGCGTAGCTTAACCTTCGATCGACCCGCGCGGCTGTTATCATTAGCCACGAGCCCCGGCCTACAATAAGTAATACTCATTAATCAAATATACCTACCTACAATAGGTACTACTCATGAATTAAATACCTACGAACGTACGGCAATTTAATATTCAGCATGCATTGTATTTTTTACAAGGAAAGTCCGATACTAAACGTGGCGCCTATTAAGCAGATCGCAAGACATTGCAAAATGTTATGCATTAACAGTGTACGCGGGAGCTATGAACAAAAATATTTAATTTAGTCTAGTGCATTCTTTTTAGGGTTCCGTAGGTAACAAGGAACCCTTATAGTTTCGCTATGTCCGTCCGTCTGTCTGTCTGTCCGTCCGTCCGCAGCATAGCTCAGAGACTCTTAGTACTAGAAAGCTATAATTTGGCATGAATACACATATTCATCATGCCGACAAAGTGGTAAAATAAAATCATGAAAAAAAAATTTTTTTAGGGTACCTACACGTAAAATGGGGATGCTTTTTTTTTTCTCGTCTACCCCATTGTGTGGGGTGTTGTTGGATGGGTCTTCCAAAAATATTGCGGGTTTATGAAAACTATTTTACGATTTAGGCATCCGTTTCTGAAATATTAAGCTTTAAAGTGATAATTTTTGTTAGAGCAGTGCCCCCCCCCCCCCCCTGCCAGCTGCCGTGTGATTCTGTAAGACCTCATTCTAAACTTCGAATCTGAATCAGCTGTGAGTTTATTGATTGGCATTCTAAAAACTCGGTTGATAATTCGAATTTACACTACCTAGCGCTACCCTTGCGAGCGTGTCAGCGAGTTGAACTAAATTTACCGTAAGATTTTGACAGATAAAGTATGAGATGACGTAAGAAGTGGCATTCAGTAAGGTAATTCCCCCGTCACTTCGACGCTCACTTCGCACTCGAACCCGATTCAAAATGTCAAATAAAAAGCATCTGTTTTACGAGTGACAGTGATAGCGATGTGAGATGCGAGTTGTTGTTTGAATTTTACAGAATCAACGTACTGATCGGTTAGTTTTGGATGGGTGAAAAAATTCAAGGTAGTACTATTATAACGAAGTTAAAAGGAAAACTATCACAGCTATTTTCAAGTTTACGATTAATAGTCAAATATTCATGAAACAACAAAAAGCCCTCTTCTTAGTCCGCATTATTGTGCAACTACGGAACCCTATTACTGCGAGTGGCCCGACACACACTTGGCCGGTTTTTTATTAAACTTTTGTTAGAAGGCAGAAACTAAAAGTCATGATAATATTGGCTATCAATGAATATCTAATCTCAAGGAAAACGTTTTTTCCGTGCATTGATAAATTGACAGGTTTTTGCGCGTTTCGACTGGATTGATCTGACTCTTTCATGAGTTGTAAGAATACGTACATCATACACAGTAAGTAATTTGTTAAATAATTAAAAACCAACTGTCAGCCGTTGTCCGTATTAACTGCTACAGAAGCTGCAACATATTTGGGTGGCTGCTGGTTCTATTAGCACCATATCTGCAAGCCTCTTCTATGAAGGAAATGCTAGAGCCCCAAGAGGACAGGAGGTGAAGTTGGCGTTGGCGCGTGCCGGTCGTGTGTGGGCGCTGGGCGGTTCAGTTTGGTCAGTTCCTAATACCCATAGATCTGTTTTTAGGGTTCCGTAGTCAAATGGCAAAAAACGGAACCCTTATGGATTCGTCATGTCTGTCTGTCCGTCCGTATGTCACAGCCACTTTATTCCGAAACTATAAGAACTATACTGTTGAAACTTGGTAAGTGGATGTATTCTATGAACCGCATTAAAATTTTCACACAAAAATAGAAAAAAAAACAAAAAATTTTGGGGGTTCCCCATACTTAGAACTGAAACTCGATTTGAGAGACACTTCCAAAGTGGTAAAATGTCCCCCCCCCCCCGTAACTTCTAAAATAAAAGAATGATAAAATTACCATTACCATACCACCAAATTACCATACATTACCATATAAACTTCCACCGAAAATTGGTTTGAACGAGAGACGTAAGTAGTTTTTTTTAATACGTCATAAATCGGTGTATTATTAAAACATCGATCAAAGTTACAACGAACTACGAGAACTTTTATATTATGTTACTTGCTGCTACGGAACCCTTCATGGGCGAGTCCGACTCGCACTTGGCCGCTTTTTTATATTTCTATGCAAATACTAAATGTTTTAAGAGGTGCTCTAATCCTGCCGACAAACTGCCTTGCAGTGGCAGGTTTGTATGATTTGTGAAGTGTTTGGTCCAAATAAAAGTTTTTTTTTTTTTTATGTCACTGGCCTACAAGAGTACTCGTACCAGTGACGTTACCTAACGTTGATGAGGGTCTGTGGGCAATACAATTAATATGACTGGGCTGTATTTTCATCACTGTTACTGGCACAAAACTGGTGGGGCTCATGAATAAATAATAACAGCCGCACGGGTCGATCGCAGGTTAAGCTACGCTTGCCGCGGTCGGTTCATGGATGGATGACCATCCGATACATATCGAGACCCCTCCGAGCCTCGGAATGCTCCCGGCTGTCATTCGTAGATCTTTGATATCGTCGTTATGGGTAGTCCCAAAGTCTGACAACTAGTCTTACTAAGGGGTATCGTGATACCCAGTAACTGGATTGTGGAGGTCAGATCTATGTAAAATACTGGTATTCAGCTGCATCCGACCCTAACATAATTAGGAAAAGGCTAGGCAGATTGATATTAGGTCTTTACCTATGAAATTGCCGTTCTGCAGTACTGGCCATTTCAAATCAAAAAAATTTTTGTTTGGCTAAGAATTCTAATTTCAAATTAATTTTATTTTAAAAACATGGATTTTTTTTCCCAAAAGTAGTCATTTGTTTATTGATTAGTGTTACATTTTCATCGCATTTCAATCTTTTTCGTCATCATGGATACGTTAAAAATTCGAGTAATTATGGAATATGAGTACCGTCGTGGCAGCAACGCGGCACAAGCGGCACGCAACATCAACGACGTTTACGGAGCTAACACTACAAACCAACGCACCACTTGTTATTGGTTTGCTCGCTTCCGTTCTGGAAATTTCGACCTGAAAAATGAACCTCGCGGTCGTCCGAAGACTTTGGTCGACAATGACGAATTAAAGGCGATTGTGGAAGCTGATGATACACAATCTACGGCTGAATTAGCAGCAGCTTTCGACGTTAGCGTCAAAACAATATTGGTCAATTTGCGTCAAATTGGCAAGGTAAAAAAGCTTGACAAATGGGTGCCCCACGAACTCAATGATCGCCAGCGCGAAGTACGCGTCGAGACGTGCCTTGCACTGCTCAACAGACACACAAATAAAGGAATTTTGAACCGCATTGTTACCTGCGATGAAAAATGGATTCTGTTTGATAACCGCAAGCGCTCAGCAAGTTGGTTGGATCCTGGTTCAGCACCTGATCAATGCCCTAAACGAAAACTTACCCCTAGAAAAGTTATGGTCACTGTTTGGTGGTCTAGCGCCGGTGTGATTCATCACAGCTTCTTACCAAACGGGGTGAGCATTACTTCAGATGTGTACTGTGGAGAACTGAACTCAATGATGGAGAAGCTGGCACATCTCCAACCAGCATTGGTCAATCGCTCGTCTCCGCTGCTCCTGCACGACATCGCGCGACCTCATACTGCACAGCAGACGGTCTCCAAGTTGCAAGAACTGGGGTTGGAAGCTCTCCGTCATCCGCCCTACTCACCAGACCTTGCGCCTACAGACTACTACTTTTTCCAGAATTTGGATATCTTCTTGGCGGGAAAAAAATTCAATACCCGAGAGGCAGTACAAAATGCCTTTGAAGAATTTGTTGCCTCCCGTCCAGCTGATTTCTTTAAGAAGGGCATCAATAAACTGCCACTGCGTTGGCAAAGATGCATTGATTGCATGGGTGATTACTTCGATTAATACAAATAAAAAATGCATGAAAAAAATTCGTTTAAATTTTTTCATACAAAACGGCAATTTCATAGGTAAAGACCTATTATATTGGCACAAAACGGAGAAGAATGGCGTAAAGAGCAGAAGGCCTCTGTAGTAGGTTTAAAAATGCTTAATGTTGCATGATTAAGTTTCAAAGTATTAAAAGCTTGATTATAATCGCTATGTATAATCTATGGCACAGTTTTATCAGTAAGCTGCATCGCGTCCAACCTGACAATGAGCACTTTCCCTTTGCCTTTCTTTATTTCGCAGAACGAACATCATTAACTGTCATTTGTTTGTTTTACATTAAATACTTGCTCATTACAGGGCTTATTCCCAGGCGCTCGACAAAGCAATATCAACAATATATAATATATATATATATATATATATATATATATATATATATATATATATATATATATATATATATATATTATATATTTTATATATTATGCAATATATCTAAATATATATAAAAACTTTTTTACAAAAAAATACAACCGACTTCCGGAATTAAAGTTATTTTTACTTTGTAGTGTTGTTTTTGGAAGTCGGTTGTATTTTTTTTTTTTTACGCGTTGTACGTTAAGCGTATTACTTTGTGTAATTTATTTCATCATCTCTCAAAACAGTGAAGGAAAACATCGTGAGGAAACCGGCATGCCCTAGAACCAAAAATTCGAAAACATGTGACAACCCGTACTGGGCCCGCGTGGAGATAACAGCCCAGCCATCGCTCGAAGAAAGGAGGCCTGTGTCCCAGCAGTGGGAACAATATAGGCTGATTATGCTATTATTATGCTCGAGGAGCTCGTGGCTAAATAATAACAGCCGCACAAGTCGATCCATCAGGTTAAGCTACGCTTGCCGGGGTCGGTCCGTGGATGGGTGACCATCTTTACATATCGAGACTCCTCCGTGCCTCGGAAAGCACGTTAAGCCGTTGGTCCCAATCACGGTACAGCGGACAGAGCTCCGGCGGGATCTCATGGCGACATGGAGAGTACGATTGTCGCAACCCAGCGCTGGGCACGCCACAATTGCGGCGATAAGTCCCCTCTTTGAGGAGTGGTTGGAGAGGCGCCACGGCGTCCTCACCTTCCGCCTGACGCAGGTCCTCACCGGACACGGTTGTTTCGGGAGGTTCCTGTTTCGGATAAGGCGGGAGGAAACGCCCGGGTGTCACCATTGTGTGGATCGCCCGGAGGACACGGTGGAGCATACAGTGGAGGTCTGCCCGGCTTGGGCGGAGCACCGCCGTGTTCTCACGGAGGCGATCGGCGGCGGCGATCTCTCGCGTCCAAACCTGGTCCAGGCCATGGTGCGGAGCGAGAGTGCATGGGAGGCCGTCACCTCCTTCTGCGAAGCAGTAATGCTCGCGAAGGAGGAAGCGGAACGCGTGAGGGAGAGGCAACAGCCACGCCCTCGCGCCCCTAGCCGCCGTAGGAGACGCCCTGGGCGGCGGGAATCGATCGCCGATTCCCGGCCACCGTAGGCGCGGGCTTGCGGACGACGAGTAATGGGCAGCTCGCCGTTCGGTAAGGACCAGGCCCGGGTCGACGGCGCGTTGTGTTCCACGCGCGCCTCAAAGAGATGTCAGCAGTGACGGGGTCAATTGGGCCTATGCCGCCGGGGTCGCGGGTAGTTCGAAAGAGATACCGTGGCCCTGGCACGGGCAACTGAAGGAACATGGGTGGGTTTTAGTCAGTAAAAGTCTGACACGCCCTCCCGCTCTGCCCAGAGTGGGAGAAGTCATTTGATGATTTCCCATCCACAAAAAAAAAAAAAAAAGAACGAACATCATTAACTGTCATTTGTTTGTTTTACATTAAATACTTGCTCATTACAGGGCTTATTCCCAGGCGCTCGACAAAGCAATATCAACAATATAAATATATATATATTATGCAATATATCTAAATATATATAAAAACTTTTTTACAAAAAAATACAACCGACTTCCGGAATTAAAGTTATTTTTACTTTGTAGTGTTGTTTTTGGAAGTCGGTTGTATTTTTTTGTAAAAAAGTTTTTATTTTTCACTTTTTAGTTGTGTACCTACCCCACACAAATTCTAATACCGCTACCTGCAAAGCAAACTAGAACATCATCCATATAAAAGTGGGGAAAAAATACGTATTATTGAAGCTAACTCAAAACCTACCAAAGCAAAGTTAATCAATTTTATATGGGACCAACTGTGATGTTACCCTCTCGAATAAAACAAAAAAAATCCAAATCGAATTGAGAACCTCCTCCTTTTTGAAGTCGGTTAAAAAGAAGAAACTGACTGACTGACTGACTGACATATCAACGCACAGCCCAAACCGCTGGGTCTAGAGATTCCAAATTTGGCAAGTAGGTTCCTTATGAGGTCTAGGGGTGCACTAAGAAAGGATTTTTCAAAATTCACCCTCTAAGGGGGTGAAACAGGAGTCCAAATTTTGTATGAAAAATCTTGTTCCATGAGTTAATAGACTTGAATCTTGGCACCAATATTTATCAAAATAAATTATAAAGTTTGTCATTTTTAGTTTTCCTAAACTACCCCTAAAAAGGGATATAGGGGGTGTCAAATTATGTATGGAGTAATTTTAAAGCGTGGTCCCATTAACTCGAAATTCAGTATTTATACTTGAGGTGTGTTCACCTAAGGGGTTAAGTTTTACTGTGGGGCTTGATTAACTCGATAATTGGTGGTAATAATCTTTCAGTCAAGTTACGGAAATATCCCAAGCGGCTTTTTTGAATTCCACCCTTGTGGGGATGAAAACCGGGAATATGTTTTATATGAAATATCTTATTCATTCAGTTAATTAACTTGAAACTTGGCACAAATAATCTTTCCCATATCCAAAAATTTATTTGATTACAATAAAATTAATTACAAAAAAATAAAGTTAAATCACACAATTACATTGCGTGTCGCTTATGGTCGATAATGTCATATCACACTGTGTTGCCGCTAAGGATGTTTTTATTAGATTAGATGTACCTATTGGACCAGAACCAGATAATTAGATAGACAAGATATCCGTAATTCTGTAGTTATCTTCCGGAAGCGGCAGTAGCCTTGCAAGGGTCTGTTTAAAATGAGATAAATAAGTACGTCATCACTGGAGATGTTACGAATAACTGACTTTGGAATTTTTTTCTATCGGAAAAATTTCAAGAAATTAATCATGTTTCGGTTTTAGTATTAGACAATAATAATCAAATAATACATTGGAAAATCCAAATGATTTATTTACATTTGGTTTTATAGGAATTTTAAAAACACAATATTTAATCGATCGTCGTCATTAACGGTAATTTTGGCAGCGATTATCGTACGACCTGACTGTAATTGTAAATATTGACTATTGTAACGCTATTACATACCTACAGCGTTCCTAGCTCTTTTATTCATTGATAAACTACTAATAGTTTTGTCATAAGGGACCATTTCAGAGTTCAGACATTTATGTCTGGTCTAAAATGTCATAGGGGACCATTTCAGACACTTATGTCTGGTCTAAAATGTCATAGGGGACCATTTCAGACACTTATGTCTGGTCTAAAAGGTCATAGGGAACATTTCAGACACTTATGTCTGGTCTAAAATGTCATAGGGGACCATTTCAGACACATGTCTGGTCTAAAATGTCATAGGGGACCATTTCAGATACTTATGTCTGGTCTAAAATGTCATAGGGGACCATTTCAGATACTTATGTCTGGTCTAAAATGTCATAGGGGACCATTTCAGACACTTATGTCTGGTCTAAAATGTCATAGGGGACCATTTCAGACACTTATGTCTGGTCTAAAAGGTCATAGGGAAGATTTCAGACACTTATGTCTGGTCTAAAATGTCATAGGGGACCATTTCAGACACATGTCTGGTCTAAAATGTCATAGGGGACCATTTCAGATACTTATGTCTGGTCTAGACTGTGACTGAATTTGTTTCGGTGTTGTTTCTTCTAAGAGCAGTCTGATCTAAACACCACATTACGTAGTTTATTAAATAAAATACAGCCCCTGATTATCTGTATTATCGATTTAGGTATGCGCGATCATCATCGGACCTAATTAAATTATGTGTAGTATTGTTGATGTTGACACTGGGAACGGTTAAGAAAATTACCGTATAATGTGTTTATTAGCAATTTTGTAGCTTTACTCTTGACTTTATTAGCATGGTAAGACTGGCCGAAAATAAACAGAAGATATTTCCGCGATTGGACTATTGCGCGAATGGAGTTTCGCGCGCATGGACGTTTGCGCGCAAGACACTTGCGCGATGGACACTTGCGCGAAAAATACTTGCGCGAATACACTTGCACGAAAGACACTTGCGCGATGGACACTTGCGCGTATCCACTTGCGCGTCAGGACAGTTGCGCGAAAAAGTTGCGGAAATGAGATTTTTTCAAATTCAAATTTTACAAATTTTTCAAATTCAAATTTCTTGAAACATCACGCCTGTATTCTTTCAAAGGGTTGGGCAGTGATGTACAGTACTTTTTTTTTCTTATTTATGTATACAGAAAAATACATTTGAGTGCCTACTTATTTTATTAAGTTTTTTTTCTAATTATCTTATTACTTATTTTTTTAATTTTAGTTTATTTTTATTTTTTTCGACATGGGTGTCATTTTCTTGGTATTTTAGGTCGCTAAAAACGATAGTGGGGTCAAAATGAAAATCCAAGATGGCGGCTGCGAAAGTTTTCAAATTTTTCGTCATGGGTGTCATTTTCATGGTTCTTGAGGTCGCTAAAAACGATAATGAGGGCAAAATGAAAAACCAAGATGGCGGCTGCGAAAATTTTCAAAATTTTCGCCATGGGTGTCATTTTCATGGTTCTTGAGGTCGCTGAAAACGATAATGAGGTCAAAATGAAAAACCAAGATGGCGGCTGCGAAAATTTTCAAAATTTTCGCCATGGGTGTCATTTTCATGGTTTTTGAGGTCGCTGAAAACGATAGTGGGGTCAAAATGAAAATCCAAGATGGCGACTGCGAAAATTTTCAAATTTTTCGTCATGGGTGTCATTTTCATGGTTCTTGAGGTCGCTGAAAACGATAATGAGGTCAAAATGAAAATCCAAGATGGCGGCTGCGAAAGTTTTCAAATTTTACGTCATGGGTGTCATTTTCATGGTTCTTGAGGTCGCTGAAAACGATAATAAGATCAAAATGAAAATCCAAGATGGCGACTGCAAAAATTTTCAAATTTTTCGTCATGGGTGTCGTTTCTATTGCTTTTGAGGACGCTAAAGCCGATGAGCTCAAAATCAAAATGGATTTTGACAAAAAAATTGAATGTTTCGCAGTCGCCATCTTGGATTTTGATTTTGACCTCACTATAGGCTTTACCGTCCTCGAAAACCTGGAAACGATATAAACCCATGACGAAAAATTTGAAAATTTTCGCAAACGCCATCTTGAATTTTGATTTTAACCCCGTTATCGTTATCAGCGACCTCAAAAACCATGAGATGATGACTACCATGTCGAAAAAAAATTAACTAAAGAGAAAACGAATAAAATAATTAGAAAAAAAAAACTTAAGAAATAAGCAGGCAATCAAATGTCATTTATAATAATAATAATGTTGATGACGATGTTGATCTCAAATAAACAAATTAATTAATTAATATTGTTTACTTGGGACAGCCCTCGCTGTTGCGACAATGTCTAGACGTTGTCGGCATTTACCACGAGTCCAACTGTATGTTTATATACTGCGCACATACACTACGAATTATGTAGGTACTTATATTGATTATATACAATATTGGTTGGTAAATAATGTATACCTGCCTTGTATTCTCATGGTGTGTGTTGTTTGAAACATAACAACAGATTTTAATCAGATGGAAACTCAGCTGTAATGTTTATTTGATAATTGCTATCAGTAGTCAAAAAAGGTAACATTAGGTAGTATTACACTGGGCCAGCACATTGTACCACAGATTGTTTTACAACTCTCTAACAATAAGACATTACACAACCTATCCATCTTGTTTTGACAACAATCTAGCACAATATCATTGTTCACGTTTACAATATGTATTGACGTATGGTACAGACATTGTAAATATTATAGTAATGTTTACATTTCATTCAATGGATTGATTATGTTTCTAACAGGTAAACCTTTGTTCCATATTTAAAAAGTAACTAGCTGGAACATGTTTAATTTTTAAATAGACAATGGCATGGGCAATTGTCTCATATATTTTTTTTTCTCAGCTAAGGCAGAACCAAGGAGGCTAATATAACTATGTAGCCTCCTCCAGTACCAAGAGTGACTACTGTAATTTAAACTATTATTAGAAACAAACTTTAAGTATCAGACATAAAGTTTGTTTTGCATTAGATATTAATAAAAAATACTTTTCTAATTAGAAAGAGGTAGACACGGTTAATTTAATGACCTGAATATAAATCAAAGGCATATAAAGACTTGAGAATATTAAAACATGAGTTGCATAACTATCTGCATAAGCTGGGAAATCAATGAAAGAACCGGGTCCTCATATTAGAGTAACTTATGTAGAAAAAAAAAACCAAAGACAGTCCAGAACAACACAAGATTCTTGTTAGAATCTAATAAAAAATCTATTACTTATAGTTAGTTTAACTTAGCATTTGATAAGCATCTAGTCTAGAATCTACTCCTGAGATGATTTGTTAGGTATTCAATAATCTACTGCAAATCATTACCATAATAATTTACTTATTGTTATTAATAGCCATTAAAAGTTAAAATGTACAATACATTTCTAAGATCCTACTTTATTGCCTATAATTCTTTATTTATATCCTAAATATACTTAAAACAAGTAATTCTGCTTATTTCTGACAGGCCTTTACTCCCAGTTTGTGGAAGCCATAACAAGGCCTTATAAAGCTTAATTAATAATGATGAAAAGAGGTTGATTCACGAGAATTAGGTTGTATATTACAAATACTGGCCAGAAACACGCGTCGCGTGAAGTGAAGGAACAATGTATTCAGAGAAACGGGCACGTTTACCGGCTATTCGGCCGCAGACAAATCATAACAAAACTGACGATAATTGTTTTCCGCGCGGCTAACATCCTATCGCATTACTTATAACATCTTCGTTATACACTCTGACACTTAAATAATCAGCCAACTTGCACTTGCAGATCGATAAAACACCACACACACCACAAACATAAATAAATCATTTAAATCCTTACGTCTAGTCAGTATTGATTTAGACCCGCAAATACGCATAAATTAATCGATTTTCACGATTTAAGTACAAGTTTATACCGTGAATATTTATCCTGTTTTATAATTAGTTTATACAGTACTGCTAACGATACAGAAATAATGAATTACTTACCAAAGAACGGTGCAGAGTTGCAATGGTGTCTGGAGAGCACTGGCACTGAATTATTTATGTTGCACTATACGACTTACGTAATGATAATCTAATGTAAGTGGATAATTTTGCGAATAAGAGTTATACGTTCTTAATTTGTCAACAGATTTATGTTGGGTAATTGCAAGAAAAACTATTAAAACGTGTATTAACCTTCCGCAAAGTGTTTCAGTTTCGCGACGGTTTTTGTACAAGGTGAGTGGTTCGATTTTCTGGCGCCAGAGGGCGCTTCTGTTGCATTGCATGTTCATTTGACATTTCAGTAATGGGCAATGGCTGCGTTCAAACGAATGTTTTAAAATAACTTACGTTTTTACACTATTTTTATAACTAAGCATTATATTATATGTATATGTGCAGGTCTGTAACCAAATTCTGTTGCGGTCCGCGACCGCGCGTTTGCACTGGCGAAACATCGCAAAAAAAAACATATTGATATCTCTATTTCTGTCAATGTATCTGATGCGGGCTAGTGGAGCTCGTGGCTAAGTGTTAACAGGTCAGGTCGATCCATCAGGTTAAGTTACGCTTGCCGGGGTTAGTTCGTGGATGGGTGACGATCTTTACATACCGAGACTCCTCCGTGCCTTGGATAGCACGTTAAGCCGTTGGTCCCGGCTGTCATTCGTGGATCTTTGACAGTTGTTACGCTTACGGGTCGTCAGAAGCCCGAAAGTCTGACTACCAGTCTTACCAATGGGTATCGTATTACCCAGTAACCAGTAATTGGGTTGTGGATGTCAGATAGGCAGTCGCTCCATGTAAAATACTGATAGGTATTCAGCTGCATCCGGTTCGACTGGAAGCCGACCCCAACATAGTTGGGAAAAGGCTAGACAGATTGATTTACGTATCTGATGCGGGCTCTACACTCGCGCCGCGAAAGCCCGCGAAGGCCGCGAACCGCGAGTGTGGATGGCTTCGCGACCGCGCTTCGTGGCGTTCCCCGTCCGGTGGCGCTTTTTTGATCTGCGTCAAAGGGTTTGAGAAGCGCGAACGAGAACGCATCCACACTCGCAGTGTGTTCTGTTCGGTGTTCGGCAGTTGTCACAGTCATAGACCTATTTATGTGCTTGTATACAGTCTATTTATAATTAATTAAGATATATTTTCAGTGTTATTTTTATAATTATTCCTGTCATACTGAGCACCTGCCATCTAATCTCTTCACCACCCTTGGTTGACTGGTAGAGAATGCCTAAAGTCCGCCTTTGTACATTTTTAGTGCGAAAAGTTTAAATAAATAAATAGATAAATTAGCTTGCAGTTGTATAAAAATGTACTCCGTGCAGTTGTGTTCGAGTGGAGACGCAGTGACAAGCGGACGTAACAAAAAATGAGCATCGAGTGGAGTAACAATCGCGAACTAGTGTTCGTTGAGTCTTATCAAGCAGAACCCGTGCTTTGGCAAGCCCAACATGATGATCATAAAAATTAGATACATGATGCAAGGATGAGAATTATTAATACAATCGTGGAAATTCCTGTGCCAGATCTAAGGAAGAAAAGGGACTTGCGAATGTCCAGCTACAGAACAACATACAGAAAAGAAGATTCTATCCGTTGTCGTCAATTCTACACGTCCATTTCAGTCAAATGCGCGAACGTAAATATGCGAATTGCGAAAGGTTGCGAGTGTAGAGGGCTATATTTTTCGCGCCGTTTTCAAGAGCGAATCGCGGCCGTGGTTCACGGCCGCGGTTCGCAGGTTTCAGTATGTTCTACTCTACTCTATGTTCGCGGGCGAGTGTAGAGCCCGCATGACAGAGCTCTAACAAGCTGTTTTTGACATTTCGCATGACAGAGCCCTAACAAGCTGTTTTTGACAATTTGATTAACAGACATACAAATGTCAGTTCCAGTTGAAAACCGCGGTCTCTCTGGACTGGCTGTTGCTTGTTGTTGTTTTTTAAAAAGTCGATAGAGTCGTTAATTTTTACATAATAAATTATGTTACCTAGTGCTCGAACAGTGCGTTTAGCCCGAGAAGTGAAAAACTTTGAAACAAAACCTCCTTGGGGGATAGTTTGCCATCCGAGAGAAGAAGATATTTACGATGTTTTGAACTTCACTTTGCAAGGTCCTAAAGGATCTCCTTATGAGAACGGATCCTTTAAATTGACCGTTACTATACCACAGAAGTATCCCTTTGAGCCACCCCTCGTTAAGTTCTCTACTCCTGTTTATCACCCCAATATTGATAAAGGTAGGTAACATGCTGGGAGTACAATTATATTTCATGCTGCCGCTTCATGTGCTTTACTCAAAAAGTACAGGACCTATTATTTATAAATATCCATAAAATTACTAAACGCAGTGAGGTAAAAATAGTAATAATTACTCATGCAGTTTTCTGGAATCTTTTTTTTAAATTCTTTTATCTTAACAAAGGAGACTGTAAATTTTGGTATTTACTTAGCATGAATGGATCACTTGAAATATGTCTTGGCTTGTTACTGTCAAATGGGGTTATTTGGTATATATGGTGTGAATAAGGTTTTGTTGGTGTACCTACCAGTTACTGGGCATTTTTTATTTAGGTAAGAAAAACTTTTGATGCCTCCAAAAATCGATAGCTGTAGATTTATTCATGAGACGAATGCTGTTATCAAAGTAACCCCGTTTTACTGTACCTCAAAGACTATTGAATTCTATTTTAAAAACAATTTTTATCGTATTACTATTTTAACATCTGGTTTACTGATTACAGGTGGCAGAATATGTATGGACATGTTAAAAATGCCGCCCAAAGGTGCCTGGCTGCCCACCATCACGCTGGAGACCCTTCTAGTGTCCGTTCAAACCCTGATGGCTAATCCCAACCCAGACGACCCGCTCATGATGGATGTAGCCAATGAATATAAGTACAACATGGATAAATACCTTGAAAATGCTAAGAAACACACTGAGAAATATGCAAAGGGGTGATAAATCAGTTGGGTGCTTTTAAAATTTATGTATGATGAAAGTGTTAGATTTTGGGAACTAATTAGGGTAACTGCTGTAGTAATTGGCCACACTTTAGTAACTGGCCACTCATAAAAAAAGAGGTAGAAACAAGGAGATGAGCAAGCTCATGAATGAAAAGGACGAAAATATATTTTTTTGGTCCTTTTCATTCATGAGCTTGCTTGAATTAAGTTCCTTGTTTCTATCTATTTTTTATGAGTGGCCAGTTACTAAAGCGTAGCTAATTACTACAGCAGTTAAGTTAAGCTACTTATTTTTATGAATGTTGTCACAGGATGTCTGAGATTTAATTAGATTTAAGATTGTTAGGTGTAACATTATGTTTAACAACACGTCATGACAAAACTGTTTGGGTTCTGTTTTGTGATTCGTCTTCAGAGGGCTTATTGCGAGTTTTTATACTTTCTCGATCGCGTTTACGTTACGTACGTTACGTCAATTTGTATGAAACGTGTTTCCCATAGTCACCAGACGGCGCTTATTCAGTTTCAGTACTAATTGAAATAAGATAATGTGATTGAGTATGTATAAAAACTCGCACTAAGGCCTCAGAACCCTAAAGATCTTGATTTAATTTTAACTATATTAGTGACCTGCCCAGATTTCATTATTCTACACAAGTAAATATTAATGTATAATAAAAATGTTGAAATCCATAGAAATATATGTAAGTAAGTATATAAATAATACACATAAATCATCCGGAATACATTCTCTAAATTATGGTGAAAACTGCATCAAAATCCATTGCATAGTTTAGAAAAAAATAAGTATAGAAGCGCCAACATCATGTCAAATAATTTATTTGGGTCATAATGTCGTAAATTGTAATCTAATTATGAGATTGGACAAGTCTGCACTGGAACAGCATGTCAGTAAAAGTAATGAGTAACAATTTGCTCTATGAAAACAAACCTAACTCCTTTGACAATGGATGTGGGGTTGATTGTACACATACAGTACAGCCGATTTATCTTGGCTGGTCCGAACTTCGCGCAGAAGGCTGCGCAGTAACATTTTTTAGGAACCAAATGGTGACATGAGGAGAGTGTGAGTGAGAGAACATGCGCGAAACTTCTTAATGCCTATGTTCGGACCTGCCAAGATAAATCGACCGTAGTGTAAGAGAATGGAAAATACTATTTTTAATAAACATTTCTTTATTAATTATTGTTTTATTTACATGATTACAAACTGTAGAATATTGCTGATTATTACATTATTGTGATTTTTAATTCCAATAAAGGCATATTTTGTGAATTAATTTATTGTAACTATTATTTATCTTGATGGAAGACTTGAATTTGTAAGTATACCTACCTAAGTAGATACCTAATATCCACTCCGAGGCAGTGGTTTTTGTGAAGGATTTAATATTTGGGACAGTTTGCCTAAACTTGATTGCTATAATAATGAAGTAAACTGAGCGTATACCTAATGTAAAAGCGCTACAAGCCTGGCTAACTAAGCCGACGTACGCACGGGCGTAAAAATATCGCGGCGGGATTTTATCGCGCACTGGATTTTCAACTGTCGCTGTTGTGCCGAGCGTTGAGAATCCAACTTAACAACAACAGAGTGCATTCTAGCGCGTCGAAAAACACACTGTTGCGTTTTCAACTCTCGGCGCTAAGCAGAGCGTTGAAAATCCAGTGCGCGAAACAAAATCGCCGCGATATTTTTACGTCCATGCGAACGTCGACTTAAAGGCCTTTTCCTGTCACGCGTGAGCGCCCACATGCGTGAGCTTAGCGCGTGTGATGCACCCGCAAACTTCCCGCGTATCGTGTAAGTAGATACATGCATGACAGGAAAAGTATATACGAAATGATGGGATGCGGGCCAGAGACGCACGCGGACATGAACCCGCAATATAAGAAAAAGACACGAAATGACTAGACCAAGCGCGAATATCATAACCTAAATATATAGGGTGACTGGTAATTAGTGACCGACACCTAAACACATGATTGTACTCATGATATCAAACAACTTTTACTATGGGACCAAACCTGAAATCGCAAAAAAAAAAAAAACATCTGCTCCCTACATTTTGACGAGTTATGCGAACATGATAGGGAGCAGCTGATTTTTTTTTCGCGATTTCTTGTTTGGTCCCATAGTAAAAGTTGTTTATTATCATGAGCATAATCATGTGTTTAGGTATCGGTCTATAATTATCAGTCACCCTATATATTATTATACTTAGGTAATAAATAATTTCCCTTATGTCTATCCATAGATCAGAAGGCTAAGATATAATTATTGAGTGTATTTTAGGCAAAAACGAGTAAAGAGACCAACAAATCAAGCTACCCCAATTTGTCAAATTTTCCCAATTGAATCAATCAATCTGCCTAGCCATTTCGGTTGGGGTCGGCTTCCAGTCTAACCGGATGCAGCTGAATACCAGTATTTTACATGGAGCGACTGCCTATCTGACCTCCACAACCTAGTTACTGGGTAATACGATACCCCTTGGTAAGACTGGTTGTCAGAATTTCGGGCCCTCTGACGACCCGTAACGACTGTCAAAGATCCACAAATACAAATACAAAATCTTTATTGCAACAACAAGTATTTCCACGAATCCCAATTAAATATGAACCTTATTCCACTGTGGTAAAGTTGAAAATCTATCAAAGAAATTTGAAAGATTGGGGTAGCTGATCTGTACAAGTTTACAAATAATTGCTTAATTCATTTAATATTCACATTGTTTTAAAAAAGTTTTCTAGTCGGGTTTTCTTCCGGTGTTTTTTCCTAATTAAGTATTATTATTTATATAATATTCAAAACTGTGAAGCAAAACATCGCGAGGAAACCGGCATGTCCTAGAACCAATAATTCGAAGACCTGACATCTACCAACCAATCTGTGTTACGCAATCACTGGGCCCGCGTGGTGGATGATTACGGCCCACTCACTCTCACAAAGAGGCCTGTGTCCCAGCAGTGGGAACATTATGGGCTGAATATGCTATATTCCTTAAATTAACTTAAAATTATTATTTTGTGAGAAATTAAGTAAAATAAAATTAAGCATGTAGCAAATTTACAGTTGGAATGACGCAATAATTATACCTTTTTTTTACAATCCGTTAACCGATTCTGACTTCTATTGCGTTGGTGGCAAGAGAAATGACAGCTGCAGTAAACAGTTGGTATTGTAACCACTTTTTTGCCTTTAGTGCCATCCTTAAGCCTACGGAATAGAAGTCAAAATCGGTTGAACGGACTGTAAAAAAGGTTTGTTTATATGTCTAATCTTATTGCAAATGGAGTATAGTGACTAGTAAAACTATCTGCAATATTGGAATCAACTTGAAACGTTGATTTATTTTATTTGGATTGGGTTCCTTTCCTTTCATCCCAGAGGAGTCTCACTCAACGAACCAAACTACAATACCTACTGTCTAGTAAGTTTGTTTTCTGTAGGTACAGCTCGACACAAAAGAGTAGAAAAAATGGGGGCGCCACTAGCCATACATTATAAAATTTAAACTTTAAAAACCATTTTTCTAAGATAGTATTGTTAATTTTAAATCAATCTAATCGTTGTCATGCACATTTGTTGCCTGATAAATCACGGACTGAGACAACACTCACAAAGATTAAAAATTAGTTCCGTTTCTAGACTCTTTCAAATATGTTCAACAGTAATTTTGTAGTGACACTTCTCCATTGCTGGGGAATATTAGCCTAGGCGCGCGTTTTATGTAAGTAACTTCGGAATACATTCACGATCAATTTGAATGAATTATAACCATTAGTAAGTCATTGCAGTATAATCTTATCTCATTCTTTTAAAGTATAAATTAGAATTATTAAAACTCTCGGCAATTATTCTTATTTATACCTTAACTTACCGAGATAAGAGTTACATTGCAATGACTTACTAATAGTTTTATGTCGATCGTAAAATATGTCATAAGTAATTTTTTTTAAGTAGGTACCTAAGTAATTGAAATAGGGTCTAATAATCATTTATGGCTTTTGTGGACATGATATTTATTCAGATTTGTTACTGTAGTTGTAATGGCAATAATGTCATTTGGTTTAAATAGGTTTTTGTTTTTATTCTTTTATATACTTCGATTCTTTTCTATTTTGTGAATGTGAGAACGTTTTAGAACTAGTAGACTGTAGATTTGCTTATATTTTCTATCTTGCTAAGTACCTGGTACGCACGGCTACAGATCAAGCTATACATTTCCAGTATAAGGTGATCTCGCATTGTATAGGATTTCCTTACAATGAGAGACCTCTCATTGTAAGGAAATCACTGACACACTGACCAGTGTAAACTGGAAATGTATAGCTTGCAGCCGTGTGTACATGTTGAAAGTCCTACACTGTCCTTACGTACTGTTATTTGGAAATATTGTAAAACCCAATTATTTTTAAAAGAGTATAATAATATCTTCTCCATAGGAAATAACCAATTGGAACCGTGCACCTAGCCTGACATTTCATAAGTGCCGATGTAGGTTTATGTTAAATAAAATGTTTTGATTTTGAATCTCAGGCACAGATAATAATAATACTACGTCTCAGGTAATAATAATAATGTAGCTTCCAATATAAGCAGTAAGCATAAAAAAATAACATTTACAGTTCTAATATTCAGCCTGTATCTGTGCTACTATCGTCACCAGAACTCGCGCTCTCCGTTTCCGAAGAACTACTGTTCCTTTTAACTTTTCTACCAACGCTTTTTGAGTTTTCCGAATTGGCAACACTAGGCTCTTTATTATTATTACTCTCGTCACTAGTCAGATCTTTTTTCTTGGATTTCTTGCCAGTTTCGCTTGTGGTAGGTTTTAGGGTTTCTGTGGAAACTGTGGCAACCATCTTAGATTCTGGTCTGGTGTCTGATGGTTTGAAGTCTTCGTCATCATCCTCTTCTGCTGGTCTTCGGTTTGCTATTGATGCTGCTACTGCCGTTTTATAAGCTTCTGGGTACTGGGTGCTGAAAAGAATAAAGAATTCATTAGCATATTATTGGGATTAGCCCAAAGTAAAAAGTCTTATCAAAGGATCGATTTTAAGCAAAAAAAAAAATCATACTGGTCTCAACGGTTTCAAGAAAAAACATGATTTTCAGTTTCCAATATTAATAACTAGCTTTTGCCAGCGGCTTCGCCAGTGTGGATGTTGGGAATTATCCCACGGGAACCATACATTTTTCCGGGATAAAAAGTAGCCTATGTGCTATTCCAGACTATAATCTAACTCTGTGCCAAATTTCATTTAGATGCGTTCAGCTGTTCTGACGTGATTGAGTAAGAAATATCCATCCATCCAAACTTGCATTTATTATATTAATAGTATGAGGGCTTTTAGTATAATGAAAATTCGGGCTTTGGACTTTAGCATACTAAAATTATATTTAGGTTTTCTTTAGTGTCATTTGTGGATCTTTGACAGTTGTTACGGGTCCTCAGACGCCTGAAAGTCTGACAACCAGTCCTGCTAAGGGGTATGGTATTATCCAGTAACTGGGTTGTGGAGGTCAGATAGGCAGTTGCTCCATGTATAATACTGGTATTCAGCTGCATCCGGTTAGACTAGAAGTCAACCCCAACGTAGTTGGGAAAATACTAGACAGATGATGTTCTCTTTACTATCACTATAAGTGTATAAACACTTGTCGTCTAATAAGAAAAGATTTTTGCCACTCGTGTTGTCAAGACAAACCTATATGCCTCACTTTTTTTAAATCAATTGATGTGTTAGGTAATAGGTAATACGGGCTGGTATCCGCAACTCCACGTCAATGATACATGGATGAAGCCTATGCCTGGAAAGGCGTCGAACAAGGCTGATAATGATAATGATGAGGGTTTCGTGACGGTGCACAGGAGGAAGCGCCGTCCGCGAATTAATAAGAACCGTTGCGGCACAGCTCCTGCGGAGCCCGAAGTGAGCTTGCGTGCCGCAAAACCGAATACACCGGTGTACATCTCCCGCCTGCACTACACTACTAAGGCGGAGGACATCGTGGAGTACGTGCGCCAGTAGACTAGGTACACGCCGAGGGTGCAGTTACTGGAGTCGCGCCGCAACGTCAACTTCAAGGCGTTTGTGGTGCGTGTACCGAACTGTTACCTGCCCCTCGTCATGGAGGAAGACTTTTGGCCGCAGGACGTGGTGTTCCGTCGCTTCCGCGGACAAGTTCCACAGGGCAGCACTTAAAGTCAAGCTAGTGCAAAGAGGAGTGCTACTAGCATAGTCTTAAGCCTATTTTATTAACACAAGTTTTGTTTATATTCAAATATGTATGTTTAGGTTAAGGTATTTATCTATAGGCCAGTGTCGCCTGAAATAAAAGGTTTATTTATTTATTTTAATGCGCGTATTTTGATTATGGGTGGGAAAATCGATTATACAATCCACCCCAACTCCTCAAAGAAGGCCAGCAGCGCCTTGATATTACTGACAGCCTCACGGAGGGTACCTGGGTTACCAAAGTACTTTGCCCTGTATGCGGCGACCACCGGGCAGTTTAGAAGCAGAATTCAGGTGTTTATACTAAAATTATTTAAATAATCCCACTAATATATAAAAGCGAATGTTTGTGAGTGTGTGTGTTTGTATGTTAGTTACTTCTTCACGCTCAAACGTCTGGACCAATTTCGATGAAATTTGGTATGTAGATAGCTTATACCCTGGATTAACACATAGGCTACTTTTTATCCGGGTCTACGCAGTTTGAAATTGCGGGGCGCAGCTACTAAGTAATAATTTTCATTTAGTTAAAACCATATACTGACATATTTTTTTAAATGAGTGTGGGAATTAAAACTACTCCTTATTTAATAGAATATTCAATTCATATATCTCGTTAGTGGTTGCACTTTTGCCTTTTGTTTTAAACTGTATGCTGACCTTAGTTTAGTCTTGATGGCCCTAATCTTCTTGAATATGAACTCCAGATCCTTCCTCATTTCCAGAAGCAGTTGCGTGTGCTTTTTGAACTCTGTGGAGGCCGCTCGGAGTCGACTGGCGGACAGCTGGTTGCAGTTTGTGAGCATCTCTGTTGTCTTCTCAAAACGCTGTAGCCTGGAATACACAATTAAGAAATGATTACACAATTATAATATTTTTTTAAAATTTGAAGCAAAATTCAAGTGTTCAGTGGCGTTGAAGCAAAAAGCAAGACAAATTCAAGGAAATAAAGAGTATTGTTGTAAGTATTGCTTGCACTCCATTCATAAAGTCATCTTTACTTCAGGGGTAGTTGGCAGACCTAAAAGTTGTCATAGAATTAACAAGAATACAGTACCTACCGGGAGTTTCATAGTTGCGTCTTGTTGTTTAAAAGTAGGTACTTTTCAGTTAAATGTTGGAACGAAAGAATGAGGCAGTAATAATATCTCCGTCCTTCGTATTTGCATCCAAAAGATAGGTAGTATAAGAATCCTAATAAACTTACATATTTTTCTGTGCCCTTATAACAGTTTCCACATCGTTTTGATTCACCATTCCCGCCAAACCTTGGACGAAAACTTCCGGGGCGGAATAGTTTTGGAAGCATTCTATGGAAAAGTCACTCTCTGGTGTGTCGTTTGCCATTGTATCACGCTTCTTTAATAATAATTTTTAGGGCGAAAAATAATCAATAATAGTCGATCTTCATTAACGTCAAGATAAGAAACGTCAACTTCAGCAGTCTGACATTGACACTTGTCAGCTGGGGCTGGGGTGCGTTCAATTCACTATTCAATATTATTAGCTCGACGACGAACGGAGCGCAGTGAAAATTGCCCCTGACTGGACGATAAATAAAAAAAAGTATAAATGGTTTAGCAAATTTCTACGAAACCCTCCCAAATACGTAGCGGCTGCGGCGTACAGCGGCGTTTAATGGAACTGCTTATCTAACGCTCCGCAGCCGCAGGGCCCTACTGCACGCTACAAGAAACATTCGTCATCGTGACCTTTACATTATCTATGTTATAATATGCTATTCTAGATGTTCGACTGTTTAATCACTAGACTCTAAGTGGCTAGGTCCAGGTTGAGCCATAAAAGTTGTAGGTAAGTAGTCTTTTTCTATAAAGATATGACTCACTGATGATAGAGCTAGCCTGACACGCATTCTGTGAAAATTTCAACAATTTATTTAGCTATGCACTTTACGCAGTAGTAGTATTCCGCCACACTTCATCACCTCACACACTGACCACTTTGACAATTGTGCATGTAATTAATTTCACTTTTCGCAAATGTAGAGTTAAAAATAAATTGTGCGTATTGCATACCATTAGAATGGGCACGAACCAAAGATGTTTTCCTAGAATTATAATAGCCCTATCACTCTTAGTTTTTTTTAAACGCAGTAAAAAGTCGGGTTTTCCGTATATATTTTAAATTTGTTCGGGCTCGTATTTAATTTTCTAGCAGTTATCTGCGTCAAATTAAATACGAATTTTATATAATTTAAAAATTATTCTAGATGAAAATGAAAAAAAAATGAAATTATTGGAGTTTGAAGTTTGAGCAATGACTAATTTCGAATAAGATTTAAAAAAAGTAATTAAAAAAAATGCGTTTGGCCTGGGTCTCGTTATTGGGCCTAAATACGTACCAGATGGCCCCACGGATCCGCCATTTTCGTATGTACACAACCGTCTGCCTAACACCCGTATAAGACCTATTATAGAACCACTCGCGCGACCATTGCATGAAGGTGAGCCCGAACGAAAACCCAGGATTGTCCGAGTGCACGAAAGTGAGCCTGAACGAACAATGACAGCGCGCTCATTTCCGGCTCACTTCTTTATTTTTTGTAATTTTGTATGCTGACCCACCCCTTGCGTTCTAGGTTCTTTGGAAAGGTGGTTATATTATTTTTGCCAAATACCGTGAGGTTGTATCAGCATTACGAACAAAGTTAGTCTGTGGTTGAAAATAAATATGCGGCGCGGTATGCGCGCGCGGGGGAATCGTTCTTTTACCGAGATTATTGTTCGTATTTCAAAACTTTGGAAGAACAAAGGTAAATATTATGATGTCATTTGATTATTTGACACATAGGCAATATTTTAGGCAAATAAAAAAAATAGGATTATCGCTTTAGATTTTGAAATAATATTTTAATTGTTTTTTAATGGAGGTAATTTTTTTTTTCATTTTTACAATATGGCTTTATTGACACTTACGAGATTAAGTCAAATCGATTGACGTAAGTATCATGGAAATCAGCCCACGCGTTTGGTCTCTAGAGCGCCACAAAGGAACAAACATACGTTCAACACACAAAAACAAAAAACAAAAAAAACTCTTTTGCGTCGTGCTGTAGGGTAAAAAAGATACAGCCCAGTGATAGGCAGGCAGACAAACGGACGGCGTTGACTTAGGTATAGGGTTCCGTAAGTCCTGTTGGCACCCCTTGGGTACGGAACCCTAACGGGCCCATAATGGATGGTAACGGAAAGGCTGTTCTATTCATCCTAATTATGTGTATTAAATAAGGCGCTTTAACAATCAGGGGATGCGCTAAGGTAACCCGCAAAATTCAGTGTCAGGTTGTATCTTGATCAAAATATGATTCGCGACAGTAAAATGTTTAAGTACCTACTTACAAAATTTTAACCATATAAATCACCAATACATGTCTTTAGGTTAGGTTTTCTCCGGATTCATCTGATTTCCAAAATCAGACCCAATCCGAAGGAAATCTAACCTAAAGAGATGTATTGATGATTGTTAAGGTTTAAATTATGTAAATATATATTTCTTACTGTCGCGACTCATAAATTTTGATCAAGAGATACCATAAACTGACCTGGAAATTGCAAAAAAAACGCAAGAAAATTTAAATTTCGCCACCACAGCTCAATCACCTTAAACTGAAACCCCGAACTGATGAACCAAATAAAATAATTACCTATAATCTTAAAATTCAATTTTTAATTACTATCATGGATTAACCTGACCTAACCCTTGAACCTCCAGGTGGAATGGAACACCTACATCTTGTTCAAAGTTCCGGCGGTAAATTCGAGGCGTATTTTGATTTTTTCTTGCTTCGATTCTTTCCTTCTGCTGCCGCGTTAAAGGAAACACAGATTTAGGCTTTTTAACGGGTTGTTCCTCTCTTGTTGATCTCGCTATCACCTCATTAAGTAACCATTGTGGAAGGTACACGTTATTATTGTTCTCTTTATGGGGCAAAATCTTTGAATTAGATCTACCTGTACTGTCTGGTTTCCCAATATTATACACTCCTTGCTTTAAATGTTCTTCAACTAAGTTTCCATAATCTACATACTCGTCATAGGACCCCTCATTGTTTTGTGAAAGTAAATGCTTGATTTTTCTTGCTACAGCATCACCATTTTCTACTCGTGTTAAATCGAAAACTACGGCTTCAACGTTACCTTTATTATTAACACTACTTCCGCTGTTGAGAAGATTTTCTAAATCTACATTTTCGAGCAACTTTGCACCTCTTAGTTGGTTTGTACGTGACTGTTTTGGTGCATTGAATTTTGTCAGTAAATGCTCAGCATCCGAAAGCTCGAGGACAATGGCATCTAATTCATCGTTAAGTTTGACTTTCTTAGCTGAAAGCTTCGAGTTATATTTTATATCGTCATCTTCATTTCTAGTTCTTGCACAATTCTTCCCTCGGCAGCGCAAACGATTATTGTTGTTATCGTAGACATATTTGTTGGTTCGTGCACAATTCTTCCCACTACAACGTAGATTATCTCTGTCACTGTAGCTGTCAATGACAGGGACATAGTCCGCTGGGTTATGATATCGAGGTTTAAATCCAACAATATTTTCAACCAACTTCATTACTCCATCTTTTGGCTGAACCAGCACTGATTTAACTTGATCCGAGACTTCTTGTTTATCAATTTCTCCAAGATATAACTTGCTCCCCTTATCACCACTAGCCTTACCATAAACGTAGTCGTCTCTATTGTTTCTGTCGTCAGCGATTTTTTTCTGTAAATCGCGAAGAAAAACTGCAATTTCGTCGACATTATCGGTTTCATCGTTAGGTATTAACAATTTAAACTTGTTATTACGTTTCAGTGATAGTAAATCTTCAAGTAAATTTTGCCCATTATCATATCCTGGCTTATCATCGTTCTTTTGCAATAATTGATTGATTATTTGTAAGCTGTTCATGCTCGGCTGATTTTCGACTGCATTTTCGCGAGATTCGTAATATTGTGGAGAGTCAATTTTGTCATTATGATAATAAAGTGGATGTGTTTTATCATCGAAACGTGATGAACCAGCTCCGTTTTCATGATAGGTGTTAGGCTGGTCTCCTCGTTGATCTGATGCCACGTCGTATGTATCTTGGTTAGCCAGTGATTGCAATAACTTTTGAAGCTCATATTCGTTTCTCACGTAAGTGAAATGAGGATCTTCTGTGTCATATCTTGCCGGTTTTCCTGTGGTAATAGTTATAATTCCAAATATAATAAAGTTTGAGATCTTGACCACCATTTTTTTAGAATTTGTTTCGTAGCATGCTAGGTTTCCTACTGATTAATAATTATAAAAACTGTATGGTCGGTTTGAGTAATATTATTGATTGAGAAGGTAGTTAAAAGTAACGGTATCGACGTCTAATCGAGCGTGAGATTGAAAAACTAAAATTAGTTACATCACAGTGATGTGTGCGTGTTGCACGCTATTAATTACTTCTGTGTGAGTATTTTAAACCAGACATGCGTAACAGCGACACATGACAATATTGTATGAAGCACTAGCACTTCCCGCGCGACTTCGTCCGCGTGGATCCACGCGGAGGAAGTTAGGGGTAGATTTTCAAAAAACCCTGTTATTATTTATTTATTTAAAACATAAGTTTATAGTGCTTACGACCATATCACTTATATTCTAGTACTTAGTTAGCTAAAAAACTAAAATAGGAAAAAAATATACAGCAAAAAAACTTATACTAACTTACATAAAAACAAATATATATATTTACAAACTTTGTACGGCTTATCTTGAAAGATATCCAGATCTATGTGCTGGGTGAGCAAAGAGTTCAGCAATGTGTGGGTGGGTGCAGCAGCAGCTCGACGAGTGCGCACCCCCGGGGGCAAGGCGAACAGTTTCCTCCGACGACGAGGACCTTCCACGCCCTCACCTCCGACCAGGAAACGACTCGGCACACCTGCTAGACCCACCCGCTCCAGAGTAGTTGGATTATCCACTCCGTTTGTCAGGAGACGGTGGTAGTGAACTAGTAAAAGTAATTTACGCCTGAGTTCGAGAGTGTTACACGTTATTCTTTGTTTTCGGTCCTAAGTATAAATATTGAGTTTCGAGTTAATGGGACCGCGCGTTAAAAATCTTCCATAAAAAGACACCCCTCAAAAAAAACCGGCCAAGTGCGTGTCGGACTTCTCACATTTAGGATTCCGTACCAAATCTGATTTATCAATCTAATGGTATTTTTTAGTAAAATATACGTAATAATAAACATTCTCACGAAATTTCAAGTTCTTAGGTCAATGGGAAGTTAAAAACTTCTTCGGAACAAAAGTTTGTAACTCGACGAGCTCTAAACTCGATGGGGTAGGTCAACCTTTTTTTCGCGCCCCCCTTAAGCTGTATGCGAGCCCCCTTTAATAACATTTATAAAATATTTTTGACAATTTGTATGACTTTGGGTCAACAAGATGTTTATACTGTAAAAATTTGAAGACAGCTCCTACAGTTTGGCTGTGAAACCTTGTTGAGCTTGGCTGTAAAACATTGTTGAGTTTGAGTTATTTTTACAGAGGCCAGCACATCAAGCTACCCCAATCTATCAAATTTTCCCAATTGAATATGAACCTTATTCCTTTGTGGTAAAGCTGAAAATCTATCAAAGAAATTTGACAGATTGGGGTAGCTTGATGTGCTGGCGTCTGTACATACAAGTATTCGTGCCAATTTTCAAGTTTATTAACTCAAGAAATAAGATATTTCATACAAAAAAAAATCCCCCCTTTACACCTCATTACCTAAAGGTTGAATTTCCAAAAATCCTTGCTGATGCTTACAAACATAAAAGCATCAATCAATCTGCCTAGCCTTTTCCCAACTATGTTGGGGTCGGCTTCCAGTCTAACCGGATGCAGCTGAATACCATTATTTTACATGGAGCGACTGCCTATCTGACCTCCACAACTCAGTAACTGGGTAATACGTACGATACCCCTTGGTAAGACTGGTTGTCAGACTTTCGGGCTTCCGACGACCCGTAACGACTGTCAAAGATCTATGAATGACAGCCGGGACCAACGGCTTAACGTGCTTTCCGAGGCACGGAGGAGTCTCGGTATGTAAAGATGGTCACCCATCCACTGACCAACCCCGGCAAGCGTAGCTTAACCTGATGGATCGACCCGTGCGGAGTGCGACAAACATAAAAGCATCAACTGCCAAAATTTCAAGCCCCAACGGTTTAGGCTAAAGAGTATTCTATATTATTCTATCTATCTTCAATCACAAACCGAATGATTTTGAAGGAAATTGCTTATCCATTGCTTCATATGTTTGAAATGTTCGTCTGCTCGCCAACATAAAAACTCAATGCATGTTGTTGAACTGTCAAAATTCAAACTCAAAGTCAAACTCAAACTCAAACTCAAACTCAAAGCATTTATTTCAAATAAACCAATTACAGGCACTTTTGAATTGTCAATGGGTCGGTCAGTCAGAAAGATGAAGCTAGTTGCCCATTCCAAATCTTAGTAGATCCCTATGGAGAAGAACGGGCAAGAAACTCCACGGACACTCTTTTAAATCATAATATTTTTACAAAATATTGTTCGTTCATGTTGAAAATATACGTGTGAGAACAATGTAGAAAGACGTGCACGTTAAAAAGCGTCCGTAATAAAAAGATAAAAACTAAAACAACTAAATTAAAATTAAAAATAAGCCATGTCAGCTAAGAGACGACCAGTTCCAACGGCGCCCGTTCACGATCATGACGCATGGATCAGCACCAATTAGCTCAACCATTTTGAAGGGAACTTAATGATCCAACACACACGCCACCACCAGCGAGACATTTGAGTGAGCATGACATACTCTCAACCGCCAGGGCACATTCAAGTCAGTGAAAGACGTACCCAGTAAAAGGTAGCTTAATAGTAGCTACACAGTGCTCACACATGTGCTATGCAATAATCTAATACTAAGAGATTGAATTTACACAATGCAAAGAAAGTTTTCTCTCTTCTTAATCTACAGCAGCTCCAACAATAATTCCGAATGCAAATCAATTAGTTAATGCGATCTTGTGGGGCAGGACAAGCATTCAGCCAAGCATTTTTGTCAGCGATGTAATGGGGGATTACATCGCTGACAAAAATGCTTGGCTGTAGTGTGCGTTTTATGCAAGATTTAAATTTTGTTTCATTCAGCTGGAGTATGTGGGGAGGTATTTTATTATAACATTTTAAACAGAACCCCATGAAGGATGAGTTTACTTTAGCCTGTCTGAAACCTGGTTGAACTAATTGGTCCCTATTTCTAGTCCTATAATTGTGTCCTTCACCTCTTTTACCGAAAAGATTTAGATTTTTCCTTACGTACATGACGTTTTCGTAGATTTATTCAAGGTACCGTCATGATGTTAATATCTTTAAACAGTTCCCTTAGAGAATCGCGCCTGCGGAGGTCATATATTGCTCTGATGGCTCTTTTCTGCAGAATAAAAACAGACTCTATATCTGCAGCCCGTCCCTATAGTAAAATACCGTAAGATATAATACTATGAAAGTAACTGAAATAGACCAGCCTCGCGGTATCTACATCAGTGAATTGACGGATTTTTCTCACCGCATATGCTGCTGAACTTAGCCGTCCTGCAAGAGATGTTAAATGCGGACCCCATTGCAGCCTTGAGTCGAGCGTGATCCCCAGGAAAATAGTTTTATCGACGAATTCTAGTTTCTCTTTATTCAATACTATGTCACAATCAGTACTTTTAACATTTGGTAAAGCAAATCTTATACATTTAGTCTTTTTCCCATTGAATACTAAATTATTAGCAGTGAACCAATTATGGAGTAGGGCGTTATTTACGTCGTCAAGATTTGGTGCACGTCTATTTATCTTAAAAATTAAGGATGGTTCGTCAGCAAATAACACCATTTGTAGTTGGTTTTTTAATAAAAATGAGGTAGATCATTAATATATACTAAAAAGAGGAAACGACCCAATATCGAGCCATGTGGAACACCCATTTGTACTTTTAGACCGAGTGAATTGACACCATTTATTTGAACTTGTTCTTGTCTATCATTTAAATAAGATTTTATTAAACTGAGCGCAAGTTTATCTAGTCCGTAATGCTCAAGTTTCAAAAGTAAAGTTTCGTGATTTACGCAGTCAAATGCCTTGGAGAGGTCACAAAATATTCCTATGGCATCTTGGGCCTCCTCCCACACTGTAAATATGTGTTTTAATAAAGTGACACCAGCGCCAGTCGTGCAACGTCCTTTGGTGAAACCAAATTGCTGATCGTGCAAGATTTGATTGGTGTTAAAATGATTAAGCATTTGATCGAGCATTACCTTTTCGAATACCTTACTGAATGAAAAAGGCAAAAATGAAAGGCACATTGCCACTGTACATATATTACGCGATTGCCCCGCTATTCTCTCTCTCAGTTTCGTTTGGATTTGTGATGAGTTTTAATTTTTGGGTTCTTACTGTTTGATCTGCATGACTACAAAATGAAACACTTCATTAATATAATATGTAAAGGCAAAGACCGGTCAGTGTAATGTAGCCCTAAGACTAGCAGTAGTAGGTAAAACCTACTAAGTACCTTGCCGCGACATTAATTAGGATAACTCTGGTGGATACTGGAAAATTACAAACTGCATCCAATTGTTTTTAAATTTATTTATTTATTTATGATATACGTATACAACATAATTACATAACAGATTTAAATAAATCTAAGGCGTTGTACAGCAAAACTCCGGTGTTGATGTCAAAAGAGAAGCGCCCGAACGAGGGGCGAGTTAGCTCGTACACTGTCCGTGCTGAAGGTACGGCCAATAATGGGTGTCTTCGCGGCCTCAGTTGGTGTTTGGGCACAACAGTAATAAACAACCTCAGCAATTGAGCCACAAGTTATGGACAAATTTTCATAGTAAAATTCGCTGCGATATGCTTGTGCCCCCGCTTCGCTCGGGCGATAGAATAATAAATAATAAATATCAATGTAACACCTATACCAACTAAAATCTAGCGACAACTTAACTAATAATATTATTTTCATTTAAAAAAATGTAACTACTTAAAAGAAATAAATAGAATTAAAATTCCCGTTAGACTATTACAATACAAATATAATTATTAGAAAACATAAATTTTAAACTGCCTCATGCAAAATGTTTTCGTAATTTCTAATATTATCAATGTTTATAATCCAAATTAGTAATCATTAGAGAAGTACCTAGCTGGTACACACGGCTACATATCAAGTTATACATTTCCAGTATAAGCTGAGCTCTCATTGTACGGGAATGCTACGGTTTTAAAATCATTTTAACATTATGCAGGATGACTTGTAATTCAACGTATTCCTCTCAGGACATAATAGTGTGATCCTTTGCAACATTTAAGCAGGGCCTAGTCGAAAACCCCTGCGATTGGAGAAAACCCAAGATTTGTGTTTCACTTTGACGTGAAAACTTAATTTCGCTCGGTGTACCTACTGGTGGTAAGTTCAATATTTCTGTCCGACAAAAACACGTTGAGCAGACACATTTTTCGAACATATGAAAAAATGGATTAGCAAGTCTGGAGACAGATACTGTGTCAATAACTATAGACCAATATTACCAACTTTAACAAACATTTTAGAACGATTAATGAATACCAGACTTACTAAATACCTTGAACAGAATTCTCTTTTAAATCCATCAAAATTTGGGTTTTGATCTGGCGGGTCAACAGCTGAAGCTGTCCACGAACTAACAGGTTACATAGTTTAGAAACTAGACAATAAAAAAAGACCTTAGCCATTTACCTAGATTTAGCTAAAGCATTTGACACAGTATCTGTTCCCATTTTGATAAAAAAATAGAGAATATGGGAGTAAAAAATTTACCACTTCAACTATTCATAGACATATTTGTCTGACAGAACACAAACTACTAAAGTAGATAGTTAGATTAGCGACGAGCTTCCTAATCAGTACGGCGTTCCACAGGGCAGTATCCGTGGCCCAACATTATTCTTAGTTTATAAAAACGACTTATGTGAAATCAAGCAGCAAAACGGTAAAATCATCATTTTCGCCGCTGATACTGCCATGATATTCGATGCTAACACGTGGGAATAGGTTAAAAATTATGTTCAACAAAGTTTTGTTGCTGTTTATAAATGGTTACATCCCAATTTGTTTACCCTCAAGGTCGATAAGACAAAATATATGATATATTCCCTTAGACCCCAGGACCAACCAAATTTCAACTTGAAAGCCCACTCATGTAATTTTATCAACCATTGTTCTTATCCGGTGTTAATTAAAACTAATTCTAATAAATATCTTAGCATAATCATAGATTACAGTCTCAACTTCCACAACACATTGAAACCCTAGTTAAAAGAATCTGAAAATTAATCTACATATTTAAAAATCTAAGACATATATCTGATACATCAGTTATTAAGACAGTCTACTTTGCACTTGCCAATCTTTGCTTGTATGTCGCATTACCTTATGGGCGGTACTTCTAAAACTTATATGATTTTAGAGAGAGCCCAAAGAGCTATATTAAAAGTTAGTTGCTTTTTTCCAAGCTTTTATCCAACTTTCGAACTTTACCAAGACTGCCAAGTGCTAACGGTCCGTCAGTTGTTCATACTCATAGCGGTGCTAAAACAACATTGAACTTCCCATTAATCACGATTTCTTAACACAAAATAGACGATCAACAAATGTGTGTTCAAACATCCGCTATAACATTGCTTTGCAAAGAAAAAAAAAAAAGATTTCTGTTTTCTTGGCACTTTTCTTTATAACTCAATTAATAACAAAATATCTATCTACAACTACATTGCCGCTGAAAACTTATTAAAACCAGTGTCCTAACATCCACATATTTACACTCACACTCCCCTACACTAACAAACATATATACACTCAAAATTCTTCATTTCCATTCTTCATTTTTTTCTTAAGCTCATTCTTATTTTATTTTGTTATGTTATTTAGATACCTAAGTACGTATCACTGAATACTATTATATCTACATACTTATAATTTGTATATTTCTTTTACTTAATTTAATGATTGTTTTGCTTTTCTTTGATTTTTATGTTTTTTTGTTCTGAACTTTGTAAATCTTTAATAACTGTACTCGTATAGCTTCCAAAATGATATTTATGTATCAGTCAAATTAGGTATCAGACAATATAATTTTCAATTTTCCTCAGTTTCATAATTTATTAACAAACACAATACTTAGTACCTATGTATTTTTTTTATATTTTCTTTGAATTTTGCAGGTTCTTCTTTACCTAATTGCGATTTTACATGTTTTGTAATATTTTGACTTACCGTTTTGTAAATTAACATATCCTATCTCAAAGAGCCGGGTGATCTGTAACTCAGGACAGGACCCTCCTACCTCAGATACCTTTCTCTATATTTATTAACTAGTGCCTGTAATTAGTGATGTTGAGATAATTAAAGATTTATGACGACGATATATTTTGATACTCGCAAGTAAATCAAAGCCTATAGGGTACTTCCCGTTGATCTAGAATCATGAAATTTGGCAAGAAGCAAGGTCTCACAGCACAAGTAAAGAAAAAAAGTGCGAAAATAGTTAATTTGTAATTTTATCACTTAGAAAAAATTTTTTGGGATTACAAACTTTTTGCAGTTGGAGAATCGACCGTGTATTTTAACGACGCGTGACGTGTCATTATAAGGGAGAACATGTTTTTCAACTACAATGTTAAGTTGGTTTTTGAGATAAATTCTTTTCAACTACGGAACCCTTTATTGTGCGTGGTCCGACACGCACTTGGCCGGTGTTTGTATTTACCAAAGTTTTTAACTTTCCTTTTTCCTTTTCATTTCAATTATTTTGGGGTTTATGTATGTACCTATGTATAATTATAGGTACTTAACCAATTTATTTTTAGAAAGTAGTCTACCTTTCATTTGACATATTACTCGATAAGATAGCAAAAAATAAAAAATACAGTGATCCCCGTTTTTTTATGTAGATGACATCTGTCATATTATTTTTATTGATATACAGGATTTGCTGTTTTTATTGATGGTGATTGTAAGCTACATATTTCGTTGCATATTTTAATGCTGTGTAGATTGTCTGTGCCGTGTCTATTTTCTCTAGGTTTAGCCGCATTTGCGACGTAGATTATTAAATCATTACAATCTTCTTCGTACGTCGGTATCATCATCTTCATCTCTACTTCCGCCACATCTATCGCCTGTACAACCTAGGTATTCTCTTTCTACCTTTGTGTTGTATTTATCTTCGTCATAACGGTCCTTATTACTTCTCTCTCCACACATGTCACCCACACAACCCAAGAAAAGTTTGTATTTACCATTCTTTGCCAACAGTTTCTCGAGATCATTCAGTAATTTAGCAGTTCCATCAACAGAGAAGTGTTTTTTGTTATTACCAGCTCTGTAATAATGCTTTTTTCTCTTTTTCTCTATACTATTAGAGTTACATTCTTCGTCACTTTTCTTCTCCTCTGACTTGTACTTACTAATAATAGAACATGTAATATTTTTGGGTTCTTTTCTACAAATTCTAAGACTTGGTGCTGCTTTAAATTTATTCATCGCCACCAAAAGATTAAACTTTTCCATATTATTCATATCGGTCGGATTATCAGTCTGCTTATTATGTGGGTCACCAAGTTCAATGTTATGCAGTTTTGGATGGGATTCTTTGTACTTGTTCAGCAAACTCCCAGTTCCTTCAATATTAACGAAGTTTAGACCATATTTTGCTTTTAGTTTTGATAGTATTTGTATTAAGCCTTCAGATCTTTCTTTATAGAAATTATGATTTCCATTTGTTAGTATTATTATTCCGAATAGAAGGAAATACGAGAGTGTAGAAACCATACCTCAATTCTTGCCTTATAGGTTTATTTATTTGATTAAATTAAAATGGTTTAAAACCGAATAGATCTGCTGGCTTATCTCATATAAAAACATAAAATTATTAGGTAATCACATTGATTGGATTGCAACTTTATTATTGAGAAATATAATTGGTTGTGCATATATTAAAGGGTTTTTGACGTCGTCGATTGCGAAATTGAAAAATTGAATAAGTTAAAGCTACACAAAACATGTCACAAATGCCTCTAAACTAGACTAATAATCACCAAAATTTTGTCCTGTCAAACGACGATTTCCCATTCTGAAATTGACTATAGTGACACAACTTAACTGTACAATTTGACAGCACTAACATTGTACCGAGTTATTAATTTAGTGAAAATGGCAATTTTCCTATTCTGAATTTGACTGTTTTCCCCAAAAATTTTAATCGCGATTAAAAAGGTGTGGTGTGGTGTGGTGTGTGTTAATGTCATGAACTAAAATTCACACCAATACCTTGACTTCGGGTGCAAAAACAGTAGTACTGTATCTTTTTTTGTTTTCTTTTGCTTATATCTCAAAAACGGCGTGTCCTATCGCAAAAATAATTAATATTTTGCCCCCCTTAATCCTAAACCCCTATGATTCAACATGTAGGTACCAAAAAAAAGGTAAATTCCGGATATCTATGGTAAATTCCATATAAAACACGTTGAAGCTGCCCCCTCCCTGCACGCCTCAGCGCTAAAAATATCTGACCCGGTACAGTCCTACCAACTTATCTGTCAACTGAAAGAGGACGGCACCGTCAATTCAGTGTTGCTATTTAATATAAGGTGCCCAAAATTGAGTAAGTTTTCAAGAAGGAAATTTCACATTAGACATAATCGTTTAATAAGTATTACAGTTTTTACAAATTAAAAACAATGATACCTATATAAAAATAATAAAATAAATAAAAAGAATTTGATAATTTACAGTTACGTAGGTACGCTAACAGTTTAGTCTCTCAGCAATAAACAATGGCTATATCTAAAAAGTAAACCAATGAAGTGCAAATTCAGCAGATAAAATGTTCCACGGGGGGGGGGATACAACTTTCATTTAACCCGTCGCGCGCTAATTAGCAGACACAATTGAAATTCTATTGTTATCTGTACACATGGTGTGCAATCGACATTTTAAGAGTTAATGCGAAGTTAAGTAGGTACCTACCCTGCAAGAGGTACCTGGATGTCTAGCATTTAGTTATGACCGTACCTAACCCCTAACACCAGATTTGACTAATTATAATTAGCAGTGGTACCTAGTGGTAGTGTAGTGTAATAAAAAAAAAACAAATTGCTTTACAATGATTTATTGAAAACCAGGTTTACAGTAATTGTGATCTTTAGATGAACCTGCATACACAACTTCATCCTGGTTATGAGGCCATACTCCGCTTATTTCCGTACCACTATCATCATTATCGCTTTCGGTTTCGGTTTCAGTATCACTTACCACTTCTATAATAAAAGGTTTATCTAAATACAAATCATGTTTTAAGTATTCTCCTTCTAACCTGCGAAGGTGTTTACAATGCTGTGCCCACTCATGAACTGTAATAGCGTCAAAAGCTTCTCTAACTAGGCGGGGAATTTCAGCATTTTTGTGCTCAATATTTACATCAGCAACTTTTCTTTTCATTGTGCTCCATATGAGTTCAATGGGATTGAGATCACAGTGATAAGGTACTCAATACTCAATCATTTATTGCATTCCACATTGTATATTCTTAGGTGGTAAGTAGACATAATATGTTGTAACAATGGTGGACCCTGTCGGGCACAGCAAAAGAAAGTTTGAAGGAAACGGACTTATTATACATGCAAAACTAACTTATTCTAAGTAAAAGCTATTATTAATAATATTTTTTTTATTATTAATTTATATTAATATGTCAGTTCTATGGATTTGTCAATTATATAGTAATATATTAATTATTAAATATTTATTAATTATATATTAATAGGTGGTAAATATAAGCATTTCTGTCTATTGTCTTCTAAAATTTTTTCAATCTCATATACAGGTTCAGGCTTGTTTTTCTTAATTATTTCTAAAAGCTGAGGTTTAGGCATATTCTCGCCGTAGTCAATTTTATTTTGGGTCAACCATAATTGCATATATTTGTTTAAGGAATTCGTATTTGGGACTTTATTCACACAAATACGGTGATAAGGAGCATTATCCATCACTATTATGGATGGCTCTCGTAAATTAGGCACAAGTTTTTCAATAACCCACTTTTTAAAGTTGGTACTATTCATTTCGTCATGATAATCACCACTTTTTGAGTTTGATTTAAACACAAGTAGTGCATTTGTAACAAATCCAGCATCTCCTCCCGCATGAACAATAATATATCTTTGCAATTTCGATACAGGCTCCAATACTCCGTCTTCACCCTCTCCTTGCCAACATTTACCCGATGTATGCGACCTATAGTCACTCGACTATAGGTCTCATCTAAATAAATTATGAGCCGGGGCTGGGGAGATTTATTATTTTTATCAACTGCATGCAAGTACTTAGCTCTCCAAGCTGATATTTCATTACGCTCCATAAGAACCTTCCGATTGGATTGAGATTTTATAACACGAAATCCCACCTTGTGAAGCAGCTTTCGTAGACTCTCTCGCTGTCCTATGTAATTTATTTCTGTATTTAAGACCTCTAGAAGCTTTTTAATAGTAGGGACCTCTTTTTAGCAGAATAAAATTCATGTACTTTCCTCCGTATAACTCCCATGTCAAAATCATCAACATGCACAAATCCACTTTTACGTTTTCTCTCCTTGCCTGGTGTCCGAATTTTTGTACCAGTTTCTTCTGCTGCGTGCCCTTCCTTAACTATTTTTGAAATTAATAAATAAATAAAAATTTTTGAAATTAGTCCTTGACTCACACCTGAAAAATAAGATAGTAAAATAAATGTTAGTAGAAATTTGAAATCTGGCAGGTTAGTTTGCTCACTCACTTAGCAGGTTACCTATTAGATTTACGTTACCGTTACGCTAACCTGCAGCAAGAATAGAAACGAATATTTCGTGGACTTAAATAATTAGTTAAGTATCGGGTAATTTATAACAAGAAAGTTGACAACACAGACCTGTCGCTGCCGAAATTCGTTTGTATATTTGATTAAATGGAATAATCGGAGACCCCACCCGAGCTTCTTCTTCAAAAAAGGTTTTAACCTTTAGAATAATGTTTCGAGCATCACTTTTAATAGCTTTCGGCATATTTAACTTTATAAATTCAGCAATATCACGACAAAACAACCAGAGAACCCGAATGTAGTAGACACTGGCAATCGAATGACATTTCAACATGACGGCCGTAGTTCCAATTTTCGCCTTTTCACAGATAAGTTGGTAGGAGTGCAACGGCGGCGATGTCGGTGAACAAAATATGACAGGCCTTGTCACTTGTCATAGTGATTTCGTTAGTTCCAATTAAAGCCACCAGGTCAAATATACTACGAGCACTATGTCACGCGGAGTCACGATTGTCAAACTCGATTTTAGTTGTTTCAAAATTGTTTTTAAAAGAGGTTATTTTTATTGTAGAATAGCTCTACGATTCTCATAGCCAAAAGTAAGGAATTTTATTGATAGTTTAGTTAGTTTTAGTTCGGTGTATAAGAGAATCGGCACCATTGTTACGTGTGTTAGGAAAATAATGTTTTTTCATCCCCCCATCTCGGAAAGAGTATTTTTGTTCTTCGATATCTGAGTGCAAAAGCCGTTTTTATCCTTTAGAGGATAAAGTAAATTGAATTTAGAACATCGTGTGCACTAAGTTTGTGAATTCAAAACATCATTAAACCTATTTACTTCTCCCTCCATGGTGCCGAATTTATCATACAACCTTTTATAATTTGTTAAAACTCAGACTCGGAACCTTCTTGGTGTACTTTTTTTTTAATTTGCTTTGAGCGCGCCATTTTATTTTTTACGTCATATTGTTGAAACCTTAGGTTAAAAACAAGAAACTTGAAAACAAGTGTAAAACCTAAAATGATGACGCCAACAGAATTGACTCATCATCTGCCTAGCCTTTTCCCAACTATGTTGGGGTCGGCTTCCAGTCTAACCGGATGCAGCTGAATACCAGTATTTTACATGGAGCGACTGCCTATCTGACCTCCACAACCCAGTAACTGGGTAATACGATACCCCTTGGTAAGACTGGTTGTCAGACTTTCGGGCTTCTGACGACCCGTAACGACTGTCAAAGATCCACGAATGACAGCCGGGACCAACGGCTTAACGTGCTTTCCGAGGCACGGAGGAGTCTCGGTATGTAAAGATGGTCACCCATCCACGGACCAACCCCGGCAAGCGTAGCTTAACCTGGTCGATCGACCCATGCGGCTGTTATTACTTAGCCACGAGCTCCTCAAGACCAACAGAATTGACTGAAACTGTTAATAATGCGCAAATGAGCTTTCTCCCTAAACAATCACGCGAGAAGTATTTGAAACAGTACGATATGTTTAACACGTGGCGACTAGCTAAAGGAGCCGAAACTTTCTCAGAAAACGTTTTGCTGGCATATTATATTAAATTATCCGAGACCAAGAAATCAAGCACTCTACGGAGTACATATTCAATGCAAAAACAACAATAAAGATGAAAAAAGACATACATATCGACACCTATCCTAAATAAGTGACATTAATAATATATAATATTTTTAATAAGTGACAAGAGCCTCATCTGGTCATCAACCAAAAAAATCTAAGGTTTTCACAGCATCTGAAATTGAAAAATTCCTAACGAAACACCTGATTCCGTATATTTGGCGACAAAAGTAAGTCAGTTAGACATTCAGTATCTACGAGTACGTATATTAATCAACTACTTTTTATTTTATTTTATTTTATTTTATTTTATTTGGGAAAACAAACAATCGTACATTGTATATTATATCTAGATACACAGTATGCTATAAATAAATGTACAATCCACTACGTTTCCACATGTTACTAGTTTAAAAAAAAAAAAAAGATACAGTGTTGGGAAAATTAAGCAGTAATTAATTAGCTATTACATGTCTAAATAAAAGGTACATAATAATTAAAATTTATGAGCAAGGCGCTTAGTAATTTGTTCTCTAAATGTATATTTAGATAGGGCAAAAACATCAATATCATTAAAGTTATTATTGTAAGCCTGAACCAATCTCTGGAGCGGCGCTCTCTCCCCTGCATTTGTGCGGCAGGGAGTTGTAGCAAACAGTGGATAAGAGCGCGCCTCACGTCTCAACACTGTTCTAGGTACAATATAGCATATTTTACTGATTAATTCAGAGCAATCAAACCTATTATGTACAAGTCCATGGAGCATCATTCCCTGGAGCAACAAGCGTCTAGAGCGTAATGTTAATAGTTTAAACTTACACAAAGCGTTTTTGTAAGATAAACGTACGGTGCGACATTTGTACTGCAATGTACTGAGGAACTTACGCTGAACTCTCTCAATTGCAGTATCATATTTAATATACACTTCTGGACACATCTATTGGCCCACCTTAGAGTTTAGGTTTCGATGGCCCCTACCGAAATATGATTGCTAGATTGAACAAAAACTGTTGATGCAGTTTTGAACCTGATACATTTTACCATCTTTTTCGATCGTATTGTTTTAAATTTGAATTCAGAATACCATACGACATGGAGCTACGCCTAACAAGTCGGATATGCGCCTTGTTAAAGGCAATTGATTTTTGAATAAAAAACATGTTTTATCAAATAAAGGTTTAATTTAATAACGCGTGTTGCCTCCATGGGCATCTACCACAGCTCTCATACGATTAGGCATAGAGTTTATCAACCGCTCTATGAAATTTTGAGGGATCATCTCCCATTCCTCTTCTATGGCAGTTTTCAACTCCTGCATCGTCTGGGCAACTGGCTGACGAGCCCTAACACGTCTTTTTAGCTCGTCCCACATGTGCTCAATGGGGTTCATGTCTGGGCTTCTGGCTGGCCAGTCCATAACTGTGATGTTCACATCCCGAAGATATTCCCTGACGATGCCGGCCGCATGGGCTCTTGCATTATCATGCATAAAAAGGAAATTTGGGCCCACATAGTCAACGTATGGTATCACGTGAGGTTCTAAGCACTCACGAATGTACCTTTCAGCATTTAATGTTGGCAGCCGTGGTCCTGTAACAACCTCAAGTTGAGTTTTGCCGCTCGCGGATATACCGCCCCAGACAGTCCATGAGCCACCGCCATAAGCAACCCTCTCTTCAAAGCAGCATTGTGCGAAACGCTCTCCCTTACGTCGGTAGACCTTCTTCCTTCCATCATTGCCATGTAACACAATTTTAGACTCATCAGAAAAGAGTACACGGCTCCAATCTTGCTGTGTCCAATTTAAATGACTGCGTGCGAAATGAAGGCGCGCTGTTCGGTGGGCTCGCGTTAGTTTGGGGCCATTAGCTGGCTTGTGTGGTACCATATCGCGTTCTTTTAACCTTCTCCGAACAGTTCGAGCGCTCACAGATACTCCGTGGAAGTCGCGAAGTTGGTTTTGTATCTCAATGGAGCTAAGGTGACGATTTCTCAAGCTGGTCGTCACGATGAATCGATCCTGCCTTTCAGTTGTGACCCGAGATCGTGGCCTTCCTTGGCGACGAACAAAGCCGCCAGTCTCTAGGTACCTCCGATAAACATTTCGGACCGCAGATCGACTTAAATTAAGTTGAGCACACACGTTTCTTTGGCCGTGTCCGGCCTGAATTATTGCCACAGCTTGGGCGGCGACTTCAGGTGAAGTATCCATAGATTATTGATAGAACCTCGCCTTAATGTTAAGAATAAGTAATGTTTGTTGCAAAACCAAAGATATCAATCACTTTTTCAAGAATTAAATCCAAGTAAACCAATAAAACCAAGTTTTCTTAGTATTCGATTGTTTGATATCAACAAACAGGCTCCAAATTGTCTTTTGTTTCTTTAAATTCTGTGTTCGAAATTCAAAAACAGACTATTGAATGAAATTGTGAATGTGCCAGGTTCAAAACTGCATAAAAACTTTTTGCTCGACCTAATATAAAATTTTAGCTAGGACCAAACGAAACTGAAAATACAAGGTGGGCCAAAAGATGTGTCCAGAAGTGTAATATGGATCCCAGATCATACAAGCATATTCCACCTGTGGGCGAACTAGAGAATTAAATAAATACAGATATGTGGCTGGTCGTTTAAAGTCAATCGAAGTTCTCATAACAAAGTTATACATTTGAAATGCTTTAGCAGTAATTTTATCTATATGTAGATTTAAGTGAAGTTTGCAATCAAGATGAACGCCCAAGTCACAGATACCGGTTTCTTTAACTAAAGTCTTATCACAAAGTGAATAATCGTAGGCTATTACATTTTTATTTTTAGTAAAATTTATGTATTTACATTTGGGGATGCTTAATTTTAATTTATTTTCATCACAAAAATCAGATAATCTATCTAAGTCTTCCTGCAAAAGGCTGCTATCAACAGGATTTTTTATTGTTCTAAATACCTTAAGATCATCAGCGTATAATAAGAAATTACTATTTAGAAAGCAGTTACATATGTCGTTTATATATATAATAAACATTAATGGGCCCAGAATAGATCCCTGGGGAACGCCTGAGGTCGCCAGAAATGAGTCCGACTTGTACCCATTGCTCACTACAGTTTGACTACGATTGCTAATATATGAACAGAACCAACGCAGTAAGTTACCTCTGATGCCAATAAAGGCTATTTTGTTTAATAAAATTGAGTGGTCCACTACATCGAAAGCCTTTTTAAAATCAGTATAAACAGCGTCGGTCTGATAACCTGCGTCCATGTTATTGAACAAGTGATCTGTAAAGATCATTAAGTTAGTCACAGTAGACTTATTTTTAACGAAACCGTGTTGCTCAGGTATAATATTGTGTCTCAAAAATGGATAAATAGCTTGATGAACGAGTTTTTCAAATATTTTTGCAATAGAACAAAGAATCGATATAGGTCTATAATTCTCAATGTTTTGTCTAGACCCACTTTTATGCACTGGTATTATATTTGCTTTCTTCCACGCAGACGGAAAAGTACCAGTTTGGATACACTTGTTAAATAACATGGAAAGAGGCATACAAATTGTTTCAGCAGTCCTCTTAAGAAAATAGGGTGGTATGCCATCAGGCCCCGGTCCCTTATTTATATCTAACGATTTTAGCTGTCTGCAAACTTCATGGACAGTGAAATCTAAAGTACAAAGAGAGCTGTTATTGCCATTACTCAAATCAGAAGCTGGGCACCATCCGGGAGAAAGACTAGACGGCTCATAAACTGACTGAAAGAATGTTGAAAACAAATTACAAATTTCCACCGGGTCGCTAGAAGTTACATTATTATAGAACATGCAGGTCGGTATACCCGTCTTACATTGCCGATTAGCAACGTAAACCCAAAAGTGCTTCATATCAATGGTAATACCATCCTCGACACTATTTATATATTTGTGAAAACATTTGTGACATTCATCTTTAAAACGCTCTCTATACAAGGAAAATACTTCGTAGTCACTTATATTACGGTATTTTTTCCATTTAGACCAGACTTTCTTTTTATACTTAAAAATGTGGATAAAATGTGGATGTGTGTGGTGTGTGGTTTGGAAAACCAGATCGGGAAATGCGAGTTTGGTGGCTTCGATAGCGGTATGCGGTTTTTTATTATACCATATAAACAGTTATAAAAAGTATCGATGCACACATCAGTCGAATTGCTCCCCAAAGCGTCTTCCCAGTTAATCTCATCGATGTCCTCGTTAATCACTGTGTAGTCGGCTTTACGGTAATTATATTTCGGTGTATGTAGAGGTTTGGATAAACTGATATTAATATTAAGGGACAATAGTGCGTAAAATGGTGGATGGTGGCTGTCAACCGGTAAAAGATCTTGATTAGGTCTCAAAACAGTGCATCTCGCATCAGAGATAAGGAGATCTAATACCCGTCCATTCGAGTTTGCCATATGATTGAATTGATTGACATCATGAACAATCAAAAAGTCCCTCAAACGGTTACAAGTTGGTGAGGTGCCCAGGCAAGTCATATAGTCTTGAGCGGGATCCAATTTAGCCCATTGTGCTGTAGGTATATTATAGTCACCTAGCAATAATATATTATCCGTTTTTATTAAGCTGATTAACTTGTCCAAATTATCAAAAAGAGTATTGTATACAGCAAAAGGTATGTTATTCGGCACATAAGCTGCGCAGATAAGGGTATGTGAAGAATTGTTGCTACCAGGAATGAGAATTGCGACTTGTTCAAGGTATTGGTCCAATGTACCAAGCTGCGAAGAAGGAATACAAACAGGGTTATACTTTCGCAATACCGCTATCAGTACACCACCGCCGTCAGATTTCCCAGTAGCAGTCCTATTCCGGTCACAGCGAAAAACTAAATACCGATTATCAATAAATTCATTGTTATTAATTGTAGGAATAAGCCATGTTTCTGTTAAAATAATTACATCGAAACAGTTAGAGAGAATATTCATATACAAAGTATTCAATTTCGTGCGCAAGCCTCTACAGTTTTGGTAATAAATACTAAAGTCATGGTATTTATTAGTATTAGACATTGTAATTAGTGACAACCTAAATAATGCATAACAAAATTAGCTTACTACAGGCTAATGACTCGCAGCATTTATGATGTTTTTAATATCATTTTTACATTTAATGGCTATAGTGGGTGAGGTTTCAGACTGTTTAACAAGAATGGTGGCATGCTTAACCCAGACAAACTTATAACTAATTTTTTTTGCTGCCTCTCGGGCCTCGCGTAGCAACTGTTTTTTCTGTAAAGTTAAGTGTTCATTTACATATATAGTATGTAGTGCGCCAGCGATGCCCAGGTCTTTAGAGGTAAGTCCTTTCTTCAGGCGGCATGCAGATATTATATTGTCCCTCAGAGTACGTGTTTTTACAGAAGCAATGATATTTTTAGGCCTCTCGCTGCTTGCCGCATGTGGCACGCGATGTATTGAAGTAATATCGTCTCTTGATATATTATGGTTGATCTTTTTACCTATATCCTCCAATAAAGCAGGTAAGTTTTCTCCTCGTCTCTCCGGGACATTAGAGATTTCTAAGTTACATAGCCTGCCCTGCTGTTCCAAGTAGTCAATCTTCAATTCGAGCGCTTTGACTACATCTGGACTCACACTCAAAGGTCGCCTATTAATGTTACTGAGTTGCTCTTGGAAGTCGTCATATTGGTCAGAGATAAGTTGAGCAGATGTTTTTATCTCAGCGACTTCTCCAGACAGTTTTGAGACCGAAAGCTTTAAAGCGGCATTTTCTGAGCGTAGACTAGCCATTTCTTTTTTTGATTCTTTTATATAGGACTCCAAGTCACCTCTAATCGATGTAATATTATCATTGATTGCTGCCAGTTTACCATCCAGGCTTACTTTCCATTCATTGACAGTCTTTTGTAACTCTGCCTGGATAGAAGAAGAACTTTGAAGGTCTGCCCTAATATCTGAGAGCAGTACCTCACGTTCACAATCAGGTTGTATGTTTCGTTTGCGAACTGTAACTTTAGAGTCGACATTCGAGGGTGAACTAGTTACCAAGTCAGACTTAGGGAGTGACTGTACATGTTTCAGCGAGGTTTTAGGTTGTGCACGCGAAGTGCCAGACATGTCGAAGCCCCTACAGTTATAAAATAGCAAACAAAAGCTTAAGCGCGTATTGCCTGTAGTTACGTGCTAGGCGCTGCTTTGCGGTGAAGTAGCGGCACAGTGGCGAGTGGTGGGGCGCGCTCCGCGCGGTCGCTTGTTTCGCCCGCTGATGACTAACCTTGATGGCTCGGTGGGAGGTCGGGCGACTGCAAATCCAAGCGTCGCGGGTTCGGAGCTGGGTGGAGACACGAAGGATCGAAACTCACAAAAATATTTTCGACTCTTTCTTGCGCCGCCCACTGGGTGGGATTAGTCCATTTAAACTTCACAGGAGCAAACGAGAAACGCAACTCTAACAAATTGACCAATCACAGAAAACTACAAGGACAACTGCATTATGCGTCCACTCTGTATCAATGCTTACGACAGAATGACTTACTTACTTAACACACTTGCCGTGACCCAAGGGCTGGCTTTTACCTTGGCCAGCGGCTTAGCATTGCCATACAACGTGGCAATGCCGCCAGTCTCTTGGGTACTTTACCAGCCGACAGCGATGCGGAGGAATTTTTCGACGCCATATTTTAGTTTTTTTTAATAGTTTTAGTTATGTTACCTTTTAGTAAAATAATGTTTTTAGATTTTAGAATAAAATAAAACGCATTTCAAACGTAACTATCTTGTAGTGTGGACGAAAAGAACACTACAATACGTACGTAGTAGATGTTGATAATTATGGCATAATTATGCATGCATATCAATTTTATTAATTTATCTATTAAAATACTCTTTACGTTACAGGTTGTTCTTATTATTGGTATAAACGGAGCATGTCGAACTGATGAACTAACACAATGTCAACAACATTGGAAAAACATTCAGATGACTTACTATTAATTAATTTACCTAATACAAAGACAAAAAGAGACCGCAACTTCGTCATTCGCAAGGAATACGTAACAATTGTTGAGAAATAACAAGCCTTCCCGCCTAACACTCCAATCAATCGATTTTTTCTACAATATCGCAACGGAAAGTGTGTTAAACAGCCTATGGGTGCTAATAAAATTGGCAGTATCCCACGAGAAATAGCAACGTTTCTTGAACTTCCAGTTGTACACGGGTCATTGTTTCCGACGAACTTCAGCCACACTTTTGGCCGATTCAGGAGCTGCTCTTGTCCCTTAAGCGCCATGGAGGCTGGAAGTACAAAGCGGTTGTAGACGGATACATAGAGGATTCCATCCAAAATAAGTTTAAAATATGTAAAGGCATCGCAGGAGTCATTACACTGAAAGAGCCTCAGTCAGATCCTTGGACTGGCTGATGTAGAACATCAAAAATGAGCCGTTACGAAGCACCTAACCATCGCCCTCTCTCGCCGCCAAGGGAATCCGATGAATCGGTACAACTATTAAGTATGACAGATAGTTTACTGAAAAACAGTACCTACACAAGTCACTAACACCAACATTACAGTACCTAACAAAAATATTACACTCTACTTACTAACTGTAGCAACGTTACTTTCAATTTTTCTTAATTATACCTACCTAAGTATTACGAGTATTTGTTATAATTTCAAGATTATTCTGTAATATAGCAGTCATGTTATAATGTAGCAGTTAATATCTAAACTGAAATAAAGGTATCTTGAGATTGTAAATGTTTTTTTTTTTTTTGCATTTAGTCATTTCTTCGCTGAGGTAGGATAAAAAGTTACGTGTTGCACTCGAGTGCAAAGATTTTTCACTTCGTGCTCTTTTGATTCCCTCGCTACCGCTCAGGATTCTAACCTAGAATCACTCGCTACCGCTCGTAATTCAATTTTAGTGCCCTTCGCTTGCTCGGTCATCAAAATTGAGCACGCGGTTAAAAAGCAACTTTGCACTCTTGTATAACAAATAACTATATTATTAGGGGTTAAAGTATGAAATTGCCGATTTGTACTGAAAAATTGAAATTATTTTTTTTTTAAATACCTACATATTTATTTAATCAAAACAATTACCATTATTATCTATACATTGCTGCCATCTAATAGGAAGGTCATATAAGCCTTTGCGATAGAACTCTCGTGATCTAGATTCGACAAACTGTGTGGAAGCATTTTGTACTGCCTCCTGAGAAGAAAACTTTTTATCACGTAGAAAATTGTCCAAATCACGAAAAAAAATGGTAGTCCGTTGGAGCAAGGTCTGGCGAATACGGAGGGTAACGAATGGTTTCTAATTGCAGTTCCTGTGGAGTTGAAACGGTTTCTCGTGCTGTATGAGGTCTCGCGTTATCATGGAGCAACAATGGTGAAGATCGATTCATGAGTCGGGGCTGTTTCACTGCTAGTTTTGCTATCATTGTTCGGAGTTCGGCACAGTAGACATCTGCCGTTATTGCTTGACCAGATCGAAGAAAGCTATAGTGAATAACACCATGCTGAGACCACCAAACAGTTACCATTTCCTTTTTATTGGTAAGCTTTGCTTTAGGACACTGTTGCGGCGTTTGACCTGGGGTCAGCCATTGCATTTTTCGCTTACGGTTATCGTAAAGAATCCACTTTTCATCACATTTAACAATTCGATCCAATATTCCTTCATTTCTGTATCGATTCAACAAGTCAACACAAGTTTCAACACGCGATTCTTTCTGCAGATAAGTCAAATCATGAGGCACTCATTTCTCATATTTTTTTATTTTATTGATTTGACGCAAATGAGTCAATATTGTTGGTAAGGTAACGTTAAACCATGCCGCTAATTCCTGGGTAGTTTGGCTCGGATCGGCTTGCACCATCTCTTTCAATTCATTGTTTTAACCTGTGTGGGCGGTCTTCCACGTGGTTCGTTCTTCAAATCAAAATTTCCATCACGAAAGCGTTTAAACCAAAATCGCACGGTGCGTTCATTAGCAGTCCCCTCTCCAAACGCAACATAGATATTGCGAGCTGTTTCTGCCGCGTTAGTTCCGCGTCGGAACTCGTATTCAAATATAACTCGAATTTTCGAAGTATCCATCTTTCTTGTCTAAGCTGAATAAAAAAAACAACTGAAAGTCGATAATCGAATGTTGCACATTTTTTAAAGGAACAACTTCATAGGCACTGTGAAGCCTCGAATTTCACAGTAGGAGATTAACTGAACTATTAAATAATACAAGAGGAACTCTATTTAAATGGGGCTGAAGTCCTTTGTATTTAAAGCTCAGAATAAATTATAAAACACTCCTACTAGGGCCGAACCCTGATCAGATTCTATCTGTCATCCTATCAAGAAAAACGGGGATCGTTTTTCTTAACAGAAGATATTCCATATTTGAATGATTGAATGTCAGCCAGTATTATCAATGCTTTACAGTACCATGTGAAAAAAGTTTCACTCAAAAATCTCAAACCATGAAGGTTCTATGTCAATTCGAAGTTCCTAATACAATAAACGGCAATTTCATACTTTAACCCCTATTATTTAGGCGGGCGGCGGCGGCATGACGATGGTTCGGCAAAGGTGGAAGTAAAAGTATATATCCACTTTCATACACATTTACTTCCATCTTTGCCATCGCTAAGTGAAAAACGCTAACATTTGACTCTATCTTTGCCGTGCCGCCGCCGTGACGTGCCGGTGCCCGCCCGAGTGCCAGTGCGGGACCGGGCCGACCATAGAAAAAAAGCCCATTTACTGTCTTCCTTCTAATATACGGGACCCTCGGTATTTTAATCTGACTCGCAGTTCTATTTTGTAGGGTTCCGTCCCTTATAGGATCACTCGTGTCTCTGTCTGTCTTCCTGTCGGTCTGTCACAGCCGGTTTGCTCCGAATCTACTGGACCGATTAAGTTGAAATTTTGGTACACATGTGAATTTCTGTGACCCAAACACGAACGTGTAACGTGAATAAATGAATTTTGAATTCGAGGTTCACTTTTGAGGGAATTTGAAATTAAAATAAAAAGTTTTGCAAACTGTACCGTGTGATACATCAAATGAAAGAGCTTGTTAGAAAGATTTCAAATACTTATATAATTTTTTATAATTTTAAAATAAATAGTTTTAAAGTTATTAAAGAAAATTGATGAAAATGTACCATTCCCCCTTATCTCCGAAACTGCTGAACGTAAAATAAAAAAAAAATACAGAGAATACCTCTAAACTTATAGGTTACAGGAAAACCTATAAGAAGTCTATGTTCTTAAAATAACATGGTAAATCACTCAATATTGTGCGTACAAACTTACATTTGCAGTTGAAAATTATGGGGGATGACATGTTTTTCAACTAGAATGTTAAGTTTGTTCTTGGAATAAATTCATCATTCATTCAACTACGGAACCCTTCACTGTGTGTGGTCCGACACACACTTTGCAGGTTTCGTTACTTTGATCCTGTTTCACGAGTGCGATGGTCGAGGATAGCAGGTCGAGGATCTACATCTGTACGACTCAGGGCAGTGACAGGTTTACCGCTTACCACCAGGTAATTTCCCAGTTTTGAAAATTACTCGGACTAAAAGATATGGGAATTTCGAATAAACAAAAACTACCCTATTATTGATTTTTTGAAACTTTTATTGCACAACAGCAGCAATACTTGTCATGTACAGACACCAGCACACCAAGTCACTACAATCTGTCAAATTTCTTTAATATTTTCATCTTTATCGCTAAAGCGTTCAAGGTTGATTGGGTTTGACAGTTTCGGGTGGCTTGACCTACTGGCGTCTGTACATTAAAATTTACTTTTAAAAGTCACCCTTGTAATTCGAGAATGTAAGTATTGGATAATTCTAGAACGGTTCGTCTATACTTCTAATTTCGTATGTAACTTCCAACTTTTCAGCAGAACTTACAGGTATACCGCTCTGGCTGAGGGTGTCTTCAAACCAACAACACCATGAACTGCTCGAGTGATTAGAGAGATTAGTCCATTTTTTAGATTAGCCAGCCATGATTTAACTTGTTTCATGAGATTTTGTTTGGTTGAATCTTCAAATGAAGAATAATCATTTCCCCTTAAATAAGCGTAATTTGATAGTAGGTTATCCACAATCGCTTCCGCTATATCGTCATCTTGATATACGTTGTTTGGGTCCTGATTTTCATAATCAATTCTACTTCTACCGCATCTATTTCCAATACAGCGTAGATTGTCTCTCTCAGCATCATCATCTCTATTTCTTCCACATCTGTCGCCAACGCATCGCAAATTATTTCCGTTGTCGTCCCTGTCATAATTTCTGACGTCTCTGTTATCATCTCTGTCTCTACTGCATCTGTCTCCTATGCAGCGCAAGATATCTATGCGATAATCATCATTTGTGTTTCTGCTGCAGCTTTTACCAGTACAACGTAAAGTATCTATGTCGTCGTCATCGTCATCATCATCATCATCACCTCTGTAAATGCTACATCTGTCTCCAATACACCGCAAAGAATATATACTATCTCTGTCAAAATCATCATCATCATCGTCATCTCTGTTAATGCCGCATCTGTCTCCAACACAACGCGATGTATATATACCTTCTCTGTTATCATCATCGTCATCTCTGTTAATTCCGCATTTGTCTCCAACACAACGCAACTTATATGTACCATCTCTGTCATCATCATCATCATCATCTCTGTTAATGCCACATCTGTCTCCAGAACAACGCAAAATATTTACAATATCTCTGTTATCACTAACTCGATCGTTTTTGTCATCCCCGTCATTGTCATCTCTGTCATTTGCACTTCTACTGCAACTGTTTCCATGACATGGCAGATTCTTTCTATCATTGCTATCGTTATCTATGGCTATGCTGCATCTTTTGCCATTGCAGCGCAGATGTCTGTCATTGTCGTTGATAATGATTGGATTGTCATTTCTGTTTTGGTTGTAATTTTCATCTCTGTCACTGTTGCCACCTTCATCTCTACCTTCACCACATCTGTTACCATAGCAACGCAGTTGCAAATTGTTACCTCCATTTTCTTTTAAAGTGTTATCAAGATCATTAAGGAATGTCAAAACGTCATCGGCGTTTTCGTTTATTTCTCCATTATTATTTTCTTCCACAGCTCTGAGGTTTCTGGGCTTCTTTCTAAGGAATACATTCAAATTTTGTATGCTTGACCGGCTTGGTAGACTATTGTAGTTTAAGTTTTTCCCACTTGAACCTTGGTACGATTCTGCATTACGGTACTTGTCATTGTAATCGCGAGAATTTGGTTTTCCACCATTATAAGTTAGTTGAGTTATATCTTCATGATGAGTCCCCGGGCGATCTTCGTGGTGATTTAAAATTACGTCGTATTTACCTTGATTTATAAGTTCGCCAAACAACTTTTTGAGGTCATATTGCGGTTCACCTTGACGAGAATCTGGTCTATAAACAGGGTTCCCCTTTGTGAAGACTATTATTCCGAAAATAACAAAATACGAGATCTTAGGTACCATTTTTAAAAAGCTTGGTACCGTACTGTTATCTACACAAAATAATAATGACAGTAGCTTCATTGTATCGTTTGGTTATAGGGCAGAATAATTGATTGTGAAATTAGTTAGAAGATGGGAATATACACTACATAACTAAGCGTGAGATTGGAAATTAAAAAAACATGTATTGTCAGATGCGTGTCATGACATCAGATAATTAATTATCTCCAAGCAACATTGTGGGCGACATATTCGCATTGAATTGGTGATGGGTGGATGTTCAAAAACGTGATCCAAGGTTTCCGTTTTTCCATTCAAGCGACCCTAAAATATGAGGTCTCAGGCGCCATTGCTTGCCGCCGGGGTCGCGGGTAGTTCGAAAGAGATACCGTGGCCCTGGCACAGGCAACTGAAGGAACACGGGTGGGTTTTAGTCAGTAAAAGTCTGACACGCCCTCCCGCTCTGCCCAGAGCGGGAGAAGTCATTTGATGATTTCCCATCCACAAAAAAAAAAAAAAAGGCGCCATTGCTTACGATTTACTTGATACCATGCTGTTTTCTACACATAGCGTTCGTTCCTTTTTGAAACCTTTTGGTAATAAGGAAGACAAATAGTAGTCGAATGACCATTATTACGTAGGATGTGCATAGAGAAGTTTGCCACGTTAGCTGAACGAGCGCGGTTCTTTCAGCCAGTCACGCAGTGCGTAGCGTGGCCGTAGCTCGCAGTGGACGTTTCCGCATATACTCTCATACAAAGCGAAGCTTAGTACACAACCATGCGTAGCTTAGCCGTTGCTGCTGTGGACTGACGCCTTAATTGATTGGAAAACTAGTTATAAAGATGAAACTATCGACGTATAATTCAGCGTGAGATTGGTTTAAGACTATGTCTTTGGAATATGTAAAGGAAAGTAAATCTTAAGCCATGGGCTTTCTAACTCATTTTCGCAACAATCGGGGTTGGTCGCTTTCTGCTTAGCTACGCTCACATGTCATGTTATGTCTCTGCGAGGCGTCTGTGATGACTTTGGCAGAGTTGATTAGTTGCCGGTAATGAATCCCTGATTAGAATACTCTCATTTCATGTTTTATGTACATACGCCAGCACATCAAGCTACTACAAACTGTCAAATTTCTTTAATAGATTTTCATCTTTAATGAAGGTTCAAGGTTAATTGGGAAAATTTGACAGTTTCGGGTGGCTTGACCTGCTGGCGTCTGTACCTATGTTATGTTGTTTTAGATACCGCGCGAACTGTGGATCTTGTCGCTGGGCCTAGTGGACCATAAAAATATAGAAAACCGGTCAAGAGCGAGTCGGACTCGCGCACCGAGTGTTCCGTGCCATGATAGGTACATGTATTTTTTGTTGATGATTTCTGAAAAAGTGTGCTATTTAGAGACATTGTTTTATTTTTCCTGTAATCTTTACATAAACTTCTAACACACAGAAATTTCAGATTTTTCTCTATGCAAACTTCGGAGATAAAGGGGCGGTATTTTTTTTTACATTTTTCATCAACAGCCAAAAACTATGCGGCTTAAAAAAAGAAAAAAAATGTGCAAACAGCGATCTTTCTTAAGATGCCCCACATGCTAGTAGCCCCACTTGGAATTTTTATGACCCCCTTTCAGTCTCCGTCTCTGTTGTTAAAAAAAAATGTTCCACAAGTTAAAAAAAAAAAAAAACTGTTCCAAATTTCAAGTAGTTCTTGAGATATTCAGCTGTGACAGACGGACAGACAGAGTCGCACCATAAGGGTTCCTTTTTACCATTATGGTACGGAACCTTAAAAACTGTATCTATGGTCTAGACGCTCCAACAACACGCAGATTCGTCGTTTCAATCTTCGTCTAGACGCTCCAACAACACGCAGATTCGTCGTTTCAATCTTCGTCTAGACGCTCCAACAACACGCAGATTCGTCGTTTCAATCATCGTCTAGACACTCCAACAAGACGCAGAGTTGTCGTTTCCATCTGCGTGTTGTTGCTGCGACTATACGCAGAGCTGTGGTCTGCGTATAGTCGCTGCGGTATGCAGCGAGAGCGTGCGACTAGCGACTACCGTAGCCTGTCGTTGCGACTCCGCAACTCGACGCTAAGTGAGCGGAGGTATGAGTAAAATATGTTAAAATTGTCTGCCGCAACCTATCGTGACATGCATTTCCTGTTTTTTCATTGCGTTGCTTTTGCATTTAATTTCGTAATAATTATAATGGAAGATAACGAAAATACAATCCATATTATAAAAAAAATAAAAACTTTTTTACAAAAAAATACAACCGACTTCCAAAAACAACACTACAAAGTGAAAAATAACTTTAATTTCGGAAGTCGGTGTCTGATTAAATGTATTTTCGTTTTTGCCACCGACTTCCGAAATTAAAGTTATTTTTCACTTTGTAGTGTTGTTTTTGGAAGTCGGTTGTATTTTTTTATAAAAAAGTTTTTATTTTTCACTTTTTAGTGGGTCTGTTTATAATTTGTATAAGTTACAATAGTCTAATGTCAATTGCTCATCACATGTTACAAAATATTGCTTTTTCCGATGCTGGGACGTTAATTGTTGAGGAGTTCTGCTGGTAAGAACCAGGAGAACTCCTCAACAACCACTCATCACACGCATTGTGTGACGAGCGGAAATTGCTTAGCAACCATATTAAAGTAATCGAATCGCAACCCGTGAAATATTTATCATTGAATAGTTCCGGTAGCCATCTGTGGTCTTCATCATCAGTTCCACTTCACCAAGTGGTGCTTTCCGAGAGCAAATGCACGAGCTACTATAAAAAATACCCAAATCGCTATAGGTGTGCCTATAATATTTGAAGAGTTCCTTCGATTTCTCCAGGATCCCATCATCAGAACTGGATTTTGACAAAAGTGGGACCATTTGGGAAGTATACCCTTTCCAACAAAAAAATATATTTTCAAATCGGTTGGTAAGCGACGGAGTTATGCGCGAACAAACATAAAAAAAAAAAAAAAATACAAACATCCGAATTGAGAACCTCCTCCTTTTTTAGAAGTCGGTTAAAAAGCATGGAGAAGTGATGCTTCATGATGGACGTAAATACCACAAGAAGAAAACTTATAAAAATGGAAATGTTTTTGTGGCGCTGCACTAATTGGCGAAAATTGAAATGCGGTGGTTATGTGACTGTCGGTGTAAGTAACTGTTGTATTTTAGATATGATCCATGAATGTTCATGAATGATACAGTACAGCTCTGCCTCGGGACAAACTTATTGAGCAAAAATCACGTGGTGGGGATGAAGTTCGCGCATGTACACTTGCGAGCAAAAACTTTTTTTTTAAATGGGTTAAAATCTTAGGTAGGACAGAAACAAAGATTAAGACTTTTAAAATCTACTGTTATTTTTTATTCCTTTAAAAAATATTGCCTGTTATTCTTTTGGTAAAAATGTGTCATTTCCCCTGTTTAAAGGTATTTCGACATTTTTAACACTTCTAATCTAAAAATCGGTTCTGCGCTGGTCCGCCATTTTTGTTCGAGTTTGTCCCTACTTGTATTACTATTATATATAGCTGAAGACCCACTCACTCACTCACTCACTGACTCATTGACATAATTGTTCTCCCAGAAGGAGGGTTGGGGGGTGAAAGTCGTTTATGGGAAAAGTGAGGGAGTGGTTTTGGTGAGTATGGGAAAATTCCGAAATCTTTGAAAACTGCTCCTCATCAATGAGTGACCCAACGGCCTGGTCAAACAGTGGGGAATAGGGGGGGTGGTTCTCAAACTAATTTTGGAGCACACCCTGGGCAGATTCACGAAAAGCTGAAAAAAAGATGGCCGCCATACAAAATAAAAAGTCGAATAACTCGGAAACGGTTAGAGGTAGTGGGAGGGTGCTCGAAGGAATGTCAATGTCATACCCTAAATACTAGTATACGTATAGCGTGCATGTAAATATTTATGAACCTCGTTGTCGTATATTCTTTCAGGAAAGTTCTGTTGTGAGAGCTATTTCACACACACTGTCATGCGAGAGGAATGTTGATCAAAACGATATTGATCTTGCAGTACATAAATGCAAAGATAAAATAAGAAAATTGGATTCTCGACCAATTCGAGAAATATATGATAAGTAAATGTTTTTGTCCCTTAAAGAACAAAGGAATAGATTCCGTGGCAAAGGTACCATCACTGAAATCACTAAAAAGTGCGTTATACAAAGTTAAGAAAAAAAAAGCTGTGTCCACGAGAACACTGCCGACAAATGCAGTTTGGCAGAAGATTTGTGAAGTACTCTTGTGTAATTTTTGTTGAAATAAAATAAAAAAAAAAAAAAAAAAATAGAATGAAACTGCAGATGTTCCGAAAATGTGCTTTAGTAAAGTGAATGAAGTTGAAATTCCTAAATCACATTTGGACTTCGTTATGTGTGATTATCTAAATGTTCATGAAACGGAAAAACCGTCGCCTCGTATAATAATTTTCTGTTTAAACGAAAACAAAGGAATTTTATCAGCAATAAAACATATATTTTGTGATGGAACCTTCCAGTGTTGCCCTCCACCCTTTGACCAATTATATGTAATGCACGGAGATGTAGGCAGCTCTCAAAGTACAACAAATGTTGTGCCTTTACTTTACGCATTGTTGAGTGATAGAAAAACGGAAACATATGATTTATTTTGCAAATTAGTTTCATCTCAAATAGATAACTTTTGCCCGAAAAAAATAACAATGGATATGGAGCAAGCGGCTGTTAATGCTTTCAAGAAAAACTTCCCTGATGCTGAAATAAAACTATGCTATTTCCATGTCAAGCGGAATATTCGTAAAAAGGGAAAAAAACTTAATTTACTTAAAAACAAATTTACTAGTAGAGTGGTTATGTTGTGCGGTGCTATGCCATTGTTACCTACGGAATATATGACTGAAGGGTGGAACTACATTTTAAAAAACATATTAAGTATGAGTAAAGATTATCCAAACATGCTGAAGTTAGTAAATTATATGAAATACTGGCTCAAAAATGACGATACCATAAAAATGATGTCAGTTTTCAGCGAAAGACATCGCACAAATAATTGTTGCGAAAGTTGGAACTCGGGTTTATTAAAAATGATTGGTCGAAAACGCCCTAACATTCTACAGTTATTGAATGCATTAAAAAGAGATTCTGAACAAAAGCGAAGGCAACCAAAAAAAATACGTAAGGTAGATCAAATAGCAACTGAAAAGTTTATACAAGAAACACAAATGGAATTAATAACCAGCGACATAAGCGTAGGTCATTTTTTAGATATTGTTAAATAAAATATTTTTAAGCAGTGTGATAACATCTTTACTTGATTTTATTATGAGGGGATTCTGATGAACCGATGAGTTCACTAGGATCCCCTTGGGGATCTGGCTAGGGGATCCTGGTGGCCGAACCCGTAGGTTCGGACCCAGATAGGCTTTTTACTTTGTGTAAATTATTTCATCACCACTGCTCTCAAACGGTGAAGGAAAACATCGTGAGGAAACTGTCCTAGAACCAAAGATTCGAAGACATGTGACATCTACCAGCCCGCACTGGGCCCCCGGGGGCTGGCCTGTGTCCCAGCAGTGAGAACTTTATAGACTATATATATATGCTATTATTCTGTGCTCTTGCCCATCACTATCTTTTATATTCATCATCTGCCCAGCCTTTCCCAACTAATTTGGGGCCGGCTTCCGGATCGTCATATTGGATGTGGCCGAACACAAGTATTTTACATGGAGCGACTGCCTATCTGACCTCCACAACCCAGTTACTGGGTAATTACGATAACCCTTGTTAAGATTGGTTGTCAGACTTTCGGGCTTCTGACGACCCGTAACGACTGTCAAAGATCCACGAATGACAGCTGGGACCAACGGTTTAACGTGCTTTCCGAGGCACGGAGGAGTCTCGGTATGTAAAGATGGTCAACCATCCACGGACCATGTAGACCATGCAAGTATCTTTTATGTTATTGGATGGCAAATGAGCCAACAGTCCTCCTGATTTGAAGTGGCTACCGCCGCCTACGGACACACTTGAGGCATCGTTATTGCGTTGCAATCTAGAGGCAAAGCGGAAATGTCTCAGGTGCCTGTATTACATCGACAACAACGGTATACCTTTAAAACAGAACACGTAGCATCTGGTAGTACTTCCCCGGTCGAGCTCATAAACAAAAAACTCTACTGCTGTTACTAACAAAAATATCCGCGCTAGCCCGAAGTCTGCTAGGTTTGTGCATGGTTAGTGGCAATACACACACCCCTAACCTAATATGTGATAAATAAATATATAAATAAGTTCAGGATGTCTGCACCATGCGACCTAAGGTTACAGACGGATAGTGGACAGAATTCCAGGTTCGGGAAGGGTACACTCACTGCCAGTCCCGCAGACTCACGAGACTGGTCAGAGATGGCTAAAGGTGTCTTGGCCACAGTGAGGGGTAATGAGACAAGAATATAAAATTCAAATCTGATTTATTTATTTGTGGGCCGCTGGGACTCGCCGATGTGGCAGCACTGGATGCGACTACACACTTCGGGTGGTCGCGTCCAGGGCTTGCCATAAACTGGCACTCCTGTGCCACTTTGTGATTTTTATTTTTATTTCTGTCTGTGGCTTTGTTTTTTGTATGTACTTTTGATTATAAGGTTTTTGTGTTACTAACAGTATATGGACTACGTCTGAAATAAATGTCTTTGACATATCTCGGGACCCTGGGGTCCCGGACCTTTGGAAGGCGTACGAGGAGCCGAAGCCAACTCGCAGAGGCCCCTCATTATGTTACCGCTTATATACTAGTTTTTCTTAACACACACTATTATACAAAATCTTTGTGTTTTGTGCGTGTAAGATGCAACCAATCGTTAATTTAACTGGGCCGCGCGAGTGCTGATTCAATGTCCAAAGGTAACATTGAACATCCGGCTCGAAGGACCAAAATGTGCATCCACCCTTAACAATCGTCACGTAAGGCCGCAACACTGTTAAAGGTGTGACAGTACATGAAGAGGAGTGCTACTAACATAGTCTTAAGCCTATTTTATTAGCACAAGTTTTGTTTATATTCAAATATGTATGTTTAGGTTAAGGTATTTGTCTATGGGCCGTGTCGCCTGAAATAAATGGTTTATTATTATTATTTATTAATACGATCGCGGCCCTATATCATGGTAGGTATGAATCTAACATCTGTGATAGACATATTAGGTACACCGGTTGGTGTACACCTCTGCATAGCTGTTCACAACCATACGACAGGTTTCAGAGTCGAAAATGACACAGTTTTAGTTACCTGATTTGCCTCGTCCCCGACTGCAGATATGCTGTCGGAAGAATTAGCGGTCGTCTATTTGGTTTAAACTGTCAAAATATTCGGATTTCGGATTTGTGGACAGCGTTTAGAGGATTCCTTCGCTGACATTGATTGATGTTCGATTCGGCACGGCAGCGTATCGAATGCTTGTGAATAGTTATGCTGATCTGACAATCCGTTATTTTTCTGTCCCTTAATATAACATAATATTACCTATTATACTTAAGTATATTTTTCCGTATTCTCAACTACAACGCATCTGCAACGGTTAATGAGAAAAACGACTATACAAATAATACGCTATTTGAGGGCTACTCTTCTGCGGCTGTATTCTCTCCATGATTTTCATTCGAAAAGATTTGATTAAATAAAATTGTTAAAGAATTCACAATTTTTATTTCATACACTTTTATTTGCAATCAATTTGTATTGAATAATACTGTTTTGCCTTGGTTGGCATAAAGTGAAGTTATTTCTTGCAAAGGGGCCTTCAAATAGCCATCAACCTTCAGTACAATAGGAACAACGTGTTGCATAATAATGTCATCTTCATGCTTGTGATCGCCATCAGGCGCATTTCTTCTGCTAGGTTTTGGGATATTCATTTTAAATTGTTTCAAATTTTCTTGAAATTCTAAGTCCAACATGTCATCGTTTCCAGCTCGTCCTATCGTCGGAAGATTATCAGGGTCATATGCGAAATCAACTTCTTCTCTCCGTGTCTGAAAGGCTTGAGCAGGATGTTTCGTCTTGACAGCATCTAAGAGTATCTCTGTAACTTCACTCGGGAAGTACCGCCTGTGGTCAGCATCGGATGCCAAGCCCTCGTCCTCATCGTCGTCTATTAGAGGAGTATCGCGGAACATTCTATTCTGTGAGTTCATCATTCCCGACAAGTCGAACCTGTCGTTGTTATCCGTAAAACTTACGTCTGGTCTGATGGAATACATTTGCGCTAATGCAGAGGGAGTCAGTAGGATGAGGCCGAGAATTTTATGAAACTGGAAGAAAAAACATGTTTTACGTTGGTATTTTGTCATCTTGGTGACGTCCAATGGCGTGGTAGCCAAAAACTTTGACCTGCAACGTTTTTGGAGGCTCTCGGTCATCAAAAGCCTGATTCAAAAGGTAGTTCTCCTCGATACAGCTCGCATTGTGAGGACGTTCCTATCGCTGGAGTCCTAACCATCGGTAGCTGGGTCCCTGTTCCCAACACCCCACCCCCCGCAGGTTCTACTCTAGGTTTACGTAAGGAAAAAATAAAAATATATCTTACCATTTTATTTATGTTAGTACCATAATTCGTCCAATGTTTCTTCCCCTACTTAACTCTAAGACCTACCTATAAGCTTATGAACTTCAATTTTATGGTTTTGGTTTCAATTAATTTTGAGATAACTTTCAAGGCATTTTATTATTTGCTGGTTCTTTAGTTTTTCATGATTATATTTTTTATATTATTTCTTTTGTCATTATTTTAATTTTATTATTCTAATGAATATTGTAGTGGGAGTATAGATCACAGTTTTTGTTATTGCATTGACTAAAAGAGGAAAAGGGGAGTCAAAAATCAAAATCAAATGTCATTTATTTAAACTAAGCTGAGAATCAGCATGTCAAAAGTCTGACCCCCTTATTCATAAAAAAACTAAAACGCTCTATAAACCTATTTTAGTTATAAAAATGTTTTGTCTTCTTCTTTCAAACTAAAATCTTAATTCGAAACAAATTCAATAAATCTATAGGTATAATTTTTTTTTCTATAACCATGAAATTGAAATGATAAAGTCAGCTCCTTCCGGAAATGTCATTTTAAATTGACACAAACAAAATGGTAAGTTATTATTTTTATTGAACACACTAGCTTTTGTTCGCAGCGTCGCCCGCATGGCGGTAGGATATTATCTCATGGGAACATACTACCGGGATAAAAAAGTATCCTATTACTTAACCAAGGTCACGGTCTTCCTGTGTGGCAAATAGCGAAATCTGTACAGCCGTTAAGGCACGAAAAGGTAACAGACAGACAGACAGAGAGACAGAGTTACTTTCGCATCTGTGGCGGCATATATAACGCCACATGAGAACTACGCCTCAAAGACCTGACGACACACAAATCCTGCATCGCGCAAGCAGAGTTTACCGCGTGACTAGCGTGTAAAACATCCTGATTTCAACAGTCACCTCATGCAGTTGCCTACCAGACACAACACCCGTCTGGTCGAAGGATCCTCCCTTTTCTATAGAGGACGAGTAAACTTTACAGCCTGTTCCTCATACTTCTTTAGATTTTTCGTTCCGGTCTCAACGGGGGGCGCTGTTCATGTGCGTGGTTCTAAGTAACAACTTTATGGAAGAAATGGATAAGGCTCAATACATAGACTGTACATGGAAGGTGCAAAGAGGAACCATGTAAGAGCGTTTGTGCACTGCATCCGGTTATTCCGATTCGAGAAATAACGGTCCAAAAAAGCCATAGGTGGTTGATTCATTGAAAAAAATCTTCAGTCGTATTGCATAATCCACACAAATAGATAATGTCGATGAGAAATTGACAAAGTAGTAAACATTTTTTTTTCTTCCAGATCCAGAGAATTCTCGGCCTAATCCTACTGACTCCCGGCGCACTAACGCAAATCGATGCCGACAGGTCCGATATAAGTTTTAAGGGCAACAACGACAGGTTCAACTTGTCGGGAATGGTGGGCGCTCAGAACAAGATGTTCCACGATGATGATGATGATGTTGATGTTTTTCAATTAGGTGATGACGAGTACGAGGGTGTAGCATCCGATACTGAATACAGACGACAGCTGCACAACGAAAATGCAGGGATACTCTTAGATGTACTCAACAAGAAACATCCTGCACATGCCTTTCTGACACGTAGAGATGACGATAAATTCTTAGATGACGATAAATTCGCAGAAGACGATAGAATGAACAATTTTGAAGGTGGAACCGTGTCGGACTTTGAGGACAATTTGAAACATTTTCAACAGACTAATATAAAACCTCCTAGCAGAAGGAAACTACATGATGATGAACTCGCTGAACATGAAATCCTTCTGCAGAATGTTGTTCCTATCGTAATGAAAGTTGACGGATATTTGAAGTCCCCTTTGCAATAATTAACTTTACTTTTTCATCGCCATTAAAGTCATTTTCATTTCAAAAGGATTACTTTATATAATAAGCAGCTAATTACTTATATTTTATTTGCCAATTTACAAAGACATCAACAAACAATTTAATCCCTAATCGTAAACATTTTACATAAGTATTTGAATAATAAAATTCGTATGTACGAACATACAACGCTTAACACTAACGCACCCCGCAAACGCGCGGTTGGCGGGAAAAAAATGCAAATGGCCGCGCTTCGTGACGTCACGTACGTAGGTGCCGGCTGGCGGGCGCGCGCGTGTGCCCGCTTGATGGCGTTTTAATTACACGACATCGGTGTTTTATTGGCGAGCTGTGCTGATTTCCATGCTGATCACAACGAGAGAAAAATGTGAAGTAACCTAGCGCTTGTAAGGCACGTTCGCCTCATAGCTCCATAAAGTTACTGTCTTTGTTGACAATTGAAGAGTCACTTTCTTTCAAAGTGTAATTTTCTAGGTCTGATAAAGCAAAGTCAAAATTCGATCAGCACGTGTTCGCTGGATTGGAGAAGAGATGGACAAGACGTTGAAGAATGGATGGGAGATGGTGTCTGTGAAGAAAAGTTAACTATCAGGTAGTTCATCTTTTCTGCGCCCTGCCCTACCCGTTAAGGTGGATGCACACAACAGCCGGCGGCTACGCCACTGGGCACCACACATGTAGTTGCCGGCAAAGCCTGTGATCCACCTGCCACTGCCAATTAAATAAGGCGTTTTTCAGGCTATGTCGGTTACCTTAGTTTTCTTGCGGATTTCCTCAATTTTGTTTCGATCCCGCAGGGGAAAACTCCGAGCATAGCCCTCTCCATTGCCTTTTGGGCTTTTGGGTGTCATCGACTCATTTTTTTTGTTTACTTTTCTTGTATTGTATACTCAATCAAGATAAATTATCATCTGCCTAGCCTTTTCCCAACTATGTGGGGGTAGGCTTCTAGTCTAATCGGCTGGATACCAGTATTTTACATGGAGCGACAGTCTATTTGACCTCTACAACCCTGTTACTACGACAGCACACAGAAAACGCTGTCTTTTTAACACATTTTTCATTATAATGTCAAGCTGAAATATACCTTGAACCAACAAATGTAACAAGCGTTTAAAGCAGTAATAACACACATTATCGATGTAAACAACAGACCAAAGAACTTCAATGAATATTTGATGGCTACATAAAAAATGTGGAAACCATAGACAATTGTAAACAGTGCTTGTAGAGTTAATAGTTTATGAGCAGCGATGAGTGATTTCTATCAGCCAGGGACACACCCCTTCTAGGTTTTCGTTTGAAAAATGTAGATAATACTTTTTAAATTGCTATTGAGGAAAGTGAATTATGAATCATCCAGATAAAATAGTGCCTACACGGCATAATGTCAAAGATTTCAAAACAACATTGAGAACGGGTCTTCTCGCGATATTCCTTTTTACGAGGTAAACAAGTACTTACTTGTTTCCCGACGTTCCGTTCTCAATGTTGTGTACTTACAAATCGCGAAAGTTTAAAAAGCTTAATATGTCAAAGATGTATCTTTTTATAAACTGGCAGTTTTCTTTCAGGGAAAGCAGAGCAGGCTAAGGCAGATTGAGGCGGGCTGTGCCCTCATTCATCACTTTTGACATTTTCTATAAACCAACGCACACTCGAGGAGGGCTCGACCCTTCCGTTGTGGTCAGCCCGGTCACAAGGCCGGCTCGTGCAATGCCACGCCGCACTGCTATTTATGTGCGGCTGCTGGCAAGCCGGCCGATCACCGGGCTGGAAGCAAGGGCTGTGGTCCATCCACTAAAGCCCGGAGCAGGGGCAAGCCCTCTACCACCGCCGTCACTGCCGCGGCCGCCGCCACAGCCGTCGCCGTTGCCGCCTCCACTGCCGTCGTCGCCGTACCCACTGCGGCAGGATCCACACAGGGGGCTCAGGGAGGGGGTGAAATGGAATGTCAGTAATGGCTCCATTACGCCTCCTCCAGGCGAACATCAACCACTGCGCCTCAGCTCAGGATCTGTTGCTCCAAAGCATGGCGCAGTGGTCGATTAACATCGCCGTGGTCGCTGGGCCGTACTTTGTCCCGCCCAGTGATTACTGGGTGGAGGACCTGAGCGGCTCAGTGACCCTCATTTCGTCGGCCGCCGCCGGTACTCTGTCCCTCGAAGCTGTTAAGAGAGGACAGGGTTGCGTTGCAGCACGGTTCGGGGAGATTGTCGTGGTAGGGGTATACTTCTCCCCGAACCGAACTCTCGCCGAGTTCCACAACTCCCTTGCGGGGTTGAAAACCGTCGTTGTCGGGTTCCGTTCCCTTCCCGTGCTCATCCTCGGGGACTTCAACGCCAAGAATGTGGCTTGGGGTTCTCGGTATACGGACACACGGGGCAGGATGGTGGAGGACTGGGCTCTGGAGACAGGCCTGGTCGTCCTAAACCGGGGTTCTGTCCCCACATGTGTGCGGATGCGGGGCGAATCAGTGGTGGACATCTCGTTTGCCAGCCCCGCTCTGTTGCCGCATGTTGTTGACTGGCGCGTCATGGAGGGGGTGGAGACCTATTCCGATCACCGGTACATTCGGTTTGATGTCTTCGCCCGGACCTCGAGCGCGCCGGTCCGACAGGCCCCGAGTGGTCCGCGGTGGGCGCTGAAGCAGCTGGACCGGGAGCTTCTCCTGGAAGCCTCGATCGTGCAGGCCTGGGTGTCACCACCGGACAGGCCTGCTGACATCAACGACGAGGCGGAGTGGTTCCGGGAGGCCATGTCCGAAATATGTGACGTGGCAATGCCCCGGGTCCAGCCCGGACGCGCTTGGCGCCAGGTGTACTGGTGGTCGCCGGAGCTGATGGCTCTGCGCGAGGCGTGCGTTGCTGCGCGGCATTAAGAAGCCGGGGCGCCCAGCGGACTCTCCGTCCGCTTACCGGCCCATCGTGCTGCTCGACGAGGTGGGCAAGCTCTTTGAAAGAGTCATTGCAGACCGCCTCGTCGGGTGGCTGGTGCAGGAGGGGCCGGATTTGGCGGAGAGCCAGTTTGGTTTCCGCAGGGGGCGCTCTACGGTGGACGCCATCATGCGCGTGCGAGCCCTCACGACGGGGTATGCCGTGGCCCGGGGTGGGGTCGTCTTGGCGGTGTCTCTAGACATCGCCAACGCCTTCAATACCCTGCCCTGGAGTTGCATCAGGGAGGCACTCCGGTATCACCGGGTGCCAACCCACCTCCGTCGAGTGGTCGAGGCCTATTTGACGGACAGGGCCGTCATCTACCCCGGTCATCAGGGAGAGTGGAACCGGCGAGAGATGTCGTGCGGTGTCCCACAGGGATCGGTCCTGGGGCCACATCTGTGGGACATCGGGTACGACTGGGTGCTGCGCGCCGACCTCCCTAGCGGCGTCAGCGTTGTATGTTACGCTGACGACACGCTGGTCCTGGCGCAGGGGAGGTCGCACCAGGCGGCGGCTGAACTAGCGACACGCGGGGTTGCGACAATCGTAGAGAGGATCCGGCAGTTGGGACTCGAGGTGGCCCTGCACAAGTCCGAGGTCATGTGTTTTCATGGTCCTCGGAACGCGCCACCGTCGGGTTCCCAAATAACGGTAGGAGGGGTTCACATCGGGGTTGAGTCGACGATGAAGTACCTGGGACTCGTCCTCGACAGCCGGTGGAACTTCGTGGAGCACTTCCGACGTTTGGCTCCCAGACTGGAGCGGGCCGGGGCTGCCTTGAAGCGGCTCCTGCCCAATCTGGGGGGTCCAAACGCCTCCTGCCGGAGGCTTTACTCGGGGGTCGTGCGGTCCATGGCTCTTTACGGGGCACCGGTGTGGGCGCGTTCCCTGAGGCTGCGACCAGCCCGCCGGTTGAACGCGTCCCAGAGGGTCATGGCCATCCGGCTAGTCCGGGGAAACCGCACGGTCTCCTGTGAGGCGGCGTGCCTCCTTGCCGGATTACCGCCATGGGATCTGGAGGCAAAAGTCCTCGCGCACGTGTGGGAGTGGCGCGAGGAGGCGAAACGCCGGGGCGTAACTCCGCTGCCGCGAGAAATCACGGCACAGCGGACAGAGCGCCGGCGAGATCTCATGGCGACATGGAGAGTGCGATTGTCGCAACCCAGCGCTGGGCACGCCACAATTGCGGCGATAAGTCCCCTCTTTGAGGAGTAGTTGGAGAGACGCCACGGCGTCCTCACCTTCCGCCTGACGCAGGTCCTCACCGGACACGGTCGTTTCGGGAGGTTCCTGTTTCGGATAAGGCGGGAGGAAACGCCCGGGTGTCACCATTGTGTGGATCGCCCGGAGGACACGGTGGAGCATACAGTGGAGGTCTGCCCGGCTTGGGCGGAGCACCGCCGTGTTCTCACGGAGGCGATCGGCGGCGGCGATCTCTCGCGTCCAAACCTGGTCCAGGCCATGGTGCGGAGCGAGAGTGCATGGGAAGCCGTCACCTCCTTTTGCGAAGCAGTAATGCTCGCGAAGGAGGAAGGGGAACGCGTGAGGGAGAGGCAACAGCCGCGCCCTCGCGCCCCTAGCCGCCGTAGGAGACGCCCTGGGCGGCGGGAATCGATTGCCGATTCCCGGCCACCGTAGGCGCGGGCTTGCGGACGACGAGTAATGGGCAGCTCGCCGTCCGGTAAGGACCAGGCCCGGGTCGACGGCGCGTTGTGTTCCACGCGCGCCTCAAAGAGATGTCAGCAGTGACGGGGTCAATTGGGCCGATGCCGCCGGGGTCGCGGGTAGTTCGAAAGAGATACCGTGGCCCTGGCACGGGCAGCTGAAGGAACATGGGTGGGTTTTAGTCAGTAAAAGTCTGACACGCCCTCCCGCCTCTGCCCAGAGCGGGAGAAGTCATTTGATGATTTCCCATCCACAAAAAAAAAAAAAAAAAAGGAGGGCTCGACCGCACTGTTTTCTATGAAAATGCGTTGCGCTGTGGTCCATTGCAACTGTAATTGTGTGTCTGCGCTTGGCTTATTACTGCAACATGATACGCTACCCTTCCATGCAGGATTTAGCTATAGCAACGTTCAAACTCATATAGCAGAAACAAAAAGAGACTCTCAGTTTTGAGGTTGCAACAAAACGTATACTGGAAACCGTTGCTTAAAACGAACAATTATACTTTGTTAGCATTTGAATTCCCAGACATGGCAAACAAAAAACCAAAAACAGACTCTCATAAAACTATAAAAGGATGGGAAATAATATTATATCACATAATTCTTGTTGCCATCTGTGCAAGCAGCGGAACACAGCGTTGACACGTGCGCCCCACCCGACGGCCATAGCGCAACTGATCAAATATAATTTGAAATAACGTTCGATTTGCAACGGAACAGGTGGACAGTCACTAAGCTGGTGTCTGTGTTCTGTGCCTATTATTATGCTGATAAGGTTGAGGCGAATATATTGTGGGTGTTGAGAAAGGTGTGATGACAATACAGTCGAAAATGTGGGTGGAAATTCGATTTAAAAAAAACTATTGTTTTTTGTGGATATAAAAACAAGGAATGCTTTGAATGCTTGCATGCTTTAAGCCGTATGAACTGGCAAAATGGTGGCCGTGACCTGCAGAAGGAAGTAATAGATAATATAAGAAGGGCATTCAAATATATATAAGGTATATCTATTTATACACGAAAACAACTGTTACTATGGGACCAAACCTGAAAACGCGAAAAAAAAATCAGCTGTTCAGTACATTTATCAATATCAAACTCGTCAAAATGTAGGTAGTAGTTGATTTTTTTTTCGCGATTTCAGGTTTGGTCCCATTGTAAGAGTTGTTCATAATGAAGAGTACAATGACCCCTTAAGAAATTTCGTGTATGAATATATACACCTTATCTATTAGTTTCTTGAATCAAATCCGTGAGCCCGAGGCATAACCTTAAGGCTACTTTTCCACCAGAGATGTGCTATGCTGTGTTGCTATGGAAGCTTTTGACATCCACCAATCATATTCATTGGTCCACATAGCATACCACTGGGGGAAATGGGTTCAACTAAGCTATGTTTTTTAGATGGAGGGATGCATGCTATGGATGGGAACTTTTAATGCGCGAGTGGTGTAGCTGTCGCTCTCCGTGCCTTCCCTAGTGTCGATGTATCGCATAGCTCGAGCTGCGCGTCTTCTTCGCACAGCTACATAATGGCGGCGCATTTTCATAGCACATCTTACTCGCTCCGCTACACAGCTTAGCATTAGTGGAAACGGTCACATGGTTTCGTGGCTTAGCTTTCACATCCTCGCAGCATAGTTGCATAGCATATCTCTGGTACAAAAGCATTTCCGCTACGCTAATGTTCCACTTCTGAGCAAGTAGCTCCTCTATACTTTTCTATATTTCTTTAACTGTTGCCTTTTTCTTTTATTAGTCCAAGTCATTGCGCTAACGTTTCTCAGTACTGCCTTGGTGATGACGCCGTGTTCAGGCACCCTGCGAGACTTACCGATCTGTCTTCTTGATGCATCTTGTAAGGCGTATGCCTAGTCCCACTTCAGCATACTTCACTCCGGTCTAGATGATGATGCTAGGGATTGACACTGTCGTCAGCTCACTTCTGACTCATTTCAGCTAAGTTCTCGCCGTGAGATTTTGCCTTGCAGACTTATCGCCAACATAACAATATTTCGGTGAGTAAACAAACTTTAAAGTTATATGTGATGATAAACTCGTAAAATGCGCCGATCGAACTTAGAGCATCGTAAACTTAGGTTTAGGCACATCGCTGCGGCAAGCTGTTAAATGCTATTTGCAAGCTAATACGACACCTGCTCCGGAACGATACAACACTTGCCTAAAAATGACTACTTATAGCTTATTGATATAGCTTTTAGAGCTTTAGCATTTTTCAGCGTATGTGTAGGTATAGATTTATTTGCTTAGAATGTAGGTAGGGAAGATGTATTTTAGGGTTTTCGTCTCTCCTATGGTGTGGGGTATCGTTAATTGGATATGCCGTTCCAAAATATTGCGGGTTTGTGGAAACCATTTTGGGTCCGGGCTCGCTCGGCCCGCTTAGACTCGGCCCGAAGAACTTACCAGATGTTTTACTACCAATACAGTGCCATTTGTACAGTCAGGCAAAGTGATATTTTATTTCTAAATAACTTATTAACTTAGTATACATAGAATATTTAATATATTATATAGCCGTTTTGCGTAGATGTGACGCATATTTTCCCCAAAACTTGCTTTTTACATTGTTATTTTATTTTGTTGTCCTTTGCGTCATGTTTACCGTAAATAAACGTATTTTCTTTCTTTCTTCTTCTTCTTTCTTTCATATTGTTATTTTATGAATGTTATGTATGACTTATGAATTTATGATACATAATTTATCCTGGTAGTCGGTGATTTCGTTTCAAAAATGTAGCTTTATAGCCTCTGCCTCACTTAACCCGTCGCACAGCAAAGTACAAAGCGTATACTATATTAAAGAAGGATAAGTAGGTACTTACTTACTGGTTTAATTACTTATTTATTTATCCAAACATTATTTAAATTTTGCACTCTGTGTGGTGCAAGCGTTAAATGAACACTTTTCTGTCTCAAAATCAATATATTTTATTTCACATAAACCTACATGGGCACATGAAACGTCAGAAGCTAGGTGCACGGTTCCAAATTGGTCGTTTCCTATGGAGAAGAGCCTGAAACTCCATGGAGTAACCATGGAGTTTCATGCCAGCTTTTGAAAATAATTGGCTTTTACAATATTTTCAAATAACAGTGTTAATAGGTATGGGAGGACAATGTAGGCCTTTCAACAACTACCAGGTACTTAACAAAATAGAAAATAGTCAACAAATGTACAGTCTACTAGGCCTGCAACGTTTTCACATTCACATTCGCAAAATAGAAAATTATCTATTTAGATGATTAATAAAGGGATAAAAATAAAAATCTATGGCATGACACAAATTTCAGTCTGTCAGAATAATACAGTCTGACTGTATTATTCTTCGGGTCGAGTCTATTGGATGTGAAAAAGTGTGCTATTTAGAGATATCGTCTTATTTTCAATTGCTGTTAATTTTTAAACTTCGGAAATAAGGGGCAGGGGGGCGGTATTTTTTTTTACATTTTTCATCAAAAGTCGAAAACTATGCGGCCTAAAAAAAATAAAAAAAGCTCTTTCATATGATACCCCACATGCCCTAGTAGCCCCACTTCGAATTTTTAAGAACCCCTTTCAGTTCTGTTGCAAAAAAAAAAAAACTTTCTTATTTGCTTAGCATTAGTAGTTCGATGTCCTGCTGTGACAGACGGACAGACAGTCAGACTGAGCCGCACCATAAGGGTTCATTTTGGTACGGAACTCTAAAACGTCAACTATGGGTGGCAGAAGAGGGAGGCAAGAAAAATTCTAGGTTATGTCAACATTATGGGTGGTACCTAAGCAAGTTTATTCAATTTATTTTTATTATGTAGGTATTATTTGTCTAGTGTATACCTAATGTGCAGAAAGCATGCAGTGGTAAAACCCGTTGTTTAAAAACTTCACATAGAAATGGAAAAAAATAGTTATTTTAAACTGCATCACCTGCCCGGCTATTACTTCGTTTTTGCTTAGCGTTCTTTCTGACTTTTTTTCTTTTTGCTCGGCTCCTAAGGGTCCTAGCGTGATATTAAGCCTATAAACCTTCCTCAAGTATTGGGCTATCAAATGCAAAAATATTTTTTTTAATCCGATTGGCAGTTCCAGAGATTAGCGCGTTCAAACAAACAAAAAACCAAACTCTTTGGCTATAATATTAGTATTGGATATTAGATAAGAAATATTAGCATATTATTATGGTGTTTCTCATAGTAGTTACCGACATACTAGGGCTTCGTCAGTTTCAGCACTTTCAGCCCAATTTAGGTAGCTAAGGGAGGGGGTGGGGTTTAGGGGTTTCAGAACTAATGTCCTTCCCTGAAAATGTGAACGATTGAATTATCAAAAATATGGCACTGTTGGTGGTTTAATATTTTACCAAGTAATTTAAAATGTTAATCATTTGATTTTCTATTTAATGTCTAGCTTTGCTTGTTATTAACCCTTCGTATGTCGAGAACGCAGATCTACGCGAGACACGATAGCTTTTTAATTGTTTCTGTAAGTAATTAAGGCCATGCGAAAAGTTAATTTAGGTACGGGCAGCAACAGAAGCCCATTGACAATGTCAGGTACATAATCATCAAAATTGAAACAGAATGATTCGAAATGTTCTTCAAATTTTATGTCAGTTCCGATTTTTTAAAATATTTTACTCAATAATTAACATACAAAAAACTGAACTTTCGTTGCTGACCGTATAGTTGGGTATAAAAGTAAGAACCGTTGGAAAATATCTTCTATAATATTCTTTCATTGATAAAACCTGCACATAAACAGACATATCTAATCGAGACACCATTTTTGTTTTTATGTAACCTGTACCGTTTCACAACTGGGCAAAGGGCTCCCCTAACTCCTTCCAGGAACTCTTCCCGCGACACCTCGAACCAGCCCTCACGGTGCGCGTTCAGGTCATCCCGCCACCTCTTTCACCATGCCTGCCTAATTTATAATACTCATAATAAAAATTTCTAAATAAATAAAGTTACATATTAGCATAAAATGCTATGAAACATTTTTAATGGTCCATAATTAACACTAACAAAGATGCATTTAATACTCAAAACAAAACAGAAGCAGCAAAAACTGCAATACAAAATAAATCCACTTTTCCATATAACCGAACGCCCAGCGAATTAGCAATACCCACTTTGAATGTGGAAAACAGACCCAGAATGTTTGGTGCCCAACAGCTGAACAGTTTTCGTGAAAAAAAAAAAAGATTTCCAAGCGAATGGCGCTTGGACGCAGGCGTTCCCGCCCTCAGTGCTTACCGGAGCTCGGACTGAAACGCACGCATAATTTTCCCGCGCTCGACACGCTCACAGATCGCGGCGGAAAAATCAGAAAAAATTTCATTCTCAAAGTTTATTTCACCCTAATATTTCATTTATTTAGTTTCAATATTGTATATTTCGTGAACATTTCGTTTGAATGTACAGTGATTTATTTCAATAGTGCGTGTTACTGTGGAAGACTAATAAAAAGCGAGGGAAAGCTGTTTACTGTCAGCTGTCAAAAAGGTTGAGGTGAGCGATGAAATTAATTTATTATCAAGTTGTAAATTATACTAATAACGTACGATATTTATTTTCTTGTAAACTTGATGTAACATTTACTATTATAGGATATAGAATATAATAAAACCAGCATGTATGATGTTTTCCGGTGTCAAATTAATTATTATTTATGTGAAAGTTTAAGAGATAAAAAATATGAAAGTTCTATTTACAATTTAGCAAAAAGCTCTACGCTGAGCTTTTGTAAACTGAAATAAAATAACACTCGATTATATTATTGTTTTTAGGTGGAACGTTTGCAACAATATAAATACACTTTATGATAATGCAGAGCAATGCTATATTGCATCTAGCTAGCAACGAAAGCACCGCGTTATGTTGAACTCGGTACTAGCTACACAACATACATTACTATGGGCCAGTTTTGATCTACCCAAGTAGCTATCATTGAAAGATTACTCACAAATCCTATGATATATAAGACTAAACTTTGTATGTATGTACAGTCAACAAAAGAGATATCTAGGCAGTATACTAACATATTTGTATGGGAATTCCTTCATGTTCAATTTCGTGACAATATACAATTTTGTGTTGGTGTGTTACAATGTAGGAGTATTGCAAAAACAAAGTAATATATATAAAATTGAACATGAAGCAATTCACATACAAATATATTACTCTACCCTGCCTAGACATCTCTTTTGTTGCCTGTACATTATGTAGGTAGGTACAAAGATCTTACATTATATAGATATGCTAAAAGTAAAGGCATTAAAAGTTTACATAAGGCCAAAATCTAGAGAGAGGATGGTTAGAGTCAGGATTTGTACCCGGTTGATGGCACTAGGCTCGCCTCTGTTACATGGAACTTAAACATCACTTGCGAAATGTGGTGTACTATAGGTACCTACACCTCCACCTAACCCTTCGGGGATTACAGGCGTTTGTTCTTATAAGACCTTTATAAGACCTAATAAGACTTTATAAGACCTTATAAGACTTATAAGATCTTTACTTTACTCATGTTTTACAAAATAAATATATCTTGTATCTTGTATCTCATCTTTACGGCCAAAATCTCTCTTGCCCCTATTATGTGGAAAGTAAACATATCTAGCGACATGGGGACACCTGTGTCAACTCCTTGGAGGATACAGGTGTGGTATAAGCTGTCACCCTGAAACCTCATCGAAGACGTCTTTGGCCTATACAAAATGAGAATTTGTAAAACAATCAGCAATTTCCTACTTCGTACAGCGTCTGCTTTCTGTAATCTATTTTATGATTATCTGAATATAATATGCACAAACAGCTGTGCTGTTTGAAAGTTTGGGGTTCCCTACGTGAAATCGAATAATATTCGAAAACCTTAACTCGATAGTACTTGAAATCGATAAATTATGAGCGGGACAGTTAACTGACTGACTGACTGTTATTCCAGTTTTTGATGCATCGAGATAGTTAACTATCTCGATGCATCAAAAACTGGAATAAATAAGCTCGAATCATCGGCAGTGCGAAGGTCCATTATCTTGACATAATATCATTTCTCGAACGACCATCTAATGGTTTCAGCAGGGCTATTCTGTACAAATCTCACCGTGAAAACCTAGGTGAAGAGAGTTGTCATTCTACCTGATGTTAGGGATTGACACTATTGACAGCTCAATCCACGCTCACTTCACCTAAGTTTTCACGGTGAGATTTATACAGAATAGCACTACTGTACGCAACTTTTACACGATGATTTTTCAGTATGGTTTAGAAGCCCAGGAATGAAAAATACGAAAACCTTGGAATCACGAAATCGTAAGTCGTTAAATAAGTCAGCAACCTTAGGAGATTCTCAATGGTTCTTTCTATAATAGTCTTGGTAATATGAAAGGCCATAACTACATATTGTTTGTTTTCTACGTTTGAGACTTCTCGTCTACTAATTTGTATTTTGAATAATCACTTGTTCCCAGGAATGCGGTTCCGTCATAATTATAACGGCCGTCATGAAAATCTGTAATTTTCACCAGTATTTGACATTAAACAGTGTCAAAAACGCTCTGTATTTGGAGAGCAGTTATTGTCTGACCGTTCACCGCATTCTAAAGAAATCAAAGCGTTACATTTGACAGTTGTCGACACATAGTGGCTGTAGTAGTAACACAGGAAATCGCTCAATTCCACCAAAACCGACCGATTCCCTTGGCAAGCACAGTGGTCCACATAAAAGTCTGCCATAACTCAAAGCGGACGTCGCAGGGAATATATAAAACGTTATTAGTTTTCATAAAGAGAGGGGGCACCTGTGTTCTGCATCAGCTGGTCCTCCCAATATAGCGATCATTAAATATGGCGCGGCTCTGAGGACCATACGCGTATTGAGGCTGGGCAGGAAAAACTGATTTCAGCTAGTTCCTTAAGACCAGAAATAGCTGTTTTATCAACCTATATTTTGCCATCAAGGCTGGATACTTTGACAAAGCTATAATTAGGTAATCAAAGCTATTTACTGTACCTATAATTATTTTAGGTCTTTTGCTAAATTGTAATCAACGCCAGAGGTTTTTACTAGTGTTCTGCACCAGCTGGTCCTTCCAAAAAAATCAATCTGCCTAACCTTTTCCCAACTATGTTGGGGTCGGCTTCCAGTCTAATCGGAGGGAGCTGAATACCATATTTTACATGGACCGACTGCCTATCTGACTTCCACAACCCAGTAGCTGGGTATACGATACCCCTTGGTAAGACAGGTTGTCAGACTTTCAGGCTTCTGACGACCCTGGTCCTTCCAATATGGCGATAATTAAGTATGGCGCGGCTCTGAAGACCTTCAAATTTTTGTATTAGGAAATAACACAATCAGCCTATAATGTTCCCACAGCTGGGATACAGGCCTCCTCTCTTTTGAGAGGGAGTGGACCGTAATCAACCACGAGGGTCCAGTGCGGTTTGGTGATGTTCGAATTTTTGGTTCTAAGACATGCCGGTTTCCTCACGATGTTTTCCTTCACCGTTTTGAGGGATGATGAAATAAATTACACAAAGTAATACGCTTAACGTACAACTCGTAAGTCGGGGCCGTCACCACTGCTCTTTGTAACTGCTGCCTGCAAAACTCTCTAAAACGCTTCTCTCAGACGAAGCCCTTCTTGTCTAAGAGAAGTGCTGCTTTGTCAACCCATTTCTCGTTATTAAGGTTGAACATTTTGTAGCTAAAGCTCGCCGCGAAACCATACAGACCTCTTTATCTGTTCTGTGGTACTTACTTAGGTAGTTTAGGTAAGAAATCAGTTTCAACCTACTACTCGTACAATAGGTTAGCTTGAAAGTTGTCTTTACTTATCCGCTTCCTAAAAAGAATGCGGAGCTTTCTACAGGAACAGTTTCTGACGCCCAGAAACAGACTGACAGAATGGCTGACTTATCAACTCATTCCTTACGAGCTTTTGCCAGCGGCTTCGCCTGCGTGTTTGTCGAAAAATATCCCACGGGAACGTCTTACCGGGAAATCCTTCCTTATTTCTTGTCTACGTTATAAAGGGAACCTCTGTGCAAAATTTCAGCTTTCTAGGTCCATGGGTTCGGGCTGGGCGTTGATGAGTCAGTCAGTCAGGACTTTTCTTTTTTATTTATATACTTAGATAATGTGAAATTATTAATCGCACACCAGAAAAATATTCATACATCAAATGCTTTACTTGTAATAATCTACATGCACACCAAATCAATGATTGCACTACTAATTAACTAATTGAATATCAAAACTTCTACAAAGAATAATCATTAGTATACATCAATTTTTGTCCAAAGTTACAACAAAAATATTAATTACATATCAAAAATACTAACTGTTCATCAAAAATAATAAATGCGCATCTAAACAACTTATTATTTCACTACTAGTTAACTGAATATCAAAAATTGTACAAATAATAATTATTGGGCACCCCGAGGTTAGGTTTGCTTAGGTTCCTTTAAACCCTGCAGACAGAAATAGGAGCCCCGCGCAGCGGGGCTCCGTCGACCTGACGTTAAGTTTAATTTATTTAAACGTGCAAATTTTAATGTGCAAACAGTATTTTTGATGTACGTATTCTGTTGGGAAAAGTTGGTAATTTTTGATGTGCGTTTAAATACTACCCTTAGATAATTTTAGTTGAAGAACACTATTGAAAATTCTTTACATACCGAGGCTCTTCCGTGCCTCGGAAAGCACGTTAAGCCGTTAGTCCTGGCTGTCATCCGTGGATCTATGACAGTCATTACGGGTCGTCAGAAGCCCGAAAGTATGATAACCAGTCTTACCAAGGGGTATCGTATAACCTAGTTACTGGGTTGTGGAGGTCAGATAGGCTGTCGCTCCATGTAAAATGCTGGATTCAGTTGCATCCGGTTAGACTGGAAGCCGACCCCAACATAGTTGGTAAAAGGCTAGGCAGATTGACTAATGAAAACACTATTAATCAAAGCATTTAAATTACTTAATATAAGTAGGTCTTTAGCTATTGTAACTAAAACCAGAGGTTTTTACTAGTGTTCTGCATCAGCTGGTCCTTCCAATATAGCGATCATTAAACGTGGCTCGCCGCCTCGTGGCATGTGCGCTACTGTGGGCTGTGGTACGCATAACTGGGTTGGATGGGAAAATATAGATTTCGCTGTAGGTTTCATCAGTCCGTTTGAATGTTTTTGGACAAAATTCAAGCATAGGTCGGTATAGTCTTCTAAATAGGAAAATAATAAAATTACCTGCTACATGAAATTTAAGGGGAAACTATTAATCGCACACCAGAAAAATGTTCTTACATCAAATACATTACATCTAATAATCTACATGTCGGTACACCAAATCATTGATTGCACTACTAATTAACTAATTGAATATCAAAACTTGTACAAAGTATAATCATTATTTATATATATAAATTTTTGTCCAAGTCACAACAAAAATATTAATATTGATGAACAGTTAATAAACATATTATTGCACTACTAGTTAACTAATTGAATATCAAAACTTGTACAAATTATAATTATTGGGCACCTTTAAATCCTGCAGACAGAAATAGAAGCCCCGCTGCGCGGGGCTCCGTCGTCCTGACGTTAAGTTTAATTTATTTAGACAAGCAAATTGTGATGTACAAACAGTATTTTTGATGTATGTATTCTGTTGGGAGAAATTGCTAATTTTTGATGTGCGTTTAAATATTATCCGAATTTAAGTACTTACCTAAGTACCTATGCAGAAAACCGCGTCATAACCATAGGTAGCTATAACTGCATAACTCTGTTAGTAAGGCACATACAATCGATTCCCTTCAATACTATTTGGTCATGAACTGCATCCATTCCTCCCGTCTATTAATATCTCAAAGTACACAAGGAATTTATTTTTAAACAAAAGCTTACATTACGCCACGCGCCGGTACCCTTGCTTCCTGTTTTAGAAAAAAAATAACCGGCCAAGTGCATGTCGGACCACGCACAATGAAGGGTTCCGTAGTTGGGAAGAATTTATCCAAAAACAAACACAATATTGTAGTTTTGTTCTCACATACATCGATATACGTCACGGTCAGTTCTCAAACTGCAAATGTAAGTTTGTAATAGAAAGAAAGAAAGAAAATACGTTTATTTGCGGTAAACGTGACGTAAACGCATACCTAAGTCTTTTTTTATGTGATGAAACTACAAATTAACAATTAACTTTTTTCTATTTTGTGTGTTCGGGGGTCTTGTGGCTAAGTTATAACAGCCATTTATCCCAAAAACATTAACATTGTTGGTAATCCAAAAAAAAAAAAAATGTGATAAAATTACAAATTAACAATTTTCGGACTTTTTCCTTTACTTGTGCTGTGAGACCTTGCTTCTTGCCAAATTTCATGATTCTAGGTTAACGGGAAGTACCCTGTAGGTTTTGATTTACTTATTGCGAATATCAAAATATGTCGCATAAATGCACGTATTTTTTTATTGAGTTAAGGTAGAAGGTTCAATTTTTAGAATTCTAAGGGACCAGACCTACGTATTTCATATTAATTTCAGCTGAATACCTCAACGCGTTCCTGAGAAAAAGGGTCTTGACAGACTGACAGACAGATGGACAACGAAGTATAAGGGTTCCGTTTTCTCCTTTTGAGGTACGGAACCCTAAAAACAACATAATTTTTTAAGGCAAATTTTGTTAAAAGAATTGTAAGCTTAAATATTTTCCGAAGATTTTGTAGGTTTCGTATTTTCCGCCTGGAAACGACTCAAAAGACCAATTTTCGTTTTACGTAGATCGAAAAAGCGATGTTGAAGGAATTTTGTTTACTTACCAAGCGTTTGTAGTACCTATAATTAATATTCTTTGAAGGCAGGCTTTAAATTAATGAAATAAACACATGGAGGTGAGTTTCCTTGCAATTGAAGTATTTTTGTATTACCAGAATGAAGGCTGTGTTGGAGTGTAAAGTTCTTGTGCACGGCGACTATTTTGTAGAAATTCTAATTCACATAATGTGTTGGGGAGGTCTGCAGAGCGAAACACTGAAATACTGTTAAGAGGGCTGGTGCGTACCTCTCTCGCTCACACGGGACCTAATTTAAAAAAAAAAATGTTAAATGAAAAGATGTTTTTTTGAAAAATGTAAACAATTAGCGGGCTAGTAAATAATATTAATTTAATAGGTAATTATTAAAAACATATTTTCATTGTGGCATTTATCAATCTCCTCAAAAACAGATATAATATTTTTTGAGCTGAGTTTATTGATAACACAATAGAAATGTGTTTTTTAATAATTAGGTACCTATTCAATTAATATTATTTATTAGGTCGCTAATTGATTACATTTTTCAAAATGGAATCTTTTCATTTAACAATCTTAAAAATTTGGTCCCATGGGAGCGAGAGAGGTGATAATATGAGACAAAACACACTTAAGCATTTATTAAGTAGGAAGCTGTAAAGATTTATCTAAGAACAATTGAAAAATGAAGTCTGGTACGCACGGCTACAGATCAAGCTATACATCTCCAGTATAAGCTGATTTCGCATTGTATATGATTTTGATAATTTTGATTTTATTTATTTAATTAATTATTTTTATATAACATTTTGTGTGATTGATATTAACGTATGATCTAGAAATGATTGAAATAAATGATTTTGATTGATTGATTGATTTGATATAGCATTTCCTCACAATGAGAGCTCAGTGTAAACTGGAAATGTATAGCTTGATGTGTAGCCGTGTGTACAAAACTAATTTCTACTTTTTATCTAGGCAGTGGTACCTACGTATGCAGGTGATATACCTTCCACATACGGAAAGATTTTTCCTCATTCAATAACTATGAAATTTTCGTTTCTCTTAGTAACTAAGGCTGAAAATCAGATCGTGTTGTCGTATGTTTTTATGAAAATGTATTTTGATCCTTTGAACTGTTAAGTAATAACAGCCGCACGGGTCGATCCATCAGGTTAAGCTACGCTTGCCGGGGTCGGTCCGTGGATGGGTGATCATCTTTACATACCGAGGCTCCTCCGTGCCTCGGAAAGCACGTTAATTAAGCCGTTGGTCCCGGCTGTCATTCGTGGATCTTTGACAGACGTTACATAATAATCGTTATGTAATGCGGGTGTACTATATATAGGCTATAGGTACCTACACCTCTGACTAACCCTTCGAGAATTACAAGCGTAATATGTTAGAAGTATTAAATTACTACAAAGTATTTAAAAATTACTGTGATTGGTAGCTATGCTAAAATATCGTCGAAGACACGGCAATATTTTACAATTTTATTATACGACTGCAGAAGTTAATATTAGATCCTTACCTATGAAATTGCTGTTTTTCATAAAAAAAATCGAGCAATTTTTTTGAAAAGAAATATTGTCGATGCACTTTTGCCATTTTAATGAATGTTCGTTGATGCCTATGCTAATAGAAACCTTGGGGACGGGAATCGATGAATTTTTTAAAGGCAATTTTCACCGTCTTCTTGGATTTGAAATTTTTCCCCGGGGCTCATTGTTGAGATCAAACCAGAACGGAAGCGATCAAACCATAAACGTACCGTCCGTTCACTTGCGGTACCTTGTCCATACGTCGTTAATATTGCGTGCTGTCTGTGCTGCGTTGGTGTCACGACGGAACTCGTATTCAAAAATAGCTCGCAATTTCGATTTGTCCATGGTTACAGAAACATCGATATCAAAGAAAAATCGAACGGCGGGAAAACAAATGAACAACTGATTTTTTTTAAATGTCATGCTATTTATAAAATTAATTTGAATTTGGAATTCTAAATAGAATGAAAACTTCACACTAGCCGGTATCAAAAATCGGTAATTTCATTGGTAAGGATAAGTCCTTACTCCTTAATCCTTTATGTGTCATAGTGCAGGACCTAAGCCTTGCTCGTAATATCCAAATAATAACAGTAATACTTAGTAAGAAACATTGATAAACAGTTACTGTCATGTCACCTCGACCACAACCTACTTTCGTCCGACCACCATACACACACACACACACACCCCGATGTGTATCACATGAATCACTCGCCCGTATGCAACAGTCTCAATGCTGAGCCCTTATTGGGGTCACCTTAGACCCGCATCGCTGTCTACCCTGTTTGCTTGCTGATACAATTAAAGTATTCTGTTGTAAATCAAGTACATTATTATATCAGGGTTTGCTGAAGCTACTTAGGAAAGGACCTTATCAACTGCGGGTGTCGGGAAGTGGGTCGATTCAAATTGGTTAAATAGCAAATCCTACAAAAGGCTGGTTCGAAAAATGTAGCTGCATGCCACTAAGGGCAATTCAGCGATTGTGTTTTAGGGTGAATTTCACCAATGCAACTGAACGCGATTATCACTGACAGCTCTTGAACGCGTTCAGTTTCATTGGTGAAATAAGCCCGTGGTTTACCCCCGAAAAAACTGTGGTGACCGACGTATCTTGCTGAGACGACGTATCTTGTATCTTGCAAGCTGTAGTAACATGTAACTGGGCCCGCGGCGGGCCATGTCTGATGAAAGACCTATAGAGGTGTCAATGAGGAACAGGGTGTAAAGTTCACTCATCTTCCATAGTGCTTCGACCAGACGAGTGTTGTATCTGGTGGGCCCGATTGTTGATGTCGGGATGGTACCTATATATGCCAGTTGCGCGGTAAACTCTGCTTGCGCGATGCAGGATGTGTGTGACGTCAGGTCTTTGATGCGTAGTTTGCATGTGGCGTTGTAGATACCGCCACAGACCGATGGCCGTTGGAGCAGATGAATCCTTGAGTGAAGACCGCACTCAGCCAGCATAGCGTGTGACACCCTCCACCTAGACTAACGACCATTTAAATGCTGTTGGGACAGACTACATTCGGTAGGCGGAGAATTGAGTGTTGTGGCATAATTTGGAAGAGGCCAGCAACCACCAGCAATGACCAGCAATGGAATGCGATGACCAGTCAATCACAGAATAGGTGCAAGTAACTATTTAACATCAGATACAATATCTCCCAAAATCTTTTTTACATTAGTCTGATGAAAATTGCAAATAGTGCTGATAATGTAGATATTGGAGCTCAAGAGCCATCGACGATAGAGTCTACGTTAGTGTCAGTACACACGCTAACGTTCGTGATTCCAGGTTAAACATACAACAGCGTTTAGCCGAACGAAAAGATACGAGCGCATTTTCTTCGGATCTTGTGTAGGCACAAAAATAACAGGTTCGATTTGATGACAGTGCGTTTCATCAAATAGCACATGTGTGAGCACTATGTAGCTACTATTAAGCGACCTTTTACTGGGTACGTCTTTCACTGACTTGAATGTGCCCTGGCGGTTGAGAGTATGTCATGCTCACTCAAATGTCTCGCTGGTGGTGGCGTCTGTGTTGGATTATTAAATTCCCTTCAAAATGGTTGAGCTAAATGGTGCTGATCTATGCGTCATGTTCGTGAACGGGCGCCGTCAGTTGGGACTGGTCGTCTCTTAGCTGCCATGGCTTATTTTTAATTTAGTTTTTTTTTATCTTTTTATTACGGACGCTTTTTAACGTGCACGTCTTTCTACGTTGTTATCACATGTATATTTTCAACATGAACGATGTAACCAATATTTTGTAATTATATTTTGATTAAAAAGAGTGTCCGTGGAGTTTCTTGCCCGTTCTTCTCCATAGGGACCTACTACGCATTGGAATGGGCAACTTACTTCATCTTTTTGACTGACCGATACCTTGACTATTCAAAAGTGCCTGTAATTGGTTTATTTGAAATAAATGCTTTGAGTTTGAGTTTGAGAACTTTCTATGCCGTAATGTTGGCTATGCTGTTAACACATGGAACTTTTAGGTCCATGCTTTTACAACGATAGCGTATCGCGTTCATCCTACAACAGTAGAGCCAACATTACGGCATAGGAACTATTTGATGAAACGCACTCACAACATTCAATTTTTAATTACGAACTTTTTTGATTCGATTGTCCGGATTTTCTATCTATATACATTATAGTAATAAATAACGTCGCTTTTCGTGTCTGTCTGTGACTGCTCAGATCTTCTAAAACAAGCAAAAGATTTTGACGTAGTTTTCACTGTCATTAAGAGCATTGAGTTACTCTTTCCGAAAGGTTTATGTGCAAGACTCTGTGTACTAATATTTCACTGATACAGTACTGTCACTGCACTGTCTGTCTTTGTCTGTCTGTCTGTCTGAATGTGCACATATTACAATCCCTCCTTCTTGTTTGTTTCCTAGGTTGTGAACTCCTGACATAATGTAGTGTTACTTATAATGAAGTAGGTGAACTCTTGCCCAACAAACATTCAATTTAACACGAAACTGGTCCCTAAAGTCCAGAATTTACAAAAATGTAGATACAACATACCTTTCCTATAACTTTTAAAGCTACAACTGCATCAGATTCTTTATGTTTAGCTTTAAAAACACGACCAAACGATCCTTCGTCAATAAAAGATATAACGACGTAACTTTCACTAGTACTTAACTTAGTTATAGCACAGAAATCTCGAAATTTTGACATGTCGGCATAGCACCCGTGCGAAGCTGGGGCGGGTTGCTAGTAACCAAATCAACTCAGCCTATCGCAGTCCCCTGCTGGACATATTCCTCTCCCAGGCTGCGCCACAACGCACTGTCCTTCGCCTTCCGCATCCAGTCTGTCCCAGCCACCTCTCGGTCCATCTAGCTGGGGGGCGTCCCACACTACGCTTTGCCTATACGCGGTCTCCACTCCAGGATTCGTCTGCTCCACCGGCCATCGGTCCTTCGACAAACATTGCCAGCCCATTTTCCGGATAACTTCATTCCTGATTTTATCCTTCAAAGAAACTCGGAGCTAGTACTATCTACTTATAAAACACAAACTACCGAACGATTTCCGACTGACCATCTATAAACTTCGATCTAATCTCCTAAACTGTTAAGTGGATTTTGGTGCAGTTTTCACCACCACTCAGGAGTTTTTCGAGCGATGTTCGGGCTCGGGCATTAATTCTAGGTGCGGGGCCGCCATTCAAAGATAAACATCACATCAGCTGTGTCGGTTCCCGCGCTAAAACTGACGGGAGTTTGGCTATGACTTGTTTGACGTATCGCAAGAGAGAGACAGAAGATCTTCTCGAGATGACGAGTGAAAAGGACGCCTAACAAGTTTTCCTGAGTTTTTAGGTGGGAATTCTTGTTGGTCTAATATTGTGCAACTTAAATTGCAATTTTTTCAATAGTTTCCGTTCTTTTCATGATGACGTTTTTCCCTAATATGACACAATATGCCAAATTGTTATTGTGAGCTCGAGTACGGAGCTGGTATAGTTAATATTGGAAGTTGGTTATTCGATTATAGATTACTAGCTGTTGCCCGCGAATCCGTCTGCGATCCAGGATGAAAAGTAGTTTATGTTCTTCTTCAGGTCATGGTCTATCCATGTGCCAAATTTCATCCAAATCCGTACAGCCGTTTTAGCGTGAAAGCGTAACATTGCATTTATATTAGGATTTTCCATAGACAACTCATCCATATCATATATATTTTGCAGTGCAACTTCTGTGTGAAGTTATCTTTTGTATGATAAACTCGTTGCTATGGTTACTATAGCAAATTGTGACGTAATATTATATATAGAATGAAATATTGTTCTAATGCGTGACCCAACTGAATTACCGAGTACAGTTCTATTCCGTATTGTTTCAGGCACTTTCAAATTAATGTTTGAATATTTGTTGTTTAAATTAGTGTAAAGGTATACCAACTAATGAAAAAATTTACAAAAAAAAAAATGTATATTTTGGGAAAGCAGACACTAACTCAAAATGAACTATTTTATTGATTAATTACCTCTGACGTGAAAATGAATGATGTGCAGGCAAAACTAAGATCCAAATATTTTACACCTTGGTTGACGTTTCAAATAAACAAGTAAGCTGTTAGCCATTGATCTGTGATTTGGAACTTTAATCTAAAATATTCAGATCATACATATAATTTTACACAACGTCGATCTAAATCCAGCCCCTCACGAAAATACCATGTCTGCAAAACCACATTTCTCCCCTTCAAAACTAAGCTTCCAACACGGAATTAAAAGTGGAATTCAGAACAAAGCTCTGGCACATCCAGTAGTGCACATCTGTGTCAACAATAAGGCGGCATCTGTGCGCCGCAGGTGTGTACCTCGCTTTACGTATAAATTGTAACAGGGAAATTCCAATAACGGAGGGTTCCTTTGAGATTTACTGGGTACGACACGGTGGCGTGATGGATCGAGACTGAGTCTGTGACTGTGTTACCTTGTACAGGTTTCAAGGAGAAATTGGTGTTGTTATTGAAATACTCTGTTGCAGCTCCTATGGTCAGGGTTCTGGCAGTAGGTACAAGTGTTGCAGGGTTGATTGATTGACATTGACATTTGATTTATCAATCAATCTGCCTAGCCTTTTCCCAACTATGTTGGGGTCGGCTTCCAGTCTAACCGGATGCAGCTGAGTACCAGTATTTTACATAGAGCGACTGCCTACCTGAGCTCCACAACCCAGTTACTGGGTAATACCGATACCCCTTGGTAAGACTGGTTGTCAGACTTTCGGGCTTCTGACGACCCGTAACGACTGTCAAAGATCCACGAATGACAGCCGGGACCAACGGCTTAACGTGGTTTCCGAGACACGGAGGAGTCTCGGTACCAAAGAATGGTCACCCATCCACTGAGAAACCCCGGCAAGCGTAGCTTAACCAGATGGATCGACCCGTGCGGCTGTTATTACTTAGCCACGAGCTCCTTTTTTAAATAAAAATCATGATTTAAATCAAACTTGATTTTTTTCATAAAAGTTCATGGTTTACTAAGAAATATATTAAAATAAAATCAATTCAGTTACTTACTTACAATCAATCTGCCTAGCCTTTTTCCAACTCTGTTTTGGTCGGCTTCCAGTCTAACCGAATGCAGTTGAATACAAATATTGTACATGGAGCGACTGCCTATCTGACCTCCACAACCCAGTACCTGGGTACCTAATACGATACCCCTTGGTAAGACTGGTTGTCAGACTTTCGGACTTTTGACGACCCGTAACGACTGTCAAAGATCCAAGAATGACAGCCGGAACCAATCCGAGGCACGGAGGGGTCTTGGTATGTAAAGATGGTCACCCATCCACGGCCCGACCCTGGCAAGCGTAACTAATCAGGTTAATTGATCAACCCGTGCGGCTGTTATTACTTAGGCACGAGGCCCTCGAAAAAAATGTTTTTAAGAAAAAGTTTTAAATTATTTCGTTCTTATAGGTTCTTATTTTGATTTCTATCACGTTTCTCTACGTGTACGGGTCGTGTCGGTGTCGTCCCGGACAGCTAGAAAGCTCTCAATAACATAAAGGGTTAGATTTCGTGAATAGACTGCCAGTTATTAGATTTTTTCCTACAGAAGTTATGGCGATCGTATTCTCTTCACTTCAATTACGAGTATACTGATGTAGGTCTATCGAATTGTCCCTTCACATGATTTAATATTTCTTTTGTATTTCCATCCCTTTAGCTTAGGATCTAAATTCTGTCACGAAAATAGTGACTAAATGCCTATTATTGCTAGTTATTTTGACAAAAATAAAAACAAAAAGTGTGTGTTTATTGATTAAATTATTCAATAAAAACATTTTTACAAAAAAATACAACCGACTTCCAAAAACAACACTACAAAGTGAAAAATAACTTTAATTTCGGAAGTCGGTGTGGGTGTCGGTGTTAAATGTATTTTCGTTTTTTGCCACCGACTTCCGAAATTAAAGTTATTTTTCACTTTGTAGTGTTGTTTTTGGAAGTCGGTTGTATTTTTTTGTAAAAAAGTTTTTATTTTTCACTTTTTAGTTGTGTACCTACGCCACACAAATTCTAATACCACTATCTGCAAAACAAACTAGAACATCATCCATATAAAAGTGGGGAAAAAATACGTATTATTGAAGCTAACTCAAAAACTACCAAAGCAAAGTTAATCAATTTTATATGGGACCAACTGTGATGTATACCCTCTCGAATAAAACAAAAAAAAATCCAAATCGGTCTAGCCATCTTCGAGTAATCGGGGAACATACATAAAAAAAAAAAATAATAAAAAAAAAAAAGGTTCCGACGAATTGAGAACCTCCTCCTTTTTGAAGTCGGTTAAAAAGCTACACACTTTCTATACGCATTTTATTTACATTATGTTAATACAATTAACTATTTTAAATTGTTAGTTTTTGTTTTTTGTTGTTTGTTGTTAGATAGTTATCTATCTTCTTTACTAAAACGTTGATTGTGGTCGTCCTTACTGCAAAAATTAACTATTTATTTCAATCAATCTGTCTAGTCTTTTCTATGTTGGGGTCGGCTTCCAGTCTAACCGGATGCAGCTGAATACCAGTATTTTACATGGAGCAACTGCCTATTTGACCTCCACAACCCAGTAACTGGGTAATACGAAACCCCTTGGTGAGACTGGTTGTCAGACTTGCGGGCTTCTGATGACCCGTAACGACTGACAGCTGGGACCAACGACTTAACTTGCTTTCCGGGGCACGGAGGAGTCTCGATATGTAAAGATGGTCACCCATCCACGGACCAACCCCGGCAAGCGTAGTTTATTCTGCTGGATCGATCCGTGCGGCTGTTATTAATTAGCCACGAGCTTTCCCCTTAACTAGTTATTTAATTATCTATATTACTATAAACCATCAATCTATTTATTATAAAACCTATAAAGACTTTGCAGCCCATCGTCTCGAGTTCACATTTTCACAACACTGACAACACAACTTCATGGCATAGCAGGTAAATATTGAGCGCTAGCTTTTGACCGCGACTTCGTCGGCGTGGAATTTCTAGATTTAACAATGAAATATATCATAAGACAGTCGGCAAAACTGTAGCTTCCCATTAATATAAGAATTTTCAGAATCGGATTAGTTGTTCCGAAGATTACCCCCTACATACAAATTCACAAATTATAACTCTTTATAATATTAGTTGAGCATTCAAAATCCAGTTAAAATCATGACCAAATTATCTAACCCCAATCTCTCAATCCTCAGCTCCTATAAATAGTTTCACAAAGGACCCAGCAACAGTGTGACCAGCACCAGTCGCGTATGACGTCACCAGGCGTTTGGTTACATTGTTTTTGGCAACACCTGTGTCAACCGCGGCGCGTGCGACGTCGGCGCCGGCGCAGGGGCCCGGGTGTGCGTCTGACGATCTTTAATGTTGTATGTGTATTTTTATGGCGTTTTTACAATATGTTCTGCGATAAGGTTTTGTCGGTATTTGTAAGGAGAGAGGGAGGACCTCTCCCTTTAAAAATATATATTATACAAATAAAAGAAAAAACGACTACTAGCAAACTGGCTATTGTAAATAACCAAACTAATAAAGCACAGAGAAATGATGCGAGATGTCTTCACCGCCATTGCAACATGGTTAGCTTTGGTGTTTATTTGGAAACTTAGAGATAAATCCTTACCTTAGTTAAAGCTGCCTGGCCAGGTCGATTATATATGCAGCTCCTTAGTATATAGTGTATGGCATTACCCATTAGTGTGGAAAAGCCGGTCACCAGCAAGTCTCTAACGATGGTTGCACACCTAATTATGTAGCTGAGAAAACAACCTTGATCAATTCTTCATAAAAGACTTATTTTTGCCATGAACTATGATAGAATGATCCGTGCTGACAACAGACGTTTTGTTTAAGTTTGCGTTTTTGACGGAAACAACTGTGCAAACACCCTGCGCGTGCGGCTGCTGCGCTGAGCACTGTCGCGACTTTTTGATGATTTCTCTTATTTGCTCTTGTTGCAAGTTAATTTTATAGTTGACATGACTGAAATAATGTATTATTCGATTATTTTGCTACTATACTGTATACCCTTTTATGTATTCCTAAACGTTAATTAAAATTAATGATTAAACGTCATGGAGGAGCTCGTGGCTAACTAATAACAGCCGCACGGGTCGATCTATCAGGTTAAGCTATGCTTGCCGGGGTTGGTCCGTGTATGGGTGACCATCTTTACATACCGAGACTCCTCCGTGCCTCGGAAAGCACGTTAAGCCGTTGGTCCTGGCTGTCATTCGTGGATCTATGACAGTCGTTACGGGTCGTCAGAAGCCCGAAAGTCTAACAACCAGTGTTACCAAGGGGTATTACCCAGTTAATGGGTTGTGGAGGTCAGATAGGCAGTCGCTCCATGTAAAATACTGGTATTCAGCTGTATCCGGTTAGACTGGAAGCCGACAACAAATTTGTTGGGAAAAGGCTAGGCAGATTGATTGAGACGATTAAACGTCAAAAATGTATCGTTAATCAGTCGCTAATCATTACTTATCTGTATGCAACTTTTATAATTCCCTAGTGTTTTGGTTTTTTTTTTGGGCAAAAATGCCTGATTCATTAGATCAGACAACAGTTACGATACGGTATTGTGGAAGATAACAAACAGGCCGCGCGGGAGGTCACTGTTGGAGGCCCCGTTAATGAATGCGCCAGAATGTCATCTAAAACCAGATGGAGAGAGATCGTGAAGCGGGCAATGGCTACATTTGCGATTGGACACAGTTCATCGTGACCGCGACCGCTCTGTCAAGAGCGAAGCGAAGAAGAAGAAGTTTGTGGCTATGGGGCAATCCTTTTTTTTTCCTGGTCGAATTACAAACTTCAGCTTAGGAAAAGGTTTTCAAAATGCTGTTGTAGGACATACAGCAACAGATCTACAAGGTCAAAGAATAGGGGTGATGACTAAAATGTTTTATTTTCTCCGTCGTGTAGATCAATAAAAAATATTGGACACGAATTTTTCTTTTTTTACGTAATCTAAAGATTATGGCGGTACATTGAGTTAAAATGTGGCATGACGTCACTCCTTGCTAGATTTGATACGTAAATTGTTATAGTTGTGACCGTAGACGTATAAAAAAAGGCGGACAGATTCTCGCTAGCAAAAAACTGTGTCTGTCGGAGTCAGCCAGCTCGCTGTACCTACAGGCACACATTCACACATCAGTTTACCATTCGTAATATGGTAAGGTATTATATAAGGTAAAAATACAGCATGTCTTGTGAAATGTGTGTGTCGGTCTGTAGGTCGACTGGCTGACTCCGATAGACAGTTTTTTGTTAGCGAGAATCTGTCCGCCTTGTCATATTACATAGTAAAAAAGTGACATTATAGTGATATTAGGGTTCCGTACCTCAAAAGGAAAAAACGGAACCCTTATAGGATCACTCGTGTGTCTGTCTGTCCGTCTGTCTGTCTGTCTGTCTGTCTGTCCGTCTGTCACAGCCAAATTTGCTCCGAATCTAATGGACCGATTTAGTTGAAATTTGGTACAGATATGAATTTCTGTGACCCAAACACGGACGGGCGAAGTAAATAAATGAATTTTGAATATAGAGGTCACTTTTGGAGGACAAATAAGAAAATTAAAAAAAGAAGTTTTGCAAACTACACCATGTGGCATGTCAAATGAAAGGGCTTACTGTGAGGGTCTCAAATATATATTTTTTTATAATTTTAAAATAAATTGTTTTATAGTTATTTAAGAAAATAGACGAAAATTGACCATTCCCCCCCTTATCTCCGAAACTACTGAGCCAAAAATTTTGAAAAAAAAAATACAGAAAATAGATCTTTACCTGTAGATTACAGGAAAACCTATAAGAAGTCTGTGGTCTTAAAATAACATGGTAAATCTATCAATATTGTGAGTACAAACTTACATTTACAGTTGAAATGTATGGGAGAACATGTTTTTCAACTACAATATTAAGTTTGTTCTTAAGATAAATTCATCTCAACTACGGAACCCTTCATTGTGCGTGGTCCGACACGCACTTGGCCGGTTTTTTTTATTGTCTGACTGACGGGCTAAATAGAATTTCTTGTTTTTTTCCCAGGCATCATCTCTATTTAATTACTTGCTTACTCTTGCACATTATATTACAAACCGGCACTTTTGAACAGATATTTCAGTAAGTCAGCAAGTTAAAGTTATCGTTCGTGCCTTCCGCAGATAACTCTTGCTTGGCAAACGTTTAAATCATAGTATAATTAGTGTGCCCACAGGTGCTGAGCTCAGCTGTGAGCTCCTAATCGCACCATTACGCGCACCATAACGAGAGCACCTAATGATGCTGATGCGGAACACGGTGTAGTGCTTGTGGCCTGCTAGTTGTAAGGTTTTAGGTAGGATTGGCATTGTTGGTGGAAATAAGGGTGGTGAAGATGGTGAAGAAGTAAATAGGTACCAATAATTCTAATTATCAGGAATTATTATAGGTATGGGAAAGTAATTCCCTTCAAAATGGTTGAGCTAAATGGTGCTGATCCATGCGTCATGTTCGTGAACGGGCGCCGTCAGTTGGGACTGGTCGTCTCTTAGCTGCCATGGCTTATTTTTAATTTTAATATTTAATTTAGTTGTTTTAGTTATTATCTTTTTATTACGGACGCTTTTTAACGTGCACGTCTTTCTACATTGTTCTCACATGTATATTTTCAACTTGAACGATGTAACCAATATTTTGTAAAAATATTATGATTTAAAAGAGTGTCCGTGGAGTTTCTTGCCCGTTCTTCTCCATAGGGATCTACTACGCTTTGGAATGGGCAACTAGCTTCATCTTTCTGACTGACCGACCCATTGACAATTCAAAAGTGCCTGTAATTGGTTTATTTGAAATAAATGCTTTGAGTTTTGAGTTTGAGTTTGAGTTTAATAACTTCAATTTTATACTACTTCTGCCTGTAAAGACCACATCTTCCTGCTACGCGCTGTAAGTATATACAGGGTGTCCAGTAAATAGCACGACATACTGCAGGAGGTGATAGCTTGGGTCAATACCTACCAAAACAACACAATATATGTTCAGCAAAATCTTACGGATTTACAGTTTTACAAAATTTTCCGAAATATTGAAAAATCTCTACCTTGAAACAGATTTTTAAGCATCTCGTAATTAAAAATTCCTTTTCTAGTATTTTTTTTTACATCAAATTATTTGTGAATAGTTACTGTACTCACTGATAAGTCTTTTTTCTATCAAAAACAAGAATGTTTTCAAGTAATAGTACTTTTTGTTTAAATTTTCACAGAACAATTTTCTTATCGCTTAACTTTAACCTACGGTGGTGAAAAAAACATGTATGTGGCAGTTTTGTACAACAGACTTAAAAAATAGCTTGTTTAATGGTGATTTTGAAAAGATACAATACTAGTGCATTTTCATAAAAAAAATACGAAAAAAATGCTATTGTGGTTCATTTATTTATTTATTCATTTATTTTATTTTAAATGCAAGTAATGCGACTTTGAACTCGAATCGTAGTAAGGTCGTACTACGGTTTGAATTATTTTGATAAGATTTTACTGAACATATATTGTGTTGTTTTGGTAGGTATTGACCCAAGCTATCACCCCCTGCAGTATGTCGTGCTATTTACTGGACACCCTGTATATACACTACTATTTTTTTATTAGTACAAAAAAAAAAATGGGGCACTGTCCGTACCCGTTACTGATCATATTTGTGTAGTCTATAGTAAAATTAATGAAATCCCAAAATTGACCACGAAAATTTGTCATAATTGGTGAATTCATTATTGAATCAATCATTCATAACAGTTGCTACTAGAAAATACTACGCGCAGTGCTTTTCTATGATTAATTAATACTACTAAGTTTATATTACTTTATTCATAAAAAAGGTAAATTCAATGACCTGGCCAATTATAGACCAATAACGATATTACCTGCCATAAATAAAATAGTCGAAAAATTTATATGCGACCAAATACACAACTTTTATCGGGACAATGACATAATTTCCAAAGCACAGTATGGCTTCCAAAGTAATAAGTCTACAGCTCAGCTACTTTCCAATTTTACTGACGAAGTTAACAACTACCTAAATGACAAGCAGCATGTGATACTCATATTCATTGATTTCAGCAAGGCTTTTGACACACTCGGGCACAATACACTATTAAAAACACTCGAAAACTCGGGTATAAGAGGAAAATTACTCGATTGGTGCAAAGAATACCTTCGTGGACGAAGTTATCGCGTCAAAGTTGGTCCTAGCCTTAGCAGACCTGTGAACGTGACAAAAGGCACAGCCCAAGGTTCAGTGTCTGGTCCACTCCACTATCTAGCATACGTTAATGACCTAGAAAATATTATAGCACACTGTTCCCTTTATCAATACGCTGATGATACCTGTATACTATCTGCTAACAAAAATATGAATTTAGCCGCAGAATTTTTGCAAAAGGATTTTACATCTATGACTAAGTGGGCACATGATATGGGACTTGTTCTGAATCCACAAAAAACTAAAGTTATACACGTACATTCAAGTCACATAAGTACCTCCCATCCCTTTCAAATCATAGCTCATAGTCATGATTGTCTGCATAAAAACGTTCCAGACTGTCACTGCTCGCCTATAGAGCAAGTCCCATATCATACCTATCTGGGATTGATAATTGATAACCGATTCAACTGGAGTTACCATGTGGAATCTGTGTGCGGCAAGTTACGTGCGATACTCACCAAATTTTCCATTATAAAGCGTAATATACCGTACAGAACCCTCCTTCAAATGTACACAGCTCTTGCTGAGTCCATAATATCTTATGGACTCACCAGTTATGGACGCACATTTAAAACTTACCTAGATAAAATACATAATTTGCAAACACGTTTGTTGAAACTTATAGTACCTAACTATGTAAAAAATAAATACAATGACAATTACACAGGGTTATTTAAACATTGCAAAGTGTTACCTGTTCTAGCGCGAGCTGAATATCTGTTCCTCATAGAACATTTTGATAACAGTGATATTCAAATTCCAGTTAAATTTGAGGTGAACACGCGACAAGCGAAATCAAAATCATTCCAAGTGCCACGCAAAAATAACTTTTATGGCAGGCGTACCGCTTCTTTTCTAATACCCAGTTTACTGAACCAAATACCTGTAGACATTAGAGACTCAATGAATATTAAAAATATAAAGCGTAAGCTTAAAGAGCATTGCATCGACTCGATTATAACTTAACTAGTTGAGTTGTAGTCGAGTTGATGTAGTGCTGTTAAACAGCTGTTAATAGCGCGTTGATCAATCTCAGGCCATGGCACGCTAGGACAGACCCCAGAGGTCTAATTGTGTGCTTTGCTATTACACCTAGTTAAGGAACTTGTAATTTATAAAATAAAAAAAAAAATAAAAAAAAAGTAGCTTGTACAATATTTCCATAAACTGAGTGACATTTTGGGATATAAACAAATGCTAATAACTTTGCTGTTTATGAACATTATTTATTGAGACTTTACATATATAATAACAAGACCTTCTCTAATAAGTCTTTTAAGTATTTGTACTAATTAAAAATTAGTGGTGTATGTTACAAAAAAGAGAACGTGCTACCGGGAAATCCTTTCTTATTCCTACATTACAGAGGGAACCTCTGCGCAACATTTCAGCTTTCTAGGTTCAAGAGTGTGGGCTAGGCGTTGATGAGTCAGTCAGTCAGGACTTCTCTTTTTATTTATATAGATAGATAGAAGATTGTAAGTCCATAATAATGAATAAATCACCTCTTTTAATATTACATTATTATTATTATTCAGTAAATATTGGCAGTATCTGACATACTTATACAAATACACAACCTCACAGGAAGCACCTTCTATTAAAATAATATAAAAATAAATAATAAATATTTATATTCGCCTGCGTGGAGGTCGAAAAATAAATTTTAGAACACAAAAGCTGCTACGATTTTATATGCCAAGTAATTCAATTTTCATAAGAATCTTAAATTGTTTAAAAATAAATTATAGCCCATGTTACTTCCTGATAATTTAGCTTTCTATGCGTGAAAAAATTGTTAAAATCGGTCCAGTAGTTTCGGGGCTTATTCGGTACAAACAAACAAACAAAAAAATCTTCCCTCTTTATAATATTAAGTATGGTATTAGTATAACAATTAAACTAAGACTTCAAAAAATTTTTATTCTTAATTCTTTACTGTACACCAAACACACACACACACACACACAGTGATAAATAGAGTCCATACAACAAGGCGAGCTTAACTGTTTTGTATTCCGTACTTAAAGTTGAGTTTTCTTCCAGCAAACATTTTAGTGATATAGAGAGATCACAATAGAGGTATCAGCTACATCCGGTTAGACTGGAAGCCGACCCCACCATAGTTGGGAAAAGGCTAGGCAGATTGAATAGCGGGTTTATTAATCTTCCTCTTGACATTTTCCATTAATACCACCACAAGTAGCATCAAAAATCGCTCCAGGCTCCTCCAAACCGTTTTCATCAGCAGTCACAAACACTTCGTCTTTCGGAAACTTGACTTGAATATCATTATCTTCCTCTTCTTTTTCAAAATCTGGCTCTTTGACTTCAGTAACATTCCTTTTCACTGTATGTTTGGCATCCATTACTTTTATATCATTATCATCAATGAATTCACAGATCCAATCATCATAGCTTAGCGCACTTGGATAAACGAATTTAGACGTTATCGTCAATATATTTAGTGAAAATATTATAAAACAAATTAAATTGAGCTTCATGACTGTTTCACTAAAGATTGTATCGACTAGCTGAATTCTAACACCGTGGTGGTAACCAGCTTCACGAGCTTACGAAAGGAACTGCAGAGAAAACTAATGAGAGAAGATGTTTAAATCACGCCACGAGTCATCGCGACACGAGTTGCGGACGGACGGATGAAAACAGACAACTAAATAGGTAATGTGACTTTTAATGTGTTGATATTGCTTTACATAAAACCTACATAAAATTATACATTTAGCAGAACTGACACTCGTGGACCGAGCGTTATCGAGGTCTCTTTAAATGCAGACTAACTTTCGTTTTCTAGAAATATAGTCGGTTATGAATCTCCAGTTGCAGCTAAATTTGAGTTGACAACTGAATGAGTTTCTCCAACACTATTGTTATTATTTCTGATCTAGTAGATACAATGGCTAGTGAATGAATCAGAACTGCGAGAGTGGGTTTGGTCTCGATTGCTCACGTCTGTCATCGCGAACGCAGGATATGGTATAATTACCAGTATACAATATATTTTAAAAAAGGAACTATAGGTATACATATTTCCTTTTTTAAAATTAACATATCATTAACAACGACCATAGAATCCAATACCAGCTGTTGCGTCGTCATGTCAAATGTAGAAGTTAAAGTTCGATATTCGACGCGTCTGACAGAAGTGACGGATATTCTATAACTTTAACCAGCGAAGCGTGGGCGGTTAAGGTTACAGCTAAAGGTATGATATCAGCTAATAAATTGTCAAATGGAACAATACCCCATTTTTTGTCTAGGAGGTAAGTACTAGTGCGAAGTTTGTTATTATTAAAGTAAGATGGTGCAACCCACCCTTAGTGGAAATAAATGATTTTACTTTGACTTTAACTACTGGCTCGCGGGAGGAACGTGTAGGTATTAATCTAGTCGTAATAGTATCACACACAGCGACACTAATCCCGCATCAGTCTCTTCCTTAATCTTTGTTCAAGATTAAACTTAGTTGAACTTTGGTATTTTTATTGACATTAATAATAATCTTTGCGGAAATGAAACATCTTATCGAACGAAAAGATGAGTTACAACAGATTTTAAGTGGTCAGCCTTGGAGACGTGTCTATAAGGATAATTAAGTACTTAATATTCACAGTGATCGCAGTTTATAAGGTGCTATAGAAATATCAGCCACGGCTTCAATGGGACATAATATTGTGTACTTACATATAGATTACAACAACGAAGAAATTTCGAACTCCGGAATAGTTAAATCAATTTGAAAAAATAAAGTAATTAAATAAACATTGACTTTTTTCTGCTTAAGTGAAAGAAAGAAAAGAAAGAAAAACTTTTATTTCTAACTGTTTTATGAATGAAAACTAATTACTACAGGACGGTTTCATACAAATAAATCACATTTTTTTTTGTATGAATAAAATGTATGACATAATATCAGTACGTAATTTATCTTCACTATTGTAATCTATATACACAATACTGTCTCCTATTGCAGCCGTGGCAGATATTTATAGAGCACCTTATGTAGGTAATGATTATGCATGAGGAATCCATTATCATTAGTAAAACACTGGTTTTAATGCCTAAATTAAAACTCAGTATTGCATTGGTCCTTTTTGTTTTCGAATATAATTGTATATATGGAAAGTTGAGTAAGTCAGTATCATACTTATACAGGTTAGTTTTCAATGACCAGCCAAATTTTCGCAGGGCATTCTACCCGTGAATTTGAACAACTTTTACTATGGGACCAACTTTAAAATCACGAAAAAAAAACAGCTGTTTCATACAAAAGTTCAATACCTACTCGAAATGTATGAAACAGCTGTTTTTTTTTTTCGTGATTTCAAAGTTGGTCCCATAGTGAAAGTTGTTCATAATCATGCGTAGAACACTCTGTGAAAATTTGGCTGGTCATTGAAAACTAATCCTGTATATGATATACCTACATTATGATATATCATAGATTATTGCATGGAGCGACTGCCTATCTGACCTCCACAACCCAGTAACTAGGTAACGCGATAACCCTTGGAAAAACTAGTTTTCAGACTTCCGGGCTTCTGACGACCCGTAACAACTGTCAAAGAACTACAAATGACAGTGCTTTGCGAGACACGGAGGGGTCTTGGTATATGAAGATGGTTACCCCATCCACGGACCAACCGCGGCAAGCGTAGCTTAACCTGATTGACCGACCCGTGCGGCTTTTGGCCTCAAGCCCCTGGTTGTATGGTGTAATGTTTTTTAAAAACACTGGTTTTAATGCCTAGAAATTAAAACTCATTAAGTATTGCATTTGTCCTTTTGTTTTTGAATTTATTTGTATAGTTAGTAAGTCATTGAATTTAGTACCTTGTGTAAATAGTTAGTAGCATAATAATCCCCGAAGGGGTCGGCCATAGGTGTACCTAATAGTACACCCATATTTCTCAAGTTATGTTTAAGTCCTGTATAATCGCCGTATGATCTTAGATCACCTGTTCCTATACAAAGTAATAAACACTCATATTGATTGTCCGCGGTTACTGAGTCAAATAAATTTGAATGTGCCTTACAAATTTGCTCGTAAGTCTAGATATCAGTTGCTACGTGCTAAGGGCTTTAAAACCAATCTGGGTCATTTTTCCACCATGGACAGAATGCAGATTCAATTTTGTCGCCTGTCACACTCACCCAGCGTAGATATTGATATGTCTTACTCTTTACATAAAGTTAAGTCTGTCTTGCATAGCGCATTGTCATAAAGGTGAAAAACTAAAATTAATATTGTAGTTTCTATTGTCTTTAAGATATATAGATCATCTAGATAAGTAGAATATTTTTTGTAACTGCTTTTTTTTTACTCCTATATTTTATGCTTGCCGTGGCAGCCTTTAATTAAGGCTACACTATGATATGTGATAATAACATCGCTATTTTAACATGTATTTTTTTTTAGTGTATGCTTTGTTGGTTGTCCAATAAATAAATAAATAAATAAATAATAGGGGGCGAGCCTGAGAAATTCCTGATGGAAAAACCCGATAACACTTTGCCCAACCCAGGAATCGAACCCAGGAACTAATGCTTAGTAGTAGCGCTTGCGATCATTAGACCAACGGAGCAGTTAATTCATTAATAATTTACCAATCATTTAAGCATGGCTTACTAATAAATAAAACATTTAATAAATTGCGTTCACTTTTATTAATGTTCTAGACAAAGTGCCATTTTTTACTTTTCACACCCACTTCACAAACTTACACGGTCACTGTTTCGGTACTTTGATAGGAGTATCAGTTCTGTCCTCTGTATCATATGTTTATATGAATGGTAAATTGACTTTGAAAGCACTATCTTCGTCTGTCGTGAGGACAGGGTGTTGTGGCGCAGCCTGGGAGAGGCTTATGTCCAGCAGGGGACTGCGATAGGCTGAGTTGATAGATTGATCTTTGCGTTTATCGCTTCTCATACTGTTTATAATATCTCTGTCTTTCACTGTATCTTCAATATTATAGCTATCTTCAACACTGTCACTGACGTATTCACACTCCATGTCTTCATCGCCTGGATATATGAAATTGGACGTTGTCGTCATTGTTATAAGAGATAATACTAAAACACACACCAAAAACATCTGCATGACTGTTTACTACGAGGACCTATCAATAAATGATTGATTGTGGTGATGAATATTTTAATAACTTCAAAACTGGTTACCTATTTCATAATTTAGCGAAAAATGCATATGTAATTTTTAGAGTCCGACCAAATTTCGTTTTCCGTTTTCGGCAATTTTCGGTTGAAATATCCATTTTAGACAACTTTCAGACGAAAAAAATTAATGAAGGCTGAAAATTGCCAAAAATTGATGTATATTTCAGCTGTGGTCGAAAAAAAAATTAAATACCAGCATATTCGAAACAAAACAAAGATAGGTAGTTGATGTGGCTCCAAAGGCTGCCCAACTTAAATGGGACTGTGCAGGACATGTCTGCCGCATGCCGGACAAACTGTGGGCCCAAATAGCACAGAACTGATGCCCTGAGACAGTGAGGCGGGGTCGCCGCAGACCACGTAGGGGATGGCGGGACGAGCAGCATAGGTTTCGTCAAAACTGGGAAAGGGACGCGCAGGCTCGCGAAAGATGGAAGGAGTGGAGGGAGGCCTTTGCCCAGGAGTGGGACAGAGCAGGCTAACAAAAAAAAAATATCCATAATACTTTGAATTCATTTATCTGTTCAGAGAAAATCTAGAGTAACGACAACTAATAGCGGAAAAATATTCATTTTATTATTATTATGTCTTTGAGAAAAGTTAAAAAAAAATATTTTATGTATTTTTCGGTTTTCGGACGAAAAAACAAATCGGCCCGACTCGAATAACTTGTTACTGAGGAAGTTAAATATGCAAATACTGTATTGAGTATTCTACGTATTAGACACATATTATTACAACAACAATTTGTGGTTCGCAAAAAGCTGATAAAAAACATTAGTTAACTGAATATACACAATGCGGAGACGGCAATAAATGAAATTACTGACAATACTAATTATGAATAGGATTATTTTGAAATGAAGTATCAGATAAATCCTAACATCGAACTTGAAAACGTGATTCTTTCAAACAAACTAAATAAATGTGCCGTCTATGGGTTTTGCCAATCTTTGACTAGAATGGTGACTAAATTAACTAAGCATATTATGTTATTTTTACACCAAATCAACGATTGCACTACTAATTAACTAATTGAATATCAAAACTTGTACAAATAATAATCATTATTTATACATAATTTTTCGTCCAAACTCACAACAAAAATATTAATTATATAGGGTGATTGGTAATTAGTGACCGATACTTAAACACATGATTGTACTCATGATAACAAACAACTTTTACTATGGGACCAAACCTGAAATCGGGAAAAAAATCCAGTTGTTCCCTACATTTATGCTCGCCCAACTCGCCAAAATGTAGGGAGCAGCTGATTTTTTTTTCGCGATATTAGGTTTGATCCCATAGTATAAATTGTTTGTTATCATGAGTAGTACAATCATGGTTTTAAGTATCGGTCACTAATCACCAGTCACCCTATATAGGTATCAAAAATACTAACTGTTCATCAAAAATAGCAAATGCGCATCTAATAAACTTATTATTGCAATATTAGTTATTTAACTAAATAACAAAACTTGTACAAATTATAATTATTGAGCACCCCGAGCTTCGGTTTGGTTAGGTTCCTTTAAACCCTGTAGATAGAAATAGGAGCCCCGCAGCGAGGCTCCGTCGACCAGACGTTAAGGTTAATTTATTTAGACATGGAAATTTTGATGTGTAAACAGTATTTTTGATGTCCGTATTCTGTTGGAAAAAATTGGTAATTTTTGATGTGATCTGACTTACTGCAGACTATTGACCGTTCTATACACTGCTAAGTGTAGTTAGTGTATGCTCAGAACCCTAGTTTTGCGAGCCCGTTTCGCTCTTGACCCGTTTTTTATTCATAAGATAATTGAGTATTGTTGGCGCCCAACGTAGGCCATGAACTTTACCACATTTGAAACTTGACATTTATAACCCGATTATAAAGAGATTTTCATATCAACGACGAACATTAAACAACAGAATTTTGCGTACATGTAGTATGTACTCAAACTCAAACCGCCTTATTACAAAACAAGGTTCATCTTCAAACCCAGGTTTAAACCATGGACCCTTTTTTGAATTTCGAGCTTTATTCTGACACGTTAAGATGTCAGTTTTACAAAACTGACAACTTAGTACCGGACTAAGTTGTCAGTTTTGTATAAAGAACTGTATTTCTATCACAGCTAGGTTCATATTACAAAAACTGGCTCGATGGTTTAAACCATGACGAAGAAAAACCTCGTTTTGTAATAAGACCGAAAGCATTTACTTATTTCAATAAAACCATTGACGCGCACTTTTGAATTAACCAAGGAGTCGATTAGTCAAAAAGATGAAGCTAGTTGCCTATTCTAAAGCGTAGTGAGTACCTATGGAAAAGAACGGGCAAGAAACTTTATGCACAAACTCAAACTCAAACTCAAACTCAAAGCATTTATTTCAAATAAACCAATTACAGGCACTTTTGAATTGTCAATGGGTCGGTCAGTCAGAAAGATGAAGCTAGTTGCCCATTCCAAAGCGTAGTAGATCCCTATGGAGAAGAACGGGCAAGAAACTCCACGGACACTCTTTTAAATCATAATATTTTTACAAAATATTGGTTACATCGTTCAAGTTGAAAATATACATGTGAGAACAATGTAGAAAGACGTGCACGTTAAAAAGCGTCCGTAATAAAAAGATAATAACTAAAACAACTAAATTAAATATTAAAATTAAAAATAAGCCATGGCAGCTAAGAGACGACCAGTCCCAACTGACGGCGCCCGTTCACGAACATGACGCATGGATCAGCACCATTTAGCTCAACCATTTTGAAGGGAACTTAATGATCCAACACACACGCCACCATCAGCGAGACATTTGAGTGAGCATGACATACTCTCAACCGCCAGGGCACACTCAAGTCAGTGAAAGACGTACCCAGTAAAAGGTAGCTTAATAGTAGCTACATAGTGCTCACACGTGCTATGCAATTATATAATACTAAGAGATTGAATCTAAACAATGCAAAGAAAGTTTTCTCTCATCTTAATCTTCAGCAGGTCCAACAATATATCCGAATGCTAATCAATTAATTAATGCGTCCTTGTGGAGCAGGACAAGCATTCAGCCAAGCATTTTTGTCAGCGATGTAATCCCCCAACTTATAATATGCCTGGCTGCATAGTGTGCGTTTTATACAAGATTTAAATTTCCTTTCATTCAGCTGGAGTATGTGGGGAGGTATTTTATTATAACATTTTAAACAGTACCCCATGAAGGATGAGTCTACTTTAGCCAGTCTGAAACCTGGTTGAACTAATTGGTCCCTATTTCTAGTCCTATAATTGTGTCCTTCACCTCTTTTACCGAAAAGATTTAGATTTTTCCTTACGTACATGATGTTTTCGTAGATATATTGACAAGGTACCGTCATGATGTTAATATCTTTAAACAGTTCCCTTAGAGAATCGCGCCTGCGGAGGCCATATATTGCTCTGATGGCTCTTTTCTGCAGAATAAAAATAGACTCTATGTCTGCAGCCCGTCCCCATAGTAAAATACCGTAAGACATAATACTATGAAAGTAACTGAAATAGACCATCCTTGCGGTGTCTACATCAGTGAATTGACGGATTTTTCTCACCGCATATGCTGCTGAACTTAGCCGTCCTGCAAGAGATGTTAAATGCGGACCCCATTGCAGCCTTGAGTCGAGCGTGATCCCCAGGAAAACAGTTTTATCGACGAATTCTAGTTTCTCTTTATTCAATACTATGTCACAATCAGTACTTTTAACATTTGGTAAAGCAAATCTTACACATTTAGTCTTTTTCCCATTTAATACTAAATTATTAGCAGTGAACCAATTATGGATCTGCAGTAGGGCGTTATTTACGTCGTCAAGATTTGATGCACGTCTATTTATCTTAAAAATTAAGGATGTGTCGTCAGCAAATAACACCATTTGTGGTTGGTTTTTTAATAAATGGGGTAGATCATTAATATATACTAAAAAGAGGAAAGGACCCAATATCGAACCCTGTGGAACACCCATTTGTACTTTTAGACCGAGTGAATTGACACCATTTATTTGAACACACAATCTTTTAAATCAGTCATCTCTTTGAAAGGAGAGGAGCTCGTGGCTAAGGAGGAGCTCGTGGCTAAGTAATAACAGCCGCACGGGTCGATCCATCAGGTTAAGCTACGCTTGCCGGGGTTGGTCCGTGGACGGGTCTTTACATACCGAGACTCCTCCGTGCCTCGGAAAGCACGGTAAGCCGTTGGTCCCGGCTGTCATTCGTGGATCTTTGACAGTCGTTACGGGTCGTCAGAAGCCCGAGTCTGATAATCAGTCTTACCAAGGGGTATCGTTTTACCCAGTTAATGGGTTGTGGAGGTCAGATAGGCAGTCGCTCCATGCAAAATAATGGTATTCAGCTGCATCCGGTTAGACTGGAAGCCGACCCCAACATAGTTGGGAAAAGGATAGGCAGATTGTAGATTGATCTCTTTGAAATGATTACTTCTCGTGTGCACAGTCAGCAACAGGCTATATTATACCGACGTCAGAATTCATTACGTCTACTATCGTCGGTGGTACCAGCGCAATCCGCCATTGTATAAATAACATTAGGAGGCCAGCTGTGCGCAGGCGTGTTGAGGACGCGGCTAAATACATCTCTTTCGCGCCACTTTCAACGACCATCGAGTTTTAAATAAAGAATAGGCAGGTGTTCTGAAAGGTAACAAATGTAGTTGTTGAGAGTAAAAGATGATTTGTGGGTAGGGAAACGAAATTGGGAGGATAAGAGACTTAAAATAACCGCCTAAGTGCGAGTCGCACCACGCACAATGAAGGGTTCCGTAATTGGGATGAATTTATCTCAAAAACAAACTAACACTGTAGTTGAAAAAAATGTTCACCCATACGTCACGATCAAGACTCCAACTGCAAATCTAAGTTTGTAATCACAAAAAAAAAATGTGATACAACTACAAATGAACGATTTTCGGACTTTATTCTTTACTTATACTGTGAGACCTTGCTTCTTGCCAAATATCATGATTCTGGGTCACAAGGAAGTACCTAACTGGTTTTGATTTACTTGCGAGTATCAAAATATGTCACATAAATGGCCGTATTTTTTTATTGCGTAGAATTAAGAGCTTGATTTTTTTAGAGCTCCAAGGGACCGTATACCTACGTATTTAATATTAATTTTAACTTGATACTTCCACGCGTTCCTGAGAAAAAGGGTACTGACAGACGGACAACGAAGTAATCCTATAAGTTAGGGTTCCGTTTTTTCCTTTTGAGTTACGGAACCCTAAAAAGCCACAAACTGCTACATGTCGAAGCTCAAATTAAAGCTTTGGTCATGAGTACTAACGACTTGTCATATAGCTAATTTGTTTTGTGTTGAGATTAGGAGATGAATGGGTAAGAAAAAAAGTAAAAACCGATTTCAAAACCAAAAACGAATAAAATAACTTTCATAAAACACTTAACAGCTTCTGAAGTCGATGTCAAGCTAAAGTATATTGAAGAATTGAAGACACCGACTTCGGAAGCTGTTAAGTGTTTTATGAAAGTTATTTTATTCGTTTTTGGTGTTGAAGTCGGTTTTACATTTTTTAAAGTAAGTAAATTTATTTTTCCATTTTTAGTTGATTAGGTATACAATTACATAAGTAGGTAAGCCCAAATCGAACAAAAAGAAGAATCATCAAAATCTGCTTAGAAATGCCGGTGATGCAGTGCATTTATGCATATAACTTTGTACATAAGAAAAATTATACAATGTATTATATACTAAAACCTTTCTGTAAGTATGTAGATCACGTTAGTGACAGGATCATCAAAATTGGTTCATTAGTTTTTGAGAAAATCGCGGACAAACAAACATACATACATACTTACATATACATACATACTTACACACGGGTCGAATACAGAACCACCTTTTTAGAAGTCGGTTAAAAAAGATTGGGAGGACAGGTATTTTGTTTCGCGTCTCTATGGCTATTTTTGATTCTGATAACGGCAATGTAAGTATGGTAATAACTCAAAATTGGGACACCCACAGCTGGGCATGATGTACAAGCTATTTGTCCATCTACAGATACATAATATACACGGAGCTAATGGTAGCAGTAGCTAACCGAGCCACTTTATTTTCACCAGATTGCTGAATCTGAAACGTCACTAACTTAAAAACTCTCGCGACTTGTAACCGAGCAAGCGTTGTGCAAAGCCTATTGAAAATGGATAGTCAAATCATTACTTTTTTACACAAAAGTATGTTTATTAAATAAAATGCTTTGCATTCTTAAAATGTTTTTTGCCCGAATTGTTGATAGATGTGCATGGTACGATTCTGAACTATAAATATAATTTTAGATAGGTACATTTTCCCAATAAATGTACCGAAGTAAAAATTTTCACTTCGCTACATTTATTGAGAAACTACACTTAACTAAAATTATATTTATAGTTCAGAATCGTACCATGCACATCTATCAACAATTCGGGCAAAAACATTTTAAGAATGCAAAGCATTTTATTTAATAAACATACTTTTGTGTAAAAAAGTAATGATTTGACTACACATTTGTAACTGCGTCCTTAAACGTTGCGAGTCGGTACCAATAAGATTCTAATCCTTACTATTTTATTCGTCACTCTTTATCCTCTTTATTTATACAAGTTGCGAAAGCGCCAGGGTAGCCCGTGAAATTAAAATTTTCTTGCGTTTTTTGCAATTTGCAAGTCAGTGTCAGGTTATGTGTTGATTAAAACCGCGTTGATTCGCGACCGTAACAAATATTTATGTTTGCATCGAGTAGCTCGCCGTCCCGAAAGGACCGCCCGGGTCGACGGCGCGGATTTTTCTTTCTTTCTTTCTTTTTGGTGTTCCACGCGCGGACAAAGAGATGCCAGCAGCAACGCCTGCCAGGGTCGCGGCTTGTTCGAAAGAGTTACCGTGGCCCTGGCACAGGCAACTGAAGGAACACGGGTGGGTTTTAATCAGTAAAAGTCTGACACGCCCTCCTGCTCCGCCCAGAGCGGGAGAAGTCATTTGAAGATTACCCACCCAAAAAAAAGGCTTATGACTATTTTACGAAATAAAAAAAACTTAAGGAGTAGTATTCTTATGATTATAATTCTGTAATACATACATAATTTGTTATGGTCGCGAATCATATTTTAATCAACATACCTACAACCTAATACTTGCTACCCTGGCGCTTCCCCCTTAAGGCGAGTAGAGCATAAGAAATTTCAAAATGTTCCAAATCTCCAGACTTATGATTGTTTCCTCAATAGTGGCACTAGTTGGCGGCACTACTCGCCTTAATTTAAGTAATGATTATTGTCGAATAAAACACATATCCTTTGAGGTTAGAAGTGGTTGCGACTGTTTAAGGAACAATACATTTATGACATTTAAACGACTCTTAATTTTAAGCATCGTTTTTAAGCAAACCCCTACAGGAGTGTTGTTACCAATGTTCCACACCTACACACCGTTATCTCTCATTCTTCCTGTCCTCTGTACACAATCAGCGTGCACCCCTGTACCCTGAGCCCTGTCCCACAGCATGCCGAGCAATTAAATGTAGATTATTGTAAACAGCCCCGGCTGCGAGATAAAACTGTCCCCCATGATCGAGAGTTGTGCGCCTCTCGCAGACATGCGGGCCGTAGGAGCGTCAGCATACAAAGTGGTGGACTATTTAGTTATATGTTTTTTTTTCTGGATAAAAGTAACAATAATAATCCCTTTTTTTCAAGTTTTTTTTTTAAATAAAAAAACGCTGTTTTGTCCTATTTTTACCTAGGTAAAATTAAAAGAACTTTATGTGTTATTTGTGTGTCGTGCAGAACATAATAACAATCACCTCATAGACCGCTTTAAAGTCGGAAATCGGAGAGCTATAAATATACGCAACGTGTCATATGTCAGATGTGTCGTGAACTCGTATTAGCACACAAGATTAGCAAAGGAGTATTCTGTGTTCTATCTGTCGGAAAACTAAGGAAGAACTCTCATCCTTTACAGAAAAATATTACATAATATTACTAAAAAACCTTCAGCGGGAACTACGATCATGATACGTAATTTAAACTTAATATTTTAAGTTAAGTTTCAGACTACGATAATGACTACGTTGACTTTACCAATCACTCACCATTTTCTTGAACATTTTCTGCCACTGCTAGAAAAAAATATCCATCCAAAATATCGCACCTAATTTGCCATCGCTACCTTCTACGTCCCGCATACGGGCCGATTTGAGTCCGTTTGCACTGGCGGGCTCGGTGCGAGCGTGATAAATTGTCACCAGCTCGGCCGTGAGGACCAGCAGATAAGTAATGATGACTTGTAGTCTATGACCCTTGGTGTTTAGCATCATTGCCTTGCAGAGTGCAGTGGCTAACTATACAGGATGTATCTATCAGAAAAGTGTGGTCAAATTTAAATGTGTGGTAATACAGACCATCAAACAGAACAACTTTCTCCATGGGACCAACATCGTAATCGAGAAATAATTATCAGCCATCCCATAAATTTGGGTCGAGTAGGTAGGTATTGAATCTTTGAACGGAACAGCTGGTATTTTTTTCTCGATTGCAATGTTGGTCCCATGGAAAAAGTTGTTCAGTTTGATGGTCTGTACCACATCCATAAATTTGACAACACCTTTCTGATACATCCTGTAGTTACTACCTCTTTTGACGTGCGTTTAAATACTACCCCTAAATAATACAATGAATACTTATTAAGTATACCAACTAATTAGTCTAATTAAATCCCTGTTCCTGTCTCCTACTTTGCTGTGCCTGGTGAGGCCACAATGATCATGTCTTTGTAAAACCCTACCACCTAAGTTCATAGGGTTCGAACCTCACAGTAGGAGGTTTACTAAACTAATTATTAAACAAGAGGGACTCTAGTTAATGGGGCTGATGCCCTCTGTATTTTAAGCTTCAGATAAATTATAATTCACACTCCTTAAATTGGTTCTACGCGGAGCCCTCACCAGATTCTCTCTGTCATCCTAGTCTTTCTAGAATACATTCCTTATTTAAATGATTGAATGTCAGCCAGTATAACATTGTCGAGGTTTGATCAAAGCATCAAACCTCTACAGTACCTACCTCTAAATAAATATATTGAGTATTGAACTTAACGAATCAATCCCAACTTTGTAAAAAGGTAGAAAATAAAGTGCTTACCGAACAAAGCTGACTACGTATATGTACCTTTAGAAGTAAATAACAATACTTATTATATTCGTGTCGAGTCCGTTACCATCCAGCATGCGGGTTATCGACACACGGTACGCCATTGCGTCATCTCACTACAAACAAAGGTCGTTCCGAAACGACCTTCCATTCAGTATCGACCAATCAGAACCGCAGCCCCCCGCAAGCGTCTCCCCGCACTCGCCAGTCACCCTAGTTAGTTACTGCGCAGTCCTCGCACAGCCCGCACGCAACTGCCGCGCCATGAAGAGGGAAAGAGTAAAGGAACGATTGTCGGAATCACAAGTACTTCAATTAGTTAAAACATACAAACAATATGACTGTTTATGGGATGTTTCTAATGAGAATTATAAGAACAGAGAAGTAAGGGACAAAGCATATAAAGAGATTTTGGAGAAACTTAACATTCCTGGGTTGAAAGTCTCAGATATTCCGCAGAAAATTAAGAATCTAAGGTCGTCGTATTACACGGAGTTGAGGAAGATGGAAAGTAGTAACAAAGAAGGCGGGAAGACGTATAAACCTAAGGTAGCATGGTTTTCAATCGCTGATGAAATCTTAAGGGCGAGGAATCAACATGTGTGGAGCCAAAATGTTGAAACAACAGATACTGTAAGTAGAACTAATTGATTTCATATTAGAATTAGAACATCTTTGTGAATATAAACACACTCAATCAATCTGCCTAGCCTTTTCCCAGCTATGTTGGGGTCGGCTTCCAGTCTAACCGGATTCAGCTGAATACCAGTATTTTATATGGAGCGACTGCCTATCTGACCTCTACAACCCAGTTACTGGGTAACTGTTGTCAGACTTTCGGGCTTCCAACGACCCGTAACGTCTGTCAAAGATCCATGAATGACAGCCGGGAGCAACGGCTTAACGTACTTTCCGAGGCACGGAGGACTCTCTGTATATATATATAGAGGTTACTCATTCACGGAGCAACCGCGGCAAGCGTAGCTTAACCTGATGGATTAACCCGTGCGGCTGTTATTACTGAGCCACGAGGTCCTCAAGCGCTAACATACTGTAAATCAAAAACTCTTTGATTTTGAAAATTAATTCAACTGCGTTTTACGTTGTCGAGCAAACGAATTATTCAAGACCCCTCAAAGGCTTTCTGCACCCCATGTGTGCATAAGGAAACACCCTTTACATAATAGATATATAAGCTTATATATTATATATATAAACGTAAAAAAACACCATCCGATGGAAATAAATCGTCCTACGTAGTTGTGAACCTATGGGGTTCGCAACTAACCCCCCTCCCCCCTCCCCCTGGGGGTTTTGGGTTTATAAATTAGTATATAACTGCACTTGAAGAGTTAAGAAGCAATGTAGTATGACTGCGCTTTCAAAATGAGGGTATTGGTATTGTACGACAACAGCAAAGCAGGTTATACTCGTACCAAACTGTCAAATTTCTCCAAATGATTTCAAACCTTAAAATATTGACGGTTAAGTTAAAATCGAATGAGAAAATTTGACAGTTTGTGGTAACTTGAACTGCTGCTGTGTGTACTTACGTTGCCGTTAAAATTCCGCTCTCTACGCCTCTCTGCGCTTGTAGGTCGCGTGTTCGATTCCCGTGTAAGAACGATTCTTTGCGTTATTTTATTGCATTTATGTTTTTACTTCGTGTGTGGCTAAATAAACAGTTACATGATGATAGTATATACAGTAATCCGTGACTGCTAGTACTGCCACGACTTATAGATGCTGTCACTGTCAAATTAACAAGCAGTTGACTGTACTTGATTATAACTGTCGGATAATTATATGATCATCTTTCTAAGTTAATGTAGATAATAATAACACAATGTTAGAGACAACAAGAAGGTATAAAACCTCTTTCTATATTTCATTATTATTTCGTTTATTAATTTTTCTTCTTATCAAATACATTTTTAAATAATTCTTAAAAAATATATAAAAAACATTTAAAATTATAAAAAATAGTAGCCCACCGGTATCAGGACTCCAGAGAGAGGAACCTCCTAACAATGCGGGCCGTGTCCAGAAGTACTGCTTTCTGAATCAAGCCCTTGATCCAGCCACCTAACGAGAGCTATTATTATTATTATTCTTAATTTTAAATATTTTATTTCGTCTTTTGTTTTCTCTTCTTCTATTAAAGTGACTTCTCATAATATGCACAAAACTAAATAACTATTTTATAATATTTCATATTTTGTTTGCTTATGTCTAACACGCAATTAAATAGTGAACTCTTGACCAGTTACCGTCTGTAATTAATTATTATTTATTCTCTATCCATTTTAGGAATCGGACGCAGAATCAAGCGATGCAAAAACAGAAAATGACAATACACGACAAACTATGTCTAATAGAAATAAAAGAACCAATAAGGCAACAGTTTCACAGATTAAATCTACCCAAAGAAGTGAACCACAGACTACATCTACCCAAAGCAGTGCACCACAGACTAAACATGAAGAAGATGAATTTGACGTTTATGGTAAATACATAGCGGTGAGTCTGCGATCTATGCCAGCAGAAATGTCAATTATAGCAAGAATGGAGCTACAAAAAACTATGGCTGATATGCAATTAAGAGCTTTAAGGCAAGAAAAACGGATTATAACACAAGTAATAACCCGTCCTTCCACCTCTAAAATGGAAGAGAATCCTTTAGGAGACCCGCCAGATGATATAGTAGAGATGGAGGAAGATTCTTATTTATCAACTGTCAAAATTGAAGACGAAGATTAATGTAGGATGATCATGGTCTATTGGTGTCATACAAAGAACTGCAGATCGCTTCTGATTTTATAAAGGTTCATTATCTGTAAACGAGCAGTTATTTTTTCGAACGCACAAGTCAATTAAACAGGTGATCAAAAGTGATCAAAATAATGATGATTTTGATTTTTTTTGTGGTTTACAAAAAGAGGCAATCATTATTTTAGAGAGTTCGATAATATTTTTAAATTATTTTTTTAATTATTAGAGGTAAGTACCAAAATACAATTTTAAGTGGCCGTTGATAAGGTTACTGAACTATGCTTAAAATAAATGATTTGTGCGAAAATTATGTTATAAGCTCCAATTTTATTAAATTGAAAATAAATTATTAACATGTTTTTAAATGGATAATCTATTAGGTATTACTTACCACTTTGTTTCCAGTGAAAAATTACTTATGAATTAATCAAAATAACGACTCGATTAGCAACGGGCTTCCGCGCTAAAGTTCTTGAATAACTAGGATTCCCAAAAAAAAAATCGGGACATGGTATGCTATAATGTGCGCGCAAGTGCTAGTCCACTGCCTGAGGTATGTGAGCGGTGAGACGGGGGAGGGTGCGATTGACAAGATTGGCAGACCGCTCACTTACCTCAGGCGGTGACTAGCACTTGCGCGCACACGATAATAAGATTTGCGCCTTTAAACACAAAAACATGGCCATTTCCCATTTATTATATTTATTTATAATTAAAAACGTTCACAATATGTCACAATCTTAAGATATTTTTGACAGAACAGATTAAGACTGAGACGATGCACACGTTCTTAAAAATACGGGAATCGCCTGTAAGGTCTAGTGTCCACGTCATTATAAAGAAAGAAAAAGAAAGCCTACGTCGATCCCCACCTACCCACCATACGACACAGACGTGAAGCACATCAGGTGTAAGTACATCAGTATTGTCATTGAATTAGTGAGTAAGTACATACGGGGCCCGCATCTCGTCGTCAGGCGCCATTGCAGTGTGGCGCAGATAAACTTGCTGCGAGGATATGAGGGTGCTGTGCCCCTGTGCGGTTGCGGTACCTGGTACATACCTATAAGTATCTTTATGTTATGGGTGTTGGGATAAGTAGAGTTTGAAGGCTTCGATAACTATTATTGAACAAACTTTGAAGGGGTTTTTTTTACGTTGAAACTCAGATCACCAAAAAAAGGAAGATGGAGCGCCGCGAACATCAAAAGTGAAGCCACAAAACCGTGCTTCTGCGATTAAAATACACGCTCACGCATACACATACAAGTAAAACCATGCTTACCATTCTATAGACGACGACTCGCGTCTAGTTAACATAGGTAAAATAAAATAGAATTATGCCTTCCTGTGTAGTGAAAACTTGTAGAAACAATAGCAAATCACACAAAAAGTCTTCTCAGAATAACATTTCACTTGTAAGTACTTATTGTACGAGTAATAACATCGTGTTTTTATTAAATAAATTATTTTTTTGGTTAGGTTACTTGGAACAAAAAAACCTCAACGAACAAACGCAGTGACATAAAGTGCGAGGGTTGCCATAATACGATTTAAAATTTCCCCATTCCATTGAGTAAATTTAAATAATTAAATAATCTTATCCATACAATATTATTCCCCAAATTATAGGAAAACAATTTAATAAATTGCAACCATTCAACACTCACATAGATAAAAAGGTGGCTTCACTTGTGATGTTCGCGGCGCTCCATCTTCCTTTTTTTTGTTGATCTGAGCGTTGTAACCGATTTTTGGATGCTGCGTGTGGGAACGCATGCCATCCTGAGAGTAATCAAACTCATGTATGAAGCAGCGTGCCTTTTTTGTGGCCATTAATGAAACTTTAAAAATTAGGTTCAGAGTAGAAATTGAAATTGGCGCAGTAGACCAAAATAATATTCAAAGGAATCAATGAAAATCACCATGAAATGAACTGGGTATATCTGGATCAGCAATGTTGTCAACATTATTTACTTACCATGTCAATGAAATCATTCAATCTGCCTAGCCTTTTGCCAACTATGTTGAGGTTGGCTTCCAGTCTAACCGGATGCAGCTGAATACCAGTATTTTACATGGATTATTTACCATGTCATTACCTCACTAATCTATGTTTTTTGTTTTTTTTATTTGTCCAAAACATGGCACATATGGCATGCAAGATGTTAAATAAAATTATATCAGTCATGTTTAGCCTCATCGGCGTACAAATATAAATAGGTAGAATATTTATTACACATACATCAAATAATCATTAATCCATTATTCAAATAATTAACAGTACAAATTGTAATTTAAAATTGAAAATGTCCTACAAAACAGTGTCATCAACTCATAATAAAATATAATAAAATTATTCAATTTTATGTCATAAATTATGACATTGAATTGAATAATTTTATGATATTCTATGATGACTCATAATCATAACATAAGTCATAATAGAATATAATAAAATGAGTCAATTCAATGTCAAAGTAATTATTAAATATTAGACCCCATGAACATGAACGTCGGTTGTCATTCGTGGATCTTTGACAGTCGTTACGAGTCGTCAGAAGCCCAAAAGTCTGATAATCAGACAAGGACTATCGTATTACCCAGTAATTGGGTTGTGGAGGTCAGATAGGCAGTCGCTCCATATAAAATACTGGTATTCAGCTGCATCCGGTTAGACTGGAAGCCGACCCCAACATAGTTGCGAAAAGGCTAGGCAGATTGATTGAACATGAACGTCGATCAAGAAACATCTAAACATGAACATAAACATGTTTGCTAATATTGAGGGTAGGTAATCCGAGCTGAGTGGGCGCGCGGAGGGGGGGGGGGGTACAATTAATCGCTGACAGACATTAATCATGCGGCACACCTGACGAACGGACGTCTCGGCGTGAATGAGAAAAATTGCATTCGAACTGAATTAGGTCACTATTAGATTGTTGCATGGTTGCTATAATATTGTTATGCTGTTTAGAAAATAATGATGATGAGTGATTGGTAATCTGAGTAGTTTTTATTTCATTCCATGAATTTATATTCATTGTGTCAAGGGGGTTGGAAATACTGAACTGAGAAATCTCGGTGTAAAAACGATGACAATGTTCAGAAGAAAATTACATACTACATAGCAGAAGAAGAGAATGGAGCATTATGTTTTCCCACATTCTGTTACAAGCAGAAAGAAAAAAACTACAGCCCTATATCAATATAAGGCGTCCTCCTGTAATTCATCGATCTGTTTTCCATTTCCAGTCGGTAAATGCTCATTTGTCCTTTCAATAAAACGTTCATTGAGAGTGATTGTGAAGAGATCATAAATTTTCATCCCCTTTATCACCCCCTTTAGGATTATTTTTGAGACAAAAATTAGCCCATGTCCTTTCCTAGGATGCCATCTGTCTCCATGCCAAATTTTATCGAAATCCGTTCAGTGGTTTAGTTTAGTTTTTCAGGTAATCTATGCTCGCCGATTATGAAGAGGCGCCATTCGCCAGTTGACGTTTACACCAAAAAAGTTGAACCTCCTGCTTTTTTTTCCATCGGTTAAAAATACTCCCCTATTTAATTGCCAGTTACAAAACTCCCAAAAAAAAAAAACAAAACACGTCAACTACACTTTAACCACAACAAACCAATTCGAAATTTGAAAATCAAAACACCTGAGTTTGTTATCTAGCCTCCGCTTAGCTGATTGGTTCGGTTTTAATCAAACTTTTGCGCGCGCTCGGCTGCCGGTGACAGCTCGATTATGGCGGGTTTGTGCTTAACATACTCGATTATGAGCAAAAACTGTGTCGGTCGTGTCACTTGCATGCTGTCTTTGTTCTCTGTGGTTTGTTTTTTTAATTTTATTTTTCGTGTGGGTTAAATCTGGGTGTTTCTTTGTAGCGTCTACTGTTTTATCTCGAAGGTTAAGCTACGCTTGCCGCGGTCGGTTCGTGGATGGGTGACTATCAATTACATATCGAGATCCCTCCGTCAAAGCACGTTAAGCCATTGATACCGGCTGTCATTCGTAGATTGATTTGACAGTCGTTACGTGTAGTCAGAAGCCCGAAAGTCTGACAATCAGTCTTACCGAGTGGTATCATGTTACTTCTAGCTTGACCACTCTGAAATGATGCGCCCCACTACCGCATTTAATGTAGTGTACGTATACAAATTTATTTTAAGACAAGCTATACCCAGTAACTAGATTGTGGAGGTCAGAGGCAGTCGCTTCATGTAAAAAACTGGTATTCAGCCAATGATATTAATATAAAGGGGTAGATATCGCACTAGCGTGCGCAAATTGTTGCAGACAAATTCAAACAATTGTTGTAATTTGATTTAGTCGGCTGAGAGCAGCGAGCGAAACAACGCGTGTCCGTGGCGTGACAGTAATATGTATAATATATCTAAAATGCAAGCTAAGCTATCTCTTTCTGTATCATACCTACGTTCCGTATTATTTATCGCAGACGTAGTTGAAGTACATTTAATTTTGTAATAACAACGCAACGATATCTGAACGCAGCTAAATATGAAAACGTAACGTATCTTTCCTTTATATTCAAATTCAAATCGTTTATTTGCAAGAAATACATGTTTACAAGGGAAACATCTTACAGCCTTAGGTCATTGTATTCTGCCTGCAAGCAAGCGTGCAAATTATTTAAGTTAAAACAGAATTTATTACTATTATATTATTAGCACATTATTATCATTTCACTATCATAATATAATATCACTAGCTTTTGCCAGCGGCTTCACCCGCGTGCATGTCTGAAACTATCCTACGGGAATGTACCATCGGAAAATCCTTCCTTATCTCTTGTCAACATTATAAAGGAAACCTCTGTGCAAAATTTCAGCTTTCTAGGTTCAAGGGTTTGGGCTGGGCGTTGATGAGTCAGCCAAGACTTCTCTTTTCTTTTTATTTATATAGATAGATTGTGCTCAGCTGCATACGGTTAGACTGGAACCCGAACCCAACATGAAAAAAAACCGGCCAAGTGTGTGTCGGACCACGCACAATGAAGGGTTCCGTAGTTGGGATGAATTTATCTTAAGAACAAACTTAACATTGTAGTTGAAAAACATGTTCTCCCATACATTCCAACTGTAAATGTAAGTTTGTACTCACAATATTGATAGATTTACCATGTTATTTTAAGACCACAGACTTCTTATAGGTTTTCCTGTAATCTACAGGTAAAGATCTATTTTCTGTATTTTGTTTTTCAAAATTTTAGGCTGAGTCAATTTTCGTCTATTTTCTTAAATAACTTTAAAACAATTTATTTTAAAATTATAAAAAATATATATTTGAGACCCTCATAGTAAGCCCTTTCATTTGATATGCCACATGGTGTAAGTTTGCAAAACTTTTTTTTTAATTTTCTTATTTGTCCTCCAAAAGTGACCACACACGGTTTCAGGACAGTTTGATCTAGTCTCAGGTGAGGAGTGAAGGTATCTCATGTTACCTCATGTGATTGCTGAGCCCGAAAAATCACTTGAAAACAGATTTTTTAACACTAAAGGGTTATTTTTATTATAATACAGCAGGTACTTACTAAGTTTGCATCAATGTTCAAACGTTTTCAAGCTTCTTTGTGAAAGTTTACTTTGATATTGAAATTAAAGTCGCCAGCAGAGCTCGCTCGAAGGTTTGCAAAGAGATTATAGGTAGGTAAATAGTCTTGACAACTTAAAACCCTGCGTATTTCTCCTTTGGCCTTAGGCTATTTTTCAAGCTAGTTAGCAATACGTACCAAGGTCTGTCAAAGAGTATATAGTTTTTTTTAAATTTTTTATTAGCCTACATTGTGTTCCACTTCTGGGCAAAGGCCTCCCCTTTTTCCTTCCACACCTCCCTGTCTTGTGCGATCTCTGGCCATGTTGGCCCTGCAAACCTTATCAGATCGTCACACCACCTTCGTGTGACGATCTTTGCCCATCTCTCCGGGTGCATTCGCGCGACGTATCCGGCCCACTCCCACTTCAGCCTGGCTGTTTTTTCTTCGACATCTGCTACTTGAGTTATGGAGTGCAGGATGGTGTTTCTAACTCGGTCTGTACGCTTGACGCCCATTATGCTGCGCTCCATTGCCCGTTGGCAAATCTTGAGTTTGGACTTTTGTTGTTCAGTAAGTGACCAACTTTGTGCACCATAGGTTAGAACGGGCAGGATGCATAATATGTCGATGAGTTTTCTTTTAAGTGTTATAGGAAGACTACCTTTCATGTGTTCTTTAAGGGCCCAGTAGTATATAGTAGAGTACAAATAAATACTTAGACTTTGAAATGGCAGTTTGACAAATTTCCTTTACACAAACTGTCAAGCCGCCATATTTATTTCTCGCTTGTCTGTCTCTTTAACAAAAAACCGGCCAAGTGCGTGTCGGACCACGCACAATGAAGAGTTCCATAGTTGGGATGAATTTATCTTAAGAACAAACTTAACATTGTAGTTGAAAAACATGTTCTCCCATACATTCCAACTGTAAATGTAAGTTTGTACTCACAATATTGATAGATTTACCATGTTATTTTAAGACCACTGACTTGTAGCTAGCATAGCTACAAGCTATAGCTTTTCCTGTAATCTACAAGAAAAGATCTATTTTCTGTATTTTTTTTTTTAATTTTAGGCTCAGTAGTTTCGGAGATAACATGGGAATGGTCAATTTTCGTCTATTTTCTTAAATAACTTTAAAACAATTTATTTTAAAATTATAAAAAATATATATTTGAGACCCTCATAGTAAGCCTTTTCATTTGACATGCCACGTGGTGTAGTTTGCAAAACTTTTTTTTTTAATTTTCTTATTTGCCACCCAAATGTGACCTCTATATTCAAAATTCATTTATTTACTTTACCCGTCCGTGTTTGGGTCACAGAAATTCATATGTGTACCAAATTTCAACTTAATCGGTCCATTAGATTCGGAGCAAATTGGCTGTGACAGACGGACAGACAGACAGACAGACAGACACACGAGTGATCCTATAAGGGTTCCGTTTTTTCCTTTTGGGGTACGGAACCCTAAAAATGGATAAACCGACCCTACATTAAACATAGGGACATAGAAGTAGCACATTTTCAGTGCCTGCTTTTACAAAATTAACATTTTTATTCAGCGTAGTTAATTATCATAACATATCTGGTGGATGTTGATTTGAAAATGGAAGAATAACAGACAGCTGGCAATATTCCCGCGCTTTGGAGCGGTTGCTATGGCAACGTTAAACAGTTCGTTATTTTTGTGACGATTTAGTTTTCTGGGTTGATAAAATATGTAGATTACATGTGGTTTATGTAGTACCTAATTATGTTACTAACGGGCAAAATACTGCAATCGTTTTAGCGATCACTGTTTTTATTAATTTTCGATTTTCCTCAAAGCAATCAGCAATCTATAACTGTTTTTTATTAAAAAGTTAGTCAGATGAGCACTTACCCATAGACCACTCTTTCTCTCACACAAAAAAGTATGGCAAAGACAACCTTTTCATACAGCCATTCCCACTTTTAACAAGAAGGTATAGTACGAAACAGGTACGATGTATAAGCTATAATCCTTGCTTAGGCCGCTCCGAGTGTTGAGCCGATGGTCTGCCAGTGACAGCTCGATTACGCCCCCCGCCCTCACCCCGCACCGCCGCCCGCAACCGCACCACTCCGCAACTTCAGGCTGAATGTTTGCATTCTGTGTTTTGGGTTGAAAAAAAAACTAAAATATGAGGTGAAATAGGGTCAGTCTGTGTAGTGAGGGATGTGTATTTTGGGATAATAGATAAAATGACAGATTGATTTATTGATCTTTTATATTTGGTGTTTTAAATTCAGAAAATAATTTAAAAAAATATTTTTAATTTTTATAAGTACTACAATTCTCTAAAATTATATTGTTAGCCGATGGCAAAGAATAAATATAATGTACACCTACTTTAAGGGATTTCCCACGGGTGTTATTTGTGGTGATTAGACCTAACAATAAAGTCAAAGTCAAATAATTTATTTCAAACAGGCACAGGAAAGGCACTTTTGAACGTCAAAATTTACAAAGCCATGGAATTGATTCTAGTCGCCCCTTCCAAAAAGAAACCAAAAAAATGAACCAGAAAGAAGAGAAACGGCAAGAAACTCCACCGTTACTCTTTTAAAATTATTGTACGTACAATATTTTGTATACGAGTACATTCATTATATTATTATGAAAATGAAAAATGAAAAAATGAAAAATGGTTTATTATTTTTACAAGTAATATCTTAACAACTAGTGATTGGAGCCTCCTTTTAAGCAAATAAGCCTGTATTAGGAGACTCCGCTCTTCCAAATCAATTAGTTTAATTTACTTGTTTTCTATTGTAATATAAAGAAAATTAAAATTAAATCTAAAATTAAATAATAAAAAAAAAAAACACAAAAAAAATACGCAGCCCGTACACAGGCATGCGAGTGTGTTAGTGAGAGTGAGTGTGCGAATGTGAATGTGAGTGTGTGAATGTGAGTGTGTGAATGTGACATGTGAGTGTGAGTGAGGTGTGTGATTGATAAATGTGAATGAACCAGAGTGTATGCGTGAGGTTATGGATGGTGCAGGCATCAGATGTGTAGGGTTATATTTTATTCCAGCAGCGTCTCCGTTTCGTCATAGGTTAGTGGTTTTATCCAATTAGTTACAATTTTTTTACATTCATTTTGCTTCTTATCGTATACGTAAATCTCTTTGTTAAGTCTATTGTATAGCTGAGCTGAGCGTTTTTTGTATTGAATACGGGCAAACTTGGTTTTAGTTTGAGGAACGTCCGCTATTAAATATTTTCTTCTTTTCAAGGTTATCTTGGGGTCAAAAGGAATTATTACATCATATCATATTATTATATATCATATTATTATTATTATATTATTATATTATCATTTTTTTCATTTTTTTCATTTTCATTTTTAAGTTTGTTTTAGGCATAAACTCTTTTCAACTACGGATCCCTTCATTATGCGTGGTCCGACACGCACTTGGCCAGTTTTTTTTAATGTGTAATAATGTCAAGTAATACAGAACAGACAGATAGTTCTGTAATATATGCCTAATCACAACAACACTCCATGCGTAAATTCATCAATAATCATTCTTCGTACTTACTGAAGGATTAAAAACCATGAAAACTGACAAGAACCCTCATCACTTGCAATTCTAACCATCAAAAACAACAGCGACACCTGAATCTTCGACTGTAGTTAATCAAACGTATTGTAGGGGGCGCAAATTAGGCGGGACGAGGGGGTGAAAGCGGGTGAGACGTCAGCTGTCGCCGTCAGCGGCACCCGGCACCGCACTCTTAAACTTTTACATACACCCACGATACTGTGCTTCATATCTTTCAATGATGTTGAAGAAATTGTTGAGTTTGCAGCCAGAAAGCTTTCTGCTTTAATCTTTTGAGTCCATGCGTAATGTGACGTCTGGACTTTAAAACTTTTTGTTTCGGATTTTCTTCTAAGACCTCGTTTTAAAACAATATTTTTTTAAGTGACGCGTAAAAATGAATTTTTAAAACCAATTTACAGAAACAAATAGAAGTTAAAGAAATAAATATCAATACGGTTATGGTTCTTGCTAGTTCGACCATGAGCTGGACTATCGGTACTTATGTCACCATTTAAAATACCTAACGTGATTTTCTCATACATATTTTTCAGTTTCTTATGAGGCTAAGTACGAGTATATGGAAATCCTATCTTTCATATCTTGAGGCTATTATTATGGAAACCCTATCTTTTCTATCTTGATATTTATTTCACTTAAAAGGAAAATTTCACCCATTTTAAATTGCCTACCATGAAAATATCAATACCAAGCTGTAAGTAATTTTAAATGAAAACATCACCTAGGTTATTCTTCTAAACTTCTATTCAAGTACGACTATAACACACCTACTTCCGAACTATACAAATACACCAAACTATTACACACTCAATTCCTGCATTCTCATTAGGAAAATTCTTAACAAAACCTACACAGGCAATTATCCTTTTACATAAAAGCCATCTAAATATAGTCAAAGAAACCCAAACCAAATACACACGCACCCCCCGCGGACGCATTATGGCAAGAAAAATATAAAATACGAAGGTGTACAACTTTATAATAATTTACCGGCAGACATCAGGAGCACATCCTCTTTTAACATACTCGTATTACGTTACTAACAACGCAAAACTATTAAATTAACAACATAAGAAAAAATACCATTATATTAGCTACTGGACTACACTTTACCCTAGTTATGTATTTATTCGTTAAGTGAACAATGTATGTTCTTTTAGAATAAATAAAGAATCTTTAAACCTAGGTATAAATAAATCTAGCTGTGTTATTTTTTTTGAGCTTTGTTTAAAGCTAAAAAAAAATACCATTGCAGTTAATACATCGTAGAAACAAAAGAAAATTATTTATCCTCGACACATTGAAAGTCAATCACACGCTTGAGTCCATTACAACCGAACGGTTGCAGTCTATACTCTGTGCTATAACTTTAACTTATTTTAATAACAGACCCAGCTGTTACGGCCAGCCTTTCCCTGAGTTTGCATGGAGCCATAAATCATTGTTTACTTTGACTTACGAATTATTGGTAACTAGTAAAAAATCTTGGTGACTACGATTAATTGAATTATGTTCTCTTCAATTGTATTTGCGTTTAGACGTTAGAAAAACTTATGAAAAAGTCGTCCAATTATTTGTATTCACACAACTTGTTCTACGTTCTCAAAGGAGATAGTTTTTTTTCTTGGGGGGTTAGACCCACCGAAAATTGTGGCGGATATTAATTAAACGCATGTTGATTTGTTCCTTTTATCAATAGATAACAGTGGTAGTAATAATTATACTTCATCAAACGGGAATACTGAGAAATACGATCAAATCTAAAAAAAAATACTAAAAGCTATTCTTTAGTAAGTATTCAGTTGACCTCATAAGTATTAGGTCTTTACCTATGAAATTGCCGTTCTGCAGTACTGGCCATTTCAAATCAAAATAATTTTTGTTTGGCTAAGAATTCTAATTTCAAATTAATTTTATTTTAAAAACATGGATTTTTTTTTCCAAAAGTAGTCATTTGTTTATTGATTAGTGTTACATTTTCATCGCATTTCAATCTTTTTCGACATCATGGATACGTTAAAAATTCGAGTAAATAAGGAATATGAGTACCGTCGTGGCAGCAACGCGGCACAAGCGGCACGCAACATCAACGACGTTTACAGAGCTAACACTTCAAACCAACGCACCACTTGTTATTGGTTTGCTCGCTTCCGTTCTGGAAATTTCGACCTGAAAAATGAACCTCGCGGTCGTCCGAAGACTTTGGTCGACAATGACGAATTAAAGCCGATTGTGGAAGCTCATGATACACAATCTACGGCTGAATTAGCAGCAGCTTTCGACGTTAGCGTCAAAACAATATTGGTCCATTTGCGTCAAATTGGCAAGGTAAAAAAGATTGACAAATGGGTGCCCCACGAACTCAATGATCGCCAGCGCGAAGTACGCGTCGAGACGTGCCTTGCACTGCTCAACAGACACACAAATGAAGGAATTTTGAACCACATTGTTACCTGCGATGAAAAATGGATTCTGTTTGATAACCGCAAGCGCTCAGCAAGTAGAAAAGTGATGGTCACTGTTTGGTGGTCTAGCGCCGGTGTGATTCATCACAGCTTCTTACCAAACGGGGTGAGCATTACTTCAGATGTGTACTGTGAAGAACTGAACACAATGATGGAGAAGCTAGCACATCTCCAACCAGCATTGGTCAATCGCTCGTCTCCGCTGCTCCTGCACGACAACGCGCGACCTCATACTGCACAGCAGACGGTCTCCAAGTTGCAAGAACTGGGGTTGGAAGCTCTCCGTCATCCGCCCTACTCACCAGACCTTGCGCCTACAGACTACTACTTTTTCCAGAATTTGGATAACTTCTTGGCGGGGAAAAAATTCAATACCCGAGAGGCAGTACAAAATGCCTTTGAAGAATTTGTTGCCTCCCGTCCAGCTGATTTCTTTAAGAAGGGCATCAATAAACTGCCACTGCGTTGGCAAAGATGCATTGATTGCATGGGTGATTACTTCGATTAATACAAATAAAAAATGCATGAAAAAAATTCGTTTCAATTTTTTCATACAAAACGGCAATTTCATAGGTAAAGACCTATTATTACAAGTTACTAACATAGTGCACTGTTCATTAATAATTAGTAAGCATATAAGGTGTTGTGAACGGTTCATGAAATTATAAAAAAAAATTAACAAATCAAACAATTTTCCTAATAAAAACAAAATTCACTTTATCAACACTTCACCTTGTATCTTAGAAACACATTGTCTAATTTATCACTGCACCCGCATTAAACTAATCAACCAAACACTAAAGATATTAAAATAATATCAAAAAAATTCGCCCCCATTTTTTCCGTAACATCGATAATTGTAATCCTTTCCCCCGGGGCGGGTGGGGGCGGATGGTTGGGGGTGGCAACATCTGTGCCGCCATCCCTCGCAGGCGGCTGTCAACCGCAGCGGGGCCAAACCGTTTATTTATTTGAAGACCCCTAAATTGATTCGTTGATACGAGTATGTTCTGCCCAAAATACTGGAGTTTGGGAAGCTGTTGTGGAGTCACAGCAGTTATTGATAAAGGAATCTTATGATGGTAGGTATTTGAAAGCGAAATCTAAATTCTATAATGCATATATATTATTGTTTATTTTATAATCAACATAATCTGGAAACAAAGAGACGGGAATTCGAACGTTTAAAAGAATCAAACACATAGATTGGGTGTTTAAAAGTACGAGTAGTATGTAAGGATCGTAGCAGGTGGCATTTTAAAGTTTCTGCCTACTCCCATGGGATACAGGCGTGAATTTATTTATGTATGTATGTGAATCTATTATCTTGTTCAATTTTAATAATTTCGTACGTTACACATTAATATCTTTTCTGGAGTTCTGGAGTTTGGAGCCACAGCGCTTGATGGCGCGCTTCTCCCAGTCTGCTGCGACTTTCGGTATCTCGGTTCACTCGTGCAAAGCGATGGCGAAGTAGATCGGATGGTTAAGCATAGGATTAACACGGGATGGATGAAATGGCGGCAGGTCACGGGAACAATCTGCGACTCCCGCATTCCCCTTAAACTTAAGGGGAAGATATATAAAACAATGGTCAGACCTGCTGTCTTGTATGGATCAGAATGTTGGGCCACAAATGGGATGAATGAAAAGCAGTTGCATGCAGCTGAGATGATAATGCTAAGAGGGATGTGTGGTGTTACACGAATGGATAGAATAAGAAATGAGTACATAAGAGGAAGTCTGAAAGTGGCACCGGTGACTGAAAAGTTGTGCGGAAATCGGCTGTCATGGTATGGGCATATTATGTGATGCGGAGGAGTGAGGGAAATGTCGTGAGGAAAGTTTTGAGTATGAATGTCGATGGCTATAAGAGTAGGGGAAGACCAAAGAAACGATGGATGGATTGTGTGAAAGATGACATGGCTAGAAAGGGGGTGACTACCGAGATGACGAATAATAGAGAAGTATGGATAAAAAGGACATGTTGCGCCGACCCCAAATGGATTGGGATAAGGGCAGGAGAATGATGATCATGACACATTAATGTCTTTTAAGTATATCGTAAATTTTCAAACACGAAATCTTGCTTGCGTGAAAATTATACTCGCAGCAAAATAATATTTTCACGATGCTATTTAACGAATCCGAAACCCGTCTGCAGTCAAAGCCAACTAATTTTATTCACCCACTTTCTTAAAATACCAATATAGGGACCTTAAACAAACTCGATCGCCATCTTTCAACCCTCTTCACCCCCAAGAATTCTCCTCGAAACTTATTCTCAATAAGCCAGCAACATGTCGCGCTGGGCAGCGACATATTTTAAAGTTGCGCATAAAAATTCGCATTAGCGTTAAGCCTGGCGATGTTATACGTTTTCCTAAATGAAATCCCGTATAACACGCCACTCGGAGGCACATGGCGACCTATACGGATGTACGCTGCTGCTGGATGGGGTCGGGCGTGGTATTGTGCGTCAGAAGAGCGCAGATGGTGTTATTAAGACTGCAATTGTTCTATTGAGACACCAGCCTAGATATGGGGAAATGATTTTCCAAATAACCAACAAACCACAAGACAATCACTTTAAAAAGTATCTTTTTTTTCCGTTTGTAAGTGTGTGTCCAAGTCGTGTTGCAGTTTCTGGGTTCCACATTATTGGCATATCATTGACTCTTTGTTACGAAATATAATACTAAATTAATAAGGGCACAAAATATGCAATGAAATAGGTTGAGTATTGTATGTTTTGCTTTCCTAGAGCCGCTGTAACTTTTCAATCTACGTAGAATGCTTATAAATAAAACATGTCTTATATGAGCAATTTGCAGTTCTTTCTGATTGTACTGATAGGCATTGGTAACTATTTAAAACCCTGACTATTGCTATTAAACACTAGAAATGTATTTGCGAGCTCAAAGCCACATCCAGCACCACAAATTCAACGTCAACATTCATTAAAATTTGCCAAACCCGCGCGCCGTCGGCCGCACCTGACGTAGCCAACCCGCACCGCTCTGCTGGTGCCATATACATCGCCGCTTATGCTAACACCAGCCAACGGACGCAGTGTGCCAGCCAGCAATGTATGGCGTATACCGCAATAGTTTACAACGTAAATATCGGTTGCGATAAGAAAGCGGAATTTTCGATACGGATTTTGTTTCCGCACTTAGTCCTTCATGTGGACCATTCTACAAGGGGTTATTCCAACCAGCCAACCTCCCTCCAGAAGTTAATCAAAACTCTAGGTCTGTTAAAAGAACATCTATGAAAAATCTGGGTATTCCGAGAGTTTCAGTTCTAATCTGGGTGACGCCTATGCGTTCAAAGAGCACGTGCGCAACGGTTTCCTCTGCCTCCAGCACAGAGGACTGTCCGTTATTCCTATTATGTGGAAATGTTTGTTTAGTGAGCAGTATCCTGTGATGACTGTTCCTGTCCAGATGCAATAATCGCCTGGTTGGCGTACCATTCGAAGATGGCATAGCCTCCCTGGACTGTCTACAGCCTGGTGTCAAGGACCACCAACTCTCCGCTTGTGTGTGGGTGAACTCCTGTAGTCACCTGCGTAGTTAGTTGAAGGGAATGGGTACGATTGGCTCAGATCTACAAGTACAGACAGACGTGCTGGATGCTCTCCAGCTAGTTTGTCAGCTGCGTCGTTACCCAGTGATCCGCTGTGTCCTTTTATGTAAAATTTAACTAAGTTGAATATTGTTTTACTCAAAAATTTTTTATGAAAGTGGTAAAAAGCGATTCATACATTGTATGTACAACTTTCATAAGAATACATTGTAATCTTTCCCCTTAGACGTCAAAACGATTCGTAAATTATATGTGATATTCTAAACCTCTTACAGCCAAAATTCACAAAATCTTTTAAACAAAATTAAATAACAAAAATAAAAAAGTAGCTCATAAATGAAATGCTCATTAGATCATAAATGAAATGATCTTTTATGTTGTGCAATAAAACTTCTAGAAATACTTTTTTATAACTGTAAAGTCACGTAAATCAGCGAAATTTTGCCGAATTTTTTTTGGTTTTTGTTTGGGTTTAATTTTATGGTACACTTCTGCCTGACCTCTTGCAAAAACAGGCGTGATATTATGTAATGTATAAGATCCAGTCGCTGAGTTGTTGAAACCCGGATATCTATGGTGTGATCAATCTTTACATTGACATTGTTTATCTTTATTATTATGTACTTGATGAGGAGCTCGTCGCTAAGTAATAACAGCCACACGGGCCAATCCATCAGGTTAAGCTACGCTTGCCGGGGTCGGTCCGTGGATGGGTGACCATCTTTACATACCGAGACTCGTCCGTGCCTCGGAAAGCACGTTAAGCCGTTGGTCCCGGCTGTCATTCGTGTATCTTTGACAGTCGTTACGGGTCGTCAGAAGCCCGAAAGTCTGACAACCAGTCTTACCAAGGGGTATCGTATTGCCCAGTTAATGGGTTGTGGAGGTCAGATAGGCAGTCGCTCCATGTAAAATACTTGTATTCAGCTGCATCCGGTGGGCAGATTGATATGTACTTAGCATCCCCAGTGTATATTGTAGTTTTGCATGCCATTTGGTTAAATATATATGGCTGTAGCTAATTATATTTATTGTGTCACCATATTTTGTACACATATTTGCAGAGTAAAATGTCTTATCTTATCTTTCTCCATCATCTATATCATTAGCTACTTCTAAAAATAAAGATATTCCTCAACAACTCCACTCTAATTTCACACTACTCCTTGTAATATTTCCTACACGTATATTATAAACAACATGCTCCCAGCACACAATGCGTGCGTGTGACGGAACCAGCTGAGCTGTATTTTTCATCCCCTATCACCCCCCTCACCCCCTTGAACAGCATCCCTAGTTCTCACCCCCTTTATCAATATGGGAACACAATGTTTTAGAATGGGTTGACCAGAAGGTGTTGTAATGATTCATTGGCTGTGGTTTTAAATGTTATTTTAGTTCTTGAGGGAATTTGCTATTTGGTTTTTAATATTTTTTTTTTTTTATTTTGTCACCTTATTAATATTTTAATTGTGATTTTGTGTATTGTGCTACTATGATGGTTGACAAATAGGCAAGCTGATGCCCAAACAATGGAAAGTGGTTACCTCCGCCTATACCGTGGAGCTCGTGGCTAAGTAATAACAGCCGCACGGGTCGATCCATCAGGTTAAGCTACGCTTGCCGGGGTTAGTCCGTGGATGGGTGACCATATTACATACCGAAACTCCTCCGTGCCTCGGAAAGCACGGTGGATCTATGACAGTCGTTACGGGTCGTCAGAAGCCCGAAAGTCTGACAACCACTCTTACCAAGGGGTATCGTATTACCCAGTAAATGGGTTGTGGAGGTCAGATAGACAGTCGCTCCATGTAAAATACTGGTATCCAGCTGCATCCGGTTAGACTAGAAGCCGACCCGAATATAGTTGGGAAAAGGCTAGGCAGATTGATTGGTTACCTCCATCTTGTTGTTAACTTTAGGGACATTATTGTCAAGGTCTGACATTTTCAGAATTTAAACTAAAAATTAAAAATTGTAACTTTGTTTAAACTGCATTTAAAAATAATATCTTAAGGCTCCTTCAAACAGGTGCAACACGCGACGCTAATCGTGCGCGACACAAAGGCATCGCTCGTCGCGCGACACGTGGTGCCTTTGTGTCGCGTGTCACGCCTTTTTATTTCTAGATTTACATTTCTGAAATAAATGAACTTATTATTCTTACTTTGATAATTACACTTACTTTGATCTTTATCTCTCGTACTGTTAGCGAGAAATGGCCTTGAACAAGGTAGTAAGCAGAGCTGGCTGCTCAGAGTGCGCTGGACGTGGTGGGCACATTCAAGTACTTCTCGCCAATCGTAGAGGCTACATTAATGCAACCCAGTACATAATTATTAAAACATCAGGGGTGCATTCTTAGAAAAAAAAAAAAACGGTCAAGTGCGTGTCGGACCACGTAAATGAAGGGTTCCGTAGTTGAAAATAATTTATCCCAAAAACAAACTTAACAATGGATCCCAAAAAAAATTTTTAATGTCACAAAACTACAAATAAATAATTTTCGGACTTTTTCCTTGATTTATGCTACCTTGCTTCTCGCCAAATTTCATTATTCTAGGTCAAAGGGAAGTACCCTATAGGTTTTGATTTACTTGCGACAGTTGCGAGTATCAAAATGTGTCGCATAATGGCCGTATTTTTTTATTGCGTTGACTTAGAAGCTTGATTTTTTTAGAACTGTAAGGGACCATAGATTTACATATTCGATATTAATTTCAACTTGATATCTCCACACGTCCATGAGAAAAAGGCTCATGACAGACTGACAGAGTTGAATATTTTTTTTATATGATATAATTACAAATTAACAATTTTCAGACTTTTTCCTTTATTTGTGCTGTGAAAACTTGCTTCTTGCCAAATTTCATGATTCTAGGTGAACGGGAAGTACTCTATAGGTTTTGATTTACTTGCGAGTATCAAAATATGTCGCATAAATAGCCGTATGTTTTCATTGCGTTGACTTAGAAACTTGATTTTTTTTAGAGCTCCAAGGGACCATAGACCTATGTATTTGATATTAATTTCAACTTGATACCTCCACGCGTTCTGAGAAAAAGGGTCTTGACAGACTGACAGACAGACAGAAAACCAAGTGATCCTGTAAGGGTTCCGTTCTCCCTTTTGAGGTACGGAACCCTAAAAATTACCTTGCGTTAAATGTTTTTTTTTGGGTAACTATCTAAATGTGGGTACTGTACTAAGGAACACGTCTGCTTAACACTTCGGGGAATACAGAGGTGATGTGTATGTATTAAATTTTTCTTAAATTGATTCAGTATTCCATCGAGAAGCTCGTGGCTAAGTAATAACAGCCACACGGGTCGATCCATCAGGTTAAGCTACGCTTGCCGGGGTCGGTCCGTGGATGGATGACCATCTTTACATACCGAGACTCCTCCGTGCCTCGGAAAGCACGCTAAGCCGTTGGTCCCGGCTGTCATTCGTGGATCTTTGACAGTCGTTACGGGTCGTCAGAAGCCCGAAAGTCTGACAACCAGTCTTACCAAGGGGTATCGTATTACCCAGTTACTGGGTTGTGGAGGTCAGATAGGCAGTCGCTCCATGTAAAATACTGGTATTCAGCTACATCCGGTTAGACTGGAAGCCGACCCCAAAATAGTTGGGAAAAGGCTAGGCAGATTGAATCGCTACGACAATTTCCCTTTTGTCATACTTTGTTTAATTTTACTATTATTATTTAGCTGTTGCCCAATGCAGGACATGAGTCTCTGAATCAATCAATCTGCCTAGGCAGATTGATTGATTCAGTATTCCATTCCTCACAAACTAAATTATTCTTATTCTCTCACTTGTACATATACAGGGTGTATCAGACTGGTGTGGTCAAATTTAAGGGTGTTGTGGTACATAATCAACCTGACCACCTTTCTCCATGTGACCAACATTGTAATCGAGAAAAAGTTATCAGCTGTTTGGGTGGAGTAAGAAAGCAAATAAATTTATTTAGCACAGACTAAAAAGACAGACAATCACACTAATAGTGTGTGTTTGTTTGTATATTTTTTACTTCTTCACACTCAAACGACTGGATCAATTTTGATAAAAGATATGGTAGCTGGCACCCTGGATTTACACATAAGCTACTTTTATCCCGGTCTACGCGGGTGAAACGGCGGGGCGCAGCTAGTATAATATAAATCCTACAGATAAAAAAATAAACAAAAACTTAGTGCGATGTAAGAAATTAGTAGGAATGCGTGCGTCACGCAGGCCCAGTTTAGCGAAAAAGTCAGACAACTATTGCCTGACGCTGGTTTTCAACTGGACCTGAAGGTTGAGGTGACGGATGTAAATCAGTTTTATATTGCAACGTGTTTATGCATACTTAAATACATTTTTGTATCAGATAAAAATAATAGTGAATATGTCATTGATATATTGAGGAAGATATGTTACGCGCTAACATCGCAATCACTAAATCTGGACTCGACGCACGACTGGACTCGGGTAACTGTACGTTTGCAACTGTGATCACTGATGTGCGAGTTTCGGTGCATGTAGTTTTGCGCCGAGTATCTCTGTAGATAGGAGCCGGCGCTGTCGTGCAAGCGAAATCGCGTTAGCCGCAGAATATTTACGATTATGAATGACATTGCATGTCTATCTCGCTCTAACAGACATGGCGAAGCAAACATTAAATATTATTATAATTTTCAACAAATTACCATTTTGGCTGTACTTACGAGTGAAAAGTAATCCCGTGGAACTTGTTTTTGGTTTTTGAACTATTTGTGCACATTTTGAAAACACAGAAAGGCATTGTTGCTGCGTATTTAGACGATTACGGTAATTTTACATAACGTGCTACACATGTGGTACACAAGCGCCAGTTTGATTGTGACTAAGGTCAATTATGTGCGTTAGCACAATTTAGGCAGTCCACGTCGAGGAGCGCGAACCATATCTTCCTAATTTATATACTTATATCAATGGAATATGGCATAAATGGTGTGATTTATTATCAAATTGCAAAACAAAACAAGAAAGACTGATCAATAAATGAGTCAGACGCATTATAGACCTTAGTTAACATGTAAATAAAGAAAGAAATAATTCGAAACGAGTCATAACAAGAACCTGTTTTAAAACGATGCCAGAGTTCCACGCCGTGCACTTCATCGTACGGGACACCTGATAATTTTTTCACGATTACAATGTTGCTCCCATGGATAAAATTGTTCAGTTTGATGGTTTGTACCACACCTTTACATTTGACCACACCGTTCTGATACACCCTGTATATTCAATCTGCAATAACAAAGGGTCTGGCAGATGCCCAGCTGCCGGTTCCCATGGCGCATGCTAATGGGTCCGCCCTAAGTGGCTGCCCGTAGGCTGTTGTCTTAGGAGCAAGGGTACGGCTGCAGGCACAATGCGGAGGTTACATAGTCGTGTGTAGTTACAAATGTGGCTAGATTGAGAATAATAAGCTGACGAAAATGAATGTTCAAATCCTTGGCGATGTTGTGAATCCCAGAATGTGTAGTCATTAACAAGAGGAAAAAGCCTGCCAAGTGCGTGTCGGGACACACGCAGTAATAGGGTTCCGTAGTGCACGCCGCCGCCCGTCGTTATTCGAGCGTAAATATTAATAATTTAGAAATCATTATTAATAAGAATGTTATGATTTTTTTTTTTTGTATATTATTACGTGGTTCATAAACTTATATTTACTACCTGTTTTACACAACTAACAACGTTATATAAGTCATTTTTAAAGGAATTTGTACGCAATTTTTACTGTTCCAAGTACATTTTACAAGTTGGTTGTCTATTACTCGTAAACTTAAAAGCCTACTTAGCTGTGATAGTTTTCCTTTTAATTTCGTTATATACGAGGAAGGATTCTTCGTTATATACTCCACTGGTACACACCAGAGACCAAGGAGCAATCAAAACAATGGATCCAGACCGGGGAACGTGCTCCAAAGAAGGCGAAAACTGTAAAATCGGCCGGAAAAGTTATGGCCACCGTTTTCTGGGATTCACAAGGTGTGATCTACATCGATTACCTCGAGAAGGGTAAAACAATTACAGGGCTTTACTATGCCGATTTATTGGGCCGATTCGACGCCGAATTAAAGAAAAAACGACCCCATCTGGCGAAGAAAAAAGTGCTGTTTCACCACGACAACGCAACTGTTCACACGTCTGCCGTTGCCATGGCCAAATTGGTCGAATTACGCTACGAATTGCTGCCCCATCCACCGTATTCTCCAGATTTGGCCCCTTGTGACTTCTTTCTGTTTCCTAATCTGAAAAAATCACTCGCCGGGAATAGATATGGATCGAATGAGGAGGTCATCGCCGCCACGGAGGCCTATTTTGCAGAGTTTGACAAAAACTATTTTTCGGACGGGTTAAAAAAGTTGGAGCATCTCTGGGCTCCCCCCCAAAGGGTTCCCGCATTGTCGAGGCGGGGGGGCTCAGTAGCCGTGGCTTGGTCACCCACGGTGAAGCGAAGAGGAACCCATGCGGGGGCCGCTCGTCAGGGCTTTTGCCGATAAGCCGACGACGTAGCGGCCAGCGGGTAGGTTGCGGTGGCCGTATGGGCGACACCGCAACTGAGGCGGGCCGCGGTGTCTTATGGGAGGCATCGCGGCTGAGGATTGGAGGCCGCGGCGGGAGAGGAGTGCCGGTATTGCGGTGCGCCGCTCTCCCTACCTTCCGCGGCCTTGACGGGGCCGCCACCGTTTGATGGCGGACGCGGTGGGGCCGCAGGGGAAGAGGAGTGTCGGTATGACGTCGGCCGCTCTCCCTATCCTCTGCGGCCGAAATGGCGGCGGAGCGCGCGCGGGAGGACGACCCTCACGCGGCGCCGCTCCGAGGGCGGAGGAGGGGTCGGAGCAGACGACTCCTCCCAGGTGGGGGCCAGCAGGCAACGGGTGTGGGGGCATCCTTGCCTGTATTGCACAGGCCCCCACCAGTGTCGGACGGGAATGGCCAGGTGTTCCCGGCCATTCCCGTAGCCCCCCATCCGGGGGGCATGCGGGGCCCGCCAGCTAGGCGGGCATGCGCCGGGAGGGTTGTGGACGTAAAGGCTGAGCCGGTTTCCCATGGCCCTCCCATCACGGCGATGTGGGAACACTGCTGAGTTTTAGTGGGTATACTGTCATTCCGACAGGAGTCCCACATACCCCGTCTCGTCCCCCACGAGCGGGGATGCATAAAGCATTTCTCAGCGTCAAAAAAAAAAAAAAAAAAAAAAAAAAAAAAAAAAAAAATCTCTGGGCTAAGTGTATCGAACTAAAAGGAGACTATGTTGAAAAATAAATTGCCACTTTTCCAAAATTTTCGTTTACTTTTTGTAGGCTAAGTATTTATTGAATGACCCGTACTACCGTGAATTTTTTCACCCATCCAAAACTAACCGTTTAGCTGGCAGGGGGCACTTGACTCTAACAAAAATGAGCACTATAAATATTAATATTTCAGAAACGGATCCCTAAATTGAAAAATTGTTTTCACAAACCCGCAATATTTTTTAAAAGCCTATCCAACAATACCCACACCATGGGGTAGACGAGAAAAAAAAACATCCCAACTTTACGTGTACAGAAGGTACCCTAAAAAAAATTTATTTGACTCTTTGTCGGCATGATAAATATGTATATCCATGCCAAATTATAGCTTTCTAGTACTAAGAGTCTCTGAGCTAAGCTGCGGTCGGACGGACAGACGGACGGACATAGCGAAACTTGGCTCAAGTATTAAAAAAAAACCGGTCAAGAGCGAAACGGCCTCGCGCACCGAGGGTTCCGTTCCGATTTCTGAAAAAGCGTGCTATTTAGAGACCATCGTTTTATTTTTCCTATAATCTTTATATAAACTTCTATCACAGAGAATAATTTCAGATGTATCTCTATGCAAACTTCAAAGACAAAGGGTGCCCCCCGAAAAGTAGAAAACTATAGGCCTAAAAAAAAGAAAAAAAAATGTTTGAGAATGTGTAAACAGCGTTCTTTCATGATACCCTACATGCCCTAGTAGCCCCATTTCAAATTTTTAAGACAGGGGGTTTTAGTCCCTGTAGCAAAAAAAAAAAAAATTTTCTTTCATATTTGCAAAATAGTTGGGCAAACGTCACCTAAAGCTGTTCCAAATAAGTTAGAGAGAGAGTGAGTGAGTGAGTGAGTTAGTTATTAGTAGTTCTTGAGATATCCAGCTGTGATAGACAGACAGTTAGACAGACTGAGTCGCACCATAAGGGTTCCTTTTTACAATTTTGGTACGGAACCCTAAAACCAACAAACATATTAATGATGTCAAAGTAATGAGCAAAGATATTAAAAACTTCCTGCGGTCACTAATTTATCATCCAAAAGTGGTGATATTTAGTATTTCTGTCACGAAATGTTTTCTGCTAACGTAATGAAAAAAAACGGAGTCCGTTTGAAATATTTACTAATTGGAACTCATAAATAAAACTTGTAAAAACAAAACAATATTATAATATTTATAAGTTACGAGATTCGTAGCACATGCGTAGCGATGTAGCGGTGTAGCCTGCAAAAGTCCGTAGCATATTGCTACGCGACCGCTACGCGCGTAGGCCTATGGCTACGCAAGTACGCATTAGCTTTTTGTCAAAGATTTAATTTGTTTGAATGCTGCTCTTTGTTATCACTGACGAGGTGATGAAATTTTGATATTATTGGAGGCCGAACTCGAACAGTCAATGAAATTGAGAAATTCGTTTAATTTTAGAAAATAGGTACTTTTATGAACGTTAAGCCGTTGGTCCCGGCTGTCATTCATGGATTTTTGACAGTCGTTACGGGTCGTCAGAAGCCTGAAAGTCGGACAACCATTCTTTACCAAGGGGTATCGTATTACCCAGTAACTGGGTTGTGGAGGTCAGATATGCAGTCGTTCCATGTAAAATACTGGTATTCAGCTGCATCCGGTTAGACTGGAAGTCGACTCCAACATAGTTGGGAAAAGGCTAGGCAGATGATGAGGTACTTTTATGAAAACTCGTAGTTCTTGTACTCTTAATAAAATTAAAATGTTGTAAATGTTTTGTAATTACACTGCAGTTATTTATTTCGTGAGAAATTAAACATAATTTTTTTAGACACGAGTTTTCAGTCATCTAAATAATTAATAGGTACGACTCGGTTTAAAAAAAGTCACTGCATATTGTGAAGTTTCAAGAGCAACAACCGGGTTTATAGTATCGTGCCTAAACATAAAACCTAGTATAAAACGGAGCCATTCAGTAAGTGTGTGTTAACAGCTTCAGTTAACGCCTAAACCCAGCCAGCATAGATCACCTAAATCCGTACAAACGTTAGCGCTGCAGTGAAAATCCAAAATTATCCTGACACATACATATATAAATGTTTGTTTGTCCGTCCGTATGTTTGGACAACGAGCGGCGAGCGAGGCGCGCAGATGGTGCGCGAAATTTATATGTTTGCACTTTTCAATCCTATGTTGTGGGGCTGTTAAAGAGTTGCGTATTAGAGGGCTAATGGCTAAATGGTATGGAAAATATGGCTGCCGCACTAAGCCGACTTGTTTCAGTGGGTTTTAAACTAGGTCTGAACTAATGTGAGTTTTTCAATGTCCTAACATGAACTTTGTAAATTATTTTTGGTCAAAACTGGCTTACGATGATGGAAATTGTTGTAAGGCGGTTTTCTAGAAGAGTGGTGAATGAAAATCTGTCATTGTCACAACATTCTCAACAGTATTTGACATTAAGGTGTCAAAAATGCTGTGTATTTGAACAGGCGTTATTGCAGGTTCACCGATTAGCAAACTAAAGTTTTTGAGAACGAAATTGAAGCGACCATTTAATTCCACTCATTTCGTTCATTTGTTCACTCCTTACTTATATCGAAAGTTTAAATATAAGTATGTCAAGTAAGTAAGTAAGTCATATGTAAGTGACATATGTCTTTATTGGGAATAAAGTTTCTTTATACTGAAACCGAATATAATCACGATTGATAGTATATTTACCAAAGCATTTTTTGTTTAACCGGATGCAGCTGAATACCAGTATTTTACATGGAGTAATGATATCTATCTATCTGACCTCCACAACCCAATTACTGGGTAATATGATACCCCCTGGTATAACTGGTTGACAGACTTTCAGGCTTCTGATGACCCGTAACGACTGTCAAAGATCTACGAATGACAGCCGGGACCAACGACTTAACGTGCTTTCCGAGGCACGGAGGAGCCTCGGTATGTAAAAATGGTCACTCATCCACGGACCAACCCCGGCAATCGTATCTTAACCTAATGGATCGACCCGTGCGGCTGTTATTACTTAGCCACGAGCTTCTCTGAATAACTTTTACTATGGGACCAAAAATGAAATCGCGAAAAAAATGTGCTGTTGCATAGGTACTAAAAATACTTTAAAAAAATACTGTTCTAAGCCCTATGGGACAGCTGTTTTTTGCTTCGCGATTTCAAAGTGGAGGAGCTCATGGCATGGTCCATCCATCAAGTTAAGCTACGGTTGGTTGAACCGGCTTCCATTCTTGGATTTCGACAGTCGTTACGGGTCGTCAGAAGCCCGAAAGTCTAACAACCAGTCTTACCAAGGGGTATCATATTACCCAGTTACTGGGTTGTGGAGGTCAGATAGGCAGTCACACCATGTAAAATATTGGTATTCAGCTGCATCGGGTTAGACTGGAAGCCGACCCCAACGTAGTTGGGAAAAGGCTAGGCAGATGATGATACTTTTTGCAAGTATTTAATCTTAATAATAATACCAGCCTATTGCTGTCCCACTGCTGGGCAAACGCCTCTTCTCATACAGAGAAGGCACGAGCATTGATCACCACGCCTGCTCAAGACTGGTTGGCGATTTCAGACTTATAACATTAACTTTAAGTTTAGTTTAAGAGGAGCTCGTGGCTAAGTAATAACAGCCGCATGGGTCGATCGACCAGGTTAAGATACGATTGCCGGGGTTGGTCCGTGGATGAGTGACCATATTTACATACCGAGACTCCTCCGTGCCTCGGAAAGCACGTTAAGCCGTTGGTCCCGGCTGTCTTTCGTGGATCTTTGACAGTCGTTACGGGTCGTCAGAAGCCCGAAAGTCTGACAAACCAGTCTTACCAAGGGGTATCTTATTACCCAGTTACTGGGTTGTGGAGGTCAGATAGGCAGTCGCTCCATGTAAAATACTGGTATTCAGCTGCATCCGGTTAGACTGGAAGCCGACCCCAACATAGTCGGGAAAAGGCTAGGCTGAGTAATATTAACTTTAAGTCCAGGTTTTTTTAGTAATCTTAATTTTGAGGAATTCAGTGTCAAATAATATGTAGGTAATTATCCGATACTAACAGTCCTATGGTCTGGTTCAAACATGGCGCATTACCGTACAAATTGAAAGCAGTGCTGCCATCTGGCGGCGCTGAATCTTTTTTATATTAACGTCGGCGACATCTGCCTTCCGCGCATATTGTGTTGGGTGATAATTGTTAAATTAGAAGACAAATAGATGTCTGGTTGTAGTGATTATAGGTTGATTGTTTTATGTGGTTGCTGGGAAAGAATGAACAGCTCCTCCAAATTAAAAGATGATGGAAATGTAATTACGTTCTTCAATCCATTAATTTAAGGTAGGCTTAACTAAAACTATTAAAAAACTAAAATATGGCATCGAAAAATTCCTCCGCATCATTGTCGACTGATAAAGTACCCAAGAGACTGGCGGCATAGCCACGTTGTATGGCAATGCTAAGCCTCTTGCCAAGGTAAAAGCCAGCCCTTGGGTCACGGTTACAACGATGCGGAGGAATTTTTCGATGCCATATTTTAGTTTTTTAATAGTTTTAGTTATGCCTGTAATTGATTTAATTAAAAAATAATTGTTGGATAAAGTGGAGAGATAATGGTAGGCTTTAAAGAAAGTGTAAGCATGACTTACAGGGTTCACTAATGTTTTACCAAAACTCATTTGACAAATTTTTAGTTTACAACCAACGTTTCATATACTATTAATTTCACAAACAACTTAAAATGTCGCTTTACAAACATTTCTATGGCAAATGCTTCTCTTTACAAATGTTTCACATGATATTTTATCATTTATACATTTTTCATTTGTACTTCTCCAAGCAACCAAGCAATAAAACTGACAGCAGGTCGACGGAGCCCCGCTGTCCGGGGCTCCTATTTCTGTCTGCAGGGTTTAAAGGAACCTAGCCAAACCGAACCTCGGGGTGCCCCTGACGTCAACCGTTTAGGGTTAAAGAAAGAAAGAAAAACGTTTTTGGACACACTTCGTGAAACACAAAAACAAAAGAAAAAAAATTAAAATAATGTTTTAAAACAAAAGTGTGTGCTTCACGGCTGCGCCAAAAAGGTTCATTTCAGCAGGGTTAGGGTTTTCGTCAGCAGGTCGACGGAGCCTCGCTGCGCGGAGCTCCTATTTCTGTCTGCAGGGTTTAAAGGAACCTAACCAAACCAATCCTCGGGGTGCCCCTGACATCGACCGCCTAGTGTTAGGATTTTCAGGTCAGGTTCGGAATAATCAGAAGTATAGTATAGTATTTGGGTGTTCCCTTATTAGATACTTGTATCATGATTGAAAAATTAATTGTTTGACAAATAATACTTTATCAAACAAAAGTTTATCAGGTAATTAGTTTGTTAAATTATTTATCTGCCAAGCTTATTGTTGTAAAATGAAATGACAAATTGTGTTTTTACCATTCGTTGTTTATTTGCAAAATAATTTTCGGTGACATGACAGGATACCGGTGAAACAGGCCCTAAATATCATCGTTATCAGAATGAAGAAAAAGACTCCACTCAAACTACAATTATCAACAGCTGTCTTAAACAGTTCTTTCAATAAACTCTATGGTTTAACAATCAAGAGAAATAGCATGTGCCAGTAAAACTATTCATCAAATGCATCTGTGAGTCGCGGAAATTGCTCGAGTGTTCGCGAGCAATCCGAATCTAGACGCAAGACTATGTAGAAGACATATCTAGACAACTAAGTATATGATACAGCAGCTAACAATACAATACTTTTATTTCAGACAGAGTCCATAGGGTCAGTAACAATTTTACTTAATATCTAATATCAGTAGGTACGGGCACAGATTAACAAAAAAATTAAATAAAATTAAAATTCAGCGTAGAGCTGCATCCACCTCCGCGAAAAAGGGGAATCCCACCGGTCTGTGAACACACTGAGAAGAATGTTTGTGCCTTCGCGGATATGCGACATCAGGGATGCACATATTTTTCTAATGATGGCGGCAAATTATAAATAATTATTATAATTATTATATTGTAATTATCCTTACAAAATGGTTGAGCTGGATAGTGCTGATCCACGCGTCATGTTCGTGAACGAGCGCCGTCAGTTGTTAAACTGATCATCTCTTATCTGCCAGGGCTTATTTTTAATCTTATATTTTGAATTGTTTTTAAGTATTTTTTGTATTTTTTTTACATTGTTCTCACATGTAGAAGCAACGAGATTAATGTACCCAGGATATTGTATTACTTATCTTGATTAAAAGAGTGTCAGTGGAGTTTCTTGCCCGTTCTCCTCCATAGAGATCTACGGTTTGGATTTGGCAACTAGCTTCAACTTTCTGACTAACTGACCGACTCTTTGACAATTCAAAAGTACCTATAATTGGTTTATTTGAAATAAATGCTTTGAGTTTGAGTTTTTGCGAACATCTCTGACGCAGTACAACGTCACGGCAGCCGGAGCAGTACCCTCAGTGCATTATTAATCCCAGGAGTGGTCCAGTACAAAAAAAAGCAGCCAAATGCGTGTCGGACCATGCACAATGAAGGGTTCCGTATAGTTGAAAAGAATTTATCCCAAAACGAACTTAACGTAATCCCAAAAAAAAAAAAATTATGTGATAAAATTACAAATTAACAATTTTCGGACTTTTTCCTTTACTTGTGCTGGGAGACCTTGCTTCTAGCCAAATTTCATGATTCTAGGTCAACGGGAGTACCCCATAGGTTTTGATTTACTTGCGAGTATCAAAATATATGGCATAAATGGGCGTATTTTTTTATTGCGTTGACTTAGAAGCTTGATTTTTTTAGAACTTCAAGAGACCATAGACCTACGTACTTGATATTAATTTCAACTTGATACCTCCACGCGTTCCTGAGAAAAAAGGGTCTTGACAGACTGACAGACAGACAACGAAGTGATCATATAAAGGTTCAGTATTATCCTTTTGAGGTACGGAACCCTAAAAATGATCACAATTACGGGAACTATAAGTGACTCTCGGCTTTGTACACCCGTAATAAGTAATCGGAAGAAAACTGTATATCTCTTAGCGTTGTGTTATCTCATTATCCTTTTTGAATCTCTCTTTATTTCTTAAAAGAAGGATAATTACATTCTTCGAAGTTTATTTGTTTCGTACCACTTTCTTGTAGTTGGAAGACGGTTTGTTCTAGTCCGAATCGAAATTGGATTTAAATTATAGAAACCGATGCTACGAGTAAAACGTACGACTCGAGCTAATCTCGATTTTCTTGGCCACATAGTAAAATATGACTAACTCTTATTTGATGTCTTGACCAACTCCGAAGTGCTATATCGAAATCATGATTTTACAATCAAAATCACGTTTTTATCCTAAATATTTGGACTAAAATAGACACTTAGGTACTGCAATTATTAAAGAAAAAGAAAGATCGTATATTCAATCGATAATAATAACATAATCCCTCACTCATCACATTCAATTAGACCAATGCCACTGACCTTTCCATCTCCGGGACACTATAAACCAGTGGCATGGTTTCAGGCGTGCACACAGTGGCGCGCGCCGGCCACACATCCGTCCAGCTGTGTGTTACGTCACAGGCATCTGGTAGTGCAAGCACCGCTCGAAGGAAACACCACACTACTTTTAATAGCTCAAGGAGCAAGAAAATGTTTAGAATACCCGTTTCTTAAGTATGTTTTAGTTATTGCAATTTAAACCTTATCTCATTGACATAAAACATGACTATGACTGGTTCGTTGGTCTTGTGGTCGCAAGCGTTACTGCTGAGCATGAGGTCCTGGGTTCGATTCCCGGGTCGGGAAAAGTGTTATTGCGTTTTACTATCACGAATTTTTCCGCAGTAGCCTTTTTTTTTTTTTTTGTGGATGGGAAATCATCAAATGACTTCTCTCGCTCTGGACAGAGCGGAAGGGCGTATCAGACTTTTACTGACTAAAACCCACCCGTGTTCCTTCAGTTACCCGTGCCAGGGCCACGGTATTTCTTTCGAACTACCCGCGACCCCGGCGGCATCGGCCCAATTGACCCCGTCACTGCTGACATCTCTTTGAGGTGCGCGTGGAACACAACGCGCCGTCGACCCGGGCCTGGTCCTTATCGGACGGCGAGCTGCCCATTACTCGTCGTCCGCAAGCGCGCGCCTTCGGTGGCCGGGAATCGGCGATAAATTCCCGCCGCCCAGGGCGTCTCCTACGGCGGCTAGGGGTGCGAGGGCGCGGCTGTTGCCTCTCCCTCACGCGCTCCGCTTCCTCCTTCGCGAGCATTACTGCTTCGCAGAAGGAGGTGACGGCCTCCCATGCACATTCGCTCCGCACCATGGCCTGGACCAGGTTTGGACGCGAGACATCGCCGCCGCCTCCGTAGTAGCCTGGAGTCTGTATTTGTACATTTTGATGGCAATACGCTCGCCCCCTATCTCATGGAACTTAAACACGCAATGAATGTTGTTGAACTGTCAAAATGAAACCGATTCCGATTGATAGTGTGTTACGCAATTAAGGTTCAGCTCGGCAATAATATCTGAAGGCCAACTCTCGTATCTAAAAACGTTCAAATTCAAGTCGCAATCTCATGCAAGCAACAAGCAAATGTCAAAAATGTAAGTAAACGCTATACAATTTTTGACAGATTGAGACTGAGATGAGATTGCGGACGTTGTTATAAATACGGGTATTGCCCCTCTGTTTATGATTCACAGGGAATCGTGTTTTGTTTTGGATAAGTTTATATAGAAACAATAGTCTTCATTGCTCCTGCTGTATACCTAGAGTCGTAATATTTGTCAGTCGTTTTCACACTTTATCATTAGACATTTTATTATTTTCAAAGGCGTCTTTTAAGATCTTTGTTTGCGTACTCTATTTCTACGCTATTTTCGTAGCTCGGTGTCGTTCACAGATGTTTGTGACGCAACCATCTCACACGTGTCTCAATACCGAGTTCACTTCTATCGTTTTGCAGAGAAAAATTAGCACCTCTGTACCTATTCCTTTATAGTACAATAGTAAGCATAATAGTAACATGAAGTGTACCTTATAAAGTGGCCTAATTAATAGGAATATGAACATCTACTAAGATAATAGGTCTTTACCTATGAAATTGCCGTTTTGTATGAAAAAATTTAAACGAATTTTTTTCATGCATTTTTTATTTGTATTAATCGAAGTAATCACCCATGCAATCAATGCATCTTTGCCAACGCAGTGGCAGTTTATTGATGCCCTTCTTAAAGAAATCAGCTGGACGGGAGGCAACAAATTCTTCAAAGGCATTTTGTACTGCCTCTCGGGTATTGAATTTTTTTCCCGCCAAGAAGTTATCCAAATTCTGGAAAAAGTAGTAGTCTGTAGGCGCAAGGTCTGGTGAGTAGGGCGGATGACGGAGAGCTTCCAACCCCAGTTCTTGCAACTTGGAGACCGTCTGCTGTGCAGTATGAGGTCGCGCGTAGTCGTGCAAGAGCAGCGGAGACGAGCGATTGACCAATGCTGGTTGGAGATGTGCCAGCTTCTCCATCATTGTGTTCAGTTCTTCACAGTACACATCTGAAGTAATGCTTACCCCGTTTGGTAAGAAGCTGTGATGAATCACACCGGCGCTAGACCACCAACCAGTGACCATCACTTTTCTAGGGGTAAGTTTTCGTTTAGGGCATTGTTTAGGTGCTGAACCAGGATCCAACCAACTTGCTGAGCACTTGCGGTTATCAAACAGAATCCATTTTTCATCGCGGGTAACAATGCGGTTCAAAATTCCTTCATTTGTGTGTCTGTTGAGCAGTGCAAGGCACGTCTCGACGCGTACTTCGCGCTGGCGATCATTGAGTTCGTGGGGCACCCATTTGTCAAGCTTTTTTACCTTGCCAATTTGACGCAAATGGACTAATATTGTTTTGACGCTAACGTCGAAAGCTGCTGCTAATTCAGCTGTAGATTGTGTATCATCAGCTTCCACAATCGCCTTTAATTCGTCATTGCCGATCAAAGTCTTTGGACGACCGCGAGGTTCATTTTTCAGGTCGAAATTTCCAGAACGGAAGCGAGCAAACCAATAACAAGTGGTGCGTTGGTTTGTAGTGTTAGCTCCGTAAACGTCGTTGATGTTGCGTGTTGCTTGTGCCGCGTTGCTGCCACGACGGCACTCATATTCCATAATTACTCGAATTTTTAACGTATCCATGATGACGAAAAAGATTGAAATACGATGAAAATGTAAACACTAATCAATAAACAAATGACTACTTTTGGAAAAAAAAATCCATGTTTTTAAAATAAAATTAATTTGAAATTAGAATTCTTAGCCAAACAAAAATTATTTTGATTTGAAATGGCCAGTACTGCAGAACGGCAATTTCATAGGTAAAGACCTAATATTAGAAATTGGAAGGAGCCTTTAAAAAAGTCGTCTAAAAAAAGATCAAAGAACGAATAGAACCGCTCTCGGAAAGGAGATGCAGAAAAGAGGTTGTCATACTTAATTTTTTTTTTTGTAATTCGGTGAGCGAAAATAATTATTTATCAAATTTTCAAAATTGGAAGTGTTATGGCCTTTTCATACAACTATCAAAGAATTTGTGATTTGAATACAGACAGACAATTTAGGTTGGTGGACAATTTGATAAACAAATGACTCCTTGACATACACACACACTTTTCCAAGTTTTAATTTTACCTCATGAAGTAAAAGAATTACAACGGACGTCACTAGATAACGTCCAAGTTCTCATATATTATATATGCTCGGTTCCAATAAACAAAAACGAACCGTTTTGCTTTCAATGGTAGCATTTTTTATTGCCAAACTGCGCATATAAATAGATTCTACTACTTGATAGCTACTTCCATATGGGAGGGTCTACTATGCAAAGCTGGTATTAGCTTCATTATTGCTAAAGATACAAGATTGCAGGAATCGGCCTTTACTGTATCGCTCCGTAGACCTGGCGCTTCAGACATCTTTGGGAATCAGATTGCCACCTCAAATCTTCATAGCTCGTGACTTCCAGATGGTCGTGACGCGCTCCTGTAAACACGGGGCACGTGCGCGGCATACGGCACGCATATGTTCCGGGGGCGTGCGCGCTATTCCTGCGCTCGTCAACACAGAGGAATATATAGAACAGAGACTGAGGTTCATACAATCGCGGTCGAGGCATGCTTGATCACCGACTTTTAGCGTTGACGATAAAAACCAATTTAGAAGTGAAAACTTCTTTAGGCGCGTTGAGCGATTTTTGGTAGGGACCAAAAATCGACCAATACGCCTAAAGAAGTTTGACAAGAGATCTCTCTCTCTCTCTCTCGTGAGATTTACCCCTGGAAATCTCACGAGTTCGCGTCAACGCGTCACCCACTTCTGTCGGCAGTCCCATGACTGCTTATACTTTTTATACAGGTTTTTTAGGTTTTTAACCTAACGTAACAGAATATAAATAAAACCTAATTGGAAGACATTACCCATATATGAAAAAATATAAATCATGTAACTCGAATATATGATTTTCGAGTTTAAAACACCGCTATTTATTTCATATTATAAATACGGGTACGAATGAGTTACGAACCTGAAAGTTACTTAGCAAATATTTCAAGTATTTTTAAATCATCGGACAATAATAAGGCTTTGCGGTTACTTACTTTTTATACAGGGCGTAATTTTAATCGTATTTATCTTCTTAGGGGGTCATTGTACTCATCATTATGAACAACTTTTATTATGGGACCAAACCTGAAATCGCGAAAAAAAATCTGCTGTTCAGATCATTTATCAACAACAAACTCGTCAAAATGTAGGGCTGGAGCAGCTGATTTATTTTTCGTGATTTCAGGTTTGATCCCATAGTAAAAGTTGTTCATAATGATGAGTAGGTACCTCTTATGAGGATAAAGACGATTCAAATTACAACCTGTATTAAGAAGAAAAGTATCGTCACGCATAAACAGTCGAGCCATGCAGTAAATTATCAATCACAGCATTCTTGCATGAAGCGTAGTCTCTGTCGCATTATCTACTCCCGCACTAGCTGCGCACCGCGGCGCCGCCTGTGTTATGCAGCCATTAAACTGGACAGTCTGTAATAACAGTTTGTGTTACCATCAATCTAGTTTATGTGGCCTTAATAGTGCGCCTGAGTTTTCGCGTTTGGTGGTCAGGTTTCACGAATCGATACGATTCTTGTACCGGTTCTCTTAATGTTTGGAAAGTAAATACCTCTTAAAACCTTGTGAATATCGGTAAGACGAATGGTGTTGTCGGTATGGTACCTACTCGTACTGATATTTTGGACGCAGGGGCAGGGGAGGTTCCCGAACACTCTTGTATGAAGTTGTTTGAATGACTTTAACCTACAGTATCAGTCTATTGCTGTCCCACTGCTGGGCAAAGGCCTCTTCTCATACAGAGAAGGCACGAGCATTGATCACCACGCGCGCTCAAGACGGGTTGGCGATTCCAAGTCTTATCTATGCATCTTCTATACCCATCTTTTTAAATAAATAAAATTGAAGTGTCTGTTTGTAATGTCAAAATAACAGCTTTTTACTAAATGCATATGAAAGTATATACAGCACTAATAACAAATTTTTGTATGTCTGTCTGCTTGTCCCGGCTAATCTCCGAAACGGCTGGACCGATTCTGGCGGGACTTTCACTGGCAGATAGCTGATGTTATAAGGAGTACAAAGTTTTATTTTTATTTTAGAAAAAGAATTAGGGTTCCGCGCAAAAAAAATAAAACCCTTGAAATCCGATTCAAATAGGGAAGTTGTTTTCCGACATCCACGCGAACGGTCTTCGAATTTTTGGTTCTAGGACATTTGGTTTCCTCACGATGTTTTCCTTCACAGTTTTGAGAAGTGCCTGTCTCGGTTCAAACTCACAACCTAGGTACTACTTCTAGGCCGGGGCCGGTACCACAGGGCCACCATTGCACTGCTATAGTCACTTGTTTTGAATTAAACCTTCGTTACTAAGGCACTGTTATTACTCTGTTCGTATAGTTTCAATATTTTTTAAGTATACATATTTAATAAAAAAAGAGGAGCTCGTGGCTAAGTAATGACAGCCGTACGAGTCGAACCATCAGGTTAAGCTACGCATGCCGGGGGTTGGTCCGTGGATGTGTGACCATCTTTACATACCGAAACTCCTCCGTGCCTCGGAAAGCACGGTGGATCTTTGACAGTTGTTACGGGTCGTCAAAAGCCCGAAAGTCTGACAACCACTCTTACCAAGGGGTATCGTATTACCCAGTAAATGGGTTGTGGAGGTCAGATAGGCAGTCGCTCCATATAAAATACTGGTATTCAGCTGCATCTCGTTAGACTGGAAGCCGACCCCAACATAGTTGGGAAAAGGCTAGGCAGATTGATACATATTTAGTAAAAAAAAATTTTTTTTAAATCAATCTCAATTTTTTTTTAAATCAATCAATCAATTTTTTTTTTAAATAAATCAAATAAATGTTTTATCTTTTTTTTCTATGTTTCTTCAACTATCATTTCATTATTGTTTACCTTTTCCAAACGTATCGTTACATTACCTGTCCCTGCAAGAAGGGGTATGCTAGTGACATACGCCCACAGCACACAGGCTGTTGACACGGCCGTGGGCGATGTCAGGATCCTGTGTCATCGAACCAGGCACGGTGTCGTGGCGCATCACTGTTGTAGCTTTGTAGGTAGAGTTTTTACAAAGCAGGTCTGTACATAATATGCACAGATTCCTACGCAACAAGGGCAGTATTTGCAAGTGCAAAACTGCATTTAGATTATGCCAAGTTATGTTTGTTTGTCAGTGCGCATGAAAACATACGGATCACGTCTCTCACATATTTAGTTTCAGTTGTAATGGTCATACTTACATGGGAATGTGTAGAAAGGTAAGGCATTTGATTACCATCAAGACATCATTATCAGCTGGCCTCGGTCCTATAAGAAGTTTTTGTTGGTGTAATGGCGAGTGCTAGCTGACATTATGATACATAATTTAATTGAATTTGTTATTTACTTTGTATGTTACTAAAGAATCAAGTTCTTCTAACTGAGCAGACAGTTGTACTGCTGGGCAGTTTGTTGCGCCACTTCTTCCCAGCTAAAGCACTAAGAAGTGGTGAAGGGCGGACTTTTTGGGGGACTGTCTTATGTAATTTTGACAAAAAGTGCTGATTCTCAGCCTAGTTTGGATATAAATGACTTTTGATTATGACATGAAAGCATGTGGATCACGAGCATTTGCATATTCTCTCACATATTTGTGGTATCAGTTGCACGCAACCGGTAAACTGCGAATGGTTTTACTCAAATTCAAAATAATTTATTTTCTCTTCACAAACAAATGAAATGATAAATAAATTAAAATATGCTTAAAAATTATAAGACAAAGTTTGTGAGAGACTGGTGTCTGCACTAGGAATACCTGTATAGCAGACCACCAGAAATTACTTACATGGCTATGTGTCTAACAGTCTTAAAATAATAATAATATATTATATGTAAAAGTATACAAAGGGGGGGGGGGGGGGGGAATTCGTAGGTCCGCAACGCTATCAACAGAAAAAGTGCCCAAAAGGCTGGCAGTATTGCCACGTAGATGGCCAAAAAAATGGATTAGCCCTCTATTTGACTTGTGTTTCGAGCTTTAATTTATCCACTGCGAGTTGGTAACGTAAGTCTCAGAATGTGAACATGCAGCCTGGTGCAAAAGAAGTGAGTTCTTCATCTTTCACTCACTCGAAAACTACATTAAACATACAAACCGACCTCTCAACTAGTTAATAATAAATATTTATCACGAAACAGACGCGTCTGCGCATACGGCTGCCATGATTGCAGTCTACATTCTTACCTGTAATTCTACATTACAGGGAAACAGACAAAACATTCGATAAACTCATCCTAGTTTGTTTTAAAATGTATAAATATTAGTACGTTCAACTGCACAGATTATTTCTAGTCTGTCGATGTAGACGGAATGAGTGACTCATAGATACATTGGTTTTGAGTCTATCTAGTCTAGATGTTTTTTATTGTTCCGTAGCAAGCGCGTCATTGACAAAGATCGGAGGGGCTCGAGGCTATGAGTAATAACAGCCGCACGGGTCGATCGATCAGGTTAAGCTAACCTTACATGCTTGTCCTGTTCCACTGGACAATCTGGAATTTATGTGCCCGTGAACTCTCCGAGAAATAAAATGCTGCGGAATTAAAATGGTATTTATTAGTCTCGAAAGTATGATTCACGAAAATAACAAATATGTATTTACATAATTATAACCATAAGAATCATCAATACCAGAGGCGGATTTGCCCTAAGGCACATTAGGCGCGGGCCTTTTTTTTTTTTTTTTTTGTGGATGGGAAATCAAATGACTTCTCCCGCTCTGGGCAGAGCGGGAGGGCTACTGACTAAAACCCACCCATGTTCCTTCAGTTGCCCGTGCCAGGGCCACGGTATCTCTTTCGAACTACCCGCAACCCCGGCGGCATCGGCCCAATCGACCCCGTCACTGCTGACATCTCTTTGAGGCGCGCGTGGAACACAACGCGCCGTCGACCCGGGCCTGGTCCTTACTGGACGGCGAGCTGCCCATTACTCGTCGTCCGCAAGCCCGCGCCTACGGTGGCCGGGAATCGGCAATCGATTCCCGCCGCCCAGGGCGTCTCCTACGGCGGCTAGGGGCGCGAGGGCGCGGCTATTGCCTCTCCCTCACGCGTTCCGCTTCCTTCTTCGCGAGCATTACTGCTTCGCAGAAGGAGGTGACGGCTTCCCATGCACTCTCGCTCCGCACCATGCGCGGGCCTAAGGCGGCCAAGCTGACAAAAAACTGATGTAACAAGAAATAACTGAAAGTACCTAAATATACTAAAGACTCGCGCACATTATGGCGGGCCGCACTGCACCGCATCGTATAACAATAATCTTCCTAAATCACTTGTATATACAGGGTTATTAACCGATATCCTCTTAAGGGGTCACTGTACTCATCATTATGAACAACTTTTACTATGGAACCAAACCTGAAATCGCGAAAAAAAAAATCAGTAACTCGATTTCGATAAAAGTTGGCAATACAATAAATTCATTATGCAGTCTAGATAGGTGCTGAGAAAGGGGCGGCTGGTACCTATTTTTACTACATGGCCTGGGGCCTAGGGCGGCCAACACTGCAAATTCGCCTCTGATCAATACACCTCTGATTGTGACCTTAATAAAAACCTAATTAAGACTTCGTTCCGGACATGTTCCATCCATAAATTTAAGAAAGAAGGAGATGTGCTCAGTAGTTGAAAATGTAGTGCCTGTGTCTCCGCTTTGTCCCTACCACTGGCCAACTACTACACATGCAGTTCAGTAAAAGCAATAGATACGCAGTCGCGCACACACCCGCATTTCATAAATCAAAACGTACTACACAATCAATTATAAACCTTATCCCATCAAATACAGCGTGTATTTACCATGCACCGTACAACTTACTCACACAAAAACATCGGACCCTTTGATCATACTGTGCAAAAGACATAATTATTTTACATAAACGCTAGTGATTGACTAAATCGGAAAGTTATCGATTCTTCTATTTATTATTGTCCTAAAATGAAAAAAACATGTGTTGAATTTCAATTATTTTCTTGGAAACACTGCCCTAAACAAGGTTTCATCCCTCCGTGACCTAGGCGTAAATCTTGACTCAAAGCTACATCTTGACACCCATGTAGACAACATAATCAATAAGGCTTATAAAATGTTTGGTTTCATCGGCCTTCTACGAGTACCTACTTGCATCTATATAAATCAATAATAAGGCCACAACTTGAATACGCAGTACCCATTTGGAACCCTTACTACAAAAAGTACGTTGAGATCATTGAGTTGGTTCAACGTAAGTACCTCCGTTCCATGCATTACAGATGCTGTAAAACCAAAATGTCCTATAAATTATTGCTTGAAAAATATAACCTCATGTCCCTACAATCCCGTCGCACCCTTCTTGAAATGATGACTCTGTTTAGTATATGCCGCAATAAATTTGATTGTACTGATCTTGTGAACAGTTTGTGCTACCTGATCCCTCGTACTGTAATCGGTCGTGAGGTTCGTTCAAGACACCTATTTGCTACTGCATTTTGTCGAACTAACTCAGGCGTTCGCTCGCCATTGCATCGTTTGGTTGACACCTATAATAAAGAGTTTGGCTCTACTGATATTATGTTTCTCAGCGAAGCTGTATTTAAGAGTGAAATTACGACTATTTTAAGAGATCATAGCTCTAATATATAGTTAATAAGTGCTTTTTTAACTTGCTCTGCCAACAGCTAGCTATTCTGTATGTATGGTAATATGTGGATAACGTCTTGAGTAGTGTATTTGTTACTTTTATTGCAAGTTTTATATTGTATGCCTACTGTGTAATATACTGCTGTTTGTTATTCCTATCAAATAAAATAAAATAAAATAAATAAATATTTTTTTTTTTTTTGTTGTCCTGAAAATAAAATAAATAAAAAACGATAAGTATGTCCAGAAAATATTATAATAAAAATATTTTCTGTTTTTTATATTTCTATGGTTCCATCAAATATGTTGAGGAAAGCTTTGTCTCCAAATTGTGATGAATGTGGAGTGGTTGGTCCAGATGTCTTTCATATTCTGATGGAGTGTGCCCGGAATGAAAATACTAAAATTAATGTGTTCAGATGATAAAAAGGTATGATATTGGCTTTTATAATACCATCCTTGCTTTTAAAATGTCCGATAAGGCTAAACAATTGTACAAGTTATTTATAAGGTACCTAGATCAACATTTTTGTGTTTTTCTGCGCTGGGCGATGTGGGCGCTAAGCGACAAAGCCCTTTAAATAAATTAAAAAAAAAAAAACCTCTCTAAGATAGATTTGCCCTGGTTTGGTCTGATTTTGGAAATCAGAACAAAGGACGGCAATTCTACATATTTGTTATTGTCGCGAATCATATTTTTGAGACTTCCATTTTAATTCGGCAGCATTGTATTACTGGCAGTGACCACGGACGGACACAAAAATTCCCCGTGGTCCCTTCCAGGGACTACGGCAGGGACCACAGGTAATAAACGATTTTTTTTTTTGTAAATTTTGACGTTCAAAAAGCCGTAGTTGTGACTATTTAAAGCAAATGATTGGACTTTGACTGGTTCAGAAACCTCGATCACACTAATTTCAAACCCACTCCAATATCCAAAAACTATGTTAGAATCATTTCCCAGCTTGAACAGATGCGACCGAATAGTATAAAAATATTGTTGTATTGGGTAAAGTGACGGCAATCAATAATTTAATAAATACTTGTGTAAATCACGTCTGTAAGCCGCTGGTGTGCTCAACAGTTGTGAGGGGGAGGAATATGATATTTTTCAACGCAACGCACCTGAGTGACGTCCCCTACCTCGATATCCTCGACACAAACAGAAGCAAGTGAGTTTCGATTTACACGGACAACGAATGAGGAAAGAGTTTTCTTCACTATGACAAATCTGCGGTAATTCTCCTCTACGAAGTAAAGTCAGGAGAATTAATTGTTAAGGTTGCACTAGTCATCGGCTCAAATCCGTTGGCGTGGCTGATATGCATTATATTTAGTTTTTCTTTACTTATTTATTTAGTGAAATAGACGTTGATTTATAACGAAAACGAGCGTGTAAAATTTCATGAACAGACTTTTGGGCGTAATAGATATTTTGAAAAATCTACAGGATGTATCAATCTGCCTAGCCTTTTCCCGACTATGTTGGGGTCGGCTTCCAGTCTAACCGGATGCAGCTGAATACCAGTATTTTACACGGAGCGACTGCCTATCTGACCTCCACAACCCAGTAACTGGGTAATACAATATCTCTTGGTAAGACTGGTTTTCAGATTTTCGGGCTTCTGACTACCCGTAACGACTGTCAAAGATCCACGAATGACAGCCGGGACCAACGGTTTAACGTGCTTTCCGAGGCACGGAGGAGTCTCGATATGTAAAGATGGTCACCCATCCACTGACCAACCCCGGCAAGCGTAGCTTAACCTGACGGATCGACCCGTGCGGCTGTTATTACTTAGCCACGAGCTCTACAGGATGTATTTATTCAAAATAAAGTTATTTGAATTCTTGAATAAATTATCTATCCCTTTACGGTAACAATTTTGCTATTTTCAACTCCGGGAGTTATACAGGGTTAGTTTTCAATGAACAGCCAAATTTTCACATTTTTATTTTCTACCCATGATTATAAACAACTTTCACTATGGGACCAACTTTAAAATCACGAAAAAAAAATCAGTTGTTTCATACATTTTGGTAGAATAGGTATTGAACTTTTGTATGAAACAGCTGTTTTTTTTTTCGTGATTTTAAAGTTGGTCCCATAGTAAAAGTTGTTCATATTCACGGATAGAACGCCCTGTGAAAATTTGGCTGGTCATTGAAAACTAACCCTGTATATTTACGCTCAAAGATGCGTTAAAATTAGTGTTGAAATAAAATGGAAGTTTCGACGCTCATAACTTTCGAGCCATTTTTTTTTTTTAAGTTTGTACTGGCTAGATAATGACGAAACTAGTAAGTAGATCTAATTTTAATTTTTAATGTACACTGTCCGACAGTGGAGTAAACTCTGTACGACGTTAGCATGGAAGAATGACTGACTAGGATAACCTTAAGCCAATTTGACTACCAACTTTGTGTAATATTAAAATCACAACTGTCATTCCTTGACAGTTGTTGTTGTTGACGTAGGGTGTCAATTTGCTTAAGTAACAATTAATTTCCTTGACTGAACCTAAATGATCTAGTGCGCGTGAGTCTGTTCTAACCTATTTAGCTAGAAATAAGAATAATTCTTAGGGTATGCCATTCCAATACAGCCATGACGGATTGGGCTAATGATGTCGATACAAATAAGTTATTTGCAAGTTGTTCTTTACAATAATCTTCAAAATTAATGGAGCCTAATCTATATCGCGAATAAATCGATCGTTTTTTTATTTTTATTTAGTAACTTATATACATCATACGTTGTTATCTTACCGACGAACTACAAGCGAAAACTCCATTCTTTAATTAACTTTTTCAAACTTCAGCATTTCCCTTCAAACGCAGTCTTATTTAACCTCCTCTTTCGAACTCATAGTAAGACCCGGGGGGTGGGTATTGCGGCACCCCTGCCTCCCCTGCACAGGTGCGCTGCCAGCGCAGGTGTCGCCAAATCCAATACAATCTTTACTTTCGCACATAATTGGAGTACTACCACTTACACTGTTTTACTTGGAAGCTTGAGGAAATGATGTCATCAGTGGAGTGGTGACAAGGCGTAGCACCAAGAAGGGCTCGGCAGCTACACCCAGTTATGTACCATCAGAGAGCCTCCCATTCGGGCACAAGTTACCGTGGCCTACTTAGGAAACCTTAAATAGACTTCGTACCGAAGCAGGCCGCGGCAAGGTCAGCCTCCATAAGTGGGGGTTCATGGACGGCTCAGATCTCCGGTGTTTATGTGGCGTCTCTCCAGACACAATGGCTCACCTCCCATCTTGCACCGCATGCCCGGTCACCTGCACACGTGAGGATCTAATGGCAGCGTCAGCGAACGGTATTCGCGTTGCTGAATTTTAGGCCAAACAAATTAAAAAAAATACGATTAATTTTTCGAGTTATTTTTGCCGTCGACACGTGTTAAGAAGAACTTATTTAAACAGTACCTATGTGATATAGGGTGAGGCTAGAGTCCTTAACCACGCACAAATCTAGATTCTGGGCTTCTCCTGAATGGAAAAAAACATTCTTCTATTAATTAATTCGTAATGAAACGAGCAGGAGCTCGTGGCTAAGTAATAACACCCGCACGGGTCGATCCATCAGGTTAAGGTAAGCTTGCCGGGGTTCGTCCGTGGATGGGTAAACATCTTTACATACCGAGACTCCTCCGTGCCTCAGAAAGCACGCTAAGGCGTTGGTCCCGGCTGTCATTCGTGGTTCTTTGACAGTCGTTACGGGTCGTCAGAAGCCCGAAAGTCTGACAACCAGTCTTACCAAAGGGTATCGTACAGTCCAGGGGTGTCGTTCAGTTACTGGGTAGTGGAGGTCAGATAGGCCGTCGCTCCATGTAAAATACTGGTATTCAGCTGCATCCGGTTAGACTGGAAGCCGACTCCAATACAGTTGAGAAAAGACTAGGCAGATTGAATCGCTACGACAATTTCCCTTTTGTCATACTTTGTGTAATTTTACTATTATTATTTAGCTGTTGCCCAATGCAGGACATGAGTCTCGGAGGCATTTTATTGCATATTTTGCGAAGGCAATGTAAAGAACTTCAAACATAACTGGCTAAATGTGAGTGCAATATAGTTACACCTCTGCCGAACCCTTCGGGGATTACAGGCGTGATGTTAATGTTGTTGTTGTTGTTGTAGAACTTTATAATAAACAACTTACCATTGTCATCAGACTCCTACTAACTAATCAAACTCGTATAAAAGAATCCTAAAGCGTCTTTTACTCAAACACTGACGGGAAACGCCGCTCTATATCAATGAGCCACCATACAATACACACACACACACACACATACACACACACACACACACACACACACACACACACACACACACATGTGGCATTTACTGTAGTTCCGCAGCAATGACGCACAGCTGCGTCAGCTTTCAGCTCTATGAAGGAAAGAAAAAAGAAATAGGTTCATTCCGAACTACCAACGGGATGAGATGGACGTCGTAGGTAAAAAATAGTAACTCAATAATTATAGTCCCCGCGCAAGTGCTAGTCACCGCCTGAAATATGACATCGGTGACACGAGGGATGTCGACAATGGTGAAGCTAACTCAGTCTACCAATCTTGTCAATGCGGCCTCCCCGGGCACCGCTCACTTACCTCATGCGTGGACTAGCACTTGCGCGAAGAGTATAGATACCACTATTATCATTGTCTATTGCAAAACATTGAACTAAAGTTAAAATAAACCCATTTGTAGGTAGGATAGTTCTTAGACGTTGCAATGATGGCGATTGATCTGGATTTACATGCCTAAAGGACAAATTGGTGATCGTACAGTCCGGCCGACAAGAGATTGCGCTCCTGACTCCTGTCATTGGACTTTTGAATTGTCTTGACTGTAACAAACTCCCTACACACTCACACCATCATTGTACCTCTCCTTACACTTCCCTGCACACTACACACGCATTACACTATACCAATTTTTTTGTCTGTTTATCCCTTCATCAATAAATAATTTGTCTAGAGTTTGAAAATAAACCATTGTAATGTTAATTAAATTAAGTTCGTGGTGTAAGTCTGGTGATCTGTCACACAGGGTATTCTAGTGTAGACGCCAGTCTCTCACAAAGGATAATTTTTATGCATTTTTGTCAAACAACATTGTAGTTGCAATAAGGATCAAATTCGCAAAACACATAAGTATTCGTTACTATGAAACTGATAGACGTGTCAAGAACGTATTCTCTCAGTGGCCGGACTGTAGTTGAGTACGCTGCAAATAAACTGCGCCATGCTTTTGAAAACAAAGACAATGATATAGCGCTGCTGACAAATTTTTTGTTACTTTTGTACACACGGTTACATATCAAGCTATACAATATCAGTGTAAGCTGATTGTATAGGATTTCCGTACAGAAAACAGCACACAGCACAAACTTTCAAATTTATCCAAATGATTTTAAACCTTAAAATGTTGACAGTTAAGTTCAAAATCGAATGAGAAAATTTGACAGTTTGTAATAACTTGATCTGCTGCTGTGTGTACAATGAGAGGTCAGCTTATACAGGAATTGTAGCTTGATATGTAGCCGTGTGTACCTGTTGATCACTTGGTCTTGCTAAGATGGCTCAAATAAATTTTGATATTTTCTGGAGGGGAAGATAATGGGTCTTTATGTCGATGAAACTTCTGACGTCCATCTCTTCAATTCCAGTACAGTCTAAGCCCGCTAGATGGAGCTAAAAAAAGTTTTTCAGGCGGATGTTGTGAGTATAGATGACGCGGGAACATTGTGCAGACCGACAGACGCGGGGATGAGGACCGTGCACACTGCTTCACTGAGCTAGAAATGTAAAAATAATGATTATTTTGCTGGACAACTGCGATTATCCCACAGTAGGGCCTCCTCTCATGCAGAAAAGGAATTAACAATGATTATCACAATGTTTACTGTATTGTACTTTTTCTCAATGGAATCCGTTAAGGCGACGTTAACCGACTTTTAATGATTTTAAATTGAAGATCATGGCTAAATGAGTAGTGTTGTTGTAATGATTTGGGAAAAATATGTTAAATAAATTTGAATTTCATAGTGATTAAAGGTAATTTAACTATTTATCTTTTAGTATACGTGTTTTATTAAAATACCTTTTGTTTTATGTATAATATACTAGCTTTTGCCAGCGGCTTCGCCCGCGCGTATGTCGGAAATTATCCCACGGGAACCTTCTACTGGGATGAAAAGTATTCACTATCTGTATACCAAATTTCATCCAAACCCGTTCAGCCGTTTTTGCGTGATTGAGTAACAAACATCCAAACATACAAACTTTCACATTTAAAATATTAGTAGGATTAATAATGCTTCTAATTTGGAACAGCGCTCCTTGATGGGCGAGTCCTATTACTGGGTGGACGCGTTGCGTGCGCTCAGCACAGAACACGCAAGCTAAGGCTTAGATCTGCGTCATAAGTCTAGACATCACTCAACGTAAATCAGAAGTCAATTTAGGAACTTGCCGAGTTTCAATCCCCACTCGGTCTATTCTGTAAATATCTCACGGGATGTCAACGAGAAAACAAATGACGGCGCCGGAGTAGCGACAGTACCTACATTTACTATGGCGCCGCGCCCGTCGCGCGTCGGTTTTCTCGTTGACGACCCGTTCCCGTGCGGTGGACACAGAGTAGAGCCTTCCAAATATAATATACTCATGACCTTTTACTCGGTTATCAGCGTCTCTTACTTATTTTAGGCTAAATCTTACTAAAACCGAGTTACTACCCCGGGGCAGTGTACACGTTCCCTAACCAACAGCAAGCAGGTGTAGCATCGGAATCCAGCTGGGCTGCGTCAGTGAGACACGAACCAGGCGCTCACGTGCGACACCGAGTTTATGATAACCAACTATTACAACGCGCAGGAGTTTGATAGTCTAGATCTAGATATTGAAGATTTTATTGCTATTGCGGAATATTGGGTCTTCTATTTGTAATTGAAACATTATTGATGTACTATACAGGGTGTCCCGTAAATAATGGATCAAACGTAACGGGTAGGTAGCTTACCTAATTTCCAACAACTAATTTGAATATTAAAAAAAAAACCGTTACAGTAACCAGGATATTAATTTTTTTTCGAATTTTACGATTTTGTCTTCCAGAATTAAGCTTTTTTAATGCTGTCGCTGCAAATGATGACATTTTTAGGTATGATTTTTATTTAACATTTCTGAATAGCTTACTAATGTTATAAGATACCATTTTTTTGAATACCGTTTTATTTGCCTTAGAAAAAAAATCTTGAGTTGAAAAGTTTTTTCTTTACGATGTTAGGACCAAAATTGAAAAAATTCTCCTGTAAAAAAAATGTATGACACCGAAAACCACCATTATTTTAAAAACTTGTACATTTAATAAGGTTTGCAAATTGGTGTAAAACTTACGTCTAGTCTTTATCGTTACAAAGATATTGCTATGAATGTGATGAAGACAGAAAATAAATTAAATTGGTACTATTCCATTTTTTCATTTTCGTAATGGCTTATGCTTGAATGCTTGTAATCGAAGCAGGTAGTTAAGCGGCTAGCATATTCCGACCCGATGACGTCATCTGTCCGGAATTTGGGACCGCTACCTGTGGCGGAGTTGCACCTCAGTCAGCGTGAAGGGGATAGATAGCGCCGCTTTTGTATTTTTGGTAAATTGGTATGAAGTTGTACATTCTAGTCCTTGTCGTTACAAAGATAATTGCTATGAATCTGAGAGGTGCTCCAAATCAACGTTAATAAAAAAAATAAAAAAGTGTGTACATTTAAACTTTTTCTTTAAAATGTGTAACTGTAGTATTTCAGAGGCAATGTTCATTGAATTATTGAGGCGTATGAAAAGAATTAGGAGGCCGTACTAAAAAAAAACAGTTAGTTCAAATAAATCGTTTTATTTGGTTTTTACAATAAATGTTCGAATTGCCTTCCCTCTACAAGAATGCAAAGTCTGCATCTCCTAATAAAGGAAGCTCTTATCCGACGGACAAAACGGCTTTGGTTTATTTCTGATGCAGCAGATTGGATGCGCTGTCGTAATTCTTCTTCCGACGTTATTGGATTCTTGTAGACCCTGTCTTTTAAACATCCCCAGTAAAAAAAATCTAGGGGATTTAAATCCGGAGATCGCGGAGGCCACAAAATTGGTCCTAATCGGCCGATCCATCTGTCCGGATAACTTTCATCAAGGTGCGCCCTTACTGCCGTCGCATAGTGAGCGGGGCACCCATCATTTTGCAACCACATTGCTTGCCGTACGTCTTCTGGAACGTTTTCTAATAACCTTGGCAACTCATTCCTTAAAAAATGGAGATAATATTCGGCGTTTAGAGTAGCTGGTAGTTCAAAGGGCCCTATTATTTGCCCATTGATTATTCCCGCCCATAAATTTATTTTAAATTGATGTTGGCTCCTGTCCTCTCGCATCAAATATGGGTTTATCAGCTGCCAACTGTGCAAATTATGCAAATTTAAATATCCATCTCGGCGGCATGAAGACTCGTCACTCCATAAAATCTTGTTAAAAAACTGCGGGCCCGCCCGAATCATTCTAAGCATCCTTTGGCAAAATTCTATTCTTGGCTGGTAATCACGCGACGTCAGCGTTTGAACACGTTGCACGTGATATGGGTGCAATCGGCACCGTTGTAGCACTCGATGCACCGTCGATCTAGAAATTCCTACGCGTCGCGCTATGACGCGAACGGAGACTGACGGATCTTCCTCGATTTCTCGAAGAATGACTTCGTCATTACCTTGTCGCGGTCGTCCTTCACGGGTACCACCAACTCCGGTACCAAGAATTCTTCCCTCAAGAAGCGCGTTATGCACTCTAATAAAGACGCGATAATCGGGATAACGAACCAGGTTCGGGTATCTTTCACGGTACAATCTTGCAGCCGCCCTGACATTACCTCTTGCTTCTCCGTAGATAAAATGCATTTCGGCGTACTGCCGTGGCGTGTACTCATAACGAGGCATTGGGCTGAATAAGGTTTCAGCGCTACTGCACACACGTACAAGCACACACAAACGAATGTTTTCGGAGTCCGTAGGATCGCCAAGTCGTTTGTCCAATACGCAAAGAGTTCCAAATCGATAGGCAAAGCAAAGTCCAAAAACACAGCACAAGTCAAATTTTACAGAAGAAAACACCGAGCCACTGACCGGGAGCGAAAGTTGTCTGACGTAGCAACTCGAAGAGAGACTAGTTACAACTAAACTAATAAAATCAAGCAACAATGAAGCCTGTACGAGTGAAGGGCGCAGGAAAGAACAAAAGAACCTGCGCAACTTCATACCGATTTAACCGATTTACCAAAAAGCGGCGCTATCTATCCCTTTCACACTGACTGAGGTGCAACTCCGCCACAGGTAGCGGTCCCAAATTCCGGACAGATGACGTCATCGGGTCGGAATTATGCTATCCGCTTAACTACCTGCTTCGATTACAAGCATTCAAGCATAAGCCATTACGAAAAGGAAAAAATGGAATAGTACCAATTTAATTTATTTTCTGTCTTCTTCATCACATTCATAGCAATATCTTTGTAACGATAAGGACTAGACGTAAGTTTTATACCAATTTGCAAACCTTATTAAATGTACAAGTTTTTAAAATAATGGTGGTCTTCGGTGTCATACATTTTTTTACAGGAGAATTTTTTCAATTTTGGTCCTAACATCGTAAAGAAAAAACTTTTCAACTCAAGATTTTTTTTCTAAGGCAAATAAAACGGTATTCAAAAAAAATGGTATCTTATAACATTAGTAAGCTATTCAGAAATGTTAAATAAAAATCATACCTAAAAATGTCATCATTTGCAGCGACAGCATTAAAAAAGCTTAATTCTGGAAGACAAAATCGTAAAATTCGAAAAAAAATTAATATCCTGGTTACTGTAACGGTTTTTTTTTTTAATATTCAAATTAGTTGTTGGAAATTAGGTAAGCTACCTACCCGTTACGTTTGATCCATTATTTACGGGACACCCTGTATAGAACTTGGTTGAGTGGTAGCTGTTTTCACAGACAAAATGGTGATCGTAGGTACTCATATACACGTTGTCGATGGAAGAAAAGTTGAAAATAATTGTTTTACCACCGTTAGTTGTGTTTTTGGTGACCTTACGAGGTTGTGGGTTCGAACCCAAGAAGGCACTTTACATTGTGTAAATTATTTCATCACCACTGCTCTCAAAACGGTGAAGGAAAACATCGTGAGGAAACCGGCATGTCCTAGAACCAAAAATTCGAAGACATGTGACATCTACCAACCCGCACTGGGCCCGCGTGGTGGATTACGGCCCACTCCCTCTCACAGAAAGAGTGTCCCAGCAGTGGGAACATTATAGACTAATAATTATGCTGAAGTTTCAATTTATTGTGAATTGTTGACAAAAGTGATACCTAAAGCAAAATTACTTAGTCGAATATACGTATCATTCATTCTCCTGCCCTTATCCCAATCTATTTGGGGTCGGCGCAACATGTCCTTTTTTTCCATACTTCTCTTTTATTCGTCATCTCGGTAGTCACCCCCTTTCTAGCCATGTCATCTTTCACACAATCCATCCATCGTTTCTTTGGTCTTCCCCTACTCTTATAGCCATCGACATTCATACTCAAAACTTTCCTCACGACATTTTCCTCACTCCTCCGCATCACATGCCCATACCATGACAGCCGATTTCCGCACAACTTTTCAGTCACCGGTGCCACTTTTAGACTTCCTCTTATGTACTCATTTCTTATTCTATCAATTCGTGTAACACCACACATCCCTCTTAGCATTCTCATCTCAGCTGCATGCAACTGCTTTTCATTCATCTCTTTTGTGGCTCAACATTCTGATCCATACAAGACAGCAGGTCTAACCATTGTTTTATATATCTTCCCCTTAAGTTTAAGGGGAATGCGTGAGTCGCAGATTGTCCCCGTGACCTGCCGCCATTTCATCCATCCAGTGTTAATCCTATGCTTAACCGTCCGATCTACTTCGCCATCGCTTTGCACGAGTGAACCGAGATACCGAAAGTCGGAGCAGACTGGGAGAAGCGCGCCATCAAGCGCTATGCCTCCAGAACTGGAGATACCGCCGAATATAATAGTCGAATATACGTATATTTCCTAGATCTCTAGTGTCTCGAGTCGGCGCGAGTCATAAAGTTTACTCACCATGTTAAAAATATAAGTCAGCAAGATCGTGGGGCTGACTGTCGAGGGCAGATAACTTCCTCGTGCCTCTCTTTAATGCAGCATTGTATAAAAAGATGCAAACATGCTCTTTAGTTCGTAGTTAAACCCGAAATAAATTGGGATAAGGGCAGGAGAATGATGAATTATAATACCTTTAACTGTATTGTTTCAGATGGAAGCAAAAGTGAAAGAGGAGGTGCCTGACAAAGACTACACTCAGCCGACAAGTACAGAGAGGAGGAAATGTAAGTCAAGAGTTTAACAACTATTCGTTTAACTAACTGAAAGCTGTACTCAGTTTAACAACTAGTCGTTTAACTAACTGTAAGCTGTGCTCAGCTTAACAACTAGTTGTTTAACTAACTTTAAGCTGTGTTCAGTTTAACAACTAGTTGTTTAACTAACTTTAAGCTGTGCTCGTGTTTAGGGTTCTTCGGAAAGCTGTTTTTATCTTTATCGGTTTTCAAACTCAAAGCATTTATTTCAATTAAACCAATTACAGGCACTTTTGAATTGTCAAGGGGTCGGTCAATCAGAAAGTTTGCTGGTTCAATTAGTGCAGTGGCAGATCCACCTGTGAACCGTAATTTATTTTATTAAAATCAATTCGCGTACGTAAACTATTATTGATACTTTGACGAGTTACTGAATATTCGTATTTTTTTTTCTTTTTCATATTTTTATCATAATAATAAATTACATGTTGATTACCTACGAAACGTCAGCTTTCTAATTGGCGCCCTAGATACCTTTACAAGGGAATATAGTATATTTTTTTTATTTCTCTACTATAAACAAAACTTAATTAAAATGTTAACACTAAATTATTTCAACTATGTACAAGTATATAATAATAAAAAAAAGGGGAAGAGCTCATAGGGCATCAAAAAATTCATCCGCATCGCTGTCAGTGGGAAAAGTGCCCAAAAGGCTGGCAGCATTGCCAAGTTGGATGGCATTGAGCTAAAAATAGGCCAGCCCTCTGGTCCCGTGTGGAGTCGACCAACCGTTTGTCGATGTCCCGAAATACTCGATGAGCATTCGGACCCCAAGGCCCTAGTGGTTCAACCCCAAACGGCTCAAACATATAGCTCCCAATAAGGTTGTTATATTTGCGCCGTTTGAGGTTTTCTGCACCTGCAGCAGCCGCTCCAACACAGCACGCCGTGCTAGGAAGATGGGATGGCGGGGTGCCAACACATGTTGCATCCCACACCAAAGGCCGACCTAACTTCCAAGGCATTATGGTCATTCCGTCAGGTCTCTTCCCATCGTCGCGTGCCAAGCCGTTGGGTTTTAAAACAGCTGGCACCCCGGCGGTGACAAGAGCCCGAAGGATATCATCCTTCGGGCTCTTGGTTTGGTAATGCTGGCGAAGTATTATATCCTTTACAAGTATTAATACAGGTTGGCAGCAACATTGATTTCGTGTAAATGTAGATTATTAGATTTAAAGTATTTGATGCAAGAATATTTTTTTGGTGTGCTATTAATAAATTCCTAATTATTATTTACCACCTTTCGTGTGACGTTCCTTTCAACAAGTAGGTACTTATGTGAGTTCTACCTTTTGATTTTTCGATTTCTATCATCATTATCAGCTGCCTAACCTTTTCCCAACTATGTTGGGGTCGGCTTCCAGTCTAACCGGATACAGCCAAATACCAGTATTTTACGTGGAGCGAATGCCTATCCTACCTCCACAACCCAGTTACTGGGTACCCCTTGTCAAGACTGAATGTACCTTTCGGCTTCTGACTAGACGTGAAAACTGTCAAAGATCTACAAAATATCGACTTCTATATTCTGATTCAATAAAATAAAAAATTAAAAATTATTGCATCAACATAAATAATTATTCTAGTTACAATGGGGAGAATCCTTTTAAGCAAATATTTTGCTTTTAAGCAAATCTTTTGCTTCCGCCCCTCCCCAGGTTATATATCCTGAACAATACAAAAAAGAACATTACATAACCTACAAATAACACCTTTATCAAAGCTGAACTACCTATTTACAGTAATGTATGTCCTGTGTACAACAAAAACGCATTATTCTATCAGCACGTGATGTGGGAGCGCGCAACTGTTGCCGAACATAATCTAGCGACGATGGCGCGAAGCACGGAGCGAATCCAGTATACGATGATGTGTGGTGGCTAGAAGTGGCAGTAGCTGGCCGGCGAGCGTACTTGAGGACGGAGAGAGTACTTTTATTATTCCTTTCACCTGTCGGCAGTAGGTAGTTGAAAGAGAAAGAGACAGATGTTGTGGCCAAAAAGTGCTTGTGGTTAAGTAATAACAGCCGCAAGGGTCGATTGATCAGGTTAAGCTACGCTTGCCGCGGTTGGTTTGTGGATGGGTGAACATCTTTACATACCGAGACTGCCTCGGAAAGCACGTTAAGCCATTGGTCCCGGCTGTCATTCGTGGATCTTTGACAGTTGTTACAGGTCGTCCGAAGCCCGAAAGTCTGACAACCAGTCTTACCAAGGGGTAACGTATTACCCAGTTACTGTGTTGTGGAGGTCAGGTAGGCAGTCGCTCCATGTAAAATACAGGTATTCAGCTGCATCCGATTAGACTGGAAGCCGATCCCAATATGGAACAGGAAAAGTCTAGGTAGATGAATGGCCGGTCTGCAAGTTTGGTAACGGGAATGACTGAATAAGATTGTCAACCTTTTATTACAGCAGCTATAATGTTCAAAATACGTCACAAAAATTCCCTAATAAGTTTCTGGATTAACAGAATTTTACTGCTTAGCTTATTAATATTTCCGGATTTAAACCAGCATAGATACCAAATATAAAACAGGGCACTCAGTCGGGAGATCTAGTCGTGAAAGTATTAGTAGGTAACAAGCATATTTTTGCATGTTTTTATTAATCAATCACACACTTCTAACACTTTATACTATCAATACAAATGTAATATCTGTAATATTTTCAAACAATAATCACGGAACAGGGCGCGGCAACAAATGAGAGTAGTTCATGTACCGTGGGAGAGTGAGCACCTGCGCAGTGATCATAATCTAGCAATGGCAGCTCGCGGCACGAACCGAATACGCTGATGGATGCAAGGATGTAAGGAAACTAGATAGAGCACATTACTTAAACCGTAAGTTGATTAGGGATTCATTACACCAGATAGCAAACAAAACAGTGACACAGTGATGCCATATTGAGCGTGAGGTATCTCCTATATTAACCTCATTCCAGGAATGGGTTACCTTAAATACTCGGTGTCACGATGCGTTTCTTATCACAATTTGTTTCTTATTAAATACTTTTTGTTTGATTTGAAAACAAAATAATAGATTTTATAAGCAAAACTAACTTTTTTTTTCTAAAATAGATGCAGCGGACGTGGAAAATGATTGATGAATAAATGATATGGCAGGGATCAACTCGATTGGGTATATACCAGTGACAGTCGCGCTCGGCAGAGTTTTTCCCTGTGACGATTATTTTTCTTGACCTATTCAGCCGTCATTTTAGTTCTAAGTAATCTGCTGCGTTAGTAATACCTTTAAAAGCCATCTTTAATGTGTATTACTTATTTTTAGCCACTTCTAGTGTCTCTCTACATCGTTGTCAGTAACGGCTGGTGTAAAAGCATTGTATTCGCCGACTCCTAACGTTTAAATTCGAACATTTGCCGCCGCTTGTGATTCCTAAGTATTTTTCAAAGAATTGTTTACTGTTTATCCCTGTTCTTACTAATATGTTTACTAGCCGTTGCCCGCGGCTTCGGCCGCATGGATGTCGGAAATTATCCCACGGGAACCTACTACCGGGTTAAAAAATATCCTATGTGTTAATCCAGGTTAATAATAATAAAATAAAAATATATTTTTTTTAATTTTACTTTTATAGGGATACTTATTTATGTTAAATAAAAAAAGAAAAAAAAAACTTATTTATCTGAACTTCGGACTTTCGGGCTTCTGACTACCCGTAAAGACTATAAAAGATCCACGAATGACAGGCGGGACCAACGGCTTCCGAGACACGGGGGTCTCAGTATGTAAAGATGGTCATCCATCCACGGACCGACTGCGGCAAACTTAGCTTAACCTGATCGATTAACTCGTCCCTTCCTCATGTTCATCATCATCATTTCGGCCGAAAGACGTCCAGTGCTGCAAAGAACTGTTTTGAATATTCGTGTTCAAAACTAATTAATTGTAACTACATAGTACCTACCTACCTATGTAAGCTTGTATTAACTCAAAGTCTATGGCTAATGGTTTAACCACAACATAAGCTAATTGGTTTCGAAAGAATCAAAAAACAATGTCTTGTCTTAAGAATAGGTCAACCCACTTCTACAAAACCCGTCTACTAAGTAAAAAAGCCACCGATTCCCCACGACAGTCGCCCGCGCACCTGCCGGTTCCCACATCATTCATTCATGGTGTTTACTGAGCCGCCCACTCCTGGTCATCGGTTACCTCCAACTGATTGTCCTAGTATTATGGGGGCAGGGATGGACTGGCTTATTATAGGTATCTAAAGTGAATGATAAGTTTGTCGTCTAGAGAAATTATGTCACTGTTATTTCAATATGAGGAGCTCGTGGCTAAGTAATACCAGCCGCACGGGTCGATTCATCAGGTTAAGCTACGTTTGCCGGGGTTGGTCCGTGGATGGGTGAGCATGTTTACATACCGAGACTCCTCCGTGCCTCGCTTCATGTAAAATACTGGTATTCGGCTACATCTCGTTAGACTGGAAGCCGACCCCAACATAGTTGGCAAAATGCTAGGCAGATTACATAATATACCGTATGACTTTTTTTACCGTCTTGAAAAAAATAAGGTATATTAGGTGAACGGAGTAGAAGCATACCTATTTTTAACCGACTTCTAAAAAAGGAGGAGGTTCTCAATTCGGATGTTTGTATTTTTTTTTTTTTTATGTTTGTTCGCGCATAACTCCGTCGCTTGCCAACCGATTTGAAAAAATATTTTTTTGTTGGAAAGGGTATACTTCCCAAATGGTCCCATTTTTGTCAAAATCCAGTTCTGATGATAGGATCCTGGAGAAATCGAAGGAACTCTTCAAATATTATAGGCACACCTATAGCGATTTGGGTATATTTTATAGTAGCTCGTGCATTTGCTCTCGGAAAGCACCACTTGGTGAAGTGGAACTGATGATGAATACCACAGATGGCTACCGGAACTAGTCAATGATAAATATTTCACGGGTTGCGATTCGATTACTTTAATATGGTTGCTAAGCAATTTCCGCTCGTCACACAATACGTGTGGTAAGTGGTTGTTGAGGAGTTCTCCTGGTTCTTACCAGCAGAACTCCTCAACAATTAACGTCCCAGCATCGGGAAAAGCAATTTTGTAACATGAGATGAGCAATTGACATTAGACTATTGTAACTTATACAAATTATAAACAGACCCACTAAAAAATAAAAAATAAAATAAATAAAAACGGACTTTTACAAAAAAATACAACCGACTTCCAAAAACAACACTACAAAGAGAAAAATAACTTTAATTTCGGAAGTCGGTGGCAAAAACGAAAATACATTTAATCAGACACCGACTTCCGAAATTAAAGTTATTTTTCACTTTGTAGTGTTGTTTTTGGAAGTCGGTTGTATTTTTTTGTAAAAAAATTTTTTTTATAATAGGCTAATAAAAAAAAATATCTAAGTAAGTAATTACAGACCGATTTCTTTGGCAACAGTTATAGCTAAAATTTTGGATAGTTTACTTAACAGTTATCTAGGTAAACAATTAAATATAAATGACAGACAGTTTGGTTTTAGGAATGGGTTATCTACCGAGTCTGCGATTATGACGCTAAAGAGCACAGTGCAATATTACACTGGGAGGAGGACACCTGTGTATGCATGCTTCCTGGATTTATCCAGAGCTTTTGACCTTGTCTCTTATGACATCCTTTGGAAAAAATTGTCGAATGAAACTAACCTGCCGCCAGAAATAATTAATATGTTCATGTTCTGGTACGGTCACCAATATAACACTGTGAGGTGGGCAGGCGCATACTCAGATTTGTACAGGTTGGAGTGCGGGGTGAGGCAAGGGGGTCTGACCTCACCCAGGTTGTTTAACATTTATGTGAATAAGCTGATTGAGGAACTCAGCAGCACTGGCATCGGATGCACGATAGATGGTGTGTCTTTTAACAACATCAGTTATGCTGACGATATGGTGCTGCTGAGTCCGTCAATCAGTGCCCTCAGGAAGCTGTTAAATATATGTGAGCGCTATGCTGGAGCCCATGGACTAAGGTATAATTCCAAGAAAAGCGAGCTTTTAGTTTTTATGGCGCAAAACAAGACGTATGAAGTAGTACCACCAGTCTCGCTATGTGGTGCTACTCTAAACAGAGTAAAGCAGTTTAAATACCTTGGTCACTGGGTTACAGAGGATGGCACTGATAACTGTGATATGGAGAGAGAGCGCAGGGCATTGGCCGTACGATGCAACATGCTGGCCCGCAGATTTGCAAAGTGCGACCATAACGTAAAGTTAACACTGTTTAGGGCATATTGCCAGGCTTTTTACACCTGCAGTCTGTGGACCAGATACACGCAAAAAACGTTTCAAGCCCTGCGGGTGCAATACAACAATGCTTTTAGGGTACTGCTGTCGCTGCCACGTTTCTGTAGCGCATCTGGGAAGTTCGCTGCAGCGCATACAGATGACTTCTTTGCGATCATGCGTAAAAGATCCGCGTCACTGCTGCGTAGGATGCGAGACAGCGACAACAGTCTCCTGAGCATTGTTGCCAGTAAGACTGAATTCCATCTGATGGGGCACTTGTGCGCAGTGCATGTATTGTTGCCAGGTGTCTCCGGCAGATGGCAGAACAGGTATAGATATTTAACATAAGTTGTGTTATTTTATTAGTATTGTTTCTTTCTTGTTTATCTTTGTGTCCTAAATTGATTATACTAACATAGTAATACTAACAAATTATGGGTAATTTGCCTGAATTAAAGTTGAAATAAATAATAAATAAATAATTATTTTAGAAAAATAAAAACAGAAATTTTGAAAAAAATTATAAATCGTTTAAAAATATCAAAATTCATATGATTTGAATTTTGATTTTTTTTAATTTTTTTAGAAAAAAAAGTTAGGTAGGCTTCTTCTACTCCGTTCACATAGCCCATATTTTTCAAGCCGGTAAAAAAGTCATCCAGTATAATTTATTTAAACATTACGTCACTGGGTTGTGGAGGTCAGATAGGCAGTCGCTCCATGTAAAATACTGATATTTAGCTGCATCCGGTTAGACTGGAAGCTGACCCCAACAGTTGGGAAACTGCTACATTAAAAAAAAAATCGCTTACTCCTTACTTAAAGCCAAAAAATTAACATCAACTTTCATCTTCAACTTTCTCTTTCTTGGATTTTGTGGGAGAGTCACCACAATTTTGCCAAACTCCGAATATTCTACCTTCGTCTTTTTAGGGTTCCGTACCCGAAGGGTGCCAAACAGAACCCTATAAGCCTCCGCTGTCCGTCCAACTGTCTGTCAGCGGGTAGTATCACATGAACCGTAATAAGTAGACAATTTAAATTTTCACAGATTGTGTATTACTATAACCACTATCTCTGCCTAGCCTTTTCCCAACTATGTTGGGGTCGCATTCCAGTCTAACCTGATGCAGCTGAATACCAGTATTTTACACGGAGCGACTGCCTATCTAACCTCCACAACCCAACACACCAACAACTGGGTACCTAATACGTTACCCATTGGTAAGACTGGTTGTCAGACTCTCGGGCTTCTGACGACCCGTAACGACTGTCAAAGATCCACGGATGACAGCCGGGACCAACGGCTTAACGTGCTTTCCGAGGCACGGAGGAGCCTCGGTATGTAAAGATGGTCACACATCCTCGGACCAACCGCAGCAAGCTTAGCTTAACCTGACGGATCGACCTGTGCGGCTATTATTACTTAGCCACGAGCTCCTCTTAATTTTTTCTATAACCACTATAACAACAAAAAATAAAAAAAAATAATAAAGCAAAAAAATATAGAGGGTCCTCAAACAAGAAATGTGTTTTTTTTTTAATTCAAGTATCTTTTAAAAATAATAATGTACTTACAAAGACTAGAAAAAAAAAGATAGTCCGTGTGTACTTAGTATTAAATATTGCACAGTGGTACGGAACTCTCCGATTCGCACTTGGCTGGTTTTTGAGAACTAGTTGTTCACAGATAAAATCCGAGAAAATTCGTGTTTTCTCGGCTCTACCTATAGTTTTTTTTTTTTCAATTTAAATATTACTTAGCTTTAAAGTATAGTCAAGTCCGGTCACCATAACATTGTCAATCGGTATCAGTAATAAATGATGAAGAGCCACCTCCCCCGCCTCTCACCCCTGCGTCTAGGAGTGAAGTATACGGCCAGACTACCGTATATTATTATCGCCAACAAGGCTCAGTCACTGCTCAGTATTTTTTTTCATTTTTCATGGTTTAACGTTTACCCACAGTATAAATAGTGATTATGGCCATATTATAATGGGGTTTAGCCTTCTTTGAGCATTTATTGTTAAACCGATATCTAAAGTACTGTCTTTTTTTTTCTACCATTTAAGGCGACGATAACCGACTTTTAATGCATCATTGTATAGTTTCGATCTTGAGATAGACTCATGATAGCACAAGTTTAAACCTTAGTGGTTTTTGGTTGATATATAATTTAATCCTGTATTCTTTTGTTTAAACGTAAATAAAAAAAAAATTGTTTAATCTGAAGATCACGTCTAAAAGAGTACTTAGTGTTAATGATTTGGAAAAAAAAAATATGTTAAATTTGAGAATAATCTAATAACTTAATATATGAATATATATTACATTGTGTACCCAATTAATTTATAAAGTTATGTCCAACGCGGATAAAAAACTGAGAATCACGCAAAACTATCAAGCGTATTTTTATAAAACCTTCACCATATTACAAATAATTTACCATTTATCTTTTAGTATAAGTGTTTTAAAGGGAAAGCGCCAGGACAGCCCACGAAATTCAAATTTTCTTACGTTTTTTGCAATTTGTAAGTCAGTCTTAGGTTGTATGTTGATTAAAGTATGATTCACTACCGTAACAAATATGTATTTACAGAATTATAATCATTAGAATTAGTAACACAACTCCTTAAGTTAGTACAATCCTCAAATGTCAAGATTTCATGAAATAGTCATTCATCAGGATTACCTGGTCTTAAAGAGTTGTATTGATGACTTTAATGATTATAATTCTGTAAATACATGCTTGTTACGGTCGCGAATTAAATTTTGATCAACATAAAACCTAACACTGACTTGCAAATTGCAAAAAACGTAAGAAATTTTGAATTTCGCGGGCTACCCCGGCGCTTTCGCCTTAATATAATACCTTTTGTTTTATGTATGACAGCGCTCCTTGATGGGCGAGTCCTATTATTTGGTGGGCGTACGACGCGTTGCGTGAGCTCAGCACAGAACATGCAAGCTAACCACTCAAGGCCGTTGGCGTTTATCTGCGCCTTATAGTGATATTATTTTTAGGATAGAACTTGAAACTTTCGGATGATCCTCTAACAACAGACCCAAACTCTCTTCTATATATCTTTTCTCACAACTATTTAGTTACTCTTCTTCAATTTGCTATTACTTATACTACGTTGCATCTGTAAAAAATCATCTGCCTTTCATCATTCATTTGTTTCATTTCGGCACAATCAGCATCCCTGATCTCTGTGTCAATAATCGTCCATGTATATTGTCATGCATTTGTTTATTTTATCTTCATTGTTCCGCTGCTCGCTAAACTCTTTTCCGTAACCTTCCTCTCTTCCCTACATGCTGCCTTTTCGAAAGTATTGAAGAAATACTCACAATTTCTTAAGCCTATACCTCTTTTACGACGCAATACGGGGCTTCCGAAAATTTAATTTGTGTTACAACATCATTTTAAAGATATCTAGAAGATTACTTTCCTCAGCGGCAACTTCCAAGCTTCTATAAAGTTCATACACAACTACAGTACATCCCCGCAGAGGCAGATGAACCCGATAGCCAGTGACAGCATGATAGGTGGCCCTTGGCGCCGAGTGGAGGGCTCTTCGCTCGAGTGACGTAACGTGGAGCCCTAGCGCTGATTTGTGGACTATGGATTTATTGGGGTCTCGTGATGCGCAGCTTACCTACGTTTATAAACATGGTATCAAAGACTAACTGATGTAGCTGGTATTAAAATGTAAAATATCATTGTTGGCATCATTGATTTTAAGTTTTCCTTCACCGTTTTGAGAGCAGTTGTGATGAAAAAAACTTTTTTACAAAAATTTACAACCGACTTCCAAAAACAACACTACAAAGTGAAAAATAACTTTAATTTCGGAAGTCGGTGTCTAGTTATATGTATTTTCGTTTTTTGCCACCGACTTCCGCAATTAAAGTTATTTTTCACTTTGTAGTGTTGTTTTTGGAAGTCGGTTGTAATTTTTTGTAAAAAAGTTTTTATTTTTCACTTTTTAGTTGTGTACCTACCCCGCACAAATTCAAATACCACTACCTGCAAAACAAACTAAAACATCATCCATATAAAAGTGGGGAAAAAATACGTATTATTGAAGCTAACTCAAAAACTACCAAAGCAAAGTTAATCAATTTTATATGGGACCAACTGTGATGTATACACTCTCGAACAAAACAAAAAAAATCTAAATCGGTCCAGCCATCTTCGAGTAATCGGGGAACATACATAAATTTTTGAAGTCGGTTAATAATTTGCACAAAGTAAAGCGCCTGCCTGGGTTCGAACCTACGACCTTCAACTCCGTTACCACTAGGCCACCACGGCTCTCCAGGTGCTCTATCTTGCAAATTCCAATATTACCAATCTACTACAGAATACAAGGTTGTAGTAAGTACTTATTCTTAATTTTGTATCAATTGCTACAGACCAGCCATCATTAATTAGAATCTATTCTCCTGTAGGCATGAGTTATTTTTGCCACCTGCAGGGTAGGTCTCAGGTGTAGGTACAGCTCACTCCACCGGTAATTGTGCAGTCACGAGCAATAGCAATATAGTACTACTAACAGCGCCCCGCGGTTTCACCCGCGTAAGTCTCGAACCCGTTGGAATATCGGGATAAAAAGTTTAATACATAGAATACCTACTATTCTATGTATTAATCCATGTTATAAACTATCTGTGAATCAAATTTCATCAAAATCCGTCAAACATCCATCCATATGTCCACCCATCCTTACAAACTTTCGGTTTATAATATTAAACTCAGATGTAAAGTTGTGTCAACTCAAACTCAAAGCATTTATTTCAAATAAACCAATTACAGGCACTTTTGAATTGTCAATGGGTCGGTCAGTCAGAAAGATGAAGCTAAGCGCCCATTCCAAAGCGTAGTGGGTACCTTTGGAGAAGAACGGGCAAGAAACCCCACGAACACTCTTTTAAATCAAGTTATGGTTACAGAATATTGGTTACATCATTCATGTTGAAATTATACATGTGAGAACGAAGCAGAACGTTAAAAGCGTCCTAAAAAAAAAACTATTCAAATATTTTAAGGACGCTGTTACAAACGTATAGTCAAATCATTACCTACTTATTTACACAAAAGTATGTTTATTAAATAAAATACTTTACATTCTTAAAATATTTTTTGGCCAAACTGTTGATAGATGTGCATGGTACGATTCTGAACTATAAATATACTTTTAAATAGGTACATTTTCTCAATAAATGTACCGAAGTAAAAATTTTCATTCCGGTAAGATTATAATTTATAGTTCAGAATCGTACCATGCACATCTATCGACCGTTTGGCCAAAAAAAAATTTAAGAACTTAAAGCATTTTATTTAATAAACATACTTTTGTGTAAAAAAGTATTGATTTGACTAACCATTTGTAACAGCGTCCTTAAATTAAATTAGTAGGATGAACAGCTCGGTAATAATACCTGATTTCATGATTCATCCAGCCGGCATGAAGGCGATGCAGCATCCTATACCTTGGCGTCGCTTGTCTCATCAGATAATTTTGGTGTTCCTTATAAATATGTCACATAGTTTGTGCTGCCACCTTCCACAAATGATCACATGATGTATTTGCCGTCATCTAGACGACAGACATTAATGGATGAATAATGAAATCAGATATTATTGCAGAACTGTTCATAGTAATATAATTTATGCTCATAACTGATTAATCGAAACTAATAATATTAACTAGGTCGTAAACACACTTCATGACGTATGTTTAAGACTATGGGATATTACTCTCCTCATTCGAGTTCCAAGGATTAAGTCAGATAGGTAAATGCTGTTATCATTTTAGGTGGTGGCCTACTTATTGCCTAACCGGAGACTAAACAGGCCCCGAATGTAGCAAATGTCTGAAACAGAAATGTTTTCAGAATTTCTAAGCAAAAAAAGAAAATTACTTAACCCTATTCTACCAAGAGTCGCTCAAAAACATTTTAAATAAAACGTCTACGTTTTCCAGTTATTTCTACAAAAATCCTAACAACAAAATAACGAGTTAGTTGTTAGTGCTACTGTCCGCACACAATGTCGTAATAGTACCTAGTAATGTCGCATCTGATATTAGCCGTAATTGCGTGGCAGCGGCGAGATGAAAGCCGCGCCCCGGGCGAGGTGTCGCCTGTCACTACCAACACGAGCTGCTAGGGATGGGACGGTGTCGATAAGAAAAGGTTTTGAAATATCGACATAGAAGAGTGACTTGTAGAGAGCTGTTTTATTACTAAAAGAGTCGCTCCTGATAAGGAATAACTCTTGAAATTCCTTCAGGTCATCTGCTCATAGTTTTAACAAGTGATTGCAAGATAAGCGAATAATAAAAAATATCGACATTTTCTTATATAAACCCACGCCTTCTTCCCATGGGGGTAGGCAAAAACTACATACGCCATCTGCTACGATCTTTACATACTCCTTTTGCCCCGTTTACGTTCGTACGTCTGGTCATACACGCACGCCAGTTGCGAGTGTATGTATTGTAATAATTCTAGGAATGACATTGTAATAATTTAATTATTATTATTATTAAAGAAATAAATAATAAACCTGTGTTAATATAACTTTAAGAACGACATTTGATTAATTTAATATCATAAAATATTTTTTTTTCTAATTTTATATTTTTTAATGTCAATCTTAATTTTGATAAACCATGATTGTATACATTTTGCATGCCTTACGGTAGAATCACTTTAAACATGTACATATAATAACGCCATTTTAACAGTATTTTCTGCAAAAATAAATAATTTGATTTGATTTGATTTGAGTACTATGCACCTAACCTTTCTGCAGAATATCACCATTAGGGTGTCTTTCCAGCGTTTCCACTCACATCTGCCTTGTAAATATCTTTTGTTAGTCTCCTTTCATTCATCCATAAGCAACATTTCTTTTTATCTTGATCAGAATAATGTAGCAGCAGTGGCAAGTAGGAAAGTTATAGACAGGGTTCTAACAGCACGAGGCAAATGAAGGTGTTGGTGCACGGCTACAAACTTCCAGTAACTGTGCAATTATGGCATGACACAATTGGTACCATGTTCAGATCAATCAAAACCAAATCAAAAATCATTTATAAAAATTATGAGAATTAGCACTTTTTGAACGTCAAAATCGACTAAATCTGTGACTTGGCGAGAAATTGCGACTAATTAGCGACTAAATCTGGGAAAAAACAGATCTTTGCTAGGTGACCTGGTTTTTGAGATATAGATGTGGCCAAGCTGGGGAGATGCTCTCCAGATCGAGCACCAATGAACCCTTATAATTTTTGAACAGTGATCGACAAATTCTGTTATTTGGCGGCAAATTTCGACTAATTAACGTCAAATTTTTTGTGTTATCAAAATTAAAATCCCTGATGGTAGCCATGCCAGTGTCAACCAACCACTTCCTAGTGCTTTAGCTGATGGGAAGAAGAAGTGGCGCAACCAAGCAACACATCTCACTGTTAATTAGAAGAACTTGGTTCTACATAAACAATAATATGCGAAGTAATTAACATAACAACACAAGAGAAATAAAAGTATAAATCACTAGCTGCGCCCCGCAGTTTCATCCGCGTAGACCGGGATAAAAAATTGCCTATGTGTTAATCCAGGGTGCCAGCTACCTCCATAGCAAATTTTATCAAAATTAGTCCAGCCGTTTGAGCGTGAAGAAGTAACAAACATGCAAACACATACATACACACACAGTCACAAACTTTCGCCTTTATAAATATTAGTATGAAGTGAAGACATTGACATCTAAAATCCAGCATTAAAAAAACTTACACGAAACTGAATTGGTAAAAGCCTCCAGGCATATAGGGCGTGCCTGCTTACAATCATATGCATTGCAAAACAAAGGTACCACACTACTGAAGTTGAACTGTCACCCCAAAGAATGAACGTGGGATTAGAAATAAATTCATGTACTTATCGACATCTCACCAGCAGTGTCCCCTCCCTAGCCGTGCACTGAGGGCGCGTGTCCGTGGCACGCGGGCCGCACTTGGCACACCACTAGCTTTTCACTAAACTTTTATTTATTCTGTCAGCCGCACACAACCGCCATTTTATATTTCTATATTACTTACGGATTCGTTTGTATTATAAGTTATAACGACGTATTTTGATATTGTTTGTATAAGTACCTACCTAGTTATAGTGTGTTTTGGGAAGTTAAGTTGAAATATAATAATAATTTTGTATTTTGTATTTGTCAAAAAATTATTCTTATTTTTATTTGTATTCATATAGGTTGATATGCAAAAAGTAAAAAATACTGGAAGTGATTATAGAATTATAAGTTAATAATTAGCACATCGTGAATTAGGGTAAGTGCCTTGTATTTTTAAATCGATTATAGAAAATTCATTATTAACTAAAGTATCAATATCATTGTATCTAAAGAGGAGCTCGTGGCTAAGTAATAACAGCCGCACGGGCCGATCCATCAGGTTAAGCTACGCTTGCCGGGGTTGGTCCGTGGATGGGTGAATATCTTTACATACCGAGACTCCTCCGTGCCTCAGAAAGCACGTTAAGCTGTTGGTCCCGGTTGTCATTCGTGGATCTTTGACAGTCCTTACGGGTCGGCAGAAGCCCGAAAGTCTGACAACCAGTCTTACCAAGGGGTATCGTATTACCCAGTTACTGGGTTGTGGTCAGATAGGCAGTCGCTCCATGTAATATACTGGTATTCAGCTGCACCTGGTTAGAGTGGAAGCTGACTAGATCCGGAAGGCGGGGTGTCAAGGTGTCGTGGCGCAGCCTGGGAGGCCTATGTCCAGCAGTGGACTGCGATATGCTGAGTTGATGAATCAAAACCCTACATTCAACAACAAATTCCCATTCCGTTAAATTATTTACAAGTATAAACACAATATTAATAAAAGCAGACGGAAAAGAAGTCTTACTCAACGTAACCGCATTACCGGCTGGTCACTCGCTTGGCTCCCTGATGTACCTCTTCGAATACAACAAACAAAACACTGTTTACTGGAGACTTCAGAATAACACGCAACAGCGTCGCGAATACAACCATTTGCAGTCTCACGGCGAACCTATTCACTTAGATGTGTTATATGTGGATACGACTTTCCAGTACGTTCCTTTGTTTCCAAAAAGGTCTGAAGTGGTACGGAATGTGGTGTTTCATGTCAAGAGTTGGATGAATCATAGTGAGAAGCATAGAGTTCTGTTGATAACATCAGCGTATTACGGATATGAATACGTTGGCAATCAGATTTATAATGAGACGGGACTAAAGACTTGCGTTGATGAATTCTTTTGGAAAATTTATAGGTAAGTGGCACTTTATTTTTGGAACGAAGTTCCTTATCGCGCGTTGTGAAAGGGGGCTAGACGAAAAAAATTCTCACGAAAAGTTGTAACGACACTTTTTGCTATAGTAAGCTCTATAGTAGCTCGTATAGAAAGATTAAGTTTATATATTACATTATATTTGTTAATAATAAAAAAAATATTATTATAACTTAAAAAAAAAAAATTATTACAATTCCTTCACTAATTAATCGAAAGGAACTTCGTTCCATCCGGGTGTCCCTTGACACCTCTCAACTTTTTTACTAGCACTTCTCCCGCGACTTCGTTTGCGTGTATATCTACTTTACCTAACCGACCCTACAATTTATAATGATCATAATCTTAATTACGTATTTCGACGCAAGCATCGCTCGCCCTCGCTATTACTTCGTTTGCGCTTGGCGTTCTTTCTGACTTTTTTCTTTTTGCTCGGTTCCTCAGGATCCTAGTGCAATAAAATAGTGTTTTTAATAATTACTTTATACATTAATATTATTTACTAGTTCGCTAATTGATTACATTTTTCAAAAAAGGCTTTTTATTAGAATAGAATAGAATAGAATATTTATTCATAAGTTCACATTAAATAAATAATCATTCACCATTTCATCATCATCATCATTCGTCATTATCATTTCATTTTTTCATTTTTTTTTTCATTTATTCATTTAACATTCCTGAAAAATTTTGTCCCGTGTGTCTCGCTCACACGGGACTAAATTTTTAAGAATTGAATTTTTAGGAGGTGACAAAATGCGACAACCCTGTAACCTCTAACATCCAATTTATTTTTTCAGCCAATACCCAAAGAGATATACGGTATGACAAACGACTCTTCATCCCGCGTTCATCTCATCACAAAACACCGTTACAAGGAAGAACCAAGTTCTTTAGACCTACAAATATACTTCTCTGCATTCCAATGGGGAGACAAGCTAAATATAGAAGAAGATTTCTCATCTTTTAAAGAAAACGGGATTGAAGTATGTTTTTCAACGCACTGCGGTCGAGACGAACTCATACATTTCATCAACTATTTTAAACCCAAAAAAATTGTAGGGTTTCCTAAGGCTTTTGACACTGACTTTATAATGAATATTTTTCAAGATGGCGTCTTGGATGTAGAGCCAATGAAAGTTTTTAAGATTTCTCCGAGAAAGAAAAAGGTACCGAGAGAAAGAGAGGTTCTAGTTGGGAAGAAAGTTGATGCTAGTGTGTTGAAGGAGGCTTTCGAATGGTGATAGTTTTAAAACTGGCCAAGTTCGAGTCGGAGTCGCCTACTAACTTACTAATGATTCCGTTTTTCGTACTACCAAAACTTATACCGTCTTATTACAAAACAAGGTTCACCTTCAAACCCAGGTTTAAACTATAGACCCTTTTTTGAATTTCGAACTTTATTCCGACACAATAAGATGTCAGTTTTACAAAACAGACAACTTAGTGCCGGACTAAGTTGTAAGTTTTGTATAAAGAACTGTATTTCTATCACAGCTAGGTTCTTATTACAAACAGAAGATAAACCTCGTTTTGTAATAAGACCGTTACGGTCTTATTACAAAACGAGGTTTTTCTTCTGTCATGGTTTAAACCATCGAGCCAGTTTATGTAATAAGAACCTAGCTGTGATAGAAATACAGTTCTTTATACAAAACTGACAATTTAGTCCGGTACTAAGTTGTCAGTTTTGTAAAACTGACAACTTAATGTGTCGGAATAAAGTTCGAAATTCAAAAAAGGGTCCATGGTTTAAACTTGAGTTTGAAGATGAACCTTGTTTTGTAATAAGACGGTTACAGTCTACCTTCTTACTTTCTTCTTGTCTATTTACTGTTTCTATGTGTACATAAACTGTGGAATAAATTAATTAATAAAGGTGCCATTGTAACATATATTATTAGTTACAACCTTGTCACAGACAGACAGCAAAGAGATTTATGAAGTAGGTACGGTCAGCAACAGAAGTCGGTTAACACTGCTACTTTTTCACATCGTCTAAATTAACACAAAATGATTAGATAAACTGCGTTTTTTCTATTTAACCTTGAAATTTTAAGTACTTCTGTTCCGATTTCGCTTGATAATTACGATTAAAAAACTGCAAGTGTTAATCAACTTTTGTTGCTGACTGTACTAGCGATCCGCCCCTGCTTCGCACAGACGACTTGACAAACCATCGAGGTTTCTTTATTAATTAATTAGAAGTTTAATATAAAAACGAATCGCCGGGAGGGGGGACGACCTAGGAGGACATCAGTGACATCAGTGACTTTGTTGGTGATGTTCTTCAGAAAAGTCAGGTGCGTACCTATCTATTACTCGCAACGCTATCAGCCTTGATTTGGTCATATGTACAAATTAAAAGATCCCACTAGAGGGCAAAGGCCTCCCTTTCGTCACAGTAAATATACAGTAGGTTATCTAAGGCCGCCCGCCGAGTTATTAGCCTACTCTTGCGTTGATACCCAGGGTTGTCACTTTTACTTTTAGTTAATATTTTCGAACAAGCAGCACTTGATCTAAATTTATAAAATAAAAAGCATATTATGATTGAATATTTTACCAATTTATAAATTTAGTAAAAATAAAAAGCTTTTATTCACATAACATTTATTATACTAAGTTACAAATTTGATACCGAGAAAATTTTTCTCCTGTTTCTGCACGTCCGGAACGCTTTATTATTATTTGTTAATGTAAAGTAAATTCTCATTCTTATGTAAAGTAGTATAATACACATCACCTTACAATAATAAACAAAAAGAACAGACCTCTTAACACATTTTTTTCATACGATAAGCGAAACAAAAACAAGTGTCAAGTGGCCGACCCGAACGCCGGCCAAAAAAATGCGATGTACACACAAGTATATAAGTCGATCGTCAGACTACCGGAACCATATTTGGATTGAACAACACATCAGACAATAGAAAAAATAATAATTTCAAAAGTAATTAATTTGCAATATTAATTATTGTGAAATTGCCCTTATTACAACTATACCTACGCGAAAAATATGTTTACCTAAACGATGTTTCGTACTCAATCCTCTATTTTATAGTAAAACTAGACTTCTTACAATAAACTTTAGCTCTATACATAGTATTCAGAAAAATGCGACTCGGCTACGCTCTTAATAAAGCAAATAAACTGTGAAATAAACAATACAATACCATATTGTCTAATAATATTTAAGTATAAGTAGGTACTTACATTTCTGGTTGAGTAGGAAGTATGAAGAATGATAAGTCCGGGTTTGCGAAATCATTATTGAAGCACCCGAAAACACTACAATATTTTTTTCCCCTTTTTGAAGTCATGATACTCGTAATTTACGACAAGTGTCCGCCGCCCGCGCCCCGGCGAGAGTTGACGAACGCAAGCGGTCATGTAGCGTACGCACGTGCTCACAGTCGCGCTGCACAGCTCGCACTGCCGCCACCTTATTCCCCCATATATTATGCTAGCGTGTGCGTGAAATCGCGTGCCGACATGGCGCGCGGCGCGCACGCACACATTCAAACCGAGAGCGGCACGTTTGTATGAAGATGTTTTACTGTATATATTTACTGTGCTTTCGTCTTTCGATTTTTACTGTTTCTCTTTTGTTTTCGGGTAAAAAAACAACCGTTTTAGGTAGCAGTGTTCACTAACATTCAAACCGCCCGCGCTAGGTTTATGTCAAAATTCCTAAGGAAAGAAGAGAACTGATTGAGAGGATATCGAAGCGTGGCTTAGCTTGGTGTATAAGTGAACTGGCGTTATGGCTGTCTAGTTTGACGCGACAGATATAGAAGACTCTCACGCGTACCGGAACTAAACGCGCTTCGTAAATGTTATTTAGATTTATAACAAAATGCTTAGTATGTTCATAACATATTTAAATACTACCTTCGATATAAAGCAAATTTTACTGCACAATAAGGAATTGCACCCTAATTGCGTAACACATTATCAATAGGAGTTGGTTTCATTTTGACGGTTCAACAACATTCATTGCGCTATTTACGTTGTCGAGCAGATACATTTTTCGAACATATGAAGCAATGGATTAGCAATTTGTTTCAAAATGATTCAAATTCCGATCGATAGGGTGATACGCAATTAGGGTGCTGTTTACGTATAGGTAATCGTAAAACAGAAAATAGACGGTGCTTTTTTTTTCTATCAAAAAATTTAAAGTGATCATGTTTTGGTCTTACAGTAGACAATATAGTCAAATGACACATAAGGAAAATCCAAATGATTTTTATATACATTTTTTTTTAATTTTAAAAACAATATATCGATGTATCCCCTTATATTTAAGTAGAGTTCAACGATTTTTACAACGGCTGAATATTGTTTATTAGAACAATCAATCTGCCTAGCCTTTTCCCAACTATGTCGGGGTCGGCTTCCAGTCTAACCGGATGCAGCTGAATACCATTATTTTACATGGAGCGACTGCCTATCTGACCTCCACAACCCAGTAACTGGGTAATACGATACCCCTTGGTAAGACTGGTTGTCAGACTTTCGGGCTTCTGACGACCCGTAACGACTGTCAAAGATCCACGAATGACAGCCGGGACCTACGGCTTAACGTGCTTTCCGAGGCACGGAGGAGTCTCGGTATGTAAAGATGGTCACCCAACCTCTGACCAACCCCGGCAAGCGTAGCTTAACCTGATGGATCGACCCGTGCGGCTGTTATTACTTAGCCACGAGCTCCTCAAATTCATTTATGTCCAATAGTTCTTAATTTTTTTTTGCAATTTAAAAAGCAGCGTAATACTAACTTACTTTTAGAACAAACAAAACAATTACTGTAACATTAATGATAAATTGGCCAGCGTCTACCACCCTAAGTAAAGTCCACAGCAGTTTCAACTAGGTACGGCTAATCGGCTGCATGCGGCCATATTTAAAAGATCGATCGATAATGCGTGGCCATGAAAACTAAAGTTTTACGACTTGCACTAATTTGTGGTTGGTACAGTCAGCAACAAAAGTCGATTAACACTTGCAGTTTTTTAATCTTAATTATTAAGCGAAATATTTAATTCAAATCGGAACAGAAGTATTTAAAATTTTAAGAACATTAAACTCTTAACATTTAAACGAAAAAAAGCAGTTTATCGAATCATTTTGTGTTAATTTAATGATGTCAAAAAGTAACAGTGTTAACCGACTTCTGTTGCTGACCGTACTTACCTACTTAATTATATCCCAGTCATGAAATGTGCAACTATCTCGCGTGCTTACCAGAAAATAATAATATACAAGTAGGTATTCGTCAATGGTAATCCTACCAATATTATAAATGTGAAAGTTTGTATGTTTAGATGTTTTCAATCACGCAAAAACCGCTGTATGGATTTGGATGAAATTTGGCACACAGATAGTTTATAATCTGGATTAACACATAGGATACTTTTTATACCGGTAGTAGGTTTCCGGGGGATAATTTCTGACGTCCACGTGGTCGAAGCCGCGGGCAAAAGCTAGTCGTAATTAAAAAGTAACCCGAAAAAAGTTTCAGGGCATAAAAGGTAAAAAGTTGTTCGACTTTTCTATAACTTAACGGATCCTCCTCCAATACGGGATGTTTCTTAAATTCAAGATCTACTTATATATTTTCATGTGCAATATTTTATTCACGCAATAGGAATATTTTATATATTTAAATCAATAATTGTTGTTTATTTCTTCATATTTTTGTACATAATATAAATATTTTAGTATTAGATTATGTATTGTATTTAATATTTGTGACAAAAAAATAAATTAATTATTGTCATAAAATAATTATACACAGGCAAGCCTTCATAATATTTACAAAGACTACATATAATATTTGCAAATAAATAATGTAAAAGATGACAGAGAACTCCCTTCAGTAATTTTCCGGTACGAAAAATATCGCCCACACAACATTTTCGCGCCACAATTTTGGCGCGCTTCGCCATCGCCATGTTGATGGCCGCCCGCTTACCATAGTGTATTGGCGCCTGTGTAAACTCTGTGATGAGCTACGTGCGCGGGCATAGAGCAGCGCTGTTTATTCCGATATTGGATGTAAAATTGAATAAGGTTAGTGGGCTTTAATGACACCTGGTATGTTTTTGTAAATATTTCGAGTTTCAGATAAGGTTAATAATTCATTGGAAAGTTGGTGGGATTAAAAAGTGTTTAACTATACATCTATATATATAATAGAATACTCTTTATTATGCTCACCACTTAAATTACAGGTATCAATGTTGAAAATTTACATATAGTGACACAATGGGCGGTCTTATCGCTAAAAGCGATCTTTTACAGACAACCTTTGGATGGAGTATGGGGACAAGGAGAGACAATTCTGTAGGTAGTCCGTGGTGTACCATATACTTATACAACATATACATACATTAATAAATATATATATGTCGTGGATTCTGAACGGAACGTCAAGTTGTACCGACTTGGGTGTGTTCGAAAACGGGGGTCGGCATCACTGTGCGAGCTGTCAATGTCATTTTGAGTCTGCGGGGGAAAATAACGGTGACAGATGACGGCTGTCATTCTAGGTTCCTGTACTTGACGAGGACTTCGTCACAGATTAGGTAGAGATGCCAGACTTCGTGATTAGACGCCAAACTGAACGGGCGTGCGCTACCAACCTCGCCCCGACCTCGCCGCGTTCCGATACGAATCCAGTTCCATCCGATTCGTGTGTGTTCCTTTCTACCCGATTGTTTGTTAAATCGATCTAATTAAAACTGTAGAGTGCATATTGAGTCTTATTTCGGCTACAACAATGGACGACGACCAGTCCGGCAACGAACGCTGACATTCTCCTCCGACATACATTATATATTATATATATATATATATATATATATATATATATATATATATATATATATATATATATATATATATATATATATATATATATATATATATATATTATAGGAACTATACATGTAATAAAGATGTTATTAAAGAGAGAGGAAATGTTTTTTACCAGAATTTTAAAAGTGGACACAGTTTGAGCACGCCTTATTGACATGGGCAAGGCATTCCATAATCGTACTGCTTGAACTGTAAAAGACTTGTCGTAAAAGCTGGTGGAATGCATCGGCATCTCAAGTCTCAAGTTTTCCGATGACCTCAGATATCTATTATGTGTCATGAAGGAACTTGAAACGCTCTTTAAGTTATGAGGGGGTTGTAGGATTGAACAGAATACTGTAGAGCTGAAACAAGTTATGTGAATTCCGGCGATGACGTATAGGAAGCCACTTGAGCTTTGTACGAAATTCAGAAATGTGATCATATTTGCGCAGGCCAAATATAAATCTTATGCAAAAATTTTGAAGTCGCTCAAGTTTATTTAGTTGTGCCTCAGTGAGATCGAGATAACTGACATCAGCGTAGTCAAGGATGGGAAGTAAAAGGGATTGCGCTAGCGCAGCTTTAGTGGCAGTTGGAAGAAAGTTCCGCAATCGTCTCAGGGACTTACCAGATGCATAAATTTTGCGACTTACGTCCTGTAGCTGCTATAATATATGTGTAGGAGGTGCGTTCATACCTAATAAAAAGTTATTATTTCACTGTCTTAAACTATGGTCATCGTAACCATATCTCGGAATAAAGAAACATCTGAAGTCTAAGCATCTTGTTTAGAGGGTAGTCAAACAATAATGACAGCTTGCCTTGCCTTGAAAATTGAGACCGACCTAGGTGTGAAGGGTCGCACACATTTTACAGTCCGCCGCAGTCCGCCGACAGGCGAAGCGGTCCACTCATTAAAAATGGACCGCCAGTTTTTATGTTTGGACCGCTTGCCGGCGGACTATATAATATGTGGGGCCCATAAGATTATATCGCTATTACACCATTAATAAGTACCCATTAACCATCGAAAAGCTAGGCTATTAAGTCATCATCATCTGCCTAGCCTTTTCCCAACTATGTTAGGGTCGGCTTCCAGTCTAACCGGCGCGGCGGATGCAGCTGAATATCAGTATTTTACATGGGGCGACTGCCTCTCTGACCTCGACAACCCATATACTGGGTAATACGCCCCTTGGTAAGACTGGTTGTCACACTTCCGGGCTTCTGCCGACCCGTAACGACTGTCAAAAATCCACGAATGACAGCTGGGACCACGAGGCACGGAGGGGTCTTGATATGTAAAAATCGACCCGAGCGGCTGTTATTACTTAGGCACAAGCCCCTTTGTTAAGTGTTAACCCTAAATACCACTTATCTGACAAAAACTTAAAGATAACTTTGCTCTACGGCTACGGCTAAGCTAAAACTTAATTCGAAGTACTGTCAGTGTCGCTTCGCCGCGGCTATTCTGTCAACTTACATTGGACGTTGCCCGCTCGTCTATAAGCGGGCAACTGTTCAAACTGCGACTGGCCCCGCGGCCGCGTGACGACGCATACCATTATGTATACGTCATGCGCTGTGCTTGTGTACAGGCGGAAGCTTTTTTTTTATGTAAAAATTATAAGCTAGGCTACATGTTACCACCAGTTAAATATTTGGTAACATAGTAGCCTATAATTTTCCTTCAAACGCTTCTAAAAAGCATGTTTGTTCACTGAGAAAGGTCGTCAATTTCGAACATTTTGGACAGATGTTTATCGTCATTACTTATCATTATATTTTACGTCCTCTCATGTGTCTCTCTGTCCGTCTGTCATAGCCAATTTGTCCGAATCTACTGAACAAAAAAAAAAAAACATAGACCGAGATAAATTGACGTAACTTAGCACGAACTTTTTCTTAGATATGTTTCCGTCTTTATCTTGCATTTTTACACAACTGCCCAAAGGAGTGTAATGTTTTCAGGGTTGATGTATGTTTGTATGTATGTGAGTTTTTAGTTTGACAGTTGTGCGACAGTGACAAAAATAATGCTTAGCCGAAGTCCGTGTTAAGTAAGTAACGTTTTTAAATTCCGGTCAGTGATATCATCGTTAGTTCCAGTTTTGAGCACTGGTTCAGATAAGTTTGTGGCGGCGACCGACCGACCACGAAAGATGGAACTGCCATTCCCCGCGTGCGGGGAAAATAAGCCACGCCCATCACACTACTATTTATTTTCAAGGTAGGGCCTTAAGTTGAAATCGGGTACACATGTAAATTTTTATGAACCAAAAACGGACGTGTAAGGTAAATAAATAAATTTTGAATATGGGCCTTATCGGGGGGCAAACTAGAAAGGGCTTGTTGTGAGGGTCTGAAGTATGTTTTTTGTTTTTGATCGTTTTAAAATTAATAGCTTTGAAGTTATTTAAGAAAATAGATGAAAACTTACCGTCTACCAGCCTAATTTAGCCCAAAAATTAAAAAAAAAAAAAAACAGAAAATAGTTCTTTACCATAAATATTACAGCCAATAAGAATTCTTTAGGGTTTTAAATTGTGCGTAAGTACAAAGTTACATTTACAGTTGGAATGTATGTGGGAACATGTTTTTCAGCTCTCACTTTTCCAGTTTTTTAGGATTCCGTACCTCAAAAGGAAAAAAAACGGAACCCTTAGGTATAGGATCACTTCGTTGTCCGTCCGTCTATCTATCTGTGTGTCAGTCTGTCAAGACCCTTATTTTTCTTGGGAAGACGTTAAGGTATCAAGTTGAAATTAATATCAAATACGTAAGTCTATGGTCCCTTAGAGCTCTAAAAAATTCAAGCTTCTAAATCAACGCAATAAATAAATACGGTGATTTATGCGACATATTTTGATACTCGCAAGTAAATCAAAACCTATAGGGTACCTACTTACCGTTGACTTAGAATCATGAAATTTGGCAAGAAACAAGGTCTCACTACACAAGTAAAGAAAAAGTCAGAAAATTGGTAATTTGTAATTTTATCACATAAAACATGTTTTTTTGGGATTGACAACTTGCAGTTGGAGAATTGACCGACCAATTTATGGGAGAAAATGTTTTTCAAATACAATGCTTATAATTATGAGGTGCTATAAAAATATCTGCCACGGCTTCAATGGGAGATACTTAGTATTGAGTTTAAAGATTAAAAAAGTGAAGAAATTTCATACCCCGGAATAGTTAAACCAATTTATAAAAACAAAGTAATTATCTAATTACTTTGTTTTTTTTAAATTGGTTTAAAAAAACAAATAAATAATTGGTTTATTGGTTTATTGGTTTGGTTGGTTTTGGTTTGGTTGGGTTTTGGTTTGGTTTGGTTTTTTTACTTTATTCCAAACTACGCGCGATGTATCGCTTCATCAATGAAAACAATTATTGCTACCTTTTTCTAACTGGTCTGTGAATGAACACTAATTACTACGGGACGGTTCATACAAACAAAACCATTCAAATTTATACGCACATTTTTTGTATGAATTAATTTATGACATAAGATCAATAATTTATCTTCACTATTGTAATCTATATACACAATACTGTCTCCCATTGCAGCCGTGGCAGATATTTTATAGCATCTCATAATTATATGCATTGTAGTTGAAAAATATTTTCTCCCATAAATTGGTCGGTCAATTCTCCAACTGCAAGTTGTCAATCCCAAAAAAACATTTTTTATGTGATAAAATTACAAATTACCAATTTTCTGACTTTTTATTTACTTGTGTAGTGAGACCTTGTTTCTTGCCAAATTTCATGATTCTAAGTCAACGGTAAGTAGGTACCCTATAGCTTTTGATTTACTTGCGAGTATCAAAATATGTCGCATAAATCACCGTATTTATTTATTGCGTTGATTTAGAAGCTTGATTTTTTTTAGAGCTCTAAGGGACCATAGACCTACGTATTTGATATTAATTTCAACTTGATACCTCAACGTGTTCCCAAGAAAAATAAGGGTCTTGACAGACTGACACACAGATAGATAGACGGACGGACAACGAAGTGATCCTATAACCAACGGATAAATGAGAATTAAAGTAATCAGTGAAAAAATATTATCTCAATCGGAGAAATCGCAGGCTGACGCTCTGCCCAGGTTTATCTCGCCCAAAGTTCTTACATGGTATATTGTTCGTTGGGTGCAGTATAATTAAGAGGATACATCGAAGCGTGGTTTAGCTCGGTGTGTAAGTGAAATGGCGATATGGTTGTCTAGTTTGACGCGCGAGATAGAATACTATACTTAAATAATTTTTGGGCTCACTTATTATGTTCATAACATGTTTAAATACCTTCGATTTAAAACAAATTTTACTGCACGATAAGGAACTGTTTACGTATAAGGCATCGTATAAAACAGAAAATAGACGGTGCTACTTTGGAATTTATGTTTCGGTTTTAGTACAACATTAAAGTCAAATAAACCATATGGAAAATCCAAATGATTTAACCCAGAGATGCACAGACTTATTAAGACCATGGGCCACTTGGGCAAATGACGAACTACTGGCGGGCCACCAGCATAAATTAAATACATAAAAATAGCCAAAAATTTAATTTAAAAAATAATATACTAGTTCGAAGCGTGACACTGCATTGCGCTTACAATCTTTTTAACATTTGGCTCAAATTTACTTGTAGCTACCTACTCGTAAAATTGCTTCCAAACTTTCATTTGCAAGGCGGTATAATTTTTTTGTTTTATTATTATTCAATAACTTTGTTCACATAATATAGCACCAAATAAGCTGGAGCGTTTCAGGGCACTTAGTAACGCGCGCGATTCAAATTTATATTAAGTATTTGTAAACCTCAGCAGTATTTTTCCTTCAAATGTACGAGAAAATATTTTTGCTGGCGGGCCACTGGCATATTGCTGGGGGGCCGCATGCGGCCCGCGGGCCACGGTCCGTGCATCCCTGATTTAACCATATACATGGTTTTATAGGAATTTTTCAAACACAAAATTTATCGATACAGTATCCCCTTAATAAACGTAATGTTTCTCTTGTTACAGCTACCACAACCGCCAAAGAGCACAGATCTCCCGAGCTGGAGGAGCAGCGCTCGTCTCCCACTCCTGGACCACCCAGCCCCCTGAACAACGGCACGGCTGGTAGGTAACTAAGCTGTGTTCCTAAGATGAATAGGAAAAACAAATTACTTAGAAAATCTACTTACAAAAATCTTAAATTCATTAACGGACTCGCACAGCCTAAACCGCTGGGAACCATTAGAAGCGAAACTGAGCAATGAAGAAAAGATTTTTGAAATTTCTGGGGATTAAATGGAGGATGAAAGTTTGTATGGAAGTTTGTCAAAGGAAATTCCATTGGGTGCACGGGTTTAAAAACCTTTCAAAATTCAAAAGCGATTCTCTCGTGAAATAACGATTGCAACTCTGAGAGGAGATCTATGCGCAATGGTAGCCCGCGAAATTCAAATATTTTAGAACAAATCTAACTTAAGAGAGATGTGACGTATTGATGATTCTTGAAATACGTATATTATGTGTTATAGTCGCAAATCGTATTTTGATCAACATACGTAACCAAAACACGAAAGAAAATTTGAATTTCGCGGGCTACTTTTGCGCATTCGCCTTAAATACTATGTTCATAACACTATAAAATTTCTACCAATACTTTTTACTTGAAAATCGCCTTTGAATCTTACGTAAATATTAGGTATATATGCTCGTCTGTACCTGTGGTTCCCGAATTGCCTGAAAGTATGTTTTGTCCAATATCTCGTCGTGGAAAATTCCACGCAAAAATCTAGCTAGCTATTAGCCTCCGTTCGGACGGGCGTAATAAAATCGCAGCGGGATTTTATAGCGCACTGGATTTTCAACTCTCGCTGTTGAGCCGACCGTTAAGAATCCAACTTAACAATAACAGTACATTCTAGCGCGTCGAAAAAACTGTTGGAATTTGCACTCTCGGCGCTAAGCAGAGCGTTGAAAATCCAGTGCGCTATAAAATCCCGCCGCGATTTTATTACGTCCGTCCGAACGGGGGTTTATGGTGTGACCAGTTTAACGCCATCGCTTACCTATATATTTTACTCCGTCCAGCCTTATCATCCACGGAGTCACTGTCCCCGCCTCTAGCTGAAGGTTCCCGCTCCGCACCAGCGCTGCAGCGCTTACGAAAGTTTCTGTCAGCGCTGCAGCAGTTTGCTACCGATGTGGGAGCCGATACTGGAGACAGGGTGCGGCAACTGATTCACAACCTTGTTGTAAGTCACATACGGTCTTATTACAAAACAAGATTTATATGGAGCCATATTTGAATTTCGTACTTTATTCCTACTATACTTAGATGCAACTTAATACCGGACTAAGTTTATATAACCATGGAACCAATTATTACAATAATTGGTTCCATGGTGTTTAACTAAACCATGAAAATTAAATACACATAGGAAAAACCTTCGTCGCTGAGCTTGTCAAAATCTCTATGTATTTTTAGTCAAGTTTTCAGAGGAGACAATAAGCTATTTTATTTAATAATTGATGGACTTATCAATAAATTAAAATTTATGTTCCCACTGCAGCCATTATGTATGAACCCATGAACTCGGAAAACGATAAAATGTACTGTTCATCCACAATAATTTTTTGCCGTTTCTATGCACATATCAGAATTGTCTTGCTATAAATACGACGGAACAAATAAGTAACCAATTTTTCATTGCCAGAAATGAAAATTAGGTGCACTTAGATTTTGTCAAATCGATATCTAGAGGGAAAATAACACATAGGTACTTGTTTTTGTAGTCGATGCGCAATTTAGTTTTAAGGCGCCTTGTTTTGTAATAGGTTACATAGAGTTAAAAAAAAACACTTTTTACAAGGCTTCCTTTTTCTCTCACTTCTCTAATACCTGAAAAATAACTCAGTGTTGTCGAACTAACCTATTTTGCCTCCCCTACAGTCTGGCACACTGAACATCGAAGAGTTCCAGGCTGGGGTACAGGAGTGCACCAACTATCCCCTGCGCGCCTCCGTGCCAGGGTTCCTAAGGGCTCTGCTGCCGCTCGCTCAGAGGGACCTGCATGCTAGGGCTAGGAGAGCTAAACAGGTGAACATCAATTAGGGTGAAAATACACATATCTGTAATTGGTCAATGTCACAATGGGATGCCAGCTACTTGCACAGTTTTGTACCAGCTGCAGGCATGTGTACTTTCGCCCTTAAAATATGACAGTTCTATATTCCACCTCCATGTTCGATCATCATCATCTGTCTAGCCTTTTCCCAACTATGTTGGGATTGGCTTCCAGTCTAACTGGATGCAGCTGAATACCGGTATTTTACATGGAGCGACTGATGTATATCTGACCTCCACAACCCAGTTACTGGGTAATACGATACCCCATGATGCATTAGCGAGTGTTGTGAAGTTTATACTTACGACTATCATTTCAATCACTTATTTATTATTTTCAAAATGCAGGAGGTGAACGATTCGAGGCAATAAATAAAAATATTTCAGAAAAAAACACATTTACGGTTCATTTATCCCGTCGCGCGCTAATTAGCAGACACAATTGAAATTCTATTGTTATCTGTACACATGGTGTGCAATCGACATTTTAAGAGTTACAAACAATTTTTCATTTCTCTTTTTTTTTTGTCCAATAATTATTGGCCGACATTTACCTAGTCCGTATACTGCACGGGTCGATCTATCAGGTTAAGCTACGCTTGCCGGGGTTGTCTGTGGTTGGGTGACCGTCTTTACATAAAGAGACTCCTCCGTGCCTCGGAAAGCACGCTAAGCCGTTGGTCCCGGCTGTCATTCGTAGATCTTTGACAGTCGTTACGAGTCGGAAGCCCGAAAGTCTAATATCCAGTTATACCAGGGGGTATCGTATTACCCAGTAACTGGGTTGTGGAGGTCAGATAGGCAGTCGCCCCATGTAAAATACAGTTATTCAGCTGCATTCGGTTAAACTGGAAGCCGACCCCAAGTTTGGGAAAAGGCTAGGCAGATGATGACTTACCTAGTTCGAATAGTCAGGCCATTTCACTTGGCACCTTTCATCATGGCATCACCTAAGCAGCTTAGCGTTAGACCAGTTTCGCAAGCATCTACCTTCACTATTAGTAAAATAAACTGAATCGCTTTTTCGGAACAGTTACGGAAAATTAAGAAAACGCCTCAGCTACTGACAACCAAAAATCTAACGCCAAGTTTTTCTCTCACAGACATCACTACAGTACATCAGATCCCACGAACACTTAATCCTGGAGTCAGGAGGTGACAGCAGTGATATCTTCGCGCCTCATCCACCTGGAGCTGCGGCAGAGACCGGCGTCAAACGACGAGCCAGTGACCCGTAAGTGATAGCATCTCCAAGAAATAAGGAAGTCTGGAGTGTTGACAGTATACTATTATCTTTCTGAAGAAGCCGGCACATCCTAGACCCAAAAATTCGCAGTCATGTGACAATCACCAACCCATACTGGGCCCGCGTGGTGGATGTACTGGCTGGATGGACTATATCCACTATCATTCACAGACGGCCTGGGTCGTAGCAGTGGGAACATCACTATGATGCGAATCTTGTCTTCTTTCATGCCAATATTTCATAGTCACATCGCGGTGAAAATATTAGCCAGAAAACTAAGTTGGCAGCGAGACTTACTTCCTAGGACTCGACCCACATACTTACATCCGTAACGACCAATCAGTAGCCACATTCAAAACTCAGTTGGTGGACTTTGCTTATACGCGGCCGGGTCCAATTACATCGCGATAAGGCTCCTTCAAACAGGCGCGACACGCGATTTAATGGCGCAAGACACAAAGGCACCGCGTGTCGAGGAGCCTTTAAGCTCGCGTTTCGCGTTTTGCGCGTATTTCACACGGGGATTGAGGGGTGTTACTCGCTGCTTTTATAATGCAGTAGGTACTATCGAGGAAACTTCCATCTATACACCGTAAGGACTATTATTGCTTGCTTCGCTCGGTCGCTATAGTAACACTTGCTAACAGATGTGGTCATCATGTGCACGGGATTTTGTTTTCAAATTGGACAAATTCAGATTTCCTTGATAGTATGTACACTACGGCCGCCGTATCTTGGCGAGTCTGAACATGGCTCTCCGAACTTTAGCGCATGTTCTAGCTCTCACTCACACTCGCCTCATGTCACCCTAAAAAATGTTACTGCGCAGCCTTTTGTGCTAAGTTCGGACTCGCCAAGATACGTCGGCCATATTGTAGGTACTGGTGAATATGAAGCCAACGGCAAACAGTTAAATTAATATTCTATCAGGAGCACAACATCCCACATAGAATCAAATACCAAATATTAATCTAACATCACCTGTTATCCGTCATCGAAAACTATCAACAATTAATTAATAACAAAATGTATCCGCAATTCTGACCAAAAATTGATTAACTAGTGAAAACCGAAACAATATGAATGGGACTATCAATAATGTCCGTCTGATCCAGGTGAATGGTCCGGACAGGTAATTTGTACCCCCCTCCCCCCACTCCGCTGTGCAGGGTTGCTACACTTGCGGCTTGATAGTGTTGCTATGTGTAAATTGTGGGAACGTGAGATGTAGGGCTGCGTGAATGATTTTTATTGAGTGTGTGAAAAATGCAGTTGTCATTAGAAATACTTTTTTTGGTTGGTTTTTAAACCTAAATCCAACCAAAAATTTAACTCAGTTATAAGTGGAGGGGCTCATGGCTAAATGATAACAGCCGCGCGAGTCGATGAAAGTTAAGCTACGCTTGCCGCGGTCGGATGTTGATGGTTCCGTGACATTATCGAGACCCCTCCGTGCCTCGGAAAGCACGTAAAGCTGTTGGTCCCGGCTGTCAGTCGTAGCTCTTTGACAGTCGTTACGGGTCGTCAGAAGCCCAAAAGTCTGACAACCAGTCTTATCAAGGGGTATCGTGTTACCCAGTCATTGGGTCTAAGAGGTCAGATAAGCAGTCACTCCATGTAAAATACTGGTATTCAGTTGCATCCGGTTAGACTGGAAATCGACCCCAACATAGTTGGGAAAAAGTTAGGTTATTAATCTCAAGTCAAATTATCGGACCGTGTTAGGAACACAGTGCTGCGCTCCAAAACACAAATCGCTGACGTCACCCAAAAAGCAGCCAAGCTGAAGTGGGACTGAGCGGGACACGTTTGCCGTATGTCGAACGAGTCATGGGCCAAATCTACCACCATGTGGGACCCAAAAACGTCCGTCCACATCGAGGCAGACCCAGGAGAATATGGCGAGAAGAGGCTTGCTCCACAATGGCTCAAGACAAAGAGGAGTGGAAAGGAGAAAGGGAGGCCTTTGGCCTGCAGTAAGACAACACAGGTTAAAAATAAATAATATATTATTAAGTGTTCAAAAAGCTTAATTAAATTAGATCCGCTATCTGTGAAAAAAGAGAATCGTGCTATCTGGTGTTCGAAAAAAATAAACAAATAATGGAATTTTGCCTAGTTGTAGGTTCGGGCCAGAAACCAGCTTCGATTCAGGAATTTCTTCCTCTCTTAATATCCTCGTGATGACTTCTAAAAAGCCATTATATCAGCACATTATTGAAAAAATAAAACAACAGAAAACCTGCCACGTCTAACCACCACGGTTGTCATGGTTACGTTGAATTATTATTATTGGACAATTTGGCAGGCTGCTGCGACCGCCAGCTTTAAATACTGCCTACCCCAATTCGTTAGAGCTACGTATGAGCTTTATTTATCGCAACAGGCCGCGCCTCGTGCGTTTGCCAAGTTATAAAGTAAATTTTTAGCATATGGCATTGTTTATGAAGCGTGCAGCTTAGGCTGTGGCGCTGGCATTACTTAGGAGGCAAATAACAGCAGTAGAGTGTAATTTTAAGCTAGAAAGCTTAACAAGCTGTTAACGTTAGTTATATTTGTAGCTGTTAGTAAAATGTTTAGCTGTTGCGTTGAGCTTTACAATATACAAACAAATGCTAATCCAATTAGTGTCAAAAGCGTGTATTGAAGCTCGAATGTCTGGAAAATTGTTTCAATAATATAATTCACTTTATCAAACCAACGTTAACACGTAAAAATCATAATTACATAAACGAGGTAAAACGCCTGCCAGATTAGTGTTAGCAATTTGTGTGATTAGGAGTTTGCTATTACCAGCAGGCGCCTGACGGTTAATAGCGCGCGCAGATGTCTCTGATCGGCTGTTTCATTATCACAGGTTGTGTGTTATGGAACGGTAATGCTAACGGGGTTTAAGAAGTTCGGTAAAGGGGTGAGCAGTATTGAAAGACTGTTAGGGTGGCGATGTGGCAGTTTTCTTAAATGAAATGCTAATCAGACATGAGAAAATCCCACTTATTACTGGGATTTGGCTGTGACAAGCGTAAGCTAAAACAATGAGCAGTCAACTATACTTAGCTTCATACCATTAAAGTGTAACATCATACAGTATTTAATCGAAACATTGCAAATTAGGAACTCATTAATATTACAGGCAAGTAAGAGAAAAAAACTACAAAAATACGACAATACAAAAAACATACAAACACCAAACTAAATTAACTCATTCTCACAACTGTGCACCGGCAACAAAGTACAGCTAACAATAAACAATAACTTGCAAGAAAAAGTATTAAATTTATCCCATATTTATTAATAGCTCGAATATACAGAAAGTTTTCAAGTTCAAGCTGGCGCCTGCCATAGTAGCGTTAGCAGCAGCTGGCATAAGTTTGATTGTCGACTAATTGCTAGCAGTAAACAGTCAGGCGTTAGCTCGAGCCGCGGGAACACATGTTGCGTACAAAATTACTGTTTGTTGAACTTTTGATATATGGCTAGCTGGTAATTGTAGTTTAGAAAGATGTGCTAGGTGGGTTAGTCGTTAATTTGATTGAAGTAATTGTCAAATAATGGTTTTGAGAACGGTCTTTCGCAGTTTTTAAAGCACTTTTCAGAAGTCGGTTTTCTAAAAAAATTATGGAACTATAAAGTTTTTTTTCGGCCACATAGTTATAATTATGGGTTTGGTCTATTGATAGAGCTTACTTTGTTGACAGGCTTTACATTTTGAGTAGTAAATAAGAGACGCAAGAAGTATCAACAACAAATCAAAAGTTAAAGAACTAACTTTCAAAAATCTATTTCTGTCCTACTCCTGCCTTCCACCGAATACCAAACCAATTCACCCTCCTATTTTAATTAGCTCCTGACAATTCCGCATAATTAATATTGCTTATCAGTGCAATGAATAAAGCCAAAAACTGGTAGGCGTGGGGTATAGATCACTACTAGTGTGCAGGCGACAGTGCTGCGACACGGCCGTGCGAATCAAACGCTGCTCCAGTGCGATCCTAGCAAAGAAGTGAGGCATAAGCGGAGGCGGGTTTGTGGAGCTTCTTGTTTTATCGATTTGCAGAACGAATGAAAAAGTAACTTTGTAGGTATTAATTCAGCCGTCCAGTACAATAATGGCTTCAGGATGTTGTTAGGACTTCCTCGCTACTGCAGCGCGTCGGAAATGTTTGCGCAAGCTCGTACCGACGGGTTTCACGCGATTGTTCGCAAAAAAACAGCTTCGCTGCTGAGGAGAATGAGAGACTATCGCAACAGCATCATGAGAACTGTAGCGGAGAGCTTCAGCTCTTCAATTGTAAAGCAGTTTGTGCGGAGGGTGACTGGTACTAACACTAGATAATAAGTTGTTTTAATGTTATGTTACTAACACTCTATGGATTATTTATTCCAAATTAAAACTCATTAAAATTAAAAGGTTTTTGGTACTTCTTGTTAAAACATAATAGTGTATTGGTATTTCAAGTCCTATTATAGTAGGTAGTCTTTCGTCTCATTTGATTTGATGAGCAATGGTAACGTAGAGTGCCTTCGCGCATGAAACCACATTCCAACAGCCCCTACGTAATGTCCATAAAAACTTATAATACATTTCCAGATGCAACAGAAGACAAAACAAGCGATACGAAATTTACAAATAAGCTCATACAAATATTAATTTTAAAAGACACAATAAACGAATACATAGGTACCTAAGAGACAAAAAAAAAATTAAACACGAACAGACACCACACATTTAGTCGTACTACATTCATGATCGAATACATACATAGATAAATATTATAATATGGTCAAATAATTTTATTTTTAGTTAAGTAAATAAATGTTATAATTTACTTAATTAATATTAATAACAACTTTAAAAATTGAAGATTGTTAATTGGTTTCCTAATTTTATTTTAATTTTATTTTTCTTCTTATTTTAATTTTATACTTTTTGCTGTACCCTACAGGTTTCGTATTAGTACTATAGCTTTAAGCCATTGTAACACCTTTTGAAGCATTATGGAATGCAAATAAAGATAATATGAATATGAATATAGAGTCGTAATTAAAAAAGTCGTAAAAAGAAAGCAAAACTTCAGGAAAACATTTACCTAAATTAATATAAAAGTACTTAATGCGTTTAGCAAAATAATGACATGAAAAATCATGTCATCTTGATTTTGTTACTAATAATAACTATTAAGTATTTTTTATTTCTGTATGAACCTGTTTTTTTTTTTGTACAATCTTCTACTCGTACATGGAATCACTTCCAAAGAAAAAAGCCTACGTTAGCAGTAACTTAGAACTCAAACTTCACAAACTCGCTCCCGCTTCGTATGCAGCCACACAACAGGGTGTCAAGCAGGAGGCGGGGCGTCTCTTGTTCCGATTATTATTTATTGCATCGATTGCATTGCGCGCCTAGTTCGCTTGTTTGCCGTCCGGAGCACGCGCGGCCCAAGTTATGAAGCAATGGAGTGCGGAGTATTGGAAAATATCGAGCGGATATTTTTGTGATATTATTGAAATGAATTAAATAGACGTCAACATACAAATTATTATGATGTAGTAATGGTTTTTCGAGATGTTGGAAGTGTGTCGTAGCGTAGGTAAGACTCTTACCGGCTGAAACTACACGGTGTTCGATATTAGCTTTGGTGGAACGTGTCAAGGCTTTGGAAGACCGGTGGATGATTGATGAGACTTATCGGTGGGGGTTGTATGAACTATTATTTTTACCAGATAATAAAATAGCGGTGATAGACAGGGGAGAATGGAAAGAAAAAACGGTATTCGCCAACCCCACGTAGCATGGGCCAAGGGTAGGAAGATGATGATTAAAATAATGTTCATATTCTTAGCTGTTTTCAAATTATAATAATTTTACCTAAACTAGCAAACATTATATTTGCATAAAGTCAGGTTCTCAAAGTTCTCACCTTTTAAAAACTTAAGGCGAGTAGTGCCGCCAACTTGCGCCACCATAGAGAAAACATCATAATTCTGGAGATATGGAACATTTTGAAATTTCATTTGCTCACATTTTTAGTCAGATGAGGTAGGTCAGGTGAGGTAAAAAAAATCAACACTAAACCCCCTAGGTTCGAAGCCTTAGCAGTTAACTCCAAAAACGGTTCTATCTCATCCGGCTAAAAATGTGAGCATAGGTCAAAATGTTCCATAATTTTCTCCAGACTTATGCATTTTTTCTCAATGGTGGCACTAGTTAGCAGTACTATACCTACTCGCCTTAACCGCGTCCGCTCCTAACTCGCGCCGCCAACTAATTTATGTTTCGGCCGCTCATTTGTTCCAAGTTTTGTATTGTCTTTATTTTCTAGTTCATTCGCTCGCATTATTAATAATAGTCCGCGATAATAGTATTTTTCGTTTTCTGGCACACAGCGGCTCCGATACCAATTGTTTTGATTACTTTTATAATTAATTTGGTTAAAACAAAAGGAATGTTGTTCTCGATTTCCTGGAACTGAATTTCAATTAATGCGACATAACTATAAATATCATAAGCTTTTTAAACCATTACTAAGATTGGTTTCTCAGAGCTGTTTTCATTATTTATATGTGTATCTGCGGTTATATTATACATAGGTCATTTCTCACATTGCAGAAGCGAAACATTGTTTTTAAAATAAATACAGGCTGTAACAATACACCCATCACGTAGCCGTCAATAACGCATTCTATACTTTTGATGTACATTGCACGAAAATTATTGCTGTGAAACGAGTTTTGAACTGAAAAACTGAACTTGAAGTTGAGAGCAGTGGTGGCCCAGTGTTAACGGTCGCGACTTACGAGTTGTAGGTCGTGGGTTCGAACCCAGCAGGCGCTTTACTTTGTGTAAATTATTTCATCACCACTGCTCTCAAAACGGTGAAGGAAAACATCGTGAGGAAACCGGCATGTCCTGGAAACAAAAATTCGAAGAATTGTGACATCTACCAACCTGGGCCCACGTGGTAGATCTTCCTCTCACAGAGAGGAAACCTGTGTCCCAGGTCCCAGCAGTGGGAACAATATAGGCTGATTATACTATGAGTCAGTCAGCTTAGTAGAGTACAGTTTTTCTTCTATAATACCTATCTCCTATATCTTGCTATGGTGCCATCAGCAAGATTAACGTGTCTAACTGCCCTTAGCATTGATTTTTAAAAGGATATGTCTCAATGGTAACCGCATATGAGGAAGTGAGAAACTGACGTAACCAAGATTCGACAAAATTGGACTTCATAATTGCGCTTAATTCGAACTATCCGTGGCGCTCCTACGCCCGAAATCATGTTTAAACACTTATTTTCACGCGTTTTATTTCATTTTGAATTTGTATACCTCTAAAAAAAACTCCATTTATAAACGTAAAATACCATCGTCCAATGGCGACCGCGGGCTGACAGTAGTTGTGAAGATATGAGGTTCGGGTTGACATTCGAGTACACATTGACATGAACCTATGCGGTATCATGCGACACTAGGGGATAATTTGAAAACATTATAAAAGCCAATTATTTTTAAAAGAGTAACCATGGAGTTTCTTGCCGGCTCCTCTCCATTGGAAATGACCATTTGGAACCGTGCACCTAGCTTCTGACGTTTCATAAGTGCCCATGTGGGTTTATGTGAAATAAAATATTTTGAATTTCAATTTGAACCCCTTTTTCCCCCAGGTTCTATGACCCCCCTCAAACGAACGGCTCACACGAGGACTACCCCCCACAGGCCAAGCGGGCCGCGTCCAGCCTGTTCCTGAACCCCTCGCCGTTCCTGTACCCGTTGCCTAGCAACGCCAGTCTGTTTGACTATGGACACCCGTATCATGCCTTCCATGGGAACCAAGAGGGAGGGTATGAGAGGAGAGATGGTGAGTCTGACTTGGATTTTGGTTTTCTTTAAACGTTGCGTCTGAGATTTTCGTGATTTTGCCAATATCATAGGTTACACATCATGATAACACATCACATGCGATGTATCATAGGATGCATCATCAAATGCAGAATAGGCCAGAGATGGAACTTATCTGCAGGCCACACATTTTGGGCATTTTTGAGACAACTCTTTTGCTTTTTTCACTATTGTGAAACTAATTCTCTGATTATCCAATCCACTGCAGTGCATAAATGCATCAATTTTAATCCAAATATTCTAAATGATTATATCAACAAAGAACGTATAAATAAATAAATCACTAGTGCAGTATCAAATCTCATGGACGACGCTCCCGAATTTTACCTAAAAATATTACTTTCCGCACAGGAATTGAACCCAACTTTTGCTTTGTTCTAAGTAAGTACCTAGGTATAACTGCCGGCACGAGGCGTGAGAACAATCCGTCAGCGAGCTCTTGTATTCTGTTTTCTATCTTTGAGCTTGATCATATTTTGATTTAATTGCTCCCGCCCGTGTGCAACCTGCCGTGATAGGAAATAAGATTCGTTAGGTTTAAGAGGCAACCGACCGCGCAGTGGCGCCCTAATCGTTTGTTTGGTTATTTCTTTTATTTTAGAATAAAAATGCAGAAAATAAGCCGGAATAATTGTGCTCCACACGACTATACGTTATTATTTTTACAAATAGTAGCTTTATATTGTTTAGTTTTAGCAGTTGCATGCAACTGAGATGAGAATGCTAAGAGGGATGTGTGGTGTTACACGAATGGATAGAATAAGAAATGAGTACATAAGAGGAAGTCTAAAAGTGGCACCGGTGACTGAAAAGTTGTGCGGAAATCGGCTGTCATGGTATGGGCATGTGATGCGGAGGAGTGAGGAAAATGTCGTGAGGAAAGTTTTGAGTATGAATGTCGATGGCTATAAGAGTAGGGGAAGACCAAAGAAACGATGGATGGATTGTGTGAAAGATGGCTAGAAAGGGGGTGACTACCGAGATGATGAATAATAGAGAAGTATGGAAAAAAGGACATGTTGCGCCGACCCCAAATAGATTGGGATAAGGGCAGGAGAATGATGATATTGTTTAGTTTTATTATAACCGTTAAAACGGAAAATGGTGGCCACTTTTTTAAGTTTTAACGATTATAATAAAACTTAACAATATAAAGCTACTATTTGTAATAATAATAACGTATAGTCGTGTGGAGCACAACTATTCCGGCTTATTTTCTGCATTTTCATTCTAAAATAAAAGAAATAACCAAACAAACGTTGAGGGCGCCACTGCGTGGTCGGTAGCTTCTTAAGATTAGAGTTTGTGCTCACGTGAGTCACGAACCGATTCGTGCCGGCAACTATATTGTGTCAACTGTGTCTAAAAGGAGTCTGTAGCCTTTTCTTTTCGGCATAGGTAGGTATCTTGTTTCCAAAACCACCTCTCTCAAACAGGTGGCATAACAGTCCGCGACGTATCATCAATGAACGCGCCGTTCTCGGAGCCCCGCGGCCTGGGGGCTGCGCCCTCCGGCCTGCTGAAGACGGACGACGAGTGGAAGAACATCAACACCATGCTGAATTGCATTCTCAGCATGGTGGAGAAGACGAAGAGGGCGCTGGCGATACTGCAGCAGAGAGGTAGGGAAAGAAAGAACGATTAAATAGATGAAAATTATGAGGGGTATGGTAGTGTGTTTAGAAAAGTTCAGACAAATAATAATTGAAGTACCTATTTTTAGGATGCTTAAGATTAAGAAACTGGTCATCTGTTTAGCAATAATTTGACTAGAACTGACTTCTGCAATGCACATTTGGGCGGGCCGCTCCGCAATGTAAAAATCCTCCTACATCACATCGTTCAAGTAATGTGGAAGATTGTTCACGCCCGAGGCCCGTCGCAGCTGTAATGTCCGCTTGACTTATATGCGATATGTCTGCAGGCCAATCTCATGCAGTGTTTACCTTATTAAATCATCGTAATATTGCGATGACAAAAACACACACCATAGTTAGATTTTAAAACCTAAAGGTATCGTGGTTTTTGAAGAATCCGATTTTCTTACTACTTAGTGATTTAACTTCATTTTATCGCCATGCATCATATACATCATTCACAACTACTGTATTGTTTTAGGTGTAGAACCGACAGAGAGCAATGACATTAAGCGTGCTGCGAGCGAGATCATGGCGACCGCAGTCAGACAGACTGAGGAGAGAGTGGCCGAGGTACGGAGACGAGCTGAGGACGCTGTCAACCAGGTAAACAAGTAGACACAGTTGATATTCATGCAGATGGGTTCCTCTAACAACCGATATCCTTGGATAGAGATAAAATTTAGGGTTACCATCCACCCGAGTTTATCCGAACTTGTCCGGTTTATTTACTTTTCGACATAAGGGGTTTAGAGGATAGATAAGAGGAGGAGGAAATTTCGAAATGTTAACCCAATGGAATGGTGAAAGCAAAGCAAGCAGTTTAGCGACTAGAAAAATTGTTGAAGGAAAACTAACAAGTTGGATGGTTAGATGGTTCTCCACGTCCTGCTTGTCGTAATTTAGCTATCGCATTATTATGTTGGTATTACTCCCACAGCCAGCGTTTCGATTATCAGCTTTTTAGCCGCGTATCTTAGACTAGCCTAAGCTTCTAGATATTACTTAGGTGGTTCTTATTTCTTTATCATGTACTTTACTGCCTCTTTCTTACAATACTCCGGAATCCCCGTTTGTCTTTAGTCCACTTTGTAATCCTACCGTACTTCATTTCCCAGGTAAAACGCCAAGCCCTGCTCGAGCTGCAGCGCGCAGTAGGGGCAGCGGAGTCCAAAGCCCTAGAATTGGTGGCTGCTGAGCGTGGCAAGGTGGAGCGTCGACACTCGCCGCCGCCCGGCCGGGAGCTCAGCCCTAATGCTAGCACGCAGCAGAATGTGAGTGGAGTGACATTATTTTAAAGATCCGAAGCCGTGCAACGAACACAAAGATAATGAGGATTGAATGGACTGATCAGTATGAAAGAAATTGTAGTACTGTACTTTACTCTGAGATACTCCAACAGATTTTTAGGGTTGCAAGTCTTTACCGCCATGGGATCTGGAGGCAAAAGTCCTCGCGCACGTGTGGGAGTGGCGCGAGGAGGTGAAACGCCGGGGCGTAACTCCGCTGCCGCGAGAAATCACGGTACAGCGGACAGAGCTCCGGCGGGATCTCATGGCGACATGGAGAGTGCGATTGTCGCAACCCAGCGCTGGGCACGCCAAAATTGCGGCGATAAGTCCCCTCTTTGAGGAGTGGTTGGAGAGGCGCCACGGCGTCCTCACCTTCCGCCTGACGCAGGTCCTCACCGGACACGGTTGTTTCGGGAGGTTCCTGTTTCGGATAAGGCGGGAGGAAACACCCGGGTGTCACCATTGTGTGGATCGCCCGGAGGACACGGTGGAGCATACAGTGGAGGTCTGCCCGGCTTGGGCGGAGCACCGCCGTGTTCTCACGGAGGCGATCGGCGGCGGCGATCTCTCGCGTCCAAACCTGGTCCAGGCCATGGTGCGGAGCGAGAGTGCATGGGAAGCCGTCACCTCCTTCTGCGAAGCAGTAATGCTCGCGAAGGAGGAAGCGGAACGCGTGAGGGAGAGGCAACAGCCGCGCCCTCGCGCTCCTAGCCGCCGTAGGAGACGCCCTGGGCGGCGGGAATCGATTGCCGATTCCCGGCCACCGTAGGCGCGGGCTTGCGGACGACGAGTAATGGGCAGCTCGCCGTCCGGTAAGGACCAGGCCCGGGTCGACGGCGCGTTGTGTTCCACGCGCGCCTCAAAGAGATGTCAGCAGTGACGGGGTCAGTTGGGCCGATGCCGCCGGGGTCGCGGGTAGCTCGAAAGAGATACCGTGGCCCTGGCACGGGCAGCTGAAGGAACATGGGTGGGTTTTAGTCAGTAAAAGTCTGAATAGAATAGAATAGAATAGAATAGAATAGAATAGATGTTTATTTCTTTAGTTAAATAACATATCACTTATAAAATGTAATTTTACAAGAGCATTGTGTGTGCTTTACTTTGGCGCACTTTGTCCGGGGAGGGATCTTTTGCAACCTTTTGTTGAACTCTTTTCACACACGATTGAATTATATAAAACAAGTGTGAGAAATTTGGATTTAGGATCCCATCAGGTCTAGACCTGAAACTACTTATAATGTACGAGTGACTTTACGAGTCAAAGCCTATGCTGACGGGGGGGGGCCGTTCTCTTGTGGAGCGGTTTCTCCCTCTCCGATTTATTTATATATTCAATTTCACCTATTCTGTTTGAGAAAAGGGATGGATTGAATTGTCCATATCTCGTATAGGCGGGACCGGGATCGTCGAGGCCGCTGATCGTCAGTGAGGAGAGTTTTTCGATCATATCATGGTGGAGATCGTGTGCTCTGAGGTGCCATGGGTCTTGCCCAAGCATTTCCCAGAGCGTTTTTGTTTCAGTGCGACGTGGGAAGGCACCTGCAGCTTTCAGTGCCATTTTGTACTGTCTCTCTAGTTTTGTCAAATTGCTCTTGCTGTATCTTGGAAGGAGTTGGATGACTCCATAGTCGAGTACTGGCAAGAGACACGTCTGTATGATGAGCAGTTTTGTTTCAATTTTTACTTTTGATCGGTACCCTATGATCGAATTTAGGGCACCTCTTACTCGTTTTACCTTTTCTACGGTCTCTTTGGTGTGTATGTTCATTGACAGTCTCTTGTCTAATACGACACCGAGGTATTTTATTTTGTTCTTGTATTCAATCCGTTCGTTTTTCATTTTGACGTAATTTCTATATCCGTTGTTTGGATTTCCCAGCCGAGGTCTTTTGTAGGAGAACATGATGCACTCCGTTTTATCCACGTTGCATTGGAGGCCCCACCGCTTGTAGTAGTCTATAATTTCCTCCGCTGCCCATTCTGCGCGCCTAGTGGCGTGATCTGGTTTCTCCGCTGCATTGAGAATGCACAGGTCATCTGCGTACTGAGAGAGCATCTGTCCTGCGATTCGTTGCTTTGGTATGTCAGCGACGTATAAGTTAAAAATCACGGGTCCGACGATTGATCCCTGGGGAACACCATGTGGTACCTTTTTTTCTGTTCCTGTTGTGGTTCTAAATCTGCCTTTGGTTGTTCTGTCTGACAGATAATTTTCTATTATCTTTATGATATTATTTCGGGCTCCAGCTTCGTAGAGTTTCTTTATTAGGCCTTGATGATTTATAGAATCAAATGCCTTGCTGAGGTCTGTCGATATCATGGCCACGCTGTGTCCTTTCTCCAGGGCGTCGGTTATGTATTTGCCCGTCCTTAGTATTTGTGTCGCTGTGCCTCTTTGGCGGACGAATCCATGTTGGTGTTCGGGGATAAGTTCGTTACTTTCTGTGTTTATTCTCGAGAGAATAATGCGTTCAGCCCATTTGCCCATGATGTTGAGTAGACTGATGGGTCTGTATGACTTGGGTTGTGTGTGGTCTTTCCCTGGTTTATGCAAAAAGATGCATGTGCTTTCTTTCCATCTTTTTGGGAAATATCCCGTGTTGATAATGTAGTCCATTATTCGCTTGAACATGGCTATCATCGTATCACCTCCCATTTTTAGAATATCTGCTCTTATCCCGTCAGGGCCAGGTGCTTTCTGATTCTTGAACTTTCGAAGAGCTATTTTTAACTCTGCGTGTGATGTTGCTTCTAATGGTTGGAATGGTGTGTATTTCTCTGTGTTTTCGTCTTCGTCAGAGATATCGGATGTGTGAATGATAGCCGTGTCCACTAGATTGTCGATAATTTCCAGTTCTGTGTTGCAGTTTTCTATAAGGGGGAGCCTTTGAGGTGGCTTTTTCATCGCTCTCTGTAAACCCCACATTTTCTTTCTGTTGTCAGTTTTACTCTCTAAAGCTTTGTTCAGCATTTCTTCTCCGTGTTCGATGAGTTTCTTAGCCAAATTGCGTTTTAATCTGTTGTATTCTCTCTTTAGTTCGTTGTATCTATATGTGAATCTTAGACGCCATGCGATGTCTTTCGCTTCATTTCTTTTTTCTATCAACTTTTGTATTTCTTTGGGAAGATTTTCCTTGTTGTCGGTTTGTTTGAGTGGCGCAAATTCGTCCAGTGTCTGTATTACAGCCTTTTCTAGGTTTTCAATCATTTTGTCGCAGTCTATGTCAGTTTCGATTTTTATGTTTGGGTCTATTTTTGTTGCCAGAGATTGTTCAAACTCTTCACGTTTTTCCTTACTCGATTTGATGTCTTTGAGGTTGCGACTGAGTGGGATCTCGTAGTCGTTTTCCAAATTTATTGTCATTATCCATGGTATATGATCGGACCCTATGGATTCTATCTGTTTGCATGATTTTATTTCCAAATCAGAATGGTTGTATGTTGTGATTGCTATGTCCAGTATGTTGTTGTTACCAGTACTGGTGGGTCTAGATGGCTGACCGGAATGTATAATTCTACAGTCGCCGTTGTTGTGTATTTCCCGTAATAAAATTCCGAGACCTCTATCGACTGAACGGCCGAGCAGTTGCATTCTTAGGTTCATGTCTCCCATGATGAGGGCACTCTCTTCTCTAAGTAATTGCTCGAATTCATCAGACAGTTCGTTTTGATTCGGTATAGGGACGTAAATGCCTTTTACCGTGATGTATTCTCCAGTTCTGTGGTTGGTAAAGACTCGAATACTGCATCCTTCGATGTTTCTCTCATCATCACTAAAGGAGTCAATGAGTTTGGTTTGAGCCCACCTCATACCTCTTTTGACGTATAATATGGTGCCTAGATGGTTGGCTTTCTGTTCATATATTTTGTCGTAATTAAGAATGTTGAACTTTTTATCTGTCAGGTCGATTTTGGCTTCGTTTATGATGGCTATGTCCACATGGTATTTCTGGACCAATTGTTTTATTTCAGTGAACTTGTTTCTGATACCCTGCACGTTGATGTGCAGGATCTTTATGTGTTTCTTACTGCCTTTAGTAGAGTAGGACATCTCTGAGTTCTTTCATTAGTGTCATGAATGTTTCCATAGTTTTATCAAATATGGAGACTTTTTCTTCCGTGGTTAGTTTTCTGCGAGGCTGAATTGGTTCGATTTCATTATTCGTTGCCTGTGCGTACGATGTACCCTTTTGAATCGTCGATCTGCGTACTGGAGATCTCGATTTTCTATTTGTTTCTTGTTGTGGTGTTGGTTTAGTTGCAGATGGTACATTTATGTGTTCCTTTTCTACTCGCTCAGCCTTTTTATTTTGTCTCTCTATTGCCTTTTTGAACAGTGGGCACTTTCTCTGTGTTGCGCTGTGTTGCTCTGGCTGTACATCTTTACAGTTTGAGCAGACTCTCACCAATTCATTCTGATTGTTTTTAATCGGTATGGTGGGTTCTCTTTTCGGTGCATGGCATGCACTCGTTGCGTGGTTGAATTTAAAACAGTTTTTGCATTGTAGCACTCTGTCCGAGCCTGCTTTGTATTTTTCAGGTCTTAGCTTGTGTGCACAGTAAAAGGCTTCTGTGGCGTTTTTCATTCTTACAGCGATCTCATTGTATGAGAAATCGCCGCTGAATATGCATAGTTGTACATCGCTCGTTATCTTTTTTATATTGAGAGGGCGAATGCCGATGCACTTTTCCATCTCGTCTTTTTGTTCTTCGACTGTATAGTCATGTCCCATATTTCTTATGATGACTTTCGTTGTTTTTATTTGTTCCGCCTTGGGTTTTGGCGCTATAAACGCGAGATCTGGCTTGAAGCATTTGATGTCCTCAATTGCCTTTGCCCTTTTCTCTAAGTCGGTGAGTGTGATGAGAATGTTTTTGCTTCTCACGTTTCTGATGATGCGGCCATGGTATTTGCTCATTAATTTGGTTAAATCTCCTACGAGTTGGTCGCTCAGCATCTTTTTCGTATCCTTGTTATCTTTGTATTTGTATCTCGCGTCCGTGATTAGTATCGGTGGTACGTGGGTGCTATTCTTTTTTGGTATATTTTGCCCCGTCGGTACAGAACCTTTAGGTGAACTGTCGAGTGTTCCTGTTCGCCTGGCAACTTTTTTCGCTTCCAATACGCCTTCTCCCACGAACGGGTGTGGGCGCTTAAGTGATTGGCTGCGCGATCTCGGTGAGTGATCTCTTACTGATGACGCAGAGTGTGAGCGAGATGGCACTATCACCCTTCTGTTTTCCTGGTTCGAATTGTTTTGAAGCAGCTCAAACCGATTATGAGTCGGTATTGCATCAGCCGCTGCCTCGGTTGTTCTAGAGACTTCGATTTGTTTCTGTATCGTATTTTTCTTAGTTTTTAGGTTTAGTTCACTCGATTTGATGTGTACTGTGTTTATTTTCAAGCAATTGCATACATATTCCTCTTGAGCTGTGAACTCAGCCTGGGGAATTGCTTTGATATTTCTTTGTTTTTTGCATTCCACACAGTTGTGGAAAACGCTTCTTACTACTGTGTTTACGCACGAGTAGATTTTATAATAAACATCTGGAATGAACTTACCGTTCGTGTGACGGTGGTTTACGAACGCGCAAATCTTTATAACACTGGTTTTGGTACACTTTTTGCACTTCATTGATTTTATTTTAGTCTGTTCATTTGTCCATTCTAAAAAGTTTTTAATGTTATTTCTGTGGGTACACTGGTTACACTGCACGGTAAAAGTTCCGTCTTCGTTTGTTGAGATTTCGCTCACTATTTCACATGTTACTTGGTGTTCTAATTGCACTGTTTTATTACCAACTAATAGGTCCGCCTCCATTATTGGAGGGTACTTTCACTTTCACTATGTTACAAATTGTACGTGTAATACACTTATTATTCACTAAAAGTCACATTTTGCAGTGTTCGATAATTAGTACGTATATAAACAATAACACAATACAGTGGAATGTTCCGCTCGCCGGCTGTTAGCGGAGCGTGACCTTGACGCGACGCAAAACAACAGCGGGACACTCACTCGTTAGACACGTCCGACCCGTACGGCGGCTCGCACGGTCCAGTAAAAGTCTGACACGCCCTCCCGCTTCTGCCCAGAGCGGGAGAAGTCATTTGATGATTTCCCATCCACAAAAAAAAAACCACTTTAGGGGATACCACTTTAGGGGATGTGATTTCAAAAATCCTTCCTTATTGCTCATTTTCGGTAAATAAAGAACTCTTGTGCAAAATTTCAAACTTCTAAACATAGAGCATTGTCTGTCAGTGAATTTAAGATATTTATATTTTATGTAGACTGAATGGAGAAATGTGACGCAACGATATTATTTTCAATTAAAGTATGAGCATCGAAGACAGAAAAGGTCAAAGGTCAGAAAGGGTCGCGCATACCCATTTGTCAATGAACTGTAAGAGGAAGGCGCCTGTGTCTGTAACACAGTTTATACTAGCACAGACACAGACGTTCACTCTGTCTCAATAATTATGTGATGGCGTTTGTTATTTTTTTTTGTTCTTTTTATTTTTATGTTTTAATTGAGATGGACGATTTGTATTTGGCTTTTTGATAAAATAAAGATTATTATTATTATTATTGTCGTTTATTCATTTTATTTCTTATCTATTTACATTTTTAAATATTTCTTAAAAAAAGGATATAAAAAAAAAAACATTTAAAAATATAAAAAAATAGAGGTCCGCCGGTGTCGGGAGCAGGGTCCAAGCTACCGGTGGTTAGGGCTGCAGAGACAGGAACCTTCTCACAATGCGAGCCGTATCAAGGAGTACTGCCTTCTGAATCAGGCCCTTGATCCAACCGCCTAATGATAGCCTCGAGAGATGTTGTTCGAGGCTTTCGGCCATCAGGCCATTGGCCGTTACGACAATCGGCACAATGACAGCCGAGCTCACATTCCACATATCAACAACCTCGTGAGCTAAGTCGAGATATTTTATTTGTTTCTCTTTCTCAGCTTTCACGAGGTTCTCGTCATGTGGAATGGTAACATCGACTATCATTGCGTGGCGCACTAACCGATCTATCACTACTATATCAGGCTTATTGGCGACAATAGTCCTGTCAGTAATGATAGACCGATCCCAGTACAAAGTGACATGGTCATTTTCGAGAACTGGGTCGGGCACATACTTGTAGTATGGTACCTCAGAATCGACTAGTTTATATTTCAAAGCAAGTTGCTGGTGGATAATCCTAGCTACTTGGTTATGCCTGTGCAAGTACTCGCCGTTAGCCAGACGAGAACAACCGGAGATAATATGTCTGATGGACTCACCCGGACGGTGGCATGCCCGACACACGTCAACCGTCCCGTCCTTCATAATATGTTTCCGATAGTTATTCGTCAAGATAACTTCGTCCATAATTGCACAGACGAAACCTTCAGTTTCCCCGAAAAGGTCACCGAAACGTAGCCAGGATACGGACGCTAAGAAATCTACACCGGGCTCATGAAGAGCCCGATAGAAGCGCCCGTGGAGCTCCTTGCTTTGCCATACCTTCTTGCGGTCATCGGTAGTAAGTACTACAGGTTTGCGCCAGTTCTCTTTAGCCATGGACAGCGGGGTGAGCCCCTTGTCCACTGCAACCACATCACGGTGCATACCCACTTCGACTTTTAAAAAATATTCTCTGAGGCTGCACACCTCGCGGTTGTGGAGGGTCTTCGCATTTAAAAAGCCTCGACCCCCGCACTTCCGCGGGATGTACAGTCTCATCACCGATGATCGTGGGTGATGCATCCTGTTTGCAGTCAGCAGTGTACGGACCCTCCTATCCAGGGCGTCGAGTTCAGTCTGAGTCCATCTGAGTATGCCGAAAGAGTACATCAAAACCGGCATGACCCAACCGTTGAAAGCGCGCACCTTGTTTCCGCCTGAAAGAAGACTGGTTAATACCTTCTTCAGGCGACCAAAGAAGCGCTCCTTCAACGATTGCTTCATGTCAGCAACGTTGATGCCTAACGCTTCCGACATACCCAAATACTTATAGCTTTCGGATGAGGAGAGGGATCTAAGATGTATGGAATCCGAAAGTTGAATTCCATCGGATTCCATAACCTCACCTCGTTTTACATGCATGATTGCACATTTGTCCACACCAAATTCCATCCTGATGGCGCTACTGAAAGTTTCAGTAACCTTTAGTAGCTCCATCAGCCGCAATTTGTTGTGGGCAAAGAGTTTCAAATCATCCATGTAGAGGAGGTGAGATATCACCTGACCACCTCTCTTCAACCGATAGCCTAGACTTGAATCCTCCAACAGTGTGCTTAGAGGATTCAGGGCTAAGCAGAACCAAAGTGGACTCAAACTGTCGCCCTGAAATATTCCCCGTTTAATCCATACAGGATCATCATTCCCTTGGATCTGTCGACATCCAGGATAGCGAAGGACCGTCCTCCATTGCCCCATACACGACTCAAGGAAGGTGCGTAGAGTCGCATCAATCTTGTACAACTCCAACACCTTTATGAGCCATGTATGTGGCACCGAGTCATAGGCCTTCTTATAATCTATCCAGCATGTCGACAGATCCTTGCGGGATCGACGAACCTGTTGGCTAATGGCCATGTCGATGAGGAGTAGCTCCTTAGTACCGCGAGACCCGTTCCTACATCCATTTTGAGAGGTAGACATAATCGTGTTACTGTCAATGTGCGTATTAATTTTCGCTCTCAAAATGGATGTAAGAAGTTTATAGACCGTCGACAAACACGTGATCGGTCTATAATTCTTGGGTTCCACGGGACTACCTGACTTATGGAGCAGGTGGGTAACGCCTGTTGTTAGAAACGGCGGTAGCGACCCAGACTCTAAGGATGATTGGAACTGAGATGCCAGGCAAGTGTGTGAACTACTTAGCCATTTCAACCAAAAATTGTGCAGTCCGTCCGGTCCCGGTGATTTCCAATTCGGTAACGGACGGACTGCTCTGGCTACGTCTAATGGCGTAATTGTGATTTTTCCCATTTCTGGTATAGTTTCACACACTCGCTCGACATCCTGCATCCAGTCAGCCTCAGAGTGACAGACGGGTACCGACCATATGCTGCGCCAAAATTCACTCGTAGCGGCATCATCCGGGCGGCATACGTCTGTCACATTTTGTTCAGGTCGCTCCCAAGTTCTATATACCCACCTCTCATCGCTCTGGAACATGCGATTCTGCGTGTAACGATCAACCCGCCGCTTATACCGCCGAATACGGCTCGCCCATGCACAAACTTTCTGCTTCAGGAAGTCGATGCGCTCTGTGACACTGGACATGTATTCTCGAGGGCTGATTCCAGTCCCCGAGAATGCCTGCCTCACAAAGCGCATCACTCGTGGTCGTGTATTGCCCTCCCTGAAGCAGTATAGTTTGCCGATGAGTACCCTGGCCCCATCGATACGACGCTCGATCCTGCATTGCCAGGCTGGTACAGCTGGTTTTGGTCGAGTAGCTCCGTCACAGCTAGGAAAATTGACGTTAGCTAAACGACATGCCGCAACAGCTGCGCAATACAGAATCGAGTGTGTATCAACGAGGTCCTCGCTGCTTTCGAAAAAATTCTTAAGCTGCGAGTCCAAGGCACTCACCAGCGCCCTATTTTTTTTGTGCATAGGTAGGCGTGGTAAACGGGGTCTAAGTTCGGTCGGAGTGGACCTATACTCGCGAAACGCATCCTCCAGTGCGCTCCTCAACCGGCTATTGCACTGGCTACTTACTATGTCAACCCTATCATCCTCCTCTTCAACATGATTGAACCGCAGTGAGATTGCATCTATCGTTGACGCTTGTACCGCGGTGTGTGCTGGGGGCGAGACGATACGGCTGCTCAGTACCTCTGAGCGCAGCCTATCAAGTGCGGTATCGTCCAACCTGTGATTGCGTTGGATGACCCGCACCTGATCCGACAGTCGTTGGGCCGAGGTGTTGACGGTTGGTTCTAGTTCCTGGAACAGAGTCAGCATCCTAACACGATACGCAGTGAGATTAGTTCCTCCCTCTGTAGACCCGTAATATGCGCGCATGACGTTCTCGTTCATTGACTGAGTCCATCTCATGCGCTGCACACAACCACCGGCAGCGGGGACCCGGCTCGGGGCCGGATGGCCCCTAAGTCCCAAGCTCCTCGGTGGCCGGCCTCTCCCCTGCCGACGTACAGGTGTTGGCGACGTCGGCGGGGAAAAATACTCGTCGCTCGAGCTCGACGCAACTGCCGCGGCCGGTGTCGTCACAGCGCTCATAGTGGGGCTGGATACCGGCGGCGGCGGGGCGGAGCTGAGCGGCGAGTCCGGAGATGGTGGGCGTGCTCGTCTTGCAGCTGATCTTGTCAACATTTTAATTTAATTTTCATGTTTGTTTTGTCGGAGATGACAGATGTCACCTCCGATTCGGTAGTTTTTGATGAAAATCTTTATGATTCTGGTTCATTTTGCTATTTTAATTTTGTCTTGTAGGTTTGGGTTTCAGGATGGTTTCAGGTTGCGATTGTCGCAACCCAGCGCTGGGCACGCCACAATTGCGGCGATAAGTCCCCTCTTTGAGGAGTGGTTGGAGAGGCGCCACGGCGTCCTCACCTTCCGCCTGACGCAGGTCCTCACCGGACACGGTTGTTTCGGGAGGTTCCTGTTTCGGATAAGGCGGGAGGAAACGCCCGGGTGTCACCATTGTGTGGATCGCCCGGAGGACACGGTGGAGCATACAGTGGAGGTCTGCCCGGCTTGGGCGGAGCACCGCCGTGTTCTCACGGAGGCGATCGGCGGCGGCGATCTCTCGCGTCCAAACCTGGTCCAGGCCATGGTGCGGAGCGAGAGTGCATGGGAGGCTGTCACCTCCTTCTGCGAAGCAGTTATGCTCGCGAAGGAGGAAGCGGAACGCGTGAGGGAGAGGCAACAGCCGCGCCCTCGCGCCCCTAGCCGCCGTAGGAGACGCCCTGGGCGGCGGGAATCGATAGCCGATTCCCGGCCACCGTAGGCGCGGGCTTGCGGACGACGAGTAATGGGCAGCTCGCCGTTCGGTAAGGACTAGGCCCGGGTCGACGGCGCGTTGTGTTCCACGCGCGCCTCAAAGAGATGTCAGCAGTGACGGGGTCAATTGGGCCGATGCCGCCGGGGTCGCGGGTAGTTCGAAAGAGATACCGTGGCCCTGGCACGGGCAACTGAAGGAACATGGGTGGGTTTTAGTCAGTAAAAGTCTGACACGCCCTCCCGCTCTGCCCAGAGCGGGAGAAGTCATTTGATGATTTCCCATCCACAAAAAAAAAAAAAAAAAAAAAAAGGATGGTTTCAGGTTGATTCTCATAAAATAAAAATAAAAACTACGATTATTATTAAAATTGAAAATGTGCAGATATGAAAACAAATGTGACTTGTTGACTTTGGTGTTGCCAGCTTTATTATTATTATTATTAAAGGTCAAGGTCAGGTTATAAGAAGAAGATCTGATTAACTGTTAGGGATTGAAAGAATCAAGTTCGTTACTATGGTAACTCCAGCAAGTAGATAAGGTTACACATAAATATAAGGTAGGACCTGGTTTTCCGAAACTAGGTTTTTGAAATATGGCCGTATAGGTGGATGCTATGTTAGCATAGCATCCACCTATACCTACCCCTACCTATACCTTTAGAGCTATACTCGTACTTGTTATTGTGTCTTATTCAAATTACGATTTCATATTGAAGTTTCCATGTGGATTAAGGCATCAGGGAAGATATCGCAACGAAAACCTGTTGGTGCCCCACGGTTTTACAACTTGATAATCAAATTGAGGCTAAACGACCAGATAGTACAAACTCTGGATCTAATAATAATAGTCCTCCAGACCGAATTTCGGGCATGGCGGCCAATCTTATTGGAAACTAGCCATCGACACGGGAGATATTATAATGCAGAAGTATGTGCGCAGACACAGGTGCACGCCCTCTTCGGTCACTCTCACAGTCCTATGAGATGGTAATCCAACACGACCGGAGAGAGATCAGGCGCAGGATATCTTTGGATCTAAGAAGTCCCTAATAACTATATTCCTCTCAGTTCAAGAAGGCGATATGACCGTACTGTTGTATGTGCAGTGTTGCTGGAACTGCGGGCGCAAGGCTCAGGAAACGTGCTCCGGCTGCAACGCGGCACGCTACTGCGGCGCCTTCTGCCAGCACAAGGACTGGGAGAACCATCATCAGGTAGGGCCAGGGGTAGGGCGGGGTAGGGGTAACTATTACAAAATAAACGGAAAATTAGTTTTACAATGACACACCAAGAGCTGATTATAAATTTTGACGCTAATAGCTGCTTAGCTTAGTTGTCCCTAATAATAGACATATGCGTCTAACATGCGAGATCTATGTATAATTACTGCAAAGATTCTGAGTTAATGGTGTGTATAGGGTGTTAAAAAATTAACTCTACAAACTTTAAGGAGTGCTTTTTTAGACCAATAACTTTTATCAAGGGAACTTTTATTTTTATTTTAATATATTTTTTTTTTACTTTCAAATCGCGAAATAAAAATCAGCTGTTTCGTACATTTTGATGTGTTATGCGAACATAAATGCAACAGGAGTTGTTTTTTTTTGCGATTTCTATGTTGATCCCATAGTAAAAGTTATTCAGTTCGATGGTCTGAAGCACTCCTTAAAGTTTGTCGAGTTAATTTTTTAACAAAAATCTAAGCCTTTAAAAAATAAATAATTAATTAAACAAAACAAGTTTAATAAATCTGCTAGAAGCTAAGATCAATACCAACTTACCCTGAAAAAAAAAGCGATCATAATATAACTAGTCACTGCTTTACTGACCAGTGCTTTCTAAGGGTTCCAACAACCAAGACTGGCCACACCAGCTCACAGCTCACAGGCCTACCATTCATTTTTACTTTCCAACCACTAACTGACTCTTCACCCACAGGTCTGCAGCGGCCGCGACCAAAAGCCAACCTCCCTCCGAACTTCCCCACCAGCGACTCAGCCATCCCTCCCCAAGCCCCTTACTCGCGCCACCACCCCCATAGCATCCACCACCCCCGCTCCCGCCACCCCGCTGCCCCTTCCGGACACTCGACTCTCCCTCTCGACGCTCAACTCTGCTGAAAGGTTACTCAACCCTGACAGGCCAGAGAGGATAACTCTCGCTTCGCTGTCGACAGCGCAGGGGATGATCGGCATCGGGAAGAAATGACGCCTGAGCAAGGAACCCTTTGGTAGCAGTGTGAGGTTTCCGAGGAAGGTTCGGCGGTAAACTGCTGGTTGTTACGGTGATTTCCAACTGGTTCAGTTATGCCAAAACAAACTTAGCCACAATCTTTAAAAAGGTGTTTTGGCAGAACTGGGTTCCATTGATACTTGTGTAAATGAATGCTTGTCAAACTTTTTATAGAACTTGGCTGTGCTCTGCCATGCGTGTAAATAATTTTCTGTATTTAAATAATGGTTTTTGGTTACTACTTAGTTCCTCGTTATGGTTTTAAATAACTTTATTATTTTAAAATTAGTTTAGTTTTTATTTATTTTAATAAAATACCAAAGAATAATAAATAAGAATGTATATAAATGTAGAAATGTAATTTTTTCACACTTTATCCTGACTAGCACTGTTCATCTGAAAAACTTTCTTGAAAATAAATCTGTTTTAATTAATTAACTACGATTGGGATTAATTACGAAACATAAGTAATTGTACGATACGATTAACCGTAAGATTTTAAATTTCTATCACTTTTCTAGCTAATTACCTACGACAGATTTTTTGAATGTCAAGTTTTCTGAATGACCCATCCAATACCCATTGTACATAATTGTCAATACCAATAATAATAAAAAAAACTGTGTCTAATGGAAACGTAAATAATATTAATTATTCATTTATTATTAAATAAATCCAATTTAATAATGAATGCAAATAGTCAAATATTATTTATAAAAAAACTCTTAACCTAAATATTATGTTACTATTTTATTGCAACACGAAAATAATTCATTTTTCACTGAAATTACTTAAATGCATTTTAATTTTTAAATGTAAGAGAGTTGTGACACTTTTGTATTATTATTTTAATAAGATTGTAACAAATGTATTGTGCAGTAATTTATTTCTTATTATTAACAAATAAAATAGTAAGTACCTTATTTTAATTTTCAGTGAGACTAATATAATCGACTGTTAAAAGTACAGTCAGCGTCATAAATACATGGTCACTTATTAATAAATGATTAAATCTTCGAATCTTGATGTAAAATAAAATAATAATAATATTAAGTAAAAGTGAAGTATACGATGAATTATGATCATGTATTTATTATGTTGATAGCAAAAAAATGTATATATTAAGACGCTTTCAAAGATTTATATTAGATAATAACTGCTTGAATAAACGTCTGTTCACGTTGATGTTTGTAAATGTAGAAAGTAATTGATAATTCAGCACTTATCAATATTTCAGCACAAGTGTGGTAATTTGCTTAAATGTCACAGTTATTTTGTCCCCAGCAGCCTAATTGCGTAACACACTTTCAATGACAATCCGAGAGTTTTGAACGAAATTTATAATTCATAGCTTCATAGGTTTGGAAAATTCGTCTGTTCAACAACGCTGAACTGTCAAAAGAAATACATTGCCATTGTGTGTGGATTACGCAATTACCCCACTAACGGCACATTTTTCATACTGATTGTAAAAGGCTATTTTGCTAATACGTTATATACTTACTTCTAGTAACCATACGCAGCCTATTCCTACCCCATGAAGACGTGTATAATAATGTTATTATCGTAACAACATAATATCTATTATGTCCTTGTGTAATAAAGTGCAATATTAATAATAATCGGTGTATAAAATTTCGAATTTAATAATGATTAAGATTTAGCAAAATAATGTTTTATTTCTGATTAAATAATTACGTATTTGCGTCGAATTGATGAAATAAAAATGTGTTAGAAATATTTTATGATGTTTCCATGTCTACTACCCCTTTGCCTATATAACACATAACTCACCTACTATATATACAACAGTAGGTAGTGGTAGGTACAGTAGTGCTATTCTGTAAACATCTCACCGTGATAACTCAGGTGAAGTGAGCGTGCAGTGAGCCGTCATTCCACCTGATGCTAGGGGTTGACACTATTGACAGCTCACTTTAAGATCACTTCACTCATGTTTTTACGGTGAGATATTTACAGAATAGCACTACGGTACCCAAATGCTTACTACGACTGCCTCGTTTGCGTCATGTTTACCGCAAATAAACGTATTTTCTTTCTTTCTTTCTTTCTTCTTTCGTTGGTCTAGTGAACGCAAGCGCTACTGCTGAGCATGAGGTCCTGGGTTCGATTCCCGAGTCGGACAAAGTGATACTGGGTTTATTCATCTGGAATTTCTCAGTAGCAACCCGGAGTCTGGATTTGTGCCCGGTTGACGGCAGTAGGCTCGCCCCCTATATACATAGGTACACTCAGAGCCGTATTAAGGGTGGCGAAGGCGGCCACCGCCCCGGGTGCCTTAGGCAGGGGGCATGAATGTCCTAATTGAAGATCGCATGATCGCGCGACCCGAAGCTGGTGAACCCGAAGCCCGAAGCCGAGCTGTGACGCACCGCCGCGTAACCGCGCGCCGTGTGCGTGGCTCACCTGACAGCCGGCCTGTATGGATCTATCGCAGCCAACTGGTTTAATTAGTCGTTTAGTTAACCGCCTAGCCTTATTACTAAACGGTGCCGTTCAACTAGCGGCCTGAATGATATTCAGCCGTTCAATCAAACAGCTAGGTAAAAGCCCAGACATTTAAGTTTAGTTCTATTTTCTGCCACCTGGCGCTGAAATCCACACTGTCAATATGGCGTTGACAAGCCACAATATTTCTGGTGTTTCTCACAGTTTAAGGTCAGGTTGTTCGGGCCTGTAGTGCTATTCTGTAAATATCTCACCGTGAAAACATGAGTGAAGTGATCTTAAAGTGAGCTGTCAATAGTGTCAACCCCTAGCATCAGGTGGAATGACGGCTCACTGCACGCTCACTTCACCTGAGTTATCACGGTGAGATGTTTACGGAATAGCACTACTGTAGGCCTTTGAAACGCTACCTCCGCCTCCCCCAAATGCAGCGCGACGGATCGGTGCCAGAGATCACATGCAGGACTTAAGTGTGTTGATTTATTTGGCTTGATTGTGTCTCTTTTGTGAGATAGCGCGATAAATGTGTAGTCAGTTGTACTTTGAATTTCCTGATTATCTATCGATAATCGACGAAAATTCAAAGTATTAGTAGTAGTATTTACATCTTATCAGATGTAAATTTTCTTTTAATATGTCATAAAGGGATAGTTTAGTTTAAATTAAGAGTTCTGGCAAATTTCGACTTTACGAGTATTAAATTGTGATAAATCAGACGTCCGAATTGAAAGTAGTACTACTTCCTTTATATTATATATTATTATTATTTATTTATTTATTATACTATAAACTATAATATAATAATTAATAATAATTTTATTTACGTCCTTTTTACAAAGTAATACATTTACAAAACTTACATTTCTTAGTAGTACCAAGTTCTTAACAGATTAGCTTACCTAAATACTTTTATAGAAACTAGTATAATTTAATTTACACATGTTTGTTACCTATGAAAGGTGCGTTGGTACTACATTATAACTTGTGGCGACCTGCCTGAGCTAGGTTAATAAAAACCTGTGTTTCAGGCCATCCCCAAACTAAGCGATCAGCTGATTATTTCTCCATTAGTTATTGAAATAATACTATCCTACTTATATTACTAAATACAAATAAAAAATACCAATTTAATATAATATCTACATAATTATTGAAGCACTTCTAGAAGTTTTTCTGTGGCTGTGTAATCAAGTTCACCCAAATATTCGCATATCTTCAGACTACAATGTTTATAAGTAACACTATAAATATTAAGTATCCTATTTAGCTTATTATATAAATGGGGTCCTAAATAGATATAGAACCGGTTTACAAAAGCATGCTTAGTTTGTGGCTTTACGCAGACCAGATCCTTCCTTCTCTTGTCAGAAGGTACAACTAGTGTAGTGTAGTGCACTTTTGAGTTCATTAAATATAAAATTCCGACTCGGATTCCCAGGCATAACACATATAATTTATTTTACATCCCTGGCTCAAAAACTAACCTCGGTCATTATGCCGCCGCTGTGCCTAGACAATATAACGAATTTGCTAAAACTACGAATTTAGACATCTGCGAGTCTCTGTCTAAATATAAAAAAATGTTTAATAGATATAATTTAGGTGTCTCTAAATGTTATATTTTTTGTTTTTTGTCTTTTAAAAATGTATTAATTTTTCTCCAAATTTTACTTATTATTAATATTTTAACTTTGTTAGCTTAGTTGTTAACATTTTTGTGCATGCTGTGGTCTCCTATAAGTGAAGGAGTACACCTACTTAATACCTGATGTTCCCTTTATTTATGTTTCATGTATTGTGTACATCTTTTGTTGGAGATCCTAAATAAATAAATAAATAAGTGAAGCTGGGGTATACATAGTTGTAAAAGAACGAAAAATATCTACCCAGTGCCAACAAGAGATGTCACATTGTGAAACATATAATTCTATCACTACCACGACTACCAAAAGGCTTTGAGGACGAATGACGGACTTGAACAATGAACTATTTCTCAGAAGTGAGGAACATGCTGGTAGAACCGCACACAAGGTCAATTAATGACAATGAACCTACAGACTAAAGTACCTAGTACAAAAGTCCAACTGCAAAACCACAAAAATATAATTATTCATAATGTTGTTAGAATCTAGGTCTTGAAAAAAAAACCTTTTTTTACAAAAAAAAAAACAACAGACTTCCAAAAAAATACTACAAAGTGAAAAATAACTTTCATTTCGGAAGTCGGTGTCTTTGGATCTGTATTTTAGCTTTTTGCCACCGACTTCCGAAATTAAAGTTATTTTTCACTTTTTTTTTTTTTTGTAAAAAAATTTTTTATTTTTCACTTTTTAGTGGGTCAGTCTGTAATTTATCTAAGTTACAATAGCCTAATTTTTGCCACCTTTTTACAAAATATTGCTTTTCCCGATACAAGGACGTTAATTGTTGAAGAGTTCTCCCAGGAACCAGGAGAACTGGAATTGATTGTGAAATCACCATCAGCTCCACTTCAGCATGTGTATTGTTTGCGCATAAATTGCTTAGCAATAATCGAATCGCAACCCGTGAAAACGTATTATTGAGTAGTTCCGATGGCCATCTGTGGTCTTCCTCATCAGTTCCACTTCACCAAATGGTGCTTTCCGGGAGCAAATGCACGAGTTACTATAAAGAATACCCAAATCGCTATAGGTGTGCCTATAAAATTTGAAGGTTCCCCTCGATTTATCTGGGATGCCATCATCAAATCCTGGTTTCCTTATCATGGTACTACCCTTGGGATATTTCCTTTCCAACAAAAAAAGAATCATCAAAATCGGTTCATAAACGACGAAGTTATCCGCGAACACACATAAAAAATATATATACGTTCGAATTGAGTAACCTCCTTTTTTGAAGTCGGTTAAAAAAGGGAAATATTTAACTATCCTTTAAAAACATATTGAAATTCTAATGTTGGACATTTTTTTAAATAATTGTACCTCTTAAAACTTTTTGCGTGTCTAATGATGCATTTTTTTAATAAATGAGCTTCTTTTAACTTTCTAGCCTCTTATCACAGTTAGTCGCAATTACTTGACTATTTAGTACTTAGTACTAAGTTATTTAGTTACTTGAGGTTCACAAAAAGAGGCGCGATCATTATATTAGAGTCATCATCATTCTCCTGCCCTTACCCGAATTTATTTGGTGTCGGCGCAACATGTCCCTTGCTTCCACACTTCTCTATTAGTCGTCATCTCGATAGTCACCCCCTTTTTAGTTATCTTTCACAACGCCCATCCAGCGTATCTTTGGTCTTCCCCGTGCCATCCACATTCATGCTCAAAACTTTCCTCACGACATTTTTCTCATTTCTATATATCACCCGATTTTTAATAGGTAATATTGTTTAGGAGCGCAAGATGGGAGTGATTAAAGATTCAATTAAATTAAATACATCCAACAAACAAAAGCAAACAACATCTATGTAAATGATTACTCATGAACCCCTTCAAATTCATTGACACAGCATTTCTCATTAATTTTATAAATACTATATGAACTAATAGGTACATTCATGCAAAATATTGTTTATTCCTACTAAGTGGTAGTTAGCAGCGTTTGCGCATATCATTGAAGAAATAATTGCATCCATTAAGTTCCCCGTAACAAAACTATAATATCAGATAATGGCTCAGTAGGGAGAACCTCTATTATTTAGTTAGACAGTATTAATTGGTAGTATTAGAACTACTCATTCTACAACACTGTATGCGTTCCTAGATTTTGCAGGACATAGGCCTCTCCAAAGCATTGCTACATTGTCAAGTCCTTGCATTATTGCTTGTATTGCTTGCTTTGTATGCCCAAAGGCTTGTATACCCAAAGGGCTTGTATTGTATGCCCAAAGGGCGGGACATAGCTGATCAACATCACTGTAATTCTTAACACCTGTATCTATTTCTATACCAATAAACATGATTGATTGATTGATTCAGCAGATTCCTGCGACCATCGCCGGTCGCTATACTTCATCATCATCTGCCTAGCCTTTTCCCAACTATGTTGGGTAGGTTTCCAGTCTAACCGGATGCAGCTGGATACCAGTATTTTACATGGAGCCACTGCCTATCTGACCTCCACAACCCAGTTACGGGTAACACGATACCCCTTGGTAAGACTGCCTGCCTGCCTAGCCTCTTCCCAACTATGTTGGGGTCGGCTTCCAGTCTAACTGGATGCAGCTGAATACCAGTATTTTACATGGAGCGACTGACAGATTTTTGGATTTCTGAATACCCGAAACGACTGTCAAATATCTACGAATGGCAGCCGGGACCATGGGCTTTCCGAGTCACGGAGGGGTCTCGGTATGTCAAATTTGTAAGTGTTTGGTTCATATAAATGTTTTTTTTTTTTGTGTTAGGGGTTTTGACCCGTCCACGGACCAACCTCGGCAAGCATTGCTTAACCTTGAAGATCGACCCATGCGGCTGATATTATTTAGTCAGGTCGTTACTTATTCTTCTAAATTGGTATCAGACTTAGTTTAATAGTTACTTGCCTATAATACTGATTTGAAATTACTCTTCTCCAAAATCAGGATGAAAGGTACCTACTGTAAGTTGTATGTAACACAGAGAGCCCCTCAGGCACCCTACCAAAGAAACGTCACATCATAAATATTCCTGAAATCTGACAACTCTTTGATATAACATTACAAAGCTTGCCTTCGCTATTATGACATTTGACGCATCTTTGTTGTATTCACAAAGCGATGGCCAGAAGCAATTTGAGCTCTTGCAGGGACGGCCGCTCGTCACGGCGGCTGACATCGTTGTGGTGGTTTTGTTCGCAATTTGAAATACGTCGCCCGCCTGCGGCCAATCAGCTTTGAGAACGTTACGACTGTTTCTGTGGTTTTCTTTTGAAATGTTACTGTTTCTTTGCAAAGATAAATCAAATTCATTTAATTATTTTCCTACGGATATTCACCAACCCGCACTGGGCCCGTTTGTGTTGCACAGAGAGGCCTATGTCCCAGCTGTGGGAACGTTGTAGGCTGATTGTACCACAGTTTCTTCTGGTACGAAAATACTGTTCTTCAGCTGCATCCGATTAGACTGGAAGCCTACCCAACATTATAATTTACTTAGATAAGTACACAACATTTACATTTAACTGTAAACATAACCTAAAAATAACAAAATTATATACTAACATAACTAAAACTATTAAAAATCTAAAATATGGCGTCGAAAAATTCCTCCGCATCGCTGTCGACTGGTAAAGTACCCAAGAGACTGGCGGCATTGCCACGTTGTATGGCAATGCTAAGCCGCTGGCCAAGGTAAAAGCCAGCCCTTGGGTCACGGGAAGTGTCAACCAGCCGTTTGGAGATTTCGCTGAACAAACTATGAGCACTCGGACCCCACGGCCCAAGGGTTTCAACCCCAAACGGCTCGAAAATATAATTACCGATAAGGTTATTATACTTCCGCCGCTTGAGGTCTTCTGCAGCGGCAGCAGCAGTGCCAGCACAGCACGCAGAGCCAGGAAGATTGGATGGCGCAAGAGTATCGACACACGTTGCGTCCCACACTAAAGGCCTTCCCAACTTCCATGGAAATAAAGACATGCCGTCCGGTCTCTTGCCATCGTCGCGTGCCAAGCCATTGGGTTCTAATACAGCTGGAACGCCGACGGTGACAAGGGCTCGTCGGATTGATGTTCGATGTTTGATCATTGATGTTCGCGTGCCCAACATAGTTAGATTATGACAAGCTAGGCAGATTGATTGACGAAAGCTTGTAACTTTTGCAATCATGTTTTCTTTATTAAAATACCTAATTCTACTTCCATTTTTGTGAAGGGTGTTTTGAGGTGGCGCCGGAAAAGACTTCCTGGAAGGACTTGGGGAGGCCTTTGCCCAGCAGTGGGACGGTATAGGCAAAATTAAATAAAAATGCTTCCAAACAGACCGTTGTCTGCAGACTATCCATCACAAGAGAAAATTGAGACATTCTACATCTATGGCATTAGTCACTTACGCTGACTATAAGTACTTTACCTAAGTATACTAATAGCATAATAGCATAATCAGCCTATAATGTTCCCACTGCTGGGCCACAGGCCTCCTCTCGGTGAGAGGGAGTGGGCCGTAATCCACCACGCGGACCCAGTGCGGATAGGTAGATGTCACATGTCTTCGAATGTTTGGTTCTAGGACATGCCGGTTTCCGCACGATGTTTTCCTTCACCGTTTTGAGAGCAGTGGTGATGAAATTATTTAGACAAAATAAAGCGCCTGTCGGAGTTCGAACCTACGACCCAACTCGTAAGTCGCGGCCGTTACCACTGGGCCAGCACTGCTCTCAGTATAGGTACTAAAACTACTATAAAAAAATACTGCCGATTTTTTTGTATTATGCATAGCTTTGTGCGCTTGTTTATGATGTACCTACTAAAAAATAACAAGCACACAAACCTATGCCTAATAATATGTTCGAAAAAATCGGCAGTATTTTTAAAGTAAGTATACTTCGTAGTAAATAATTACCTTCCACCACAAATTACTAAATTCATTTAGTGATTTTTGGTGCAGATGGGCGTATTAATTGAAAGAGTAATAATTGAATAATTGAGTAATAATTGAAAGAGTATTAATTGAAAGAGTAAGATGCGTAAAATTGAAAGAGTTACCGCATAGGCTTTGCATCAGGGCATCAGGACTGGACTCTGACGCTCTCCTCATCACTTTGATGAAGTGAAACGCGGTAATTAAAGGTTCTCATGGCAACGCGTTCGTCTGTCATGCAACAAGCACCATTCGCCAAGCGATGGAGTTCCGTTTATGATGCGTAGTGGCCATGGTTTAAGCAAATGGCAGGATTTCTATTTTATTTCCTCTACAAGCCGTGACAAAAATGACGAAATTTTACACAAACTTTCATCCCCTACGTAACCTAATTAGGGGATGAATTTAAAAAAATCCTTCCTCAGTGCTCACTTTCGATAAATTAGGAACTCTTGTGCAAAATTTCAAGCTTCTAGACCCAGTGGTTCAGGCTGAGCGTTGCCCTGTCAGTGAGTATATCTAGGATTTTTAAGACCTACAGATAGGTACTGAGTTCTTCAATAAAATTATCGATGAAAGCACAGTTGATTTTGTGGCAAAAAACATGCGGACCACCGATGGTAAGTGCTCGTCGCCGCCATAAGGACGTCTGTAATACTAAAGGCATCACTTTACTGCAGGCATGGATCCAGGTTTTCGGTCAAGGGAAGAGAATGTTTCTCTCTGGGGGACGGGGGACGGGGGTAGATTCCCAAGCCGTGAAAGCCCTTTTTAACCGACTTTAAACGAGGAGGCTAATTTAGAGTTATGTGGTGGGAAAAATAAAGGTTGGTCGAAGCCCAGGGGAGGTAACTGCACCTTTTGCCCCCCCCTCCCGTATCCCGTCCGTCCGTCCCGTCCGTGTCCTCCCATGCCTGCTTTACTGTGACCAACAGCATTCCATACGTGACCTCCCAGATACGACGCTGAAATGTTTCCTATGTGTTTTTGTGCGTAAAATTTATTTCTTTCTAGATCAACATTATCCAGACAATTCCTCTCTCACAGTCACCCTACTCGTCTGTCGTGTCCACACACGGTCCGACAAAAGTACTCGACGTAAAGCGGCCCACTCATGGGTGGATTTAATCATTGCACGTCACTCGACGAGTCTACATCGGGCGCGCGATGCGTCGACGACTTGTCGCTTGTCGGTTGTCGAACGGAAAAGAGTCGTCAATTGATGTCAGTCGCAGATATAATAGCAGTGATAGCCAAGTGGTGTGACCGTCGGACTGCCAAGTCGTAGGTCTCGAATTCATGTATTAATTATCATTTGTTTAAAAACGGTGAAGGAATACATCGTGAGGAAAGTGCCGGCATGCCTGAGAGATGCTTCTCGACGGCATATAACCCTAACCCTATCTCTTAAGATACAGGCCAGACCTAGTTTAAGGGATAGAGTGTAAAATTATTGTACTCATAGGTTAAACTTATATTGGATTATGTCAACTGAATGCATGCAGTGCAATGTGATTTTTGTTTGTGCAATAAATTTATTATTATTTTTTTAAGTTTACATATCTCGGGACTCTGGGGTCCCGGACCTTTGGAAGGCGTACGAGGGGCCGAAGCCAACTCGCAGAGGCCCGTCAGGCGCTTTCAATGAAATGAGGCACCAACCGACGATTATCCCTATACGCTCTATGCAAGTGCACCCAAGGACAACCCCCGGTTGGTGTAGGACTATTGCAGGATATGGAAACAAAGATTTTGGACTATGGATTTGGGTGGCTAAAGTGGATTGGTTACCTAGAACTATGAATAGACTATGGCCCCTGCCTGACCAATGTTTATCTACACGGAAAAATTGGCAGGGGGTGACTTGCACACTCAATAGTGGGCCCCCGGAAACGGTCGCTAGCACATAGTGACGTAGCGACAAGGGGCAACATGTCCTGAGGTGCTTGAGGAGTGGAGAGGTATTCCACGGCTCTCAGAACAATCCCAGAGCCCGGAAGATGGTCAAGATCCCTACAAGCACTTACTGGAACACTTCCTTCCTCCGAGCACGTTTACTCTTGCGAATCTCCACTCAAGCCAGCCAATAAAGGCAAGAATGAGGTGGGAGCTCTGTTCCCGTCAGTGTTCACTCCAGCCGGCCAATAAAGGCAAGCCAGAGGTGAAGAACAAGACTTCTCCCGGGAAATAGGGTCCGTGGGGTCGCTACTGCCCAACAGTTCGCCACATGCTGCCCTGCTTATTGTCTTTGGCTTATCTCGGGACCCTGGGGTCCCGGACCTTTGGAAGGCGTACGAGGGGCCGAAGCCAACTCGCAGAGGCCCCTTAGACAATTTTAAATGACGAGGAGGCACCAGCCGACGATTATCCCTGTATGCACTATGCAAGTGCACCCAAGGACAACCCCCGGTTGGTATTATTATTATTATTATTTTTATATGCAGCCAAGTCAGAGGTCCACGGGCGGCATACAAACTCTGATACCAGGGTCACCAACAACACGAAAAAAAAAAGTTGCAGATAATTACAGATGTGTTCGATTGCAATGTTTGGTGTGTGAAAGGCTCCATTGTATTTTCTTTATTGAGATGGTTTCCAGTTTTGTATCAAATCAATATCTACGTTTGATATGTCGAATCATTGGCCTATTTAATCTTTCGTGTAGGTACTTATTAAAGAAACGATTAAAAATCAATTATATGTCTCACGTAGATCTACGTTCGATCATACGAACGGTTAATCGTACCTCAAATAATTCCTATTTTGCCTTCCTAAAAATATTATTGAATATCTAATATAATGGTTGCGTCTCTTTTTTAACCGACTTCAAAAAGGAGGAGGTTCTCAATTCGTCGAAACTTTTTTTTTTTGTTTTTTATGTATGTTCCCCGATTACTCGAAGATGGCTAGACCGATTTTATTCGAGAGGGTATAACATCACAGTTGGTCCCATATAAAATTGATTAACTTTGCTTTGGTAGTTTTTGAGTTAGCTTCCATAATACGTATTTAATCCCCACTTTTATATGGATGATGTTCTAGTTTGTTTTGCAGTGGTATTAGAATTTGTGTGAGGTAGGTACCACAACTAAAAAGTGAAAAATAAAAACTTTTTTACATAAAAATACAACCGACTTCCAAAAACAACACTACAAAGTGAAAACTGTACTGTATCTGTACTGTAGCACTGTTATCTATGATACTGGCACTATAGAAGAAATAGAAGAGCATGTAAACAATAGCCTTATTCCTATTATCGACTGGTTAAATGCTAATAACCTTAAAATAAATCTAACCAAAACTAAAGTTATGAATTTTAAAATTAGACACAAAGAACAATCACAGTTTCAAATAAACTACAGAGGGAATGAAATACTTGAAGCTAGTGTTACAAAATTTCTTGGACTATATATTGACAATGACATGACATGGAGGACTCAAATTGAAAGTGTGTGTGGAAAGCTTAGTAAATTTTCATACGCTCTTTATATGCTGGGTAAAATTGCGAATAAGACCGCCTTACTCGCAGCTTATCATGGCTATGTTGCCTCGGCTCTGCGGTATGGCCTCATATTCTGGGGAAATGCCCCTAAGATTCAAGAAGTACTTATAGCACAGAAAAAATGTATTCGCGCGATTTGTAAAATAAAACAAAGAGACTCATGCAAGCCACATTTTCATGAGCTAAAGATATTAACTTTACCGTCACTCTATATTTATGAAGCCTGTATTTTTATAAAAAACAACATAAATTTATATAGATTTGTGGAAAGTAAACGGCGCTCAAAAAAGTTGCAGGTCTTAGCAACAAAAACAAAGTTTCATAGCAACAGCTTTTATGCAATGGCTCAAAAACTATATAATAAGTTACCAGGACAAGTTATCTTAAGTATTAACATTAATGAATTTAAAAGAAATCTGTTCGAGTTGTTAAATAACAAGGTGTATTATTCTGTTGACGAATATTTAAATGACAAATTTTAATTATAATGATGACTGTTTTTATTTTATGATTTGATATTATGTGACATGCTAAATAATTTTGTTAATTTTGATTATTGTTGTGTTAATGAATTAGTGACATAATTTTTTTTAATTTTTTTATTATTTTGTATTTTTTGCTTATTTTTACTTTATTTAACTTGACATTTTTAGTGATTAACCGACTTTTGTTTTTTTATAATGCCTTTTATATTTTGTATGCCTTTTGGCGGGACACAGCTCGGATCTTATTTATTATAACACCTTCTGTATGTACCCTGTGTTCACGAAATAAATGAATTTGAATTTGAAAAAAAAAAAAAAAAAAAAAAAAAAAAAAAAAAATAACTTTAATTTCGGAAGTCGGTGGCAAAAAACGAAAATACATTTAACTAGACACCGACTTCCGAAATTAAAGTTATTTTTCACTTTGTAGTGTTGTTTTTGGAAGTCGTTGTATTTTTTTGTAAAAAAGTTTTTTGTGATCTTCAAATTATTCCTATTTTGAGGTCCAAAAAATACTAAATAGCCAAGTAAGTGCGACCAACTCGCATGTAAGTAGCGCTCGCTCGGCTCGCGCGTGGTTGATCACCAGTTCTAACCTAACCCATCTAGTCGGGGTATCCTAGCTTGGTTACCAACTGTGAGAAAAGGTCAGAAAGATAAAAACAGGTTACTTTGTTTAAAAAAGGTGTCGTGTTATTAGAAGCCCAAAAAGTTTTTACAGGTTCATTAATTTAAAACACCGTAAGTACATCATTATAGAGTTACTTTTTCTTATTGTCTGCCTGCAATTGCATTCACTTCAGGCAGTAGGTATACCTACGGGATACACCCTAATTGATTCGAGTTATATGGGCCCGATACATTTACAGTCAGAATAAATGGACCGCCAGTTTTTATTAGTGGACCGCATGCCGGCGGACTGTATAATGTGTGCCACCCGTTAGCTCGTCATGAAAAATCTGTAATTTTCACCAGTATATTATGACATTATGTCAAACCTCGCCCCCAAAGATTTAAATCGCTAGATTTGCCCTCACCGTACTTAGGCACAAGAAAAAGTGTCCATTCTGAGAAGAGTGAGAGACATTAGCGTTTCCATGACAATCAAGTGAAGTCCTACGTGTCAGAGGTGTCAAAAAGAAACAGAAATGCGACAATCTTTTGTAATCAAACAGATCCAGTTTTAATTAAACCGTACTAAAGGCTGTATACCGCAGCGAATACACTTTGTTTCCTTCAACCTTGACATTGGCAGAATCATCGATAAAACGATGGAGCCATTACTATAAAATTGGAATTGGAATATCTTTTGAAGCGGTATCGCGGTATGGCGAATCTAACGATTTAAATCTTTGCCACTGCCATCATTTTCATGACAGCTACTGTCACTACGGCCATCGCTCTTCTAGGAACCCGTAGCTTTAGTCCTTATTCTCAACCATGAGATCTATTAATCTTTGCTGAGGGAAAACTCCTTCCTTTACTAGGCAGTTTCCCCCTTTATTTCATTTACTTACATATTTTCCTTACTTGTGACGTACGTGATTCCTTACTGCGCAACATTTCAGTATTCTCTGGAAACTCCAACATGAAGTACTTTTAATTAGACTTATCTGTTAGTTTTACCTTGCCTTATTAGTGCAACGGTTGAAACCACAGCTGCCAAGGTCATAAGTTCAAAACCAGAGAATATGAGGGCTGCTATTTATATAACCGGAATAACAAAGTGAAACAAAAGACTTGGAACTTGGCACGAATACATATTTAATTTTTTGTAGTATTTTTAATTTTCTTATACTATCCCCTAAGGAGGGATTAAAGGGTGTCAAAATTTGTATGGAGGAATTTTAACGCGCGGTCCGATTAATTTGAAACTCAGTATTTATACTTGGTGAAAAGGGTAGTCAATTTTACAGGGGAGGATTTTACTTCGGGGCTTGATTAACTCGGAAATTGGTGTAAATAATATTTCAGTCAAGTTACCGAAATATCCCAAACGATTTAAAAATTCCATCGCTGTGGGGGAAAACAAGAAATTTCACGCGGACGAAGTCGCGTGCAGAAGTTAGTGTTGTAAGCAATATGTGTTTTTTTTTTCAAAATTCCCGAGAAGTGGCTTTTCAGGTGTAAAATCAGAATAGATGATGCAGTTTCAGAATTCAACAACATTCATTGCATCATTTATAGACGAATTTTTCAAGAAGCAATGGAATTAGCAATTTCCTTCAAAATCTTTCGGATTGTGATTGAAATTGTGTTACGCAATCTCAATAAAAATCCTACGAATCAAAATCAATCTGCCTAGCCTTTTCCCAACTATGTTGGGGACGGCTTCCAGTCTAACAGGATGCAACTGAATACCAGTATTTTACATGGAGTGACTGCCTATCTGACCTCCACAACCCAGTAATTGGGCAAGACGATACCCCTTGGTAAGACTGGTTGTCAGACTTTCGGGTTTCTGACAACCCGACGGCCACGTGCCTTCTGAGGCACGGAGGAGTCTCGCCCACCAACCCCGACAAGCGTAGCTGAACCTGATGGATCCACCCTTGCGGCTATTATTACTTAGCCACGAGCTCCACAAAAAGTCTTAAGAATATGGATGCTTTATCAACACTGCTAACCTAAACTTTCTTCCCAAACACTCAAGCCATTATCAATATCTACTCTAAAACAATAATGATTAAGTAATTGTTTATTTTACATCATCACCATCAGCTTACAGCAGTCCACTGCTGGGCATAGGCCTCGGTAACTCTCATCCAGCTGCTACAAACCACCCTGCGAAGATCGTCGCTCCACCTAGCCTGAGGGCGTCCTACCTTACGTTTACCGATGCGCGGTCTCCATTCAAGAACTCGTCTACTCCATCGGTTATCGGTTCTACGGCTAATATGGCCGGCCCATTTATTTTGCTTATTCTGTGAGCTATGTCGACAAATTTGGTTTTCTGCCGGATCACCTCGTTCCGTATTCGATCCCTCAGAGACTCCAAGCATAGCCTGTTCCATAGCTCGCTGAGTGACCTTGTGAATTTTGAATTTATGGACCAGCCGTACCGTGAATTTCGTCGTTTCGGGTCCGCAAGGCAGGACGCACTGATTGAAGACTTTTTAGGCTCTGTGTAATACAAATAAGAATGTGTTGTGCGCATGAGTAAATAGTATTTATTTTACAAATATGAATAATAATGTAAATAAAACTTATTAATAACTTATTACTTATTGTTGATGTCATCAACAAATATAGCCGTTTGTTTGGGACTGTTATCATCAAGTGACTGAGAATTGCCTTCTTGTCACAAATTTCACAGAATTGACGACTAAGGTAGTACTATTATTTATTCTGTGACTAAGGGCGGAGTTCACCGACTTTTAAAACGGCTGTTTAGTTAATCAGTTCTTTCGGATGGATGATGTTTGTTACTCTTTCAGGCAAAAACTAAAGAACGGATTATGATGAAATTTGGCACCCAGATAGTTTATAAGCTGGATTAACACTTAGGATACCTTTTATCCCGATATTTTTACGGGTTCAAGACTTTCGCGGGTGAAACCACGCGGCGCTGCTAGTATCTACTTAATAAATGTAGAAATTTTATATTCAATGGACGTTCTTATTGCAGTGGAGCTCGTGGCTAAGTAATAACAGCCGCACGGGTCGATCCATCAGGTTAAGCTACGCTTGCCGGGGTTGGCCCGTGGATGGGTGACCATCTTTACATACCGAGACTCCTCCGTGCCTCGGAAAGCACGTCAAGCCGTTGGTCCCGGCTGTCATTCGTGGATCTTTGACAGTCGTTACGGGTCGTCAGAAGCTCGAAAGTCTGACAATCAGTCCAGCCAAGGGGTATCGTATTATCCAGTTAATGGGTTGTGGAGGTCAGATAGGCAGTCGCTCCATGTAAAATAATGGTATTCAGCTGCATCCGGTTAGACTGGAAGCCGACCCCAACATAGTTGGGAAAAGGCTAGGCAGATTGAGGATGTTCTTATTGCTAAAAGCGATCTACCTTTGGATGGATTAAAGAGAGAAGGAGAGACACAAGCACACACACGGGAGAACTCTTATATGGTGATCAAGATAGGTGGTGGTTGTGGTGGTGGTAGGTAGGTGGTGGTAGAGACAGTAGACTGCATAAAAGCATACGATGATACGAGACGTTGTCAACTCGATGAGTCATATTTACGCGCCCACCATGATTCTATCCTAGACAGAACAGACAAAATTCCTGCTTATCCTGCACCAGTTAAACTGCGCAATGATACATTGTGTCACTTCTCGTTTATAGTGAGTGGATCAACAGACGGCGTGTCATCTACATGTGCAGTGATTCATGCTCAAATTAAAGTGAGTCAGGATACACTCTACTTCCCCCCGCCACCGGTTGGACATAGAGTAGAAAATAAACAGAAGCATTTTTTTTTATTTTTTTTTATTTACATTACATTACATTTTACATTTAAAGGGCTTTGTCGCTTAGCGACCACATCGCCCAGTGCAGCAAAACACAAAATTATTTATTAAAATCTACCTTATAACTAACTTATACAATTGTTTAGCCTTGTCGGACACTGGAAAAGCAAGGATGGTATTACAAAAGCCAATATCTTATCTTTTACACCGTCCGTAAACATTAATTCTATTATTTTCATTCCGGACACACTCCATCAAAATATGAAAGACATCATCAACCACTCCACAGTCATCACAATTTGGAGACAAAGCCTTTTTCATTAAGTAATAAAACTTATTTGATGGAATATGTCCGGAACGAAGTCTTAAGGCTATATTAATTAGGTTTTTATTTAGGTCACAATCAATCCACGGAACCCGAGAAATCTCTGGCTGGATAGTTCGATACCATATCCCTTTTTCTTTTGATCTTTCATCAAAATACTCCTGCCAAACATCTAAACACCTTCTTTTAGCCTTTCCAAAATAGTCCGAATATAGTAGAGTAATATTCATGGGAACTCCATCAACACACGCTTGTTTGGCGAGCATATCAACCTTTTCATTTTCCTCTATTACAAGCCTTTCTTTAACTTCCAATGTTCGTATGTAAGTCGTCCTTTTCAAAATTTACAAGACACCCACTTCCCGGTGTTCGATTGAGCTGAAATTTGGCATACACATGTAAAATCGGTGACAATGCAATATTTTGGTACCACATCGAGCTGATCTGATGATGGGACCGGAAGGTGGCCATAGGAACTCAGTAATAAAACGACGCACCCCCATCTAGTTTTGACTCGTTTGATTCGTCTTCACAAGGACTCTGGTCTTAGGTCATAATTATCCAGACTAATTAAAGCTTGTTTTTTTTTATTATTAATACACTAATAAATTCGTATAATTGCTATAGTGTATTCACGGAGACGAGTTAGTAGAGCGCTATCTCACTCACACAATTTTTTAACTGCGATTGGTCAGTGATAAACGCTAAGGCGGTGTACACAGTACGAGTACTTTTTAGTCTACTCATACTTCCCGTACTGTGCAGACGTGCTCTTACTTGTGACTGTATGCTCAACTTGTGAACCGGCTGGTGTATTGGATTTTATGATTTCTTGACGACTTGGCGGCTTGTGAAAAGGACTTTTCATTGTGAACTGAAATAGTGCGATAATGGCGGATATCGAACAACCTGCTAAGAAAAGAAAACGGCGGGCTTTTTTGTCTACCGAGAAGACTATGATTTTAAATATGTACCACGCAATGAGAAATGCAGACTCTTCGGCCTCCAAGGGTAACATTCTGAAAGCTGTTGCATCTTCTTTAGGTGTTCACTGGTCTTCTGTTCATAGAATTGTAAAAGAGAAGAATGGTAGTGGTCAGCTAAAATCTCCGAAGAAATTGAAGCAACTTTGGGCATTATAAAGAGAACGACGCTACATAAAATCCTATTTATATTATGTATTTTGTGTTTTTTTTATGTATTTTTCTGTTCCTTTCTGTTTGTCTGTTTATTTGTGTGTACATAAATGGTTAAATAAATAAAATAAATAAAATAAAATATAGAAAAAAATTGGTTTTAAATTCTGTAAGAGAAGCAGAAATAGCTTATTGCTGGATCGCGATGATATATTCTTTTGGAGAAGAAATTATCTGCGAGCTATCAAATATGCACGAAATAATCATCAAAAAATCTACTATTTAGATGAAACTTGGGTGAATGAAGGTCACACTACCTCAAAAGCTTGGGTCGATACCACAGTGAAAAGCAGGCGAGACGCTTTTATTAATGGACTAACGACTGGCTTGAAAACACCTTCAGGTTTTTAATCATTAACTCTCAATTCTATTTCTTTCCTTCATATCCATCAGATATATAAAAAAGTAGGTACCCATAAAAAAATTCTATCAAATGTCTCTCAATTTATACGACAGACGAAGCCGCAGGAATAAACTAAGCGAACTTTTAAGAAGCGCAGTGTGAACGCACATTTACATTTCTAAGGTATTGTTAACGCCCACTGTCCCTAACAAAGTTTTTTTTGTCTTTGTCATTTGTATGATAATGTGCGATAGAGAAGGCGCTATACTAACTCGTCTCCGTGAATACACTATAGTCTCACGAACATACGCTTTTTTCTTCTTAGCGTGTGGTGTGGATGAAGTTCCTGTTTGGCCTACAAGTCAGCAGGCACATTTGCTGACGCAGACATCAGGCACACGGTGACGAGTGCCAGGGCTATGCGCCGCATAGTAAAAGGTGGGCCATGCCGCCATGCTCAGCGGGGAGACGCCGCATATACGTTGAGTTGAGGATCGGAACCATCCGAGAAGCCCCTTTTTATTTTTTGGTGAGGTAGTAACAAGTTTATTTTCTGTCTGAAAATGCTTAGATAAATCTCATGAGTGGACCTGAAGGAATTAGATACTACTAGCTGCGCCCCACGGTTTCACCCGCGTAGACCGGAATAAAAAGTAGCCTATGTGCTAATCCAAGGAAACGGCTGGACCGATTTGTTTGAAATTTGGTATGTAGTATAAGCTATCTACATACCAAATTTCATCCAAATCGGCCCAGCCGTTTGAGCGTGAAGAAGTAACAAACATACACACACACTCACAAACTTTCGCCTTTATAATATTAGTGTGATTAGTGTGATTCTAGTCTTTGTGTTTAGCACACAATAGTGACCAACGACTTAGCCTAGCTACTGGGTACAATGCATTACCTACATAGAGGGCAGGGCCTATTTCACGATGTCCGAATAGCCACTACTCACCGAATAAATTCAAAAATAGAACAGAATTTGTATGAAATTATCTGCCAAGTAAGTTAATAGGAACTTAATCGTAGGTGGAGAAACAGGCCCTTAACCTTAGATTATATATTAGAAGAAATAGACTGATATTAATCCAAAGATTCAACAAAATGCGTGATAAACACGAGTCACTGGACCAGAGGTACTGGACCAGAGGTACTGGACCAGAGGTTCTGGACCAGAGGTACTGGACCAGAGTTACTGGACCAGAGGTACTGGACCAGAGGTACTGGACCAGAGGTTCTGGACCAGAGGTACTGGACCAGAGGTACTGGACCAGAGGTACTGGACCAGAGGTACTGGACCAGAGGTACTGGACCAGTCATAACCGTCTTGAGTCGTGATCTAATCACAGTAATGTAATCTGCGGGAAGGCCGCACCTAAGACGCACCTAGCTCCGTCTAGCCTACTCGTAGTTTTTTTTACCGAATAGGTACCTTAAAAATCGAGGAGCTCGTGGTTAAGTAATAACAGCCGCACGGGTCGATCCATCAGGATAAGCTACGCTTGCCGGGGTTAGTCAGTGGATGGCTGACCATTTTTACATATCGAGACTCCTTCGTGCCTCGGAAAGCACGTTAAGCCGTTGGCCCCTACAGTCATTCATGGATCTTTGACAGTCGTTATCTACGGGTCGGCACATAGAAATATAAAAAACAGGAGAAGTGGCATGGGGGCGTGCCTGTGTCCACGCGTTATGCGCACGCTGTGCCTTTACTCGCCAAATGGCCGTCTCCGCGAACTAGTACGCTTTCGACCGTGGTCACGATAAATTATAAAAATGCCGTGTTGTTCAGTGGTTTCCTGCAAAAACCGAAGTGATATTAAAAACTTCGTATCTCACGGGATCACTTACCATATGTAAGTAAAAGTATTTTACAGTATTTATCTTTAAAATCATAAAAAACAACAAATCGTAAAATATTTCTTGCTTTTACTACGTTATTTTTGTTTTCAAATATCGCAGCGGCTGTACTATTTTTGCAGCAAATACATTGCTCCTTAACCACTACCTTAAGTATGTCGCTAAGCGACTGGACAAGCAATGTAAAAATAACAAAACGATACTTTATTTACGCGGAGCGTCGCATAGTACAGCCGCTGTGTCTTGCGGCGAGATAGTGATGAGGTTAAGATCCACTAAAGTAGGCTATCGATAATAATGTCGATTGCCCAACGAATATTATATTGCTATTATAGTTTATTTTTCAATTTGTCAACCGTTTTAGCCCGGTTGGAACACTTGAAAAGATGACGTTTAAGTACGGTTGGGAAACCTTTGAGAATGTAAAATAATCTTTTTTACTGTTTTTGATTATTTTACAGCGTACCTAGTAGAGAAATGCATAACCAACGGTCGTAAAGTAAGTTTATTAATGTTTAGGTGGAGTGTTTTTGGGTTTAAATTATCGCATCTTCGTGCTATTTCCTTACGTTTTTTTGGTTTTGGTATTTTACTTCCGCTAAAGTCTTTAACTATGCACCACAAGATTCAAATGCGTTGTAGTAATCGGTATGGTTCAGATAAAATATTAGTGATTTTAGCTTAAAATAAGTCAACATATTCATGCTATTTATTTGTTATGCATGAGTATGGTATGTGTTTGTTTTCAAATATTTAACTATTTCTTAACTAAGGGTTTTTTTTTAACAACAAAAGCCTATTCGCCTGTTGCCTGCTACCTGCTTACTCATCGTGAGGTTAAGAAGTATAGACAACGCCTTAGGTATGTGAGCGGTGGGATGGAGGAGCAGGGGCGCATTACTCAGTACGTGCGTTGCGAACCGCCGCCTCACCCCTGTCTCAGCGGCCAACTAGTTCCTAGACTATAGACTATAGCTTAAGATACTTATTATGTAAATGATAAATAAGTTCTTATAGTACCTTTTTAGCTTCCCAAAAGATACAAATACAAAATAAGAATGGATTGATGCCACAGTAAGGCCACTTAACTGGTTCCCAACAAAATATAGCACCATATGCTCAATTCACTTTAAGGCAGAAATGTTCCAGCCTCTAAAGAAAACTCGCAGGCTTTTTGAATGGGCAATCCCAAAATTAAGAGTACGTCAAGTACTGAACAAATACCTCCACTTTACAGGTCAGTGAGTAAACACATCATAACAGGGTTCAACAATTCCTATGGTTTCACAGCCTAAACCAACTTAACCGGATTGTTTTAATTTATTGATTCGTGTTTTTTTTTTAATATACATTTTTTTTTTATTTAAAATGTATAATACTTTCTGGACATATCATTTTTTATTTTATTTTCAGGACCCCAATTTTTTCTTGTACAGTAATAAATGGAAGTATCGATAACTTTCCGTTTTAGTCAATCACTAGCGTATATGTAAAATAAATTGCTTTTTGCACAACACAATAATAGCGACAGATGTTTTTGTGTAAGTTGTACGGTGCATGGTAAATGCACGATGTGTGTGACGAGTTAAGGTTTATAATTGATTGTGTAGTATGTTCTGATTTATGAATTGCAAGTGTGTGCGCGACTTTGTATCTATTGCTTTTATTGAACTACATGTGTAGTAGTGGCGCGGTGGTGGGGCCAACCTAGCGACATCGGGTTCTGGATACATTTTCAACTACCGGGCATATCTCCTTCTTTCATATATCTATGGGTCGGCAGAAGCCCAAAAGTCTGACAACCAGTCTTACCAAGAGGTATCGTATTACTCAAGTTACTGGGTTGTGGAGTTCAGTTAGGCAGTCGCTCTATGTAAAATACTGGTACCTATTCAGCTGCATCCGGTCAGAGTGGAAGCCGACCCCAACATAGTTAGGGAAAGGCAGATTGATTGACCTTAAAAATCGCAGTCTTCAAAATAATTTGTCAAACGCATTTGGAATACAAAATATCCCGTTTCCGACCACATTAGGTACTTAGTATTAAATGTATTTGTCATTAGTCCACTGCGTTATCTTATTCTGTGGTCGGTTTGAGCTTAGTAAACATTATGAAATTAAATCCAATCACCAGTATTCGCCAGTCTAGAATCGAAGTTCTTCGTATACAGACGTGTTTAGTGTGTACACCCACAGTTTTTACAAAATGAAGTTCACGGTAAGCATTTTTATAATAAACAATGTTTTTGGTTTTTGCTATGAATATTTGAGTTTTAACAGGACAGTTTTAAAATAAGTGCGTTGACAATGATTGCGGTTTGTTGTGTTTAACTTAAAAACTGGTTTCACAGATAATTCAAGGAAGTTTGGTTTATTTAAATGCGATCTACATAATTCGTTGGAATAGGATTAACATACCTACAGTTTTTTATAGATAGGTAGATCATTGGGTAGATCCTATTTCGAGTAGGTACCAACTAAGTGTAGGTATCTGCCTAGCTGTAAACACACCTGTAGTCTGGCTTACGACCTAGGTGTTAAAATAGTGTTGTTTTGTCTTCACACTAATATTATAAAGGCGAAAGTTTTTGAGTGTGTGTGTGTGTGTTTGTATGTTTGATCTTCACGCCCAAACGGCTGGACCGATTTGGATAAAATTTGGTATGTAGATAGCTTATACCCTGAATTAACATATAGGCTACTTTTTATCCCGGTCTACGCGGGTGAAACCGCGGGGCGCAGGCGCAGCTAGTTGTTTTAAGTGAATCTGCTTTGTTACAGCACAGAATACATAAAGTTACAGTTAGAATAAGCGCACACTGAGCTGCAAGCTGCAACATACTCGAGAAACAATTAATTGACATGTAATCATCATCTGACTAGCCATTTCCCAACTCGGCTTCCAGTCTAACCGGATGCAGCTGAATACCAGTATTTTACATGGAGCGACTGTCTGACCTCCACAACCCAGTAGCTGGGTAATATAAATGGACCCTTGGTAAGACTGGTTGTCAGAAATTAATTGCTAGGTAATATAAAGTTAAAATGGTATACCTACACAAAGAAGCACGCCATAGGGAATTATCTCTAGCACGCTATTTTCAACTCTATTTTAAGTCATCGCCAATGTAGTAAAGAACTTGCCTTATATTCTGCCTAGTGTGCGCTGACCGTTATGGCTAGGTTCACACAGTGTGAACTGCTGACTAAACAGTAGACAGCTGCTCGCACTGTGTACTTGCATGTCAGTACTGAGCTCAGCTTGGCTTGGCTGTTTTCATTATGAGAGGAGCCGCCTAATCTCTAAAAAAGATGCACTCGTCAACTTACAGGATCCTCTTGCGACTGACTAGCGAGCTGCTGCCGAAAGCGTCCGAACGATGCGAGTGATGTGCGAGCTGCTCATCTCCGATCACTCGCATGCGTTCACTCGTTACTCTACTGCGAGCTTCTGTCCAACTCGCAAGTGCGAGTAACTCGTATGATACGTTCACACAGTGCGAGTTGCTGCACTGCAGCTACTCGGTTGGGTGACTCACATGCCACTGGCACTGTGTAAATTAGCTATTAGTCGCTAGATGTGCACCTAATCGTCAGTGCAGATCCTGTAAACCAACTTTTATTTTTATTATCATGATTTTTAGGGTTCCGTACCTCAAAAGGAAAAACCGGAACCCATAAAGGATCACTCGTGTGTCTGTCTGTCACAGCCAATTTACTCCGAATCTAACGAGTTGAAATTTGGTAAACATAATGAACTTCTGTGACCCAAACACGGACGGGTAAAGTAAATAAATGAATTTTGAATATAGAGGTCACTTTTGGCACAGATAATATAATACTACCTTTTGGGGAGCAAATAAGAAAATTAAAAAAAAAAGTTTTGCAAATTGCACCGTGTGGCTTAACAAATGAAAGGCTTACGTCATGGTCTCAAACATATTTTTTTTAATAATTTTAAAATAAATTGCTTTAAAGTTATCTAAGAATATAGACGAAAATTGACCATCCCCCCCAAATTAAAATAAAATTTTAGGCTCAGTAAAAATTACAGTCACAGCCTAAAATTTTGGAAAAAATACAGAAAATAGTTTTTTACCTTGTGGTCTTAAAATAACATGGTAAATCTCTCAATATTGTGATAACAAACTTACATTTACAGTTGGAATGTATGGGAGAACATGTTTTTCAACTACAATGTTAAGTTTGTTCTTGAGATAAATTCATCCCAACTACGGAACGCTTCATTGTGCGTGGTCCGACACGCACTTGGCCAGTTTTTTGTTCATACACGAGATGTTTGATGTTAATGAATAGTTTCCTCTTCCAGTTATTGCTCGTAGCTCTATGCCTGGCTGTCAGCCTGGTGTCGGCAGTAAGAAACCACTCGGACAAGCGACACGTGCTGATAAACCGGCCCAAGATCGACGTGTTCGGGCCCCGGGACAGGCGGCACGTGCTGTCCGGGCCCCGAGAGAAGCGGGCCCCCTGGCCATTGGCGAGAGCAGGTGGAGTGAAAGGAGGGGTTAAAGGACAGAAACCCGCTGCAGGTACATACTTACAATTACTTATACTCTATTTTTACAGTCTGTTCAACCGATTTTGACTTCTATTCCTCAGGCTTAAGGATGACATTAAAGGCAAAATAGTGGTTACAATACCAACTGTTTACTGCAGCTGCCATTTTAATAATAATAATAATATGTTTAATAATAATATGTTTGGACATATCACACAACGCCATCTAGCCCCAAGCTAAGCAACCTAATGCTTGTGTTATGGTAACGAGATGGCTGAGATGGCTGAGATGGCTGTTGTTTTGTCATGCCACCAACGCAATAGAAGTCGAAATCGATTGAAATCAAGATTGAACATCATCAATTCAAGATTGAACATTCGAACTTCTCGCCTAAAAATATATTCCACAAGCCCCTATGTAATGTCAATAAAAATATATAACAAACTACCCGAATTCATAAAACAAGAAGACAAAATTAATATATTCATAAAAAAACTAAAACAATTTTTAATAAATAAATGCTATTATATTAGACATGAATATTTAAACGATAAAAATATGTAAGTTGCCAACATACCTACTTATATAAAAAGTATTCCTCTCTCAAACAACATAGTAATGTTGCTGTGCCCGACAGGGTCCACAATGTTAGCTAATCATTTTAAGTTACCACCTAAATACACATTGTGGAATGCAAATAAAGGTATTGAGTATTGAGTATTGAGAAATGACTGTAAAAAAGGTTTGTTTAAATGTCTATTCTTATTGTAAATGGAATATAAGTTACTTTTACAAGCCGTGTGGGAATGGGCTGCGACTTCCAATCGGCGAAAATAACAAACTTCTTTAATAACTTTCATCCTCTATTTAAGAGGATACATCGAAGCGTGGTTTAGCTCGGTGTGTAAGTGAAATGGCGATATGGTTGTCTAGTTAAACGCGCGAGATAGAAGACTCTCACCACAGATTACTTAAAGTAATCTGGCTCTCACGCGCACCGGAATGTAAACGCGATTCGTGGTAGGTTCCTATACTCGTAGATTTATGACAAAATGCTATACTTACTTAAATCACTTTCTATCTTAGTAAGTGCTTAACATATATAAAAACCTTCAATTTAAAGCAAATTTTACTGCACATTAAGAAACTGTTTACGTATAATCGTATAAAACAGAAAATAGACGGTGCTGCTTTGGAATTTTTATCCAAGTATCGAAAAAATTTCAAGTAGGTACCTAAGTCCTAATCATGCTTTGGTTTTAGTACCTATAACGAAATCAATCTGCCTAGCCTTTTCCCAACTGTGTTGGGGTCGGCTTCCAGTCTAACCGAATGCAGTTGAATACCAGTATTTTACATGGAGCGACTGCCTATCTGACCTCCACAACCCAGTAACTGGGTAATACGATACCCCTTGGTGAGACTGGTTGTCAGACATTCGGGCTTCTGACGACCCGTAACGACTGTCAAAGATCCACGAATGACAGCCGGGACCAACGGCTTAACGTGCTTTCCGAGGCACGGAGGAGTCTCGGTATGTAAAGATGGTCACCCATCCACGAACCAACCCCGGCAAGCGAAGCTTAACCTGATGGATCGACCCGTGTGGCTGTTATTACTTAGCCACGAGCTCCTCCCACCCAGTATACTAGTAAAACCGTAAAAGTTTGGCGAGTTTAGATTTAAGAAACACCGCTGTATTGTAATTTCAGTAAATAAAAAAAATAAAAAAAACTGGGTAATATGATACCGCTTGGCAAGACTTCCGACGACCCGTAACGACTGTCAAAGATCCACGAATGACAGCCGGGCCCAACATATAATGTGCTTTCCGAGGCACGCAGGAGTCTCGGTATGTAAAGATGGCCACCCACCCACGGATCAACCGCGGCAAGGATCGACCCGTGCGGCTGTTATTACTTACTTAGCCACGAGCTCCGAACTCATTTGGTTTTTTAAGAATTTTAAAAACACAAGGCTCCGTGGTCCGTCTGTCACAGTCACAGGCTCACAGGGCTATTGAACTGTAATAGAAACACTTGATATGTTCACAGAGTGTGTACTTATGGCCGCTATAACACCAAATAAGTACTTAATAAAAGAAAAATAAAGTTAAAAAAATATTAAACCTAGCTTACAAGAAACGTGGAAAAAATATATTGTTGTGTTAAATTAATATTGTACGGTGGCACGGAACCCTTCGTGCGAGTCCGACTCGCACTTGGCCGCTTTTTTATTCCATATCAAAATACATTTTGTTAAGATTATTAACCACATAACAGTGATGAATAAAATACTGCTATCCAACTGCATCCGGTTAGACTGGAAGCCGACCCCAACATAGTTGGGAAAAGGCTAGGCAGATTGATAGATTGAGTATTTCTTCGAGTCTTCCATGCTATAAAATTATTGTAAATCATTAAATAGCGCTCTCGCGATTTTGGCGGCAAGAGACCGTTTTCTGCAATTTGCGCCTCATTCAGAATATCAGGTGGAGTAGATTCCATATTAATATCAGATTCCACGCTTGAACTCATATTACTATTTTGTTTATCAGTCGGAAAGTAGCAACAATCTTTGACGTTTCTAATATGAAAATGGTGCGAATTTGCAAATGGCGCCACGTGCGCGTGGTGAAAATTAGAACTACATCTTTCGTCTATTTTACCTACTCATGTAAAGTGAGACAAACGTATTGAGCAAAAGCGCTTCCAAGGAGGTTCGATCAGTCAGCTTATTTATTCTCGTAATGTGAAACTCCTTGGTGGAATTCTTATAATATGTTATAAGGAAATTAAAAAAAAAACTGTAAAGAATACGCACGGCGCTATACAACGGAGTATGCGGTAAAATATGTATTTAGGTGTGAGTACCTATTTTACCGCACGTTCCGTTGTATGGCGCGTAATTTTTAGCTTTCGAACAATGTATACAGGCTTCGTAAATGCATTTTTTGTGCAAATGTGTTGAAAATATTATTTTCAATTCTCAACCTTATTTCAAGCCAACTAATGGTGACAATTTTAGATTACGCGGTTGTGTGCCGTTTAAAATCGTAGTCAGTCCGCGCCTAATACGGCACGGCGGCGCGGCGGCGGCGGCGACAGCATTGTATTAATAAATAATTATATTGTTTTTATTTATTACAGCGCCACCTAGTTCCTTGGAAATGAATTTACGGAAGGGAGAATACGTCTGCGACAATAAGGTCTGCAAGCTGGTGCCAGGAGTGGTGCCTAAAGGATGCAATGGTGTCTGTCAATATCCTGTCCTATAATAAATAATTATTAAACTAAAGCTTTTTGATTATTTATCCTGAATAAATAATGTAACATAAGGCGTTTGTTTTACCCGACTGCCAAGAAAGGGTTATGTTTTTAATGTTGTATCCTGAAATAAACCTACGGCGTTTTTTTTTAGCATTTCAACAATAGACGTCACTAGTATAAGATTTCTATATACAACCGATAGATGGCAGTGTTTTAAAGAGCACTGGAAATGGAGCCGATCGTCGTCTCGTCAGCCATTTTTAAAAAAGAAATATCTTTTAGATTTGTTTTTGAAATCAGAACTTTTTTTTTATTGCCCTTTCATGTCATAACATAGGATGCCTCACAAAATAAAACAGATATCAGTATCCAAAAAAAAAAAACTAATAAATTTAATATCATTTATTATTTTCTTCTTTCTTCTTCCACATCTGCTCCCACTTCTTCTGGGATAGTTTAAACGTCTCCACTTCAAGCTTGCTGGCCACCAGGCGCCCGTACGCGGTGCTGTTCAGAAGGTTGCTCTTCTCTGACAGTTCTGTCATTATCTTGACCTTTTGTTCTGCGGAAGCTACGTGGAAGACTTGCTCGAAGGCGCGGGAGCCGTACTGGGAGAGCGCTAGTTGTTGGAAGTAGCCCTGGAGCAGAAATAAAGCCGTTAGTAAAAGGAAACTTAAAAACAAAAATGCACTGTCGCCAGGGGTTCTCAATTTTCGATGAGTTTAGACTTCTGTATTATTTCGGGCATAAATGAAATTGAAAATGAATCTGACGACTGTCACTATCTTATATATAAAATTCTCGTGTCACAATGTTCGTTCCCGTACTCCTCCGATACGGCTTGACCGATTCTCATGAAATTTTGTGAGCATATTGAGTAGGTCTGAGAATCGGCTAACATCTATTTTTCATACCGCTACTTTTTATCCCGGTCTACGCGGGTGAAACCGCGGGGCGCAGCTAGTGTTTTATAACATTAATGCCCGGTTTTTGAGACACTTTTAACTGTGGTTTATCTATCCAATAAGATATTGGTTCGATAACTTGTGAAAGTACCTTTCCGAACACCTCAATGTAAGATAAACTTCGTTTAAGTTAACATATCTGGGGGCCAACCACCACTTCTTAAAGCAGTATTATTTTAATGTTACTTCAGTGTGAGAAAGAGATGGAGCTATACAGAACGCCTAGCTCCATCTCTTTCCCACACTCATGTAAGATTAAAATAATACTGCTTTAAGAGGTGGTGGTCTAGCTCCTGACCAATATTGGCCGCTTATCCATTCCATAACTATTAGACGTTTCATTTCATAGCAAACTTTTTCAAATGTCTTTCTCTCTCTCAAATTTCAAAGGCCAGACCCCGTAAGTCGAAGTTAGTAAAATACAGGGTTACTGGTAACTCGACGTATTCCTTGCAGGGCGTCATAGTAGGGCTACAATGCAACAAATTAAGCCACCAAATGTTCTACAGAAATTCAGTACTTTTTGAGTTGGTTACATTTTTAGTTTTTTTTTTTATGAAAAATCCAATTTAACAATGATTTACGTCGCGACTATACTGGAATTTAAGTTATTATCATACCTGATGCCGTATCAGATATTTGTTGATAAATAAAAGTTCAAAAATGCCTAAAACTTTAGCAAAGATCACTAATTAAATATTTAATTTTTCGTAATTTTTGTGTCAAGAATAAAAATTATGAAAAAAAAACTGAATTTCGGTAGAACATTTGGAGGTTCAATTTGTAAAAAAAATAAAAAAAAAAAAATAAAAAAAAAAATAAATTAAAAAATAAGTGTTATGATGATTGGAAGGAGTATTTTGATAAACGTTCATTGGAAAAAGGTATCTGGTATAAAACCATACAGGGTCAGCCTTTCCGTGTGCCCTGGTTTATTAATAGTAATTTAAGTAGAAAATTAATTGTTACAGGTCATAGACTCAGATCTGGACACCTTCCATGCAATAAGTTTGCATTTATGATGAAAAAAACTAACTCGCCTAATTGTGTGGAGTTGTGGAGGACTTGCATCACTTGTTGATGGACTGTGTTCGATACGAGTCCAATAGAAAGGAGCTGTTTGAGGTATTGAGCTTGAACCGACTTGAAGTAGGCACATTCCATAAAATTCTGTCTCAGCCAAATGGTGATGATGCGAAGATTCTGTTCAGGTTCATGACCCAAATGTAAGCTGTAGCAGTGTGTATTTAGGGTACGATGGGACTGTCATACGCATTGCGATCATAAAAGTTCCTAATTAAACAAAGAATTAAAAAAAAAAAAACCTACTATGACGTCCTGCAAGGAATACGTCGAGTTACCAGTAACCCTGTATAATGACGTCTTACTTGAAGTTCTCCGAACTCATAGCAATAAAACCTAAAAGGAATGTTTGGTGCTTTTGTTCCATTTCGTGTACTTTGTACACGTGCAATGCATGAATACATTCACAAAAACTTTTGACACTTGAAACTTGAGATCATACTAGATGATTCTGTATTAATACATAATTAAACAGCGCAAGGCATTTCGTTCCAAGCGGATGTCCCACGAACCTCCCGACTTTTTTACTCATGTCACCTTTTCAAACTGAATTTCATAATGTCGGTACTAAGTAGATGGAAAATAATAATTCACAAGCGCGGTGCCAGTTTGACATTATTTATGAATCTTATGAAAATAGATGCACATACCTTGAGCCTCCACATAAGTTTGTCCCGCGCCTTCACTCCGACGTACTGCCCCTTGCACAGCGCGTCAGCCACGTGGCATCCCTTAGCATCGCAGAACACCACCATCAGCTGGTCAGGAGTCAGCTCCAGGAGACCGTTCACTGCTTTTGCTGGACGCTGTAAAGTAAAAAAAAGGTTATTATTATTACTGCATATAGAGGTACACTTATCCTGAGTGGCTAGCTTGCATGTTCTGTGAGCTTACGCAACGCGTCATACGTCCAGCCAGTGATAGGACTCGCCCATCAAAGAGCGCTGTTCCAAATTAGACGCATTATAAATTTATTATACTTACACAAAACAAAAGGTATTATATTAAAACACGTATACTAAAAGGTAAATAATTAAATTATCTTCAAAATGGTGAAGGTTTCATAAAAATAAGCTTGATGGTTTTTACGTTATTCTCAGTTTTTTATCTAAAATATTCACATATTAAGATATTAAGAAAATGCTCTAATTTAACATATCTTTTTTCCAAATTATTAACACTACTCGTTCAGACGTGATTTTCAATTGAAAATCATTATCGTCGCCTTACATGCATGAACATCTTATCTATCATTGTGTTTCTGGCAAATAAATGAGTTTGATTTTTTTTTTGCAACTTTATTTCTTCTGGGTTATGAAAAAGTTTAAGCACCAGAGATTTGGGGACTTCGAGTATTGTCCCAAAACAATTTGTGTTCTATTAACTGTTTCATTCAATTTTTACTAATAACGGTGATATTGAATTTGGAACATAATAATTGCCTCCGGGAATAAGCCAATCAATTTATCCGTCGATGTAATTTGCTGTGACTAATAATCAAAATACATACAATCACAGGGGACTATTGGTCAGTAAATATGTATGAAGTTTATACTACAGTCATGGACCGAATTTGGAAATGTTGAATTCAAAATTTGGCGAATATTCTGAATCTAAACTTGTGAACCGAAATTAGTATCTACAACTACGATGAATAAATAAAATTTACTTTTTTGACCGTCTAAGTTTTATTACAGAAAAGTTTTGAGTATGAATGTCGATGGATATAAGAGTAGCAGAAAACCAAAGAAACGATGAATGGACTGTGTGAAAGATGACATGGCTAGAAAGGCAGTGACTACCGAGATGACGAATAATAGAGAAGTATGGAAAAAGGGACATGTTGCGCCGACCCCAAATATATTGTGATGATATATAGATTATTAAAAAATATTGGACACGTAATTTTTCTTTTTTTACGAAATCAAAAGATTACGTTGATACATTGAGTTAAAATGTGGGATGACGTCACTCCTTGCTACATTTTATGCATATTTTGTTATAGTTGTGTGTGACATAGCGAGCCCCCACTCCCCAACTTTAATTTTATCGAAGTATTTTTTTTTTAAATATGATAAAGCAAAAAATACGTAAGTATCTAATTTCTTTTTATTACTGACTGACGGCATATTTTTTTTTTCACCCACGGATCGTCCCTATTGCATGTAGTGTGACTCTACTCTTTGTCCAGTGCTCCGGTCTACTAGGTCTACTGACAGTAGATGTCGGTCTACTCGCAATAGACGTGTGTATGTAATGTTACTTACTTGGAAGTCCAGTATACACTGCAGTATGACGGACCCGTGCACGTTGATGAAGTACTCTTTGTCTAAAGTGTTCAGGTCTACTCGGTCTACTGGGAGTAGACGAAGGCAGAGTACTGAGAAGTACTTCTGTTGCTCTGCGGTGGTGCACTTCAAGGCTGCTTCCAGGCTCTGTAAGCAAAATTAAACATTGTGTGAACAATGTACTGACCTATAGGTATTCCAAGCACTTACACTATTATATAAATAAATAAATATACTATCTTTCAGTCAAATTAATTAATTTGCTATAAATGCGGTAAGTAATACAAAAGGGTGGTAAATAAATAATAAATCATCATAAGTTCATATGCAATTTTCCATTTAAGTACTTGCCAATCATAGAGTTGCACGAAATCAACATTAGTTAGTTTAACGGAAACTTTAAATTCATGCCATCCCTTACATTTTGTATCAAAAAGATAGTGACAGCATCAATTTAAAGTCTCCGTTAAACTAATGTTGGTTTCATGCAAGTCACCGTAAGCTTTTACACTTAGGGCCTGTTTCACCACCCACAATTAAGTTCCTATTAAGGACGCTGTTACAAATGGGTAGTCAATCATTACTTTTTTACACAAAAGTATGTTTATTAAATAAAATGCTTAGCATTCTTAAAATGTGTTTTGGCCAAATTGTTGATAGATGTGCATGGTACGATTCTGAACTATAAATATAATTTTAAATAGGTACATTTTTTAAATAAATGTACCGAAGTAAAAATTTTCACTTCGGTACAATTATTGAGAAACTGTACCTCTCTAAAATTATAGTTCAGAATCATACCATGCACATCTATCAACAATTTGGCCAAAAAACATTTTAAGAATGCAAAGCATTTTATATAATAAACATACTTTTGTGTAAAAAAGTAATGATTTGACTACCCATTTGTAACAGCGTCCTTAACTTACTTGGCAGATAATTTCATACAAATTCTGTTCCATTTTTTAATTTATTCAGTAAGTAGTGGCTATACGGTCATCGTGAAATAGGCTCTTAAAGATACTAGATCGTCATCTGCCTAGCCAAACTATGTTGAAGTCGGCTTCCAGTCTAACCAAATGCAGCTGAATACTACTATTTTACATGGAGCGACTGCCTATCACCCGCAACCCAGTTGCCGAGAACACGATGAAAATACTAGATACCATAACACAACATAGCAACACGCCTGTAATCCTAAACGGTTAGGTAGGTACACCTCTGCCTAAATACAGATACTTACGTTTAAATATTGTGCTTGCTTGGCCTTCAGCCTGAGACAAGCCTTAGCAAGTGCGACCAACACACCGGTGTTTCCGCAAGCAAGGAGAGCCGGCAGCTTGTCTGATAACTCCTCGAATATCGGCTCGAACTGCGAACATAGTGAGTGGAGGATTATAGTAGACTAAAATTCGTGAAATAAAAGGAATTTAGAAATGAAAGAGAAAAGGAAGTTTCCTTTTCGGCCAATTTTAACAGTATAACATAATCAGTCATAGTCTATAATGTGCCCACTGCTGGGACTCAGAGCTCACCTCAGACTGCTGAGTGGTAAACTGCTACGTGGGCCCAATATCGGTTCAAATTTGGTTATTGGTCAATGCTGTGCTTTTTTTTTTTTTTGGATGGGTCATCATCAATGACGCGACCCCGGCAGTCAATAGTGTACTCATTTCATATTGTTTCCATTTGTGTTACACAAATAAGAAATGAGTATATAAGAGGAAGTTTAAAAGTGACACCGGTGAATAAAAAGTTGTGCGGAAATCGGTTGTCATGGTATGGGCATGTGATGCGGAGGAATGAGGAAAATGTTGTGAGGAAAGTATGGATGTGGATGGCTATAAGAGTAGGGGACGACCAAAGAAACGATGGATGGACTGTGTGAAAGATGATATGGCTAGAAAGGGGGTGACTACCGAGATGACAACTAATAGAGAGAAGTATAGAAAAAAAGGACATGTTGCGCCGTCCCAAATAAATTGGGATAAGGGCAGGAGAATGATGATGGTAAATAGCAAACCATCTTTTAAAAAAATAACTGGCTAACTTTTCACAACCACAAAAAATGATAAACCTGCTATCGTCAAGACTATGTAATACAAGCTCACCTCTTCCTTGACATCACAGTTGTCTATCAATCTCTGTACTGTGTAGTTGAGCATGGGCATGCTCGCTAGCTGTCCCAGCCGGTTGATGAAGCAGCGTGCGTATATCTGAGTGTAGGTCTTCTTTTTTGATGCAAACAGGGCTGCTTCTAGGAGTCTGTGAAAAAGTAATACTCTAAAATTATATCAACTACTTACTCGTATAATATCACAAAGAGGTAAAATTATTTGTTTGTTTGTAAGACATAATCTCTCAAAGTACCAATTCAATTACAAAAATTCTTTCACTGATAGAAAGCTACATTCTATTGCTGAGTGCTGTAGGATAATTATGTTTTATGCTAGTAGTTCACTTCCACAGGAACGAAGTCGCGAGCAGAAGCTAGTATTTTATATTGTGACAAGAAACTCTGTCAAATAAGCATGTTAAGTGAAATTCTTTGTGCATTTTTGGAACATGTTCACACAGAAAAACCTCGGGTTTTGTAGAAAACAGTTAGCTCTGCAGAATGCTGTTTGAAGTTTGTTTATCTTAATGCTCAATCAGGTAGGCTGATCACACCACAAGGAAATATTTTTTTTTAGGCAGATTAAAAATTCAGTAAGTACTGTTACTTACGTAAATTAAAATATCTGTTTGTAATAACAAACACAACAATAAAACAGCTGTTGTGCTTACCTTACAGCCGCTTCACAATTAAACACCGGTGGTAGATTATTTCCCTGTATCTTACCCACTTCACCATCACCATCTTTAACTTCTTTCTTATCGTCATCCCCGTTCGCAACCCAGTCCTCAGGGGCAAAGCTCTCATCCAACAGCTTACGTAACAAATCCTTTGTTGCATTTTTATCTACGTTCTTAATAGCGTATAACATTACTTGAAGTAAACCTGACGTTATATTCTGGTACGGTAAGTCCTTAAACTGTGGCCATGCAGATAAACGGCTAACAAAATCCTTTACTATAGCTTTGAAATCATCGGGGACAGTTTTATAAGACATTTTTGTTGTATGTGGTGGTATTCCTTTACGGTCATCAACAGTTTGTTTGAATATGTTGACTTTAGGCTTTTCGCCGGGCAGTAAAGTGATGCCACTGAGACATTTCATTGCACTACGTAGGATATGGTTTGCGTACTGATCCCATACAAATTCTTCTAAATTGTTCAGAGCATATTTTGATATTTTTATAGTGAATTCATGACATTTTTGTATATGGTCTTGTTCATATTGTGATTCTGTTTTCGTTTCTATTTTTGCCTTTTTCTTTGGCACTTCTTCCTCTGTGTCTGAAGAATTATCTTCTCCAGTCTGTAAGTGTTCCGTAGCTCGTTCGCAAGCTACTCTTAGTAATGTCTCTACTACATGACTGGTAAAGTTGTCAGCGCAGAGTCTACGTAGGTCTGGTGACAGTACTTCCATGTACCGTTCTAAGTCCTCGGCTGAAGCAAAGGGCAGTAGCAGTTCTATTACTCGACAGCCAAGCTGGTTGCCTACTACATTGTGTTCTTCTCCCTTTGTGCGTTCTAGTACATTGTTGACCAAGGAATCTGAAAATATCAAAATAACCTCGAATGTACTACTAAAATGTTAACCTGAGTTCTTATCATCTATCTGTTTGGTATGGGTTTTTATGGGTTTTTTTCTTATTATCAGGGCAGTATATTATGTACTAATCCTAGGAAAATCATTTAGTGGCATTTCTGTAGGTAGATAAATGACTTCTAAAAGATCACGAATCCTATCTCTACAGGGGAACAACATTTACTCATTATTATATTAGTTATTTAGAACAATCTAAGAGACATAACAACTTTATTTGAATAACTTACGTCTCTCCTCCTTGTCTTCAATACCCTGTTTCATAGCATCCAGGATACCGACAAAGTATTGATACAATTCTTCAGGAATCTTCGTTCCTCGACCCATTTGACCCTTCTTGGCATATTTCTTAGCGTTCGCGAGGAAATTCTTGCGTTTCTTACGCGACCTTTTCTTGTTTGGATTATTGTCCACGTTTTCTTCACTCATTTTAGATTATTTTAAATCACACGCAATCACGCAAACAAAAACACAGGTGGATTTTAGGTTATGTAAACGTCAAAGTCAAACTCATCTCATGTGGTGTTGACGTTTCAACGTTCCGTTACTCGTTCCGTTTTTTTGGGGTCTAAAGCGACAACCGCGGCAAGCGTAGCGTATGTAGCTGAGCCGCGCCGGTCGACTGATCGATCGATCGGCGCGGCTGTTATTAGTACTATCTCCACAAATAAAGATAAAAGTTAGAGAAATAAAATTTTATATACTTAAACCTAACATTGAAACTAAAGTAGCTTCACGGGTTAAAAAAAAACAGAAAGGGATGCGCTGTGGTAGACCGCGAAATTCAAATTTTCTTGCGTTTTTTGCAATTTGCAGGTCTCAGGTTGTTGTATCTTGATAAAAAAATATAATAAGCGACAATAATAAATATGTACCTATTTACATAATTTCGTCGTGTTAAAGGCAAAACCAACTAACTAGGCTAAAAAATGTTAAACAAAATATCGAGTAAATTAAGTTGGTAAGTTTGAAAACTAAAAAACGTAATTAAAATATGGTTTTAGGTCTTCAGCTTAGGCAAGGTTGTTCTACAATTCTTTGTTTACTAAATAGTAAAATTCCAACATACATTTAATACATACATTAGGCACAAAGACAAAAAGTAACTGAAACGGACCCCTAAATAGTCGGTTTTGCCTCTATATTTTAAAAATGGTTCAGTTGGCAAAAATAACAAACTCTTATGATTTCTCATATTGTTATAAGGTTGTTAGGAAGGTTCACATAACAATTCTATTTTAAAATTTAATCGAAAGCCAAAAAACATTGATAATAGGTCTTTACCTATGAAATTGCCGTTTTGTATGAAAAAATTTAAACGAATTTTTTTCATGCATTTTTTATTTGTATTAATCGAAGTAATCACCTATGCAATCAATGCATCTTTGCCAACGCAGTGGCAGTTTATTGATGCCCTTCTTAAAGAAATCAGCTGGACGGGAGGCAACAAATTCTTCAAAGGCATTTTGTACTGCCTCTCGGGTATTGAATTTTTTTCCCGCCAAGAAGTTATCCAAATTCTGGAAAAAGTAGTTGTCTGTAGGCGCAAGGTCTGGTGAGTAGGGCGGATGACGGAGAGCTTCCAACCCCAGTTCTTGCAACTTGGAGACCGTCTGCTGTGCAGTATGAGGTCGCGCGTTGTCGTGCAGGAGCAGCGGAGACGAGCGATTGACCAATGCTGGTTGGAGATGTGCCAGCTTCTCCATCATTGTGTTCAGTTCTTCACAGTACACATCTGAAGTAATGCTCACCCCGTTTGGTAAGAAGCTGTGATGAATCACACCGGCGCTAGACCACCAAACAGTGACCATCACTTTTCTAGGGGTAAGTTTTCGTTTAGGGCATTGTTTAGGTGCTGAACCAGGATCCAACCAACTTGCTGAGCGCTTGCGGTTATCAAACAGAATCCATTTTTCATCGCAGGTAACAATGCGGTTCAAAATTCCTTCATTTGTGTGTCTGTTGAGCAGTGCAAGGCACGTCTCGACGCGTACTTCGCGCTGGCGATCATTGAGTTCGTGGGGCACCCATTTGTCAAGCTTTTTTACCTTGCCAATTTGACGCAAATGGACCAACATTGTTTTGACGCTAACGTCGAAAGCTGCTGCTAATTCAGCCGTAGATTGTGTATCATCAGCTTCCACAATCGCCTTTAATTCGTCATTGTCGACCAAAGTCTTCGGACGACCGCGAGGTTCATTTTTCAGGTCGAAATTTCCAGAACGGAAGCGAGCAAACCAATAACAAGTGGTGCGTTGGTTTGTAGTGTTAGCTCCGTAAACGTCGTTGATGTTGCGTGCCGCTTGTGCCGCGTTGCTGCCACGACGGTACTCATATTCCATAATTACTCGAATTTTTAACGTATCCATGATGACGAAAAAGATTGAAATGCGATGAAAATGTAACACTAATCAATAAACAAATGACTACTTTTGGAAAAAAAAATCCATGTTTTTAAAATAAAATTAATTTGAAATTAGAATTCTTAGCCAAACAAAAATTATTTTGATTTGAAATGGCCAGTACTGCAGAACGGCAATTTCATAGGTAAAGACCTAATATTTAAGAAAAAAAACTAAAATTTAGTTGGTTTTGCCTCTAGATTTGAATGTCTAAAGCATACTGAGAAATTGAGAAGTAAAATGTAAGATTGTTAATGTTGCTAATAAAATTATGGATTTCAGGATTAAATTCGGTAAACGGCAAATAAAATGCAGCAGTAGTAAGTTACAAAAATATTATTTTAATTTTAAGCCAATCTAATCATAATGATTCATCCTCAGATTCATCCAACACTGTTAAGTCTGGTAGACAGTCAACAGCTTCACAATCTGTTTTTATATTTTGAAACCACCCGTGGTATTCTTCGGGAATGACAGCTTTTTGACAGAGCTTGAGAAGGTCTGCTTTTTTTGCTTGTGAAATAGGAAGTGGTTCTTTATACAACTGGTGCAGCTGTTTCGGAAAGAAAAGCATCATCAGATTCCTGCGCAACTTGAGAAAAGTCAGTAGGTACCTTTTCTGCTTTTTTTGCTTTGTCGTGTGCTGTAGCGGTGATTATTTGTGTTTTCATCCTGAGCAGCAATACTTGGCGTTTTCTGTACGTCAAGATCGATGTAAAAAAAGTTTTCCGACATGTCGTAGTTAAAGTAGATTTTCTTTTCTCCCTTCACAAATTTCATTCTTTTAATTTTCAGCCATTTCATACGTTGACCGTCATTTGCTTTGGTTTTGTTTTTTTGAAGGTGGGTTGATAACATTTTCAAGTCTTTGAAGTCGCCGAACTTGAATTCTCTTACAGAGTACGGCTTCTTTGACTGTTTTTTTGATTTTCGGGATGTTCGAGCACGCCGAAAAATGTTTAACCACTCCGACATCGAGTATACATTCGAATGTTTCTTTGCTGATTCGATGCAACTATGCATAGAATCTACTTCCATATAGGAGTGTCCTGATTCCAGGAACTTGTGTTCTACACTTCTGGACACATCTATTGGCCCACCTTAGAGTTTAGGTTTCGATAGCCCCTACCGAAATATGATTGCTAGATTGAACAAAAACTGTTGATGCAGTTTTAAACCTGATACATTTTACCATCTTTTTCGATCGTATTGTTTTAAATTTGAATTCAGAATACCATACGACATGGAGCTACGCCTAACAAGTCGGATATGCGCCTTGTTAAAGGCAATTGATTTTTTAATAAAAAACATGTTTTATCAAATAAAGGTTTAATTTAATAACGCGTGTTGCCTCCATGGGCATCTACCACAGCTCTCATATGATTAGGCATAGAGTTTATTGGTTTTTTGGAAATTTTGAGGGATCATCTCCCATTCCTCTTCTATGGCAGTTTTCAACTCCTGCATCGTCTGGGCAACTGGCTGACGAGCCCTAACACGTCTTTTTAGCTCGTCCCACATGTGCTCAATGGGGTTCATGTCTGGGCTTCTGGCTGGCCAGTCCATAACTGTGATGATCACATCCCGAAGATATTCCCTGACGATGCCGGCCGCATGGGCTCTTGCATTATCATGCATAAAAAGGAAATTTGGGCCCACATAGTCCGCGTATGGTATCACGTGAGGTTCTAAGCACTCACGAATGTACCTTTCAGCATTTAATGTTGGCAGCCGTGGTCCTGTAACAACCTCAAGTTGAGTTTTGCCGCTCGCGGATATACCGCCCCAGACAGTCCATGAGCCACCGCCATAAGCAACCCTCTCTTCAAAGCAGCATTGTGCGAAACGCTCTCCCTTACGTCGGTAGACCTTCTTCCTTCCATCATTGCCATGTAACACAATTTTAGACTCATCAGAAAAGAGTACACGGCTCCAATCTTGCTGTGTCCAATTTAAATGACTGCGTGCGAAATGAAGGCGCGCTGTTCGGTGGGCTCGCCTTAGTTTGGGGCCATTAGCTGGCTTGTGTGGTACCATATCGCGTTCTTTTAACTTTCTCCGAACAGTTCGAGCGCTCACAGATACTCCGTGGAAGTCGCGAAGTTGGTTTTGTATCTCAATGGAGGTAAGGTGACGATTTCTCAAGCTGGTCTTCACGATGAATCGATCCTGCCTTTCAGTTGTGACCCGAGATCGTGGCCTTCCTTGGCGACGAACAAAGCCGCCAGTCTCTAGGTACCTCCGATAAACATTTCGGACCGCAGATCGACTTAAATTAAGTTGAGCACTCACGTTTCTTTGGCTGTGTCCGGCCTGAATAAGTGCCACAGCTTGGGCGGCGACTTCAGGTGAAGTATCCATAGATTATTGATAGAACCTCACCTTAATGTTAAGAATAAGTAATGTTTGTTGCAAAACCAAAGATATCAATCACTTTTTCAAGAATTAAATCCAAGTAAACCAATAAAACCAAGTTTTCTTAGTATTCGATTGTTTGATATCAACAAACAGGCTCCAAATTGTCTTTTGTTTCTTTAAATTCTGTGTTCGAAATTCAAAAAAAGACTATTGAATGAAATTGTGAATGTGCCAGGTTCAAAACTGCATAAACACTTTTTGCTCGACCTACCTAATATAAAATTTTAGCTAGGACCAAACGAAACTGAAAATACAAGGTGGGCCAAAAGATGTGTCCAGAAGTGTATAATGTTAATGTGCTCAATTTTATGCACTGCCCACAATAAAACTGAAGCCACCTGTTGGTTCCTGTTTTGTCCGCCACAAGTGTCGGAGAACAAAGACACTTCATGATAATGGCTAGGTACACACATCAAAAGTGTCTAGGGATCAACATATATTTTTGCAATAACTTTTCTCCTGATTGATATTAATTAAAATTTTCTTTAAGGATTCATCAAATAAAGTGTTTTCGTTTGTCACAGTAACGATAAACCAAGTCACCTTTGCATTAATAAAGAAATTTGCCATTTTCCTAATAAAGGGATTTTTGACATTTGAACCACTAACATTAAAGTTCGAAAAAAAGACTGAAATAACAGTTTTCTTTAAAATTTTATTGGGTAACTTAAACAATTAATAATCCGTGTTTCTACCGCGAACACTAACAACACAAGAACATCGGTTTGGCATACTCAAAATGAGTTCATCCAAATCACGCTGTGGAATGGCCGCCCATGTTCGTTGCAACAACAAAAAAAGGTCTTCTTGCGACTGGATACCCTCCATATTCGGCAGAGCTCTTCTCTGTAGCATATCCCATGCATGCTCAATCGGGTTCAAGTCTGGCGACTGAGCAGGCCAGGGCAGGACATTGATGTTAGCTGCGGCGAGAGTCTGTCTTACAACTCTTGCGGTGTGCGGTCGTGCATTATCATGCATTAACTGAAATAAGGGACCGATTTGCACTTGTAGAGGAACGATGACGTCTGATACAATCGTCTCAGCATAAATTTGAGCGTTGAGGTTGCCTCTGATCCAAATCAACTCAGTTCTTCCGCCGATCCAAATACCCGCCCATACCATGATGGTTCCACCACTATAAGGATGGACTTCCTGGCAGGATTTTAATCGCTGTTGGCGTCCAGGGGTTCTCCAGTGTCGTATACGTCTTGTATCCGGTCTCATACCAAAACCAGACTCATCAGAAAAGCACACGAAACGCCATTGTTCTTCTGCCCAATTTCTGTGTTCAAGAGCCCATTGATATCGAATCCTACGATTGTGCATTGCTATAGGTGGTACCCGTAGCGGTCTTCGGGAATGAAGGTTCACTTCATGCAAGCGGTTTCTGACTGTTTGGTCGCTAATTAAGTTCCCTGAAGAGTGATGAAGCCTCACGGCTAACATCATGGCGGTTATAGTTGGAGCTCTTCGAGTTAAGATTTGAATGTATCGGTCTTGTCTCCGTGTGGTGCAGCGATACCGTCCTCCATGGCGCTCAGCCACGGTACCAGTGCTTCGGTAACGTGTCCAAAGTCGACTGATAACACTCTGACTTGTATTCAGAGCTAAAGCCACAGTACGTTGCCGGGAACCAGCTTCTATCATTCCCACGGCTCTGAGCATTTCTTCCCTGCTTAAATGACGTCGCCGCTCCATAATAACGTTGGTTTTAATCAGTAGTAGGGAAACAGTAGCACTAATAATGTCTTCAATGCGTTGTATGTTTTTATAGGGAAAATATTGACAGCTGATTTTCATCTTTTACTCGAATTTGATTCACAGTTCCTGATTCAAATTATGAAATGCACCAAAAAGGATCCATATAAATTTATAAAATCATAAATTTATTACAAAGCCACATCTCAATCTCAAGAAATCCGCATAAAAATGCTTGATCCCTAGACACTTTTGATGTGTGTATTTGGGATAAATAATACAAAAGTACAGATCCAATTTCTGAACTGCCTTTTTTCCCATTAATCTCAGTCCAGGCAAAGCAAAATGCATCATTAGGAGCAGCGCTCTCATAAATTGTTAAATTGTAAACAATGAGCTTTCGGCAATAATAAAGGGTCTTTCAACAAGGACGGGTCGATGTTAAAATTGAATAAAACAAGATGTGTGTGAGATATTATCGAAATTTATTTTTTATTTAAAAGGCCCATTTATGCCATTATGGATGGAATATGACATCGTTCAAATGTCCGCCGCGGCTTCGTATGGTGGCACGAATCCGAGAGGTCCAATTTTTAATGACTCTGCTGCATAGATCTGGCTGAATCCGAGCGATGGCCTGCGTTATGTTGGCTTTCAGGGCAACGGTCGAATGTGGTTTATTGGCATAGACCTGCGACTTCAGAAAACCCCACAAGAAAAAGTCTAGCGGAGTCAAATCACACGATCTTGGTGGCCAATTCACGTCACCTCTGCGAGAGATAACTCTACCCTCAAACCGTTCATGCAGAATGTCGATTGTGTCGTTCGCTGTGTGGCAAGTAGCGCCATCTTGCTGGAACCACATGTCGTTCACGTCCATATTGTTCAATTCAAGCCAAAAGAAATTGTTTATCATTGATCTGTAGCGCTCGCCGTTGACGGTGATGGCCTCGCCAACGTCGTTTTCAAAGAAGTACGGACCAATGACGCCGCCACACCAAAATCCGCACCAAACAGTAACTTTTTGTGGATGCATTGCCACCTGGTGAACCTCATGTGGGTTGTGGTCATCCCATATACGGCAATTTTGCTTATTAACAAAACCATTCATCCAAAAATGTGCCTCGTCGCTAAAGATTATTTTTCGGCCAAAATCGGGGTCCTCTTCCAAGCGTTCCGATGCCCATTCAGCGAACACACGGCGTTGTCTATGGTCATTAACTTTGAGCTCTTGGGTCAGTTGGATCTTGTACGGATGCAGACCCAAGTCCCGACGCAAAATTCTCCAAGTTGAGGTCTGCGAAAGGCCGAGTTCTTGAGCACGGCGAGAAATCGACTGCGTCGGAGTCTCCTGAACACTCTCACGTACAGCGGCGATGTTCTCGGCCGATCTGGCGTTCCTTTGACGTAAAGGTGTTGGTTGGTTGTTTACCGAACCGGTCGTCTCAAATTTAGTCACCAATCGTTGGAGAGTGGACTTTGAAGGGCCACCGCGTCTGCCGTAAAATGGGCGCAATGCGCGCAACGTTTGCACTAACGAACACTCATTTTGATAATAAAGTTTTATCATTTGCACATGCTGCTCAACCGTGTAACTTGCCATGGTGATTTGGCATCAGTGACTGAATAAGAAAAAACAGATTTGACAGTTGCCGCCAAAACAAAATGGCCGCCACAGATTATTAACATCGACCCGCTCTATTTGAAAGACCCTTTACAACAGTCCAACATCGCCACTTGGAATTTGCAAAATTGCTTGCAGATCGAAAGATGCTGAAAGAAAGTTTTCTTCTTTTTCTGCTCTCTTTGTCTTTTTCTTTCTCGTCATTACATGTTTTTTTCCTCTCTGTATGCTCTTGATATTCTTTTTCCATATTTAATTTTTCTTCACCATTCAAACGATTGTACTTTGTGCAAACAAGACACTGGTATTTCTTTGGTACATAAAACCCTAAGTTATAATCACTACTAAATATTTTACGGTAAGTTGCCTCTGACACAGGTGAACTTCCGTTTTTCTGGCATTCCTCTTCGTACAGTTTGTACATTTTGTATACAGACAAAGATGAGTCTAAATATTTTCGTTTAATGCATTTACGTACGTAGTGGCTTTCCATTGTGGGAAAGGATTTGATGTGTTTGTGTACTCCTTGCAGCTGTTCTATGGATGTTTTATTTGTTGGCTCGTGACGTCCACGTGGATCGCTGGTCTTATTGTACATTCCTAAGCTGTCACGGTTGGCCACTGCATTCGTAACAACCGATGGGGAAATGCACAAAGTTTTGCAGAAAAAGGATTGGCAAACTTGCAGTTCCAAACCATTGATTTTAAAAAAGTAGCGTTTGTTATTTGATCTCTGCGTCTCTCGTTTTCTAGCAATAACAGTTGTTTTTATAGGCATTACCTGAACTAAATTCAAAATGAAATTTTTCTTTTCTGCAAAGTTTTGATTCCATTATTTTCTGCAAAGCATATCACGATCTTCTGTGCTTATATTGGAAGTGCACTTAAATCTGCATTTAGTGCAATCCAAGGCCTTTGGAATCTTTGCCTGTCTAATTTTCTTTGCAGTCACGTAAGGAAGTCCATCAGCTCGGCGTATTTTGGCAACATTTCTTGTCCAGCTGCTAGGGTCAGGTAGACGCCATCTGCTACGAGGTTTGATAACTTTCCAAGCTCGGGTAAGAATATCTGTCATAGTGGTAGTTGCCACTTCCAATGAATCTTGTTTGCTAGCAATTTCCTTCCAGCTTCGATTAAACAATTCCATCACAGTGATATTAGCAACTGTTGAAGCTTCACTTAGGTCATCCATATCTAACCATTCATCTTCAGGTATGTCAGGTAACTCGGGTAAGCCAGACAAAATTACTTCTCTTAAGTCTTCCAGTGTGACTAAATCTTCTAAGTAGTTCACGCCACTCTTTTCTTTATTCTGCTCATTATTTTCACCTCTGGTACTTTTTGATCTCTCTTCTCTTTCCTGAACTGTTGTACTGGCCTTCATGCCACTCTCTTCTTTATGCTGCTCATTATCTTCGACTCTGGCATTAGTTTTATGGGATTCTGTAATCTGTTCTCTTTCGTAGACCAATAAGCTGGTCGTCACATCACACTTGTCTTTAGTTATCTCAGTATCTTCATCTTTGCGTCTGATATATTTTGTTTTTTCGTATTCTGATATAAGATCTTGTCTTTCGTATACTATTACACTGGCCGTCGTATTCTTACAAGTCTCAATTAACTCTCCCTGGTCTGAAAATTTAAAAAGAAAATAATAAATTACAAGATCATCGTAGTCTAAAAATGTAAATACCTACATGGCCAAACTGAATCCGAAATCTATTGATTTAAATAACCTTTCAATGATCAAAGCGAAGTATTTTGAAAGCCAGTCTATGTTTTTGTACAGTCATGTTCAAGGGCATGATGGGTCCCTTGATCTGGGGTTTAAAGTGACTTTTGAATCAATTAATATTTAATTTTATGGATTGGTATTTTAGTGAAAACGAAACGCATGTGACTAAAAGAGTGATGAATATACATGTTGATGGATGGAGAGGCAGAGGAAGGCCAAAGAAAAGATGGATGGATTGTGTGAGGAATGATATGAACAAGAAGGGAGTGAATGATAGCGTGACGGTTGACAGGGGAGAATGGAAGAAGAAAACGTGTTGCGCCGACCCCAAGTAATATGGGATAAGGGCAGGAAGATGATGATGATTGGTATTTTAGTTTTCGATAGAGCTTAACAAACTACATCTAAAACGATTTGAATAATACAAAAAATAAATAATAATTAAATAAAAAGTAATTTTAAACCTTGAACTAGCATCATGCACTTTTGAACATGACTGTACACAAATTATACCTAGTTAACATTTCACTCTTTAGACACTATCGCCGATCGGGAATAATAGCTGGCTTAGATTACGCAATTTTGAAGAAAAAAAACGTGGCCAAGTGCGAGTCGAACTCGCCCATGAAGGGTGCCGTAGTAGCAGCAGCAAAAAATAACTTTGTTTTTCATAGAGTTTGTATGAATGACAAAAATATATTTGCGGTTTTTTGAAAAATGGCTATATCTCAAAAATTAAGGACTGTAATCATGTTATTGGTTTAACATTGTAAGCAAAGACTTAGTTGCAATGATTGTAATCGAGTGGTACAGTACAGTAAAGTAATAAAATAGGTACTACTAACCTTTTTCTGGCTGTTGAATAATTTCCCCATACTTCGTCGTGATTATGGACTGGGCAACCAATGAATCATAAGCTTGAGATATCAATACGTCATCGTCATCATCAATAGCCTGTAACCCGTCAAAACCTGGAATAGATTGCAAAAAACAACGTTTAAAATTCGAAACATAACCTCAAAATTTCGTCCCAAAAACAAAAATATTTTGTAAAGAATACTACTTACTTTCGTGAAATTCACTATGAGATTTGACGCAAACTTGATCCGGAGGCAATTTGTCCTTTTCCAGAGACATTTTCTCTGCTAAATACACAAAACGATAATTTAACCACGATCAACACACTCGCAAGATTCAATCAAACGACTGATGCAAGTGCAACTGTGCAACTACTCTCGCGCCTGCGCGGTAAGATCCCGGGTAATACTAACTAGGTAATTCCATGGTATAATAATATATGGGTAATTCTAAATAGCTGGTTTTGCCTCTAGACTATCTTTTGAATTGCGCACAGTAGTTTAGAGTTATTAGTGATTAAATCATGGTAATATTTTTTGCCACTAGAGATTTAAGGCGATGTCTTAATATTCTAGAAACTAAAAACCAGTTATGTCTAGTTTATTCGTTTTTGCTTACAAATACTGAGAAAAGTTAATGATTATCTCGGGTTAATTTTTTTTATATTTTAAGAATGACTTATTACCTACTTAATTAGTAGTTACTTTAATATCTTAACAACTCCGTAACTAAAGGGCATAGGTATAGAATAATTGGTTTTACCACTAGATAGAGAATTCGAAACTGAATTGATTGGTATTAAAAAGTCAAAATCGAGAAAAATACCAAGATAGTTGGTTTTGCCTTTAACACGGCGATTTTAACCTTATACAGCATCAATAAGTACCTACATCATTCTAAGTTAGATTCCATCCGGATTCGTCTGATTTCCGAAATCAGACCAATCCGGACGACATCGAACTTAGAAAGAACACTAATATGCCTTCATCCAATAGTTTGACCGATACGAGAAAGGAAGAAGACAGCCCGCAGTCCCGCAGTAGGTAATAGAGAAGTCAATGAGAATGCCACAAATACAGCAACAACAACAGCAACGGCAACTTCTGTAGGTTGTGAATTATGTAAGTAATGTAATATTCTGTCTGTACCAAGTTAAAGTGATAGGTAAAGTAATAATTTTATTCTACAGATACAGTTTTCTCGTGCAGGCAGAAGAAATTGTCGCATATTGGCACCAAGCCAGTAAAGTTGACTGAAAACTTACTTATGCCCCGGCCACATTAACGTCATAAACTTCGCGGTAGGTAGTTAAATACGGTCAAGATTCGGTCAAATTATCGTGGTGACTACATCTACGGCTAACGTCCTTCAACGCGATCATCAACAGCACATCCCGTTAATGTAGCCGCGGCATTACAGTAGGTACGACAACGGTTCCATCGTTTATTTTCTGAAAAAACCGAACGTTGCCGAATGAAATGTGGCTGGTCCTCGGCTGGTCCAACAAGGGAGTGACGGAATTAGTGCGTCAATCTACAATAAGGGTAGGTATATTACAGTCCTACCAACTTATCTGTGAACTGAAAGAGGACGCCACCGTCGATGTGTCGACACAATCGAATGACATGCGTCGGCACAATCGAAGACATTTCAACACGACGGCCGTAGTTCCAATTTTCGCCATTTCACAGATGTTGGTAGGAGTGTATATCAATGTCTATTGGTCGATTGTGGTCGATAGTGACATTATATTCGCAATATTTAACCTTAACCTTAGAATGCTATCCTACCCTGCCTTGCAAGCTTGCATCTTGCTCTCATTCTTTATAAGTACGTACCTAGCTATCCCTACACAAACACATACCACCATCATCACCATCCACTACTACCATCTTTATTTGTGCTATTATTGTATTATATTAAGAAGTAAGACTTAAAATACTCTTTAAATGTAAAACTTACAAACTTACCTTCTAAATTTGTCTCTTAGTACTTACCTAAATTAGATATATATTTCCGAACTAACTAGCCACTAACTAGCCTTCAAAGGCTTCTGTGGTTTTTAGCGTAAGATTTAAACTCTGCTATAAATACATTTTGAACATTAATAAAAAAAAAACTCACGACGACGTTTTCCTAAGGGAATAGGCGGAAACTACAGAACGCCATCTGCTACGAATGCTACGATTCTTATTTAATAATAAAAATAGGTACTAGTAAAAGTAGACACCTACCTAGTTGAAGGATTGGTGGTCGCATTGTAGAATCTGAGTTATATGTAGCCTCTGCACATTGCGCAGGTAACGGGTTTGATCCCCGAAATGGACTTTGATGTAACGTAATGCATGTATATTACGTGTTTGTGTAGTGAGATTTTGGACTCTTGGCTTACAATTTTTAAGTAGTTAAATGAAAATGTATTAAACCTTTCATTCAATCATGATAAATTATTAAAATATGTAACTTCCAGTGCATTGATCTATGATATTAGGTATTTAGGTACCTATGAAATTGCCGTTCTGCAGTACTGGCCATTTCAAATCAAAATAATTTTTGTTTGGCTAAGAATTCTAATTTCAAATTAATTTTATTTTAAAAACATGGATTTTTTTTCCAAAAGTAGTCATTTGTTTATTGATTAGTGTTACATTTTCATCGCATTTCAATCTTTTTCGTCATCGTGGATACGTTAAAAATTCGAGTAATTATGGAATATGAGTACCGTCGTGGCAGCAACGCGGCACAAGCGGCACGCAACATCAACGACGTTTACGGAGCTAACACTACAAACCAACGCACCACTTGTTATTGGTTTGCTCGCTTCCGTTCTGGAAATTTCGACCTGAAAAATGAACCTCGCGGTCGTCCGAAGACTTTGGTCGACAATGACGAATTAACTCTTAAAATGTCGATTGCACACCATGTGTACAGATAACAATAGAATTTCAATTGTGTCTGCTAATTAGCGCGCGACGGGTTAAAGGCGATTGTGGAAGCTGATGATACACAATCTACGGCTGAATTAGCAGCAGATTTCGACGTTAGCGTCAAAACAATATTGGTCCATTTGCGTCAAATTGGCAAGGTAAAAAAGCTTGACAAATGGGTGCCCCACGAACTCAATGATCGCCAGCGCGAAGTACGCGTCGAGACGTGCCTTGCACTGCTCAACAGACACACAAATGAAGGAATTTTGAACCGCATTGTTACCTGCGATGAAAAATGGATTCTGTTTGATAACCGCAAGCGCTCAGCAAGTTGGTTGGATCCTGGTTCAGCACCTTAACAATGTCCTAAACGAAAACTTACCCCTAGAAAAGTGATGGTCACTGTTTGGTGGTCTAGCGCCGGTGTGATTCATCACAGCTTCTTACCAAACGGGGTGAGCATTACTTCAGATGTGTACTGTGAAGAACTGAACACAATGATGGAGAAGCTGGTACATCTCCAACCAGCATTGGTCAATCGCTCGTCTCCGCTGCTCCTGCACGACAACGCGCGACCTCATACTGCACAGCAGACGGTCTCCAAGTTGCAAGAACTGGGGTTGGAAGCTCTCCGTCATCCGACCTACTCACCAGACCTTGCGCCTACAGACTACTACTTATTCCAGAATTTGGATAACTTCTTGGCGGGAAAAAAATTCAATACCCGAGTGGCAGTACAAAATGCCTTTGAAGAATTTGTTGCCTCCCGTCCAGCTGATTTCTTTAAGAAGGGCATCAATAAACTGCCACTGCGTTGGCAAAGATGCATTGATTGCATGAGTGATTACTTCGATTAATACAAAAAAAAATGCATGAAAAAAATTCGTTTAAATTTTTTCATACAAAACGGCAATTTCATAGGTAAAGACCTATTATAAAAATAACTCACAATTAAGTGCACCCATTAAAATTCAACTCCTTTCACGACAGACATTGTCAACATCATTTTTTACATAAAGTTATCGACTAGATTCGATTGTTCTTCACACTTCATCAGCATACAAAACAGGTATTCTTCCAATGAATCAGAGTCAATATCAAAATGATAAGCTTCCAAGACTTGAAGTAGTGACGTAAAAAAGCTCCAGAAAGAGAGGCAAGTAGTCGTTTCTCTCTGGCGCCAGAGAAATGCGGTGCAGCGGTGGGAAACCAAGCAAACGAAACTAGTTTGCCGCCGGCGAGCGGGGTAGCAACCGGAGCAAGCGCTCGATACTAACGCCTGCGCGATTGTCGAAATAATCCTGGATTTTCGTCTATAAAGTGTTTTTAAATAAAAGAAAAACTAATTAAAATGACATTCTAAAGATGTCGATAAAAGTGTGTGGAACGCTATAAAAAAATTAAATTGTTTTTATTTTTAATTTCCGAAAAAGTTTAAGCACTTCCTAATCGAACTTTTTGGAGCGAAGTTTTGGATGTCAAGATATCTTTGCAGTTTTTGTTGTGGCTGTTGGATTGTAATTATAAGGTATATACTCCTAAACATAGTATAAATTAGTGTTAAAAAGTTGTGTGACTAGTTGCGAAGGCGTTGACCGATCCTCAACGCACTGTGACACGCGCGCCGAGTAATTTACTTGCCTTTCTGGCATAGCTCTGCTAATTACACTTGCATGAAGACGAACGCTACTGTAGTAATTTATTCAACGCATCTTTAGAATTAATTAAAACGACTTAAAGTCAAGGCAAAATTATGAAATATGAAGACGAAATGCAGCTAGGATCTGGGTTAGGCAGATTCTTATTGGGAAGAATAATTATTTACATTTGCATATTTTCACGGTTTCGAAGTCAAATGAGGCTGCAGTGGTTAATGTGATATTAATGCTCGTTAATAAATAAATACCTTTCAATATGCGTCAGAGCTTTTAGTCGCGTCATGTTATAAGACCTCAACAACAACAAAAAAGAACCGGCTAAAAGAAAAGGCAGGAATGATTATAGCCTGTCTGTATCGAAAAAAGGCAAAACCTGATTTATAAAGACCTCATTTCGCATAGCCTGTATCTGTATGGGCCTGTGCTTGAACATACACGACAAAAAAAATCTGCATATTTTAAATTCATTCCCCGCCATTTCTTGGAATGTCGTATTTACAGGCGTCAGTAACATCAATCGATTTTAAACTTAATTTGTACTGTTATTAAGTTTATTTTCGTTAGATTGTGCGTATGATAAAGTGTGATTATTCTTTCCTGATTCTTTCCACTTTGTGGAATAGCAATGAACTTGATATTAACTTCGATTGTTACCTGTAGATTCCGCTGAAGCAATGGACATGACTTGACTACATCATTTGATAAAACTCTCGTATTTTTGACCTCATTTTTCCACGTCTTTTACGTTATCTAAAAAAGGCAGTCCTTCTACTTCAAATCGCCAACCAATATTATGGGCCTTTTAGCGAGCACTAATTACTAAAATCTGCTTGGCGTTCCCCAGGGAGCTGTCTTTGTCCCCGCGATAAAAGTTAAACAATGATAGTTGAAGTCGGACATTTGTTTGTTTGTTTTTGAACGCGATAATTTCTGGAAGTGTTGTTTTTTGCATTAGTTAGCCCAATTCTTGAGGAAGGTTATTGGCTATTTAACATCAAACACAAACTTAAAGCATTTATTTCACACTTTTGAATTGTCAAAGAGCCGGTCATTTAGTCAGAAAGTTGAAGCTAGTTGCTCATTCCAAAACGTAGGTCGTAGAAGCTGAGCAAAAATAAAAAAGTCAGAAAAAACGGTAAGCGAAAATGAAGTAGGTAATATCGCGGGCGGGCGATGTAACGCGACGCAGTGGATCGTGGCCGAAAGAGTTTTATAAAAATGTGGCTGTTATTTTAGTAGGTAAGTAAGTATCTAGGTAGTAAGTAGGTATCTTACGACTTTCACGCGGACGAAGTCGCAGGCATTGCCAGTTGTATATAAATCCTAAGTTAACACTGGGAAGGTCATAGCTTTTAGATTCCAAAACAATAACAAATAATATGTGAAACCTAGAATAAGCTTGTCATTGTGAGGAGAAATAAAGAAGTATTACTATTACTATTCTTCATAACCTTTTTGCATAGGTACGTAGATTATTTAGAACGGCTTACATAAAATTACAAATTCGTATTTATTTACTTCCAAAGGCGATACACTTCCTAAGGTTTCAAGTTAATTAAAACGCACGTTGAAACGCGTACTTAATAACAAAGTATAACTTGATAAGTACCTATCTGGAACGAATCCCACACAAAATTGTGCGTCTAATCGATTTCCTGTGTCAGAAACAATAAGTTTTAATTGATGAAAATTATGGTGTTTTCATTTCATTTTGTATCATCTTCATCAGTCATCCTCCTGACAATTGGGGTCTACGTATTTTCCGACGTCGCGTTTACTTACATACACACATACTTACAGAAACTCACGCCTTCTTCCCGTGGGGGTAGGCAGAAACTACAGAACTTCACCTGCTACGATCCTTACATACTCCTTTTGCCTCGTTTACGTTCATATTCATACATCTAGCACACGCACGCCGGTTACGAGTACCACGCACCTGACCTTTCTGAAGATTGTCACCAATAAGGTCACGTTTGCATATCTTCGTAGGGCGTCCCCTCGTTTATTACCTACTTAATTCCTATAGCCAAATCAATCTGCCTATAGCCTTTTCCCAACTATGTTTGGGATGGCTCCCAGTCTACTGTCTATTTGACCTCCACAACCCAGTTACTGGGTGACACGATATAGTCCTTGATAAGACTGGTTGTCAGACTTTTGGGCTTCAGTCTGACCCTTTCCTAGCCAATAGTCATAATCATCATCATCATTCACACACTCCAGTCCATCCATCTTTTCTTGGTCTCTCTTCTAACTTGAGATCTAGGTACCCATACGAAGCTTCAATACCTACAATAACTACTTGACCAAAATGTACGGGACAGCTAATATTTTTTTCTCGATTACGATGTTGGTCCCATGGAGAAAGTTGTTCAGTTTGATGGTCTGTACTACACCTTTCTGATAAACCCTGTAGACCGAGTCCCAAATGTCAAGATCCGCAGACGTACTAAGGTTTTCGATAACGGAAATCGATTTATGGAAATCAAAAAGAGTTGGGCAGGGCACCTGGCAAGGTGCAGTGAGGACAGGTGGAGTAAGGCTGTGACAGAGTGGCGTCCAAAGACTAGAAGACGAGATATCGGTCGTCCGGCGGCGAAACGGACGGACGATATTGTTCCATCGTGGGTAGAACCTGGATGAGGCTGGCACAGGAGTGAGGGGATTGGCACAAGAGAAGAGAGGCCTGTGCCCAGCAGTGGGTGAAGTGGGGCTGTGGTGACGATGATGATAGATAGACAAGTTCAATAATATTGACACGCTTATCAGCAAGCGTCGTACCTACCTAAGTATTATTGTGACAATATCCTGCCGACTCTCCTTCAAAAACTAACTCCACACACCTAACCCAAGCAAATATTTCTGAACTGACTTGATGATGGCTCAATGAAAGGTGGTGAATAAAAATGCCCGAAATTAGAACAGTTTCTAAGATTATAAAAGATTTTCTAATAGTTCGATTTGCTTCACTTTTTTTACGAAACAAAACGAAAGCGTAGTAAATCTATAAACAACTTGGCACCTGAGATGAGAGCTGTATAAACTATAGCTGAATTTAATAGGTACCTACTTTTCAAAAGTCTAATACTTACCTACCGTACTTATATCTTTCAAGTTATGCATCTCAGAATAACAAAACAACTGGACGTTTTATTAATGAAACTCAAACTCAAAGCATTTATTTCAAATAAACCAATTACAGGCACTTTTGAATTGTCAAAGAGTCGGTCAGTCAGAAAGATGAAACTAGGCGCCCATTCCAAAGCGTAGTAGGTACCTAAGGAGAAGAACGGGCAAGAAACTCCACGGACACTCTTTTAAATCAAGATATGGTTACAAAATAATGGTTACATCATTCATGTTGAAATTGTTGTTTGTATTAATTCGTTTGATGTCGTTTGTCTTACAGAGACATGGCTAATAGATGGTATATCTGACAGTGAATTGTTTGATGACAGATATTTTGTATGGAGACGTGATCGAAATTACTCTCTCACCAACCAAACTATGGGAGGGGGGGTCTTAATAGCCGTACGTCGGGAACTTGTTGCTGATGTCCGCAAAGAATGGTGCTCGTCCGCAGAGGATCTGTGGGTCACCTTAACTTTACACCAATCGAAACCTAAAGTTACCTATAAAATGCATCTTTGCGTGGTTTATATATGTAATCAGCAGTCTGGCAACTCTTTGATGGTACAACTACACAACTTCACTAATAATTTAGCTGACATTGTTCTTAAAAACCCAGCGGATATGTTCATGGTTCTTGGTGACCTTAATCAGCCGAATATTGACTGGCAGGTGGCGAGTGATGGTGATTATCTGTGCCCAAGTAACTTGCATGTACCTGTTCAGACCTCCTTTTGTGATACTCTTACCGCTTGCAATTTGTTGCAATACAATTCTCATCGTAATGTGAATGACAGGATTCTTGACCTCGTATTATCGAATAACGATGTTACCGTCACTTGCAGCTCTGATCCTTTGGTGGAGGAGGATTTACACCATAAGGCACTCTGTATCACTGCTGACTTCGTTCAATTGCATCAGCTGCATTCTCGGCCGAGAGTCAAGTTCTTGTATGCTCTTGGGAATTATGATGCCATAATTGAAGAAATGGTGGCTAAAGACTGGTCATTAGAGCTAAACGGTAGGACTCTCGAAGAAGCTGTCAATTTTTTTTATGACTCTATTAACTTCCTTCACAATAAGCATATACCTACTAAAATTATTGTACCTCGGGGCAAGTATCCTCCTTGGTATAAAAGCCCTCTTATTAAAATAGTCAGGGAAAAGGCAAAATTTCACTTAAAATTTAAAAAGTACGGAAATCTTTCTGATAGACATTCTTTTGTAACTTTACGTCAGCGGGCTAAAGATCTGGAGAAGGAAATGTTCGATAATTATATTGCAAATATTGAATTAGCCATTTCTAAAAATCCAAGGGCTTTCTGGCGGTATGTAAAATCCAAAAAACAAATAAACTGTTATCCGTCTATTTTTCATTTTGGCCAAGTTTCATCTAGCATTGGGGAAGAGATTTGTGATTTGTTCGGAGACTATTTCCTTTCTAATTTCCAGGAACGTAATGAGGACGATCTGTACACTGTGGATGAACCTGGTGGCCAGACTGCTAGTTGCGTATCAGACATAAGCTCTATTGATGTACGGGAAGAGGAAGTGTTTCGGTTGCTTAAACAAGTGGACCTTAATAAAACCGCGGGCCCTGATAACATTTCGCCAATTTTTATATCTAAATGTGCCAGGTGCCTATCCCGTCCGTTAACAATATTATTTAAGCGATCATTTGAATTAGGGGTAGTGCCTATCATCTGGAAGTCGGCGTATATAACGCCGATTCATAAAAAAGGAGCTAAGGCCGATATAAGTAACTACAGACCGATTTCCAAACTCTGTGTGTTCGCTAAAATTATGGAGAAAATTGTGCACAGACAACTTTCTTCTTCACTTAAATTAAGTTTCTGTGAACATCAACATGGGTTTCTAAAAGGTCGCTCAACCACATCCAATCTCGTGGTCTGTAGTGACTATCTTACAGAGCACATGTCCAAACGGTCTCAGGTCGACGTTATTTACACTGACTTCAGCAAGTGTTTTGATCGAATTGACCATGCGCTTCTAATGCATAAACTCATAATGGTCGGTGTGAGGGGTAATTTGTTTAGATGGTTCTCGTCATACGTTGAGAATAGATGCCAGACGGTAGTTCTCAATGGGTATACGTCGAGAGCGATGTACATTCCGTCGGGAGTTCCTCAAGGATCTTTGTTGGGACCTCTCTTATTTAATATTTTCATAAATGACGTTGGATCTTGTTTCTTTAACTCTAAAGTCTTATTGTATGCGGATGATATGAAGATTTTGGGTCAAGTGTCAACTGTTGAGGACGCACGCCTATTACAGGACGATCTGGACCGGTTCCACGAATACTGCACTAGAAATAGGTTGGATTTAAATGTATCTAAATGCTATGTATGTACATTTACGCGGAAACCAAATCCTGTTAAGTTCGATTATAGGCTTTCGAATACCTTGGTAGCCAGAGTGAGTGTCATCAGGGATCTTGGAGTTACTTTTGACTCTAAGCTTCTGTTTGATGCACATATTAATAACATAGTTAACCAGGCTTCTAAAGCCTTGGGTTTTATATGTAGGGTCTCTTCAGATTTTAAGAATGTTAAAACAATGAAAATTCTTTATTGTGCGTTTGTCCGTAGCCACCTGGAATATGCTTCTCAGGTTTGGAATCCAAATTATAATGTATACATTAATCGACTTGAAGGTATACAAAGGCGATTTTTGAGGTACACTCAATATCGCTCAAATATCTATCTCCCGAATTATATAAGTCGGTGTAAAAGATTTCATATTCTGCCTCTACACGAGCGAAGAAAAATTGCGGATCTTGCTTTCTTGTTTAGCGTTATGAACGGATCTACTGACGTCCCTGAGTTGGTAGGCAAGATCGGACTTCGTGTACCGAGTGCATTTCTTAGGAGACCACGTCTTCTCCATGTGCCTCAGGTTAGAACTGTATACAGACAGAACTCGTACGTGATAAGAGCTTGCCGTACTTTTAATATGGTGTGTCAGGATGTTGAGTTAGATTTATTTACTAGTAGCATTAAGGAATTAAAGAAAACTTTCAATAATTGTTTTTTCGATGTATAACCATTTTTTCTTTTTAACTTTTTTATTGTATTTTTTGAGCGTGAAATTTTAGTTATTTCTTACGTCGCTGTTTTCGCGTATTTGTTAATGTTGCTCACTTTAATCGTTGGTGGAAGCTTGTAATTGGCCATCTTTTACACATTGTACTTAATATGGAAATGTATTAGCTGTAAGCTTTCCTAAAAGTAATAAAATAAAATAAAATAAAATAAAATAAAATAAAATAAATTGTACATGTGAGAACTATGCAGAACGTTAAAAGCGTCCTAAAAAAAAAAACAATTCAAATATTTAAATTAAATTAAAACAAGCCGTGGCAGCTAAGATATGGGAACTACGAATATAATAATATATTAAGAACTTTTTGCAATGAATGATTAGTGATATTTATTTTGTAGTTAAAAATAACACTTACCTACTCATATATTTTTGTATTGAAACTAAATGTGCTCGTATAATATGATAATTGGCATACCTAACCCCAAAAATCGTAGAAGTAATGAGCAGGTACATGTAATGTAATTCTTCTCACGGAGGCGATCGGTGGCGGCGATCTCTCGCGTCCAAACCTGGTCCAGGCCATGGTGCGGAGCGAGAGTACATGGGAGGCCGTCACCTCCTTGTGCGAAGCAGTAATGCTCGCGAAGGAGGAAGCGGAACGCGTGAGGGAGAGGCAGGCAGAGACGCCCTGGGCGGCGGGAATCGATCACCGATTCCCGGCCACCGTAGGCGCGGGCTTGCGGACGACGAGTAATGGACAGCTCGCCGTCCGGTAAGGACCAGGCCCGGGTCGACGGCGCGTTGTGTTCCACGCGCGCCTCAAAGAGATGTCAGCAGTGACGGGGTCAATTGGGCCGATGCCGCCGGGGTCGCGGGTAGTTCGAAAGAGATACCGTGGCCCTGGCACGGGCAACTGAAGGAACATGGGTGGCTCTGCCCAGAGCGGGAGAAGTCATTTGATGATTTCCCATCCACAAAAAAAAAAAAAAAAAAAAAAAAAGGTACCTACATGTAATTCACCGACATTTCCAAGCAGGTACACTCGAACTTTCCTTTAATCTTTTAGCACGGGAAGTGGTTATAAATTCCGAGTAGGTCGCATCGTCGTCGTAGATAAGCAAACGATATGGCTAAGGTGACCACTCCTGACAGGGATGCCACACGGCTTCTTAATCTGACAGGGAAATACAGGCTTTACTATAGCCGTGAGCTGAAAAGATAAAGTGGAACGGGCTACGAAATAGCTCTGTCAACTTGATTTTTGAATGAAGTTCAATAATTTATTTCAATCCGGCACAATTAATAACCGCAAGACTGACCATCTGGCGCACTGCGCGTGCGCCAAATCTATAACTATACTCTATGGCGTGCGCTATAGTTACCCTTTGAAAAATGTTTTACAGTATTTTGTATACTTAGTTTTATATTACACACACACACACACACCCACCCTCATTCACTCAAATCACCTTGTTTTTGATTATGTACTCGTATTGTTTTTGAAAGAGCGGAGTCTCCTAATACAGGCATATTTTGCTTATTTTTTTTTTTTTAAATCTAATTTTGTTTAGGGGCTTTTAAAGGAGGCTCCAATCTCAAATTTGTTGTACCTACGTTTAAGGTTAACAAATAAACTATATATATATATATTATATATTATGTGAAGACGATGTAAAAGTACCTAGAATAAAATTTAAAAAAAACCAGATAAGTACCTACCTAAGTTACTATGATAAAGTTGGTTTTGCAAAGAGGATACTTATTTTATTTTGTTTTGCCGAAGTTGTCATCTGAAATCGTGATATTGGAGAGAAAGCTGGTTCAGCGCCGAAATCGCACTTTCTGTAAGATTATGTCGTGACTCAAGGCTGGAAACAAAGCCAATACATATAGCTCTGTGTTGAAACTACAAATCAATTTCATTCTATGGCTTTTGGTAACCTGCACCCTAATTGCGTAACACATTATATCGATCGATCGAATTTGTTTCAAAATTAAACCAACTCCAATCGTGGAGTTGGTTTAATTTTGAAACAAATTGCTAATCCATTGCTTCATATGTTCGAAAAATTTGTCTGCTCGACAACGTAAATAACGCAATGAATATTGTTGAACTGTCAGAATGAAACCAACTCCGATTGCTAATGTGTTACGCAATTAGGGTCTGGACAATTAAATCAGCACCCCAAATTGCGTACCACATTTTTAATCACAACCGAAGGATTAAGGAAATATCTATCTAGGTAATCCATCACACTATAATAACCTATGAAATTGCCGTTCTGCAGTACTGGCCATTTCAAATCAAAATAATTTTTGTTTGGCTAAGAATTCTAATTTCAATATAATTTTATTTTAAAAACATGGATTTTTTTTTCCAAAAGTAGTCATTTGTTTATTGATTAGTGTTACATTTTCATCGCATTTCAATCTTTTTCGTCATCATGGATACGTTAAAAATTCGAGTAATTATGGAATATGAGTACCGTCGTGGCAGCAACGCGGCACAAGCGGCACGCAACATCAACGACGTTTACGGAGCTAACACTACAAACCAACGCACCACTTGTTATTGGTTTGCTCGCTTCCGTTCTGGAAATTTCGACCTGAAAAATGAACCTCGCGGTCGTCCGAAGACTTTGGTCGACAATGACGAATTAAAGGCGATTGTGGAAGCTGATGATACACAATCTACGGCTGAATTAGCAGCAGCTTTCGACGTTAGCGTCAAAACAATATTGGTCCATTTGCGTCAAATTGGCAAGGTAAAAAAGCTTGACAAATGGGTGCCCCACGAACTCAATGATCGCCAGCGCGAAGTACGCGTCGAGACGTGCCTTGCACTGCTCAACAGACACACAAATGAAGGAATTTTGAACCGCATTGTTACCTGCGATGAAAAATGGATTCTGTTTGATAACCGCAAGCGCTCAGCAAGTTGGTTGGATCCTGGTTCAGCACCTAAACAGTGCCCTAAACGAAAACTTACCCCTAGAAAAGTGATGGTCACTGTTTGGTGGTCTAGCGCCGGTGTGATTCATCACAGCTTCTTACCAAACGGGGTGAGCATTACTTCAGATGTGTACTGTGAAGAACTGAACACAATGATGGAGAAGCTGGTACATCGCCAACCAGCATTGGTCAATCGCTCGTCTCCGCTGCTCCTGCACGACAACGCGCGACCTCATACTGCACAGCAGACGGTCTCCAAGTTGCAAGAACTGGGGTTGGAAGCTCTCCGTCATCCGCCCTACTCACCAGACCTTGCGCCTACAGACTACTATTTTTTCCAGAATTTGGATAACTTCTTGGCGGGAAAAAAATTCAATACCCGAGAGGCAGTACAAAATGCCTTTGAAGAATTTGTTGCCTCCCGTCCAGCTGATTTCTTCAAGAAGGACATCAATAAACTGCCACTGCGTTGGCAAAGATGCATTGATTGCATGGGTGATTACTTCGATTAATACAAATAAAAAATGCATGAAAAAAATTCGTTTAAATTTTTTCATACAAAACGGCAATTTCATAGGTAAAGACGTATTATTATCAAGGCAAAAGTTTGTGTGTGTTTGTATGTTTGTTACTTCTTCACGCTCAAACGGCTGAATGGATTTGGATAAAATTTGGCACACTGGTAGACTAGGACCTGGAAAAGGACATAGGTTACTTTTATCGACATACCACGCGGGCGAAGCCGCGGGCGGAAGCTAGTATAATATATTTTGAGCTTGTTATGTTTGTTACTCTTTCACGCAAAAACTACTGAACGGATTTGAATGAAATTTGGCACACAGATAGTTTATAGCCTGGATTAACACATAGAATACTTTTTATCCCGATATTCTTACGGGTTCAATACTTACGCGGGTGAAACCGCGGGGAGCTGCTAGTTGCTTCATATGTTTGAAAAATATGTCAGCTCGACAGCATAAAAAGACGCAATGAATGTTGTTGCACTGTCAAAATGTAATGCAATGCCATTGTAAAAAGAGATATCAAAGTTTTCCAATAAAACTTCCGCATCTCGCGATCGCCCAAAGACAAGCGCGAGGCGACTCCAGAGAACAATTTCAATGAAGTTTATTATAGAAATTGTACCATCAGTCGCGTCGCTCCTATCTGTGGGAGCCTTTATTGATTGAAGTCTAATGTCCCCAAAATCTTACACACAAAATCAATATAGACAGGCCATTATAACGGCAAATGCAATAATTTCCCGTTACAAAAGTTCGCAGCCCTACTCCCTAGCAGCTGGTATGAGTGTATGACGAAACTGACCGCGACCGCAGCATCGTCGCCTACCTACCGTGGCTGTAATTTGTAATTATGTCAGACTGCTTTCTTAATTGTCCGGATTAAGGAAAGTAGGACACCGTGGGTTTAATTAGTCGTTTGATGGTCACACCATCGCCTTTATCAATTTGAAATGGGCCTGGAATACACATGCCCACAAAACAAAACATGTAGCACAAAAGCATGCTAATATCCCTATATTATCTGTGCCTGGGTAAAAAAAAAAGAAATTCTATTTAGTCCGTCAGTCAGATAATAAAAAAATATTAGACACGTATTTTTTGCTATATCATATTAATTAAAAAAATTTTTTTCGTGATTTTATTTTACCACTTTGTCGGCGTGATGAATATGTACATTTATATCCATGCCAAATTATAGCTTTCTAGTACTAAGAGTCTCTGAGCTAAGCTGCGGTCGGACGGACATAGCGAAACTATAAGGGTTCCTTGTTGACTACGGAACCCTAAAAATTACTTAGTTAAAACGCATTAACGTTGGGGAGTGGGGGCTTGCTACGTCATAACTATAACAACTACGTACAAAATCTAGCAAGGAGTGACGTCATGCCACATTTTAACTCCATAATATATCGCCGTAATCTTTTGATCATGTAAAAAAAGAAGAAATACGTGTCCAATATTTTTTGATAATCTACATGAGGGACAAAAAATGTGTCAAACTCAAACTCAAACTCAAAGCATTTATTTCAAATAAACCAATTACAGGCACTTTTGAATTGTCAATGGGTCGGTCAGTCAGAAAGATGAAGCTAGTTGCTCATTCCAAAGCGTAGTAGATCCCTATGGAGAAGAACGGGCAAGAAACTCCACGGACACTTTTAAATCATAATATTTTTACAAAATATTGGTTACATCGTTCAAGTTGAAAATAATCATGTGAGAACAATGTGAATGTGAACATGTGAGAAAGACTGTACTGACTGTGTGTAGTTATAGGGGAAGTACGTACAAAATGACATACAGTTTTGGTTTTGGGTCATAACTCTTTATTATTAAATCACAGCACATTCATATTGTACACCAGTAATCTTTGGTTTTATACCTATGAATTATCATAGATATTTAGAAGATAAACAAACTAGAAAAAATAAAAAAAATTGTTTAACTGAGATCAACGAAAATCCATTTTGCCCATAGTATATGGACAAAATGGCATATCACATATGGACTAAATGACATACACGCCAAAGTTATAAAATTAAAGGCAAAGCTCGCAAATGAACCGCTTGGTTCGTTTAGGAACGTCCGCGCAAGAAGCGTGGGCCCAATGCGAACAACTTAAACACCGCAACCAGTCTTCTCCAGGTCTTGACCGGGAAAAAAGATCGTTGCAATATAAGCAAACGCAATCCTCTTCGTCATCTTGAGTGTTGTTTGGCAAATTTTCTTCTTCACTGTCTTCTTCGAATAAGGTTTTGGTAACGGTTCGTCTCCTCTTCTCTGGAGGAGCTTTAGGCTCATTATTTGACTTGATCGCGTTCATGTTTGGAGTAGAAGTCAAAATCAAAGCGGTTTGTCGTTTCTTTGGCTTACGTTTTCCTTGACCACTTATGTAACGTCCTTTCGGGACAGGAGATAAATCCTCAATAGGCACTGCTAGAGTATAGGAGGAAGGACGTTCTTTACTACCAACAGATGGGCGATTTTGATTTGGACCAGATAAATTATGGTCTTGATCAGTGTTTGCTGTTGAATTGTTAGCTTGTTCAGTAGAGTCGGTTGTTTGAACTGTATCATTTTTGTCAGGTGTTACGGCACGGAATATTTGCTGCTGATGTGGAGTTTGTGTAGATTCAGAAGCTTGAAGATGGTTCGTTACGGGAAGTGAAATTGAATTGTCTAACTGCTGTGTAGAGGGTCCAGCTACGGGAACTGGACTAGGAGCTATTTGCTGATGACATTGCACATTGGAGGCGTCTTCCAGTGGTATGTTTGTAGTCTCCGCAGGTTCATACATATAATCGGGAAATATTTCAGGATTTAGAGGCCAAATGCCAGTGTTTTTAAATCCGTTACAACCATTTTGCACTGTAGCTGCCTTACCATAAGCTTCCTTGAACAGGCCAGCAATCTGAAACTGTGTAACGACACGTCCTGGGTGTTGTTTTAGCCATTTGGATGTCTCTTGGTTAAAATAAGTCTATAAGGGCCCGAAAAATGAGACATCTAAAGGCTGCATGCGATGAGTGCAATGTGGAGGTAGACACAAAATAATAATGCCGTTTTGTTTCGCGTATTCTAAAGTTTCAATCCCTTTATGACTTGCATGCCCGTCGACAATCAATATAACTTTATCGTCAATGGAAGATTTAACAAAATTTTGGAGGTGCTTAAGCCATTTCAGAAATAAATCTGTTGTCATCCATCCTGATGGTTGAGCTACACCTAAAGTGCCAGGAGGTGCTTCATCTACCAGTTCATTTTTCATATTTTTCCTCGAAAATATCATCATCGGCGGAACAAACGTACCAACAGCATTAACACAACAAACAACAGTGGTGTTGGTTCCACGTTCTGCGCTAGTTATTACGCCAACTTGCTTCCTGCCAGCAGTAGCCAATATCTTTTGGGGTTTTTGTACAGTAGACAGGCCTGATTCGTCAGCATTATAAATTCGATGTGGCCCAATGTTTTCAGATTCCAGCAGATTTCCGTATATCTCGAAAAACTTTTTGACTTGTGGCCGATTAAAAGCCTGAGCACGAGCGGCTGAAGTAGCTTCTGGTTTGCGTAGAGAAATATCTTTATTTCGTCTTAAAAATCCTTCTAACCATTCTTGTCCAGCTTTCTGTTTTTGTGGGTTAAATCTATGAGCGAAACCGTTTCTTTCAGCCATATTAAAAGCTAATTCTTGAACAGAAGCTCGCGTCAGTCCAAACAAACGAGATTCAAGTAATTTCAAATGCTCAACTAATTTTCTTTCCACATCAGGAGGAAAAGTAGCTTTCCAAGATCCTAGACCCTTTGCACTGGACTCCAAAGTTTTGTTACTATTCGAAGCATGTCTTCTGAGAGTTGCTTGTGGCACTCCAAAAGTTTTAGACGCCAAGAGCCAGCCCATTTTATTACTGAGCACTGCTTCTATAGCTTTACGCATTGATTCCTCACTCCAGGATTGGCGATCAGTTTTACGGTTATAATTACGCGGCATTTTGGTATATCTGTAAAGAAATTAACATCGTTGAATAAAGGTACAATTAGCTCATTGAGTTCTTATGGACAAAACGACATACCTATGTCATTTTGTCCGTTACCTATGTATGTCATTTTGTCCATATAGCGTTATAAAAAATCAAAATTCAATAATAAATTCAAAATGAATATTATTTACGGAAAAAGTTATTTAAATGTAACAATAAGTACTTAACGGGTGCAATAAATGTACACGCAAATTAAAATCATGAACAATATAACATTAATACATAAAACTCACTCCAATAAAAAAAAAACTCGTAACTTACCAATGTTTGTCGTCAGCCATGACACCCGAACGAAAGACTGGCGCGAGTTCACGATTTGACAGGTTGGTATGAGCCGGTAGGGTCACGTGATGTATTTGTCTACGGCGGGCTAGAAGCGGCAGAATTTGAAATATGATGCCTGTGTCATTTTGTCCGTGTATGTCATTTTGTACGTACTTCCCCTAATCCCTATTTTGAGCAGATGCTACCTTGTAGTACAGAACGAAAAGAGTATATACATTTTGAGCAGATGCTACCTTGTAGTACAGAACGAAAAGAGTATATACATTTTGAGCAGATGCTACCTTGTAGTACAGAACGAAAAGAGTATATACATTTTGAGCAGATGCTACCTTGTAGTACAGAACGAAAAGAGTATATACATTTTGAGCAGATGCTACCTTGTAGTACAGAACGAAAAGAGTATATACATTTTGAGCAGATGCTACCTTGTAGTACAGAACGAAAAGAGTATATACATTTTGAGCAGATACTACCTTGTAGTACAGAACGAAAAGAGTATATTATACATTTTTCACACGCACAGAGCATGCTGTATAATGAAATGAGCGTACTACTTACTAGCAAACGAGCATGCTTAAAAAACTTAGCAACAAAAGACAGCCCCAATACCGGTCAAGTGCGTATCGGACCACGCACAGTGAAGGGTTCTGTAGTTGGGACGAATTAATCATAAAAACAAACTTAAAACTTAACATTGTAGATGAAAAATATGTTCCCCCATACATTCCAATGCAAATGTTAGTTTGTACGCACAATTTTGAGAGATTTAGCATGTTATTTCAAGACCATAGACTTATAGGTTTTCCTGTAATCTTTAGGTAGGTATAGAACTATTTTCTGTATTTTTTTTTAATTTTAGGCTCAGTAGTTTCGGAGATAGGGGGGGAGGGTAAATTTTCGACTATTTTCTTAAATAACTTTGAAACAATTTATTTTAAAATTATAAAAAAATATATATTTGAGACCCTCACAGTAATCCCTTTCATTTGATATGTCACAGTTTGCAAAACTTTTCTTTTTATTTACTTATTTTCCCCCCAAAAAAACCCAATATTCAAAATTAATTTATTCTTATGTGTACTTAATCGGTCCATTAGATTAGGAGCAAATTGGCTGTGACAGACGGACAGACAGACAGACAGACACACGAGTGATCCTGTAAGGGTTCCGTTTTTCCTTTTGAGGTACAGCCGGTCTATTCTGTAAAAATCTCACCGTGAAAACTTAGGTGAAGTGATCATAAAGTGAACTGTCAACACTGTCAACCCCTAGCATCAGGTGGAATTACGGCTCACTTCACGCTCACTTCACCTAAGTTATCACGGTGAGATGTTTACAGAATAGCACTACGGAAGAATAGTTTATTTTCTTTTACGTGCAGTCCATGAAATTTTGAGCACATCTAAGCAGATGGTGCATATATTTTAATTCCTATATAAATATACTCTGTTATCAAAATAGTAGGTAAGTACCTAAATTGTGTAAAACTCCGATTTTCACAAAGGTTAGGTAGGTCAAAGCACTTTCGTAAGCGCGTAAAACTAGGTCTATCTTTCATGTCGGCTATAAAATAACGCTGCTGTAAAAGCAATCTCTTTTATATTTTTTGAAGACTGTAAATAATCGGCATTTTACGGTTTTCCTGCCATTTTAAATTTTTCTTTAAAATAACGTAGGCTATTATGTGTAGAGACCAAAATTGATCACATTTTTAGGGTTCCGTACCTCAAAAGGAAAAGATGGAACCCTTATAGGATCACTTCGTTGTCCGTTTGTCTGTCAGTCTGTCAATACCCTTTTTCTTTGAAACGCGTTGAGGTATCATCCAGAAATTAATATCCAATACGTAGGTATATGGTCTCATGGAGCTCAAAAAAAAAATCAAGCTTCTAAGTCAATGCAATAAAAAAACTTTTTTACAAAAAAATACAACCGACTTCCAAAAACAACACTACAAAGTGAAAAATAACTTTAATTTCGGAAGTCGGTGTCTAGTTAAATGTATTTTCGTTTTTTGCCACCGACTTCCGAAATTAAAGTTATTTTTCACTTTGTAGTGTTGTTTTTGGAAGTCGGTTGTATTTTTTTGTAAAAAAGTTTTTATTTTTCACTTTTTAGTTGTGTACCTACCCCACACAAATTCAAATACCACTACCTGCAAAACAAACTAGAACATCATCCATATAAAAGTGGGGAAAAAATACGTATTATTGAAGCTAACTCAAAAACTACCAAAGCAAAGTTAATCAATTTTATATGGGACTAACTGTGATGTATACCCTCTCGAACAAAACTAAAAAAAATCCAAATCGGTCCAGCCATCTTCGAGTAATCGGGGAACATACATAAAAAAAAAAAAAAAAAAAAAAAAAAAAGGTTCCGACGAATTGAGAACCTCCTCCTTTTTGAAGTCGGTTAAAAAATACGGCCATTGTTGCGACATATTTTGATACTCGCAAGTAAATCAAAACCTATTTACCTAAAACCTATATCGTTGAACTAGAATCATGAAGGCAAGAAGCAAAGGCTCACAGCACAAGTAAAGGAAAAAGTCCGAAAATTGTAATTTGTAATTTTATCACATAAAAAAAACATTTGTTTGGGATTACAAACTTAAATTTGCAGTTGGAGAATAGACCGTGACGTATATCAATGTATGGTAGAACATGGTTTTCAACTACATTTACTCGTAGGATAAATTCTTTTCAACTACGGAACCTTTCATAGTGCGTGGTTCGACACGCACTTGGCCAGTTTTTTGTATACCGCCATCGCCATCTCTCGAATGTATTTCTGGCTTTGGAAAGGAAAGTACCTACATACATGTCTAGTTTATTTGAAATATTGGTAGATCTAGAGCTCATCGGACATCGGCACTACGGTGACCTATTCACTTCATTGACTAATAGGCTACCACTTGAGCACTCATTCTAGACTTCCTTAATAATCTAGCTTTTAATTAGGCATTGTATATTCAGGCGGACAGAATAGCTGACGCGTTGAGCTTGATTAGGAAATGCTATGAAGAGCAATGTGTCATGCCTGGCTTATGTAATGTGAGATAAAACATTACAAAACCGTAATATCACGCCTTATGCATGTGCCCCAGGGGAAGGTAAAGGTGTACCTATAGTGCTCCGACATGTCGCTGCGCCAATTATGTTTTAAGACCCATGAAATAAGGGGCGAGAATACAGCGGCTATTGGTCGGGCACAAACTCAGACTCTGGACAGCTACTGAGAAATTATTGATGGGAAAACCCAATAACACTTTGCCCGACTTGAGATTCAGACCCAGGAGCTCATGTTCAGACCCAGGAGCTCATGTTCAGAACCAGGAGCTCATGTTCAGTCAGACCCAGGAGCTCATGTTCAGACCCAGGAGCTCATGTTCAGAACCAGGAGCTCATGTTCAGTCAGACCCAGGAGCTCATGTTCAGACCCAGGAGCTCATGTTCAGACCCAGGAGCTCATGTTCAGAACCAGGAGCTCATGTTCAGACCCAGGAGCTCATGTTCAGAACCAGGAGCTCATGTTCAGTCAGACTCAGGAGCTCATGTTCAGACCCAGGAGCTCATGTTCAGAACCAGGAGCTCATGTTCAGACCCAGGAGCTCATGTTCAGACCCAGGAGCTCATGTTCAGACCCAGGAGCTCATGTTCAGACCCAGGAGCTCATGTTCAATAATTGCGCTTGCGACTATAGCACAAATCAAATGGGTTGAGAATTTTGAGAATTTCACAATATCATCGACTGCTTAATTTCGTCTTGTGCAGTGCGCAGGAGCTCCACGACCTGATCCTACCATCGCCCTTTTACTACCGGACTACCAGACGTACGGAAGGGTACCATCCACACTTGGTTGATATCCCGACCAGTCGTACTCAGCGCTTCTCCTCCGCAATAATTATGTGCACAGCCAAGTGCGAAACTCTCTGCCAGCGTCTGTGTTCCCTTCTCCACATATAACCCTAAAGCAAGAGGGAACAGGCATTTTCTGCGCACGCTCGTTCCATCACAGACCTCATCCATCGCTCTCCATCAGGCGAGATCGAGGTCAAGAGCAGGCCCATTCAGCAATATAAAGAAAAAAAAAACCGGTCAAGAGCGAGTCGGACTCGCGCACCGAGGATTCCGTTCCGATTTCTGAAAAAGTGTGCTATTTAGAGACATCGATTTATTTTTCCTGAAATCTTTACATAAACTTCTTTCACATAGAATAATTTGAGATTTTTCTCCGTGCAAACTTCGGAGATAAGGTGGAGGGGGAAAGAACGGTAGGGTGGGAGGAACGGTATTTTTTTTTTAGATATTTCATCAAAAGTCGAAAACTACATATATGCAGCCTAAAAAAAGAATGAAAATGTTTGAGAAGTGCAAATAGCGCTCTTTCTTATGATACTGCACATGCCCTAGTATAGCCCATTTTCGAATTTTTAAGACCCCTTTCAGTCCCCGTTGCAAAAAAATTTTCTTATTTGCAAAATAGTTGGGCAATCGTCATCTAAAACTGTTCCAAATTTTAATTTGATAGCATTAGTCGTTCTGGAGACATCCAGCTGCGACAGACGGACGACAGACTGAGTCGCACCATAAGGGTTTCTTTTATATAATTTTGCTACGGAACCCTAAAAATAAAACAGTGAATTTTAGAATCCCTGTTTGCATTCATTAATCTTCTACTAACAACATTTTGCATCGTAAACAGCCAGACTTGTTTAAATTCAAAGTCAAAACACAGATTAGTAACCCCGCATTTTGTTGAGTTGAGATGTAAATCAGGGGAAAAAAGATGTCTTCTTTAATTGCCACGTTAACTAACGTTAACTTCGACTATTCACACGTTAACACTTCTTAATCTTTAGCTATTTGCATCTTTATTTTTAGGACTTAACGCACTGGGTTGGTTTAGAGCGGCGTTTAATTTGGAGCAGCAAACGCAGCTTGTAGGATTAATTACTTTAGGCTATTTTCAATGAATAACTGCAGTTCTGTTAGAATAAATTTTATCCATAGAATTTCAAGCGGCCATCAATCTGATTTTGTCAATAATTCCATAGGTAGGTCCGATACTTCGATGGCATTCACTCTGTGTAGGAGGCTAGCTGCCGAAACTATGCGGCTTATTTCACCTGTTTTTAGGCTAGCAGAGTAGGTATTTCATACGGCTCAATGCGAAATAAGTTATATTTTGTAAGACTAAACTTAACAATTGGAAACCTACTTCGCTGATAAAGAAAGTAAAATAAACCTTGAAAATATAAAAAAACAGAAAACAATGATTATACATATTGCCAAAGGGCCTCAGCTCAGCATATTGTCAGATAACAACACAAGGTGTACCACCTGATGCTGATTTTCAGCTGCAACCCACGAGTGCCATACGCTAGAATACGCTCATGATTTCATTGCTTGGACTTGTTAAAAAAAGTCTAAATATTTTATTTCACACCACACATGGGCACTTATGAAACGTCAGGCTAGGTGCACGGATCCAATTGGTCGTTTCCTATGGAGAGGAGCTGGCAAGAAATGCTACAGTTAATTGGCTTTTACTTATAATAGTGAAGGCCTGCCAACAAGTTACTTAACAAAATAGAAAATTTTCTACAAATCTACAGTCCATTAGAATCTATACAAAAGATAAATAAAATAATAAAAATAAAACCTATTTAAACCAAATGACATGATTGTCATCACAACTGTAACAAATCTGAATTAATATGCTGTCCACAAAAGCCACTAATAAATAAAATGTTAATCTAGAAGGTGCTATAAAAATATCTGCCACGGCTGCAATGGGAGACAGTATTGCGTATACGAGTATACACATACATAGATTACAATAGTGAAGACAAATTTTTGATCTTATGTCATAATTTTTTTCATAAAAAAATATGTGCATATAAATTTGAATTGATTTATTTGTATGAAACCGTCCTGTAGTGCAGTGTGTGTGTAGTGTGTGTTCATTCAAAGAACAGTTAGAAAGAGGTAGCAATTGTTTTCATTGGTGAAGCGACACTTGCGCATTGTTTATGAACCATGTTACGCAGAATAAAGTAAATTTTTCTCAAATTGATTTAACTATTCCGGAGTACGAAATTTCTTCCCTATTGTAATCTACTATTTACCATTGAAGCCGTGGCAGATATTTTTATAGCACCTTATATATGTATGTGTGCACATTACACCAAAGACTTCGAATAAATGACTTCACTTTAGCAATTTAGGCCGTCGTCGGGTCCGTCTGACCGCCAACCTATCACTCAAACTCAAAGCATTTATTTCAAATAAACCAATTACAGGCACTTTTGAATTGTCAATGGGTCTGTCAGTCAGAAAGATGAAGCTAGTTGCCCATTCCAAAGCGTAGTAGATCCCTATGGAGAAGAACGGCCAAGAAACTCCACGGACACTCTTTTAAATCATAATATTTTTAAAAAATATTGGTTACATCGTTCATGTTGAAAATATACATGTGAGAACAATGTAGAAAGACGTGCACGTTAAAAAGCGTCCGTAATAAAAAGATAAAAACTAAAACAACTAAATTAAATATTAAAATTAAAAATAAGCCATGGCAGCTCACCTCGGCTCTACAACTAAATAGATCACTTAATATGTAAAACCGCCAAAGCCGGTGTGCCCATCGTGTTGCTCAAATTGAAACAGTCGCGAGTTGACTTCCTAGTTCGTCAACTGCTCATCTTCCTCTAATAATATTTCGTTCATTTTACTCTTTTGTTTCTAATTGTGTGTTTTTCGCGTAGATTAACTTGACAGCTGGCAACAACGAAGTGCTTCTGTTTGTGTCAAACATTTAGTATGTTGTTTACTATAGTTACTTCGGAGTGGTGTGTAGTTCGTTTACGATGGGAAAAACAATGAAAAGTGATAGTGTGTGGAATTTAATGGTAGGTAATACTGCTTTCCTAATTACTCTTTCATAATTTATCTTTAATTTATTTTTCTATGATAGCAAGCAGGTTAGATTGTGCGTTTGTGAGCTACTGCTGCAAGGTATCGGCGGGGCCTCACCTTGCAGCAGTGATGTCACAAAATGTTTCTGTGTTAATGTTTTACAAACATAGTTTGTAAGTATATTGTTACTAATATGAGTCTTGTTACTTGAAATAAATGATTAAATTTAAAATAGGAAAGAAATAAATTATAATGTTCAGGCTTGGCAATCCTGTAAATAGGATATTATTTTCAAACAAGATATTATAATTATCAATTTTCTTTTTGGTATATCATGTTTTTTAGATAACGATACATGGGTATCGTTACCGATGTCTCGTATACCCGGCACCCTAATTGCGTAACACATTATCAATCGGAGTTGGTTTCATTTTGAAACAAATTGCTAATCCATTTCTTCATATGTTCGAAAAATTTGTCTGCTCAACAACGTAAATAACGCAATGAATGTCGTTGAATTGTCAAAATAAAACCAACTCCGATTGATAATGTGTTACGCAATTAGGGTGCGGGTCAAATTAAATTATATAGCGAAACTCCGCAGACGTGAATGGTCACGTCTGCGGAGTTTCGCTATCTAATTTAATTTGACCCGGTATAATAAATAATCATCGCTAGCTATCACCATACTATTCTGAAACTCCCTTTTCTACTTAATTACTTTATTCTGTTCAATGTCAAGCGCCCGTCGCGTTTTTGTATTCGATTTTCCTCATTTGTGCCTTTCCTGTTTGTCTGTGGTTTCATTGTGGCCCACGATTATCTAATTCCGTTTAATATTCAGCCCTTTTTTTCATTATGTTTGAGTAGGTACGTTAGGTATCAATTGTACCTAAATTCCGTCTGTAGTTGATAAAGGTTGAAAAAAGGGCCTACCAGCCATCCTTCATTTCGATGAAAGAGTATCAATTTGGTTGTCTGTGTATTAGAAGGTACCTCTATATTCCCCGAAGGGTTCGGCAGACGGGTACCTATAGAATAGAACAGAATAGAATACCCACCCACCACCCACACCCACACCACCACCACCACCACCTACCACTACCACCACCACCACCTACCACTACCACCACCACCACCACCATCATCACCACCACCATCACCATCACCACCACCACCTACCACTACCACCACCACCATCATCACCACCACCACCACCATCACCACCACCACCACCACCACCATCATCACCACCACCACCACCACCACCACCACCACCACCACCACCACCACCTACCACCTATAGTACACCCACATTTCGCCAGTTAAGTTTAAGTCCCATGTAATTGGGGGACATCCTGTCGCCAGCAACCGGGTACAAATCCAGACTCCGAGCTGTTACTAAGAAATTACAATGGAAAAACCCAATATCAATTTGTCCGACCCGGGAATTGAACCCAGGAGTCAGGACCTCGTGTTCAGCAGAGCGCTTGCGACCACTAGATGGCAGTATTATGTTCAAAATCATCAATGGAATCTGTAAAAGATTGTACTTATCATGAAAGGTAAAACCAGGCTTATCAGGTATAAACCTAGTTTGAGAGCCTATGTTGTCTCTTTTTGAAATAAAGAAAGAATTTATTATTATAAAAATCTTCGTTTGTACGCACATCACATTCCGAGCTGTTTACCAAACGATATTGCCGGCTGCAATATTATTATAGCCTCAGTTTTATGGAGATCATCACAGAGTGGATGGATATAACTGGAATTACTGGAGCAAATATTTTGTAACTTACGTAAGTGGGTAGGTAGAGGTACACTGGGTTTATAGATGAAGTGGTGATACTATTGGTTCTCGATTCCTACTCGATCGAAGCAGATGGCTGTTGCCCGTGTTAATACTTGCATGCTATAGCTGTTGCATTTTAAAGTGGCAAGAAGGGTCATTGCCCTACTCTTGAAACTTGAGCATTACGGACTTGGAAAACTTGCGCTCAGTTTAGTAAAATCTTATTTAAATGATAGACAACAGCAAGTTCAAATAAATGGTATCACTTCACTTGGTTTAAATGTAAAAATGGGTGTTCCACAAGGCTCAATATTGGGTCCTTTCCTCTTTTTAGTATATATTAATGATTTACTCCATTTATTAAAAAATCAACCACAAATGGTGTTATTTGCTGACGATACTTCCTTGATTTTTAAGGTAGGTAGACGTGATACAAATTTTGACGAAGTTAATAACGCCCTACTGCAGGTCCAAAATTGGTTCACTGCTAATAATTTAGTATTAAATGGGAAAAAAACTAAGTGCATTAGATTTTCTTTACCAAATGTAAAAAGTAGTGATTGTGAGATAGTATTGAATCAAGAGAAACTAGAATTCGTCGATAAAACCGTTTTCTTGGGGATCACGCTCGACTCTAGGCTACAATGGGGTCCTCATTTAACATCACTTGCAGGACGGCTAAGTTCAGCAGCATATGCTGTCAGAAAAATCCGTCAATTTACTGATGTAGATACTGCGCGGCTAGTCTATTTTAGTTACTTTCATAGTATCATGTCTTACGGTATTTTACTTTGGGGACGGGCTGCAGACATCGAGTCAATTTTTATTCTGCAGAAAAGAGCCATTAGAGCCATATATAATCTCCGCAAGCGCGATTCTCTAAGGGAACTGTTTAAGGAAATTAACATCATGACGGTACCTTGTCAATATATCTACGAAAATATCATGTACGTAAGGAAAAATTTACATCTTTTTAGTAAAAGAGGTGAAAGGCATAATTATAGTACTAGAAAAAGGGACCTATTAGCTCAACCAGGTTTCAGACTAGCTAAAGTAGACTCGTCGTTCATGGGATACTGTTTAAAATGTTACAATAAAATACCTCCACACATACTTCAGCTCAATGAGACTAAATTCAAAACTTGTATAAAACGCACACTATGCAGGCAGGCATATTATAAGTTTGGGGATTACATAACCGATAAAAATGCTTGGCTCAATGCTGGTCCTGCTCCACAACCACAACTAATTAATTAACATTTGAAGATACTGTTGGAGATGCTGAAGATTGTAAGACTATCATTGCATTGTATAGACTCAATCTCCTTTGTATTATATAATTGCATAGCACATGTGTGAGTACTATGTACATACTCTAAAGCTACCATTTACTGGGTACGTCTTTGTTTGACTTGAATGTGCCCTGGCGACTGAGAGTATGTGACGCTCACACTAATGTCTCGCTGATGGTGGCGCGTGTTGGATCATTTAGCCAATCCATGCGTCAGGTTCGTGAATAAGCGCTGTCAGTGAAGGCTGGGCATACCTTAGCGGTCAGGGCTTATTTTAATTTAATTTAAATATTTGAATTGTTTTTTTTTAAGGACGCTTTTAACGTTCTGCATCGTTCTCACATATGAAATTTCAACATGAATGATGTAACCATTATTTTGTAACCATATCTTGATTTAAAAGAGTGTCCGTGGAGTTTCTTGCCCGTTCTTCTCCATAGGTACCTACTATGCTTTGGAATGGGCGCCTAGCTTCATCTTTCTGACTGACCGACCCCTTGACAATTCAAAAGTGCCTGTAATTGGTTTAATTGAAATAAATGCTTTGAGTTTTGAGTTTTTGAGTTTTACTTAATATCTCTCCGTAGGAAGCCAAACAATAAACTATGTATGATTATTCGTTATTGGAACATGTTGAAGATCACGATAGATATTGATTCAGGATGTTAACGGACTTTATTTCAGTTTTTTTTTTAAATAAAAAATGCAAGAAAATGTAGGTGTGTCAATGGCCGCTAAAACAGGACAACTATAGAAGATCTGCTTTGTCTCTGCTTCATGGGTGATGCAGAGACAAACACAAGAATTGAGGAATGAATATTTACTTATGTAGGTATTTAATAAAAATAACAAAATTATATACTAACATAACTAAAACTGTTAAAAAACTAAAATATGGCGTCGAAAAATTCCTCCGCATCGCTGTCGACTGGTAAAGTACCCAAGAGACTGGCGGCATTGCCACGTTGTATGGCAATGCTAAGCCGCTGGCCAAGGTAAAAGCCAGCCCTTGGGTCACGGGAAGTGTCAACCAGCCGTTTGGAGATTTCGTTGAACAATGGTATTTAATTATAATAATATAAATATAATTTATGAGAGCATTGATGGCCCAGTGGTAACGGCCGCGACTTACGAGCAGTCGTAGGTTCGAACCCAGGCAGGTGCTTTACTTTGTGTAAATTATTTCATCACCACAGCTCTCAAAACGGTGAAAGAAAACAACAACACAACAACAACAAAAATTCGAAGACATGTGACATCTACCAACCCGCACTAGGCCCGCGTGGTAGATTACGGCTACTCCCTCTCACCGAGAGGAGGCCTGTGTCCCAGCAGTGGGAACATTGTAGGCTGATTATGATTATAAATTTATGATATTGGTGCCGATTCTCTTGTCACAAATGCCTCTAAACTAGACTAAAAATCACCGAAATTTAGTTTATTCCTGTCAAACGACGATTTCCCATTCTGAAATGTGACTAAAGTGACACAACTTAACTATATTTTAGTTTGACAGCACTAATATTGTACAGAGTTATTAATTTAGTGAAAATGGCAATTTTGTTATTCTGAATTTCACTGTTTTCACCTAACATTTTAATTGTGAAACTAAATCAGACTATTTCTAATCGCGATTAAAAAGGTGTACTGTAAAATTAGTTGTCATGAATTAAAATTTACACCAACACCTTGACTTCAAGTGCAAAAACAGTACTGTGTTTTTTTTTTTCTTTTGCTTATATCTCGGAAACGGTGTGTCCCACAGAAAAGATAAAGAGGTGTCCTATCGCAAAAATAATGAAAATTTGGCCCCCCTTTTTAAAACTCTTAAACCCCTAAACGTCAACATGTAGGTACCAAAAAAAAACATCCATAAATAACACGTTGAAGCTACCCCCTCCCTGCTCGGTGAATAAAATATGACAAGCCTTGTCACTTTTCATAATGATTTCGTTAGTTCCAATTAAAGCCACCGGGTCATATTACTACGGGCACTATACCACGCGGAGTCACGATTGTCAAACACGATTTTAGTTGTGTCAAAATAGTTTTTTTTTTATTTAGAGGTTTTTTTTTGCAGAATAGCTCTAAGATTCTCATAGCCAAAAGTAAGGGATTTTAGTGATAGTTTAGTTAGTTTATTTCGGTGTACAAGAGAATCGGCACTATTGTATCGCCACTTCTTAGTCACGTAACGGTAACTTATTTATTCGATAACGCATACAATGGATACCTACTTACTTCATATTGTAAACCATATTCTAGTTTATTATATAATGGTAGAAACAATCTCTGTTTCGGCTCACTGCCAAGTTTACGCCAAATCGTTTAAACCACGTAAACCATTCATCTTATTCCAATGTTATACTTTCAGGCATTTGTGTTAAGTAAATATTATTATCGTTTCGTATGAAAATAAACTAGAATTTCTATTCTGCATGACCGACGACGTAGGGAAAGTTCGAATCAGTTTATTCCAGCATACAACACATTATCGTTAATATCGCTGTTGTACTTGTAAGCAAAGACAATAAGGCGTCGTCCTAATTGGCGTCGATCGTACGAGCAAACGATGCGATTTCGTCGTGTAGTGACCTAATTGAAGTCGTCGCGCGAGCACAGGAACATATTTTCATCGCGCGACGAAATCGCATCGTTTGCTCGTACGATCGTTAGCCAATTAGGACGACGCCTAAGGGGTTGTTTACTAGAAATGTGTTTCTGCAGAAATTAAATGAAAATGAAATGAAATGTTTGCTCGCAACCAGCGTGCGTGTATGACCAGATGTAAGCACGTAAACGAGGCAAAAGCAGTAAGTATGTGAGGATAAATACGATTCGGGCGCAATGAGTACCTACCTACTATCGCAAATGATTACGTGTCTCTTTGTAAACCTCAGAACAAAGGGACATTTTAGACCATTCTCCAAAGCGTTGAGCTCAGTCAGGGTAAAAAGTTCTTCTTGGATGCTCTAATCAAATCATTTATTCGCATAGAATATAGGTATTGTACAGAGGCTAGTACATCAACCTACTCCAATCTGTCAAATTTTCCCAATTGAATATGAAACTTATCCCTTTGTGATAAAGTTGAAAATCTATCAAAGAATTTTGACAGATTGGGGTAGCTTGATGTGCTGGCCTCTATACAATAAAGTTGTTATAAAAAAATATAGTGAGCCGGGTAGGTACCTACATTCTGCCTGAGTTTCGGCATGTTTTGGCACGCTCCTGGTGGATTAGTAAAAACATTTATTACCAGTTACCACTGGCATCCTTGCTAACGTCAAGAGAGAACGCAAAATAGCAGCAGAGAGAGACGTAGCAGGCGGCGTCTGCCTACCCCCATGGAAAGAAGGCACGAGTTGATATGTTGTTTATATAATGTATACATATATATACAACATATCAACTCATGCCTTCTCAAAAGATGTATGAGATCTTTTAAGACACTTTTACACGTCAATATTTTAAAACTACACAGATGGCGCCGGCATTTCCTAGCTGACTGATCCCTGAGAAGAAATGCCGTTCCGAAACAAACTCAGAGGTCATGGTCTCTTTTAAAGTCCAGACATTATAATAATTAGGATTTTATGTGACTCAAACAGATTGGTGATGTTGAAGGCGCTCTCTGTTCGGATCCCGATCGGTTTTACGAATTTTGCCGATGCTACATCTAAGTTGTGTCGTACCTATTTTGAACCCAAAATCGCCCATCACGACATTATCGCTAGCTAAGAATTTTACCAACGATAAAAAATAAATTGTAACACCTCTAAACCTTCACCAAGAAACAGTAAACAGTTCCATCTTGGTCCGTTTATCTTCAGTTCCGCCTCATCAGAGCAAGGGGTCGCCACGCTTGACGGGGCGCCAGATAAGCTTTCACCGAGCTGGCGACCAGTGGATCATGACGCAACTGTAGTAGCCCCGAGATTGAATAGGGATTCGTGCGGCGCTGGGACGAGAAGAAATGTTTGTGGTCGATCGTCGTGACAATATTTGTAAAGGTTTTGTGGAGTGTCAGTTTTGAGATGTCGTAGAAAATTTCCCTTGGTCACGCCATAACTTGAGAACGGCTTGATCAATTTGGATATTTCTTTTTTTCTTTTTACTGGGGTGGTTTAAAAGAAAAAAAAAAAAGAAATTTAAATTTTGACAGGAAACGTCTGGCGGGTCAGCTAGTAGCGAATAAAATGTAACTATCGACTAATAGAAATTGATTTATAATCCATAATCCTACCTAAATTATTATAAATTGACGCACTAATTCCGTCACTCCCAGTTACATTCAATTCGGCAAAGTTCGGTTTTTTCCGAAAACAAACGATGGAACCTTGAAACGTTGTCGTACTGTATCTTTTTCTTTTAGTATTTTTTTTTAACTACAAAAAAAAAGTTGATTAAAAAAATCAAAAACACGACTGCATAAAAAAGAAACTTTAAAAAAAATGGAAACAAGATGACCTATTTTGTCTCCAAACAATCTCATGCAGTCGGAGGCAATACCTATTGTTATATATGTGGCCTCTTTACTTCGACTTCATTCATTATCTCATTTACTTCTTTGTCACTTTGTCATGTCATTGTGTGGTCACTGTCATATTGAATAAAATATTGAAGATGAATGTAATTATTTAATCATCCGAAACATAATATTGGCGACGATGGAGGCAGAACTGGCGCGACTTACTCGCCTGCGCGCAACTATACGCGGCCAGCTTACAAAGTTCGAACGTACACTGGAACAATTACAAAATCCTTCGGATTACGAAGTAAGTTCACGTCTGACAAGTCTAACAAATTATGAACAAAAATTTGAAAAATTACAAAATTAAATCGAATTGCAAATACATGATGTGGAGACTGAAATTGAACAGCGGCATTCTACAGAAGAGCACATATTACAATTGAAGCTTAAGCTGCATGGCTTACGCCCTACACCACCGACCACACCATCGACTTACGTCACGGCTTCACTTGAAAGTACACCGGAAACGACACCAAGAATTAACTTTCAACCGTTACAGGAACGAGAAAGTTTTAATAACTTTGTTCAGAGATTAAAAACCTACATGAAGCTAAATAATTGTAACAATTCACAAATCCAGACCCTCACGCTGCTTAGTTTATTGCCACCAGAATTACACCAGAAAGCTTACGACTTGTGCGCACCAAACGATCCTTGTGAACTAGAATTTGGCAGCTTGGTTCAAATATTACAACATTATATAGATCCAAAACCGAGCATTTGGGCTCGTCAACATAAATTTATTTCGCGACTTCAAGGTTCTGACGAGACAGTCATGACATACTCGTCACACTTGAAACATTTAGCTCAAGATTGCGAGTTCACGTGCAATACCTGTAAGAAGTCGATTTGTGATAATTTTCTTACCTTACAATTTATAAGAGGATTAAATGACACCGATATTCGTACCAAAATACTACAGGAAACAATGGTAACCGATTTTTCGGACTTAATTAATAAAGCAACCACTATTGAATTAGCAAAATCTGCCAGTAGCTATATGTCATCAGCTCACCTACGTGTGATGATACCGGCAAATCTGAGGCAGCATGTTTTAGAAGAACTACACACAGGACACCTTGGAATAGTAAAAATGAAATTACTAGCGCGTGGATACGTGTTCTGGAGAAATTTGGATCAAGATATAGAAGACATAGTTAAAAGCTGTCGAGAATGTCGACTTAAGCAAAATCAACCTGCATGCGCAGTACTACATCATTGGGACTCACCATCAGGCCCATGGCAAAGGATCCATATCGATTTTGCTGGGCCGATTAAGGGGTATTCCTTATTTATAATAGTAGATGCTTTTACAAAATGGGTGGAAATTATAGAAACGAAAACAACCACAAGCTCATGGTGTATCCGCCAACTTAAAGAACTTTTCGTGACATTTGGATTTCCGCTTACTTTAGTATCAGACAACGGTCGACAATTTGTTTCAAATGAATTTGAATCATTCCTTAGAGAAAGCGGGGTTGTTCACAAAACCACAGCCCCATACCATCCGGCCACGAACGGACAGGCAGAGCGATACGTACAAACAATTAAAAAGGCAATACATAGCGTCAACGCAGAACCAGGCTTTATACAAGACAAACTGCTGGGTATAAAGGAACGCCTACGGAGGACGCCGAGTAGCAGCACAAATAAAAGCCCATATGAGCTCATGTTTGGCAGGGAGATAAGAAACACCCTAAGTGTTCATTTCAAGGCGAGGACGAGAGATGAAACACGGCCGCCGACTGATGAGGCAACGGTACGCTCATTTACTGTTGGGCAGAGAGTGCAAATACGCAGCTACACAAACGACCATATTAAGTGGGAATTCGGAACCGTTTTAAGGATATTAGGCCAATTACATTATCAAATAGAAACTGATTCCGGTCAGATTTGCAAAAGACATATTGATCAGATGCTGGGTACATTAATACCAAGAGAGGAACAGTAAAACCGTAACAATAACCTCCGGAACTTAACAACTAGACGATTTGGGACGGAGGTGTTATATATGTGGCCTCTTTACTTCGACTTCATTCATTATCTCATTTACTTCTTTGTCACTTTGTCATGTCATTGTGTGGTCACTGTCATATTGAATAAAATATTGAAGATGAATGTAATTATTTAATCATCCGAAACATAATACCTATCTTATAATTATGTCGTTACTCACTCACTCCAAAAGTTCGGGGATTGTTTTTTTTTTATAATTTCTCATTCCAAACGATTTTTTATAATTTTAATGTCGTGCGTGAGAGTCGCGAAATAAAGACGAATCTAACGACATACCCATGACATACCTATCACTCTTCAAAATCGGTCAAGCCGTTTAGGCTACAGGAGGTCACAATGAAAGGGACATACAAACATAGGTACATACGCGCGAAAAACATTACCCTCCTTCTGGGTCAGTAGGGTAAAAAGAAGTGTGCCAATAATTGTTGTAGCAGGATTTTTAAATAAATTTACTATAAAAAAGTGAAAACCGACTTTAAAACCACAAACGAATAAAATAACTTTCATAAAACACTTAATAGCTTCTGAAGTCGGTGTCAAGCTAAAGTATATTGAAGAATTGAAGACACCGACTTCAGAAGCTGTTAAGTGTTTGAAAGTTATTTTATTAGTTTTTGGTTTTGAAGTCGGTTTTTACTTTTTTAAAGTAAATTTATTTATCCATTTTTATTAGTTGAATATACAATTACATAAGTTGGTAAGCCCAAGTCGAACAAAAATAAGAATTATCAAAATCCGCTTAGAAATGCCGGAGATACAGTGCATTTATGCATAATATAACTTCGTATATAATAATAATTTCATAATGTATTACATACGAGTACTAAAACCTTCCTGAAAGTACGTAGATCACGTTAGTGAAAGAATCATCAAAATTGGTTCATTCGTTTTTGAGAAAATCGCGGACAAACAAACATACATATATACATACATACGGGTTGAATACAGAACCTCCTTTTCCTTTTAAATTCGGTTAATAATTATCAAATAATTTGCACTCAAGCATTTCTCATAGTTACAAAGCCATCTACTCGTAGATTCACATAACAATCAAGTCTGGGTATCATATTAAGTTTCCTGGAACTTTCTTAGCGTGTGACTGTGAAGTTGATGTTATTGTTTACGTCACCCTCGTCGTCTGTGTCATCAGTAACATGCTAACAACAGTTGCTGAAGTGCTAAGAATTATACCTGAGTCAATCTGCCTAGCCTTTACCCAACTATGTTGGGGTCGGCTTCCAGTCTTACTAGTTGCAGCTGAATACCAGAATTTTACATGGAGCGACTGCCTATCTGAGCTCCACAACCCAGTTACTGGGTAACACGATACCCCTTGGTAAGACTGGTTGACAGACTTGTGGGCTTCTTATCAAACACACGTAAAAAAAATAATTATTAAAAGTACGAGTACTTAGATGATGAGGTCGATGTTTCCTATCTGACTACTTTGAGAAGAAACACCGAAGCAAACTCAGAGGTCACAGTCTCGTTTAAAGTCCAGACATAATCTTGGTCAGATCATGTGAGGACCAAGCAGATTTTATTTTATTTTATTTGGGAAAACAGACAATCGTACATTGTATATTAAATCTAGATACACAGTATGCTATAAGTAAATGTACAATCCACTACGTTTCCCCATGTTACTAGTTTAAAAAAAAAAAAAGATAGTGTTGGGAAAATTAAGCAAAATTATGCAGTAATTAATTAGCTATTACATGTCTAAATAAAAGGTACATAATAATAAAAATTTATGAGCAAGGCGCTTAATAATTTGTTCTCTAAATGTATATTTAGATAGGGCAAAAACATCAATATCATTAAAGTTATTATTGTAAGCCTGAACCAATCTCTGGAGCGGCGCTCTCTCCCCTGCATTTGTGCGGCAGGGAGTTGTAGCAAACAGTGGATAAGAGCGCGCCTCACGTCTCAACACTGTTCTAGGTACAATATAGCATATTTTACTGATTGATTCAGAGCAATCAAACCTAGATTAGTGTCTGAGATGGTCTTTTGACGTATGGTAAAGACCATCTGAAAGAAAAAGAAAATCTGGATTTGCTTGAGTGGACCTGTCCAGTCAGTGCACGCATTTTATCAATAATCGTGTAGCGCAACTCAGAAAACAGGAGCTCAAAGAACTTTTACTTATCACAATGTATTGTGACCGTGTCGTGAGCAGACGATGGACAATTTGTCCCCAACGATAGAACGGATGGAAATTTGTGCAATAACTTGGCAATAACGCACACGTAGGACAAATTCTAATTTCTTTTACTCCTAGTTTAACCTTTTGAAATAATTTTATTGTACTTTTACACATTACTAAAGGTTTTTGGTATGATAGTGACAGCAGAACACTGACTCCTAAGCCACAGGATCTCCTAGTTCGAGAGTCACACCCGGTTTCTGATTTGAGAAAAGTAGCAAATCTCAACTGATTATTCTCAAATACATAAGTATGCGCTTAAGTTTTTTGCGTTTCACAAGTTAAAATCGAATTTCGTCAAACCATAATCAACTGATCATTTACTTAAGTATTCTTGATCAAAGCTAACACGTTCCAATTTACATTCAAAAACCGGTACTTTTCAAAAACTCATAATATTACATCATTTTATTCTTATAAATTTAAAACAGACTTAAAAAGTAAGTGAATTTTATAAAACGGCATAATTTCAACAAATTTATGTTATTAGAGTTGCTAATGCATATTTTAGCAATTTAATATATGTATATTTTAGCAATTCGACGTGTTTCTGTGAACCGAATCGTGAATGTCAAAGTGAAAGTAAATAAACACAAGTTTTATTGGAATTCTGTTTTATACCAATTAAAATGGATAGAGATAAGAAAAAGAGATCGCCTAGCTATACTCTAGAGAAGGAAGAAAATCTTCTTTCAATAATAACAAAGTAAGTACATAATAACGAGATAATAAAGTATAATGTTTCATCATCATCATCATCATGATTTCAGCCGAAAGACGTCCACTGCTGGACACAGGCCTTCCCCAAGCACCGCCACTTCGATTGGTTCTATGCTTCCCGCATCCAGCGGATTCCTGCGGCCTTTACAAGGTCATTGGTCCACCTTATGGGAGGTCTTCCTACGTTACGTGTTCCGGTACGCGGTCGCCAGTCCAGAACCTTCCGGCCCCTACCTAATGTTTACCAACATATCATTTTACGTTTATTTATTATTGCTTCAGATACCAAAGTGTAATAGAATGCAAAAGGACAGGGGCATACCATATCCACAAGAAACAGGAAGCCTGGAAGTGCATTACTAAAGCCATAGCCTCTGTCTCTTGATAACGTCAGGGAGACGTTATCTCTCCGAAACTGTTCACCGCTGCACTGGAGGATGTCTTCAAGGTTCTGGACTGGAAAGGGCTAGGCATCAACATCAATAGCGCGTACGTCACTGACCTTCGGTTTGCCAACGATGTAGTAATCCATGGCTGAGACTATGGAGGAGCTCAGTACAATGCTCGATGGCCTCAGCAGAGCTTCCGAAAGAGTGGGTCTTAAAATGAACATGGATAAGACAAAAGTCATGGCAAATGCCCATGTAGCTCCCACTCTCATGAAGATCTTAGACACTACACTCGTTCGTTCGAAGAGAGCGTTTGGGAAGCTTCCCTATAGAATCAAAAACCAGTCAAGTGCGAGTCGGACTCGCGCACGGAGAGTTCCGTACCATTTTCTACAAAAACGGCAAAAAAAACACGTTTGTTGTATGGGAGCCCCCTTAAATATTTATTTTATTCTGTTTTTTAGTATTTGTTGTTATAGCGGCAACAGAAATACATCGTCTGTAAAAAATTCAACTGTCTAACTATCACGGTTCATGAGATACAGCCTGGTGACCGACGGACGGAGAGCGGAGTCTTAGTAATAGGGTCCCGTTTTACCCTAGGGGTACGGAACCCTAATAATAATTTTAATTTTGAATAATCATAAATCTTTAGTTACATCAACATACTGTTTCCTTTATTTCATTAAATATGTACATATAAATTACATTTTTATATAATAAAATGTAAAAATATAAAAAATAATAACGCACTGGTATCTGGAACAGGGTCCAAGCTACCGGCGGTCAGGGCTCCAGAGAGAGGAACCTCCTAAAAATGCCCGCCGTGTCCAGAAGTACCGCTTTCTGAATCAGGCCCTTAAATCCAGCTGCCCAACGAGAGCCTCCTTAGGTGTTAGTCGAAGCTCTTGGTAATAAGCCATTGGCTGATACGACTATCGGCACAATGATCGCTGAGTACACCACTATATCAGGCTTATTGGCAACAATAGTCCTGTCAGTGATGATGGATCAATCCCAGTACAATGTGATATTTCCATTATCGAGAACTGGGTCGGACCTATAGTACTGTACTTCCGATTCTACAAGGCTGTATTTTAGAGCAAAAATGTATTTTTTTTAATTTTTATGTAACCGATTAAACTAGGAGTAATTAAAAATATTACAATACCTACATTTTTTTATTATAATACTATTGTAATATTAAAACTTATAGTGGGTGAAATAATTTTGTACTATGGATGTTCTGGCAGCAAAATTTTGGGTATTTGAGACTTGAGGTAATGGTTCATCACTTTCTTCTTGTACATGTTCATCATATTCCATGATGTAGTTATCAAGATGAACAGTCATATTATGAAGAACAACACACGTCACAATCACCTTCAATACTTTTGGAAGTTTTAACTGCATTCCTGCATGTAGGCATGGAAATCTTCTTTTAAGAACACCAAAACATCTTTCAATTGTGTTTCGTGATGCTACCTGGGATCTGTTATTGGCTTCTTGGGATAGAGAGGCAGGATTCAAAAAGGGTTTCATGAGATACCTAAGGCATGGGTAACCACTATCTCCGAGAATAAGGTATGACCCAAATCTGCCAGCTTCAAACTGCGTTGCAAGTGGTGAGTCGTTCCAAATAGTAGTGTCGTGTACGGAGCCTGGCCAACGTGCAATGACACTAGTTATTTGTAAATTAGCATCACAGATGGCTTGAACGTTTATAGAAAAAAAACCTTTTCCTATACAGCTCAGCTCTGCTCCCTTCTGGTGAATTTATTTTTACATGAGTGCAGTCTACAGCACCTATGACTAGGAAATCCAGCTATGTCAAAAAATCGTGCCGCCACTGATGGTCTCTCCTGCGCAGTGGGCATACGAACATATTGCCGTCTCAACAATGCTATGGCACTAGTCACCCTCTCTACCACGCGGCACACCGTCGCCTTGCTCACATTCACGGTGTCCCCCACAACAGCTTGAAAGCTACCAGTCGCATAAAACCTAAGAGAAATACAGTCCTGCCATTGAATACGACAGGTTAGTTTAGGCTTTATTTTGTTAAAAATAAACCGAACCGACTCCTTCGAAAAGCGGAACCGACTCTTAAATTGTTCATCGCTTAGCATGATGAACAAGCTAGGCCGATGTCCTGCTATTCTTCTGCGCGGTTGACTGCGTTGAGGCATCTCCAAAGACGACAGGGAAGTATCGTCGTCACTCATTATGATCAAAATCACTAGTTATTATATAGCTGATTACAGTTTGAATAGCCGAAATTGGTGTGTCAACTTTCAACTGCTCAACTTGACGTTGATTATGCTTTGAGTATTGTCAAACACATTTTTCTTAGTTCAGAAACGCAACTGACGGCCTTAAGCATGAGTTAAGCATGCTTTCTTTCAAATTTGAGTAAATGTTGTTATATTACTCAAATCTTGATTAGAGTTTAAAAAAACTTAATTCAGAAACGAAAAAATGTTTAATTTATACTTAAGTACAGATTAGGACGTTCTCAACTTCAAATTCTCAATTCAGAAACTGGGTGTTAGTGTTTACTCTATTTGTATGACCTCTATTCATTTAAATACATGCGACCTAGTTTTTAAGCATTGTTGAAGGTTTTTGTATAAAATAAAGGTTTTTATTTTTTATTTTTCTAAATAATATACTGCCGGAATTTCCATACGTTCTATCATCGCGGACAAATTGTCCATTGTCTGTTCAGTGTCTTACAAATGTTTAGAAATATTCTTATCACAGTTCAAGTCTTTACGCTATCCGAGGTGACGTCACAGGCTCACTATCTTTGTTTTTAAATTCCAGTGTTGCACGATGCGCGAGAGTCTCCGTCGGCTCGCGTCAGAAGACGGCGACGGCATGGAGCGGCGCGGGCGCATTGCGGGGAGCCGACGAGTGCGTGTGGAGCTGATGCTGGGCGAGCACATTACTGTGGACGTCGATGTAAGTAAAACAAGTGTAGACATAACGCAGCAAGTTCTTCTAACTGAACAGACAGTTGTGCTGCTGGGCAGTTTGTTGCGCCACTTCTTCTTCCTAGCTAAAGCACTAGGAAGTGGTGAAGGTCGGGCGTTTTAGGGGACCGTCTTTTGTAATTTAGATGTTCAAAAAGAGCTGATTCCAACACAATTGAGGAATAAATGATATTTGATTTTGCACGCAACCCTTTGGTCTAATACCCATTTTGACCACCCTTATGGGGATACCGTCAGGTTGCTGTCATTGGTTACCAGAAGGCAAGCAGTGGGCAGTTTGGATCTGGAAGCTAGTGAGGCCTTTGTCCAGCAGTACTCCGTTCGGCTGAGTTCTTATCGATCTTGGCAAATAGGGCATAATTTTATAACTTGCGTATGGCATTACAAGACATCGCATGTTCCGAAATTCAATGTATTATGAACTAATGTGTATTGTATGAGCTTCAACTGCGTTTGAGCACATTGTGATGTGTGTGAAATCCGCCAAAATTAACACAAGGCTTGATTCTTTGAAGTGTTGTTTTACGAAGCGCGAGTCTTACCGATATTTTTACTGCAATTCGTAAAACGCAGGTGGTGTTTACGTATTTCCGTTTATTTACTGTGCTTAGTGTTGCAGCAAATTGCTCTAAATTGAATGATGCTGCCAAACTGGATACGTTGGAAACTACTTGAGGCGTTTTCAGGGTGTAATTTTATGTCTTCTCCGTGGTAATATGGAATTGTGGATCACTTTTGAATTAGAAGTGACATTTCGAGACGTATCAACGTAACCACAGTGATTAAGAATCCTGATGCATGAGGCGTTACCTCAGTAAAATAGTCTTCGATGTAACATTAAGTTGCTGAGTTAGGTCTTCAGAGTCACCATCACCACAGACTACCTACAGTACAGTCCTTGTCTCTTTAAGCTATCCAAAGTTAGTCTTCAAAATATTGCTTTTAGAGATCACCATTTATATCTGTAATTTATATAGTGTAGGACGTAGGTACATAATAAAAAAGAGTACCTAATCTAAAATCCATTAGTCTATTCAAAATCCGGAGGTATAACTCTCTACAAGTTTCCGAGATCTCTTCTTCTTTAGTTACCAAAACTGGTCTATTACAAAGCCCTGGTTTACGTATGAAGGTTGAATCCAGCTATTTTTAAACGACTTAAAAAAAAAGAGGTGTGTTCGCGGATAACTTCGTCGTTTATGAATCGATTTTAATGATTATTTTTTGTTGTAAAGAATTTATCCCAAGGGTTGTACCAATATAAGGAAACCAGGACCTGATGATGGCCAGAGAAATCGAGGGGAACCTTCAAATTTTATAGGCACACCTATAGCGATTTGGGTATTTTTTATAGTAACTCGTGCATTTGCTCCTGGAATGCACCATTAGGTGAAGTGGAACTGATGAGGAAGACCAGAGATGGCCATCGGAACTACTCAATAATACGTATTTCACGGATTGCGATTCGATTATTACTAAGCAATTTATGCTCGTCACAATACATATGTTGAAGTGGAGCTGATGGTGACTTCACTATCAGTTCCAGTTCTCCTGGTTCCTTACTGGGAGAACTCCTCAACAATTAACGTCCTTGTATCGGGAAAAGCAATATTTTATAAAAGGTGATGAACAGTTGACATGCTATTTTAAATAAAAAACTTTTTTACAATAAAAAACAACCGACTTCCAAAAAAATACTAGAAAGCGAAAAATAACTTTAATTTCGGTCGGTCGGTGGCAAAAAGCTAAAATACAGATCCAAAGACACCGACTTCCGAAATCAAAGTTATTTTTCACTTTGTAGTATTTTTGGAAGTCGGTTGTTTTTTTTTTTATTGAATAAACTGCAAGTAATCTATCCAATTCCATCTTAAGATTAAAAGTCTTCAATCTCCATCATTCAATTAAGGTCGACATCCTTCCCAACTAACAGATAACCTTGCACAAAACCCATTTAATTTACTTTTAGTACATTCAATTACACAGTAACTGAATGAAATAGTCCAGTGTTGATGCTCTATTTAAATGTTAATACAATGACACAACGCAGCCGGTGTGGTGTGGATTGTTTAGTTTTAAACACTTTGTTAGTGAATGTGTGGGTAGATGAGTGGTTAACGTACCGACATCTTTGTTTGTGTTGAATGGTATTTGATATACAAGGTGTACGTACACCTGTGCAGATTCCTTTTTCTTGCCAGCGGGAATAGCTCTTCGTCTGATAGACAGATAGATAGATAAAATATTAAATTTTATTCGGTGTACACAAAAGTACGATTAAATTATTTCAATCTGCCTCGTCTTTTCCTTGGTCGGCTATCCAGATACAGCTGAATACCAGTATTTTACAAGGAACGACTTCCTATCTGACCTTCACAATTCAGTTACGATAACCCTTGGTAAGACTGGTTATCAAACTTTCGAGCTTCTGAAGATCAAAGATCTACGAATACTATATCTACGCCGGTCGGGAATCTACGGCTTTCCGAGGCTCGGAGGGGTTTTGGTATGTACCTAAAGATCCGGTCGTGGTTAAGGCGAGTATAGTTGTTAACTGCGCCACCATTGAGAAAAAAAATTAATAAGCCTAGAGATATGGAATATTTTTTTAAATATTTTTTAAATATTTATTTCATAAGTTATAAGTAAGCTCTGAACCTAGGTAGGAGGCTTAGTGATGATTTTTTTTATACAAAAAATTCTACCTCATCTGACTACAAATGTGAGCATAAGAAATTTCAAAACGTTCCATATCTCCAGGTGGCGCTGCCGGTTAGCAGCTGTACTAGGTTGGTCAACCTTGATTATCACCAAATCTTTATTAAAAATAACGAAGAAACGAAGAGATGTAAGTAAATAATAATATTTACTTGACATCTCTTCTATGAGGAATATAGAGTTTAAAAATAATTATCAGTCAATCGTAGCAGACCTATGTGACCTAACTAACAATGACATCTGTAGGTACCTAACTGTGTTAGAATTAACGAGAGGTTAATGCATAATGCAGCTGAGCAGGACCGACATGCGTTAACTACTGTTACTTGTCCCTTTAGGAATGTACGAAGGACGTGTGCGGAATGAAAGTGTGAATACGGCAATTTATCGGATAGTTTAATTTATTTATTTAAATAGTACTTTGGTACAAGTAAGCAGTTATATGGGATAATTAGCCAGTGGTTCATGTCACTACCGAATATTGCGGTAATAGGTGCAGCACGACACAACTGAACAAGATGTACAGCTCGACACAAAAGAGAAAAACAATAGGGGCGCCACTAGCCATACATTTTAAAATTTAAACTTTAAAATGCATTTTTCTGACAGACCTTTAATAAATAATAATAAATAAATAAATTCATTTATTTTCAGGTAAATTACACCCATTGCCAGACATGTAAAATAAATCAAATAAAAATTAATCAAATAAAATTTAAAATTAAATCAAATCAAAATAAATTAAAATAATAAAACAAATACAATTAAATCAAAAATAAATAAATAAATCATACAGTAAAATTAAATCAATCGTCCATTAAATTAAAATTAATAAATTCTCTCCGACACTGGTACTGCAGCATGTCTGCTGGAACAATGTCGGATGAAGGGGCAAGATAGTATTGTTAATTTTAAATCAATCTAATCGTTGTCATGCACATTTGTTGCGTGATAAATCACGGACTGAGATTTATTACCGACAAAGATTAAAAATTAGTTCCGTTTCTAGACGCTTTTGCCAGATTGTAGCATCGGCAAAATTCGTAAAACCGATTACGATCCGAATTCCGAACCGAGTGCACTTTCAAAATTACCAATCTTCATTACTGCTTAGGCGAAAATGGTTTTTACGCAAACGCAATAACTTGTAAAGTCATATAACCAAATACGAGTACATTCGTAAAATTGAAATGAATGAATGCAAATTTTTAAATCTATGCTACATCTAAGTTGTGTTGTACTGTACCTACTTAGTTTTCATTTGCACTTGAATTTAGGTTTTGAACCGTAAGTATACCCATGCTACTTGAAAACTTAGCAAGGTTTTGGAGGTCCAAAGATTATCAACGCGGAATGAAATTGAAGATGATTATTTCTGGCTTCTATCTCAACCCAAATACGTTATTAACGCCTGAATTGCCACAAGTTCTACCACGGACGCAGCGCATAGTTCACGGTGAGTCGACACTGTCTGCGGTGATTCCCCGGTGAGTCGGGGTGGCGCTGCGTTATGCTCCAGTGACTCGGATGTATAGCGCCGGGTTGAGGCTGACTGCTGGCGTCGACCAGGAGAGAGGGGTAGGGCTCTTCTTGTGGACCGGCCGAACGTGCAGTGTGCTGTGCCAAGTTTGCTGATGAGGCTGAGGGGATGATGACCAGGAATGCGCGTCCGCTGCGTGCTGGTGGTCAGGATACCCGTTGAAGCCGTGGATGCTGGCTGGCTGTGTGACTCGCCGCTCGAAAGCTATTATGACGATTACAACTCAGAAACGGTGGCTCTTAGGAAAAAAGTACATAGACATTTTTTAAAGATATCTGATCGACAATTTTTGTCTGAACTATTTTATGATAAAACTTACCGTTTTGCTGAAAATCGCGAAAACCCCGTTTTTGTGACATTTGACCCGAACAATTTTTTTCTCAGGTATCGGATCGATGAGGACTTTTTAGATTTCATTTATGGTGGTGTTTTGAACAATCCTACAAACTTTTAGCTGGGTGCGAATTATTGGAGCCTCGCTCCTATGTTTTGGTCTAATTTGACCGGACTATAAAGGCCTATTTTACGATGTCCGAGTAGCGACTACTTACCGAATAAATTCAAAAATGGAAAATAATTTGTATGAAATTATCTGCCAAGTAAGTTAATAGGAACTTAAGGACGCTGTTACAAATGGGTAGTCAAATCATTACTTTTTTACACAAAAGTATGTTTATTAAATAAAATGTTTTGCATTCTTAAAATTTGTTTTGCCCGATGTGTTGATAGATGTGCATGTTACGGTTCTGAACTACAAATTAATTTTAGATAGGTACAGTTTTTTAAATAAAAATGTACCGGACTGAAAATGTTTACTTCGGTACATTTATTGAGAAAATGTACCTATTTAAAATTATATTTAAATTTCAGAATCGTACCATGCACATCTATCAACAATTTGGCCAAAAAACATTTTAAGAATGCAAAGCATTTTATTTAATAAACATACTTTTGTGTAAAAAAGTAATGATTTGACTACCCATTTGTAACAGCGTCCTTAATCGTAGGTGGTGAAACAGGCCCTAAGTATAAATGGCTAGAACACGGTAAATTAACGCAGACTATAAAAGCAAGATTTTTACACCATAAATAAAAGTTGTTTCCCAGCAATTTGTGCACAAAGTTACTAAACCCCATTTACAATCAAACCTTTTTTACAGTCCTGTCAATAGATTTTGACTTCTATTGCGTTGGTGGCATGACAAATGGCAGCTGCTGTAAACAGTTGGTATTGTAACCACTTTTTTGTCTTTAATGCCATCCTTCAGCCTACGGAATATAAGTCAAAATCGGTTGAACGGACTATAAAAAAGGTTTGCTTAAATGTTTAATCTTATTGTAAACTAGCTTTTGCCCGCGGCTTCGCTCGCGTTAAGTATTATTATTAATTAGGTATATTTTTTGCGGCTTTACTTTTGTTTAGCGTGAGTAAAAAATTAGGGCCTACAAAACTTCTTTGCACACAATATTCTTAACTAATCTGTCATTAGGCGCTAAAACTATCAAGCTATTGGGTGAACTTACTCTTGAGCAAGCAACATAAAACTGTCCATGAGAGAAGCAATGTTCTCTCAAGTCAATACCATTAGGTACCTATAGTTCAAACTAATACATTTACATCATCCCTTATTTTATCCCCATGGGGGTTGAATTTATCAAAATCCAATTTAATCGGACGTCTTCATCATAGTAGCTCCAACCTTTAATTTCAGTTCAATCAGTCGAAAATCTAAGAAGATTTATACAAACTTTCATCCCCTATTTTATCCCCTTGGGGGTAGAATTTATCAAAATCCTTTCTTAGGGAATGCTTACGTCATAGTAGCTATATGCATGCAAAGTCCCAGCCCGATCGGTTTAAAATTTACAAAGTTTCATACAAATTTTCACCCACTATTTTATCCCTTTGGGGGTAGAATTTATCAAAATCCTTTCTTAGCGGATGCCTACGTTATAACATCTACCTGCATGCCAAATTTCAGCCCGATCGGTTTAAAATTGACAAAGCTTCATACAAACTTTCATCTCCTATTTTATCCCCTTGGGGGTAGAAATTAACAAAATCCATTCTTAGTGGATGCCTACGTCATAACATCTACCTGCATGCCAAATTTCATCCCGATCGGTTTAAAATTGACAAAGCTTCATACAAACTTTCATCCCCTATTTTATCCCTTTGGGGGGTAGAAATTAACAAAATCCATTCTTAGCGGATGCCTACGTCATAACATCTACCTGCATGCCAAATTTCAGCCCGATCGGTTTAAAATTGACAAAGCTTCATACAAACTCATTCCCTATTTTATCCCTTTGGGGGTAGAAATTAACAAAATCCATTCTTAGTGGATGCCTACGTCATAACATCTACCTGCATGCCAAATTTCAGCACGATCGGTTTAAAATTGACACAGTTTCATACAAACTTTCATCCCTTATTTTATCCCCTTGGGGGTAGAACTTATCAAAATCCTTTCTTAGCGGATGCCTACGTCATAACATCTACCTGCATGCCAAATTTCAGCCCGATCCCTCCAGTGGTTTGGGCTGTGCGTTGATAGATCACTATGTCAGTCAGTCACCTTAGAGTTTTATATATTTAGATAGATATCGTATTCGTATAGAATGCGTAGATGACGGTTTCGTGAAGGTTTTTTTACACCATGTATTATATAAGTTACTTATCTGTTTTTGTTCCAAACACTCATCAAAACCATCTCCGCCTTCCAGCGCAAAGCCCGTGGAGCTGACCTCTTGGACCAGATCTGTGAGTCGCTAGACCTGCTGGAGAAGGACTACTTCGGGCTGCTGTACACGCAGCGAGGAGACCCCAGGGTCTGGCTCGACCTCAACAGGAGATTGTCCAAGACTTTTAGAAGTAAGTACTGATTATTACTTTACGTTAGTCTATTAATCGCATATATATTGAGTGAGTTATGAGCACGGAGGTGATGAGTGCGTTGAGTGAGAGCGATGGGTCCCACGTTTGAACCCCCAAGGTTCAGTTTCCAGGGTTTTCCACCAGCAAAATCTCAGCAGTAGCCTGAAAGAGCAGCCACATTTACTAAGGATCATGCCCGGTTAATGACTATAGGCTCGCCACCATATAATATTATGGGATGGGATTTTAACCGGTAGAATCTGCTTCTACTAAACTAATTCTCGTACCGCTTCGGAGAAAAGACGAAATCACGTCTACGCCTCCTTTTTAGGCCCGGTTCACATTAGTTTGGACCGACAGTTTTACGGGAACGATAAAAGTGTCAGATAGTGACCCGATAAAACTATCGGCGACGACACATTTACCGGACGTACAGCCACGATTTCGGTCGGGTTTGTATTGCGCTGTTCACACTTGTCGGCTCCGAACGGCGAAACCATAGATCTGTTTTTTATATTTCTATGGGCGAAACCATCAGCCGCACGCATCCCCCCCACCCACGCATTCCCCGCTCTCGCCACCAGTTTGTACATTACTTCGGTGGCGTGTACACAGGGAGAACTCGTTTAAACATGGAGGGCGAAATAAGTTTTGATCTCTCTACACAGAAGCCAACCAACAACTGCTTTATGACGACGGTGGTGTTCACATTAGGTCGGACCGGCAGCTTATAGTGTGAACAGCAAGACCCGACACTCTGCCAACGCTACAACTGTCGGTCTGACCTAATGTGAACTGGGCCTTACATTCAAATATTTTTTAGATAACGTAGGCGGAAACAACAAATAATAAATACAGGGTGTAAGTGTAAACAGTGGCAATCTTTTAAGGGGTCATTGTACTCATCATTATGAACAACTTTTACTATGGGACTAAACCTGAAATCGCGAAAAAAAAATCCGCTGTTCAGTACATTTATGTTCGCATAATTCGTCAAAATGTACTAAACAGCAAATTTTTTTTGCGATTTCTGGTTTGTTCCCATAGTAAAAGTTGTTCATAATGATGAGTACAATGACCCCTTAAAAGATTGCCTCTGTTTACCCTTACAACCTCTATATCTTATTTTTTTTCAGATGAGCCCTGGGACGTACGTTTGGCAGTAAAGTTCTACCCTCCGGAGCCGAGTGAAGTGAATGATGACGTGACACGGTACCAGGTAGCACTCGCCGTCAGAAGAGACCTCATGGAAGGTAACACATCATTTGGAGTTTTAATAAAACCGATTTAACGATTCTATGAATCGGAGAGATAAATGCAGACGCTTGTTGGTAAAACGTTCAAAAGCGGGATAAAAGCAATTCGCTTTCCCTTTGTATAACGTAGATCAATTTCAATGACCACCAAAAAGCAAGTCAAAATCAGTGTACGGGACAACTATAAATGAAAAGAAGTGATAGTTTATAATGATAAGTTTAATGATAGGATAATAAAGCTAATTGATACAGTGATCACTTATGATAGAATGATTTTTGGATATCTATATGCATGATATTATGATAGTGAGTACACGCGGCGAGGACCGATCGCGAACTGAAGTAAATTGCGCACGCGGTACATAACTGCTTATTTTACGTAAAATGATATGAATTGTACGGCTGGACGGTACAATCAGTTATAATTTAATTATGTTACTTAACATGGACAAATTGTGATAATGATGACTTGAGTATTTAACGAGAACTTTAATCCAACCTTCAATAAAGTTTGATGACGGTAACGAGAACGAACTATAAAAAACAACTCCTGCCGCAAGCCGCGCTAAGGAACTTCGTCCCAAAAAATCTTAACTTAGTTATTCTATCAACTTCCAGGTCGCCTCACCTGCTCTCAGATAACCTACGCCCTGCTCTCCTCATACGTACTCCAGGCTGAACTGGGAGACTTCGACGAATCCCATGACATCAACACCGCACTGCATCAGCACAGTGCAGTTCCAGTCAACGTCATCACAGCAGAGCTAGAGGCCAACATTGACGAGCTGTACCGGAAACACAAGTGAGTCTAGATGATGTAGACTGTGTACATGCTGATACTTACAGTCCGCGAGGCCTAAGCTGAGTTTTGCATTTGTGTGAATGATTTTTTAGTGAAAAAGCGGAGTTGCGTCGCGCGAGGGATGCACCCGCCTCAGGCCGATTGCCAAAAAGCGGTATAAACCGGTTTTAAACCAAGCAAAGGACGCGTCGCGCTCTAGGCCAGACGTCACACCTACACTATCTATGTGCACTCACACAAATGCAAAGCTCAGCTTAGCGTCGCGGACTGCACATAGTCTTAGATTGGGTGTCTAGTAGCGACCATGTAAGGTGAGTGCTGTGGAAATGTCTGGAGAGATGAAATGGCCGTGGTTCTGCAGTCAGGGACACCTTCGTTTTGCGAAGAGATGATGTACGCTAAGGAAGGGGCGGAAAGGAGCAGAGAGATGCTGAGTCTTCTGTTCCAACAAGAAGCAAACGCGCAGGTATATGACCTTCCTATGACCTATGTAGAAGCATATACAACTATGGTGAAGACTGCGGACTCTTCTAGTTCGCTGCCAGAACAGATACCTTTCCTAACGAAGGAATTAACGATAGAAGCTGTTTTTTTTTCTCTTTTCACAGGCCAGACCCCGGCAGAGGCGGAGCTGAACTACCTGGAGACTGCCAAGCGACTGTCTCTGTACGGCGCAGAGCTGCACGCTGCCACCGACTGCCAGGAGGTGCCCATCGCACTGGGCGTCTGCCATAGTGGGGTCGCTGTGTATAGGGACGGGTGAGATACAAACATTATATTTTACCTAAAAATCCAGTACAAAATCCAGCAAAGGCCAAGCTGACCCATTACTAATACCATACCAATACCAAAATGACGACTTAATATGCTGGTGTCCGTTCTATTTTGAGTCGTTGTAACCTCACTTTACGGATCTCCATATTTTAGTGTAGCGTTAGAAGAAAACCGACACAAAAGAAGGAATAGGGGTTTTATTTCCTCCCTGCTCGGTGGTCCCCGAGATTCCCTTATCAATAATTCAGACCTATCTCAGCCGTATCGAGAACTAGAGGTGCAATACTCCCAAATTGCTTTGCTTGTTCCTGCCCCCCATCTTCTTTCCTTCGTCTAGCATCTTTATTACTTAAAACTAGCTTTTGCCAGCGGTGTCGCCCGCGTAGATGTCGGAAAATATCCCACGGGAACGTACTACCGGGAATTCCTTCCTTATTTTTATCTACATTATAAAGGGAACCTCTGTGCAAAATTTCAGCTTTCTAGGTTCAAGGGTTTGGGGCTGGGCGTTGATGAGTCAGTCAGTCAGGACTTCTCTTTTTATTTATATAATTGACCTTAAACCTGAAGTACTTTTGTTTACAACTCTTATCCATCACTTCCAGACTCCTGATGAACCGCTTCCCCTGGGCGAAGATCACGAAGATCTGCTATAATAAGAGGCTGTTCACGTTGAGACTGAGGGCCGGAGAGTTTGATGAGTATGAGACAGTCCTGAGCTTCAAGCTGGCGGCCACCAGCGCCTGCAAGAAGCTGTGGCGCTGCAGCGTGGAGCATCACATGTTCTTCAGGTAATTTAAGTACAGGAATATCAGCCTGTAACTGTAGTACATGAGCAGGGCAATGCGTCTTTTTTTAGGTTCAAGGAATGAACAGGGAGGGACTTTGCTTGCTTAAAGTTAGCGAATGTCCTGGTTTTCTTATTTTTTTTTTACCTATAATGGAAGAAAGTTTACTTACCACCTATGAATATAAATTGTGGAATGCAATAAATGATTGAGTATTGAAAGTCTGAGGTGTCTAAGATCTACTTAAATCATAATAAAAAAAAAAAAACAGTTAGTCGATGTAAGCACGGACGTAAAAATATCGTGGCGGGATTTTATCGCGCACTGGATTTTCAATTCTCGTTTTTGAGCCGAGCGTTGAGAATCCAACTTAACAACAATAGAATGCATTCTAGCGCGACGAAAAAACACTGTTGGATTTTCAACTCTCGGCGCTAAGCAAAGCGTTGAAAATCCAGTGCGCGAAAAAAAATCGCCGCAATATTTTTATGTCCGTGCGTACGGCTTACCTACATTACCACTAGCCTGATTATTTGTCATAAAACCTGGACCTTAAAAAGTAGATCAAAAAATCTGCGGACCATTTTTAACCGACTTCAAAAAGGAGGTTCTCAATTCGTCGGAACCTTTTTTTTTTGTTATTTTTTTTTTTTTATGTATGTTCCCCGATTACTCGAAGATGGCTGGACCGATTTTGATTTTTTTTATTTTATTCAAGAGGGTATACATCACAGTTGGTCCAATATAAAATTGATTAACTTTTCTTGGGTAGTTTTTGAGTTAGCTTCAATAATACATATTTTTACCCCACTTTTATATGGATGATGTTCTTCTAGTTTGTTTTGCAGATAGTGGTATCAGAATTTGTGTGGGGTTGGTACACAACTAAAAAGTGAAAAGTAAAAACTTTTTTACAAAAAAATACAACCGACTTCCAAAAACAACACTACAAAGTGAAAAATAACTTTAATTTCGGAAGTCGGTGGCAAAAACGAAAATACATATAATCAGACACCGACTTCCGAAATTAAAGTTATTTTTCACTTTGTAGTGTTGTTTTTGGAAGTCGGTTGTATTTTTTTGTAAAAAAGTTTTGTAGGAGCCAGCTCAACTCACCAATATTTCTGGGCTTAACTTTTTATCAGAGCAAGAGTTAGTCCCGTAGTGGTCTACAGTCGACCGATGGAGTCGGTCTGTGGTGCTCGACTGCCTCGTTGATCTAGTGGCCGCAAGCGCGACTGCTGACTCTGCATTAGATCCTGGGTTCGATGGAGTCGGTCTGTGGTGCTCGACTGCCTCGTTGATCTAGTGGCCGCAAGCGCGACTGCTGACTCTGCATTAGATCCTGGGTTCGATGGAGTCGGTCTGTGGTGCTCGACTGCCTCGTTGATCTAGTGGCCGCAAGCGCGACTGCTGACTCTGCATTAGATCCTGGGTTCGATGGAGTCGGTCTGTGGTGCTCGACTGCCTCGTTGATCTAGTGGCCGCAAGCGCGACTGCTGACTCTGCATTAGATCCTGGGTTCGATGGAGTCGGTCTGTGGTGCTCGACTGCCTCGTTGATCTAGCGGCCGCAAGCGCGACTGCTGACTCTGCATTAGATCCTGGGTTCGATGGAGTCGGTCTGTGGTGCTCGACTGCCTCGTTGATCTAGCGGCCGCAAGCGCGACTGCTGACTCTGCATTAGATCCTGGGTTCGATGGAGTCGGTCTGTGGTGCTCGACTGCCTCGTTGATCTAGTGGCCGCAAGCGCGACTGCTGACTCTGCATTAGATCCTGGGTTCGATGGAGTCGGTCTGTGGTGCTCGACTGCCTCGTTGATCTAGTGGCCGCAAGCGCGACTGCTGACTCTGCATTAGATCCTGGGTTCGATGGAGTCGGTCTGTGGTGCTCGACTGCCTCGTTGATCTAGTGGCCGCAAGCGCGACTGCTGACTCTGCATTAGATCCTGGGTTCGATGGAGTCGGTCTGTGGTGCTCGACTGCCTCGTTGATCTAGTGGCCGCAAGCGCGACTGCTGACTCTGCATTAGATCCTGGGTTCGATGGAGTCGGTCTGTGGTGCTCGACTGCCTCGTTGATCTAGCGGCCGCAAGCGCGACTGCTGACTCTGCATTAGATCCTGGGTTCGATGGAGTCGGTCTGTGGTGCTCGACTGCCTCGTTGATCTAGCGGCCGCAAGCGCGACTGCTGACTCTGCATTAGATCCTGGGTTCGATGGAGTCGGTCTGTGGTGCTCGACTGCCTCGTTGATCTAGCGGCCGCAAGCGCGACTGCTGACTCTGCCTACTTGTCGCAATCAATGCGGAACTGGACTGATAGGACCAAATATGCTGCTACGTTCAGCGATACCTACGACGTTGCTGTATGTGTCCCGACTGCATCACTCCACGAAGGTTGAGGAGATCGTGGAGTACATGAAGGTGAAGACCAACTGGACCTTGAGGGTCGAGAAGTTGGAGCCCCGTCACAACACCAACTTCAAGTCGTTTGGGTGCGGGTTCCGACACACCATCTCGACACGTTCCTAAAGGAAGAGTTTTGGCCGAAGGGTGTAGTCTACCGACGTTTTCGCGGCAGGCTATGCGACACCGCGCAGCGTAACACGACGCCGTCACCTCGTGTGTCTTAGTTTATTTTATAAGTTGTATTTTATATGTATTAGTATATCATTTTTGTTATGTTGTAATATTTTTTGTTTGTATTTGTGTATTGTATTTTGTATGGGCCACAGCTGCCTGAAATAAAGGAAATTAAATTAAATTAAATTAAATTAAATTAGATCCTGGGTTCGATTCCCGGGTCGGGTGAAGTGTTATTGGGATTTCCCATCTGGAATTTCTCAGTAAGAGTCTGGATTTGTGCTTGGTTAATGGCAATAGGCTCGCCCCCTGATACATGGGCCTTAAACATAGCTGGCGAAATGTGGGTGTACTATAAGTACCTACAACTCTGCCTGACCCTTCGAGGGATATAAGCATGATGTTATGTGTGATCTACAGCCGACACACACTTTACCTTCATTAACATATATTTTTATATCTTTATTTTCAGACGAGAATCCCCAGTGCCAGTAGAGCGTATCCCGGGCTTCGCCCGCCTGGGCTCGCGGCGCCTCTCCTGCCGCCGCACGCTGCGACAGATGCGCGCAGGGGGGGAGCGCACCCCCACGGCCGCCTGACAGCACGCACACAGCTCCACACAGCGCAGGAGAATGCTACCCACCACGGTCTTGTAGCTCCATCTATGGAGTACGGAGTTACTCTCCAACTACACACACAGGCATCATCTGATAGCGACATCTCTGAAGACATTTATGAACTACATAGTCAAACAGTGAACCAACTTGCCGTCACTGCAGTAGTGCTATTCTGCAAATATCTCACCGTGAAAACATTAGTGAAGTGATCTTAAAGTGAGCTGTCAATAGTGTCAACCCCTAATAGCATCAGGTGGAACGACGGCTCATTTCACGCTCACTTCACCTAAGTTTTCACGGTGAGATGTTTACAGAATAGCACTACAGCTCTGACGTCACTGAATCGTAAGGGCCAGTGCACACGATGCGTTGCGACGGCGGCGCTTCTTCTGCTGCACAAACAACTGCTCCGGCGTCGCAACGCGAACACCCCTCCCCGCCTTGCCTCGCGGGTTGCATGTCCGGTGTACGTGCGCTGCGATGCTGGAACCGTATGGCAGACCATGGGCATTTGTATGTAGGACGCCGCAGCGACACCGTTCCGGCGCCGCGCCGTTTATCCACCGCACAACGTCAACGGAAAGTCAACGAGAAACGAGATTATTCGAACCGAACTTGACTTCGCAGTGGTGGTGTGCGGTGGACACGCGGCCATAGTAGATGTGTATCGCTACTTCAGCGTCGTCATCTCGTTCTCGTTGACGTCCAGTTGTCGTCCAATTGATGTGGCGGTGCACAAATGGCCTTTTTCGCGCAAGCAGTTTGACAAAAATCTGCTAAAACATAACAAGAAGTCTCCATCAGTTGGACCGCGGCCCGCTGCGGCCCACTGCGACTCACGGCTGGCAAAGATCAACTACCACGTTCACAAGGTTATACAACGTGTAACGTTAAATGCGCAAAACTTCTTATGAACAACTTTTACTATGGGTCCAAACCTAAAATCGCGAAAAAAAAATCTGCTGTTCAGTACCTACATTTTGACGAATTATTAACAGCTGATTTTTTTTCGCGATTTCAGTTTTGGTCTCATAGTAAAAGTTGTTCATAATGATGAGTACAATGACCCCTTAAGAGGTTTTGCGCATTTAAGGAGGGCCCCAAGTTGTAAGTATCTTTCGAAAAAACCGTGTGGTTTAACATTAATTGAATCAGTAGCAGCAAGGAGTGCCATCGCGTTATGGGTCGCAGGTTCAGTTCTCGCGCGATACAATTACTTCTAATAGTCCATAAACCTATAGTCACTTAAAATATCAGCTTCAAAATCCGTTATTTTTTGGGTAAACTTCACAGAAGTGATGGGTATCGATAACTCAACACGATAAAACAGATTTTATCAACTCATACTTCAAATAACAACACTACCAGCGGTCATTGACCCAAAAAAAATCATCAAATCTTTTTTATTTTATTGTATCATGTTTAGTTGTCGATATTGATACTGGAGTTTCGCTCTCCAATTTAATTTGACCCTGTACTCGCCACAATCCTACACATTTTGGTTGGCTACGAGTCTACGCACATGAGGGAAAATATTTCACTTGCAGAAAACAACTTATGAATGCAATTCTATAAAATCAATAAATTACGTGTTAATAAGTGCCATTACTTATTATAACTATCACAATAAATCTGTAAATAATTATTATTTCATTACCTTTGTTTATGTAAATGTCCTGTAGTAATGGCTGAAGTCGAGAGTATGACATTGTCATTATATATTATATGAAATGAAAAATGAAAATGAAAATGAAAAAGTGTTTATTCACAGAAATATTTTTTCAAATACATATACATATACTTCTGCCAAACTGCAAAGCAGTTTGTTGGCAGACGTAGCCCCCTTTTTTTTTGTACATTTAATATTTTTTATAATAGTGACACTTTTTCACATAAACTACTATTCAGTGAGACTTTGACAAAAAATATTAAGGAGGTAATTATGAATTTTATTTTTACAGGCAGTTTTTGTGATACAACTGTTTATATCGACTGGAAGGTTATTAAAAATAGTTGGGACTAAAAAACTTCTACACCTTCGACCATAGTAATTATTATTAGAAATGGGCACAGCAAATCTTCTCATATTGTTATTGTTCCTTTGAGATCTTGTGCGTATAATATTGCTCGTAAATTCATTGCTGCAATACTGTTCTAAAGCTACCGACAACACTACCCTCTCATGAACCGGCAGCAATTTACATTCCAAAAATAATTCTTCGTAATCACTACTTTTACAACGGTTTTTTGTGTTTTTATCTACTAATAGTTTCATGAATCTGATTTGCAGTTTTTTTATTTTATCTAAATATGTTTTAAAAGTGTTACCATAGCACGCCAGCCCATAAGAAAGCAGTGAGTCCACCAGCGCATAGTAGACCATGTACAATGTTGCCCTATCCAGAACAAAACTAAGGTGGTGGAATTTCACAAGTACATACCTGAGTTTGTCACATAAGTTTATAATGTGTGTTTTCCAAGAGAAGCTGTTATCTATGACTAAACCCAAGTACCTGTATTCCTCCACCACCTCAATGTTTGCACACTCACACAACGTCAGTCCACCACTGTGCAGACACTCATAGCTATGCCCCACTATGCGCGGCAGACGTTCGATCGTTTTAAGATAAGGCGAGCGTATACGCATACATTTGGTTTTATTTATATTAATTATGATGCCATTGTCGTGTGCCCATTTGATGATATTAGTAAAATCCTCTTGAATATTACTTTCAATTAAATTTAAATCTTTACCTGCATAAACTAGACAAGTATCATCAGCATACATATGCGACATTTATGTATCACATTACACATGCTGTTGACATGCATGATGTATCCGACGGGACCAAACACGGATCCGGTTGGCACACCACATGTGATGTGTCTGGGCTCTCCGACGACGCCGTCAATAACCGTTCGCAGTGTCCGGTCTGTGAGGTAGGCACGGAACCACCTGTTCAGCGGTCCCGGTTCGGCGGTATAATTAAGTACCTTCGATATTAAGGTTGATCACAATTTTTTATTTTAAAATAAAAAAAAATATTGTATGCAAATAGTGCAAACGTTTTAAAATAAATGCTAGACAAAAACAGCCGCCACTATCACAGAAGTGACGTCACGACCATGTAACTTCATACTAGCGCCACGGACTCAGGACGCCAGGATAGGAATAATCCCAAAAACTTTTAAAGCGTATATTGTGTTTCTAAATATTTTCATCGATTTTACAGATCATTTTACTTATATATTTTTTTTAATTTTGTAATTTTAATTTTAAACGGCTAAAAACGAAAATACATTTAACTAGACACCGACTTCCGAAATTAAAGTTATTTTTCACTTTGTAGTGTTGTTTTTGGAAGTCGGTTGTATTTTTTTGTAAAAAAGTTTTTTTTACAATATGGAATTCATTAAAAGAATTATGAATATACTACGCCTTCTATGAAAATACATTATTTATTCGAGCATTTATAACTTTAGTAGATACTAAGTATATTAAGGTAATTAGAATTATATCTAAATTGTTTCTTCAAAAATAAACATGACCTGCAAGTTATCTCACTTACTGACGCCACACACAAAACTACCTATTTAGTGGTTCTATTTCATTATAATGTCTTATCGATAAGTTAGTTGTTTTGTATAGCACAACAATGCTATTCAAATTTTATAGTAAGTATATACCGGATGACCTTTTTACAGTCTTAAAAAAAAATTGTGTTTATATTGTGGACGGATGACACTATGGCATACCTAGTTTTTTTTTTTTTTAATAGCTTAGATTCCTTAGATAGAAATTGATCTAAGTATCAATAAATACTACAAATTCGAAGTAAACTTTTCATACTAGAACAATAAAAAATATCAAAATTCAAATCATATGCAGGGTGCTTAAGATTTGAATTTCGATTTATATTGTTAAATTTTATTAAAAAAAAAAACTAGATATGCCATGGGCTTCTTCTAGTCCGTTCACCAATTACAGCCTATTTTTTTCAAGACTGTAAAAAAGTCACATGATTATAGGTACTCATGATAACAAGCAACTTTTAATATGGGACAATACTATAGAGCTGTACCATAGATTAATACAGATGGGACACTCCACAGTTTAGGTAAGAAGCTACAAGAACGCGGCGGGCTCATCTCACTGGGTCAATTCAGTGTGGGTTGCCGCGCACCGGCCGGCTCGCACGTTAGTTCGATACTCACTCACGCGCTGCGTCGTAAAAGGCAACCCTAACGAGTCGGAAGGTATAAGAGTTACACGATAGAAAGAGAGGCAACTTAAAGTGAATATAACTGTAGGTAATGAAGCGTTGTGCGACCTGAATTGCACTTTATTGTGTCGTGGTAAGAGTCACTTTTTATTTAAATGGTTTTGCGGAGTGTCAATCTGTGGCTATACTCAATTTGCAATAAGATTTATACAAACCTTTTGACAGTCCGTTCAACCGATTTTGACTTCTATTCCGTAGGCTTAAAGATGACATTAAAGGCAAAAAAGTGGTTGCAATACCAACTGTTTACTGCAGCTGCTATTTGCCATGCCACTAATGCAATAGAAGTCAAAATCGGTTGAACGGACTGTAAAAAAGGTATGTTTAAATGTCTAATCTTATTGCAAATGGTGTTTATTATGGAAACTCGTACTATGTCCATCATTAAGTAGGTACTACCTACTATAGTATCTACGTACTACAGACATTTTACATGATATACTTACACTTTACATTAATATATGTATATATCGTATGATGCCATTCAGTTAGTTTTTTTGCAGTCGTGGAGTCAGTATAGGAGTATTCCTATACTGACTCCACGACTGCAAAAAAACTAACTGAATGGCTCAAGAGTAAAAGTTACGAAGAAACCGAAGATATTCTACACAAGATCACATAACTAAGAAACATATATAATTTGTACACATATACACACAACACCCACACATCCTCGCGCTACACATACCACATATCTCGCACACATGCCCCACCCACTACATCCCGCCACCTACACAAACACACACTTACACACAAACGAACCCACATACATACACACAGTCACAAACATATTTTACACCCAGTGCGCTCCCTTACTGATATATGAATTATAAAATGTTAAGTAGTTTTAAATTAATCTTTTTGCTTATTTTTGCTTTTTGCTTATTCCTCACATCTGTAGAATGATTATAAACGGGAGGAGCGGAACCACCTAATACAAGCAAATCTTAACTCCAAAAAAGGTGACTCCAAAAGAAATAAACATTTTTTTTATTTTTTTTATTATATTGATTTTGCATTAATAAGTATTTTGCGAATCGGTCTAAAACGATTTGTTTTCTGTCAGGCTGTCAAGCTATCATTACTTTTTCTTCCAAATTTTCTCTCATAGAGTTTCTTACTAGCTTAGTCTATGAAGGTTACTTTTGATTTATATAATTTAAATTATTTTTATCAATATGTTAGCCCAAATATTGTATTTTATAGATAATTATTATAAGATAGTCAGAAGTGTACCAATGAAACAATTAATACTCAATACCAAATCAAATATTTATTCGTCCAAGACACTGTTAACAACTCATTTTATGAATAGATAATTCTCTAAATCTCTTAACTTTCACACCGGTCTGTACAACTTTTCGAATTACCGCGCGTCTCAATATGGCCGACCGCTGAATAATCAAAATTAGCTTCAGATGGAAGTCAAAACACAAACTATTATTCCACAAATAAAGTGTTATTATATTATTTTTATAGAACAATTAATTTAGATATTTAGCAATATCTAAATTGAAATTAAATTATTTTAAATATTTTCAGACGAAATAAATAGCAAAAGCTTACAGTCGGCCATTCTGAAATAACAGAGTCCTCTCGTTACGTTATGTTTATGACTAACTTATTTATATTATGTTAGATTCATGTTCTAAAACTATGAAACAGTATTATAAAATAAAATGTGTATTCAAAGTAATTTACAAAAAGCGAATCTAAAGCCCAAAACTTTTCTTGACTAATCATCAGATAGTGCAGATTATTAGCAGGTAATCAGTAAAATTTCCAGTAAGTGCATAAGAATGTATCAAAACTTTATAATATAAAGAAAAGGCAAATAATAGCATTAATAACAAAATACATATTTTACTACTTATCATGAATAGAGAAACATTTTACATATATTCAATAATTTTACTTACTAATTAAATTTTTAATAAATATCATTGGTTCGGCCATCTTATTATAGTAATTGTTCCATCAATTAATACAAAACAAAAAAAACAATAAATACAATTTTAATAATCGACCTTAAAACGCTAAAATCCTTGGCCTACGGCCTCCTTGCACAATTCCATAAAATGTAACACACTCATAATTGTCAAACGACTCCATTGTGTGCACATTTTTCCATATCAATTTTCAAATCTAACACACTCATAATTGTCAAACGACTCCATTGTGTGTAGATTTTTCCATATCAATTTTTAAGTTTAATCAAAATCAAAGTCATTAGTCATAATTCCAATTGGAATCCATTTTCAAAATAACCTTTCAAAATAAAGGGAAACATTCATGATTCCGATACATTTTTTTTTCAATTGTCGCTCATTGTCCCAGTACTCTCCACATCTATACCTACGGATTTTTCCAACGGTTCTATTTCCATATTATCAGTACCTTCAATAGTTTCGTTTACATCTACATCCTCCGTTGAGCTTACTTCATCGGAATCAGCTAAGCTTTCTTGAGTAAAGGTCAACCAAGGATGTATCTTATCTAACGCAATTACTGCCTCATATTTTCTATTCTGTTTTCGGGTGAGGGGTGTATCTTGGATAACATACCTATCTCTATCTAGTACTTTGATAATCCTGTATGGACCTTGTAATTTAGCAAGTAACTTTCTCGACTGTCCGCTATTACTACCTACTTCTCTTTCAATTCTTACTAGGTCACCTACTTGATATTTCCTACCAACCTTCCTATTCTTGTCAAATCTTTCCTTTTGTCTTATTTGATCCTCATTTATGTTGGCATTTACCTCTTCTCTTATATTCTCTAATGTTTCTTGTGAACACTCCGTTTCACCCTGGTCGAGCAACGAAGTGACTATTCCGTCACTTTTGGCCCTCAACCTTATACCAAACAGTATTTCAGCTGGCGTTTTACCTGTACCTTTATTAAGAGTTGTATTAAGACCCAGCTGGATTTCTTCTAAATGAGTATCCCACTCATTTTCCTTACAATTGTGATTTTTGACTGCAAGCGAAGCCAATATGGTACGATTATATCGCTCCACTTGGCCATTCGCTCGCGGCGTTGCTACCGCATTTAAAACGTGCCTTATGCCTAGTTTGTTCACAAAGTCTTTAAAACTTTTACTTGTAAAAGAAGTTCCTCGATCACTGATTATCCTACTTGGTATACCGAATAAACTAAAATAGTGATTTAAAACTTTGATGGTCGATTTAGTTTTCGTATTTTTGACGGCAAATAAAGTAACGTATTTTGTGTATGCTTCAACAAGTACCAACAAGTAAGTGTTTTTAGATCTACTCCGAATAAATGGACCTAAATGGTCCATGTGTATCGTGTGAAACGGTTTATCAATTTTTGGAACTGGATGGAGCATACCTTGTCTTTTTCCTGGTGGTACTTTGTGATAACTACATTCCAGACATGATTGAACATACTTTTTGGTAAACTTGTTCATTTTGGGAAACCAGTAAAGAGATTTCAACTTGTCCAAAGTTTTATCTAGACCAAAATGACCAAGTTCATCGTGACACTTCTTGAGTAGCTGCCATCTAAATCCCTTAGGGACCAACCATTTCAATTGGCTGTCCACAACCCTATAAACCTTTCCTCCCTTTAAACGATAATTCTGAAAAGTTTCATGGATTTTAGGCGTTTCAGGGTCTTCTAAAATACTTTTAATTCGTTGAACCTCTTCATCAGTACTCTGAATAGTTGTTAACCAGTCTTCTGTTTCTACAACTAAAATATCGAATACAGGCTCAGGTTCATCTGACATAGGGATGGCATTCCTGCTAAGTGCATCCACATGGGACATACGGTTACCCGGCCTATACTCGATACTACAATCGTACTCCTGGAGTTGAAGCCACCACCTACTTATACGAGGTATCATATCTCTCTTTGACAAAGTAGTACGTAATGCACTACAATCGGTTATAATTGCGAATTTGAGGCCTAAAACGTATACTCTAAACCGTTGCAAAGAAGCTATTACCGCCAGGGTTTCCAATTCAAATGAATGGTACTTCTGCTCTTCGAGGGTAGTTTGCCTACTGTAATACGCTACCGCTCGCCACCTACCTAATTCATCTTCTTGCAGTAATATCCCCGCTATACCCGTTTTGCACGCATCCGTATGAATCTGCGTTTTTGCGCTTACGTTGTACAACGCTAAAATTGGTCTTTTTACTAGCTCTGCCTTTAGAGTGGAAAATGATTTTTCTTGGTCAGGACCCCACTCCCATTTACAATTCTTTTTTAATAATTTTGTCAGTGGATTAGCAATTATAGCAAAACTTTTTACAAAACGCCTAAAAAAACTAGCCAAACCAACAAACTGGCGTATTTCGTGCTGGTTAGTGGGGCACTTAAAATTTTCTACTGCTGCAGTCTTTTTTGAACCCGGCCTGACCCCTTGTTTACTTACTTCGAAACCTAGATAATCTATTTTTTTTGAGAAAAATACACATTTTGATAGTTTTAACGTCAACCCCGCTTCTTTAATAAGTTTAAGTACTGTTTCTAATCGCTCCATTCCTTGCGAAATACTGTGGGCTGGAATAATTATATCATCCATGAATGCAAAAGCTTGGCCTTTGACGTCTTTCAAAATGGTATTAATAGTTTTCTGAAAAACAGACGGTGCGTTGGCCAAACCGAAAGGCATACGGGTGAACTGATACTGACCGTCCGGCGTTACAAAGGCAGTTTTGTCTTGCGACGAAGGGGCTATTGGAATCTGGTAATAGCCTGAGGCCAAATCAAGCGTTATAAAATATTCATAACCACCTAACTGATCTATTTGATCCTCTATCCTAGGCAAAGGGTAGTGTTCCTTGACAGTTTTGGCATTTAAAGCCCGATAGTCAACGCAAAGCCGTTGATCACCTGTCTTCTTCTGCACTAAAATGATGGGGCTTGCATAAGAAGATGTTGACTCAGTAATTATACCTGAATCCAACATGTCCTGAATCATTTCCTTGACTTTATTCCTTTCTGAATAAGCTAGCCTATACGGCCTATACACAACAGGGGTCGCATCTTTTAGCGTTATAGACATTTCAGTTAAATTAGTCAGCCCTAAATCAGTTAAACTAAACGAAAAACAGTTTTTATACACTTTTAGCAAGGTTTCTAACCGTTGTCTATCTCCAGTACTAAATTCATCACCTATTTTAAGATCGTTTGATATAGAATCACTATCCCTGTTTTGTAACATTCTAACATTTAGGCAATCATCATCATTTAAAATGTAAGCTCTAGTCAATAATTGTCCTTTTTGAAGTTTAATTTCGTTACCATTTAAACTTACTACTAAAATGTGACCTTTTCCTTGCACGATTGTATATAATCCAGGCAAAACTAAATAACAATTATCACCTATTTTCCTTAACGATTCCTTTACATAAAATTTTATGGGCATATCGGTAATCACTTTTACCGGTACCATATTGATAGAGTTAACGTTGACATCAGAGTCTACAACTAAATTAATTTTTTGACAGTTTACTAATTTAGGATTATTTAAAGGAACAGGCTTTTTTTGAAAAACTAAATGTTCGTCTGTCTTTATAATAATTATACCGGCTTGCTCGGTGAAAGTATGCCCCAACAGTACGGCATGTTTAAGTAATTCGTCTGGTACCACTAATACTTCTACGGATGTTGTAATAGCTTGTACTTGTATTTGGACCATTGCTTTACCTATAGGTTCTATGATTGAATTACCAAAGCCTTTTAATGTTGGCAGATTATTTTTACCGTAAGCAGTGTTTAAATTTTTAAAGTCGCTAACTCGAATCAAAGTACTTTGGCTACCGAGATCCACATAACATGACATTGTTTGGCCATTAACTTGAACTGGAAGGACATACATAACATCTAACTCACCGGTTAACTTAACTTCAGATACAGCTTTACTGATATCATTATTTTTACCACCATCATTACCGTTTCTGAGAAGCCGTCTACAATTAGCGCTCTGATGTCCAAGTTTCTTACAAATGCTACACGTCAGTAAGGGTTTGTTACACTTAAAGGAGGGGTGACCTACCTCATTACAATTAAAACATTTTATATTGCTACTCGGTTTAGAATTATCATTATTGCTATCAGGGCGCCTTTTTGTAAACGGCTGACGAGATACTCTGTCTCTTACATCCTCTAACTTAATGGACTTAAAATAAGATAGTAATTCTTCAGGTTGAGAGTAATTCGCAGCCTGAGCTCCTAGTCGCATACCCCTGTCTTCTAATCCATATATAAGACAATCCACAGCCCGCTTACCAGTTATATCGCATCGGTTCAGCAAGTTAATTTTGTGATAAAAATAAGTTTCTAACGATTCATTATGTCTAACCTTCCGATCCAACATTTCATGCAAAAGTTGGGCATAATTCTGAACTGTGGGAAATGTCTTTGTCAGTTTATCCTTCCACTCCAACCAACTATAACTTAAGGAAGTTAAGCCCTGATACCACACCTTTGCTACTCCAGTCAATTTAGGCAACGCATAATCAGTCCGCGACGCGCGCGCTTCCCGTTCGGTAGTGTCGTGTCCTTGAAAATGGCTTCTAACGTGGTAAAGTGTAACTCGTGCAATGTTGTTATAAATGAGGTGCTTGCATTTATATGCAATAAAATGGACGTTATGGATGAAGAAAGCATTAGTCGTATATGTAAAAGTGCTTTTTCGGAGTCGGATATTGAGAATGCTAAGGATCTGCTTTTCCATTCTATTTCGACGGCAAAGCGGAAGAAAATAAGAAAGAGGGACGGTAAAACGCTTCGTAATATTGATGATATTCTCTGTTTATTAAAAGAAACGGACCCAGAAGAAATTCCGATATTTGTAGCTCGAGACCTGCAAAAACTACCGCCTGTACTGTTCGACCATGTCGATGTGACAAGGTTATTAAAAGACATACTAAAGATGCAGAGTGAAATTACGCAAATAAAGGAAGAGTATGCCACTGCTGACCAGCTACGCCAGATAAAGTTGGATTTTGAATTGTTAAAAAATACGTCAGTGGTTAATTATTTTCCGTGTAATGTGAACACAACACAAGGTGCCTTGGGGATTAATACACATGAAGACAGCAACAGTGGCCCTGTCGGTTTGCCACATATATGTTTGGAAGATGAAAATCAGTGCAAATCCCCGTTTTTTGAAAATTTATCGAGTAAGGGAGGTAGTTGTAAAACACCTCAACCGGTACGTGCGAAACAGAGCAGCCGATCCGAAGCGACGCGCGAGGCCGACGAGTTGGCCAATCAGCGGCAGCAGCCGGGCCGATCATCCACGATCGTAGCCGAGTGCGCGCTGACACAAGCACCTCGCTTATCTACGCAGGCGTTGGGACATACGAGCGTTTCGGTTGTACAGCATGTCGTCACACAAAACCAAAAATGTTTTGCTGATATTGTACGCGATGGGCAATGGAAAACGGAACGTAATGATAATGGCTGGATTGAGGTACAGAGAAAAAGACATAGGAATCGTTTTATTGGAACCAGAGGGAAGGCTGTTATAGCGCCTGAAGTTAAATTCAAAGCAGCAGATATACAAACCACGATGTACATTTATAATGTGGCGAAGGAAGTGACCGTGTGTGACATAGTAAACTACATTAGAGATAAATGTAATGTAACCGTCACGTTAGAAAAAATGAATATGAAAATAGCAAAAGATTATAATGCTTATAAGGTTTTTGTTCCAAAATATAAGTTGGACATGTTTATGGAATCAAATTTTTGGCCAGAAGGAATAGCTTTTCGTCGTTTTATAAACTTCGATCGGCAAGTAAAAGCCAGAGAGGATACTCTGAAAAGCGTTGCTAACTCAAATAATGATAAGTTCAACTAAGTTAGTAAGTTACAACTGTAAAAGTGTGACGCGTTCGGTTGAATGTATACGCCGAATTTGTAAGACGGCAGATGTAATTGCCTTACAGGAAACTTGGTTGCTACCTCACGACGTCTCATATCTGGGTAGCATAGACAACGACTTTGGCTTCGTCGGTAACTCAGCTGTGGATACCTCGGCCGGCATACTTCGGGGTAGACCGTATGGAGGCGTGGCCATATTATGGAGGAAAAGTTTGTTTCCCACAGTGACAGTGTTGCCGTGCTCTAGTGTGCGTCTGGTTGCAGTGAAACTTGAACTCACTGATCGTGCTATAATAATTTTTTCTGTGTATATGCCAACAGACTCAACAGATAACTTAGTAGAATTTACCGGATGTTTATGTGAAATAAATGCCATTATTGAAAGTAATAATGTAGAATCGGTGTTTATATTGGGTGATTTCAACGCACATCCAGGTGAGCTTTTTGATACTGAACTAAAACACTTTTGTGCCGAACAGTTGTGGTCGTGCGTTGACAGGGAACTATTGCCGTCGGATACATACACTTTTGTGAGTGACGCACACGGATCACGGCGCTGGCTTGACCACTGTGTCGTGACGAGTGCCGCGCGGCACGCTGTTATTAGTGCGTCTGTTCTTTATGACATTTACTGGTCCGACCACTATCCTATACATTTCGAGTGTGATCTAGGTTTAATAAAACCTAAAGGCGTGCTGCCTAAAACTGACATTAGTATTAACCAAGTGACATGGGGTGACAGGGACCGTGACCAAATTTATGAATACAATAGGCTATGTCATGTTAACTTGAAAAATGTTGATTTTCCGTCTGAAATGAGTAATTGTGCTAATAAAATGTGTTCTAACACACACCATAGACATTGTTTAGATAACTTGTATGATGAAATAGTATGTATATTAACAGATGCGTCTAAATGTTCAGCGTTTTTTGGAAAGAGACGTAACAAAGGTAGCATAACCGGGTGGAACAGATACGTCAGGGATGCTCATGTGAGGGCCAGGCTTTGCTTTCAGATGTGGGTGCTGAATGGAAAACCCTCTGTCGGATATATTTATGAAAACATGTCTGAATCCAGGAAACTTTTTAAGTCCCAATTGAAGTGGTGTCAGGATAACGAGCAAAAAATTAAAATGGACATAATTGCAGAACACCACTGCAAGAAGGATTTTAAGGGTTTATGGAAAAAGATAAATCAGTTAAATCCGAAGCCTGGTCACCCTGTGAGTGTGGCTGGCGTGCATGAACCACGGGAAATTGCCAATCGTTTCCAGCAGCTTTTTAAAATTGAACCGCCGTTGGATGCGGCACTGCAGATGCGTGATGTTGAGTCAGCCGTCGGAGATCTTAAAGTTAGGTTTTCAGCGAAGGATGTGGCAGGCATTATTAGGAATATGAGAAGAGGTAAATCGCCTGGTCACGACGGCCTCAGCATCGAGCATCTGCAAAATGCAGGGGTTCACTTGCCAAGGGTGTTGGCCATGTTTTTTAATCTATGCGTTAGCCATTCGTACTTACCTGATAGACTGATGTACACTGTTGTTGTGCCAATTCCTAAAAACAAAACCGGTGATATTTCGGATTTATTGAATTATAGACCGATTTCATTAGCCACGGTTATTGCGAAAGTGCTGGACAGTCTGCTTGACCACCAACTGGGCAGGCATATTAAGCTCCATGATGCACAATTTGGATTTCGATCTGGTTTGTCAACGGAAAGTGCTATCATGTGTCTAAAGCAGACTGTTCAGTATTATAGTGATCGGAAAACTCCCGTTTTTGCGTGCTTTCTGGATCTCTCGAAAGCTTTCGACCTGGTGTCATATGACAAACTATGGCGTAAGCTCGAAGGAGAGACAGATTGCAGTCCGGAAGTTACATCTGTTTTTAGGTATTGGTACAACAACCAGAAAAATAGTGTCAGATGGGCAGGCTCTTTCTCGGATGTGTACAGGTTGCAGTGCGGGGTGAGACAGGGTGGACTGACTTCACCGAAGCTCTTCAACCTGTACATTAACCGACTTGTCGGTGAACTCAGCAGCGCCAGTGTCGGCTGCTACATAGACGGAGTTTGTCTCAACAATATTAGTTACGCAGATGATATGGTGCTGCTGAGTCCATCGATCGGGGGTCTGCGTAAGCTGGTACGGATTTGTGAGTCCTATGCGGAGGCCCATGGGCTCAGATACAACGCGAAGAAAAGTGAACTCCTAGTTTTTAAGGGGCGGGACAAAAATTACGTGACTGTACCTACAGTCACCTTAGCTGGTACCCCCTTAAACAGAGTCACTCAGTTCAAGTATCTGGGCCACTGGGTTTCCGAGGACCTTAAGGATAACGCGGATGTGGAAAGGGCACGTAGGGCGTTGGCTGTCCGGTGTAATATGTTGGCTCGCAGGTTCGCGCGTAGCAGTAATGAAGTGAAAGTGACTCTTTTTAAGTCTTACTGCCAATCACTTTACACGTGCAGCCTGTGGGTTAACTACACACTCGGGGCATACAACGCCCTACGTATTCAGTACAACAACGCGTTTAGGATGCTGCTGGGGCTGCCACGATTCTGCAGTGCTTCGACTATGTTCGTAGAAGCGCACACTGATGGGTTTCAAGCTCTTATAAGGAAGCAGTGTGCGTCGCTGCTGAGTCGTGTTAGGTCCAGTAGCAACAGATTGATAAGCGTGTTCGCGGACAGGTGGGACTCTCCACTGCTGCGCCACTGGATACGTTTGCATACTGCGCTGTGAGCAGTGGACAGTTCCTCCCTGTCCTAAGGTGTATTACTGTGTCCTTTTATTTTGTTTGTGTTGTTTTTGTTTATTTTATTTTTTATTGATATTTTGGTTTTAATATTGATTTAATTTTGATTTAATTTTGATTTAATTTGAATTTAATTTTGATTGTTTTTATTGTGTTTTTGATTTTTAATATTGATTTTAATTTTGATTTTTGATTTGATTTAAATTTAATTTTGGTTGATTTTTAATTGTGTTTTTTGATTTTAATATTGATTTTAAGTTTTAATTTTAACTTTGATTGTTATTTTAACACTAACATAGTTTGTAAGTTCTACTACTAACCAAATACAATATGGATTATTTCTGAAATAAAAGATTATTATTATTATTATTATTATTATAATGAAGTTGTTGTGTTTCAGACCATTTATACAAAGCTGCACATTCTTCCACTTTCGTGATCCATAAATCGATAGTTTGTTCTTTATTAGCAGGATCAAATTCTGGTACTGCGTTTGTTGACATACTAAAGTGGTTTTGAGCCTGGGACGCTGACGAAGGCAGCGATTTGATTAACTCCATGACATCATGAATACTAAAACTATGATCATCTACAGTTTTATTTTTAGAGGTCTTATTCATATTAGTTACATCAGTGTTACCATTCAAATGACTATCCATGCTGCTAGCACATGATGACTGACTTACGGTTTCCCGGCGTCTTCGACTCGTCCTGTGGTGACGGGATCCTCGTCTCACCTCGCTACTCCTGTGCTGCCGTCGTCGCCGTCTCGCCCTCCGCGAGTGTGCAGATCGGGAACGCGAGTGCGACCGCGAAGAACGCATTCTTTTTCTCACACGCCGTGTCTGTGACCGACGCCGCTTCCGACGCTCAAGGCTCTTATAAGAACCCGCACGTCTCCGTGGCGTACGGCCTCTTGAACCAACGCGGCTCGAGGAGCTTGAGCTGGTCCGCGCAGGACGCGGGCGCCGCGTACTAGAACAGCTTCTCCTTTGACGCCTGCGCAAACGTCCCGCGCGGCTGCGGCTGAGGCTGCACGACGGCGTACCTCCATCACGCGTTTGAGAAGCCTCTCGATCAGAAGCTTTACGCATTCTCACGTCTTCACGAAGTCTCGACATATTATTTAGATCGAGTTTATGCCTGCTACTTTACCTGTCCTTATAAACGGCCTAAGTGGGCGTGATTAGAATATTGAGTAATATTCGTGTCAGATCCCACTTCTGAACTATAAGATAGTCAGAAGTGTACCAATGAAACAATTAATACTCAATACCAAATCAAATATTTATTCGTCCAAGACACTGTTAACAACTCATTTTATGAATAGATAATTCTCTAAATCTCTTAACTTTCACACCGGTCTGTACAACTTTTCGAATTACCGCGCGTCTCAATATGGCCGACCGCTGAATAATCAAAATTAGCTTCAGATGGAAGTCAAAACACAAACTATTATTCCACAAATAAAGTGTTATTATATTATTTTTATAGAACAATTAATTTAGATATTTAGCAATATCTAAATTGAAATTAAATTATTTTAAATATTTTCAGACGAAATAAATAGCAAAAGCTTACATTATGATTGTTTACTGAATAACTGTATCCTAAATTAGATTTATAAAAATAATTCACACGCTCTCAGAATTCAGCGAAGAGGTTCTTGAATGAATACTGATATCTCTGGCCGTTTCGATGACTGACAAGCGGCATTTTTGAAAGAAAAACTTCAACTCTAAAAAAGAACGAGGAGAAAACAACGGACGTGGTGAAAAACTTTGATACGAGGTTATAGAAGCCATGACTGCCACATTCCCGGGGCTTTTTCGAATCTGATTTCCAAGAGGGAAACTTCTGCGTAAAAAAGTCAGACTAACTATATCTATTTATTGAGACGGTTTGTACGTAGATACTATACCTACTAGGTACTTAGTTTGAAATCACTTTAGTTTTAGATGTTAGGATTTATTTGATAGTTTCAAAATACTCGTATGCCATTAGTATTGTCAGTGTTTATCGTATTATTGTCTCCGCATTGTATATACATGTAGAATTGAATAAATATTGAAGGACTGTAAACAACCTATGCCTAGCTGATAAAGATAAAGTAAAATAATGTATGTTAGTACCTAGGCACTCTTAAGCATAAGGAAAAATTAAATATATTTTCAATAAAGTATTTTATAAAATAAACAGAATTTGTTATTTCGTTTTGTTCGCACTTTTGCCAGCGGCTTTGCTTTCGTTCATTTAGAATTTGACAATCAATTATTTCGGTTGTAGGTACTCTGCTTGTAATAATATAATTCAATCATGACTCGAAAGACGTAGCGCCATCTGTTATCATAAGAACGTTATTGTTGTTTTCCTCGGGAATAGTACTTTTTTCGGGATAAAAGGTACCCTATATCCGTTTCTGTACACCTGACAACGTATATGCAGTATTACAGGATGATCGGTTCAGTGGTTTAGGCGTGAAAAGGTAACAAACTAACAAACAAACTTACTTTCGCATTTATAGAGCACAACCCAAATAGATTGTCAAATTCTAAATTAATGCGAGCGAAGCCGCGGAATAAAGCTAGTCATTAATATTTTTAGGAGAATTGCATATTAGATTACCTACCTACCCATCATCGTCATCATTAGTAGGGTTTTGTGACTTTAATTTTGTTGGAGACTAATTAACACATATAAGACGATGAATTTGTATCACACGGGTATAGTCCTGACATAATCCTTTGCTTTTTAAAACCCTTAACCCTTTAGCCAATATCATATACTAGGTACCCACTTGCGCGACCGCGGGAAGTTTGTTCCCCAACACTAGATTGTCCGTGGGAACAAAGTTCCCAAGACAATCTTTTTTTACTTTTAACCTTGTTCCACCACTATTAAGTAGGAATATCCAATTTCATGCATTTACTGTGATAGATTATCTGTGTCCGAACCTTTTTAAATACGACAACACTCACTGAACTAGTCTATGACATTAAAAAAATATTATTTTCGCTGTCATAAAATCTAAAGTACAACAATAACAAGTTTTTGTCTCAACTTCAGAAGCTTGTAAATAATGAATATTGTACTGTGGTAAGTGGTTTTATTTATGTTTCACGTTAAGAGTTAACACAGCATGCATTTTAAACCCTAAAAATATAGGTCATCGCTTATTTTTACTTTGTAGAAAATCTAGAAATCTGACACTTACTGTGTTTGCTCTTTACATACCTATTTTTGTGAATTTTATACGATCATACATTCAAACGAAACATACACTACGATAGAGTCCAGTTCTCTGGCATCCATAAAAATATTCGAGCGTTACAAGATTCCAAGAATCTTCGTCGCTTCGGCATTGTTTGTAAACACGTGCTGAGTGCCGGCTGACGTCACGGTGCGCGTACGCATGACTGTACGATGGACTGTTTTTTTTTTGTGTAGAGCCGCTTTCGTACTAGTGGCTAATTTATAAACCCAAAACCCCTGGGGAAGATGGGGGGGGGGGGGTTTGTTGCGAACCCCATAGGTTCACAACTACTGATGATGTTTTTTTTACGTTTATATATATAAACTACTCAAAACAAAATAGGGCCCACCTCAAATTAGTCCCTATTTTGTTCTAAATATAATTATTTAAGTAGTTGTTGACAAAGTTATGCATTTAACCGTCAAGCTGACATGTTTAGGAGCGTTTATCAATGTTTATTCCGACAGCTTTCATATTGTTTTCAAGAGGGTAGCTAAAAAACTGAAGTACTCGAAAAAACATCGATTGCACAAATTCTCAGTCACTTATGTTTCCAGTCTACACTAAACGCTGTCGTGGAACACTCACGTTTTTAACGATTTTGTTTCATTCCTGTATTCATTGTGATCAATATGCCTGGTTCTCGCCGACATATGGACATGGAAACCGCTGCAAGAGCAGTAGCTTTGCTTCAGGAGGGACAGTCTCAGAGATCTGTGGCTATGCACCTCGGTGTATCACGACGAGCCATCCGAAACGTTTGGGAACGGTATCAGGAGACCGGAAGTGTAGCTAGGAGACCGGGCACAGGAAGAGTTAGGGCTACAACTGCCCAGGAAGACCGATACCTGAGGTTAACTGCACGTCGGGAGCGTACTGTAACCGCTCGGACCTTACAAACTCGACTACGGCAATCCACAGGAACTAGAGTCAGCGATCAAACCATTCGGAATCGGCTTCACGAAGATGGACAACGCTCCAGAGTACGTGCTATTCGACTGAAACTGACGAGGGCTCATCGTGCGGCACGCTTAAGATACGCCCGCGAGCATTTGGAATGGACCATGGATAACTGGAGGAACGTGCTTTTTACGGACGAGTGTAAAGTGAAGTTTTATAGTGACGACAGGCGGATACGCGTGTGGAGAAGAGAAGGGGAACGTTTTTCTGAACCGTGCATCCATGGAACAGACCGATTTGGGGGTCCCAGTGTTATGGTATGGGGTGGAATTAGCTTATATGGCAAAACAGAGCTGGTAATTTTAAATGAAGGTACTGTAACCGCCGCCAGTTACATCGAGCAAGTAATCCGGCCTCATGTCATCCCATTTTCACAAAGAGTGGGCAATAACTTTGTCTTTATGCATGACAATGCTCGCGCACACACAGCGCGCGTTACACAAAGAGCACTCTCTGAAGCCAATATCACCATCTTACCATGGCCAGCCATGAGTCCCGACCTCAACCCCATCGAACATTTATGGGATCAGCTCAAAAGACGCCTGAAAGAAAATTACAGTGATGTGAATAGCCAGCAGGAACTCATTAACGCCCTGAAAGTCTGTTGGGAACAAATACCGGAAGTAAACGTGATCCACTTGATTGAAAGTGTCCCAGATAGGCTCAGAGAGTGCATACGGAGCAGAGGAGGACCCACTCGTTATTAAAAAATAACAAGCCCCATATTTTTTTCCAGAATAGTTGTGTTTTACAAGATTATGTTTTTCTTTTATTTTGTGTAAATTTACCTAAACAGTGTTATTTTGGGTTTTGATTAAACAAAATAAACCAATGTTTCTATTGTTTCTGTTTACACTATTCCTGAATGCTCACTTTAAACTTGTACATTCATAAAAACTGAATATTTCGGTTCAATTTTAAGTTGAAGCAAAAAAACACGGTGGGCCCTATTTAGTTTTGAGTAGTTTATTATATAACCTTATATACCTATTATATAAGGATTTTTCCTTATGCACACATGAGGTGCAGTCAACACGTCAGAGGTACAACAGCATATTCTTCACCTACCATAAGCCGAACCACAAGGCGCCTCAATTCATTCATAACGTCATGTTCTACTAATAGTGTTACAGATCAGCGAGGTACGCATGCATCCCTTGTACCAAGCGAATTCGTCATCGGCGCCGTTGATGCACTACAATATTTGTTATGTAACAATTTACTGGAAGCACTTCAAAACCACACGACTTCATTGTGTTAAGCATGTCAATTATAGTCTTAATCATTCGTCTTGATCATCATATTATAAGGGAAGTTCTGCATGAGTACCGATGGTTGATCAGTCATTTCAACTACTATTTTATTAACTTTTGGCCACTGTTTGTCCACAGCTAGACATATGTCATTTCCGGGCTCCAGAAAACCCTGTCCTCCGCCTTCCGCATCTAGTCTGTCACAGCCACCTTCTTAAGGTCGTCGGTCCATTTGGCTGGGGGGCGTCCTGTGGGCTTGACGAAGCGCGGTCTCCACTCTAGGACTCCTCAGCTCCATCGGCTGTTGGTATTTCCTCTAACATGACCAGCGCAAGGCCACTTTAGTTTGCTTACTCTGCAAGCTATGTTGGTAATTCTGATTTTTTCCGGATAATTATTTCATCGCGTTTGTTTTGTCCATCAAATAAACTCTGAGCGTAGCCCGCTCCATAGCGCGCTGAGCGATTTTGAATTTGTGGACCAGCCCGACTATCGGATTCAGTATCGTAAGTTATAAACTCATAACAGTCAGAACGCACTGTTTGAAGAATTTATTTTAAGTTATAAATAGGTAAAGGCAAACTCTTCCTTGCAGATCCGGCTCGAAGGACCACACCAAAACGTAAATGCAATGTCGTTCCTCTAAATAAAAGTGATGGATTACATTATGCTATTCACAATTAATAAGTATTAGGTAAGTTATCAAAACATAAACAGAGCTTGCTCGTACAGCAGGATTTATTTTCGTATATTTCTGTCACTTACACACTTTCCGGAGAACGTAAGTCAAGGTTATAGCGTTCAATAATCGCTTCGCACTGTATCGCTTCGCATTTGACACTCAGGACAACGAGAAAAACTTGTAGTTTGCAAATAAAAACCCAGACCACACTTACTTTAGCTAGTGAAGTACTAAATTATAATACCGAAAATACGTTACCAGTTTATAAACGAGTTCTCTGAACTACTCATCGTCAAGTATTATCACAGACTAGCTTCTGCCCGTGACTTCGTCCACGTGAAATTTCTTGTTCCCCCGACCCATCGCGTCGCGTTCCTCGTCCACCCGCGCTATTACTTCGTTTTCGCTTAGCGTTCTTTCCGACTTTTTTTTCTGCTCGACTCCTAATGGTCGTAAGCGTAATGTTAAATATCCTATAACCTTCCTCATGGATTGAGCTATCAAATGCAAAAAGAATTTATCAAATCCGACTGGTAGTTCCAGATCTCGTTCAAACAAAAAAACAAACAGACAAACTCTTCAGTTTTATTATATTAGTGTAGATTATGTACAGTCAAACATTGTCAAGAGCATGTTTTGAATGTAAACATTTAAACGGGTTTTTTATTATTCAAATCAGAGTTCTTAGAAAAACTTAAACTTTTTTTACAATACCTATTACCTACCCATTTGGTCGAAATTATAGTAGATTTTTCCTCTAGCAGAATGAAGGTACGTGAGCTTTGGTAGGTCCTGCATCTAACTGCTGTAAATCACTGAATGTAAAGCAACAAATTCATCATCATCTGTGGTCAGCTTCCAGTCTAACCGGATGCAGCTGACAACCAGTAGTTTGCATGGAGTGACTGCCTATCTGAGTTCCACAATCCAGGGGAAGGGTAACACGATACAACTTGGTAAGACTGGTTGTCAGTCTTTCGGCCTTCTGACGACCCGTAACGACTGTCAAAATTTTTCAAATGACAAAGGTGTAACGTGCTTTCTGAGGCACAGAGGGGTCTCGATATACATATACTCGTAGTTTTTTTTTTTCTTATGTAATTTAATTTTCTTTTTAATTTTAAAGGGTCCGAGTGCCCTCTTAGTTTTTCGGGACATGCCAAGCGGTTGGTCGACTCTACACGTGACCAAAGGGCTGTCCTATTTTTTGGCCAAAGAATTAGCATTGTCATACATCGTGGCAATGCTGCCAGCCTTTTGGGCACTGTTCCCACTGACAGCGATGCGGATGAATTTTTTGATGCCCTATGATTATTTCTCCTCCTTTTTTTATACAACGTGTAGTTTTGCATCCTCGTCAATTTTAAGTGTGTGGTATAGACCATCAAACCGAACAACTTTTTCCATGGCACCAACATCGTAATCGCGAAAAGTAATCAGCGGTCCCATACATTTGCGTCGAGTAGGTATTGAAGTTTCCTTTGGGACAGTTGAAAATTTTTCCGCGATTACGATGTTGGTCCCATGGATAAAGTTGTTCTGTTTCATGTTCTGTATCACACCCTAAAATTTGACGAGGATGCAAAACGACATGTAATGTATACTTGTAAATATTTTTTTTAAGACTTAGATTTTAAATTATATCTATAAATCTTCCAATTTTCTTTTTTGTACCATGTAATTTTAGACACAATTTATTATTCATGAATAAATGACTTATGATATGTAATGGATCACCCATCTAAGGATCGACCTCGTTAAACTTAACTTAAGTATCGTTACTATACTACTTCGTATAACTTGTTGTATAAAACCTATCACAATACAAATATTATAGTATATACAAGACAATGATAAACGGTTGCGGAAAGCCATAAGTGGCGTCAGTATAATCACTTTACCGGTAAAATATATTTTCGGACCGTAAAAGACACCTCCGTACCTCGGAAAGCACGTTAAGCCGTTGGTCCCGGCTGGCATTCATGGATCTTTGACAGTCGTTACGAGTCGTCAGAAGCCCGAGAGTCTGACAACGAGTCTTACCAAGGGGTATCATATTACCCAGTGAATGAGTTGTGGAGGACAGATAGGCAGTTGCTCCATGGTGGTTGTGGTGGTGGTGTTGGTGGTGCTATACTGGTATTCAACTGCATCCGGTTAGACTGGAAGCCGACCCCAACATAGTTGGGAAAAGGTTAGGCAGATGTTGAGGTATATGTTATGTAGTTACATAAAGAATCAAACGTCAAATTTTTCCCATTTTGCGCTCCTAAAAATATTATTAAACACTCTAATATAATGATTGTGCTTCTTTTTTGAACGTCAATTAAATCCTAAATCACTTATATGTTGTTAATAATTAATAAACAATACTGCCAGACACTCTTCCCGTCGGCGGTTTTTTCCGCCAGACGCTTTAAAGTTCGCAAAAAATGATGTCATCTTACTTATTATAGTTTGAGTCTTAATTTTTATTTATTGATACGCGGGGAACTATTTCTATACTATTTGTAAACAGCCAGATCAATCGTTGCGGTTAAACATCCCCCTCGTTTGTCTAGTCTCTTTTGATATAACCACACACACACACACATGCCACATCATAGCTGCTTTGGCTAGTTAGTTTAGTGTTTTATATTGTAATTTGATTAGGTACTGTGCTCGTCTTACAACTGTTGCTAATTATGTTCAAATCTTAGGCGAGGACGCTGGCACCCTAAACACAAGTTAAATCTTACTTTGGGTGCCAGAGTTCATCGAAAACACTCTTTTCCATTGTTGAAACGTTGCATAGTTTTAAGATAAGTGTTAGTGTACAACTGAAGTTCATAAAATTATTATTATTATTATTATTTTTTTATATCAGAACAGATAGTTGTGGTTTTAATACTACCTCTGGTTTACACATATTTTTGACAAGTTGATATGAATTCGACCAGGAATTGGCTTGATAAGGTTTTTTTTTCAAAACTTTTCAGTTTTCAGCCAATTCAGACTCATAACTTAGCGCTTTCTTTTTGGCGATACTGTGAAATTTGATGTCACTTGTAAAACTCTTACACTTCTCGTCATCGTCATCATAATTTCAGCCGAAGGACGTCCACTGCTGGAAGTAGGCCTCAAGCAACGCCATTTCGATCGGTTTTGTGCTTCTTGCATCTAGCGGATCCTTCACAAGGTCATCGGTACACCTTGTAAGACCTCCCGCCTTCCAACGCTACGTCTACCGGTACGCGGTAACCACTCCAGAACCTTTCGGCCCCATCGGCCATCTGTTCTGCCAGCAATGTGCCCTGGCCTTTGCCACTTAAGTTTGGCAATTCGTCGGGATATGTCGGTTGGCTTGGTTCTCCTGCGGATCTCTTCATTTCTGATTCGATCACGTAGGGAAACTCCAATCATAGCACGCTCCATATGCCCTTTAGGTGACTTTCAGCCTTTTCATGAGGCCTACTGTGAGCGACTACGTTTCAGTGCAATAGGTCATCACTGGCAACATGCACTGGTCAAAGACTTTCGTCTTGAGACTCTGTGGTATGTGTGATGAGAAGATATTACGTATCTTGCCGAACGTTGCCCAGCCGAGTCGTATTCAACGATTGACTTCTTTCTCGAAGTTGGACCTACCTAACTGGACAGTTTGCCCTAGCTAGGTAAATACAACTTCAAGTGTAGTCTCCAATCTTCATGAGGGTGGGTGTAACACGGGCATTTGACATGACCTTCACTTTGTCCATATTCATTTCAAGACCCACTCTTTCGGAAGCTCTACTGAGGTCATCGATCAATGTACTGAGGCCCTCCATAGCCATGACTACTATGTCGTCGGCAAACCGAAGTTGAGTGACGTACTCGCCATTGATGTTGATGCCAATTCCTTTCTAGTCTAGAACCTTGAAGACATCCTGCAGTGCGGACGACATAGTGGCGTTTTCATACAGACACTTCAGCACCTCGCAGTACCGATAGTGAATCTGGCACCGTTGGAGAGACTGCAGTACAGCCCAAGTTTCAATCGAATCGAAGCGTTTCGTGTAGTCCACAATAGCTGATCAAAAAGGCAAGAATTATACTCTTCGGTCTATTGTATAACTTGCCGTAGTGGTATGTGGTCTACGGTGCTAAGCCTTTACGGAATCCGGCTTGTTTGGGAGGCTGGAAGTCAAACCTGCGCGAGTCAAGAGCACTCATCTCGGTGACATCCAACGATAACAATACCCCAATAATCACCACAACAGGAAACCGGAATAATCAATTATTAATTAAGATAGCGGTTTCTACTAAGTACAAGTAAACAACACGGTATGTCCGTACTTTGTCCTGATTTTTCAGCTTAATCAGTTATACAGGGTGTAAGTGTACAGTGGCAACCTTTTAAGGGGTCATTGTACTCATCATTATGAACAACTTTTACTATGGGACCAAACCTGAAATCGCGAAAAAAAAATCTGCTGTTTTGACATCAATTTGACGAATTATGCGAACATAAATGTACCTACTGAACATCTGATATTTTTTTTTGCGATTTCATGTTTGGTCCCATTGTAAAAGTTGTTCATAATGATGAGTAGAGTGACCCCTTGAAAGGTTGCCACTGTTTACACTTACAACCTGTATAATTACATTATTTTTATTTCTATTATAAGTAATAAACACAATCTCCTACACGAGTGATCGTTTAATAAAAAAACCTCATAAATTCATAATCTTCTAAAATTGACACTTCCCATGAACCTTGTGTCATGGGAAGTGTCAAGTTTGCTTGCTTTTACCTTGGCCAGAGGCTTAGCATTGCCATTCAACGTGGCAATGCCGCCAGTTTCTTGGGTACTTTACCAGTCGACAGTGATGGGTAGGAATTTTTCGACGCCATATTTTAGTTTTTTAATAGTTTTACTTATATTATATGTGTATGTAAGTAAAACTATAATTATATATTCTATGGCTGGGCTTTTGACTATTCCCGGGCCTTCAGGAGTTCGGACGTAATATAATTTGTAATATATTATAAATGTATAATATAATTTTATAAGGATATAATTTTGTTAGTTTTAGGTTATGTTTATATTACATTTAAATAAAGATTATCATGAAAAAAAAAAATCTTCTAAAAACATATTTCTATCATTTCCCACTTTTCACTTATATAATAGTGGACATTTGGTTTTGATATTTATGTTCTACACAATTAAGATAGCGGTTTCTAAGAATTACTTATGTAATTAATGTAATATTTTCTAAGTACATAAGGTACTGATTTTATTAGTATAAAAGGCCTGCGTGCCATGTCTTAGCGTTCATGACCTCATTGACTTTAGGTAAGTCCTTACTTGTATATTTTTACCTTTTTTTACTAGCCATTTTTATCCCACTGCTGGGCAAAGGTTTTCCTACTCTTTGTCCAGAGCTGCCAAGGACCAATCTTTATTAATAAAGGAGTCTCCGTCTGGGTCTGCCGCGATGTCGTTTGCCATTACGCGGGACCCGGGTCGTAAGTTTGCCCATTGAACGTCTGACATATCTAACTCGCACAACTGCAAAAAAAAAAAGTGTGTGTGTCAGCTCCGACGCACGACTGGAATTTGCTACTGTTTCTAGCTTGCTTAAATGTAAAATAACAACGAAATGTTATTTTTTACACTCCTCGTTGATCAGTTTCTTTAACTAGCTCGAGACGGTTCATGTGACTCTTAAAAACAGCTTGTAGACATGGCTCAGAAGTGAGACGGGCCTGTAGTTCTTAACCTTTTTAAGAAGAGTACCACACCTCTGTTCCCTGTTCTGTTTGTGTTGTTTGTTCTCTGTTCTGTTCTCTGTTTCTGTTCTCTGTTCTGTTCTGTTTGCCTGGGCGTATTACCCTCGAGTATGAGGCAATCGAATAGCTTCTCGATAGCCTTAAGAACAGATTTACCACGGGCCTTCAGGAGTTCTGCCGTAATTCCATCATCACCCGACGCCTTGTTGTCTCTAAGCTGCTTCAGAGCCACCCTAATCTCATACAAGCTGACATCCGGGATGTCTTCGGTATAATGTCGGGTCAATCTAGCTCTTGGGTCCTTTACCAGATTCGTAACGAGGTTACTGGTTGACGTGTGTGTCCTTAGAACCTCTCGATCTCTCTCAACAGTTCATGCTTGGCGGATACGGTTCTTCCATCATCGGTCTTCAGACACTTCTCGTACTTACTCATAAACCATTATAGACTTTGAATTAATGAGTTTTTGTGTTGCAAAATATTTATATCGCCTCTTTATCTAACACTTGAACTGAATACTATCATTTTTTTTTTGTACTGAGTGCTTCTTCTTTATTTTCGTATACTTACAATCAGTTATGTAGGTAGCAGCATAATCAACCTATAACGTTCCCAATGCTAGGACATAGGCCTTCTCATTCTCTCTGTGAGAGGGAGTGGGCCCTAATCCACCACGTGGGGCCAAACGGGCCATGGTTCCGAATTTTTTGGTTATAGGACATGCCGCTTCCTCACAAAGTTTTCCTTCACCGTTTGCTAAAATTCAACGTTAAGTGGCTATTATGTAGCTTATGAAGCATTATGTGACACCATACATTATAACTTTCATCGGATCCACCGCAGCACGGCTTCGAGTTCTTGGTTCGATTTCTAAGTCAGATTAAGTATTATGGGGAGTTCGTTTTCAATATCCCTGATCATTGACTGACTTGTTCATGAAATGAGACGACGCCGGAAATACAGACATGATGCCGTAATTACTTGCGTTGTTTTATGTAGTGCGTGTCGTTAACATGCGTACGAGCATTGCATTGTAATCGTAATGATGACATAATTAAATGCAATTATCGAGTTATTTGACAAATGGCCAAGCATGTGGTTTAGGAGTGAAGCTATGTTCGAAATACAATAGGGCACTGATTTAAAGCGGTTTTTGCTGTTTTAGACTATTATGTATTCTGTGGTTTTGGTAAATTTAAATTTACAAAATGCATGTTCCTAAGCGTTATGGTATGTTGAATTGTTGACTCATCAAGACTACTACTACAGTTACTGAAGAGCAGCTGCAAGTTGTAGTACCTATGGTGGAGAATTTCCCAGCAGGAGCCAACAAGTAAATGTTGCACAAGACGCTCTCCCCTTTTAACTTCCCTTACAGGTGTTGCATCTTCTGCCCCTTAGAGAAGGAAAGTTGTTACACATTTATGCGTGTGGCATATTTTTAAATCCCATAATTGAGAAGATTATGATGTTTCTAAGTGACTTTGCTCTTTAAGACAATTGTTTTTGAGTCTGTAAGGGATATTTTCGGGTACAACTGCAGCAATCGAATCTAATCAACTAATTTATTTTATATATGTTTTAATAAGCTCGGCAGTAATAAAAAACTTTTTTTATAATAGGTCTTTACCTATGAAATTGCCGTTTTGTATGAAAAAATTTAAACGAATTTTTTTCATGCATTTTTTATTTGTATTAATCGAAGTAATCACCCATGCAATCAATGCATCTTTGCCAACGCAGTGGCAGTTTATTGATGCCCTTCTTAAAGAAATCAGCTGGACGGGAGGCAACAAATTCTTCAAAGGCATTTTGTACTGCCTCTCGGGTATTGAATTTTTTTCCCGCCAAGAAGTTATCCAAATTCTGGAAAAAGTAGTAGTCTGTAGGCGCAAGGTCTGGTGAGTAGGGCGGATGATGGAGAGCTTCCAACCCCAGTTCTTGCAACTTGGAGACCGTCTGCTGTGCAGTATGAGGTCGCGCGTTGTCGTGCAGGAGCAGCGGAGACGAGCGATTGACCAATGCTGGTTGGAGATGTGCCAGCTTCTCCATCATTGTGTTCAGTTCTTCACAGTACACATCTGAAGTAATGCTCACCCCGTTTGGTGGTAAGAAGCTGTGATGAATCACACCGGCGCTAGACCACCAAACAGTGACCATCACTTTTCTAGGGGTAAGTTTTCGTTTAGGGCATTGTTTAGGTGCTGAACCAGGATCCAACCAACTTGCTGAGCGCTTGCGGTTATCAAACAGAATCCATTTTTCATCGCAGGTAACAATGCGGTTCAAAATTCCTTCATTTGTGTGTCTGTTGAGCAGTGCAAGGCACGTCTCGACGCGTACTTCGCGCTGGCGATCATTAAGTTCGTGGGGCACCCATTTGTCAAGCTTTTTTACCTTGCCAATTTGACGCAAATGGACCAATATTGTTTTGACGCTAACGTCGAAAGCTGCTGCTAATTCAGCCGTAGATTGTGTATCATCAGCTTCCACAATCGCCTTTAATTCGTCATTGTCGACCAAAGTCTTCGGACGACCGCGAGGTTCATTTTTCAGGTCGAAATTTCCAGAACGGAAGCGAGCAAACCAATAACAAGTGGTGCGTTGGTTTGTAGTGTTAGCTCCGTAAACGTCGTTGATGTAGCGTGCCGCTTGTGCCGCGTTGCTGCCACGACGGTACTCATATTCCATAATTACTCGAATTTTTAACGTATACATGATGACGAAAAGATTGAAATGCGATGAAAATGTAACACTAATCAATAAACAAATGACTACTTTTGGAAAAAAAATCCATGTTTTTAAAATAAAATTAATTTGAAATTAGAATTCTTAGCCAAACAAAAATTATTTTGATTTGAAATGGCCAGTACTGCAGAACGGCAATTTCATAGGTAAAGACCTAATAAAAAAAACAACCGACTTCCAAAAAAATACTACAAAGTGAAAAATAACTTTAATTTCGGAAGTCGGTGTCTTTGGATCTGTATTTTAGCTTTTTGCCACCGACTTCCGAAATTAAAGTTAATTTTCACTTTATAGTATTTTTTTGGAAGTCGGTTGTTTTTTGTTTGTAATTTTTTTTTTTATTTCACTTTTTAGTGGGTCAGTCTGTAATTTGTCTAAGTTTGAATAGCCTAATGTCAACTGCTCATCAGATTTTACAAAATATTGCTTTTCCCGATACAAGGACATTAATTGTTGAGGAGTTCTCCCAGTAAGGAACCAGGAGAACTGGAACTGATGGTAAAGTCACCATCAGCTCCACTTCAACAATGTATTGTATGAGCATAAATTGCTTAGCAATAATCGAATCGCAACCCGTGAAATACGTATTATTAAGTAGTTCCGATGGGCATCTGTGGTGTTCCTCATCAGTTCCACTTCACCAAATGGTGCTTTCCTGGAGCAAATGCACGAGTTACTATAAAAAATACCCAAATAGCTATAGGTGTGCCTATAAAATTTGAAGGTTCCCCTCGATTTCTCTGGGATGCCATCATCAGATCCTGGTTTCCTTATCATGGTACCAGCCTTGGAATATCTCCTTTCCAACAAAAAAAGAATCATCAAAATCGGTACATAAACGACGAAGTTATCCGCGAACACACATAAAAAAAAGAAAAAAAAATACATACGGTCGAATTGAGAAACCTCCTTTTTTTGAAGTCGGCTAAAAATACATAAAATCGATTAGCAAACGCATGTTTAGTTTGAGACTTTCTGCAAACCAAGTCTTCCCTTCTCTTGTCGGAAGATACTGGGTCAAAAGGAAGTGCAGTGTGCTGGCGTAGTTCTAAGGTCAAAATGAACAATTGCCGCACCTACTGTTAGTACATTACATACTACGAGTATGTAGAGCTGGCACGTAGGAAATCTAAAAGGGCGATAAGGTGTAATCCTGGGTTTAATACAATTATATACTTTCTAGGCATTGTCTTAGTGATTGTGTTTTTCCTTATTGCATATTGTAGCGAATCTATGAAATACTATAGAGAAATATTTGCATCATTGGAATTATAAACAGGGTCAAAATTAATACCGCATATGTCATTTTTTAGATTTGGACTTTAGTGTAGCTACGCATGCAGTTTTTTTCTAGGTAAACTTAGATATTTGTAATGTTTGTAAAACAGCTTGATGATTGATCGGTTCCAGAGTAACCAATGTTTTGGAAGGATTTTTTGATTTTTTATTTATTTATTTATTTATGACACACGTTTCCTTTGCCATTACAGATATCAATAAATCTAATGCAACAAGGCATTTTAGAATGCTATGGTCTAAGCTTGAGCCTGTCTGTTATGTAGGGTGATAGTAATATACCAGCGTATATAGTCCATGAAATGAGCAAATATTCAGATAATTATGTACATGGGTATCGGTTTTCCCGGAAGCAATGTTAATGTTAATATCGCCCAAAAGTATTATGTTTTTTTAAGTTTGTATTAAGTGAGTCTGAAAATCTGTCCGTATTTTGAGAAGGAGGCCTTTTAAATAGCCATGACTACTGTATCGGGAATAATTTTAATTATTAAGCAATTACTATCTTGGGATACCGGTTCTTCTTTGATTGTTCATAAATTATTTTTGAAATATATGTAAGTACCTACTACTAAAACTAACTTACTTATTTATATATACAAAAGTAGATACTTAATTACGAGGGAAGTAATTATCATCATAACAAAATTTCGAAAAATTGAGTTTCGATAAATATTCTGATAACATTATATTACATGTTTTATAGCTTACCCTTTACAGGTTTAGTACATTGTTCTATTAATTTTTTTTGTATACAAAAAAACACAACCGACTTCCAAAGAACTACTACAAAGTGAAAAATAACTTTAATTTCGGAAGTCGGTGTATTTGGATGTGTATTTGTATGTCGTCTGTTTCGAATGAACAATAACCGTCAAGAGATGGTAAGTTTAGATACTGTTTTGACAAGCAACATTCTGTTAGGACGATAATATCACAGCTTTGTTAACATTCTGTAATAACACTTCAAAACCGTTGATGTTTCGATTTATGCCGCGAATATTCTGTGTGGTGTGAGTAGTGTTAACTTTTGTCACCAGAAGAAAGAAGGTGTTTACAGTCCTCAATATCATCATCTGCCAGCCTTTTCGCGAAACTAGTCCTAAGTAGGACTAGGAGTGGAGTGTGTGTGTGTCTGTGTGTGTGTGTGTGTGGTGTGTCTAGGTGTGTCTGTGGAGAGACACTCCTTCAAAGAATGCAGCAGCAAATCTTCTCCCTCTCAATGTGCGACGCGCAAACGCCTTCAAGAGGAAATGTGACCATCCAACTGGCGATGCAAGCAGTTGGATGTAGTTGACCTCTGCGTGCGCGCTGGGCACGCACGCAGAGGTCAACTACATCAACTCAATAGATTATGAAGGCGCCTAAGAGCGCCACCGAATACAAACTTTTATTTAGTAAGCTCGCAAATAGGTAGCTTAAAATCCTTTATTTATACTTCCACTTTGTAACTAAATATTAAGACAAATCAGCTAATTTGTGTTCTAGATAGTTTTTCTGTGTCCGAATATAAAATCTGTGAAGTCGAGGACTGTAAGAAGCTCGTGGCTGAGTAATAACAGCGGTACGGGTCGATCGACCAAGTTAAGCTACGCTTGCCGGGGTTGGTCCGTGGATAGGTGACCATCTTTACATATCGAGACTCCTCCGTGCCTCGGAGAGCACGTTAAGCACACGTACGTCCCGGCTATCATTCGTGAATCTTTGAAAGTCGTTACGGGTCGTCAGAAACCCGAAAGTCTGACAACCAGTCTTACCAAGGGGTAGGTATCGTATTAGCCAGTTACTGGGTTGTGGAGGTCAGATAGGCAGTCGCTCCATATAAAATACTGGTATTCAGCTGCATCCGGTTAGACTGGAAGCCACCCCAACATAGTTGGGAAAAGGCTAGGCAGATTGATTTTTGACTACCTCAGCTTTTCATCCTGCTCACACGATACCTACTTACTGCTCGCGGACTGAGTGCGGTGCTGAGCGCCGATAGTTTAGGTAATTACTTTTTACGGTGAAAATAATGGTAATTTGAAAAAACTAAAAACCATAAGGCCTGCTTTATAGTTAGTTTAGTTAGTATGCAAAGTTTCATGATCTAATTTGAAGTATTTTTTGAATACCAACGGTTTATTGTTCGGTTTGGAGGTAAGCTAAGGTGCATTGAGAATTGAAGACTGGCTTCAGAAGCTGTTAAGTTTTTTATGAAAGTTATTTTATTTGTTTTAGGTTTTTGAAGTCGGTTTTACTTTTTTTTTTTTTAAGTTTACATAAGCTCAATAAGAACAAAAAGAACAATCATCAAAATCCGCTTAGAAATGCCGAAGATACAGTACATTTATGCATATAACTTTGTACATAAGAATAATTACCTAATGTATTACATACTAAAACCTTCTTGAAAGTATGTAGGTAGATCACGTTAGTGAGAGAATCATCAAAATGTGTTTATTAGTTTTTGAGAAAATCGCGGACATACAAACATACATAACATATTTACATACATAGGTACGGGTCGAATGCAGAACCTCCTTTTTTGAAGTCAGTTTAAAAAAACAGCCACAAACATGTGCGAAGCAGACGTACTTAATAAACAATCGAGGAATATCAAATTCCCGCACTGAGGTATCAAGTTGCAGCAATGAATGGAAAATGCTACACAGCAAGGGGGCTTATGATGGTACACGCGGCTACAGATCAAGCATACATTTCCAGTATAAGGTGATCTCGTATTATACATATAGGATTTACTCACAATGAGAAGTCAGTGTCAACTGGAAATGTATAGCTAGATGTGTAGCAGTGTGTACACAGCAAGCGTGTACATTTAGCGACACGTTGCATGATGCGCGGGGAAAACCACCTGACTCATTCGCACTACAATATGCAAAGCACAATGGAATTAGGAAATGAGCAAGAAATCTACATATCGGAGATAAACATAAATGGAAGCAGTACTTAGTCAAATTACAAACATATCAAACATGGAAATAGAAACACAAGAAGAACAACTAAAAGGTATTACGAGAAAAACAGAGAATAGAATAGAATAGAATAGAATAGAATACTCTTTATTATGCACACCATTTAAATTACTGGTTACAATTTTACAATCGTCGTCGTCGTCGTCTTTACATACCGAGACTCCTCCGTGCCTCAGAAAGCACGTTAAGCCGTTGGTCCCGGCTGTCATTCGTGGATCTTTGAAAGTCGTTACGGGTCTTTAGAAGCCTGAAAGTCTGACAACCAGTCTTACCAGGGGGTATCATATTACCCAGTAATATGAGTTACGGACGGGGTACGGTTGTGGAGGTCAGATATGCAGTCGCTACATTTACAATACTGGTATTCAGCTGCATCCAGTTAGACTGGAAGCCGACCCCAAGATAGTTTGGAAAAAGGCTAGGCTGATGACATACTTTTGATAATGAATTATTTCTTGTAGTTTTTTTTTTTATCTAGTTGGCAGGATGTAATAAAATTAAATACTTGGGTGTTATAATTGATGAAACCCTAACGTTCAAACAACATATGGAATCTCTAAATAGTAGAATTCGTAAGCTGATATTCGTATTCAAAAAGCTACGATATATTGCTGACCCAATACTAATCAGGCAAGTTTACTTTGCTCTATGTCAGTCAATTTTGACATACTGCATTACCTCATGGGGTGGAGCATGTAAAACTTTATTGTTACCCATTGAAAGAGCTCAAAGAGCGATTCTCAAGGTATCAACTTGCCGTCCTTTCCTCTTTCCCACTAACCTGCTCTATATATCTTGTGAAGTACTAACAGTTCGACAATTATTCATAATGAGCATTGTACTAAAACAACACGCAGCCCTTCGCTACAGCACTGAATTTACTAAAAAGAGACGAAAAGATATTGTTTGCCCCACAAATAGTACAAGACATGCTTTCACAGCCAAATTTCATGTTTTTCTTGGACCACTACTCTATAACAGACTAAATGCAAAAGAAAACATCTATTTCCTAAATTATGGAAATTACAAGAAGGCTCTCAAGGTAGCTCTTCAAAGTTTGTCCTATGAAGATACAGAGAAGTTATTAGTTGTAATGAAATAGAGATTGTTTGGTGTACTATTTATTTTTAATTAGTTCGCTAAGTTAGTATACTAAGATTTTAGGACGTAATATTTTTTCTTTTTTTTTTACTATTAACATTTTACTTACATACCTATTAAAAGACTATTTTATTTTATATAATTACAGTGATTATTTCATAATGTTTTTACCTTCTCTCGCCTGAAACACAGGATGTCCTAGTTCAGGCAGTTAACACTAGTGAACTCGACATACATTTAAGCAAAATTGTATTTACTGTTTTACTTTTTAATTTGAATAAATATTATTTATTTATTATTTATGTGCGAGCATCGTCACATGAAATGTATCGTTGTAGTTTTTACCTTAACAAGCATTTGCTTAATCGCCGAATACTTGTTTATATTCGCTGAATAGACTATCGCACCCACCACAAGTCACCTACTTTATATATATTATATATATATTATAATCTTTTTCTAAATCAGACAATCAATAACGGACACAAAACAGTGATTTTATTTCCTGTAAGTATCCCGTGTGATTCGCACCCATCAACAATCCACATAGGGGAGACCGGGTATGGTAGTCTTATGGGTTGGTTGTAACAGCGGTCATAACAGAAAACTTAACGAATGATTAAGTACATTGATCGGTGTCGAAGAATCGCGAAGGCAACACCTGGGGAGGGAGTTGACTTCGCGATTCTTCGTCGCCGATCAATATTCGTATTCGTTCGTTAAGTTTTCTGTTATGACCGCTGTAACAACCAACCCGTGAGACAACCATATCCTACGTCTCAGTGTACGGACACACTGCCCGTATAGTGATCGTGATACGCCTATCACTCACACTCTGCGGCGCTGACTCGACCGGATCCATAAACAGGACACGAAACTAATAAATCATGTCTTAATTCCCAGGTATCCGACAACATGTCTCGACTAGCCGCCTTCCTCACAGCCCTGTGGCTGTCCTCTGCAGCTGCGCACCCTGCGCTCTTCTCGCCTATCATGCAAGCAGTTACTGGCGTCAAGAATCAAGTTACCAATGAGATGCAGGCTGCAGTCGACCCTGTCGCGGAAACCCTCGCCTTCATTGGAGGCGGTGTATGTAAGTAGAAGTCTTGATGGTTCAGATTCAGAATGTCTAATTCTCAAAATTTTCAACGGCTTCAAAATGTCCATTTCTCAAAATTACCCATTTCCAACATGTCCAATTCTCAAAATGTCCATTACTTAAAATGTTCAATCTTTGATAATGTGGTAAATTTGTCAAATACGTTATAACCAAATAAAATAAGTAATCAGTAAATGTTTAATAACATTGTAACGGAGATTAATGTTTTCTGTTTCCCTTTATTGTTTCACAGGTAAACACGTGAAGCCGATAGCGGGAGTGGCATACGACAAATATGACAAGGAACCGGATATGAGCAAGTTAACACTCTTGTTCAAGACCAGGTGAGAACTATACCTTATACATAGAGATGGAAAGGCACGAGAATGATTGATGTGGGTATAAGGTACAGACAGTACAAATTGACACCTACGTCAATTGCCGTATTTTTTTTTGATCAATTGATTCTTAATTTATCTTGTAACTTTATCTTGCAATGCGATTTATTGCAAGATAAAGCTACCCTAAGACAAAATTATTCATTCTTTAGACGCGAGTTATGTGAACATAAATGCAGCAGGATTTTTTTTTGAGATTTCAAGGTTTTTATAAAGTTTTTTTAAAGTTAATAACTTCCATGAGTTTTCCAGTTCCTCAAAGTATGTCCCTCGGTTTTAACCTAACGAGTAATTTTCAATTTTCTACAGCGCAAAATCCGTCAGCTACAATTTGACGACGGCCGCGGAAGAGATCCCCAAGGAGAGCTGGTTCAACCCGAAGCTTCCCCTCAAGATTTACATGCACGGTTTCATCGAAAACCCTAAGTGGACGAACGGCAGCTTCCGGACTATGAGCAATGCATTCCTAGCCGAAGAAGCATCCAAAGGTAAACCGTCACTCGAACAAAAATCAGAAGCTATTTCGTGTAGAGATTTTTATCTACTGTCGATTTAAATGTCGAAATCTGAATCAAGTTTTTAAAAGTGTTGATTTTGAAATATGCATGATATAGGAAAAATTCGTTCTTGGATTTTATAAATGTAACATTCGTAATACCGTTTGTATGTTCGATGTTCCTGCGCAGTCAGCTATTGCTGACTTTGTAGTAAATATGTACATCTGACAGCAGAAAACCAGCATGATCACTGTGATTTTGACAATAATGCAAAATCAGATGTAATCTTTGAAATGACTGACAGGACTATAATTACATATTTTTACTTTAACGTCTACATTTTTTATCATAACAAAAAAAAAAAATTGAGTGTGTTGTGTTGGCAGGTCAGGTGAACATCCTGGGTCTGGACGCCAGCTCGCTGATCGCCTTCTTCTACCTCCGCGCCAGCATCATAGTGCAGTTCATTGGCGAGAAACTCGGAAACATCCTCGCCGCCTTGGAACAAGGTAAGTTCAGAATTTTCCACTTCATGATGTCATTCGCATAGAAGAGTTTAACAGTCTTGATGCTGAATCATTGTCTATTTAATACTCTACATTTGTAGAAAGTGAAACAAAAGGATTACTATCACACAACGTGGATAAAGAGGTATTGTGTGTTTTACGTCCTTGTCTATTAATAACAACAGCACGGGTCGATCCATCAGATTAAGCTATGCTTGCCGGGGTTGGTCAGTAGATGGGTGACCATCTTTACATACCGAGACTCCTCCGGGCCTCGGAAAGCACGTTAAGCCGTTGGTCCCGGCTGTCATTCGTGTATCTTTGACAGTCGTTACGGGTCGT